>CM069080.1:20394576-21875409 GCA_035578085.1 Solanum pinnatisectum
CTCTAAACCCTAAATCCTAAACTCAAAACCCCAAACCTTAAGCCTAAACCCTAAACCCTATACACAAAACACTAAACCCTAACTAAAACCTAAACCCTATATAATAAATCCTAAACTCTAAACCATAAACCCTAAACCTTAAACCCTATACCCTAAACCCTAAATCAAAACTGTAAACCCAAAACACTAAACTCTAAATCCAAAACCCTAAACCATAAATTCTAAACTCTAAACCCTAAACCCTAAACACTATACCCTAAACCCTAAATCCTTAACCCTAAACACTAAATCCTAAAGTCTAAACCATAAACCCTAAACCCTAAACCATAAATTCTAAACTCAAAACTCTAAATCATAAACCCTACAAATAAATCATAAACCCAAAATCCTAACTCTAAAATCGAAAACCTAAAACCAATATCCAAAAATCTAAACCCTAAACCCTTAATCCTAACCTAAAAACCCTAACCCTATACCCTAAATACTAAACTAAAAGCCTAAACACTAAAAACTAAACCTAAATCCTAAACAAAAACCATAAACCCTAAAAGTAAATCCTAAATCTAAATCCTAAATCCTAAATCCAAACTCTAAACCCTTAACCCTAAACCCTATACCCTATACCCTAAACCCTAAACCCCAAACCCTAAACCCCAAAATAAAACTCTAAATCCTAAAGCCTAAACCCTAAACTCTAAACCCTAAACCCAAAATCCTAAACCCTAAATCCTAAACTCAAAACCCTAAATCCTAATTCCTAACTCTAAACCCTAAATCCTAAACTCAAAACCCTAAACCCTAAACCTAAATCCAAAATCCTAAACCCTAATCCCTAAACCCTAAACTCGAAACCCAATCTTAAACCTCAAACTTAAACCCTAAACCCTACACCCGAAGCCCTAAACCTTAAACCCTAAACCCAACCTCAAACCCTAAACCGTATACCCTATACCCTAAAACCTAAAGCCCAAATCCACAACCCTAAACCCTAAACTTAAACCGCAAAACATAAATCCAAACTCTAAACCCTAAACCCTAAAATCAAAACTCAAAATCCTAAACCATAAACCTTAACCGTAAACCCTATGCGATAAACCCTAAACCTTAAATCCAAAACACTAATCCCTGAACCTTAAACCCTATACCCATAATAGTAAACACTAAACTCTAAACCCTAAACCCTAAACATTAAATGGTTAAACCTAAATCCAAACTCTAAACGCTAAACCCATAATCCTAAACTCAAAACCATAAACCCTATATCCTAAATCCTAAACTAAAACCCTAAATCCTAAACTAAAACCCTAAACCCTAACAGTAAACCCTAAACCTAAATCCTAAAACCTAAATCCAAACTGTAAACCCTAAAACCTCAACCCAAAATAAAAACTATAAACCCCAAACCCTAAATCCTAAACTCAAAACCCTCAACCCTAAACCCTAAATCCTAAACTTAAAACCCTAAACCCTATCCCCAATCCGTAAATCTTAAACCCTAAACCCTAGATCCTAAACCTGAAACCCTAAATCCTAAACCCTATCCTTAAACTCTATACCCTAAGCTCTAAATCTAAATTGCAAACCCTAACCCCAAAACCCTCAATTCTAAACTCTAAACCCAAAATGCTAAACCCTAAACCCTAAATCCTAAACTCAAAACACTTTACCCTATCCCTAAACCCTATGTGACAAAACCTAAATCCCAAATCCTAAACTAAAATCACTATACCCTAACCCTAAACCCTATATGATAAACCCTAAACCCTAAATCCAAAATCCTAATCCCTGACCCTATACCCATAATAGTAAGCCCTAAACTCTAAATCCTGAATCCTAAACCCTAAACCCTAAATGCTTAAACCTAAATCCAAACTCTAAACCCTTAACCCATAATCCTAAACTCAAAACCCTAAACCCTATACCCTAAATCCTAAACTAAAACCCTAATTCCTAAACCCTAAATCTTAAACTAAAGCCCTAAAACCTAATAGTAAACCCTAAACCTAAACCCTAAACCCTAAATCCAAACTCTAAACCCTAAATCCTCAACACTAAATCTCTAAACCCTAAACCCTAAATCCTACACTCAAAACCTTAAACCCTAAAACCTAAATCCTAAACTCAAAACCCTAAACCCTATCCCTAATCCCTCAACCTTAAACCCTAAACGCTAGAGCCTAAACTTGAAATCCTAAATCCTAAACCCTATCCCTAAACCCTACACCCTTAGCTCTAAATCCAAATAGCAAACCCTAAACCCTAAACCCTAAATTCTAAACTCTAAAACCAAAATGCTAAACCCTAAACTCAAAATACTACACCCTATGCCTAAACTCTATGTGACAAACCCTATACCCCAAATCCTAAACTAAAATAACTATACCCTAACCCTAAACCCTCTGGGATAAACCCTAAACCCTAAATCCAAAACCCTAAACCATATACCCATAATAGTAAGCCCTAAACTCTAAACCCTAAACCATAAATGCTTAAACCTAAATTGAAACTCTAAACCCTAAACCCATAATCCTAAGCTCAAAACCCTAAACCCTATACCCTCAATCCTAAACTAAAACACTAAACCCTAAACCCTAAATCCTAAATCCAAAACTAAAACCCTAAGCCCTAACAGTAAACGCTAAACCAAAATCCTAAACCCTAAATCCAAACTCTAAACCCTAATTCCTCAACCATAATTAAAAACTCTAAACCCTAAACCCTAAATCCTAAACTCAAAACCCAAAACCCTAAACCCTAAATCCTAAAGTCAAAACCCTAAACCCTATCCCTAATCCCTAAACCTTAAAACCTAAACCCTAGACCCTAGACCCTAAACCCTAAACCTAAACCCTAAACCCTAAATCAAAACTCTAAACCCTAAACCCTAAACCCTAAGCCTAAACCCTAAACACTAAAAATAAACCCTAAACCCTATACCCTTAACCATAAAAAACAAAAGTCTAAAACCTAAGCCCTAAATCCTAAACCTAAAACCTAAACCCTAATTCCTACACCCTAAAAATTAAATCTTAAACCCAAAACCCTAAACCCTAAATCAAAACCCTAAGCCCTAAACCCTAAACCCTAAGCCTAAACCCTAAACCCTAAACCCTAAACCCTAAACCCTATACCCTTAACCATAAACACTAAAGTCTAAAACCTAAGCCCTAAATCCTAAACCTAAAACCTAAACCCTAAATCTTAAACCCCAAACCTTAAATCCTATATCTAAACTCTAAAACAAAAACCCTAAACCTTAAAACCTGACCTCTAAAGCCTAACTCTAAACCCTAAATCCTAAACTCAAAACCCTAAACCTTAAGCCTAAACCCTAAACCCTAAACCCTAAACACTAAACACTAAACCCTAACTAAACCCTAAACCCTAATAGTAAATCCTAAATCTAAATACTAAATCCTAAATCCAAACTCTAAACCCTTAATCCTAAACCCTATACCCTTAACCATAAACACTAAAGTCTAAAACCTAAGCCCTAAATCCTAAACCTAAAATCTAAACTCTAATTCCTACACCCTAAAAACTAAATCTTAAACCCTAAACCCTAAGTCAAAACTCTAAACCCTAAACCTTAAACCCTAAACTATAAACCCTAAACAGTAAACCCTCTAAACTCTAAACCCTAAACCCTATACCCTAAACCCTAAAACCTAAACTCTAAACCCTAAATTTTACACTCAAAACCCTAAACCATAAACCCTAAACCATAAATAAAAACTCTAAACCCTAAACCCTAAACCTAAACTTTAAACCCTAAACCCTAAACCATATAACCTTAACCATAAACACTAAAGTCTAAAACCTAAACCCTAAGTCCTACACCTTAAACACTAAATCTTAAACCCCTAACCCTAAATCCTAAATCAAAACTCTAAACCCTAAACCCTAAACATTAAACCCTAAACTCAAAATCCAAAACTCAAAACCCTAAACCCTAAACCTAAACCCAAAACCCTAAATCCTAAACCCTAAACACTACACACTAAACCCTACATACTAAACTCTACATACTAAACCCTAAACCCTAAACCCTAACATTAAACCCTAAATCCAAAACCCTAAATCTTAAACCTCAAACCTAAACCCTAAATCTTAAACCCCAAACCTTAAATCCTATATCTAAACCCTAAAACAAAAACCCTAAACCCTAAAACTTGAACTTTAAAGCCTAACTCTAAACCCTAAATCCTGAACTCAAAACCCTAAACCTTAAGCCTAAACCCTAAACCCTATACCCTAAACACTAAACCCTAACTAAACCCTAAACCCTAAACCCTAAACCCTAAACCCTATATACTAAATCCTAAACTCTAAACCATAAACCCTAAACCTTAAACCCTATACCCTAAACCCTAAATCAAAACTCTAAACCCTAAACACTAAACTCTAAATCCAAAACCCTAAACCCTAAATTCTAAACTCTAAACCCTAAACACTAAACACCATACCCTAAACCCTAAATCCTTAACCCGAAACACTAAATCCTAAAGTTTAAACCATAAACCCTAAACCATAAACCATAAATTCTAATCTCAAAACCCTAAACCATAAACCCTACAAATAAATCATAAACCCAAAATCCCAACTCTAAACTCGAAAACCTAAAACGTAATTCCAAAACTCTAAACACCAAACCCAAAATCCTAAACTCAAAACCCTAAACCCTAAGCCCTAAACCATACACTAAACCCTAAACCCTATACCCTAAGGTCTAAATCCATACAGCAAACCCTAAACCTAAATCCTAAACCCTATATCCAAACTCTAAACTCGAATTCCTCAACCCTAAATAAAAACTCAAAACCCTAAACCCTAAACCCTAAACTCAAAACCCTAAGGCCTTAACCCTAAATCCTAAACTCAAAACCCTAAACCCTATCCTTAATCCCTAAATCTTAAACAATAAATCCTAGACCCTAAATCCTAAACCCTATCACTAAACCCTATACCTAAGCTCTAAATCCAAACTGCAAACCCTAAACCCTAAACCCTAAATCCTAAACTCAAAACATTATACCCTATCCCTAAACCCTGTGTGACAAAACCTAAACCCCAAATCCTAAACTAAAATCACTATACCCTAACCCTAAACCCTATGCGATAAACCCTAAAACCAAAATGCTAAACCCTATTCATTAAATCCTAAACTCAAAACACTATACCCTATCCCTAAACCCTATGTGACAAAACCTAAACCCCAAATCCTAAACTAAAATCACTATACCTTAACCCTAAATCCTATGCGATAAACCCTAAACCCTAAATCCAAAACCATAATCCTTGAACCCTATACCCATAATAGTAGGCCCTAAACTCTAAACCCTAACCCCTAAATGCTTAAACCTGAATCCAAACACTAAACCCTAAACCCATAATCCTAAACTCAAAACCCTAAACCCTATACCCTAAATACTAAACTAAAACCCTAAACCCTAAACCCTAAATCTCAAACTAAAACCCTAAACCCTAATAGTAAACCCTAAACCTAAATCCTAAACACTAAATCCAAACTCTAAACCCTAAATCCTCAACCCTAAATAAAAACTCTAAACCCTAAACCCTAAATCTTAAACACAAAACCCTAAACCCTAAACCTAATATTTAAACCCTAAACCCTAAACCGCATCCCCTTAACCATAAACACTAAAGTCTAAAACCTAAACCCTAAGTCCTACACCTTCAACACTAAATCTTAAACCCCTAACCCTAAATCCTAAATCAAAACTCTAAACCCTAAGCCCTAAACATTAAACCCTAAACACCAAATCCAAAACTCAAAACCCTAAACCCTAAATCTAAACCCAAAATCCTAAATCCTAAACCCTAAACCCTACACACTAAACCCTACATACTAAACCCTACATACTAAACCCTAAACCCTAAACCCTAAACCCTAACCTTAAACCCTAAATCTTAAACCTCAAACCTAAACCCTAAATCTTAAACCCCAAACCTTAAATCCTATATCTAAACTCTAAACCATAAACCCTAAACCCTAAAACCTGAACTCTAAAGCCTAACTCTATGCCCTAAATCCTCAACTCAAAACCCTAAACCTTAAGCCTAAACCCTAAACCCTAAACCCTAAACCCTAAAACTAAACCCTAATCCTAAATCCTAAACCCTAAAACCTAGACCCTAAACCTTATATACTAAATCCTAAACTCTAAACCATAAACCCTAAACCCTAAATCCTAAACACTAAACTCTAAATCCAAAACCCTAAACCTTAAATTCTAAACTCTAAACTCTAAACCCTAAACCCTAAACACTATGCCCTAAACCCTAAATCCTTAACCCTAAACGCTAAATCCTAAAGTGTAAACGATAAACCATAAACCCTAAACCATAAATTCTAAACTCAAAACCCTAAACCCTAAACCCAACACATAAATCATAAAACCAAAATCCTAACACTAAACCCGAAAACCTAAAACCTATATCCTAAACTCTAAACCCTAAACCCTTAATCCTAAACTAAAAACCCTAACCCTACACCCTAAATACTAAACTAAAACCCTAAACACTAAACACTAAACCCTAAATCCTAAACAACAACCCTAAACACTAACAGAAAATCCTAAATCTAAATCCTAAATCCTAAATCCAAACTCTAAACCCCTAACCCTAAACCCTATAACCTATACCCTAACCATTAAACCCCAAACCCTAAACCCTAAAGTAAAACTCTAAATCCTAAACCCTAAACCCTAAATTGTAAACCCTAAACCCAAAATTCTAAACCCTAAATCCTAAACTCAAAACCCTAAACCTTAATTCCTAGTTCTAAACCCTAAATCCTAAACTCAAAAGCCTAAACCCTAAACCTAAACCCAAAATCCTAAACCCTAAACCCTAAACCCTAAACCCAAAACACAAAATCTAAAGCCCTATATCTTAAACCTCAAACCTAAACCCTAAACGCTACACCCTAAGCCCAAAACCCTAAACCCTAAATCAAAACTCTAACCCTAAACCGTATACCCTATACCCTAAAACCTAAACCCCAAATCCACAACCCTAAACCCTAAACTTAAACCGCAAAACATAAATCCAAACTCTAAACCCTACACCCTAAATTCTAAACTCAAAACCCTAAACCATAAACCTTAAGCGTAAACCCTATGCGATAAACCCTAAACCTTAAATCCAAAACACTAATCCCTGAACCCTAAACCCTATACCCATAATAGTAAACACTAAACTCTAAACCCTAAACCCTAAACATTAAATACTTAAACCTAAATCCAAACTCTAAACCCTAAACACATAATCCTAAACTCAAAACCATAAACCCTATATCCTAAATCCTAAACTAAAACCCTAAATCCTAAACTAAAACCTTAAACCCTAACAGTAAATCCTAAATCCAAACTCTAAACCCTAAATCAAAAATCTAAACCCTAAATCCTCAACCCAAAATAAAAACTATTAAACCCAAACCCTAAATCCTAAACTCAAAACCCTAAACCCTATCCCTAATCAGTAAATCTTAAACCCTAAACCTGAAACCCTAAATCCTAAACCCTATCCTTAAACCCTATACCCTAAGCTCTAAATCCAATTGCAAACCCTAAACCCTAAACCCTCAATTCTAAACTCTAAAACCAAAATGCTAAACCCTAAACCCTAAATCCTAAACTCAAAACACTATACCCTATCCCTAAACCCTATGTGACAAAACCTAAACCCCAAATCCTAAACTAAAATTACTATACCCTAACCCTAAACCCTATACGATAAACCCAAAACCCTAAATCCAAAATCATAAATTAAAACCCTAAACCCTAACAGTAAACCCTAAACCTAAATCCTAAACCCTAAATCCAAACTCTAAACCCTAATTCCCCAACCCTAATTAAAAACTCTAAAACCTAAACCCTAAATACAAAACTCAAAACCCAAAACCCTAAACCCTAAATCCTAAACTCAAAATCCTAAACCCTATCCCTAATCCCTAAACCTTAAAACCTAAACCCTAGACCCTAGACCTTAAACCCTAAACCCTAAATCAAGACATTAAACCCTAAACCCTAAACCCTAAGCCAAAACCCTAAACCTTAAACCATAAACCCTAAACCCTATACCTTAACCATAAACACTAAAGTCTAAAACCTAAACCCTAAATCTTAAACCTTAAACCTAAACCCTAATTCCTACACCCTAAAAACTAACTCTTAAACCCTAAACCCTAAACCCTAAACCTTAAACCCTAAACTATAAACCCTAAACAATAAACCCTCTAAATTCTAAACCCTAAACCCTTAACCCTATACCCTAAACCCTAAAACCTAAACTCTAAACCCTAAATCTTAAACTAAAAACCCTAAACCCTAAACCCTAAATAAAAACTCTAAACCCTAAACCCTAAACCCTAAACCCTAAACCTAAAGTTTAAACCCTAAACCCTAAACCGTATAACCTTAACCATAAACACTAAAGTATAAAACCTAAACCCTAAGTCCTACACCTTAAACACTAAATCTTAAACCCCTAACCCTAAATACTAAATCAAAACACTAAACCCTAAACCCTAAACATTAAACCCTTAACACAAAATCCAAAACTCAAAACCTTAAACCCTAAACCTAAACCCAAAACCCTAAATCCTAAACCCTAAACACTACACACTGAACCCTACAAACTAAACTCTACATACTAAACCCTAAACCCTAAATCTAAAACCCTAAATCTTAAACCTCAAACCTAAACCCTAAACCTTAAACCCCAAACCTTAAATCCTATATCTAAACTCTGAACCAAAAACCCTAAACCCTAAAACCTGAACCCTAAAGCCTAACTCTAAACCCTAAATCCTAAACTCAAAACCATAAACCTTAAGCCTAATCCCTAAACCCTATACCCTAAACACTAAACCCTAACTAAACCCTAAACCCTATATACTAAATCCTAAACTCTAAACCATAAATCCTAAACCCAAAACCCTATACCCTAAACACTAACTCAAAACTCTAAACCCTAAACACTAAACTCTAAATCCAAAACCCTAAACCCTAAATTCTAAACTCTAAACCCTATACCCTAAACCCTAAATCCTTAACCCTAAACTCTAAATCCTAAAGTCTAAACCATAAACCCTAAACCCTAAACCATAAATTCTAAACTCAAAACCCCAAACCATAAAACCTACAAATAAATCATAAACCCAAAATCCTAACTCTAAACCCGAAAAACTAAAACCTAAATCCTAAACTCTAAACACCAAACCCAAAATCCTAAACTCAAAACCCTAAACCCTAAGCCCTAAACCATACACTAAACCCTAAACCCTATACCCTAAGGTCTAAATCCATACAAGAAACCCTAACCTAAATCCTAAACACTAAATCCAAACTCTAAACCCTAATTCCTCAACCCTAAATAAAAATTCAAAACCCTAAACCCTAAACCCTAAACTCAAAACCCTAAACCCTAAACCCTAAATCCTAAACTCAAAACCCAAAACCCTAAATCCTAAATCCTAAACTCAAAACCCTAAACCCTATCCCTTATCCATAAATCTTAAACCCTAAACCGTAGACCCTAAACCTGAAAACCTAAATCCTAAACTCAAAACACTATACCCTATCCCTAAACCCTATGTGACAAAACCTAAACTCCAAATCCTAAACTAAAATCACTATACCCTAACCCTAAACCCTATGCGATAAACCCTAAAACCAAAATGATAAACCCTAAACCCTAAATCCTAAACTCAAAACACTATACCCTATCCCTAAACCCTATGTGACAAATCCTAAACCCCAAATCCTAAACTAAAATTAGTATACCCTAACCCTAAACCCTACGCGATAAACCCTAAATCCTAAATCCAAAACCTTAATCCCTAAATCCTAAACCCTATACCCATAGTAGTAAGCCCTAAACTCTAAACCCTAAACCCTAAATGCTTAAACCTGAATCCAAACACTAAACCCTAAACCCATAATCCTAAACTTAAAACCCTAAACCCTATACCCAAAATCCTAAACTAAAACCCTAAACCCTAAATCTTCAACTAAAACCCTAAACCCTAATAGTTAACCCTAAACCTAAATCCTAAACCCTAAATCCAAACTCTAAACCCTTAATCCTCAACCCTAAATAAAAACTCTAAACCCTAAACCCTAAATAAAAACTCTAAACCATAAACCCTAAACCTAATCTATAAACCCTACACCCTAAACCCTAAACCGCATCCCCTTAACCATAAACACTAAAGTCTAAACCCCTAACCCTAAATCCTAAATCAAAACTCTAAACCCTAAGCCCTAAACATTAAACCCTAAACACCAAATCCAAAACTCAAAACCCTAATCCCTAAATCTAAACCCAAAATCCTAAATCCTAAACCCTAAACTCTAAACCCTAAACCCTAACATTAAACACTAAATCCAAAACCCTAAATCTTAAACCTCAAACCTAAACCCTAAATCTTAAACCCCAAACCTTAAATCCTATATCTAAACTCTAAACCAAAACCCCTAAACCCTAAAACCTGAGCTTTAAAGCCTAACTCTAAACCCTAAATCTTAAACTCAAAACCCTAAACCTTAAGCCTAAACCCTAAACCCTAAATTCTAAACACGAAACACGAAACCCCAAACCCTATACCCTAAACCCTAAACCCTAAACCCTAAACCCTAAACCCTATATACTAAATCCTAAACTCTAAACCCTAAACCCTAAACCCTAAACCCTATACCCTAAACCCTAAATCAAAACTCTAAACCCTAAACACTAACCCTAAACTCTAAACCCTAAACCCTAAACACTATACTCTAAACCCTAAATCCTTAACCCGAAACACTAAATCCTAAAGTCTAAACCCTAAACCCTAAACCATAAATTCTAAACTCAAAACACTAAACCCTAACCCTAAACCCTACACATAAATCATAAACCCAAAATAATAACTCTAAACCCGAAAAGCTAAAACCTAAATCCTAAACTCTAAACCCTAAACCCTTAATACTAAACTAAAAACCCTAACCCTATACCTTAAATACTAAACTAAAACCCTAAACACTAAACGCTAAACCTTAAATCCTAAACAAAAACCCTAAACCCTAATAGCAAATCCTAAATCTAAATCCTAAATTCAAAATCCAAACTCTAAACCGTTAACCCTAAACCCTATACCCTATACCCTAAACCCTAAACCCCAAACCCTAAATCCTAAAGTAAAACTCTAAATCCTAAACCCTAAACCCTAAACTCGAAACCCTAAACCCAAAATCCTAAACCCTAAATCCTAAAATAAAAACCCTAAGCACTAAATCCTAAGTCTAAACCCTAAATCCTAAACTCAAAACCCTAAACCCTGAACCTAAACCCAAAATCCTAAACCCTAAGCCCTAAACCCTAAACCCGAAACCCAAAATCCAAAACCCTATATCTTAAACCACAAACCTAAACCCTAAACCCTACACTCTAAGCCCTAAACCCTACACTCTAAGCCCTAAACCCTAAACCCTAAATCCAAACTCTAACCCTAAATCGTATACCCTATACACTAAAACCTAAACCCCAAATCCTAAACCCTAAACCCTAAACTTAAACCGCAAAACATAAATCCAAACTCTAAACCCTAAACCCTAAATTGTAAACTCAAAACCCTAAACCATAAACCTTAACCGTAAACCCTATGGATAAAACCTAAACTTTAAATCAAAAACACTAATCCCTGAACCCTAAACCCTATACCCATAATAGTAAACCCTAAACTCTAAACCATAAACCCTAAACATTAAATGCTTAAACCTAAATCCAAACTCTAAACCGTAAACCCATAATCCTAAACTCAAAACCATAAACCCTATATCCTAAATCCTAAACTAAAACTCTAAACCCTAACAGTAAACCCTAAACCTAAATCCTAAACCCTAAATCCTCAACCTAAAATAAAAACTATAAATCCTAAACCCTAAATCCTAAACTCAAAACCCTAAATCCTAAACTCAAAATCCTAAACCCTACACCTAAACCCTAAACCCTATACCCTAAACCCTAAACCATAAGCCTAAACCCTAAACCTAAACACTAAATCCCAAACCCTAAATCCTAAACTCTAAATCTGCTGCAGATGGTTCAAGTTTGACTGAATGGAATATAGATGGTATGGCTGAAGGTCAAATTTATTCCAAGCTCCAAGAAATGGGAATGAACATCACCGCATATAAAATGAAAGGTGCTGGTGATAAAGAAGCTGCTAACACGATCATTGCAGGTTTTACAGGAACTCTTAGAAACTGGTGGGACAATTATCTCACTGATCAAAATAGAGCCGATATCCTTGGTGCTACCACTACTAAAGTAGTAATTAAGACTGAGGAAGGAACTAATATCCCTTCAGAAGTGGTCTACGAAGATGCTACAACCACTCTGCTGTATAGTATAGCTAAATATTTTGTGGGAGAACCGCGTCTTTTCCAGGATAGAACTTTAGAAATCTTGAATAATTTGTACTGCAAAAAATTGACAGATTTCAGATGGTACAAAGACATGTTTTTAAATAAGGTCATGATAACATCTGATTGCAATAATGATTATTGGAAAGAACGCTTTATTAGCGGATTACCCACTCATTTCGCTGAAAAGGTTAGATAAAAAATAAGAGATAGATGCGAAGGAAAGATTCCGTATTCTCAACTGGCATACGGAGATCTTATCAGTATTATTAATGTTGTAGCTATGGAGCTATGTACTAATCTTAAGTTAAAGGAACAACTTAAGAAAGATAAAAAAAACTACATATGCAGAACTTGGTAGTTTTTGCCAAGATTTTGGATTTCCATTACTTAAACCTCCATCTGCTAGGAAAGCAGGAAAAAGAGAAAGAACAACTGGAAAATATAAAAGAAAATCTTCCAGGAAAGGAAGAGAACCCCGAGAAAAATCCAAAAGGAAGGGAAAGAGGCAAACCTCTAAAGAATCTTCTTCAGAAGACACATGCTGGACGTGTGGTAAAAAGGGTCACAGATCTAATAAGTGTCCCAGAAATAAGAAGAAAAAGAAGAAGATTAACCTTCTTGAAGTCAATGAAGAAATTAAGCAAAAACTCTTTTCTATCATCGAAGAAGAAGAAGCATCTGACTCAGAATATTCTTCATCTGAAGAAGAAAGTGACGATGAAGAATTTCTTAATGTTGCCCATAATTCAGAATCTGAAGAAGAAGAGTCAGAATGCAATTGCAATGGTGCATTTTGCCTATGTGATAGCAAGACTATCCATGTTATTTCTGAGAAGACTGCTGAAACTCTCTTCTCTACTATTGAGCATATTCAAGATAAAGATGCTAGGAGAAAATACCTCCTTGAACTGCAGAAATTGGTTACGAGGCAAAAGGAAGAAAAGCCTAACGTAACTCCTTTTAGCATGAAACAAATCATGAACAGATTTGATTCCAAAAAGGAAGAACCTTCAGTCGAAGAACTTAGAAGAGAAATCAATTCTCTTAAAGAAGATATGAAAGGAATTAAGTCCAAACTTCATAAGATTGAGCTCGAAGCTATTACTGAAAAACTTCTTAAAGAAGTTAGAAAGGATGAAGGATCCTCTAAAGCTATTGCTTCGGATAATGAAGAACATGAGGAAGATGCGGATAGCGAAGCAGGTATCCATGCTATTACCAAAATTAGACCTCAGAGTTCTCATATTATGATTAAACTTGTTATTAATGATTATTTAACTCTTAACAAGATTGCTTTGTTAGATAGTGGTGCAGATCGAAATTGCATTATTGAAGGATTAATTCCTACTAAGTACCTTACCAAAGGGACTACCAAATTATACAGCGCCACAGGTGAACGTATAATTATTGATTATAAGTTATTTGATGCTCATATTTGCAATAATGGAATATGCCTTAAAAATGATTTTGTTATAACTAAAAATATTAACGAATAAATTATTTTAGGTATACCATTTATTACTCAAATAAAACCTTATATTTCTGATTTTGATTCTATCAAAACTAAGATCTTAGGAAAAGAAATTTCATTTCCTTTTATTAAAACTCTTTCTCACGAAGAAAGTAAATTTTTACATAAACAAACTGCTTTTAGAATTAATCTAATTTCCAATCAGATTTGTTTTCTTAAAGAAGATATAAAAATTAAGAAAATTGAGCAAATTTTAAAAACCCCGGGAATGGTAACTAAGATTGCCAATTTGCAAAAGTCTTTTGAAAATGAAATTTGCTCTAAATTTCCAAATGCATTTTGGGCCAGAAAAGCCCATACTGTTGATCTCCCTTATATTGATGGATTCAATGAAAAGGCCATTTCTACAAAAGCTAGGCCCATTCAAATGAATCATGATTTAATGGAAATTTGCAAAAAGGAGATTAATACTCTTTTGGAAAACAATATTATCAGGCCCTCTAAGTCTCCGTGGAGTTGTTCAGCCTTTTATGTCAACAACGCTACTGAAAAAGAGAGACGCTCTCCTCGACTAGTTATTAATTATAAACCTTTAAACTCTGTTTTAAAGTGGATTAGATTTCCGATTCCTAATAAAAGGGATCTTTTAAAGAGAACTTTTAAAGCTAATATTTATAGTAAATTTGATATGAAATCAGGTTTTTGGCAAATACAGATTTTCGAAAAGGATAAATACAAAACTGCTTCAATGTCCCGTTTGGACAATATGAATGGAACGTTATGCCTTTTGGGCTTAAGAATGCCCCTTCAGAATTTCAAAATATTATGAATTCTATCTTTAATCATATTAGTCATATTTCAATTGTCTACATTGATGATGTAGTAATCTTTTCTGAGGACATTGATTCTCACTTTAAACATTTAAATATATTCTTTAAAATTGTTAAACATAATGGTCTGGTGGTTAGCGCCAAAAAGATTAAACTTTTCCAAACTAAAATAAGATTTCTTGGTCATGATTTATATCAAGGCACATATAAACCCATTTGCAGAGCCATTGAGTTTTCTGATAAATTCCCAGATGTCATCTTAGACAAAACTCAGTTACAAAGATTTTTGGGTAGTCTTAACTATGTTGCGGACTTCATCCCAAAGGTAAGACAGGTTTGTAAACCATTATATGACAGGCTTAAGAAGACACCTGTTCCGTGGACAAAGGAACAAACCTCCGCAGTTATTAAAATTAAAGAAATGGTTAAGAGTTTGCCTTGCTTAGGTATCCCTAATCCGGATTCTTTTATGATTGTTGAGACTGATGCTTCAGACATCGGTTATGGAGGGATTCTCAAGCAAAAGAGAACACCTGAAAGTCATGAGCAATTAGTTCGTTTTACTTCCGGAGTTTGGAATTCCTCGTAAAAACTATAGTACGCTTAAAAGGAAGTTTTAGCTATTGTCCTTTGCATTACTAAGTTTCAAGATGATTTAATTAATAAGGAATTCTTGCTTAAGGTAGATTGTAAATCTGCTAAAGAAATTCTACAAAAAGATGTTAAAAATCTCGTTTCCAAATAGATATTTGCTAGATGGCAAACTTTATTGTCGAGTTTTGATTTCCAAGTTGAATATATCAAAGGGGAAGAAAACTCTCTCCCAGATTTTCTAACAAGAGAATTTTTGCAGGGAAAAACATGAGGCCGGTCATAAGGCCAGGATTTGGAACAAAAGGCCCTTTCCAAGAAAAGGGAAAAGACTTAGACAAGAAGCCGTTAGCTTCACCATTTGCAGTAAGGCCATCCTTGAATAGCCCTAACAAGTTTTCGGCTCTTGCTAGCCTACCTCCAATAAATCCTTCTCAGGTCATAAGCCCTTTTCCACAGCTACCACCTAGCTCATCCTCTTCAAATCCTTTGATTCTTAAGAAACCCTTCTCTAAAGAATCTGAACCTTGCTCATTTGCTCCATCAGGAAAACCCAGATTTTCCTCTCCTCAAACCAAAGACTCTTATGCAATGAAAGCTCCTGAAAGCTTTAGAGAAGCAGTTTCCCCAGTTTCTCCAGCCCATAATAAACCTAAAGAACGTGAAGTCTTTAATTTGGTTACTTTGCAGGTCAATCCCCTCCTTGCCCTTGACAAGGAATTTGAAAATTATGAGGTTAAGCATCTGCTTAAACCTTGTTACACAAACAGGAATTATGTGGATACAGAAAATCCACTAAAAACCAGGAAGTATTATGAATTTATCCTCGCTGATACAGGTTCCATCGAAGTGGAGCATAAACTCAGCCATGATTCAAATCCGGATAGCATTGCCTATTCGAAATTCACAATTAAAAAGGTTTTATCTCCATTTGAATGGCTAGTGGACCATCTGCATACACCCGTTAATCTTTCCAGGGAGCACAGACTCCAAACTTATAATTGGTTTGACTATAAAAATGCATGGTTTAATTTTCTATATCTCAGGCCAACCACTCATACCTGGTTTGTCAAGTATAGTCCCGAATTTTCAAAATCTATCATCCCCAGATGGTTCTACGAATGGTGGAATTGTTTTGGAGGAAATAAAAAAGTTTTGCCAAAATTATTCTTGGATAAATTTGATTAGTTTCAAGCTGAACAGGATATTTCTACTCTCCCCGAGCATATTAAATTGTGTAAATATTTTGTCCAGAAAAGGATTTCATTTATTATTAGTTGGACTTTCTCTATCCATGTATTTGACAGGATTAAATATTTGTCAAAAGAAATTTGCATTAAAGGATGGTCGCCTGCTCCTAAAGAAGCTGCTCAACGTCCTTCTCCAGCCTCTACAAGTGGCAAAAAATCATCTTCCAAAGATGAATTAAAGAAAAGGCTCCAACAGGCCTTATCAGATCTAGAGGAGGACAAATCTAATGAAGAAACAGCCATGCAGCTGTTGGATGAAGCCTCTTCTCAGAGCGATGATAATGGAGATATGTTAAGGCCAAAAGCCTTAGCCTTATCTTACCTAGATCCATTTTATGATTAATTTAATTTAATCCAGTAGAGGATGTTAAAATTCGGAATTACTGACCTTTTGAATAGAGACTCAAAGAACTCGGAATTATTTAAAAGGAAAGAGATGAAACTCAAAGAGTTGGAATATCTCTTGATTAAAATTAAATTGTTCAAATATGGAATCTCACAACAGCAAAAGATACTTTGGCATGTTGCGGAGGTGGCCGATAACTTTATAAAAGCAGGCACCACTTTTTCAAAAAGTAGATGCCCGACAAAAGAAAAAGCAGAAAAAGCAGCCACTACTTTTCCAAAAGAAAAAGCAATGGCCGACAACTTTAATCCCACTCAAGATAAAGGAGATTCTCGTAGCAGCCAATCAGAAGAGAGCTTCTCGATTTCTCTTATCTTTTGAAAGTCTATATAAGACTTAGATTTTATAGTAGAAGGGATCAGAAATTTCACACTAGAATTTTCTTTTAGCCTTTGGAATTTTATTGTAATGTTTTCGTTTGCTTGGATGTTTTCTTCCATTTCGGTTGCAGTTTGAATAAAAGAAGTAAGTTCTTGTATACTTTCTCTCTTGTTTATAATTTCTTAAACCCAAAACCCTAAACCCTAAATCCAAAACCTTATATCTTAAACCTCAAACCTAAATCCTAAACCCAACACCTTAAACCTTAAATCTTAAACCCCAAACCTTAAACCCAAAATAAAAACTCTAAACCATAAACCTAAACCATAAAACCTAAACTCCAAACCGTAATACTAAACCCTAAATCCTAAACTCAAAACCCTAAACCCTATACCCTAAACCCTAAACCCTAATCGAAAACCCTAAACCATAAACCCTAAAGCATGAATTCTAAACTCTAAACACTAAACCATAAACCCTATACCCTAAATCCTTAATTCTAAACCATAAACCCTATACCCTAAAAGTTAAACCCTAAATCAAAATTCTTAACCCTAAATCCTAAACCCTAAACCCTAAATCCTAAACCCTAAACCCTAAATGCTAAACTCAAAACCCTAAACCTTAAACCTTAAACTTAAACCGCAAAATATAAATCCAAAGTTTAAACCCTAAATCCCAAACCCTAAACCCTAAATCAAAACTCTAAATCCTAAACCCTAAACCCTAAACTCTAAACCCTAAAACCAAAATCCTAAACTCAAAACCCTAAACCCTAAACCCTGAACTTAAACTGCAAAACATAAATCCAAGCTCTAAACCCTAAACCCAAAACCCTAAATCCAAAACTCTAAACCCTAAACGCGAAATCCTAAACCCTAAATCATAAAGTCTAAAGCATAAACCCTAAATCCGAAACCATAAATTCTAAACTCAAAACCCTAAACCCTAAAGCCTAAACCCTAAACCTAAATTGTAAACCCAATCCTAACACTAAACCCTAAAACCTAAAACGTAAATCCTAAATTCTAAACCCTAAACCCTAAACCCAAAATCCTAAACTCAAAACCCTATACCCTAACCCTAAACCCTAAGCGCTAAACCCTATACACTAAACCCTAAACTCTATACCCAAAACCCTAAACTATAAGCTCTAAATCCAAACTCTAAACCCTAAATTCTTAACTCGAAAAACCTAAACCCGAAAACCCTAATCACTAAATCCTAAACTCAAAACAGTATACCCTAACCCTAAACCCTATGCGATAAACCCAAAACCCTAAACCTAAACCGTCAACCCTAAATCCAAACTCTAAATCCTAAACCCTAAATCCTATAGTCTAAACACTAAACCCTAAACCTTAAATCCTAAAATCAAAACCCTAAACCCTAAACACCAAAGCCTAAACCCTAAACCCTAGACCCTAAACACTAAACTGGAGACCCTAAACCCTAAACCCTAAGCCCTAAATCCTAAATCCTAAAACGTAAACCTAAACCCTAAACCCTAAACCTTAAATCCTAAACTCTAAATGCTAAACCCTATACACTAAATCCTAAACCCTATACCCTTAACCGTAAACCTTAAACTCTAAACCATAAATCATAAACCTCAAATTGAAACCCTAAACCCTAAACCCCAAATCCTCAATCCAAAACACTAAACCCAAAATCCTAACCCCTAATCTCTAATCCCTAACCCCTAAACCCCAAACTCTAAACCCTAAACCCTGAATCCTAAATCCTAAACCCTAAACCCTAAACCCTAACCCCTAAATCCTAAATTGTAAACCCTAAAACCTAAACCATAAATCCTAAACGTCAAACCTAAACCCCAAACCATACAACCTAAATGCTAAATCTTAAACCCTAAACCATAAATCAAAACTCTAAACCTTAAACCCTAAACCCTAACCCCTAACCCCTAACCTCTAACTCCTAAATCCTAAACCCTAAATCCTAATCCCCAAACCCTAAACCCAAAAGCCTAACCCCTAAATCCTAAAGTGTAAACCCTAAAACCTAAACAATAAATCCTAAACCTCAAACCTAAACCCTAAACCCTACAACCTAAACACTAAATCTTAAACCCTAAACCCTAAATCAAAACTCTAAATGTTAAACCCTAAACCCTAAACCCTTAACCCTAAACTCTAAACCCTAAACTCAAACTCAAAACCCTAAACCCTAAACCTAAACCCAAAACCCTAAATCCTAAATCCTAAATGCAAAACCATATATCTTAAACCTCAAATCTAAATCCTAAACACTACACCTTAAACCCTAAATCTTAAACCCCAGACCTTAAACCCTCAATCCAAACTCTAAACCCTAAACCTAAACCTTAAAACCAAAACTCCAAACCCTAATCCTAAACCCTAAATACTAAACTCAAAACCCTAAACCCTAACCTTAAACCCTAAATCCAATACCCTAAATCTTAAACCTCAAACCTAAACTCTAAACCCTACAACCTAAGCCCTAAATCTTAAACCCCAAACCTTAAATCCTAACTTTAAACTCTAAACCCTAAACCCTAATCCCTAAACTCTAAAACCTTAACTCTAAACCCTAAATCCTAAGCTAAAAACCTTAAACCTAAACCCCAAACCCTAAACCCTAAATCTTAAACCCCAGATCTTAAACCTTCAATCCAAACTCTAAACCCTAAACCTAAACCCTAAAACCAAAACTCCAAACCCTAAATCCTAAACTCAAAACCCTAAACCCTAAATAGAATACCCTAAATCTTAAATCTCAAATCTAAACCCTAAACCCTACATCCTAAATCCTAAATCTTAAATCCCAAACCTTAAATGCTAAATTTTAACTCTAAACCCTAAACCCTAATCCCTAAACTCTAAAACCCTAACTCTAAACCCTAAACCCTAAACCCTAAACCCTAAACCCTAAACCTAAACCCTAAACCCTAACCCTAAACCCTAAACCCTCAACCCTAAATCAAAACTCTAAACCCTAAACCATAAACGCTAAAACTAAACTCTCAACCCTAAACCCTAAACCTTATACCCTTAACCATTAGCACTAAAGTTAAAAACCTAAACCCTAAATCCCAAATCTCAAACCTAAACCCAAATTCCTACACCCTAAACACTAAATCTTAAACCCTAAATCAAAACTGTAAACCCTAAACCCTAAATACTAAACCCTAAGCCCCAAATCAAAAACTCAAAACCATAAACCCTAAAACTAAACACAAAACCCCAAACCGTAAACCCTAAATCTACACACTATATTTACCCTAAACCCTAAACCCCTACTCCAAAATTCAAAACCATAAAACCTAAACCCCAAATCCAAAACTCAAAACCATAATCCCTAAAACTAAATAAAAAATCCAAAACCCTAAACCCTAAACCCTACACACTAAATCCTAAACCCTAAACCCTAACCTTAAACCTCAAATCCAAAACCTTAAATCTTAAACGTCAAACGTAAACCTGAAACCCTACATCCTAAACACTAAATCTTAAACCCCAAATCTTAAATCCTAAATTTAAACTCTAAACCCTAAACCCTAAACCCTAAAACGTAAACTGTAAACCTTAACTCTAAACCCTAAATTCAAAACTCAAAACCCTAAACCCTAAACCCTATATCAAAACCCTAAACCCTAAACCCTAAACCCTAAACCCTAAACCCTAAACCCTAAACTCTAAACCCTAAACCCTAAACCCAAAACCCTTAACCCTAAACCCTTAAACCTAAACCCTACATCCTAAACCCTAAACCTAAACCCAAAACTCTAAACCCTAAGTCCTACAAACTTAACCTAACATGCTAAACCCTACACACTAAACCCTAAACCCTAAACCCTAAACTGTAAACCCTAACTCCAAACCCTAAATCTTAAACTCAAAACCCTAAATCCTAAATCAAAACTCTAAACTATAAACCCTAAATCTTAAACCCTAAACCCTAAACTCTAACCCCCTAAATCCAAAACTGTAAACCCCAAAACATAAATCATAAATTCTAAACCTCAAACACAAAACCCTAAATCCTAAACCCTAAACCCTAAAGACTAGACCCTAAGCGCTAAACCTTAAATCCTAAACTCTAAATGCTAAACCCAATACCCTAAACCTTAAACCCTAAAGCCTAAACCCTATACCAATAACCATAAATCATAAACTCTAAACCATAAATCATAAACCTCAAATTGAAACCCTCAACCCTAAACTCTAAATCTAAAATCCTAAATCCTAAACACTAAATCCTAAACCCTAACCCCTAACCCCTAAATCCTAAACTCTAAACCCTCAACCCTAAATCAAAAATCCTCAACCCTAAACCCTAAATCCTAACCCCTAAATCCTAAACAGTAAACCCTAAAACCTAAACCATAAATCCTAAACCTCAAACCTAAACCCTAAACCCTACAACCTAAACACTAAATCTTCAACCCTAAACCCTAAATCAAAACTCTAAACCTTAAGCCCTAAACCCTAAACCCTAAACCCTAAACTCTAAACTCAAACTCAAAACCCTAAACCCTGAACCTAAACCCAAAACCCTAAATCCTAAATCCTAAATCCAAAACCATATATCTTAAACTTCAAACCTAAATACTAAAAACTACACCTTAAACCCTAAATCTTAAACCCCAGACCTTAAACCTTCAATCCAAACTCTAAACCCTAAACCTAAACCGTAAAACAAGAACTCCAAACCCTAAATCCTAAACTCAAAACCCTAAACCCTAACCTTAAACCCTAAATACAATACCCTAAATCGTACACCTCAAATCTAAACCATAATCCTAACATCCTAAACCCTAAATATTAAATCCCAAACCTTAAATCCTAAATTTAAACTCTAAACCCTAAACCCTAATCCCTAAACTCTAAAACCCTAACTCTAAATCCTAAATCCTATACTAGAAGCCCTAAACCCTAAACCCTCGACCCTAAATCAAAACTCTAAACCCTAAACCCTAAACCCTAAACCTAAACTCTAAACCCTAAACCCTAAACCCTAAACCTTATACCCTTAACCATAAGCACCAAAGTCTAAAACCTAAACCCTAAATCCTAAACCTCTAACCTAAACCCTATTTTCTACACCCTAAACACTGAATCTTAAAGCTTAAACCCTAAACCCTAAATCAAAACTCTAAGCCCTAAACCCTAAATCCTAAACCTTAAACCACAAATCCAAAACTCAAAACCATAAACCCTAAAACTAAACACAAAACCCTAAACCCTAAACCCTAAATCCTAAACCCTACACACTAAATTTACCCTAAACCCTAAACCCCAAATCCAAAACTCAAAACCACAAACCCTAAAACTAAACACAATACCCTAAACCCTAAACCCTAAACCCTACACACTAAATTTACCAAAAAACCTAAACCCTAAACCCTACACACTAAATCCTAAACCCTCACCTTAAACCCTAATTCCAAAACCCTAAATCTTAAACGTCAAACGTAAACCCTAAACCCTACATCCTAAACACGAAATCTTAAATTCTAAATTTAAACTCTAAACCCTAAACCCTAAACCCTAAACCATAAACTGTAAACCTAACTCTAAACCCTAAATCCTAAACTCAAAACCCTAAACCCTAAACCTAAATCCTAAAACCTAAACCCTATATCAAAACTCTAAACCCTAAACCCTAAGCCCTAAACTCTAAACCCTAAACCCTAAACCCAAAACCCTTAACCCTAAACCCTACACACTAAATACTAAACCCTAAAACCAAAACCCTAAACCCTAACCTTAAACCCTAATTCTTAAACCTCAAACCTAAACCCAATACCCTACATCCTAAACACTAAACCCTAAACCCTAAACCCTAAACTGTAAACCCAAACTCTAAAACCTAAATCCAAAATTCAAAACCCTAAACCCTAAACCTAAATCCTAAACCCTAAACCCTATATCAAAACTCTAAACCCTAAACCCTCAACCCTAAACTCTAAACCATAAGCCTTAAACCCAAAACCCTTAACCCTAAACCCTACACACTAAATCCTAAATCCTAAACCCTAAACCCTAAACCATAACCTTAAACCCTAATTCCAAAACCCTAAATCTTAAACCTCAAACCTAAACCCTAAACCCTACATCCTAAACACTAAACCATACATCCTAAACCCTAAAGCCTAAACTATAAACCCTAAGCTGTAAACCCTAACTCTAAACAATATATCCTAAACTCAAAACCCCTAAACCTAAACCCTAAATCAAAACTCGAAACTATAAACCCTAAACCCTAAACCCTAAACCCTAAACCCTAACCCCCTAAATCCTAAGCTGTAAATCCTAAAACATAAACCATAAATTCTAAACCTTAAACCTAAATCCTAAACCATACAACCTAAACGCTAAATCTTAAACCCTAAACACTAAATCAAAATTATAAACCTTAAACCCAAAATCCTAAATCATAAACCCTAAACCCTAAACCCTAGACCCTAAGCCCTAAACCTTAAATCCTAAACTCTAAACGCTAAACCCTATACCCTAAACCTTAAACCCTAAAGCCTAAACCCTATACCAATAACCATAAACGATAAACTCTAAACCATAAATCATAAACGTCAAATTGAAACCCTCAACCCTAAACTCTTAATCCAAAATCCTAAATCTTAAACACTAAACCCTAAACCCTAGCCCCTAACCCCTAAATCCAAAACTCTAAACCCTAAACCCTAAATCCTAAACCATAAACCCTAAACCCTAAACCCTAAACCCTAAACCCTAAATCCTAAACTGTAAACCCTAAAACCTAAACCATAAATCCTAAACCTCAAACCTAAACCCTAAACCCTACAACCTAAACACTACATCTTCAACCCTAAACCCTAAATCAAAACTCTAAACATTAAGCCCTAAACCCTAAACCCTAAACTCTAAACTCAAACGCAAAGCCCTAAACCCTAAACGTAAACCCAAAACCCTAAATCCTAAATCCTAAATCCAAAACCATATATCTTAAACTTCAAACCTAAAGACTAAAGACTACACCTTAAACCCTAAATCTTAAACCCCAGACCTTAAACCTTCAATCCAAACTCTAAACCCTAAACCTAAACCCTAAAATCAAAACTCCAAACCCTAAATCCTAAACTCAAAACCCTAAACCCTAACCTTAAACCGTAAATCCAATACCCTAAATCTTAAACCTCAAATCTAAACCTTAAACCCTACATCCTCAACCCTAAATTTTAAATCCCAAACCTTAAATCCTAAATTTAAACTCTAAACCCTAAACCAAATCCCTAAACTCTAAAACCCTAACTCTAAACCCTAAATCTTAAACTCAAAGCCTGAACCCTAAACCCTAAACCTTCAACCCTAAATCAAAACTCTAAACCCTAAACCCTAAACCTAAACTCTAAACCCTAAACCCTAAACCTTATACCCTTAACCATATGCACTAAAGTCTAAAACCTAAACCCTAAATCCTAAACCTTGAACCTAAACCCTAATTCCTACACCCTAAACAATAAATCATAAACCCCAAACCCTAAACCCTAAATCAAAACTATAAACCCTAAACTCTAAACACTAAACCCTAAACCCCAAATCCAAAACTCAAAACCCTAAACCCTAAAACTAAACACAAAACACTAAACCCTAAACCCTAAAACCTACACACTAAATTTACCCTAAATCCTAAACCCTAAACCTAAATCAAAATTTTAAACCTTAAACCCAAAACCCTAAATCCTAAACCCTAAGCCCGAAACCCTAGACCCTAAGCCCTAAACCTTAAATCCTAAACTTCAAATGCTAAACCCTATACCCTAAACCTTAAACCCTAAAGCCTAAACCCTATACCAATACCCATAAACGTTAAACTTTAAACCATAAATCATAAACCTCAAATTGAAACCCTCAACCCTAAACTCTAAATCCAAAATCCAAAATCCTAAATACTAAACCCTAAACCCTAAACCATAGCCCCTAACCCCTAAATCCTAAACTCTAAACCCTAAACCCTAAACTCTAAATCCAAAATCCAAAATCCTAAACACTAAACCCTAAACCCTAAACCCTAGCCCCTAACCCCTAAATCCTAAACTCTAAACCCTAAACCCTAAATCCTAACCCCTAATTCCTAAACTGTTAACCCTAAAACCTAAACCATAAATCCTAAACCTCAAACCTAAACCCTAAACCTTACAACCTAAACCCTAAATCATAAACCCTAAACTTTAAACCTTAAAAACTAAACACTAAATCCTAAACCCTTAACCCTAAACTCTAAACTCAAACTCAAAACCCTAAACCCTAAACCTAAACCAAAAACCCTAAATCCTAAATCCTAAATCCAAAACCTTATATCTTAAACTTCAAACCTAAATACTAAAAACTACACCTTAAACCCTAAATCTTAAACCCCAGACCTTAAACCTTCAATCCAAACTCTAAACCCTAATCCTAAACCCTAAAACAAGAATTCCGAACCCTAAATCCTAAACTCAAAACCCTAAACCCTAACCTTAAACCCTAAATCCAATACCCTAAATCTTATACCTCAAATCTAAACCATAATCCCAACATCCTAAACCCTAAATCTTAAATCCCAAACCTTAAATCCCAAACTCTAAACCCTAAACACTAAACCTTTTACCCTTAACCATAAGCAGCAAAGTCTAAAACCTAAAACCTAAATCCTAAACCTCTAACCTAAACCCTATTTCCTACACCGTAAACACTAAATCTTAAACCCTAAACCCTAAACCCTAAATCAAAACTCTAAACCCTAAACGCTAAATCCTAAACCTTAAACCCCAAATCCAAAACTCAAAACCATAAACCCTAAAACTAAACACAAATCCCTAAACCCTAAACCCTAAACCCTACACACTAAATTTACCCTAAACCCTAAACCCCAAATCCAAAACTCAAAACCACAAACCCTAAAACTAAACACAAAACCCTAAACCCTACACACTAAATTTACCGAAAAACCTAAACCCTAAACCTTACACACTAAATCCTAAACCCTTAACCCTAACCTTAAACCCTAATTCCAAAACCCTAAATCTTAAACGTCAAATGTAAACACTAAACCCTACATCCTAAACACGAAGTCTTAAATGCTAAATTTAAACTCTAAACCCTAAACCCTAAACCCTAAACCATAAACTGTAAACCTAAACTCTAAACCCTAAATCCTAAACTCAAAACCCTAAACCCTAAACCTAAATCCTAAAACCTAAACCCTATATCAAAACCTAAACCCTAAACCCTAAACTCTAAACCCTAAACCCTAAACCCAAAACCCTTAACCCTAAACCCTACACACTAAATCCTAAACCCTAAACCCTAAACCCTAAACCCAAACCTTAAACCCTAAATCTTAAACCTCAAACCTAAACCCTATACCCTACATCCTAAACACTAAACCCTAAACCCTAAACCCTAAACTGTAAACCCAAACTCTAAACCCTAAATCCTAAGCTCAAAACCCTAAACCCTAAACCTAAATCCTAAACCCTAAACCCTTTATCAAAACTCTAAACCCTAAACCCTCAACCCTAAACTCTAAACCATAAGCCCTAAACCCAAAACCCTTAACCCTAAACCCTACACACTAAATCCTAAACCCTAAACCATAACCTTAAACCCTAAATTCAAAACCCTAAATCTTACACCTCAAACCTAAACCCTAAACCATAAATCCTAAACCCTAAACCATAAATCCTAAACCCTAAAGCCTAAACCCTAAAGCCTAAACTATAAACCCTAAGCTGTAAACCCTAACTCTAAACAATAAATCCTAAACTCAAAACCCTAAGCCCTAAACCTAAACGCTAAATCAAAACTCGAAACTATAAACCCTAAACCCTAAATCCTAAACCCTAAACCCTAACCCCGTAAATCCTAAACTGTAAATCCTAAAACATAAACCATAAATTCTAAACCTTAAACCTAAATCCTAAACCATAAAACCTAAACGCTAAATCTTAAACCCTAAACATTGAATCAAAATTATAAACCTTAAACCCAAAATCCTAAATCATAAACCCTAAACCCTAAACCCTAGACCCTAAGCCCTAAACCTTAAATCCTAAACTCTAAATGCTAAACCCTATACCCTAAACCTTAAACCCTAAAGCCTAAACCCTATACCAATAACCATAAACGTTAAACTCTAAACCATAAATCATAAACGTCAAATTGAAACCCTCAACCCTAAACTCTAAATCCAAAATCCTAAATCCTAAACACTAAACCCTAAACCCTAGCCCCTAACCCCTAAATCCAAAACTCTAAACTCTAAACCCTAAATCCTAAACCATAAACCCTAAACCCTAAACCCTAACCCCTAAATCCTAAACTGTAAACCCTAAAACCTAAACCATAAATCCTAAACCTCAAACCTAAACCCTAAACCCTACAACCTAAACACTACATCTTCAACCCTAAACCCTAAATCAAAACTCTAAACATTAAGCCCTAAACCCTAAACCCTAAACTCTAAACTCAAACACAAAGCCCTAAACCCTAAACGTAAACCCAAAACCCTAAATCCTAAATCCTAAATCCAAAACCATATATCTTAAACTTCAAACCTAAATACTAAAAACTACACCTTAAACCCTAAATCTTAAACCCCAGACCTTAAACCTTCAGTCCAAACTCTAAACCCTAAACCTAAACCCTAAAACCAAAACTCCAAATCCTAAATCCTAAACTCAAAACCCTAAACCCTAACCTTAAACCCTAAATCCAATACCCTAAATCTTAAACCTCAAATCTAAACCTTAAGCCCTACATCCTAAACCCTAAATCTTAAATCCCAAACCTTAAATCCTAAATTTAAACTCTAAACCCTAAACCCAAATCCCTAAACTGTAAAACCCTAACTCTAAACCCTAAATCTTAAACTCAAAGCCCTGAACCCTAAACCCTAAACCTTCAACCCTAAATCAAAACTCTAAACCATAAACCCTAAACCCTAAACCTAAACTCTAAACCCTAAACCCTAAACCTTATACCCTCAACCATAAGCACTAAAGTCTAAAACCTAAACCCTAAATCCTAAACTTCGAACCTAAACCCTAATTCCTACACCCTAAACAATAAATCATAAACCCCAAACCCTAAACCCTAAATCAAAACTCTAAACCCTAAACTCTAAATACTAAACCCTAAACCCCAAATCCAAAACTCAAAACCCTAAACCCTAAAACTAAACACAAAACACTAAACCCTAAACCCTAAAACCTACACACTAAATTTACCTTAAACCCTAAACCCTAAACCTAATTCAAAATTTTAAACCTTAAACCCAAAACCCTAAATCCTAAATCCTAAACCCGAAACCCTAGACCCTAAGCCCTAAACCTTAAATCCTAAACTTTAAATGCTAAACCCTATACCCTAAACCTTAAACCCTAAAGCCTAAACCCTATACCAATAACCATAAACGTTAAACTCTAAACCATAAATCATAAACCTCAAATTGAAACCCTTAACCCTAAACTCTAAATCCAAAATCCAAAATCCTAAATACAAAACCCTAAACCCTAAACCCTAGCCCCTAACCCCTAAATCCTAAACTCTAAACCCTAAACCCTAAATCCTAAACCCTAAACCCTAAACCCTAAATCCTAACCCCTAATTCCTAAACTGTTAACCCTAAAACCTAAACCATAAATCCTAAACCTCAAACCTAAACCCTAAACCCTACAACCTAAATACTAAATCTTCAACCCTAAACCATAAATGAAAACTCTAAACCTTAAACCCTAAACCCGTAACCCTAAACTCTAAACTCAAACTCAAAACCCTAAACCATAAACCTAAACCCAAAACCCTAAATCCTAAATCCTAAATCCAAAACCTTATATCTTAAACTTCAAACCTAAATACTAAAAACTAGACCTTAAACCCTAAATCTTAAACCCCAGACCTTAAACCTTCAATCCAAACTCTAAACCCTAATCCTAAACCCTAAAACAAGAACTCCAAACCTTAAATCCTAAACTCAAAACCCTAAACCCTAACCTTAAACCCTAAATCCAATACCCTAAATCTTACACCTCAAATCTAAACCATAATCCCAACATCCTAAACCCTAAATCTTAAATCCCAAACCTTAAATCCTAAATTTAAACTCTAAACCCTAAACCCTAATCCCTAAGGCCAAGAGTCACTTTATGCTCCACTCTAATGCTTTCAGAACCACCTGTGACAGAATTAAGAAAAATACAGGTTTTCACAAGAAAGAAGCTCCCATCACATACCTTGGATGCCCTATTGCTGCTGGAAGGTACAGGAACATCTATTTCTCAGAACTCATCAATAAGATTGTCAACAGAATCACTGGATGGAACTCTAAAATGTTGACTTATGGGGGTAAGGCAACCATGATCAAACATGTCCTTCAATCACTCCCTATTCACATATTATCAGCCATCTCCCCTCCTTCTACCATTCTTAAGCAAATCCAAAGCATTTTGGCTGATTTTTTCTGGGGTTGGAGAACTGATAAGAAAAAATATCATTGGTCCTCATGGAGAAATCTCAGTTTCCCATATGATGAAGGAGGAATTGGTGTTAGACTTATGAGTGATGTATGCCAAGCTTTTCAGTTCAAACAGTGGTGGACTTTCAGATCAAAACAAACTTTATGGGGGGATTTTCTTAAGGCAAAGTATTGCCAAAGATCTAACCCCATAAGCAAAAAATGGGATACAGGTGAATCTCAAACTTGGAGGATCATGATGAAGAACAGAACTAAGGTGGAGAGACATATACAGTGGAAAATAAGGAGTGGTTCTTGCTCCTTTTGGTGGGATAACTGGCTAGGTGTAGGTCCTCTGGCTCAATACACCTCTGAGAGTAACAGGTTCAACAATGTTAAGGTCTCTGATTTTATTGAAGCTGGACAGTGGAACATGGACAAGGTCATCCAAGCAGCCCCTCACAACCAAGTACACAATATTCTCTCAACCCAACTCCAGCTTCAGCAGAACCAGCCTGATCAGGCTGTGTGGAGTCTCAACACCAGTGGCATGTTCTCTATTACCTCAGCCTGGAACAACATTAGAGAAAAAAGAGAAAAAACCAAAATTAATTCCTACACTTGGCAGAAGCAGGTTCCCTTCAAATGTTCCTTCTTACTATGGAGAGCAATCAGGGGCAAGCTTCCTACTAATGAACAGCTGTTGAGATTTGGAGTTGAACCTGGTGTCTGTTACTGCTGTCATTCTCCAGGAATGGACACTATAGAGCATATTTTCAACTCTGGGAACTTTGCTAAACAGGTCTGGAAATACTTTGCCACTTCCCTTGGAATTCCAACAGACTATTTGCCTCTTAGAAACATGATTATGAGATGGTGGAGTTACCCTCACAACAATGAAGCACATCAGCTGATCCTTCAAGTGATACCAATTTTTATTTGTTGGAACTTGTGGAAGAACAGGTGTGCTGTAAAGTATGGGGGAAAACAGTCCAATATGGCAAGAGTTAAACACTTAGTGATCCTGGACAGCTTCAAGTTACTACAGATTAAGTTTCCCTACATCCACTGGCCTTTGGGATGGAATAAGATTTGTACACTCTTAGAAAGCTGTACTCATGATATCCAGGTGACTGCAATTCAGTGGCAAAAACCTCCAGACAGCTGGGTCAAAATCAACACAGATGGGAGTGCATTAAACAATCCCGGAAGGATAGGAGCAGGAGGAATTCTCAGGAACCAAAATGGAGAGCTTATTCTTGCCTTCTCAGTCCCTTTGGGCCAGGGAACCAACAACCAAGCTGAAATAGAGGCAGCTAACTTTGGCCTAGCTTGGTGTATGCAGCTAAATTATAGGAAGGTAATCCTTGAAGTCGATTCCCAACTACTTGCAGATTGGTTTAACAGCAAAGCAGCAGTCCCTTGGACCATCTCAACACAATTGCAGAAGCTTCACCAATTGGCCACGCACTTCACTCACTTTAAGTGTATACACACTTTTAGAGAAGCCAACTTTGTAGCAGACTCACTTTCCAAGCAAAGCCACCAGATTTCAAATCCTCAGGTGTACTTCAACATCCACCAGCTTCCCAAACTAACAGCAGCCTACTTCCACCAGGACTTAGCAGGCATGGCAAGCTTCAGAAGAAGAAAATTGAAAAGAATAAAGGAACCACCCTAAAGGAGTCGGAACAAAGAGGGCCTATGAAGGTGCTTGAACTCCTTCAGGCTCTCTTTTCTGATGACTCTCCTGTCATTTGGCTTCCTAGAAGACTCCCCGGTTTAGGATAGATTTTCTTTCCTTTTGTAAAGGGAGAGTCTCCCTCATTTATGCTTTCCTAGAATTCTTTGTATCGAGAGGAGTCCTCTCACATAGGTGCTTAGATGATAGGACCTTTCTTTCTTTTGGAGTAAGAGTTGGAGAACCAACTAGCTTTGACTAGGAGGCTACCAACCCTAACTCCACCTTTGGGAGGTAAGGTTTATGCCCCCCTCCTTGTACTTCTTTTCTTTATATATGCTAAGGCCTGGGGGTGTTGCTAAGCCCCTGACCCCCCCAAGGGTCGTTCAAAAAAAAACAAAAAAAAAAAAAAAACCGTAACTCTAAATCCTAAATCCTATACTCGAAGCCCTAAACCCTAAACCCTAACCCTAAACCCTAAACGCTCGACCCTAAACCAAAACTCTAAACCCTAAACCCTAAATCCTAAACCTAAACTCTAAACCCTAAACCCTAAACCTTTTACCCTTAACCATAAGCACCAAAGTCTAAAACCTAAAACCTAAATCCTAAACCTCTAACCTAAACCCTATTTCCTACACCCTAAACACTAAATCTTAAACCCTAAACCCTAAACCCTAAATCAAAACTCTAAACCCTCAACCTTAAATCCTAAACCTTAAACCCCAAATCCAATACTCAAAACCATAAACCCTAAAACTAAACGCAAAACCCTAAACCCTACACACTAAATTTACCCTAAACCCTAAACCCTAAATCCAAAACTCAAAACCACAAACCCTAAAACTAAACACAAAACCCTAAACCCTACACACTAAATTTATCGAAAAACCTAAACCCTAAACCCTACACACTAAATCCTAAAACCTAAACCCTAACCTTAAAGCCTAATTCCAAAACCCTAAATCTTAAAAGTCAAACGTAAACCCTAAACCCTACATCCTAAACATGAAATCTAAAATGCTAAATTTAAACTCTAAACCCTAAACCCTAAACCATAAACCCTAAACCATAAACTGTAAACCTAAATTCTAAACCCTAAATCCTAAACTCAAAACCCTAAACCCTAAACCTAAATCCAAAAACCTAAACCCTATATCAAAACTCTAAACCCTAAACCCAAAACTCTAAACCCTAAACCGTAAACCCTAAACCCTTAACCCTAAACCCTATACACTAAATCCTAAACCCTAAACCCTAAACCCTAACCTTAAACCCTAAATCTTAAACCTCAAACCTAAACCCTATACCCTACATCCTAAACCCTAAACCCTAAACCCTAAACCCTAAACCCTAAACTGTAAACCCAAACTCTAAACCCTAAATCCTAAACTCAAAACCCTAAACCCTAAACCTAAATCCTAAAACCCTAAACCCTATATCAAAACTCTAAACCCTAAACCCTCAACCCTAAACTCTAAACCATAAACCCTAAACCCAAAACCCTCAACCCTAAACCCTACATACTAAATCCTAAACCCTAAACCCTAAACCCTAAACCCTTAATCCTAAACCCTATACACTAAATCCTAAACCCTAAACCCTAACCTTAAACCCTAAATCTTAAACCTCAAACCTAAACCCTATACCCTACATCCTAAACACTAAACCCTAAACCCTAAACCCTAAACTGTAAACCCAAACTCTAAACCCTATATCCTAAACTCAAAACCCTAAACCCTAAACCTAAATCCTAAACCCTAAACCCTATATCAAAACTCTAAACCCTAAACCCTCAACCCTAAACTCTAAACCATAAACCCTAAACCCAAAACCCTTAGCCCTAAACCCTACACACTAAATCCTAAACCCTAAACCATAACCTTAAACCCTAAATTCAAAACCCTAAATCTTAAACCTCAAACCTAAACCCTAAACCATAAATCCTAAACCCTAAAGCCTAAACCCTAAACCCTAAACCCTAACTCTAAACAATAAATCCTAAACTCAAAACCCTAAGCCCTAAACCTAAACCCTAAATCAAAACTCGAAACTATAAACCCTAAACCCTAAACCCTAACCCCCTAAATCCTAAACTGTAAATCCTAAAACATAAACGATAAATTCTAAACCTTAAACCTAAATCCTAAACCATACAACCTAAACGCTAAATCTTAAACCCTAAACACTAAATCAAAATTATAAACCTTAAACCCAAAATCCAAAATCATAAACCCTAAACCCTAGACCCTAAGCCCTAAACCTTAAATCCTAAACTCTAAATGCTAAACCCTATACCTTAAACCTTAAACCCTAAAGCCTAAACCCTATACCAATAACCATAAACGTTAAACTCTAAACCATAAATCATAAACGTCAAATTGAAACCCTCAACCCTAAACTCTAAATCCAAAATCCTAAATCCTAAACACTAAACCCTAAACCCTAGCCCCTAACCCCTAAATCCTAAACTCTAAACCCTAAACCCTAAATCCTAAACCATAAACCCTAAACCCTAAACCCTAACCCCTAAATCCTAAACTGTAAACCCTAAAACCTAAACCATAAATCCTAAACCTCAAACCTAAACCCTAAACCCTACAACCTAAACACTAAATCTTCAACCCTAAACCCTAAATCAAAACTCTAAACATTAAGCCCTAAACCCTAAACCCTAAACTCTAAACTCAAACACAAAGCCCTAAACCCTAAACGTAAACCCAAAACCCTAAATCCTAAATCCTAAATCCAAAACCATATATCTTAAACTTCAAACCTAAATACTAAAAACTACACCTTAAACCCTAAATCTTAAACCCCAGACCTTAAACCTTCAATCCAAACTCTAAACCCTAAACCTAAACCCTAAAACCAAAACTCCAAACCCTAAATCCTAAACTCAAAACCCTAAACCCTAACCTTAAACCCTAAATCCAATACCCTAAATCTTAAACCTCAAATCTAAACCTTAAGCCCTACATCCTAAACCCTAAATCTTAAATCCCAAACCTTAAATCCTAAATTTAAACTCTAAACCCTAAACCCAAATCCCTAAACTCTAAAACCCTAACTCTAAACCCTAAATCTTAAACTCAAAGCCCTGAACCCTAAACCCTAAACCTTCAACCCTAAATCAAAACTCTAAACCATAAACCCTAAACCCTAAACCTAAACTCTAAACCCTAAACCCTAAACCTTATACCCTTAACCATATGCACTAAAGTCTAAAACCTAAACCCTAAATCCTAAACCTTGAACCTAAACCCTAATTCCTACACCCTAAACAATAAATCATAAACCCCAAACCCTAAACCCTAAATCAAAACTCTAAACCCTAAACTCTAAATACTAAACCCTTAACCCCAAATCCAAAACTCAAAACCCTAAACCCTAAAACTAAACACAAAACACTAAACCCTAAACCCTAAAACCTACACACTAAATTTACCCTAAACCCTAAACCCTAAACCTAAATCAAAATTTTAAACATTAAACCCAAAACCCTAAATCCTAAACCCTAAACCCAAAACCCTAGACCCTAAGCCCTAAACCTTAAATCCTAAACTTTAAATGCTAAACCCTATACCCTAAACCTTAAACCCTAAAGCCTAAACCCTATACCAATAACCATAAACGTTAAACTCTAAACCATAAATCATAAACCTCAAATTGAAACCCTCAACCCTAAAACTCTAAATCCAAAATCCAAAATCCTAAACACTAAACCCTAAACCCTAAACCCAAGACCCTGACCCCTAAATCCTAAACTCTAAACCCTAAACCCTAAATCCTAAACCCTAAATCCTAACCCCTAATTCCTAAACTGTTAACCCTAAAACCTAAACCATAAATCCTAAACCTCAAACCTAAACCCTAAACCCTACAACCTAAACACTAAATCTTCAACCCTAAACCCTAAATCAAAACTCTAAACCTTAAACCCTAAACCCTAAACACTAAACCCTTAACCCTAAACCCTAAACTCAAACTCAAAACCCTAAACGCTAAACCTAAACCCAAATCCCTAAATACTAAATCCTAAATCCAAAACCTTATATCTTAAACTTCAAACCTAAATCATAAAAACTACACCTTCAACCCTAAATCTTAAACCCCAGACCTTAAACCTTCAATCCAAACTCTAAACCCTAAACCTAAACCCTAAAACCAAAACTCCAAACCCTAATCCTAAACCATAAATCCTAAACTCAAAACCCTAAACCCTAACCTTAAACCCTAAATCCAATACCCAAAATCTTAAACCTCAAACCTAAACCCTAAACCCTACATCCTAAACCCTAAATCTTAAACCCCAAGCCTTAAATCCTAAATTTAAACTCTAAACCCTAAACCCTAAACCCTAAACTCTAAAACGCTAACTCTAAACCCTAAATCCCAAACTCAAAGCCCTAAACCCTAAACGTAAACCCTAAACCTTAAACCCTAAACCCTAAATCAAAACTCTAAACCCTAAACCCTAAACCCTAAACCTAAACTCTAAACCCTAAACCCTAAACGTTATACCCTTAACCATAAACACTAAAATCTAAAACCAAAACCTTAAATCCTAAATATCAAACCTAAACCCTAATTCCGACACCCTAAATACTAAATTTTAAACCACAAACCATAAACACTAAACCAAAACACTAAACCCTAAACCCTAAATACTAAATCCTAAATCCCAAATACAAAAATCAAAACCATAAACCCTAAAACTAAACACTAAACCCTAAACCCTACAAACTAAATTTACCCTAAACCCTAAGCCCTAAACAAAAACCCAAAACCCTAAACCCTAAACCCTACACACTAAATCCTAAACCCTAAACTCTAAACCCTAAACCCTAAACCCAAAACCCATAACCCTAAACCCTACACACTAAATCCTAAACCCTAAACCCTAAACCCTAAACCCTAACCTTAAATCCTAAATCCACAACCCTATATCTTAAACCTCAAACGTAAACCCTAAACCGTACATCCTAAACACTAATCCATAAACCTTAAACCCTAAAGCCTAAACCCTAAACTGTAAACCCTAACTCTAAACACTAAATCCTAAACTTAAAACCCTAAACCCTAAACCCTAAACTTTAAATCAAAACTCAAAACTATAAACCCTAAACCCTAACCCCTAAACCCTAAACCTTAAACCCTAACCCCCTAAATCCTAAACTGTAAACCCTAAAACATAAACCATAAACCCTAAACCCTAAACCATACAACCTAAATGCTAAATTTTAAACCCTAAACACTAAATCAAAATTCTAAACCTTAAACCCAGAACACTAAATCCTAAACCCTAAACCCTAGACCCTAAGCCCTAAACCTTAAATCCTAAACTCTAAACGATAACCCTATACCCTAAACCTTAAACCCTAAAGCCTAAACCCTATACCAATAACCATAAACCTTAAACTCTAAGCCATAAATCATAAACCTCAAATTGAAACCCTCAACCTTAAACTCTAAATCCAAAATCATAAATCCTAAACACTAAACCCAAGACTCTAACCCCTAACCCCTAAATCGTAAACTCTAAACCCTAAACCCTAAATCCTAAACCCTAAACCCTAAACCCTAAACCCAAACCCCTAAATCCTAAACTGTAAACCCTAAAACCTAAACCATAAATCCTAAACCTCAAACCTAAACCCTAAACCCTACAAACCTAAACACTAAATCTTCAACCCTAAACCCTAAATCAAAACTCTAAACATTAAACCCTAAACCCTAAACCCTAAACTCTAAACTCAAACACAAAACCCTAAACCCTAAACGTAAACCCAAAACCCTATCCTAAATCCTAAATCCAAAACCTTATATCTTAAACTTCAAACCTAAATACTAAAAACTACACCTTAAACCCTAAACCATAAATCCCAAACCTTAAACCTTCAATCCAAACTCTAAACCCTAAACCCTAACCTTAAACCCTAAATCATAAACCTCAAACCTAAACCCTAAACCCTACATCCTAAACCCTAAACCTTAAATTGTAAACCCTAACTCTAAACCCTAAATCCTAAACTCAAAACCCTACACCCTAAACCTAAATCTTAAACCCTAAACCCTATATCAAAACTCTAAACCCTAAACCCTAAACCTTAAACTCTAAACCCTAAACCCAAAACCCTTAACCCTAAACCCTACACACTAAATCCTAAACCCTAAACCCTAACCTTAAACCCTAAATCAAAAACCCTAAATCTTAAACGTCAAACCTAAACCCTAAACCGTATATCCTAAACACTAATCATTAAAACCAAAACCCTAAAGCCTAAACCCTAAACTGTAAACCCAAACTCTAAACCCTAAAATCTAAACTCAAAACCCTAAACCCTAAACCTAAATCCTAAACCCTAAACCTTAAATCAAAGCTTAAAACTATAAACCCTAAACCCTAACCCCTAAACCCTAAACCCTAAACCCTAACCCCCTAAATCCTAAACTGTAAACCCTAAAACATAAACCATAAACCCTAAACCTTAAAACTAAACCCTAAACCATACAACCTAAACACTAAATCTTAAACCCTAAACACTAAATCAAAATTCTAAACCTTAAACCCAAAACACTAAATCCTAAATCCTAAACCCTAGACCCTAAGCCCTAAACCTTAAATCCTAAACTCTAAATGCTAAACCCTATACCCTAAACCCTACACACTAAATCCTAAACCCAAAACCATAACCTTAAACCCTAAATCCAAAACCCTAAATTTTAACGTCAAATGTAAACCTTAAACCTTATATCATAAACACTAAATCTTAAACCCCAAATCATAAATCCTAAATTTAAACTCTAAACCCTAAACCCTAAACTATGAACTTTAACTATAAACCCTAAATCCTAAATTCAAAACCCTAAACTGTAAACCTTAAACCCTAAACCCTAAACCCTAAACCTAAACTCTAAAACCTAAACCCTAAACATTATGCCCTTAACCATAAACACTAAAATCTAAAACCTAAACCTTAAATCCTAAACCTCAAACCTAAACCCTAATTCCGACACCCTAAACACTAAATTTTAAACCCCAAAACCTAAACACTAAATCAAAACACTAAGTCCTAAACCCTAAATACTAAACCATAAACCCCAAATCCGAAACTCAAAACCATAAACCCTAAAACTAAACACAAATCCCTAAACCCTATACACTAAATTTACCCTAAACCCTAAACCCTAAACCTAAACCCTAAAGCATACACACTAAATCCTAAACCCTAAACCCTAAACCCTAAACCCTAACCTTAAACCCTAAATCCAAAACCCTAAATCATAAATATCAAACGTAAACCCTAAACCCTACATCCTAAACACTAAATCTTAAACCCCAAATCTTAAATCCTGAATTTAAACTCTAAACCCTAATCCCTAAACCCTAAACCCTAAACCTAAACTCTAAACCCTAACTCTAAATCCTAAATCCTAAACTCAAAACCCTAAACCCTAAACCTAAACCATAACCCCTAAAACCTAAACTCTAAAGCCTAACGCTAAACCATAAATCCTAAAGTCAAAACCCTAAACCTAAACCCTAAACCCTAAATCAAAACTCTAAACCCTAAACCCTAAACCCTCAACCTAAACTCTAAACCCTAAAACCTAAACCCCAAACCTTAAAACCTTTAACCCTAAACACTAAAGTCTAAAACCTAAACCTCAAACCTAAACCCTAATTCCTACACCTTAAACACTAAATCCTAAACCCCAAACCCTAAATCCTAAATCAAAACTCAAACCCTAAACCATAAATACCAAATCCTAAACCACAAATCCAAAACTCAAAACCATAAACCCTAAAACTAAACATTAAACCCTAAATCCTAAACATTAAACCCTACACACTAAATTTACCCTAAACACTAAACCCTAAACCTGAAACCAAAACCCTAAACCCTAAACCTTACACACTAAATCCTAAACTCAAAACCCTAAACCCAAAATCCTAACCTAAAATCGTAAACCCAAAATACTAAATCTTAAACCTCAAACCTAAACCCTAAACCCTACAGCCTAAACAATAAATCTTAAACCCGAAACCTTAAATCCTAAATTTAAACTCTAAACCCTAAACCCTAAACCCTAAACCCTAAACCCTAAAATCTAAAACCTAAATCCTAAACTCAAAAGCCTAAACCCTAAACCTAAACCCTAAACCGTAAATCAAAACTCTAAACCCTAAACTCTAAACCCTAAACCTAAACTATAAACCCTAAACCCTAAACCCTAAACCCTATACCCTTAACCATAAACACTAAAGTCTAAAACCTAAACCCTAAGCACTAAATCCTAAACCTCAAACCTAAACCCAAATTCCTACACCCTAAAAATTTAATCTTAAACCCCAAACCCTAAACCCTAAATCAAAACTCTAAACCCTAAACTCTAAACTCTAAATACTAAACCCTCTAAACTCAAAACCCTAAACCCTAAACCCTATACCCTACACCTTAAAACCTAAACTCTAAACTCTAAACCCTATATCTTAAACTCAAAACCCTAAACCCTTAACCCTAAACCCTCACCTGAATCCCTAGATCCAAAACCCTAAATCTTAAACCTCAAACCTAAACCCTAAACCCTAGATCCTAAACACTAAATCTTAAACCCCAACCCTTAAATCCTAAATTTAAACTCTAAATCGTAAACCCTAAACCGTAAACCTAAAACCTAAACCCTAAACTCTAAACCCTAACTCCTAAACTCAAAACCCTAAACCTTAAATCTAAACTCAAAACCCTAAACCCTTAATCAAAACTCTAAAACCTAAACCCTAAACCCTAAACCTAAACTATAAACCGTAAACCCTAAACCCAAAACCCTATACCCTTAACCATAAACACTAAAGTCCAAAACCTAAACCCTAAATCCTAAACCTCAAACCTAATCCCTAATTCCTAAACCCTAAAAACTAAATCTTAAACCCCAAACCCTAAATCCTAAATCAAAACTCTAAGCCCTAAACCTTAAACCCTAAATTCTAAACACTAAACACTAAACCCCCTAAACCCTAAACCCTATACCCTACACCCTTCCTAAACACTAAACTCTAAACCCTAAATCTCAAACTCAAAACCCTAAACCCTAAATAAAACTCTAAACCCTAAACGCTAAACCTAAACTTTAAACCCTAAACCCTAAATCATAAACCTCAAACCTAAACCCCAATTCCTACACCCTAAAAATTAAATCTTAAACCCCAAACCCTAAACCCTAAATCAAAACACTAAACCCTAAACCTTAAACCCAAAACTCTAAACTCTAAACTCAAAACCCTAAACCTTAAACCCTATACCCTACACCCTAAAATGTAAACTCTAAACTCTAAACCCTACATCTTAAACTCAAAACCCTAAACCCTAAACCCTAAACCCTCACCTTAAACCCTAGATCCAAAACCCTAAATCTTAAACCTCAAACCTAAACCCTAAACCCTACATCCTAAACACTAAATCTTAAACCCCAACCCTTAAATCCTAAATTTAAACTCTAATCCCTAAACTCTAAACTGTAAACCTAAAACCTAAACCCTAAATACTAAGCTCAAAACCCTAAACCCTAAACCCCAAACCCTTAATCAAAACTCTAAACCCTAAACCCTAAACCTAAACTATAAACCGTAAACCCTAAACCCTAAACCCTATACCCTTAACCATAAACACTAAAGTCCAAAACCTAAACCCTAAATCCTAAACCTCAAACCTAAACCCTAAAAACTAAATCTTAAACCCCAAACCCTAAACCCTAAATCAAAACTCTAAGCCCTAAACCTTAAACCCTAAACTCTAAACACTAAACACTAAACCCTCTAAACTCAAAACCCTAAACCCTAAACCCTATACCCTACACCCTACCTAAACACTAAATTCTAAACCCTAAATCTCAAACTCAAAACCCTAAACCCTAAATAAAACTCTAAACCCTAAACGCTAAACCTAAACTTTAAACCCTAAACCCTAAATCATAAACCCTTAACACTAAATCTTAAACCCCAAACCCTAAATCCTCAATCAAAACTCAAACCCTAAACCATAAATACCAAATACTAAACCACAAATCCAAAACTCAAAACCATAAACCCTAAAACTAAACACAAAACCCTAAACCCTAAACCTTAAACCCTACACACTAAATTTACCCTGAACACTAAACCCTAAACCTGAACACAAAATCCTAAACCCTAAACCCTACACACTAAATCCTAATCTCTAAACCCTAAACCCAAAATCCTAACCTAAAACCCTAAATCCAAAATACTAAATCTTAAACCTCAAACCTAAACCCTAAAACCTATAGCCTAAACACTAAATCTTAAATCCGAAACCTTAAATCCTAAATTTAAACTCTAAACCCTAAACCCTAAACCTTAAACCCTAACTCTAAAACCTAAATCCTAAAATCAAAAGCCTAAACCCTAAACCTAAACCCTAAACCGAAAACCTAAACTCTAAACCCTAAACTCTAAACCCTAAACTCTAAACCCTAAACCTAAACTATAAACCCTAAACCCTAAACCCTTAACCATAAACACTAAAGTCTAAAACCTAAACCCTAAAACCTAAATCCTAAACCTCAAACCTAAACCCTAATTCCTACACCCTAAAAATTAAATCTTAAACGCCAAACCCTAAACCCTAAATCAAAACACTAAACCCTAAACCTTAAACCCTAAACTCTAAACTCTAAACACTAAACCCTCTAAACTCAAAACCCTAAATCCTAAACCCTATACCCTACACCCTAAAACCTAAACTCTAAACTCTAAACCCTACATCTTAAAGTCAAAACCCTAAACCCTAAACCCTCACTCTAAACCCTAAATACTAAGTTCAAAACCCTAAACCCTAAACCCTTAATAAAAAATCTAAAACCTAAACCCTAAACCCTAAATCTAAACTATAAACCAAAACGATCGTAGCATTTAACAGTAAAAGATAAGTATAAACAAGAGTAAACAAGAGAGAAGTATACAAGAACTCACAATTTTATTCAAATCAGAACTAAATGTAAGAAAACATCCAAGCAAACGAAAACGAAGGAAACATTACAACCAAATTTCAAAGGCTAAAAGAAAATTCTAGTGTGAAATTTCTGATGCCTTCTTCTTTTTAGAAGTGAGTCTTATATAGACTTCTGAAGGGTGATTGGAGAATAGGTGCTTTTTTCCTATTGGTTGGAGAAAGCATCTTCTTTAATCTTGTCGGGCATCTTCCTTTTGAAAAGAGATTCCTGCTTTATTAAAGTTGTCGGCCATCTACTTTTCTTTTTTGGAAAGTAGTGGTGGCTACACTGTAGTGGGATTCCTTTTGGCTCCACTGAATAATTTAATAATCAGGAGATATTCCAACTCTTTGAGTCTCATCTCTTACCCTTTTAATAATTCCGACTCTTTGAGTCTCTATTCAAAAGGTCAGTAATTCCGGATTTTAACATCCTCTACTGGATTATTAAACTAATCATAAAAAGGATCTAAATAAGATAGTGCTAAAGCTTTTGGCCTTAACATATCTCCATTATCATCACTTTGGGACGAGGCTTCTTCTAACAGCTGCAAGGCTGTTTCTTCATTGGATTTGTCCTCATCTAAGTCTGACAAGGCCTTTTGGAGCCTTTTCTTCAAATCATTTTTGGAAGATGATCTTTTGCCACTTGTAGAGGCTGTAGAAGATCGTTGAACAGCTTCTTTGGGAGCTGGAGACCATCCTTTGATGAGTATCTCTTTTGAGAGATATTTAATCCTGTCAAATACCTGAACTGAAAAAGTCCAACTGATAATAAAAGATACCCTTTTTTGGATGAAATATTTACACAATTTAATGTTTTCTGGCAAAGTAGAGATGTCTTGTTCAGTTTGAAACTGATTATATTTATCTGAAAATAATTTTGGCAAAACCTTTTAGTTTCCTCCAAAACAGTTCCACCACTCGTAGAACCATCTAGGATAATCGATTTTGAAAATTTGGGGCTATACTTGACAAACTGTGTGCGTGGTTGGCCTTAAGTATAGAAAGTTAAACCATGCATTTTTATAATCATACCAATTATAGGTTTGAGGCCTATGTTCTCTTGAAAGATTAACTGAGTATAAATGATCGACTATCCAATAATGGAGAAAAACTCTTTTAATAGTGAATTTGGAATATGCAATGCTATCCGATCTCAATCATGGTCGAGTTTATGTTCCACTTCTATGGATCCTGTATCAACCAAAATAAACTCATAATATTTTCTAGTCTTTAGTGGATTCTCTCAGATTCACATAATTCTGTTTGTATAACAGGCTTTAGTAAGTGCTTGACTTCAGATCCTTCAAATTCCTTGTCAAGTGCAAGGATGGGATTAACTCGCAAAGTAACAATGTCAAAACTTCACGTTCTTTGGATTTGTTTGATGAAGGTGAGATCGCTTTAAAGCTTTCTGGAGCTTTCATTGTATATGAGTCTTTCGTTTGGGGGGAGGAAAATCTAGGTTTTCCTGATGGAGAAAATGAACATGGTTCTGATTCTTTAAGAAAGGGTTTCTTAAGAATCAAGGGACTGGAAGATGATGCGCTAGGTGGTAGCGATGGAAAAGGACTTATGACCTGGGAAGGATTGATAGGAGGTAGGCTAGCAAGAGCTAAAAATTTATTAGGGCTGTTCAGTGATGGCCTGATTGCAAAAGGAGAAGCTGAAGGCTTCTTGTCTGTTTCTTTTCCCTTTTCTTGGAAAGGGCCTTTTGTTCCAAATCCTGGCCTTATGACCAGCCTCATGTTTTTCCCTGCAAAAATTCTCTTGTTAGAAAATCTGGGAGAGAGTTTTCTTCCCCTTTGATATATTCAACTTGGAAATCAAAACTCGACAATAAAGCTTGCTATCTAGCAAATATCTGTTTGGAAACAAGATTTTTAACATCCTTTTGTAGAATTTCCTTAGCAGATTTACAATCTACCTTAAGCAAGAATTCCTTATTAATTAAATCATCTTGAAACTTAGTAATGCAAAGGACAATAGCTAAAACTTCCTTTTAACAAGACTATAGTTTTTCCGAGCGGAATTCCAAACTCCTAAGTAAAACGAACTAATTGCTCATGACTTTCGTGTGTTCTCTTTGCTTGAGAATCCTCCATAACCGATGTCCAAGCATCACCTCAACAATCATAAGAGAATCCGGATTAGGGATACCTAAGCAAGGCAAACTCTTAACCATTTCTTTAATCCTAATAATCATGAGGTTTGTTCTTTTGTCCATGGAATGTATTTTCTTAAGCTCATATATAATGGTTTACAAACCTGTCTCACCTTTGGGATGAAGTCCGCAACATAGTTAAGACTACCCAAAAATCTTTGTAACTGAGTTTTGTCTAAGATGATATCAGGGAACTTATCAGAAAACTCAATGGCTCTGCAAATGGGTTTATAAGTGCCTCGATATAAATCATGACCAAGAAATCTTATTCTAGTTTGAAAAAGTTTAATCTTTTTGGCGCTAACCACTAGACCATTATGTTTAACAATTTTAAAAAATATATTTAAATGTTTAAAGTGAGAATCAATGTCCTCAGAAAAGATTAGTACATCATCAATGTAAACAATTGAAATATGACTAATATGATTAAAGATAGAATTCATAATATTTTGAAATTCTGAAGGGGCATTCTTAAGCCCAAAAGGCATAACGTTCCATTCATATTGTCCAAACGACATTGAAAGCTTTGTATTTATCCTTTCGAAATCAGATTTGCCAAAACCCTGATTTCATATCAAATTTACTATAAATATTGGCTTTAAAAGTTCTCTTTAAAAGATCCCTTTTATTAGGAATCGGATATCTAATCCATTTTAAAACAGAGTTTAAAGGTTTATAATTAATAACTAGTCGAGGAGAGCCTCTCTCCTTCTCAGCAGCGTTGTTGACATAAAAGGCTGAACAACTCCACGAAGACTTAGAGGGCCTGATAATATTGTTTTCTAAAAGAGTATTAATCTCCTTTTTACAGATTTCCATTAATTCATGATTCATTTGAATGGGCCTAGCTTTCGTAGAAATGGCCTTTTCATTGAATCCATCAATATAAGGGAGATCAACAGTATGGGCTTTTCTGGCCCAAAATGCATTTGGAAATTCAGAGCAAATTTCTTTTTCAAAAGTTTTTTGCAAATTGGCAATCTTAGTTACCATTCCCGGGGTTTTTAAAATTTGCTCAATTTTCTTAATTTTTATATCTTCTTTAAGAAAACAAATATGATTGGAAATTAGATTAATTCTAAAAGCAGTTTGTTTATGTAAAAATTTACTTTCTTCGCGAGAAAGAGTTTTAATAAAAGGAAATGAAATTTCTTTTCCTAAGATCTTAGTTTTGATGGAATCAAAATCAGAAATATAAGGTTTTATTTGAGTAATAAATGGTATACCTAAAATAATTTCTTCGTTAATATTTTTAATTATAACAAAATCATTTTTAAGGCATATACCATTATTGCAAATATGAGCATCAAATAACTTATAATCAATAATTATACGTTCACCGTGTAGATAATTTGGTAGTCCCTTTGGTAAGGTACTTAGTAGGAATTAATCCTTCAATAATGCAATTTCGATCTGCACCACTATCTAACAAAGCAATCTTGTTAAGAGTTAAATGATCATTAATAACAAGTTTAATCATAATATGAGAACTCTGAGGTCTAATTTTGGTAATAGCATGGATACCTGCTTCGCTATCCGCATCTTCCTCATGTTCTTCATTATCCGAAGCCATAGCAGCTTTAGAGGATTCTTCATCCTTTCTAACTTCTTTGAGAAGTTTTTTAGTGATAGCTTCGATCTCAATCTTATGAAGTCTGGACTTAATTCCTTTCATATCTTCTTTAAGAGAATTGATTTCTCTTCTAAGTTCTTCTACTGAAGGTTCTTCCTTTTGGAATCAAATCTGTTCATGATTTGTTTCATGCTAAAAGGAGTTACTTTAGGCTTTTCTTCCTTTTGCCTAGTAACCAATTTCTGCAGTTCAAGGAGGTATTTTCTCCTAGCATCTTCATCTTGAATATGCTCAATAGTAGAGAAGAGGGTTTCAGCAGTCTTCTCAGAGATAACGTGGATAGTCTTGCTATCACATAGGCAAAATGCACCATTGCAATTGCATTCTGACTCTTCTTCTTCAGATTCTGAATTATGGGCAACATTAAGAAATTCTTCATCGTCACTTTCTTCTTCAGATGAAGAATATTCTGAATCAGATGCTTCTTCTTCTTCGATGATAGAAAAGAGTTTTTGCTTAATTTCTTCATCAACTTCCAGAAGGTTAATCTTCTTCTTTTTCTTCTTATTTCTGGGACACTTATTAGATCTGTGACCCTTTTTACCACATGTCCAGCATGTGTCTTCTGAAGAAGATTCTTTAGAGGTTTGCCTCTTTCCTTTCCTTTTGGATTTTTCTCGGGGTTCTCTTCCTTTCTTGGAAGATTTTCTTTTATATTTTCCAGTCGTTCTTTCTCTTTTTCCTGCTTTCCTAGCAGATGGAGGTTTAAGTAATGGGAATCCAAAATCTTGGCAAAAACTACCAAGTTCTGCATATGTAGTTTTTTGATCTTTCTTAAGTTGTTCCTTTAACTTAAGATCAGTACATAGCTCCATAGCTACAACATTAATAATACTGATAAGATCTCCGTATGCCAGTTGAGAATACGGAATCTTTCCTTCGCATCTAACTCTTATTTTTGATCTAACCTTTTCAGCGAAATGAGTGGGTAATCCGCTGATAAAGCGTTCTTTCCAATAATCATTATTGCAATCAGACCTTATCATGACCTTATTCAAAAACATGTCTTTGTACCATCCAAATCACAATTTTTTGCGGACAAATTATTCAAGATTTCTAAACTTCTATCCTCGAAAAGACGCGTTCTCCCACTAAATGTTTTGCTATGCTATAGAGCAAAGTAGCGAGAGCATCCTCATAGACAATTTCAAGGGACACTGCTCCTTCTTCAATCTTTACACCTACTTTAGTGGTTACAGACCAAGGATATCACCCTATTTTGATCCGTAAGGTAATTGTCCCACCAATTTCTAAGGGTTCCTCAGAATCTGCAATAATCATGTTAGCCGCTTTCCTTATCACCAAAGACCTTTCATTTTATATGTGATATTCATTCCCATTTCTTGGAGCTTAGAATAAATTTGACCTTCAGCCATACCATCTATATTCCATTCAGTCAAACTTGAACCATCTGCAGCAGATGCTGGATGGAGAACATTTTCCTCAAATTGAACATCAGGGAAGGAAGATCTAGGATAATAATTCCTTTTGTTAGGGTGCCTTTCTAACAATGTTCTAAGCTTATTACCTTGTGTAATATTAAGCTTAGACAATTGCTCATTTATCCTGTCTAGCAGTTCATTGGAATGGCTAAACTCTTTGGAAAGTTTAGGGAAGTCTTCTTTAGAGAACTCAGGAATCTTAAAAATAGGTTTAGTCTCGATCTGAGGACTAACTTTAGAAGAGCTAGGTTTATCAGCTATATGACTAATTCCTCTGAAATTATCTCCTTTATGTTCCTCAATTTGTTGGGATATCACATGGAGAACCTGGTTGGTATAATTGTTTTGTTCAAAAACTTTATTAAGGTCTCCAGCTGTTATCAAGGCTGATTCCTTTTCTATGGGTTTTTTAAAAGGTGCCGCCTTAAGGATTTCTTTCCTGTAAGGGATGCTAAGCCCTTCTAGAGGAGGAGTAACACTTTCAACCACCTGTTCTTTGGTATACCATTTGTTGATAAGGACTCGAGGGATGATCGTTTATCATCAATTTGTCCAAGCTTGAACCATTTAAAAAACTCTATTTCAGTTTTGAATCTTTTCATATCTTTGAACCACTTATCTCTGAAAGAGGTTCGTTGTTCCACAGTGAAGGTAGCTTTATACCAATCTACCTTTTGCTTATGCTCAGGGGCTTTCCACCAAGAATGCAATTTCTTTTTACTGGGGACAAAGTCTTCTTCGTCAGAAGTAAGCACTCCGACAGAATCTTTTCTTTGATGAACAGGTTTCATATCACTAGCAGTAGGACTTCCCAAAGTCTCTTCTTCATAGTAAACCTTAGGAACAGTTTGGGAGAAATCTACACCATGAAGTTTTCTATGGTCAGGTTGGCTAATGCTATCTTCATCCTCCTCTCGGGTTTGAAAAGAAGAAGGTCTTGCCGAAGACATTCTTCTACTTGAAGAAGCTTGGCTAAAAGAACTGGATCTTAAAAACTTAAGGTTAATAGATCCATCAGGGAACTGGATAACCCTATCTAACTGTGAAGTCTCAGGTTGAAGGGGTAAAGGATTCGTAATGGAATCAAATTTCCATTCTTCATTAGCTAAAATATCAGAGCCATGTTAGGCATATTTAGCATGTTAATAGTAATGTTAATTATAGCCATGAACGGCTAAATTTTTATGCCAGGACTGTACTTATGAAATGTTAATTAGTTACTTAGCAATTTAGCAAAGTAATCTCCTTACTATACAATATGAATTTGCAATTCTTTAACTGTAAAAATGGAGTTCATGCATGGTGATTAAGGAAAGGTGTTGAGAATGTTTCAAGTAGTTGCGATGCCGACAGGCGGTCGTTAAGCCGATGAGACAGGTGTGTAGACTGCAAGGTACTTTACTTGAAAATCTCTTGTAAAATCCATAGTCCTTAATGTAAAATCCGAGTATGAATCCATTAGTTACTATAGAAGAATTCAAAATCTCATGTTGTATGACTAGTTGATATCTTTACTAGAATGCTTAGTTTCTTTTTATCATATCATTAGTATAGTCTAATGGCATTCTCTCTCTATGGATAATAGACAACATACTGTTAATTCTGTTAATATATCTATTTCTAAAACAGAAAATGATTTACAAAATTGGTCTATCCCTAAAAAGCCATTTGAAAAGATTTACCAGTTAGGTAATTTTTCCATGTTTAAAAAATACAATATTAAAACTTGTGAGTCAACTATTGCTATCAATAATTCGCTTGAAACTATTAAATTGTTGTTATCTGCTGATATTGATAGATATAGGAAGGAATTTAAATTTCTTCATATTGGACTTGTGCAAGTTGCTGTTAAACCTCTTTTCCGTAAAGGCTTGAATATTCCTATTTGTCTGCTTCTTAGAGATGATAGACTACTTAATTTTGATGATTCTCTGTTAGGAGTATTAGAAAGTAATCTAGCTTATGGACCAGTTTACTTTAACTGTTATCCTAATTTTACTGTTGATATTCATGATCCTAATATTATTGATACTTTGACACTTAATGTCAAAACTAAGAACATGAATAGTAAAATAGATACCAGAGAAATTGCTGTAATATACCAGGTATATTACAAGCTTATGAAAACCACAATAGCCCCAAAGGCTATTGCTTCTAGTGTTAAAGGAGTCACTATGCTTATGGAAGCTAACCAAGAGCATAGTACTACTTTTGTCCCTAGACTTCTTAAGTGGACAAGTAAAGTACCTTGCAGTCTACACACCTGTCTCATCGGCTTAACGACCGCCTGTCGGCATCGCAACTACTTGAAACATTCTCAACACCTTTCCTTAATCACCATGCATGAACTCCATTTTTACAGTTAAAGAATTGCAAATTCATATTGTATAGCAAGGTGATAACTTTGCTAAATTGCTAAGTAACTAATTAACATTTCATAAGTACAGTCCTGGCATAAAAATTTAGCCGTTCATGGCTATAATTAACATTACTATTAACATGCTAAATATGCCTAACATGGCTCTGATACCATTCAAAACGATCGTAGCATTTAACAGTAAAAGATAAATATAAACAAGAGTAAACAAGAGAGAAGTATACAAGAACTCACAATTTTATTCAAACTGCAACGGAAACGGAAGAAAACATCCAAGCAAACGAAAACGAAGGAAACATTACAACCAAATTTCAAAGGCTAAAAGAAAATTCTAGTGTGAAATTTCTGATGCCTTCTTCTTTTTAGAAGTGAGTCTTATATAGACTTCTGAAGGGTGATTGGAGAATAGGTGCTTTTTTCCTATTGGTTGGAGAAAGCATCTTCTTTAATCTTGTCGGGCATCTTCCTTTTGAAAAGAGATTCCTGCTTTATTAAAGTTGTACCATCCGCTTTTCTTTTTGGAAAGTAGTGGCGGCTACATCAGAGTGGGATTCCTTTTGGCTCCACTGAATAATTTAATAATCAGGAGATATTCCAACTCTTTGAGTCTCATCTCTTACCCTTTTAATAATTCCGACTCTTTGAGTCTCTATTCAAAAGGTCAGTAATTCCGGATTTTAACATCCTCTACTGGATTATTAAACTAATCATAAAAAGGATCTAAATAAGATAGTGCTAAAGCTTTTGGCCTTAACATATCTCCATTATCATCACTTTGGGACGAGGCTTCTTCTAACAGCTGCAAGGCTGTTTCTTCGTTGGATTTGTCCTCATCTAAGTCTGACAAGGCCTTTTGGAGCCTTTTCTTCAAATCATTTTTGGAAGATGATCTTTTGCCACTTGTAGAGGCTGTAGAAAATCGTTGAATGCCTTCTGGGAGCTGGAGACCATCCTTTGATGAGTATCTCTTTTGAGAGATATTTAATCCTGTCAAATACCTGAACTGAAAAAGTCCAACTGATAATAAAAGATACCCTTTTTTGGATGAAATATTTACACAATTTAATGTTCTCTGGCAAAGTAGAGATGTCTTGTTCAGTTTGAAACTGATTATATTTATCTGAAAATAATTTTGGCAAAACCTTTTGGTTTCCTCCAAAACAGTTCCACCACTCGTAGAACCATCTAGGGATAACTGATTTTGAAAATTTGGGGCTATACTTGACAAACCAGGTGTGCGTGGTTGGCCTTAAGTATAGAAAGTTAAACCATGCATTTTTATAATCATACCAATTATAGGTTTGAGGCCTATGTTCTCTTGAAAGATTAACTGGAGTATGTAAATGATCGACTATCCAGTCGAATGGAGAAAAAACTCTTTTAATAGTGAATTTGGAATATGCAATGCTATCCGGATCTGAATCATGGCTGAGTTTATGTTCCACTTCTATGGATCCTGTATCAACCAAAATAAACTCATAATATTTTCTAGTCTTTAGTGGATTCTCTGTATCCACATAATTCCTGTTTGTATAACAGGGCTTTAGTAAGTGCTTGACTTCGTATCCTTCAAATTCCTTGTCAAGTGCAAGGATGGGATTAACCTGCAAAGTAACAATGTCAAAAACTTCACGTTCTTTGGATTTGTTTGATGAAGGTGAGACTGCTTCTTTAAAGCTTTCTGGAGCTTTCATTGTATATGAGTCTTTAGTTTGGGGGGAGGAAAATCTAGGTTTTCCTGATGGAGAAAATGAACATGGTTCTGATTCTTTAAGAAAGGGTTTCTTAAGAATCAAGGGACTGGAAGATGATGCGCTAGGTGGTAGCGATGGAAAAGGACTTATGACCTGGGAAGGATTGATAGGAGGTAGGCTAGCAAGAGCTGAAAATTTATTAGGGCTGTTCAGTGATGGCCTGATTGCAAAAGGAGAAGCTGAAGGCTTCTTGTCTGTTTCTTTTCCCTTTTCTTGGAAAGGGCCTTTTGTTCCAAATCCTGGCCTTATGACCGGCCTCATGTTTTTCCCTGCAAAAATTCTCTTGTTAGAAAATCTGGGAGAGAGTTTTCTTCCCCTTTGATATATTCAACTTGGAAATCAAAACTCGACAATAAAGCTTGCCATCTAGCAAATATCTGTTTGGAAACAAGATTTTTAACATCCTTTTGTAGAATTTCCTTAGCAGATTTACAATCTACCTTAAGCAAGAATTCCTTATTAATTAAATCATCTTGAAACTTAGTAATGCAAAGGACAATAGCTAAAACTTCCTTTTTAACAGTACTATAGTTTTTCTGAGCGGAATTCCAAACTCCGGAAGTAAAACGAACTAATTGCTCATGACTTTCAGGTGTTCTCTTTTGCTTGAGAATCCCTCCATAACCGATCCAAGCATCGGTCTCAACAATCATAAGAGAATCCGGATTAGGGATACCTAAGCAAGGCAAACTCTTAACCATTTCTTTAATCCTAATAATCATGAGGTTTGTTCTTTTGTCCATGGAATGTATTTTCTTAAGCTGTCATATAATGGTTTACAACCTGTCTCACCTTTGGGATGAAGTCCGCAACATAGTTAAGACTACCCAAAAATCTTTGTAACTGAGTTTTGTCTAAGATGATATCAGGGAACTTATCAGAAAACTCAATGGCTCTGCAAATGGGTTTATAAGTGCCTCGATATAAATCATGACCAAGAAATCTTATTCTAGTTTGAAAAAGTTTAATCTTTTTGGCGCTAACCACTAGACCATTATGTTTAACAATTTTAAAAAATATATTTAAATGTTTAAAGTGAGAATCAATGTCCTCAGAAAAGATTAGTACATCATCAATGTAAACAATTGAAATATGACTAATATGATTAAAGATAGAATTCATAATATTTTGAAATTCTGAAGGGGCATTCTTAAGCCCAAAAGGCATAACGTTCCATTCACATTGTCCAAACGGGACATTGAAAGCAGTTTTGTATTTATCCTTTTCGGAAATCTGTATTTGCCAAAACCCTGATTTCATATCAAATTTACTATAAATATTGTCTTTAAAAGTTCTCTTTTATTAGGAATCGGATATCTAATCCATTTTAAAACAGAGTTTAAAGGTTTATAATTAATAACTAGTCGAGGAGAGCCTCTCTCCTTCTCAGCAGCGTTGTTGACATAAAAGGCTGAACAACTCCACGGAGACTTAGAGGGCCTGATAATATTGTTTTCTAAAAGAGTATTAATCTCCTTTTTACAGATTTCCATTAATTCATGATTCATTTGAATGGGCCTAGCTTTCGTAGAAATGGCCTTTTCATTGAATCCATCAATATAAGGGAGATCAACAGTATGGGCTTTTCTGGCCCAAAATGCATTTGGAAATTCAGAGCAAATTTCTTTTTCAAAAGTTTTTTGCAAATTGGCAATCTTAGTTACCATTCCCGGGGTTTTTAAAATTTGCTCAATTTTCTTAATTTTTATATCTTCTTTAAGAAAACAAATCTGATTGGAAATTAGATTAATTCTAAAAGCAGTTTGTTTATGTAAAAATTTACTTTCTTCGCGAGAAAGAGTTTTAATAAAAGGAAATGAAATTTCTTTTCCTAAGATCTTAGTTTTGATGGAATCAAAATCAGAAATATAAGGTTTTATTTGAGTAATAAATGGTATACCTAAAATAATTTCTTCGTTAATATTTTTAGTTATAACAAAATCATTTTTAAGGCATATACCATTATTGCAAATATGAGCATCAAATAACTTATAATCAATAATTATACGTTCACCTGTGGCGCTGTATAATTTGGTAGTCCCTTTGGTAAGGTACTTAGTAGGAATTAATCCTTCAATAATGCAATTTCGATCTGCACCACTATCTAACAAAGCAATCTTGTTAAGAGTTAAATGATCATTAATAACAAGTTTAATCATAATATGAGAACTCTGAGGTCTAATTTTGGTAATAGCATGGATACCTGCTTCGCTATCCGCATCTTCCTCATGTTCTTCATTATCCGAAGCCATAGCAGCTTTAGAGGATTCTTCATCCTTTCTAACTTCTTTGAGAAGTTTTTTAGTGATAGCTTCGATCTCAATCTTATGAAGTCTGGACTTAATTCCTTTCATATCTTCTTTAAGAGAATTGATTTCTCTTCTAAGTTCTTCTACTGAAGGTTCTTCCTTTTTGGAATCAAATTTGTTCATGATTTGTTTCATGCTAAAAGGAGTTACTTTTGGCTTTTCTTCATTTTGCCTAGTAACCAATTTCTGCAGTTCAAGGAGGTATTTTCTCCTAGCATCTTCATCTTGAATATGCTCAATAGTAGAGAAGAGGGTTTCAGCAGTCTTCTCAGAGATAACGTGGATAGTCTTGCTATCACATAGGCAAAATGCACCATTGCAATTGCATTCTGACTCTTCTTCTTCAGATTCTGAATTATGGGCAACATTAAGAAATTCTTCATCGTCACTTTCTTCTTCAGATGAAGAATATTCTGAATCAGATGCTTCTTCTTCTTCGATGATAGAAAAGAGTTTTTGCTTAATTTCTTCATCAACTTCGGAAGGTTAATCTTCTTCTTTTCTTCTTATTTACAGGACACTTATTAGATCTGTGAACCTTTTACCACATGTCCAAAGATGTGTCTTCTGAAGAAGATTCTTTAGAGGTTTGCCTCTTTCCTTTCCTTTTGGATTTTTCTCGGGGTTCTCTTCCTTTCCTGGAAGATTTTCTTTTATATTTTCCAGTCGTTCTTTCTCTTTTTCCTACTTTCCTAGCAGATGGAGGTTTAAGTAATGGGAATCCAAAATCTTGGCAAAAACTACCAAGTTCTGCATATGTAGTTTTTTGATCTTTCTTAAGTTGTTCCTTTAACTTAAGATCAGTACATAGCTCCATAGCTACAACATTAATAATACTGATAAGATCTCCGTATGCCAGTTGAGAATACGGAATCTTTCCTTCGCATCTATCTCTTATTTTTGATCTAACCTTTTCAGCGAAATGAGTGGGTAATCCGCTGATAAAGCGTTCTTTCCAATAATCATTATTGCAATCAGACCTTATCATGACCTTATTCAAAACATGTCTTTGTACCATCTGAAATCTGTCAATTTTTTGCAGTACAAATTATTCAAGATTTCTAAACTTCTATCCTGGAAAAGACGCGGTTCTCCCACGAAATGTTTTGCTATGCTATAGAGCAAAGTAGCAGTAGCATCCTCATAGACAATTTCCGAAGGGACACTCGTTCCTTCTTCAATCTTTACACCTACTTTAGTGGTTACAGCACCAAGGATATCAGCCCTATTTTGATCCGTAAGGTAATTGTCCCACCAATTTCTAAGGGTTCCTGTAAATCCTGCAATAATCATGTTAGCCGCTTCCTTATCACCAGCACCTTTCATTTTATATGCGGTGATATTCATTCCCATTTCTTGGAGCTTAGAATAAATTTGTCCTTCAGCCATACCATCTATATTCCATTCAGTCAAACTTGAACCATCTGCAGCAGATGCTGGATGGAGAACATTTTCCTTAAATTGAACATCAGGAAAGGAAGATCTAGGATAATAATTCCTTTTGTTAGGGTGCCTTTCTAACAATGTTCTAAGCTTATTACCTTGTGTAATATTAAGCTTAGACAATTGCTCATTTATCCTGTCTAGCAGTTCATTGGAATGGCTAAACTCTTTGGAAAGTTTAGGGAAGTCTTCTTTAGAGAACTCAGGAATCTTAAAAATAGGTTTAGTCTCGATCTGATGACTAACTTTAGAAGATCTAGGTTTATCAGCTATCTGACTAATTCCTCTGAAATTATCTCCTTTATGTTCCTCAATTTGTTGGGATATCACATGGAGAACCTGGTTGGTATAATTGTTTTGTTCAAAAACTTTATTAAGGTCTCCAGCTGTTATCAAGGCTGATTCCTTTTCTATGGGTTTTTTAAAAGGTGCCGCCTTAAGGATTTCTTTCCTGTAAGGGATGCTAAGCCCTTCTAGAGGAGGAGTAACACTTTCAACCACCTATTCTTTGGTATACCATTTGTTGATAAGGACCTGAAGGGATGACTGTTTATCATCAATTTGTCCAGAAGCTTCGAACCATTTAAAAAACTCTATTTCAGTTTTGAATCTTTTCATATCTTTGAACCACTTATCTCTGAAAGAGGTTCGTTGTTCCACAGTGAAGGTAGCTTTATACCAATCTACCTTTTGCTTATGCTCAGGGGCTTTCCACCAAGAATGCAATTTCTTTTTACTGGGGACAAAGTCTTCTTGTCGAGTAAGCACTCCGACAGAATCTTTTCTTTGATGAACAGGTTTCATATCACTAGCAGTAGGACTTCCCAAAGTCTCTTCTTCATAGTAAACCTTAGGAACAGTTTGGGAGAAATCTACACCATGAAGTTTTCTATGGTCAGGTTGGCTAATGCTATCTTCATCCTCCTCTCGGGTTTGAAAAGAAGAAGGTCTTGCCGAAGACATTCTTCTACTTGAAGAAGCTTGGCTGAAAGAACTGGATCTTAAAAACTTAAGGTTAATAGATCCGTCAGGGAACTGGATAACCCTATCTAACTGCGAAGTCTCAGGTTGAAGGGGTAAAGGATTCGTAATGGAATCAAATTTCCATTCTTCATCAGCTAAAATATCAGTCCACTTAAGAAGTCTAGGGACAAAAGTAGTACTATGCTCTTGGTTAGCTTCCATAAGCATAGTGACTCCTTTAACACTAGAAGCAATAGCCTTTGGGGCTATTGTGGTTTTCATAAGCTTGTAATATACCCGGTATATTACAGCAATTTCTCTGGTATCTATTTTACTATTCATGTTCTTAGTTTTGACATTAAGTGTCAAAGTATCAATAATATTAGGATCATGAATATCAACAGTAAAATTAGGATAACAGTTAAAGTAAACTGGTCCATAAGCTAGATTACTTTCTAATACTCCTAACAGAGAATCATCAAAATTAAGTAGTCTATCATCTCTAAGAAGCAAACAAATAGGAATATTCAAACCTTTACGGAAAAGAGGTTTAACAGCAACTTGCACAAGTCCAATATGAAGAAATTTAAATTCCTTCCTATATCTATCAATATCAGCAGATAACAACAATTTAATAGTTTCAAGCGAATTATTCATAGCAATAGTTGACTCACAAGTTTTAATATTGTATTTTTTAAACATGGAAAAATTACCTAACTGGTAAATCTATTCAAATGGCTCTTTAGGGATAGACCAATTTTGTAAATCATTTTCTGTTTTAGAAATAGATATATTAACAAAATTAACAGTATGTTGTAACCATCCATCCTAAACACTAAATCTTAAACCCAAAATCTTAAATCCTAAATTTAAACTCTAAACCCTAAACCCTAAACCCTAAACCCTAACTCTAAAACCTAAATCCTAAAATCAAAAGCCTAAACCCTAAACATAAACCCTAAACCGTAAATCTAAACTCTAAACCCTAAACTCTAAACCCTAAACCTAAACTATAAACCCTAAACCATAAACCCTAAACCCTATACCCTTAACCATAAACACTAAAGTCTAAAACTTAAACCCTAAACCCTAAATCCTAAACCTTAAACCTAAACCCTAATTCCTACACCCTAAAAATTAAATCTTAAACCCCAAACCCTAAACCCTAAATCAAAACACTAAACCCTAAACTCTAAACTCTAAACACTAAACTCTCTGGGCTCGAGGCCTGGGCCTGGGCCTGCCCATGCCTGAAGGCCCTAGGCTCTAGGCTCTAAACCCTGCGTCTTAGGCTCAGGCCCTAGGCCTGAGGCCCTAGGCCCAGGCCTGGATCCAAGGCCTAAATCTTGAGCCTCGAACCTGGGCCATAGGCCATGCATCCTAGGCACCAGATCTTAGGCCCGACCGCCTTAGATCCTGGATTTGGGCTCTAGGCCCTGGCCTGGGCCGTGAGTCTAAGGCCTAGGCCCTAGAGCTCTGGCCCTGGCTCCTAGGCCCTGGATGCTGGCTCGAGGCCCTGGGCCTGGGCCAGTCAAGGCTCCTGAGGCCAAGGCCCTAGGCCTGAGCCTGGGCTATGGGCCGTGGGCCATGCCTTGACCATGGCACTGAGGTCCAGAGGCCTGGGCCTGAGTCCTGGGCCTCAGGCCTAGGCCACAAAGGCTAGATCTTGGGCCCCAGGACCCTAGGCCTGAGTCAAGGCTCTAGGCCTTTGACACAAGGCCTGGGCTCTAGGCACTGGGCACTGGGCCTCTGGGCTCCAGGCCACTGGGCCTGGGCCACACCTGCACTGCCTGCCTGGCCACTGGAGTTCCTAGGCCACTGAGTCTCAGGCTCAGATCCTGGGCCCTGGTAAGGCTCTAGGCCACTGCTGAGGCCTGGGCTTTAGGCCTAGGCCTGGAGTCATGGCCGCCCAACTGAGTCTTGGGCCCCAGGCCCTGGATCCTCAGTCAGAGCTCAGGCCCTGAGCCATGGAAGTACCCAGATCCTGGGCCACAGATCTAAGGCTCAAGGCCATGAGCCACTGAGCTAGGCACCAAGGCCTGGGCCTGGGCCTTAGGCCTGCACTGATTTGCCATGGACACTGAGCCCTGGGCACGGACACAGTCCTGGGCCTAGGCCCTGCACGAATCCTGGTCTAATCTCTGGCGGCTAGGCCAAAAGTCCTGGCCTAAAACCCTAATCCAAGAATACTAAATCTTGACCTCAGGCCTTAACCCTAGGCCTCATCGTAAACACTAAATCTTAGGCCGAGACCTTAAATCCTAAATTTAAACTCCAGGCCTAAACCTAGGCCTAAACCTGGGCCATAAAGCCTAACTCTAAGGCCTAAATCCTAAAATCGAGGCCTAAACCTAGGCCTAAACCTGGGCCATAAAGTCTAAACTCACAGACCTGAGCTCTAGGCCTGAGCCTAGGCTATAGGGCCTGGGCCTGGGCCTGGGCCTAAATCGTGAGTCTAAACTCTAAACCCTAAACTCTAAACCCTAAACCTAAACTATAAACCATAAACCTAAACCCAGGCCACATACCCAGCGTAAACACTAAAGTCCAAAACCTAAACCACAAATCCTGGGCCTCAGGCCTAGGCCTAAGGCTAAATCTTAAACCCAGGCCCTGGGCCTGGGCCTAAATCAAGGCTCTAGGCCTGGGCCTTAGGCCTGGGCTCTAGGCACTGGGCACTAGGCCATTGGGCTCAGGCCCAAGGCCTGGGCCACCTATGCCACTGCACTGCCTGACTGGAGTTCTAGGCCACAAATCTCAGGCTCAAGGCCTGAGGCCTAAATAAGGCTCTGGAGGCCTGGCTGAGCCTGGGCTTTAGGCCCTGAGGCCTAAATCATGAGCCATGGCACTGGGTCTTGGGCCCCCAGGCCTGAGTCCTCAGTCAGAGGCTCAGGCCTAAACCATGATGCCAGATCCTGGGCCACGAGATCCAGGGCTCAGGGCCATGAGCCACTGGCTAGGCACTGAGGCCTAGGCCCTAGGCCTTAGGCCCTGCACTGGGGTTGCACGGACACTGGGCCACTGAGCACGGACCCAGGGCCTGGGCCTGGGCCCTGCACTAAGTCCTGATCTGGGCCTGAGCCCCAGGGATCCTGGCCTGGAATCCTAAATCCAAAATACTAAATCTTGACCTCAGGCCTTAAGCCTAAACCCTACATCCTAAGCACTAAATCTTAAACCCAAAACCTTAAATCCTAAATTTAAACTCTAGGCCTAAACCCTGACTCTAAGGCCTAAATCCTAAAATCAAAGGCCTAGCTAAAGCCTAGGCCTAAACCATAAATCTAGGCTCTAAACCTAAACTCTAAACCTAAGCCTAAACTATAAACCTAAACCCTACCCTTAACCATAAACACTAAAGTCTAAAACCTAAACCCTAAGCCTAAATCCTAGGCCTCAAACCTAAGCCCTAATTCCTGCACTAAGGAATTAAATCTTAGGCCCCAGCCCTAGGCTCTGGAGTCAAAGCACTAGGCCTAAACCTTAGGCCTGGGCTCTAGGCTGCAAGACTAGGCCACTCTGGCTCAAGGCCCTAAACCTGGGCCTAGGCCACATGCACTGCACCTAAAGCCTAGGCTCTAAACTCTAGGCCTGCATCTTGGGCTCAAGGCCTGGGCCCTAGGCCTGGGCCTGCGCCAGGCCCTGGATCCAGGGCCTAGATCTTAGGCCTCGAAACAAGGCCCTAAACCATTGCATCCTAAACACTAAATCTTAAACCCTGACATGGATCCTAAATTTAGGCCCCCAGACCCTAGGCCTGAGGCGTGAGGCCTGAGCCTAGGCCTGGGCTCTAGGCCCTGACTCTAGATCCTAAATACTAGGCCCAAGGCCTGGGCCCCTAGGCCGCCAGTCAGGGCTCTGAGGCCTAGGCCTGGGCCTGGGCCTGGGCTATGGCGTTGGGCCTGGGCCCGAGGCCCTGTACCGCGGCCATAGGCACTGAAGTCCAGGGCCTGGCCCTGAGTCCTGGGCCTCGGGCCTAGGCCCTGGTTCCTAAACACTGAAACTAGATCTTAGGCGCCAGCCCAATCCTGGAGTTTTGGCTCCTGGGCCTGGGCCTGAGTCCTGGGCCTGAGGCCTAGGCCCTGGGCTTTCAGGCCTGGCTCTAGGCCTGAGTACTGGCTCAAGGCCCTGGGCCTAGGCCACCAGTCAAGGCTCTGAGGCCTGGGCCTGGGCCTGGGCCTGGGCTATGGCCGTGGGCTCTAGGCCTGGGCCCTCTGCCCGCCATGAGCACTGGGTCTAGAGCCTGGGCCTAGATCCTGGGCCTCGGCCCTAGGCCTAAGGCTAGATCTTGAGGCCCAGGGCCTGGGCCTGGAGTCAGGGCTCTAGGCCTGGGCCTTGGGCCTGAGCTATAGGCACTGGGCACTGGAGCCTCTGGGCTCAGAGCCCTGGGCCTGGGCCACTGTGCCACTGCACTGCCTGGGCACTGGGCTCTGGGCCTGGGTCTCAGGCTCAAGGCCCTGTGCCTAAAAGGCTCCTGGGCCTGGCGCTAGGCCTGGGCTTTGGGCCCTAGGCCTGAGTCATGGGCCCTTGGCAGTAGATCTTGCGTCCCAGGCCTAGATCCTCAGTCAGGCTCAGGCCCTAGGCCATGAGTGCCAGATGCTAGGCCACAGATCCAGGAGCTCAGGGCCATAGGCCCTGAGGCCTAGGCACAAGGGCCTGGGCCCTGGGCCTTAGGCCCTGCACTGGGGTTGCCTAGGCACTGGGCCTAAACCTGAATCCAAAACCCTAAACCCTACACACTAAATCCTAATCTCTAAACCCTAAACCCAAAATCCTAACCTAAAACCCTAAATCCAAAATACTAAATCTTCAACCTCAAACCTTAACCCTAAACCCTACATCCTAAACACTAAATCTTAAACCCGAAACCTTAAATCCTAAATTTAAACTCTAAACCCTAAACCCTAACTCTAAAACCTAAATCCTAAAATCAAAAGCCTAAACCCTAAACCTAAACCCTAAACCATAAATCTAAACTCTAAACCCTAAACTCTAAACCCTAAACCTAAACTATAAACCCTAAACCCTATACCCTTAACCATAAAAACGAAAGTCTAAAACCTAAACCCTAAACCCTAAATCCTAAACCTCAAACCTTCACCATGACAGGTTCCACTTCAAAAATCAAGACATCAACACTGTCACAGCAGGCAGACCAAACACAAGATTATTCTCCTCTAAATCATCCCAATGATTAGTACAATTATATGGAATGTGAGGGGGGATAAACACTCAAGGAGTACTGGAAAGAATCAAAAAACTCAGGAAATTACATCATCTGTCTATCATGGCTATTCTGGAACCTTTCGCAGATAGCAATCATATAGATCAGCTGGCCATGGAGCATACAGTGAGCAATTGTAATGGCAAAATTTGGTTATTCTGGAACAAGGATATTAACTGTGTGATTATGGAGGAAGATGAGCAGCAAATTACTTGTGAGTTTAGCCACCAGGATATGCAGGAACAATTCATTATAACCTTTGTGTATGCTAAATGTAAGGACCACCTCAGAAAGCCTTTATGGGAGAGAATGATGCAACATGCAGGAGATATTAACAGAGCCTGGTGCTCTGTAAGTGATTATAATGTTATCACTTCTATAGAGGAAAAGCTTAGTGGGGTCCCTTATAATATGAGGAAGAGTCTGGATTTCATTGCAGTTATTGAAGCTTGTGGCCTGGTTGATTTAGGCTTTAGTGGACAAAAGTTCACCTGGTCTAACAACAGGGGCATAAATCACAGAATTTGGAAGAGATTGGATAGAGCTTTAGTCAATGATAAGTGGCTGGAAAAGATGCCTAAGACTACTATTACTCATTTACCTTCAGTAGGGTCAGATCACTGCCCCTTACTGATGGAAATGAAGGCTACTGAGGATGATCACATCAAGTACTTTAAATTCCTTAACTGCTGGACTGATCAACCTAGCTTTTTAGAAACTGTTAAAGATTGCTGGGAGAAATCAGTGGAGGGTAATAGTATGTGGAGATTCCACCAGAAACTGAAGAGACTGTCCAAGACCCTTAGCTCCTGGTCCAAGGAAAAGCTAGGGGACATTTTCAGCAGAGTCAAAGAGTATGAGGAAAGTGTGAGAATAGCAGAGGAAGACCTTATCCTTGACCCTACTGAACAGAAAAGAGCTAAACTTCATGAACTCAATGCAAGGTATATAAGATACCTGAAATTGGAAGACTCCATATTGAGACAAAAAACTCAATTACAATGGTTCAAAGAAGGTGATGCCAATACTAAATACTTCCACTCTCTGATGAGAGGAAGAAGAAGAAGATTGTTCATTCATAATATTAGTACAGAAGAAGGGGAATGGGTACAAGGGGATGACAATATTGCAGAGGTTGCTTGTACACACTTTCAGAATATATTTACAGGAGACAACAGGAGTATCAATGAAGAGGTTTTGGATTGCATTCACAGGAGGGTCACTCAGGAGCAGAATAATAGTCTCACTGCCATTCCTACCTTGCAGGAATTGAAAGAGGTTGTATTCTCCATGAACCCCAATTCAGCAGCTGGCCCTGATGGACTGAATGGACACTTCTTCCAGAAATGTTGGCAGATTATTAAACATGATCTTCTGGCAGTCATTCAGGCCTTTTTTTGTGGACAAATGATACCTAAATACTTCTCCCATTCATGCATTGTCCTTCTACCCAAGGTGAACAATCCCAGCAAGCTTAAGGAGTTCAGGCCAATCAGTTTAAGTAATTTCACCAGCAAAATCATCTCTAAACTGTTAAGTAGTAGAATTGGCCCCATTCTTCCTGAACTGATTTCCACTAATCAGTCTGGTTTTGTAAAGGGTAGAAGCATCTCTGAGAACATCATGTTGGCACAGGAGATTATACATCAAATCAAGAAACCCAACATAGGAAGCAATGTGGTCATTAAACTAGACATGGCTAAAGCCTATGACAGGGTTCATTGGTCTTACATTTGTCTTGTTTTAAGGAAGATGGGATTTGAGGAAACCTTTATTGACATGGTTTGGAGGATTATGGCTAACAATTGGTACTCTATTATTGTTAATGGTAAGAGGTATGGTTTTTTCAAATCCAGCAGAGGACTTAAACAAGGAGACCCCCTCTCCCCTGCCCTATTTATTTTAGGTGCAGAGGTCCTTTCCAGGTCACTCAACAGGCTACATAATAGGCCAGATTACCATGGTTTCTTCATGGAAAAGAGAGGCCCTCAAGTGAATCACTTAAGCTTTGCAGATGACATTATTATTTTCACTTCTGGAAGGAAAAAAACCTTGCAGCTTATCATGCAGACCTTGAGAGCTTATGAGGAAGCTTCCGGCCAGCAGGTTAACAAAGAGAAAAGCCATTTTATGGTGCATTCCAGTAACTTCAGCAGCACAAGGGATAGAATTAAAAGAGTGACTGGTTTCAATCATAAGGAAGGCATTATTACCTATCTAGGCTGCCCTTTATTTGTTGGCAGACCTAAAATCATCTATTTTTCAGATCTTATCAATAAGGTGCTCAACAGAATTACAGGGTGGCATACTAAAATGCTTAGCTATGGAGGTAGAGCTATATTAATCAAACATGTGCTACAATCACTTCCTATTCATCTTCTGGCTGCTATCACCCCTCCTACTACTGTCCTCAAACAGATCCAGAGCATCATTGCTGATTTTTTCTGGGGATGGAGGGAGGAAAAGAAAAAGTATCATTGGGCTTCATGGAAGAATCTGAGTTATCCTGTGGAAGAAGGAGGCATTGGTGTTAGAAACCTTAAAGATGTTTGCAAAGCCTTCCAGTATAAGCAGTGGTGGACTTTCAGATCCAAACAGACTTTATGGGGGAATTTTTTGAAGGCTAAATACTGTCAGAGATCCAACCCTATTAGCAAGAAATGGGATACAGGAAATTCCATCACATGGAAATATCTGATGCACAACAAAATGAGAGTTGAAGAGCATATTCAATGGAAACTTAACTCTGGAAATTGCTCCTTCTGGTGGGATAACTGGCTGGGAATTGGCCCCCTGGCTAGTTACTCTAATAACAGCAACAGGTTCAACAACACCAGAGTAGCAGATTTCTGGCTTAATGGACAATGGGACTATAACAGGTTAATACAACATGCACCTCCAGATCAGCTGGCTAGCATTCTGGCAACAGAGTTTCACTGTCAACAAGATATCCCTGATCAAGCAGTCTGGAAGCTCAATAATGACGGGAAGTTTACCTGCTCGACTGCATGGAATATCATCAGAGATAAGAAAAATAAATCTACTTTCAATTCTTTTCTTTGGCATAAATATATTCCTTTTAAATCTTCCTTTCTTGTGTGGAGAACCTTAAGAGGTAAACTCCCTACTAATGAAAAACTAACAAGGTTTGGCAAGGAGCCTGTGAGTTGTTTTTGTTGTAACAGGTCAGGTATGGATAATATAGAACACATTTTCAACAAAGGACAATTTGCAACATATGTGTGGAAGAGTTTTGCAGGAACTGCTGGCATCAACATAGACCACACTTCACTGCCTCAACAGATCATGCAATGGTGGTCAGCCAGGTCTAAAAATGAAGCTCACAAGCTGTTGCTGCAGGCTACACCAATTTTCATCTGTTGGAACTTATGGAAGAATAGATGTGCGAGCAAATATGGAGGCAAGCAGTCAAACATGAGCAGGGTAAAATATGCTATTTACAAAGACAATTATAAACTCATGACAGCAGCTTTTCCCCAAATCAAATGGCCAGCAAACTGGAAGGAATTGATAATAATGGGAGAAAACTGTTGTCATGAAATTAAAGTGCAGATGGTCATGTGGAAGAGGCCTCAAGAACAATGGACAAAACTCAATACGGATGGTAGTGCACTTGGCAACCCAGGAAGAATAGGAGCAGGTGGCATTCTAAGGGATCACACGGGGGAAATGCTGATAGCATTTGCAACCCCTTTGGGTGAAGGAACCAATAACCAAGCAGAGATAGAAGCGGCCATTTTTGGCTTGACATGGTCACTGGAGCAAGGGTACAAAAATATTATTTTGGAAGTAGATTCTCAGCAACTGGTGGAGTGGATCACAGGCAGAACAACACATCCATGGAGCATTAATACACAGATAAGGAAAATGCAGACCCTTATCAAACACACTCAGCATTTCCAATGTAGTCACATATACAGAGAAGCCAACTTTATTGCAGATTCATTAGCAAAACACAGTCACAACATTTTCAGTCCCCAAGTATATTTCAAAGCCCAGCATGTACCCAAGGAAACAAGAGCATACCTCCAGTTAGACAAGCAAGAAACTGCCAGTTTCAGGAGAAGGAAAACTAAGAAACTCAAAAAACCTCCTTGAAGAGAGAAGCCGATTAGCTAAGCTGTGAAAAATCCCCTTGCAGCTGGAAACTATAGGACTAGATTTCTAACTTTTTGGAAATTGTAAAAGGAGAGTCTCCCTAATTTAAAATTCTTAGTTTCTATGTATAGAGACGAGTCCTCTCTAATAGGTACCTAGATTCTAAGTTTACCTTATTGTATGGGGAAAGGTTGACTATCCTTAGTAGGAAGGTTGACTGGGAACCACCATAGGATAGGAGGTTAGGTTTATGTCCCCCTCTTTGTACTTTTTACCTTTTTTCTATGCTAAGGCCTAGGGGTGTCGCTAAGCCCCTGACCCCCACAGGGTCGTTAAAATAAAAAAAAAAAAATAAAACCTCAAACCTAAACCCTAATTCCTACACCCTAAAAATTAAATCTTAAACCCCAAACCCTAAACCCTAAATCAAAACACTAAACCCTAAACCTTAAACCATAAACTCTAAACTCTAAACACTAAACCCTCTAAACTCAAAACCCTAAACCCTAAACCCTATACCCTACACCCTAAAACCTAAACTCTAAACTCTAAACCCTACATCTTAAACTCAAAACCCTAAACCCTCACCTTAAACCCTAGATCCAAAACCCTAAATCTTAAACCTCAAACCTAAACCCTAAACCCTACATCCTAAACACTAAATCTTAAACCCCAACCCTTAAATCCTAAATTTAAACTCTAAACCCTAAACCCTAAACCGTAAACCTAAAACCTAAACCCTAAACTCTAAACCCTAACTCTAAACCCTAAATACTAAGCTCAAAACCCTAAACCCTAAACCCTTAATCAAAACTCTAAAACCTAAACCCTAAACCCTAAACCTAAACTATAAACCGTAAACCCTAAACCCTATACCCTTAACCATAAACACTAAAGTCTAAAACCTAAATCCTAAATCCTAAACCTCAAACCTAAATCCTAACTCCTACACCCTAAAACCTAAATCTTAAACCCCAAACCCTAAACCCTAAATCAAAACTCTAAGCCCTAACCATAAACCCTAAACTCTAAACACTAAACACTAAACCCTTTAAACTCAAAACCCTAAACCCTAAATCCTATACCCTACACCCTACCTAAACTCTAAACTCTAAACCCTAAATCTCAAACTCAAAACCATAAACCCTATACCCTAAACCCTAAATAAAACTCTAAACCCTAAACGCTAAACCTAAACTTTAAACCCTAAACCCTAAATCATAAACCCTTAACCATAAACACTAAAGTCTAAAACCTAAACCCTAAATCCTACACCCTAATCACTAATTCCTCAATCCCTAACCCCAAATCCTAAATCAAAACTATAAACCCTAAACCCTAAACATTAAACCCTAAACACCAAATCCAAAACTCAACACCCTAAACCCTCAACCTAAGCCCAAAGCCCTAAACCCTAAATCCTACACACTAAACCCAACATAATAACCCTACACACTAAACCCTAAACCCTAAACCCTAAACTTAAACCTTAAATCCAAAACCCTAAATCTTAAACCTCAAACCTAAACACTAAATCTTAAACCCCAAAGATTAAATCCTATATATAAACTCTAAACCATAAACCCTAAATGCTAAAACCTAAACTCTAAAGCCTAACTCTAAACCCTAAATGCTAAAGTCAAAATCCTAAACCCTAAACCTAAACCCTAAACCCTAAACCCCAAACCCTAAATCAAAACTCTAAACCCTAAACCCTAAACCCTAAACTTAAACTCTAAAGCCTAAACCCTAAACCCTAAACCTTATACCATTAATCATAAACACTAAAGTCTAAAACATAAACCCTAAACCCTAAATCTCAAACCTAAACCCTAATTCCTACACCATAAACACTAAATCTTAAACCCCAAACCCTAAACCCTAAATCAAAACTCTAAACCCTAAACCCTAAATACTAAACCCTAAACCCCAAATCTAAAACTCAAAACCATAAACCCTAAAACTAAACACAAAACCCTAAACCCTAAACCCTAAACCCTACACACTAAATGTACCCTAAACCCTAAACCCTAAACCTAAACTCAAAACCCTAAATCCTAAACCCTACACACTAAATCCCTAACCCTAAACCCTAAACCCTAACCTTAAACCCTAAATCCAAAACCCTAAATCTTAAACGTCAAATGTAAACCCTAAACCCTACATCCTAGACACTAAATCTTAAACCCCAAATCTTATATCCTAAATTTAAACTCTAAACCCTAAACCCTAAACTGTAAACCCTAAATCTTAAAATCAAAACCCTAAATCTTCAACCTCAAACCTAAACCCTAAACCCTACATCCTAAACACTAAATCTTAAACCCCAAACCTTAAATCCTAAATTTAAACTCTAAACCCTAAACCCTAAACCCTAAACTCTAAAACCCTAACTCTCAACCCTAAATCCTAAACTCAAAGCCCTAAACCCTAAACCTTAAATCCAATATCCTAAATCGTAAACACTAAACCCTAAACCCTAACCCCTAACCCCTAATCCCTAACCCCTAAATCCTAAACTCTAAACCCTAAACCCTAATTCCTAAATCATAAACCCTAAACCCTAAATCCTTAACAGTAAAACATGAAACGTAAACCATAAATCCTAAATCTCAAACCTAAACCCTAAACCCTACAACCTAAACCCTAAATCATAAACCCTAAACTCTAAACCTTAAACACTAAACCCTAAATCCTAAACCCTTAACCCTAAACTCTAAATTCAAACTCAAAACCCTAAACCCTAAACCCTAACCCCATAACCCCTAAATCCTAAATCCTAAGTCCAAAACCTTATATCTTAAACCTCAAACCAAAATCCTAAAAACTACACCTTAAACCCTAAATCTTAAACCCCAGACCTTAAACCCTCAATCCAAACTCTAAACCCTAAAACCAAAACTCCAAACCCTAAATCCTAAACTCAAAACCCTAAACCCTAGCCTTAAATCCTAAATCCAATAGCCTAAATCTTAAACCTCAAACCTAAACCCTACACCCTACATCCTAAACCCTAAATCTTAAACCCCAAACCTTAAATCCTAAATTTAAACTCTAAACCCTAAACCCTAAAACCTAAACTGTAAAACCCTAACTCTAAACCCTAAATCCTAAACTCAAAGACCTAAACCCAGAACGTAAACCCTAAACAAAAACCCCAAACCCTAAACCCAAAATCAAAACTCTAAACCCTAAACCCTAAACCCTAAACATAAACTATAAACCCTAAACCCTAAACGCTAAACCCTAAAACTTGTACCCATAACCATAAACACTAAAGTCTAAAACCTAAACCCTAAATCATAAACCTAAAACCTAAACCCTAACTCCTACACCTTAAACCCTAAACCCTAAACCCTAAACCCTAAACCCAAAATCAAAACTCTGAACCCTATACCCTAAACCCTAAACCTAAACTCTAAATCCTAAACCCTAAACGCTAAACCCTAAACCTTATACCCATAACCATAAACACTAAAGTCTAAAACCTAAACCATAAATCCTAAACCCCAAACCCTAAACCCTAAATCAAAACTCTAAACCCTAAACCCTAAATACTAAACACTAAACCCTAAACCCTAAACTCAAAACCATAAACCCTAAAACTAAACCCAAAACCTTAAACCCTAAATCCTACACACTAAATTTACCCCAAACCCTAAACCTTATACCCTTAACCATAAACACTAAAGTCTAAAACCTAAACCCTAAACCCTAAATCTCAAACCTAAACCCTAATTCCTACACATAAACACTAAATCTTAAACCCCAAACCCTAAACACTAAATCAAAACTCTAAACCCTAAACCCTAAATACTAAACACAAAACCCCGAATCCAAAATTCAAAACCATAAACCCTAAAACTAAACACAAAACCCTAAACCCTAAACCCTAAACCCTAAACCTAAACCCAAAACCCTAAACCCTAAACCCTACACACTAAATCGTAAACCCTAAAGCCTAACCTTAAACCCTAAATAGAAAACCCTAAATCTTAAACGTCAAACATAAAGCCTAAACCCGACATCCTAAACACTAAATTTAAACCCCAAATCTTAAATTCTAAATTTAAACTCTAAACCCTAAATTGTAAACTCTAACTCTAAACCCTAAATCCTAAACTCAAAACCCTAAACCCTAAACATAAACCCTAAATCAAAACTCTAAACCCTAAACCCTAAACCCTAAACACTAACCCCTAAATCCTAAACTGTAAACACTAAAACATAAACCATAAATCCTAAACCTCAAACCTTAACCCTAAACCATACAACCTAAAAGCTAAATCTTAAACCCTAAACCCAAAATCAAAATTCTAAACCCTAAACCCTAAACCCTAGACCCTAAGCCCTAAACCTTAAATCCTAAAATCTAAATGCTAAACCCTATACCCTAAACCTTAAACACTAAAGCCTAAACCCTATACCCATAACCATAAACCTTAAACTCTAAACCATAAATCATTAACCTCAAATTGAAACCCTCAACCCTAAACTTTATAATCCAAAATCCTAAATCCTAAACACTAAACCCTAAACCCTAAACCCTAAACCCTAAGGCCTAAATCCTAAACTCTAAACCCTAAACCCTAAACCCTAAATCCTAAACCCTAAACCCTAAACCCTAAACCCTAACCCCTAAATCCTAAATTGTAAACCCAAAAACCTAAACCATAAATCCTAAACATCAAACCTAAACCCTAAACCCTACAACCTAAACACTATATCTTAAACCCTAAACCCTAAATCAAAACTCTAAACCTTAAACCCTAAACCCTAAACTCAAACTCAAAACCCTAAACCCTAAACCTAAACCCAAAACCCTAAATCCTAAATCCTAAATCCAAAACCTTATATCTTAAACCTCAAACCTAAATCCTAAAAACTACACCTTAAAACCTAAATCTTAAACCCCAGACCTTAAATCCTCAATCCAAACACTAAACCCTAAACCTAAACCCTAAAACCAAAACTCCAAACCTAATCCTAAACCCTAAATCCTACACTCAAAACCATAACCCATAACCTTAAACCCTAAATCCAATATCCTAAATCTTAAACGTCAAACTTAAACCCTAAACACTACATCCTAAAGCCTATATCTTAAACCCCAAACCTTAAATCCTAAATTCAAACTCTAAACCCTGAAACCCTAAACCCTAAACTCTAAAACCCTAACTCTAAACCCTAAATCCTAAACTCAAAGCCCTAAACCCTAAACCCTAAATCCTAAACCCTAAACTATAAACCCTAAACCCTAAAGGCTAAACCTAAACTCTAAACCCTAAACCCTAAACCCTAAATCTTATACCCTTAACCATAAACACTAAAGTCTAAAACCTAAACCCTAAATCCAAAACTCAAAACCATAAACCCTAATTCCGACACCCTAAACACTAAATCTTAAACCTCAAACCCTAAACCCCAAATCAAAACTCTAAACCCTAAACCCCAAATCCAAAACTGAAAACCATAAACCCTAAAACTAAACGCAAAACCCTAAACCCTACACACTAAATTTACCCTAAACCCTAAACCCTAAACCTAAACCTAAAATCCTAAACCCTAAACCCTACACACAAAATCCTAAACCCTAAATCCTAAGCCCTAAACCTAAGCTTAAACCCTAAATCTAAAACCCTAAATCGTAAATATCAAACGTAAACCCTAAACCCTACATCCTAAACCCTACATCCTAAACACTAAATCTTAAACCCGAAATCTTAAATCCGAAATTTAAACTCTAAACCCTAAACCCTAAACCCTAAACTCTAAAACCCTAACTCTAAACCTTAAATCCTACACTCAAAGCCCTAAACCATAAACGTAAACCCTAAACCCTAAATCAAAACTCTAAACCCTAAACCCTAAACCCTAACCCTAAACTCTAAACCCTAAACCCTAAACCCTAAACTGTATACCCTTAACCATAAACACTAAAGTCTAAAACCTAAACCCTAAATCCTAAACCTCAAACCTAAACCCGAATTCCTACACCCAAAACACTAAATCTTAAACCCCAAACCCTAAACACTAAATCAAAACTCTAAACCCTACAACCTGAATACTGATCCCTAAACCCAAAATCCAAAACTCAAAACCATAAACCCTAAAACAAAACACAAAACCATAAACCCTAAACCCTATACCCTAAACCCAAACCCAAAACCCTAAACCCTAAACCTAAACCCAAAACCCTAAACCATAAACCCTACACACTGAACCCTAAACCCTAACCTTAAACCCTAAATGCAAAACCCTAAATCATAAATATCAAACGTAAAACCTATACCCTACATCATAAACACTAAATCTTAAACCCTCAATCTTAAATCCTGAATTTAAACTCTAAACCCGAAACCCTAAACCCAAAACTCTAAACCCTAACTCTAAATGCTAAATCCTAAAATAGAAACCCTAAACCCTAAATCTAAACCCTAAACTCTAAACCCTAAATCAAAACTCTAAACCCTAAACCCTCAACCTAAACTATAAACCCTAAACCCTATACCGTTAACCATAAACACTAAAGTCTAAAGCCTAAATCCTAAATCCTAAACCTCAAACCTAAACCCTAACTCCTACACCCTAAAAACTAAATCTTAAACCCCAAACCCTAAACCTTAAACCCTAAACTCTAAACTCTAAACACTAAACCCTCTAAACTTTAAACCCTAAATCTTAAACTCAAAACCCTAAACACTAAACCATATACCCTTAACCCTAAACCCTAAATAAAAAACTTTAAATGCAAAACCCTAAACCTAAACTTTAAACCCAAAACCTTAAACCATATACCCTTAACCATAAACACTAAAGTCTAAAACCTAATCCCTAAATCCTACACCCTAAATAATAAATCTTAAACCCCTAACCCTAAATCCTAAATCAAAACTCTACACCCTAAACCCTAAACATTAAACACTAAACACCAAATCCAAAACTCAAAACCCTAAACTCTCAACCTAAACCCAAAACTCTAAATCCTAAACCCTACACACTAAACCCAATATACTAACCCTACACACTAAACCCTAAACCCTAAACCCTAACCTCAAACCCTAAATCTTAAACCTCAATCCTAAACCCTAAATCTTAAATCCCAAACCTTAAATCCGATATATAAACTCTAAATCATAAACCCTTAACCCTAAAACATAAACTCTAAAGCCTAACGCTAAACCATAAATTCTAAAGTTAAAACCATAAACCTAAACCATAAACCCTAAACCCTAAACTAAATCAAAACTCTAAACCCTAAACCATTAACCCTAAACCTAAACCTAAACCCTAAACCCTAACTCAAAACTCTAAACCCTAAACTCTAAAGCCAAAACCTAAACTATAAACCCTAAACCCTATACCCTTAACCATAAACACTAAAGTCTAAAACCTAAACCCTAAACCCTAAATCCTAAACCTCAAACCTAAACCCTAATTCCTACACCCTAAAAATTAAATCTTAAACCCCAAACCCTAAAACCTAAATCAAAACTCTAAACCCTAAACCTTAAACCCTAAACTCTAAACTCTAAACGCTAAACCCTCTAAACTCAAAACCCTAAACCCTAAACCCTATACCCTACACCCTAAAACCTAAACTCTAAACTCTAAACCCTAAATCTTAAACTCAAAACCCTAAACCCTAAACCCTAAACCCTAACCTTAAACCCTAAATCCAAAACCTTAATCTTAAACCTCAAACCTAAACCCAAAACCCTACATCCTAAACACTAAATCTTAAACCCTAACCCTTAAATCCAAAATTTAAACTCTAAACCCTAAACCCTAAACCCTAAACCCAAAACCTCAACCCTAAACTTTAAACCCTAATTCTAAACCCTAAATCCAAAACCTAAAACCCTAAACCCTAAACCTAAACCCTAAATAAAAACTCTAAACCCTAAACCCTAAACCCTAAACCTAAACTATACACCTTAAACCCTAAACCCTAAACCCTATACCCTTAACCATAAACACTAAAGTCTAAAACCTAAACCTTAAACATTAAACCCTAAACACCAAATCCAAAATCCAAAACCCTAAACCCTAAACCTAAACCCTAAACCTAAACCCAAAACCCTAAACCATAAACCCGACACACTAAACCCTAAACCCTAAACACTAAACCCTAACCTTAAACCCTAAATCTGAAACCCTAAATCATAAATATCAAACGTAAAACCTATACCCTATATCATAAACACTAAATCTTAAACCCTAAATCTTAAATCCTGAATTTAAACTCTAAACCCTAAGCCCTAAACCCAAAACTCTAAACCCTAACTCTAAATGCTAAATACTAAACTCGAAACCCTAAACCCTAAACCTAAACCCTAAACTCTAAACCCTAAATCAAAACTCTAAACCCTAAACCCTAAACCCTCAACCTAAACTATAAACCCTAAACCCTATACCGTTAACCATAAACACTAAAGTCTAAAGCCTAAACCCTAAATCCTAAATCTCAAACCTAAACCCTAACTCCTACACCCTAAAAACTAAATCTTAAACCCCAAACCCTAACTCCTAAATCAAACCTCTAAACCCTAAACCATAAACCCTAAACTCTAAACTCTAAACACTAAACCCTCTAAACTCTAAACCCTAAATCTTAAACTCAAAACCCTAAACACTAAACCATATACCCTTAACCCTAAACCCTAAATAAAAAACTTTAAATGCAAAACCCTAAACCTAAACTTTAAACCCAAAACCTTAAACCATATACCCTTAACCATAAGCACTAAAGTCTAAAACCTAATCCCTAAATCCTACACCCTAAACAATAAATCTTAAACCCCTAACCCTAAATCCTAAATCAAAACTCTACACCCTAAACCCTAAACATTAAACACTAAACACCAAATCCAAAACTCAAAACCCTAAACTCTCAACCTAAACCCAAAACTCTAAATCCTAAACCCTACACACTAAACCCAATATACTGACCCTACACACTAAACCCTAAACCTTAAACCCTAACCTCAAACCCTAAATCTTAAACCTCAATCCTAAACCCTAAATCTTAAATCCCAAACCTTAAATCCAATATATAAACTCTAAATCATAAACCCTTAACCCTAAAACATAAACTCTAAAGCCTAACGCTAAACCATAAATCCTAAAGTCAAAACCCTAAACCTAAACCATAAACCCTAAACCCTAAACTAAATCAAAACTCTAAACCCTAAACCATTAACCCTAAACCTAAACCTAAACCCTAAACCCTAACTCAAAACTCTAAACCCTAAACTCTAAAGCCAAAACCTAAACTATAAACCCTAAACCCTACACCCTTAACCATAAACACTAAAGTCTAAAACCTAAACCCTAAACCCTAAATCCTAAACCTCAATCCTAAACCCTAATTCCTACACCCTAAAAATTAAATCTTAAACCCCAAACCCTAAAACCTAAATCAAAACTCTAAACCCTAAATCCAAAACCATAAACCCTAACCCTTAACCCCTAAATATTAAACTCTAAACCCTAAATCCTAAATCCTAAACCCTAAACCCTAACCCCTAAATTATTAACTGTAAACCCTAAAACGTAAACCATAAATCCTAAACCTCAAACCTAAACCCTAAACCCTACAACTTAAACCCTAAATCATAAACCCTAAATTCTAAACCTTTAACACTAAACACTAAATCCTAAACCCTTAACCCTAAACTCTAAACTCAAACTCAAAACCCTAAACCCTAAACCTAAACCCAAAACCCTAAATCCTAAATCCTAAGTTCAAAACCTTATATCTTAAACCTCAAACCTAAATCCAAAAAACTACACCTTAAACCCTAAATCTTAAACCCCAGACCTTAAACCCTCAATCCAAACTCTAAACCCTAAACCTAAATCCTAAAACCTAAACTCCAAACCCTAATCCAAAACCCTAAATCCTAAACTCAAAACCCTAAACCCTAACCTTACATCCTAAATCCAATACCGTAAATCTTAAACCTCAAACCTAAACCCTAGACCCTAAATCCTAAACCCTAAATCTTAAACCCCAAACCTTAAATCCTAAATCCAAACTCTAAACCCTAAACCCAAAACATTAAAACCCTAACTCTAAACCTTAAATCCTAAACTCAAAGCCTTAAACCCAGAACGTAAACCCTAAACCTAAACACTAAACCCTAAACCTTAAACCCCAAATCAAAATTCTAAACCCTAAACCCTAAACCCTAAACCTAAACTCTAAACCCTAAACCCTAAACGCCAATCCCTAAACCTTATACCCATAACCATAAACACTAAATTCTAAAACCTAAACCCTAAAAACTAAACCCTAAACCCAAAACCCTAAACTCAAAACCATAAACCCTAAAACTAAACACAACACCTTAAACCCTTCCCTACACAGTAAATTTACCCTAAACCCTAAAACTTATACCCTTAACCATAAACACTAAAGTCTAAAACCTAAACTCTAAACCCTAAATCTCAAACCTAAACCCTAATTCCTACACCATAAACACTAAATATTAAACCCCAAACCCTAAACCCTAAATCAAAACTCTAAACCCTAAACCCTAAATACTAAACCCTAAACCCCAAATCCAAAACTCAAAACCATAAACCCAAAAACTAAACACAAAACCCTAAACCCTACACACTAAATTTACCCTAAACCCTAAATCCTAAACCTAAACCCAAAACCCTAAACCCTAAACCCTACACACTAAATCCTAAACCCTAAACCCAAAATCCTAAACCCTAACCTTAAACCCTAAATCCAAAATCCTAAATCTTAAACGTCAAACGTAAACCCTACATCCTAAACACTAAATCTTAAACCCCAAATCTTAAATCCTAAATTTAAACTCTAAACCCTAAATACTAAACTCAAAACCCTAAACCCTAAACCCTAACCCCTAATTCCTAAACTGTAAACCCTAAAACATAAACCATAATTCCAACCCTCAAATCTATACCCTAAACCATACAACCTAAATGATAAATCTTAAAACCTAAACTCTAAATCATAAACCCTTAATCCTAAACCCTAGACCCCAAGCCCTAAACCTTAAATCCTAAACTATAAATGCTAAACCCTATACCCTAAACCTTAAACCCTAAAGCCTAAAGCCTATACCCAAAACTATAAACCTTAAACTCTAAACCATAAATCATAGATTTTAAATTGAAACCCTCAACCCTAAACTCTAACTCCAAAATCCTAAATCCTACACACTAAACCCTAAACCCTAACCCCTAACCCCTAAACTCTAAACCCTAAACCCTAAACCCTAAACCCTAAATCGTAAACCCTAAACCCTAACCACTAAATCCTAAATTGTAAACCCAAAAACCTAAACCATAAATCCTAAACATCAAAACCTAAACCCTAAACCCTACAACCTAAACACTATATCTTAAACCCTAAACCCTAAATCAAAACTCTAAACCTTAAACCCTAAACCCTAAACCCTAAACTCAAACCCCTAAACCCTAAACCCTAAACCCTAAACCTAAACCCAAACCCAAAACGCTAAATCCAAAATCCTAAATCCAAACCTTATATCTTAAACCTCAAACCTAAACCCTAAACCCTACATCCTAAAGCCTAAATCTTAAACCCCAAACCTTAAATCCTAAATTTAAACTCTAAACCCTAAACCCTAAACCCTAAATCCTAAACTCTAAAACCCTAACTCTAAACGCTAAACCCTAAATCCTTAACTCTAAAACCCTAACTCTAAACCCTAAATCCTAAATTCAAAGCCCTAAACCCTAAACGTAAACCCTAAATCCTAAACCCTAAACGCTAAACCAAAACTCTAAACCCTAATCCCTAAACCCTAAATCTTATACCATTAACCATAAACACTAAAGTCTAAAACCTAAACCATAAATCCTAAACGTCAAACCTAAACCCTAATTCCTACACCCTAAACACTAAATCTTAAACCCCAAACCCTAAACCCTAAATCAAAACTCTATATCCTAAACCCTAAATACTAAACCCTAAACCCCAAATCCAAAACTCAAAACCATAAACCCTAAAACAAAACACAAAACCCTAAACCTTAAATCCTACACACTAAGTTTACCCTAAAACCTAAACCCTAAACCTAAATCCAAAACCCTACACACTAAATCCTAAACCCAAAATCCTAAATGCTAAACCCTAAATCTAAAACCCTAAATTGTAAATATCAAACGTAAACCCTAAACCCTACATCCTAAACACTAAATCTTAAATCCCAAATCTTAAATCCTAAATATAAACTCTAAACCCTAAATGCTAAATCCTAATTCTAAACCCTAAACCCTAAACTCAAAACCCTAAACCCTAAACCTAAATCCTAAACCCTAAACCCTAAATCAAAACTCTAAATCCAAAACCCTAAACCTTGAACCAAAACTATAAACCCTAAACCTTGTACCCTTAACCATAAACACTAAAGTATAAAACCTAAACCCTAAATCCTAAACCCCAAACCCAAACCCTAACTCCTACACCCTAAAAACTAAATATTAAGCCCCAAACCCTAAACCCTAAATCAAAACTCTAAACCCTAAACCTTAAAACCTAAACTCTAAACTCTAAATACTAAAACCCTCTAAACACAAAACCCTAAACCGTAAACCCTATACCCTAAACTTTAAACCCTAAATCTTAAACTCAACACCCTAAACCCTAAACCCTAAATAAAAACTTTAAATGCTAAACCCTAAACCCTAAACTGTATACCCTTAACCATAAACACTAAATTCTAAAACCTAAACCCTACATCGTACACCCTAAATAATAAATCTTAAAGCCCTAACCCTAAATCCTAAATCAAAACTCTAAACCCTAAACCTTAAACATTAAACCCTAAACACCAAATCCAAAACTCAAAAGCCTAAATTCTCAACCTAAACCCAAAACCCTAAACCCTAAACCCTTTACCCAACACACTAAACCCAACATACTAACCCTACACACTAAACCCTAAACCCTAAACCCTAACCTCAAACCCTAAATCCAAAACCCTAAATCTTAAACCCCAAACCTTAAATCCTATATATATACTCTAAACCAGAAACCCTAAACCCTAAAACCAAAACTCTAAAGCCTAATGCCCAACCATAAATCCCAAAGTCAAAACACTAAACCTAAACCATAAACCCCAAACCCTAAATCCCAAACACAAAACCCTACACACTAAATCCTAAACCCTAAACCCTAAACCCTAATCCTTAACCAAAACCCTAAATCTTAAACCTCAACCCTAAACCCAAAACCCTACATGCTAAACACTAAATCTTAAACCCGAAACTTTAAATCATAAATTTAAACCATAAACCCTAAACCCTAAACCCTAAACTCTAAACCCTAACTCTAAACCCTAAATCCTAAACTCAAAACCGTAAACACTAAACCTAAACCGTAAACCCTAAACCTTAAATCAAAACTCTAAACCCTAAACCTAAACTATAAACCCTAAACCTAAACCCTATACCCTATATCCTTAACCATAAACACTAAACTCTAAAACCTAAACCCTAAATCCTAAACCTCAAACCTAAACCCTAATTCCGACACCCTAGAAACTAAATCTTAAACCCCAAACCCTAAACCCTAAATCAAAACTCTAAACCCTAAAGCTTAGACCCTAAACTCTAAACTCTAAATACTAAACCCTCTAAATTCAAAACCCTAAACCTAAACCCTATACCCAACACCCTAAAACCTAAACACTAAACTCTAAACCCTAAATCTTAAACTGAAAACCCTAAACCCTATACCCTAAACCCTAAATAAAAACTCTAAACCCTAAACCCTAAACCTAAACTTTAAACCCTAAACCCTAAATCGTATACCCTTAACCATAAACACTAAAGTCTAAAACCTTAAACCCTAAATCCTACACCCTAAACACGAAATCTTAAACCCCTAACCCTAAATCCTAAATCAAAACTCTAAACCCTAAACTCTAAGCATTAAACCCTAAACACCAAATCCAAAACTCAAAACCCTAAACTCTCAACCTAAACCCAAAACCCTAACCCTAAACCCTAAACCCTACACACTAAACCCAACATACTAACCCTACACACTAAACCCTAAACCCTAAATCCTAAACTCAAAACCCTAATCCCAATACCTAAACCTTAAACGCTATACCCTAAACCTAATAACTAAACCCTAAACCCTAAATCCTAAACTATAAACCCTAAACCCTATACCCTAAATCATAAACCCTAAACCCAAAATCAAAACCCTAAACCCTAAACCCTAAACCCAAACTCTAAACCCTAAAGCCTAAACCCTAAATCCCAAATCCAAAACTCAAAACCATAAACCCTAATAGTAAACCCAAAACCGTAAACCCTAAACCCTACACACTAAATTTGCCCTAAACCCTAAACCCAAAACCCTAAACCCCAAACCCTAAACCTAAAACCAAACCCTAAATCCCAAACTCTAAACCCTAAAGCCTAAACCCTATACCCTTCACATAAAAACTAAAGTCTAAAACCTAAACCCTAAATCCTAAACCTCAATCCTAAACAATAAATCCTAAACCCTAAATAATAAATCTTAAACCACAAACCCTAAACCCTAAATTAAAACTCTAAACCCTAAACCCCAAATCCAAAACTCAAAACCATAAACCCGAATACTAAACCCAAAACCCTAAACCCTAAACCCAAAACCCTAAACACAAAACCCTAAACCTAAACCCAAAACCCTAAATCCTAAACCATAAACCCTAACCTTACACCCTAAATCCAAAATCCTAAATCTTAAACCTCAAACCTAAACCAACCCTACATCCTAAACCCTAAATCTTAAACCCCAAACCATAAATCCTAAATTTAAACTCTAAACTCTAAACCCTAAACCTAAACCCTAAACACTAAATCAAAACTCTAAACCTTAAACCCTAAATGCTAAACCTAAACTCTAAACCCTAAACCCTAAACCCTAAATTCCTACACCCTAAACACTAATTCTTAAACCCCAAACCCTAAACCCTAAATCAAAACTATAAACCCTAAACCCTAAATACTAAACCCTAAACCCCAAATCCAAACCTCAAAACCATAAACCTTAAAAATAAACACAAAACCCTAAACCCTACACACGAAATTTACCCTAAGCCCTAAACCATAAACCTAAACCCAAAACCCTAAACCCTAAACCCTAAGCTTAAACCCTAAATCTAAAACCCTTAATCGTAAATATCAAACGTAAACCCTAAACCCTACATCCTATACACTAAAACTTAAACCCCAAATCTTAAATCCTAAATTGAAACTCTAAACCTATACTCTAAACCCTAACTCTAAACCCTAAATCCTAAACTCAAAACCCTAAACCCTAAACCCTAAACCCTAAATCAAAACTCTAAACCCTAAACCCTAAACCCTAAACCTAAACTCTAAACCCTAAACCCTAAACCCTAAACCTTAAAATCATTAACCATAAACACTAAAGTCTAAAACCTAAACCCAAAATCCTAAACTTCAATCCTAAACCCTAATTCCTACACCCTAAAACCTAAACCCTAAATAAAAATACTAAACCCTAAACCTTAAACCCTAAACGCTAAACTGTAAACACAAAGCCCTCAAACCTGAACCCTATACCCTAAACTCTAAACCCTAAATCTTAAATTCAAAACCCTAAACCCTAAACCCTATACCCTAAACCCTAAACGCTAAACCCTAAATAAAGCCTTTAAACGCTAAACCCTAAACCTAAACTTTCAACCCTAAACCCTAAACCCTATATGCTAAACCCTATACCCTAAATAAAAAACATTAAACGCAAAACCCTAAACCAAAACTTTCAACCCTAAACCCTAAACCGTATACCCTTAACCATAAACACTAAAGTCTAAAACCTAAACCCTAAATACTACACCCTAAACAATAAATCTTAAACCCCTAACCCTAAATCCTAAATCAAAACTCTAAACCCTAAACACTAAACATTAAACCCTAAACACCAAATCCAAAACTCAAAACCCTAAACTCTCAACCTAAACCCAAAACCCTTAACCCTATACCCTAAACCCTACACACTAAACCCAACATAGTAACCCTACACACTAAGCCCTAAACCCTAAATACTAAATCTTAAACCACAAACCCTAAACCCTAAATAAAAACTCTAAACCCAAAACCCTAAATACAAAACCCTAAACCCCAAATCCAAAACTAAAAACTATAAACCCTAAAACTAAACCCAAAACCCTAAACCCTAAACACTACACACTAAATTTACCCTAAACCTTAAAACCAAAACCCTAAACCATAAACCCTAAACCTAAACCCAAAACCCTAAATCCTAAACCCTAAATCCTAACCATAAAACCTAAATCCAAAACCCTAATTCTTAAACCTCAAACCTAAACCCTAAACCCTACATTCTAAACCCTAAATCTTAAACCCCAAACCTTAAATCATAAATTTAAACTGTAAACCCTAAACCCTAGACCCTAATCTCTAAAACCCTAACTCTAAACCCTAAATCCTAAACTCAAAGCCCTAAACTCTAAATGTAAACCCAAAACCCTAAATCAAAATGCTAAACCCTAAACCCTAAATGCTAAACCAAAACTCTAAATCCTAAACCCTAAATCTTATACCCTTAACCATAAACACTAAAGTCAAAAACCTAAACCCTAAATCCTAAACGTCAAACCTAAACCCTAATTCCTACACCCTAAACACTAAATCTTAAACCCCAAACCCTAAACCCTAAATCAAAACTCTAAACCCTAAACCCTAAACCCCAAATCCAAAACTCAAAACCATAAACCCTAAAACTAAACACAAAACCCTAAACCCTGAACCTAAACCCAAAACCCTACATACTAAATCCTAAACCCTAAACCCTAAACCCTAACCTTAAACCATAAAGCCAAAACCCTAAATCTTAAACCTCAAATCTAAACCCTAAACCCTAACCTCTAACCCCTAACCCCTAAATCCTAAACTCTAAACCCTAAATTCTAAATCCTAAACCCTAAACCCTAACCACTAACCCCTAAATCCTTAACTGTAAACCCTAAAACGTAAACCATAAATCCTAAACCTCAAACCTAAACCCTAAACCCGACAACCTAAACCCTAAATCATAAACCCTAAACTCTAAACCTTAAACACTAAACACTAAATCCTAAACCCTTAACCCTAAACTCTAAACTCAAACTCAAAACCCTAAACCCTAATCCTAAACCCAAAACCCTAAATCCTAAATCCTAAGTCCAAAACCTTATATCTTAAACCTCAAACCTAAATCCTAAAAACTACACCTTAAACCCTAAATCTTAAACCCCAGACCTTAAACCCTCAATCCAAACTCTAAACCCTAAACCTAAACCCTTAAACCAAAACTCCAAACCCTAATACTAAACCCTAAATCCTAAACTCAAAACCCTAAACCCTAACCTTAAACCCTAAATCCAATAACTTAAATCTTAAACCTCAAACCTAAACACTAAACCCTAAACCCTAAATACTAAACCCTAAACCCTAAAACCAAAACTCAAACCATAAACCCTAAAACTAAACACAAAAGCCTAAACCCTACACACTAAATTTACCCTAAACGCTAAACCCTAAACCTAAACCCAAAACCCTAAACCCTACACACTAAACCCTAAATCCTAAACCCTAAACCCTAACCTTAAACCCTAAATCCAAAACCCTAAATCATCAATATCAAACGTAAACCCTAAACCCTACATCCTAAACACTAAATCTTAAACCCCAAATCTTAAATCCTGAATTTAAACTCTAAACCCTAAACCCTAAACCCTAAACCCTAACCCTAAACTCTAAACCCTAACTCTAAATCCTAAATCCTAAACTCAAAACCCTAAACCCTAAACCTAAACCCTAAACTCTAAACCCTAAATCAAAACTCTAAACCCTAAACCCTAAACCTAAACTATAAACCCTAAACCCTATACCCTTAACCATAAACACTAAAGTCTAAAACCTAAACCCATATCCTAAACCTCAAACCTAAACCCTAACTCTTACACCTTAAAAACTAAATCTTAAACCCCAAACCCTAAATCCTAAATCAAAACTCTAAATCCTAAACTCTAAACTCTAAACACTAAACCCTCTAAACTCAAAACTCTAAACACTAAACCCTCTAAACTCAAAACCCTAAACCCGAAACCCTATACCCTAAACTCTAAACCCTAAATCTTAAACTCAAAACCGTAAATTCAAAACCCTAAACCCTAAACCCTATACCCTATACCTAAACCCTAAACCCTAATCCCTAAATAAAAAACTTTAAACGCAAAACCCTAAACCTAAACTTTAAACCCTAAACCCTAAACCGTATACCCTTAACCATAAACACTAAAGTCTAAAACCTAAACCCTAAATCCTACACCCTAAACAATAAATCTTAAACCCCTAACCCTAAATCCTAAATCAAAATTGTACACCCTAAACCCTAAACATTAAACCCCAAACACCAAATCCAAAACTCAAAACCCTAAACTCTCAACCTTAACCCAAAACCCTAAATCCTAAACTCTACACACGAAACCCAACATACTAAGCCTACACACTAAACCCCAAACCCTAAACCCTAACCTCAAATCCTAAATCCAAAACCCTAAATCTTAAACCTCAATCCTAAACCCTAAATCTTAAACACCAAACCTTAAATCCTATATATAAACTCTAAACCATAAACCCTAAACCCTAAACCCTAAAACTTAAACTCTAAAGCCTAACGCTAAACCATAAATCCTAAAGTCAAAACCCTAAACCTAAACCATAAACCCTAAACCCTAAACCCAAAATCAAAACTCTAAAGCCTAAACCCTAAACTCTAAACCCTAAACCCTAAACCCTAAACCTTAAAACCTTTAACCATAAACACTAAAGTCTAAAACCTAAACCCTTAATCCTAAACTTCAAACCTAAACCCTAATTCCTACACCCAAAACACTAAATCTTAAACCCCAAACCCTAAATCCTAAATCAAAACTCAAACCCTAAACCATAAATACCAAATCCTAAACCACAAATCCAAAACTCAAGACCATAAACCCTAAAACTAAACACAAAACCCTAAACCCTAAAGCTTAAACCCTACACACTAAATTTACCCTAAACCCTAAAGCTGAACCCAAAAACCTAAACCCTAAACCCTACACACTAAATCCTAAACCCTAAACCCTAAACCCTAAACCCTAAACCCAAAATCCTAACCTAAAACCCTAAATCCAAAATCCTAAATCTTAAACCTCAAACCTAAACCCTAAACCCTACATCCAAAACACTAAATATTAAACCCCAAACCTTAAATCCTAAATTTAAACCCTAAACCCTAACTCTAAAACCTAAATCCTAAACTCAAAAGCCTAAACCCTAAACCTAAACCCTAAACCCTAAATCCAAACTCTAAACCCTAAACTCTAAAGGCTAAACCTAAACCCTAAACCCTAAACAGTATACCCTTAACCATAAACACTAAAGTCTAAAACCTAAACCCTAAACCCTAATCCTAAACCTCAAACCTAAACCCTAAATCCTAAACACTAAACCCTAACCTTAAACCCGAAATCCAAAACCCTAAATCATAAATATCAAACGTAAACCCTAAAGACTACATCCTAAATGCTAAATCTTAAATCCTGAATTTAAACTCTAAACCCTAAACCTAAACCCTAAACCCTAACCCTAAACTCTAAACCCTAACTCTAAATCCTAAATCCTAAACTCAAAACCCTAAACCCTAAACCTAAACCCTAAACTCTAAGCCCTAAATCAAAACTCTAAACCCTAAACCCTAAACCCTAAACCTAAACTATAAACCCTAAACCCTATACCCTTAACCATAAACACTAAAGTCTAAAATCTAAACCCATATCCTAGACCTCGAAGAAGAATCTAAACATTTAACAGCATTTACCGTACCACAAGGATTTTACGAATGAAATGTTTTACCATTTGGATATAAAAACGCACCAGGTAGATATCAACATTTTATGGATATATATTTTAACCAACTAGAAAATTGTGTAGTATATATAGACGACATATTATTATATTCAAGAACAAAAGAAGAACATCTAAAATTATTAGAAAAATTTATATATATTATAGAAATATCAGGAATTAGCTTATCAAAAAAGAAAGCTAAAATTATGAAAAATCAAATTGAATTCTTAGGAATACATTTTATCAAATGGATTTTCTATTTTGATTTTTTGAATCTTATTTTTTGCTGTTATTATGAAATATCAATTAGAAATGAATTTGGAAGTATGACAACAAAAATAGAAGAACAACAAAACGATAAAATAATAAACAGAAATTTAATGAATAAATTAGCAATATGTAAAATGAGTTACATAGATGAATATACATGTGCATTTAGAGAATATTACTATAAAGGAATATATACAAATGATGAAAGTAAAGAAATAAGAAAATTATATTATACAAAATTACCAGAACAATTTAGTTCAAAAATAATAAAAGATTGGGAAGAATCAAATACAGTAGATACACTAGGAGCTAGAATAAAATTCTTGCAACAATGGTTTATGAAACTATGTGAAAAGCATAAAGAAGAAATAAAACTAGAAAAAATATTAGTGAAAAACTTAGCATATTGTACAAGCAAGTTAGCACCCCAATTCGGATGTAAAAATCCATATAAAAAGAAAAGGATAAAGAAGTATAAACGCTTCAAAACAAAATATAAGAATAAAATTCCAAGGAAAAGATATTATATAAAAAATTATAAACACAAAAGACCACATAGAGTTAAGAAAAATATAACAGAATGTAAATGTTATAATTGTGGAAAACTAGGACATTTAGCTAGAAACTGTAAATTACCAAAATATTTGAAGAAAAAACAAATAACAGAGGTAATAATAGAAAACGATAAATATAAACAGATAGATTATTTAGATTATGAATTAGAAAATGAAGACAACATATACGAATTCACAGATATTGAATTAGAAGATGAAATAGAAACAACTTCTGATTATGACTGAAAGCGATATAAAAATAATAAGTAAAGAAGAATATCAAGATAATGAATATACAGAACAAAAAATAATATTTGACCAAAAGCTACAGAAGAAAAAAGTTATACAAATACAAATATGAACAAACTTTTTGATAAACCATATACAACACCAAAGATACAAAAATCTGTACCTACTCCACAAACCACTACATATAAAAACAAATTTAGCCCAACAAAAATACATACAACCACATCACCTGCATCTATACGTAAAATATTTACAAAGTCCAAACTTACTTAAACAAAAACCCCAGAGCTATAAACATAAAAGAACCAAATACTGATTACATTACCCAACACCTACAAGGATACAACAAACTAATTGCCCTACCAGGTACAAATATAAATTTGGTTACAACTTGTTATAACTACGGACTACTTAGTACAAGGTACATTCATAGGAGATGAAATATCGAAGATACCCAAATTATACAAAGCATTCTTAACTTACAAACGAATTACTAAAGGAACACTATTTTTCATTAAATTCTATACAGCCACTGCAGAAATACTATACGATGAGATAAAATCAGTTATACCCTGTCATAAAGATAGGTTTGACCAGAGATATGTTAATTCCAGAAAAAATAGAGAAATAAGATCAGATACCTATTGTAGATATTCCTGACTTTTATGCCAACAAAAGAGTTATAGGAATAGCTACAATATTAACGGAGTTAGCAAATAATTACCTAAACAACAATACAATATGGAGTTACTATAGCCGAGATAATACGATGATATATTCTAACTGTCGAGAAACTAGAGAAGGAGATATGGAGGAAATTCGACAATGGATACTAAGCCTCCTAAAACCAGAAAATACACCAACTACAAGAGCTATAAGGAAAAAATTAATTTCTCCAGCATTATTAACCAGATATTGTACAACAATCAAGAGAAATATTCGAACACATATGTTCCAAATGTCACTGAGAAGATAACAATGTTCCAACTGCATACCGGAATAAAACTATCACAAAGAAGATACAAAAGAGCCTCAGATCATGAAGACAAACACAAAACAAAAAGATATGATGGAAATAGCTATGTAATTAGTCAAAAGTAGGATAGGAATCTTATCTTCCTTTTTGTAAAGTTTTTTGTTTTCTTTTGTAAAGAAAAAGTAAAGAAGTTTGTTTTTATTAGGAGTCACCGACAGGATACTATTAATGAATAGTAAAAGATAAAAAATACTATTCATAAATAGTAAAATGTCAATTATGTGAATAGTAAGAGTCGGTTACTGTGTAAATAGTAAAGGTCAAGTCACTGTGTAAATAGTAAGAGTCAAGTCACTATTCATGATACTGTTCATGAATAGTAACCATGTAAATGTTTTGTATATATATGTACGTTAGGAGAAGGGGATCATCATCCCTCATCTCCCACTTCATATATTTCTCTCTCAACTTCCGCAAAACCCCAAATTGGTATCAGAGCTAGATAAGAAAAAATATAAATGGAGAAATCTAACAACAACCAGGAAACTATGAAGGAACCAGTTCCAGAAAATCTACAAACAGAGGTATTTTCATATTTCAATATGAATAACTAAACTCTCTTATTCCTGATAATCTCTTGATTATTATTTGATTATTATCATGTTATAGTATTGTTATACTGAATAAATTCGAAGTAGTTTGCTATGAACGAAGGTAGGCTGAGAATAGGTAAGCCCAGACTATGCCATCCGAAACCGAAAACCCAGTTAGGCAAAAGAGAAGCCGTTTGAGGGGAAGTACGAACTTGTTGAAGGCGCTGTTAGGGTAACTGATTGAGGCTGAAAATCATAGTAGTGACCAAAAGAATTTATTTAGGATAACTTTAATATAATTTGATAATTGATAATAACAAACAAGAAGGTTAGAAGGAATAAACTTGTTTAGAAATCATGAAAATGATGAACACATACTTACTAGATGAAGATTATAATTATAAAATACTTATTTTATATGTTCTTAAAACACTTAATATTGACATAAAAAGAAAAATTTATGACCTTTTAATTATTGAAGAAATGACAGAACTAGACCAGATAATGGAACTTATAGAACAAAATTGGCAAGAACTAACTATTCAAAATATAGATGAATTATATGATTTATATTTAGATTAATGATAAACTACGAATATCTAACATATTGGCTACAAACTATAGAAAATTTAGAACTATTAAATAAAATTTTAATAAATAATATTAAAACATACCAAAGAACCCAAGATATGGAATACTTAGAATATATTTCAGAAAATATAAAAGAAATACAAAATCTTATAATAAAGAAACAAGAATATTATGAAAAAATGTTTTTATAATGGATGAAACTTATAGAGAACAATTATTAGAAAAAATTAATGAAATAAAACAAGAATTACGATTTAGACAAAATAGATTAGAAGAAAATATATGGGCAGGAGTATGCCAAAAATCTATAAAAGCACAAAGAAAAACGATATTCCTATTAGATCTACAATTACAACAATTAGAATATAAATATCAACATAACTTATAATGAATAAAGAAGAATATACTATAGAAGAAAAAATATATAAAAGTCAAGATGGACTAGAAATAAAAATAATACATTCAAACTTAGAAAGAAGATATAAAAAAATAGGAAACCAATTATACCTAATGCCAGATAAAGAATCAGCAAAATTAGAAGATAGTCTAACAACAATGGTACGATTAAATAAAGAAAATGACGAAATCGATAGGAAAAAAGAAATTGAAAAAATTAGAGAACAAGCTAAAAAAGAAATTAAACAAATAGAAGAAGTAAAAGATACTAGAATTCAAGAATTACAAAAAGAATTAGAAAGACTTAAACAACTATACGAAGAAAAATTAAAAGCAAAAGAAGAGTACAAGAAAAGAACTGAAGAATTAAAGTTAAATCAAGAAATAGAAAGAATGAAAACAATGTTACAGGAAACAGAAGAATTACCTGAATTAAAAATAGATGAAATAAATGAAATAAATGAAGAAGAGAATGATAATGTTTCAGAGAATAATTATGAATCATATTCAGAAACATATACTGACCTTATAGAAAAAGATAAAAATATAGAAATAAATGTAGGAAATTTAGATGAGAAACCTAGTACTTCGAATCCTAGAACACGAATGGATACAACTCCAACATATTATACTTATGAAAAAGAAAATAGAGATAAAGTTTTATGGGATAAAAGATTGAATAAAAATTGGATACCTAGACAAATTACGGAACAAAATAATTTCTTAGATTTAGACTGTGTAGCAGATACAAATAAAACAATCCAATTATGGATAGGCTATATATCAAAGCAATTAATAGACAACAAGATATCAATAATAGATGCCCCAGGATATATAAAAAGAACGCTTATAGGAACAATAAAAATATGGTTACAGAATTTAACACCGACAAGCTTAGCAACACTAAGAAATAATACGAAATCTAATAATAAAATAGCAACATCAGCAATAGATATATTAAATAAATATGAAATATCAATTAGAAATGAATTTGAAAGTATGACAACAGAAATAGAAGAACAACAAAAAGATAAAATAATAAACAGAAATTTAATGAATAAATTAGCAATAAGTAAAATGAGTTACATAGATGAATATACATGTGCATTTAGAGAATATTACTATAAAGGAATATATACAAATGATGAAAGTAAAGAAATAAGAAAATTATATTATATAAAATTATCAGAACCATTTAGTTCAAAAATAATAAAAGATTGGGAAGAATCAAATACAGTAGATACACTAGGAGCTAGAATAAAATTCTTGCAACAATGGTTTATGAAACTATGTGAAAAGCATAAAGAAGAAATAAAACTAGAAAAAATATTAGTGAAAAACTTAGCATATTGTACAAGCAAGTTAGCACCCCAATTCGGATGTAAAAATCCATATAAAAAGAAAAGGATAAAGAAGTATAAACGCTTCAAAACAAAATATAAGAATAAAATTCCAAGGAAAAGATATTATATAGAAAATTATAAACACAAAAGACCACATAGAGTTAAGAAAAATATAACAGAATGTAAATGTTATAATTGTGGAAAACTAGGACATTTAGCTAGAAACTATAAATTTCCAAAAGATTTGAAGAAAAAACAAATAACAGAGGTAATAATAGAAAACGATAAATATAAACAGATAGATTATTTAGATTATGAATTAGAAAATGAAGATAGCATATACGAATTCACAGATATTGAATTAGAAGATGAAATAGAAACAGCTTCTGATTATGACTGAAAGCGATATAAAAATAATAAGTAAAGAAGAATATCAAGATAATGAATATACAGAACAAAAAATAATATTTGACAATAATATGTTTGAACAAATAAAAGGAAAAGAATTAGACTTAAGCATAAATAAGATATTAGAAGTACCTAGATTAAAAAACTTATTCAAATTACAACACGATGAATATTATGTAGTAAGCCAAAAAGAACATGTAATAGATTGTAAATATATTAAAGGTAAAGCTAAAATACCTATCATAAATCAAAAAATAATTAATAAAGAAATTCAAGAATTAAAATAAAAAAATCCAATAAAATATGTACATTTAGGAGCAACAGAAATATTAATAAAAGCATGTTTTAGAGAAGGAATAGATACACCTATAGAACTATATTTAGCAGATGATAGAATAATCCAACCTATAGAAAAAAGTATAATAAGTGCAGTTAGAGGAAATCTAATATATCAAAAATTTAAATTTATTAGAAGCGCAAACTATTCAGTAGCAATAGAAGACAAGAACATAGATAAATCACTAGTACTATATTGGAAAATGTCAGGCATAGAACTAGCACCAGGAAGTAAGATATTTACAGCAAGATGTAAAAATTTATATGTATTAACTACAAAGCATAAAATAACAGCAAAAAATAAGATTCAAAAAATCAAAATAGAAAATTCATTTGATAAAATAATTACAGTAATAGATAATAATGATTACAGTTATAAAGAAATAGATATTGAAGAAGATTTAGAGATAGTAAAAGAAAGATTAAGTACATCTAAAAGATTAAGTTACGATACACCTTCATCAGCAAGAACTAGTACATCTAGAAGATTAGATTGCGACGTAATACATACCACATCTAGAAGACTAGATTATGACTTAATAACTAAATCATTAGAGCAAAAGAAAGATGAAATACAACCATATCAATATTATATCACGGGAATATTAGACCAAAGAAAATATTTAATAACCATAAATACAGGACAAATAGAAAACCAAATTATAAGAGAACTAATAAAAGAACATGAAATAATTACAGCAGAAAATATAAACACAGAATTACCTAGAGCTTTGGTAAACATAGAAGAAACTACAGAACAAGAACTAATTATTGGAGGAATACCAATAAAAATTAAATTCAAAATACATCAAGGAAATAATAATATTATTTTAGGAATAAAATGGCTAGAAACAGTTAAACCATATAATATAGATGATAAACAACTAACAATAACTTATGAAAACAAGAAAGTAATTATTAAACGAACAATTATATGATAAACTAAAAATCTTTAAATGACAAAAATATATATTTTAGCAAAAATAATTATAGAAGGATACTATAATAGATATTACACACCTATGATAGACACAGAATGTATAAATATGTGTAAACATAATTGTCTACCAGATAGTAAATGGAAAAAATTAAAAACACCATTAATAGTAACAGGATTTAATAATGAAGGAAGCATGATAACACATAAAGCTAAAAATATAAAAACACAAATATGGGATAAAATATTATTAATAGATGAAATCTATAGTTATGAATTTACAAATAAAGATATATTATTAGGAATGCCTTTTTTAGAAAAACTATATCCACACACTATAACAAAAACACATTGGTGGTTCACTACCATATGTAATCACAAGATAGGAGCAAAAAGAGTTAATAATAAAATCAGAAAAAATACACCATGGATAAAAGGAAGTGAAAAAATTACCCAAAAATTAGAAAATATAACAACTAATGATCATAAAATAGAAATTATAATATTCACAGTAGATAAAATACAAGCAATAAATGATAAATTAAACTCATTGTATAACGAAAACCCATTACAAGGATGGGATAAACACAATACAAAAGTAAAAATTGAAGTAATAGATGAAAATAGTATAATAACACAAAAACCGTTAAGATATAATTTCGAAGACCAATCAGAATTTAAAATGCATATAAATGAATTATTAGAAAATAAGTATATACAAGAAAGCAATAGTAAACATAATACCAAAGATTTATAGTAAATAAACATAGTGAGCAAAAAGAGGAAAAGTAGAATGGTTATTGATTATAGAAATCTAAACGCAAAACTAAAACATATAATTACTCCTATACCTAATAAAATATTAAAAGTAAGACAAATACAAGGATATAATTACTTTAGTAAATTTGACTGTAGAATCAGATTTTACCACCTAAAACAAGAAGAAGAATCAAAACATTTAACATCAATTACAGTACCACAAGGATTTTACGAATGGAATGTTTTACCATTTGGATATAAAAACGCACCAGGTAGATATCAACATTTTATGGATATATATTTTAACCAACTAGAAAATTGTGTAGTATATATAGACGACATATTATTATATTCAAGAACAAAAGAAGAACATCTAAAATTATTAGAAAAATTTATATATATTATAGAAATATCAGGAATTAGCTTATTAAAAAAGAAAGCTGAAATTATGAAAAATCAAATAGAATTCATAGGAATACAAATAGATAAAAATGGAATAAAAATGCAAACACATATCGTATAAAAAATAGTTAATTCTGAAGAATTATTAGATACTAAGAAAAAATTACAATCATTTTTAGGATTAGTTAACCAAGTAAGAATATATACCAAAATTAGCAGAAAATTTAAAACCATTACAGAAAAAATTAAAGAAAGATATAGAATATCACTTTGATGAACAAGACAAAAAGTATATCAGAAAAATTAAAATCATGTGTAAAGAGTTGCCAAAATTATATTTTCCAGATGAAAATAGACAATTTACTTATATAGTAGAAACAGACTCTAGTGACCATAGTTACGGAGGAGTATTAAAGTATAAATATATAAATGAAAAAATAGAACATCACTGTAGATATTATTCTGGATCATATACAGACCCACAAATAAAATGGGAAATAAATAGAAAAGAATTATTTGCCTTATATAAATGTTTATTAGCTTTTGAACCATATATTGTATATAACAAATTTATTGTTAGAACAGATAATACACAGGTAAAATGGTGGATAACAAAAAAGGTACAAGACTCAGTTACAACAAAAGAAATAAGAAGACTGGTAGTAAATATATTAAACTTTTCATTTACAATTGAAATTATAAAAATTGACAAGAATGTGATTGCAGATCACCTCTCAAGACAAAGATACTGAAAAAACAAATACAATGGATCAAATACTCAACCTCCTAACTACACTTTGTAAAAAAGTGGATAGTATGGATGGAGAGATACAGAAGCTAAAAGTGCAAGCTACCAGTCAGCAGCATGACGTTAAAAATGCGGAGCTACGTCGATCGGAAGACGTTAAAATTCCAGATCTAGAAGGAGACGTTGGGAAACTCTATAAAACCCATAATGTTTATTTAAATACAGCTGCAGGTACATCAGGAGTTACAAAGAAAGAAAAAGCTACATAAGAAAAAAGTTATACAAATACAAATATGAACAAACTTTTTGATAAACCATATACAACACCAAAGATACAAAAATCTGTACCTACTCCACAAACCACTACATATAAAAACAGCCTAGCCCAACAGAAAAATACATACAACCACATCACCCGTACCTATACAAAAAATATTTACAAAGTCCAAACTTACTTAAACAAAAACCCCAGAGCTATAAACATAAAAGAACCAAATACTGATTACATTACCCAACACCTACAAGGACACAACAAACTAATTGCCCTACCAGGTACAAATATAAATTTGGTTACAACTTGTTATAACTACGGACTACTTAGTACAGTGTACACAGCTACAGGAGATGAAATATTTAAGATACCCAAATTATACAAAGCATTCTTAACTACAAACGAATTACTAAAGGAACACTATTTTTCATTAAATTCTATACAGCCACTGCAGAAATACTATACGATGAGATAAAATTGGTTATACAGGTCATAAAGATAGGTTTGACCAGAGATATGTTAATTCCAGAAAAAATAGAGAAACAAGATGAGATACCTATTGTAGATATTCCTGACTTTTATGCCAACAAAAGAGTTATAGGAATAGCTACAATATTAACGGAGTTAGCAAATAATTACCTAAACAACAATACAATATGGAGTTACTATAGCCGAGATAATACGATGATATATTCTAACTGTCGAGAAACTAGAGAAGGAGATATGGAGGAAATTCGACAATGGATACTAAGCCTCCTAAAACCAAAAAATACACCAACTACAAGAGCTATAAGGAAAAATTTTATTTCTCCAGCATTATTAACCAGATATTGTACAACAATCAGCAACAAATATTCAGAACACATATGTTCCAAATGTCACGGAGAAGATAACAATGTCCCAACCATACATATATATACAAAACCCTAAACCCTAAACCCTAAACCCTAACCTTAAACCCTAGATCCAAAACACTAAATCTTAAACCTCAAACCTAAACCCGAAACCCTACATCCTAAACACTAAATCTTAAATCCCAACCCTTAAATCCTAAATTTAAACTCTAAACCCTAAACCCTAAACCCTAAACCTAAAACCTAAACCCTAAACTCTAAACCCTAAATCTAAACCCTAAATCCTAAACTCAAAACCCTAAACCCTAACTAAACTCAAAACCCTAAACCCTTAATCAAAACTCTAAAACCTAAACCCTAAACCCTAAACCTAAACTATAAACCCTAAACCCTATACCCTTAACCATAAACACTAAAGTCTAAAACCTAAACCCTAAATCCTAAACCTCAAACCTAAACCCTAAAAACTAAATCTTAAACCCCAAACCCTAAACCCTAAATCAAATCTCTAAGCCCTAAACCTTAAACCCTGAACTCTAAACACTAAACACTAAACCCTCTAAACTCAAAACCCTAAACCCTAAACCCTATACCCTACACCCTACCTAAACTCTAAACTCTAAACCCTAAATCTCAAACTCAAAACCGTAAACCCTATACCCTAAACCCTAAATGAAACTCTAAACCATAAATGCTACACCTTAACTTTAAACCCTAAACCCTAAATCATAAACCTTTAACCATAAACACTAAAGTCTAAAACCTAAACCATAAATCCTACACCCTAAACACTAATTCTCAAACCCCTAACCTTAAATCCTAAATCAAAATTATAAACCCTAAACCCTAAACATTAAACCCTAAACACCAAATCCAAAACTCAAAACCCTAAACCCTCAACCTAAACCCAAAACCCTAAACCCTAAACCCTACACACTAAACCCAACATACTAACCCTACAAACTAAACCCTAACGCCAAACCCTAAATCCAAAACCCTAAATCTTAAACCTCAATCCTAAACCCTAAATCTTAAACCCCAAACCTTTAAACCCTAAACCTAAACTCTGAACCCTAAACCCTAAACCCTAAACCATAAACCCTTAACCATAAATACTAAAGTCTAAAACCTATACCCTAAATCCTAAACCTCAAACCTAAACCCTAATTCCTACACCCTAAACACTAAAGCTTAAACCCCAAACCCTAAGCCCTAAATCAAAACTCCAAACCCTAAACCATAAATACCAAACCCTAAACCCCAAATCCAAAACTCAAAACCATAAACCCTAAAACTAAACACAAAACCCTAAACCCCAAACCCTAAACCCTACACATTTAATTTACCCAAAACCCTAAACCTAAACCCAAAACCCTACACACTAAATCCTAAACCCTAAACCCTAAACCCTAGACCCTACATCTTAAACTCAAAACCCTAAACCCTAAACCCTAAAACCTAAACTCTAAAGCCTAACGCTAAACCATAAATCCTAAAGACAAAACCCAAAACCTAAACCATAAACCATAAACCCTAAATCAAAACTCTAAACCCTAAACCCTCAACCTAAACTCTAAACCCTGAACCCTAAACCCTAAACCTTAAAACCCTTAACCATAAACACTAAAGTCTAAAACCTAAAACCTAAATCCTAAACCTCAAACCTAAACCCTAATTCCTACACCCCAAACACTAAATATTAAACCCCAAACCCTAAACCCTAAATCAAAACTCAAAACCTAAACCATAAATACCAAACCCTAAACCACAAATCCAAAACTCAAAACCATAAACCCTAAAACTAAACACAAAACCCTAAACCCTAAACCTTAAAACCTACACACTAAATTTACCCTAAACCCTAAACCTTAAACCTGAACCCAAAACCCTAAATCCTAAACCCAACACACTAAATCCTAAACTCTAAACCCTAAACCCAAAATCCTAACCTTAAACCCTAAATCCAAAATCCTATATCTTAAACCTCAAACCTAAACCCTAAACCACCCTACTTCCTAAACACTAAATCTTAAACCCCAAACTTTAAATCCTAAATTTAAACTCTAAACCCTAAACCCTAAATCGTAAACCCTAACTCTAAAACCTAAATCCTAAACTCAAAACCCTAAACCCTAAACGTAAACCCTAAACCCTAAATCAAAACTGTAAACCCTAAACTCTAAACCCTAAACCTAAACTATAAACCGTAAACCCTAAACCCTAAACCCTATACCCTTAACCATAAACACTAAAGTCTAAAACCTAAACCCTAAACCCTAAATCCTAAACCTCAAACCTAAACCCTAATTCCTACACCCTAAAAATTAAATCTTAAACCCCAAACCCTAAAACCTAAATCAAAACTCTAAACCCTAAACCTTAAACCCTAAACTCTAAACTCTAAACACTAAACCCTCTAAACTCAAAACCCTATACCCTACACCCTAAAACCTAAACTCTAAACTCTAAACCCTAAATCTTAAACTCAAAACCCTAAACCCTAAACCCTAAACCCTAAACCCTAACCTTAAACCCTAGATCCAAAACCCTAAATCCAAAACTCAAAACCCTAAACCCTAAACCTAAACTCTAAGCCCTAAACCCTGAACTCTAAACTCTAAACCCTAAACCCTAAATCCTAAACCTAAACCCTAAACCCTAAACCCTAAACCCTAACCTTAAACCTTAAATCCAAAACCCTAAATCTTAAACCTCAAACCTAAACCCTAAATCTTAAACCTCAAAGCTTAAATCCTAAATCCTACACCCTAAAAATTAAATCTTAAACCCCAAACCCTAAACCCTAAATCAAAAAACTAAACCCTAAACCTTAAACCTAAACCCTAAACCCTAAACCTAAAGCCTAAACCCTAAACATAAACATAAAACCTAAACCCCAAACTTTAAACCCTAAATCCTAAACTCATAACCCTAAACCCTAAACCTAAACCCTAAACTCTAAACCCTAAATCAAAACTCAAAACCCTAAACCCTAAATCAAAACTCTAAACCCTAAACTCTAAACTGTATACCCTTAACCATAAACACTAAAGTCTAAAACCTAAATCCTAAACCTCAAACCTAAACCCTAATTCCTACACCCTAAAAATTAAATCTTAAACCCCAAACCCTAAACCCTAAATCAAAACTCTAAACCCTAATCATTAAACCCTAAACTCTAAACTCTAAACACTAAACCCTCTAAACTCAAAACCCTAAACCCTAAACCCTATACCCTACACCCTAAAACCTAAACTCTAAACTCTAAACCCTACATCTTAAACTAAAAACCCTAAACCCTAAGCCCTAAACCCTAACCTTAAACCCTAGATCCAAAACACTAAATCTTAAACCTCAAACCTAAACCCGAAACCCTACATCCTAAATCGTATACCCTTAACCATAAACACTAAAGTCTAAACCCTAAACCCTAAATCCTATGCTCTAAACAATAAATCTTAAACCCCTAACCCTAAATCCTAAATCAAAATTGTACACCCTAAACCCTAAACACCAAATCCAAAACTCAAAACCCTAAACTCTCAACCTAAACCCAAAACCCTAAACCTTACACACTAAACCCAACATACTAAGCCTACACACTTAACCCTAAACCCTAAATCCTAAACTCAAAACCCTAATCCCTATACCTAAACCTTAAACGCTATACCCTAAACCTAATAACTAAACCCTAAACCCTAAATCCTAAACTATAAACCCTAAACCCAAAATCAAAACCCTAAACCCTAAACCCTAAACCCAAACTCTAAACCCTAAAGCCTAAACCCTATACCCTTCACATAAAAACTAAAGTCTAAATCCTAAACCCTAAATCCTAAACCTCAATCCTAAACAATAAATCCTAAACCCTAAATAATAAATCATAAACCACAAACCCTAAACCCTAAATTAAAACTCTAAACCCTAAACCCTAAATACTAAACACAAAAGCCTAAACCCTACACACTAAATTTACCCTAAACCCTAAACCCTAAACCTAAACCCAAAACCCTAAACCCTACACACTAAACCCTAAATCCTAAACCCTAAACCCTAACCTTAAACCCTAAATCCAAAACCCTAAATCATCAATATCAAACATAAACCCTAAACCCTACATCCTAAACACTAAATCTTAAACCCCAAATCTTAAATCCTGAATTTAAACTCTAAACCCTAAACCCTAAACCCTAAACCCTAACCCTAAACTCTAAACCCTAAACTCTAAACCCTAAATCCTAAACTCAAAACCCTAAACCCTAAACCTAAACCCTAAACACTAAACCCTAAACCCTAAATCAAAACTATAAGCCCTAAACCTTAACTATAAACCCTAAACCATAAACCCTTAACCATAAATACTAAAGTCTAAAACCTATACCCTAAATCCTAAACCTCAAACCTAAACCCTAATTCCTACACCCTAAACACTAAAGCTTAAACCCCAAACCCTAAGCCCTAAATCAAAACTCCAAACCCTAAACCATAAATAAACCTCAAACCCTAAACCCCAAATCCAAAACTCAAAACCATAAACCCTAAAACTAAACACAAAACCTTAAACCTTAACCCTAAACCCTAAACCCTAAACCCTAAATTTAAACTTTAAACCCAAAACCCTAAACCTAAACTAAACCCTAAACCCTAAACCCTAAACCTTAACCCTAGACACTAAACTCTAAAACCTAAACCCTAAACCCTAAACTCTAAACTAAAGCCTAAACGCTAAACCATAAATCCTAAAAAAAAAACCTAAACCCTAAACCATAAACCATAAACCCTAAATCAAAACTCTAAACCCTAAACCTCAACCTAAACTCTAAACCCTAAACCCTAAACTCTAAACCTAAACCCAACCTAAACCTAAACACTAAACCCCAAACCCTAAACCCTAACCTCAAAAAACTAAAACCTAAATCCTAAACCTCAAACCTAAACCCTAATTCCTACACCCCAAACACTAAATATTAAACCCAACCCTAAACCCTAAACCTCAAATCAAAACTCAAAACCTAAACCATAAATACCAAACCCTAAACCACAAATCCAAAACTCAAAACCATAAACCCTAAAACAAAAAACAAAACCTAAACCCTAAACCTTAAAACCTACACACTAAATTTACTCCTAAACCCTAAACCTTAAACCTCAAACCCAAAATCCTAAACCCAACACACTAAATCCTAAACTCTAAACCCAAAATCCTAACCTTAAACCCTAAATCCAAAATCCTATATCTTAAACCTCAAACCTAAACCCTAAACCACCCTACTTCCTAAACACTAAATCTTAAACCCCAAACTTTAAATCCTAAATTTAAACTCTAAACCCTAAACCCTAAATCGTAAACCCTAACTCTAAACTCTAAACCCTAACTCTAAATCCTAAATCCTAAACTCAAAACCCTAAACCCTAAACCTAAACCCTAAACTCTAAACCCTAAATCAAAACTCTAAACCCTAAACCCTAAACCTAAACTATAAACCCTAAACCCTATACCCTTAACCATAAACACTAAAGTCTAAAACCTAAACCCTAAATCCTAAACCTCAAACCTAAACCCTAATTCCTACACCCTAAAAATTAAATCTTAAACCCCAAACCCTAAAACCTAAATCAAAACTCTAAACCCTAAACTCTAAACTCTAAACACTAAACCCTCTAAACTCAAAACCCTAAACCCAAAACCCTATACCCTAAACTCTAAACCCTAAATATTAAACTCAAAACCCTAAATTCAAAACCCTAAACCCTAAACCCTATACCCTAAACCCTAACCCTAAACTCTAAACCTCAATCCTAAACCCTAAACCCTACATCCTAAACACTAAATCTTAAACCCCAACCCTTAAATCTTAAATTAAACCTCTAAACCCTAAACCCTAAATCCTAAACCTAAACCCTAAACCCTAAACCCTAACCTTAAACCTTAAATCCAAAACCCTAAATCTTAAACCTCAAACCTAAACCCTAAATCTTAAACCTCAAAGCTTAAATCCTATATATAAACTCTAAACCATAAACCCAAAACGTTAAAACCTAAACTCTAAAGCCTAACTGTAAACCCTAAATCCTAAAGTCAAAATCCTAAACCCTAAACCTAAAGCCTAAACCCTAAACATAAACATAAAACCTAAACCCCAAACTTTAAACCCTAAATCCTAAACTCATAACCCTAAACCCTAAACCTAAACCCTAAACTCTAAACCCTAAACCCTAAACCCTTAATCCTAAACTTCAAACCTAAACACTAATTCCTACACCTAGAACACTAAATCTTAAACCCCAAACCCTAAAACTAAACACAAAACCCTAAACCCTGAACCTAAACCGAAAACCCTACACACTAAATCCTAAACCCTAAACCCTAAACCCTAAACCCTAACCTTAAACCATAAAGCCAAAACCCTAAATCTTAAACCTCAAATCTAAACCCTAAACCCTAACCTCTAACCCCTAACCCCTAAATCCTAAACTCTAAACCCTAAATTCTAAATCCTAAACCCTAAACCCTAACCACTAACCCCTAAATCCTTAACTGTAAACCCTAAAATGTAAACCATAAATCCTAAACCTCAAACCTAAACCCTAAACCCTAAACCCCTCAACCTAAACACTAAATCATAAACCCTAAACTCTAAACCTTAAACACTAAACACTAAATCCTAAACCCTTAACCCTAAACTCTAAACTCAAACTCAAAATCCTAAACCCTAATCCTAAACCCAATACCCTAAATCCTAAATCCTAAGTCCAAAACACTAAATCTTAAACCTCAAACCTAAACCCGAAACCCTACATCCTAAACACTAAATCTTAAATCCCAACCCTTAAAACTTAAACCCTAAAATTAAACTCTAAACCCTAAACCCTAAACCCTAAACCTAAAACTTAAGCCCTAAATCTAAACCCTAAATCCTAAACTCAGAACCCTAAACTCTTAATCAAAACTCTAAAACCTAAACGCTATACCCTAAACCCTAAACCCTAAACCCTATACCCTTAACCATAAACACTAAAGTCTAATACCTAAACCCTAAATCCTAAACCTCAAACCTAAACCCTAATTCCTACACCCTAAAAATTAAATCTTAAACCCCAAACCCTAAACCCTAAATCAAATCTCTAAGCCCTAAACCTTAAACCCTAAACTCTAAACCCTCTAAACTCAAAACCCTAAACCCTAAACCCAAAACCCTACACCCTACCTAAACTCTAAACTCAAAACACACAATCTCAAACTCAAAACCGAAAACCCAATACCCTAACCCGTAAACCCTATACCCTAAACCCTAAATGAAACTCTAAACCATAAATGCTACACCTTAACTTTAAACCCTAAACCCTAAATCATAAACCTTTAACCATAAACACTAAAGTCTAAAACCTAAACCATAAATCCTACACCCTAAACACTAATTCTCAAACCCCTAACCTTAAATCCTAAATCAAAATTATAAACCCTAAACCCTAAACATTAAACCCTAAACACCAAATCCAAAACTCAAAACCCTAAACCCTCAACCTAAACCCAAAACCCTAAACCCTAAACCCTACACACTAAACCCAACATACTAACCCTACAAACTAAACCCTAAACCCTAAACCCTAACGCCAAACCCTAAATCCAAAACCCTAAATCTTAAACCTCAATCCTAAACCCTAAATCTTAAACCCCAAACCTTAAATCCAATATATAAACTCTAAACCATATTCCCTAAACCCTAAAACATAAACTCTAAAGCCTAACGCTAAACCATAAATCCTAAAGTCAAAACCCTAAACCGAAACCATAAACCCTAAACCCTAAACCCAAAATCAAAACTCTAAACCCTAAACCCTAAACCCTAAACCTAAACTCTGAACCCTAAACCCTAAACCCTAAACCCTAAACCCTTAACCATAAACACTAAAGTCTAAAACCTAAACCCTAAATCCTAAACCTCAAACCTAAACCCTAATTCCTACACCCTAAACACTAAAGCTTAAACCCCAAACCCTAAAACTAAACACAAAACCCTAAACCCTGAACCTAAACGCAAAACCCTAAACCTAAACTTTAAACCCTAAACCCTAAACCGTATACCCTTAACCATAAACACTAAAGTTTAAAACCTAAACCCTAAATCCTACACCCTAAACAATAAATCTTAAACCCCTAACCCTAACCCCTAAATCAAAACTCCAAACCCTAAACCTTAAATAGCAATCCCTAAACCAAAATTCCAAAACTCAAACCCTTAAACCCTAAACCTAAAACCCAAAACCCTAAATCCTAAACTCTAAACCCTAAACCCAACACACTAAATCCTAAACTCTAAACCCTAAACCCAAAATCCTAACCTTAAACCCTAAATCCAAAATCCTAAATCTTAAACCTCAAACCTCAACCCTAAACAACCCAACAACCAAAACACAAAATCTTAAACCCCAAACTATAAATCCTAAATATAAACTCTAAACCCTAAACTCTAAACCCTAAACCCTAAATCGTAAACCCTAACTCTAAAACCTAAATCCTAAACTCAAAACCCTAAACCCTAAACGTAAACCCTAAACCCTAAATCAAAACTGTAAACCCTAAACTCTAAACCCTAAACCTAAACTATAAACCGTAAACCCTAAACCCTAAACCCTATACCCTTAACCATAAACACTAAAGTCTAAAACCTAAACCCTAAATCCTCAACCTCAAACCTAAACCCTAATTCCTACACCCTAAAAATTAAATCTTAAACCCCAAACCCTAAACCCTAAATCAAATCTCTAAGTCCTAAACCTTAAACCCTAAACTCTAAACTCTAAACACTAAACCCTCTAAACTCAAAACCCTATACCCTACACCCTAAAACCTAAACTCTAAACTCTAAACCCTAAATCTTAAACTCAAAACCCTAAACCCTAAACCCTAACCTTAAACCCTAGATCCAGAACCCTAAATCATAAACCTCAATCCTAAACCCTAAACCCTACATCCTAAACACTAAATCTTAAACCCCAACCCTTAAATCTTAAATTAAACCTCTAAACCCTAAACCCTAAATCCTAAACCTAAACCCTAAACCCTAAACCCTAACCTTAAACCTTAAATCCAAAACCCTAAATCTTAAACCTCAATCCTAAACCCTAAATCTTACACCTCAAAGCTTAATGCCTATATAAACTCTAAATCCATAAACCCAAAACGTTAAAACCTAAACTCTAAAGCCTAACTGTAAACCCTAAATCCTAAAGTCAAAATCCTAAACCCTAAACCTAAAGCCTAAACCCTAAACATAAACATAAAACCTAAACCCCAAACTTTAAACCCTAAATCCTAAACTCATAACCCTAAACCCTAAACCTAAACCCTAAACTCTAAACCCTAAATAAAAACTCAAAACCCTAAACCCTAAATCAAAACTCTAAACCCTAAACCCTAAACTGTATACCCTTAACCATAAACACTAAAGTCTAAAACCTAAATCCTAAACCTCAAACCTAAACCCTAATTCCTACACCCTAAAAATTAAATCTTAAACCCCAAACCCTAAACCCTAAATCAAAACTCTAAACCCTAATCATTAAACCCTAAACTCTAAACACTAAACCCTCTAAACTCAAAACCCTAAACCCTAAACCCTATACCCTACACCCTAAGCCCTAAACTCTAAACTCTAAACTCTAAACCCTACATCTTAAACTAAAAACCCTAAACCCTAAGCCCTAAACCCTAACCTTAAACCCTAGATCCAAAACACTAAATCTTAAACCTCAAACCTAAACCCGAAACCCTACATCCTAAACACTAAATCTTAAATCCCAACCCTTAAATCCTAAATTTAAACTCTAAACCCTAAACCCTAAACCCTAAACTCTAAACCCTAAATCTAAACCCTAAATCCTAAACTCAAAACCCTAAACCCTTAATCAAAACTCTAAAACCTAAACCCTAAACCCTAAACCTAAACTATAAACCCTACATCCTAAACCCTAAACCCTATACCCTTAACCATAAACACTAAAGTCTAATACCTAAATCCTAAACCTCAAACCTAAACCCTAATTCCTACACCCTAAAAATTAAATCTTAAACCCCAAACCCTAAACCCTAAATCAAATCTCTAAGCCCTAAACCTTAAACCCTGAACTCTAAACACTAAACACTAAACCCTCTAAACTCAAAACCCTAAACCCTAAACCCTATACCCTACACCCTACCTAAACTCTAAACTCTAAACCCTAAATCTCAAACTCAAAACCGTAAACCCTATACCCTAAACCCTAAATGAAACTCTAAACCATAAATGCTACACCTTAACTTTAAACCCTAAACCCTAAATCATAAACCTTTAACCATAAACACTAAAGTCTAAAACCTAAACCATAAATCCTACACCCTAAACACTAATTCTCAAACCCCTAACCTTAAATCCTAAATCAAAATTATAAACCCTAAACCCTAAACATTAAACCCTAAACACCAAATCCAAAACTCAAAACCCTAAACCCTAAACCCTAAACCCTACACACTAAACCCAACATACTAACCCTACAAACTAAACCCTAAACCCTAAATCCAAAACCCTAAATCTTAAACCTCAATCCTAAACCCTAAATCTTAAACCCCAAACCTTTAAACCCTAAACCTAAACTCTGAACCCTAAACCCTAAACCCTAAACCATAAACTCAAAACTATAAACCCTAAAACCTAAACTCTAAATCCTAAACCTCAAACCTAAACCCTAAACATTAAATTTACCCTAAACACTAAAGCTTAAACCCCAAACCCTAAGCCCTAAAACAAAACTACAAAACCTTAACCAAAAATACCAAACCCTAAACCCCAAATCCAAAACTCAAAACCATAAACCCTAAAACTAAACACAAAACCCTAAACCCCAAACCCTAAACCCTACACATTTAATTTACCCAAAACCCTAAACCTAAATCCAAAACCCTACACACTAAATCCTAAACCCTAAACCCTACATCTTAAACTCAAAACCCTAAACCCTAAACCCTAAAACCTAAACTCTAAAGCCTAACGCTAAACCATAAATCCTAAAGACAAAACCCAAAACCTAAACCATAAACCATAAACCCTAAATCAAAACTCTAAACCCTAAACCCTCAACCTAAACTCTAAACCCTGAACCCTAAACCCTAAACCTTAAAACCCTTAACCATAAACACTAAAGTCTAAAACCTAAAACCTAAATCCTAAACCTCAAACCTAAACCCTAATTCCTACACCCCAAACACTAAATATTAAACCCCAAACCCTAAACCCTAAATCAAAACTCAAAACCTAAACCATAAATACCAAACCCTAAACCACAAATCCAAAACTCAAAACCATAAACCCTAAAACTAAACACAAAACCCTAAACCCTAAACCTTAAAACCTACACACTAAATTTACCCTAAACCCTAAACCTTAAACCTGAACCCAAAACCCTAAATCCTAAACCCAACACACTAAATCCTAAACTCTAAACCCTAAACCCAAAATCCTAACCTTAAACCCTAAATCCAAAATCCTATATCTTAAACCTCAAACCTAAACCCTAAACCACCCTACTTCCTAAACACTAAATCTTAAACCCCAAACTTTAAATCCTAAATTTAAACTCTAAACCCTAAACCCTAAACCCTAAATCGTAAACCCTAACTCTAAAACCTAAATCCTAAACTCAAAACCCTAAACCCTAAACGTAAACCCTAAACCCTAAATCAAAACTGTAAACCCTAAACTCTAAACCCTAAACCTAAACTATAAACCGTAAACCCTAAACCCTAAACCCTATACCCTTAACCATAAACACTAAAGTCTAAAACCTAAACCCTAAACCCTAAATCCTAAACCTCAAACCTAAACCCTAATTCCTACACCCTAAAAATTAAATCTTAAACCCCAAACCCTAAAACCTAAATCAAAACTCTAAACCCTAAACCTTAAACCCTAAACTCTAAACTCTAAACACTAAACCCTCTAAACTCAAAACCCTACACCCTACACCCTAAAACCTAAACTCTAAACTATAAACCCTAAATCTTAAACTCAAAACCCTAAACCCTAAACCCTAACCTTAAACCCTAGATCCAGAACCCTAAATCATAAACCTCAATCCTAAACCCTAAACCCTACATCCTAAACACTAAATCTTAAACCCCAACCCTTAAATCATGAATTTAAACCCTAAACCCTAAACCCTAAACCCTAACCCTAAACTCTAAACACTAATTTTAACTCCTAAATCCTAAACTCAAAACCCTAAACCCAAAACCTAAACCCTAAACTCTAAACCCTAAATCAAAACTCTAAACCCTAAACCCTAAACCCTAAATCAAAACTCTAAACCCTAAACCCTAAACCCTAAACCTAAACTATAAACCCTAAACCCTATACCCTTAACCATAAACACTAAAGTCTAAAACCTAAACCCAATATCCTAAACCTCAAACCTAAACCCTAACTCCTACACCCTAAAAACTAAATCTTAAACCCCAAATCCTAAATCCTAAATCAAAACTCTAAACCCTAAACCTTAAACCCTAAACTCTAAACTCTAAACACTAAACCCTATAAACTCAAAACCTTAAACCCAAAACCCTATACCCTAAACTCTAAACCCTAAATATTAAACTCAAAACCCTAAATTCAAAACCCTAAACCCTAAACGCTATACCCTAAACCCTAAACCCTAAACCATAAATAAAAACTCTAAACCCTAAACCCTAAACCTAAACTTTAAACCCTAAACCCTAAATCGTATACCCTTAACCATAAACACTAAAGTCTAAAACCTAAACCCTAAATCCTACGCCCTAACCAATAAATCTTAAACCCCTAATCCTAAATCCTAAATCAAAATTGTACACCCTAAACCCTAAACATTAAACCCTAAACACCAAATCCAAAACTCAAAACCCTAAACTCTCAACCTAAACCCAAAACCCTAAATCCTAAACCCTACACACTAAACCCAACATGCTCAGCCTAAAACTAAACCCTAAACCCAAAACCCAAATCTCAAACCCTAAATCCAAAACCCTAAATCTTAAACCTCAAACCTAAACCCTAAATCTTAAACCCCAAACCTTAAATGCTATATATAAACTATAAACCATAAACCCTAAACCCTAAACCCTAAAACCTAAACTCAAAAGCCTAACGCTAAACCATAAATCATAAAGTCAAAACCCTAAACCTAAACCATAAACCCAAAACCCTAAACCCAAAATCAAAACTCTAAAGCCTAAACCCTAAACCCTCAACCTAAACTCTAAACCCTAAATCCTAAACCCTAAACCTTAAAACCATTAACCATAAACACTAAAGTCTAAAACCTAAACCCTAAATCCTAAACTTCAAAACTAAACCATAATTCCTACACCCTAAACACTAAATCTTAAACCCCAAACCCTAAATCATAAATCAAAACTCAAACCCTAAATCATAAATACCAAATCCTAAACCACAAATCCAAAACTCAAGACCATAAACCCTAAAACTAAACACAAAACCCTAAACTCTAAACCTTAAACCCTACACACTAAATTTACCCTAAACCCTAAACCCTAAAGCTGAACCCAAAACCCTAAACCCTAAACCCTACACACTAAATCCTAAACCCTAAACCCTAAACCGAAAATCCTAACCTAAAACCCTAAATCCAAAATCCTAAATCTTAAACCTCAAACCTAAACCCTAAACCCTACATCCTAAACACTAAATCTTAAACCCCAAACCTTAAATCCTAAATTTAAACCCTAAACCCTAAACCCTAAACCTAAACCCTAAACTCTAAACCCTAAATCAAAACTCAAAACCCTAAACCCTAAATCAAAACTCTAAACCCTAAACTCTAAAGCCTAAACCTAAACCCTAAACCCTAAACTGTATACCCTTAACCATAAACACTAAAGTCTAAAACCTAAATCCTAAACCTCAAACCTAAACCCTAATTCCTACACCCTAAAAATTAAATCTTAAACCCCAAACCCTAAACCCTAAATCAAAACTCTAAACCCTAATCATTAAACCCTAAACTCTAAACTCTAAGCACTAAACCCTCTAAACTCAAAACCCTATACCCTACACCCTAAAACCTAAACTCTAAACTCTAAACCCTACATCTTAAACTAAAAACCCTAAACCCTAACCTTAAACCCTAGATCCAAAACACTAAATCTTAAACCTCAAACCTAAACCCGAAACCCTACATCCTAAACACTAAATCTTAAATCCCAACCCTTAAATCCTAAATTTAAACTCTAAACCCTAAACCCTAAACCCTAAACCTAAAACCTAAACCCTAAACTCTAAACCCTAAATCTAAACCCTAAATCCTAAACTCAAAACCCTAAACCCTAACTAAACTCAAAACCCTAAACCCTTAATCAAAACTCTAAAACCTAAACCCTAAACCCTAAACCTAAACTATAAACCCTACATCCTAAACCCTAAACCCTATACCCTTAACCATAAACACTAAAGTCTAATACCTAAACCCTAAATCCTAAACCTCAAACCTAAACCCTAATTCCTACACCCTAAAAATTAAATCTTAAACCCCAAACCCTAAACCCTAAATCAAATCTCTAAGCCCTAAACCTTAAACCCTGAACTCTAAACACTAAACACTAAACCCTCTAAACTCAAAACCCTAAACCCTAAACCCTATACCCTACACCCTACCTAAACTCTAAACTCTAAACCCTAAATCTCAAACTCAAAACCGTAAACCCTATACCCTAAACCCTAAATGAAACTCTAAACCATAAATGCTACACCTTAACTTTAAACCCTAAACCCTAAACCCTAAATCATAAACCCTTAACCATAAACACTAAAGTCTAAAACCTAAACCATAAATCCTACACCCTAAACACTAATTCTCAAACCCCTAACCTTAAATCCTAAATCAAAATTATAAACCCTAAACCCTAAACATTAAACCCTAAACACCAAATCCAAAACTCAAAACCCTAAACCCTCAACCTAAACCCAAAACCCTAAACCCTAAACCCTACACACTAAACCCAACATACTAACCCTACAAACTAAACCCTAAACCCTAAACCCTAAATCCAAAACCCTAAATCTTAAACCTCAATCCTAAACCCTAAATCTTAAACCCCAAACCTTAAATCCAATATATAAACTCTAAACCATATTCCCTAAACCCTAAAACATAAACTCTAAAGCCTAACGCTAAACCATAAATCCTAAAGTCAAAACCCTAAACCGAAACCATAAACCCTAAACCCTAAACCCTAAACCCTAAATCAAAACTCTAAACCCTCAACCTAAACTCTAAACCCTAAACTAAAAACCCTAAACTCTCAACCTAAACCCAAAACCCTAAATCCTAAGCCCTACACACTAAACCCAACATACTAACCCTACACACTAAACCCTAAACCCTAAACCCTAAACTCAAACCCTAAATCCATAACCCAAAATCTTAAACCCCAAACCTTAAATCCAATATATAAACTCTAAACCATAATCCCTAAACCCTAAAACATAAACTCTAAAGCCTAACGCTAAACCATAAATCCTAAAGTCAAAACCCTAAACCCTAAATCAAAACACTAAACCCTAAACCCTAAACCCTAAACCTAAACTCTGAACCCTAAACCCTAAACCCGAAACCATAAACCCTTAACCATAAACACTAAAGTCTAAAACCTAAACCCTAAATCCTAAACCTCAAACCTAAACCCTAATTCCTACACCCTAAACACTAAAGCTTAAACCCCAAACCCTAAGCCCTAAATCAAAACTCCAAACCCTAAACCATAAATACCAAACCCTAAACCCCAAATCCAAAACTCAAAACCATAAACCCTAAAACTAAACACAAAACCCTAAACCCCAAACCCTAAACCCTACACATTTAATTTACCCAAAACCCTAAACCTAAACCCAAAACCCTACACACTAAATCCTAAACCCTAAACCCTAAACCCTAAACCCTAAACCCTAACCTAAACCCTACATCTTAAACTCAAAACCCTAAACCCTAAACCCTAAAACCTAAACTCTAAAGCCTAACGCTAAACCATAAATCATAAAGTCAAAACCCTAAACCTAAACCATAATCCTAAACCCTAAATCCCAAATCCAAAACTCAAAACAATAAACCCAAAAACTAAACACAAAACCCTAAACCCTAAACCCTAAACCTTAAAACCCTTAACCATAAACACTAAAGTCTAAAACCTAAAACCTAAATCCTAAACCTCAAACCTAAACCCTAATTCCTACACCCCAAACACTAAATATTAAACCCCAAACCCTAAACCCTAAATCAAAACTCAAAACCTAAAACATAAATACCAAACCCTAAACCACAAATCCAAAACTCAAAACCATAAACCCTAAAACTAAACACAAAACCCCAAACCCCAAACCCCAAACCCTAAACCCTACACATTAAATTTACCCAAAACCCTAAACCTAAACCCAAAACCCTACACACTAAATCCTAAACCCTAAACCCTAAACCCTAAACCCTAACCTAAACCCTACATCTTAAACTCAAAACCCTAAACCCTAAACCCTAAAACCTAAACTCTAAAGCCTAACGCTAAACCATAAATCCTAAAGTCAAAACCCTAAACCTAAACCATAAACCATAAACCCTAAACCCTAAATCAAAACTCTAAACCCTAAACCCTCAACCTAAACTCTAAACCCTAAACCCTAAACCCTAAACCTTAAAACACTTAACCATAAACACTAAAGTCTACAACCTAAACCCTAAATCCTAAACCTCAAACCTAAGCCATAATTCCTACAACCTAAACACTAAATATTAAACCCCAAACCCTAAACCCTAAATCAAAACTCAAAACCTAAAACATAAATACCAAACCCTAAACAACAAATCCAAAACTCAAAACCATAAACCCTAAAACAAAACACAAAACCCTAAACCCTAAACCTGAACCCAAAACCCTAAATCCTAAACCCAACACACTAAATCCTAAACTCTAAACCCTAAACCCAAAATCCTAACCTTAAACCCTAAATCCAAAATCCTATATCTTAAACCTCAAACCTAAACCCTAAACCACCCTACTTCCTAAACACTAAATCTTAAACCCCAAACTTTAAATCCTAAATTTAAACTCTAAACCCTAAACCCTAAATCCTAAACCCTAAACTGTAGACCTTAACTCTAAAACCTAAATCCTAAACTCAAAACCCTAAACCCTAAACGTAAACCCTAAACCCTAAATCAAAACTGTAAACCCTAAACTCTAAACCCTAAACCTAAACTATAAACCGTAAACCCTAAACCCTAAACCCTATACCCTTAACCATAAACACTAAAGTCTAAAACCTAAACCCTAAACCCTAAATCCTAAACCTCAAACCTAAACCCTAATTCCTACACCCTAAAAATTAAATCTTAAACCCCAAACCCTAAAACCTAAATCAAAACTCTAAACCCTAAACCTTAAACCCTAAACTCTAAACTCTAAACACTAAACCCTCTAAACTCAAAACCCTAAACCCTAAACCCTATACCCTACACCCTAAAACCTAAACTCTAAACTCTAAACCCTAAATCTTAAACTCAAAACCCTAAACCCTAAACCCTAAACCCTAAACCCTAACCTTAAACCCTAGATCCAAAACCCTAAATCATAAACCTCAATCCTAAACCCTAAACCCTACATCCTAAACACTAAATCTTAAACCCCAACCCTTAAATCTTAAATTTAAACTCTAAACCCTAAACCCTAAACCCTACACCTAAACCCTAAACCCTAAACTCTAAACCCTAAATCCTAAACTCAAAACCCTAAACCCTAAACCTAAACCCTATATGAAAACTCTAAAACCTAAACCCTAAACCCTAAACCTAAACCATACACCCTAAACCTCAACTATAAACCCCAAACCCTAAACCCTAAACCCCATTCCCTTAACCATAAACACTAAAGTCTAAAACCTAAACCCTAATTCCTAAACCCTACAAACTAAATCTTAAACCCCAAACCCTAAACCCTAAATCAAAATTCTAAGCCCTAAATCTTAAACCCTAAACTCTAAACACTAAACACTAAACCCTCTAAACTCAAAACCCTAAACCTTAAACCCTATACCCTACACCGTAAAACCTAAACTTTGAACTCTAAACCCTAAATCTCAAACTCAAAATCCTAAGCCCTATACCCTAGACCTTAAATAAAACCCTAAACCCTAAACCCTAAACCTAAACCTTAAACCCTAAAGCCTTTAATCATAAACCCTTAACCATAAACACTAAAGTCCAAAACCTAAACCCTGAATCCTATACCCTAAACACTAATTCTTAAACCCCTAACTCTAAATCCTAAATCAAAACTCTAAACCCTAAACCCTAAACATTAAACCCTAAACACCAAATTCGAAACTCAAAACCCTAAACCCTCAACCTAAACCCAAAACCCTAAACCCTAAACCCTACACACTAAACCCAACATACTAACCCTACATACTAAACCCTAAACCCTAAACCCAAACCTTAAACCTTAAATACAAAACCCTAAATCTTAAACCTCAAACCTAAACCCTAAATCTTAAACCCCAAAGCTTAAATCCTATATATAAACTCTAAATCATAAAACCTAAACTCTAAAGCCTAACTGTAAACCCTAAATCCTAAAGTCAAAATCCTAAACCCTAAACCTAAAGCCTAAACCCTAAACATAAACATAAAACCTAAACCCCAAACTTTAAACCCTAAATCCTAAACTCATAACCCTAAACCCTAAACCTAAACCCTAAACTCTAAACCCTAAATCAAAACTCTAAACCCTAAACCCTAAACCTAAACTATAAATCCTCAACCCTATACCCTTAACCATAAACACTAAAGTCTAAAACCTAAACCCTAAATCCTAAACATCAAATCTAAACCCTAAACCCGAAACCCTATACCCTAAACTCACCCTAAATCTTAAACTCAAAACCCTAAATCTTAAACTCAAAACCGTGAATTCAAAACCCTAAACCGTAAACCGTAAATAAAAAACTTTAAACACAAAACCCTAAACCTAAACTATAAACCCTAAACCCTAAATCGTATACCCTTAACCGTAAACACTAAAGTCTAAAACCTAAACCCTAAATCCTACACCCTAAACAATAAATCTTAAACCCCTAACACTAAATCCTAAAGCAAAACTGTACACCCTAAACCCTAAATATTAAACCCCAAACACCAAATCCAAAACTCAAAACCCTAAACTCTCAACCTAAATTCGAAACCCTAAATCCTAAACCCTACACACTAAACCCAACATACTAAGCCTACACACTAAACCCAAAACCCTAAACCCTAACCTCAAACCCTAAATCCAAAACCCTAAATCTTAAACCTCAATCCTAAACCCTAAATCTTAAACCCCAAACCTTAAATCCTATATATAAACTCCAAACCATAAACCCTAAACCCTAAATGCTAAACCCAAAATAAAGCCTTTAAACGCTAAACCCTAAACCTAAATTTTCAACCCTAAACCCTAAACCCTATACCCTAAACCCTAAATGCTAAACCCTAAATAAAAAGTTTAAACGCTAAACCCTAAACCTAAACTTTCAACCCTAAACCCTAAATTGTATACCCTTAACCATAAACCCTAAACCCTAAATCCTACACCCTAAACAATAAATCATAAACCCCTAACCTTAAATCCTAGATCAAAACTCTAAACCCTAAACCCTAAACATTAAACCCTAAACACCAAACCCAAAACTCAAAATCCTAAAGTCTCAACCTAAACCCAAAACCCTTAACCCTATACCCTAAACCCTACACACTAAACCTAACATAGTAACCCTACACACTAAGCCCTAAACCCTAAATACTAAATCCTAAACCACAAACTCTAAGCCCTAAATCAAAACTCTAAACCCTAAATCAAAACTCTAAACCCTAAACCCTAAAAACAAAACCCTAAAACCCAAATCCAAAACTAAAAACCATAAACCCTAAACCCTAAACATTACACACTAAATTTACCCTAAACCCTAAAACCAAAACCCTAAACCCTAAATCCAAAACCTAAACCCAAAACCCTAAATCCTAAACCCTAAATTCTAACCATAAACCCTAAATCCAAAACCCTAAATCTTAAACCTCAAACCTAAACCCTAAACCCTACATCCAAAACCCTAAATCTTAAACCCCAAACCTTAAATCATAAATTTAAACTCTAAACCCTAAACCCTAGACCCTAAACTCTACCCAAACTCTAAACCATAAATCCTAAACTCAAAGCCCTAAACTCTAAACGTAAGCCCAAAACCCTAAATCCTAAACTCTAAAACCTAAACCCTAAACCCTAAGCATAAACTATAAACCCCAAACCCTAAACCCTAAACCCTATACCCTTAACCATAAACACTAAAGACTAAAACCTAAACCATAAATCCTAAACCTCAAACCTAAACCCTAATTCCTACACCCTAAAAATTAAATCTTAAACCCCAAACCCTAAACCCTAAATCAAAACACTAAACCCTCAACCTTAAACCCTAAATCCTAAACTCAAAACCATAAACCCTAAAACTAAACACAAAATCCTAAACCCTAAACCCTAAACCCAAAACCCTAAATCCTAAACCCTAAATCCTAACCCTAAACCCTAAATCCTAAACCCCAAACCTAAACCCAAAACCCTATATCCTAACCATAAAGCCTAAATCCAAAACCCTAAATATTAAACCCCAAACCTTAAATCGTAAATTTAAACTCTAAACCCTAAACCCCAAACCCTAAACTCTAAAACCCTAACTCTAAACCCTAAATCCTAAACTCAAAGCCCTAAACCCTAAACGTAAACCCAAAACCCTAAATCAAAACTCTAAACCCTAAACCCTAAAGGCTAAACCTAAACTCTACACCCTAAACCCTAAACCCTAAATCTTATACCCTTAACCATAAACACTAAACTCTAAAACATAAACCCTAATTCCTAAACGTCAAACCTAAACCCTAATTCCTACACCCTAAACATTAATTCTTAAACCCCAAACCCTAAACCCTAAATCAAAACTATAAACCCTAAACCCCAAATCCAAAACTCAAAACCGTAAACCCTAAAACTAAACCCAAAACCCTAAACCCTAAACCCTACACACTAAATTTACCCTAAATCCTAAACCCTAAACCCTAAACCTAAACCCAAAACCCTAAATCCTAAACCCTAAACCCTAACCTTAAACCCTAAATCCAAAACCCTAAATCTGAAACCTCAAACCTAAACCATAAACCCTACATCCTAAACCCCAAACCTTAAATCCAAAATTTAACTCTAAACCCTAAACCCAAAACCCTAAACCCTAAACCCTAAACCCTAAACTCTAAATCCTAAATCAAAACCCTAAACCTAAACCCTAAATCCTAAACCTCAAACCTAAACCCTAAACCCTAAACCTAAACCCTAAATCCTAAACCCTAAACTCTAAACCTTAAACACTAAACACTAAATCCTAAACCCTAACCCTAAACTCTAAACTCAAACTCAAAACCCTAAACCCTAATCCTAAACCCAAAACCCTAAATCCTAAATCCTAAATCCAAAACCCTAAATCTTAAACCTCAAACCTAAATCCTAAAAACTACACCCTAAACCCTAAATCTTAAACCCCAAACCCTAAACCTCAATCCAAACTCTAAACCCTAAACCTAAACACTTAAACCTAAACTACAAACCCTAATACTAAACCCTAAATCCTAAACTCAAAACCCTAAACCCTAAACCTAAAACCCTAAATCTAATAACCCTAAATCTTAAACCTAAACCTTAAACCCCAAACCCTAAACCCTAAATACTAAACCCTAAACCCCAAATCAAAAACTCAAAACCATAAACCCTAAAACTAAACACAAAATCCTAAACCCTAAACCTAAACCCAAAACCCTAAACCATAAACCCTACACATTATATCTTAAACCCTAAACCCTAAGCTTTAACCATAAATCTAAAATCGTAAATCATAAATATCAAACGTAAACCCTAAACCCTATATCCTAATCACTAAATCTTAAACCCCTAATCTTAAATCCTAAATTTAAACTCTAAACTCTAAACTATAAACCCTAAACCCTAACCCTAAACTCTAAACCCTAACTCTAAATCCTAAATCCTAAACACAAAACCCTAACTCTAATACCTAAATCCTAAACTCAAAACCCTAAACCATAAACCTAAACCCTAAACCCTAAATCCTGAACCAAAACTATAAACCCTAAACCCTATACCCTTAAACAAAAACACTAAAGTATAAAACCTAAACCCTAAATCCAAAACCTCAAACCTAAACCCTAACTCCTACACCCTAAAAACTAAATCTTACACCCCAAACCCTAAACCCTAAATTAAAACTCTAATCCCTAAACCTTAAAACCTAAACTCTAAATACTAAAACCCTCTAAACACAAAACCCTAAACCGTAAACCCTATACCCTAAACTTTAAACCCTAAATCTTAAACTCAACACCCTAAACCCTAAACCCTAAACCCTAAACAGTCAAACCTAAACCCTAAATTCCTAAACTCTAAACACTAAACCCTAAACCCCAAACCCTAACCCTAAATCAAAATCCAAAACCCTAAACCATAAATACCAAACCTAAACCCTAAACCCTAAATCCTAAAAACTCAAAACCCCAAATAAATCCTAAATTTAAACACTAAACCCTAAACCCTAAACCCTAAACCCTAACCCTAAACTCTAAACCCTAACTCTAAATCCTAAATCCTAAACTCAAAACCCTACACCCTACCTAAACTCTAAATTCTAAACCCTAAATCTCAAACTCAAAACCCTAAAGCCTATACCCTAAACCCTAAACTCTAAAGCCTAACGCTAAACCATAAATCATAAAGTCAAAACCCTAAACCTAAACCATAATCCTAAACCCTAAACCCTAAATCAAAACTCTAAACCCTAAACCCTCAAACCAAACTCTAAACCCTAAACCCTTAACCCTAAACCTTAAAACCCTTAACCATAAACACTAAAATCTAAAACCTAAACCCTAAAACCTAAAACCTCAAACCTAAAACCTAATTCCTACACCCTAAACAGTAAATCTTAAACCCCAAAACCCTAAACCCTAAATCAAAACTCAAAACCTAAACCATAAATACCAAACCCTAAATCACAAATCCAAAACTAAAAACCATAAACCCTAAAACTAAACACAAAACCCTAAACCCTAAACCTTAAAACCTACACACTAAATTTATCCTAAACCCTAAACCCTAAACCTGAACCCAAAACCCTAAACCCTATACCCAACACACTAAATCCTAAACTCTAAACCCTAAACTCAAAATCCTAACCTTAAACCCTAAATCCAAAATGCTATATATTAAACCTCAAACCTAAACCCTAAACCATACTTCCTAAACACTAAATCTTAAACCCCAAATTTTAAATCCTAAATTTAAACTCTAAACCCTAAACCCTAAAACCTAAACTCTAAACTATAAACCCTAAATCTTAAACTCAAAACCCTAAACCCTAAACCCTAAACCCTAAATCAAAACTGTAAACCCTAAACTCTAAACCCTAAACCTAAACTATAAACCGTAAACCCTAAACCCTAAACCCTATACCCTTAACCATAAACACTAAAGTCTAAAACCTAAACCCTAAACCCTAAATCCTAAACCTCAAACCTAAACCCTAATTCCTACACCCTAAAAATTAAATCTTAAACCCCAAACCCTAAAACCTAAATCAAAACTCTAAACCCTAAACCTTAAACCCTAAACTCTAAACTCTAAACACTAAACCCTCTAAACTCAAAACCCTATACCCTACACCCTACACCCTAAAACCTAAACTCTAAACTCTAAACCCTAAATCTTAAACTCAAAACCCTAAACCCTAAACCCTAAACCCTAAACCCTAAACCCTAAACCCTAACCTTAAACCCTAGATCCAGAACCCTAAATCATAAACCTCAATCCTAAACCCTAAACCCTACATCCTAAACACTAAATCTTAAACCCCAACCCTTAAATCTTAAATTAAACCTCTAAACCCTAAACCCTAAATCCTAAACCTAAACCCTAAACCCTAAACCCTAAACCCTAACCTTAAACCTTAAATCCAAAACCCTAAATCTTAAACCTAAACACTATATCAAAACTCTAAAACCTAAACCCTAAATCCTAAACCTCAACTATAAACCCCTAACTCTAAACCCTAAACCCTATACCCTTAAACAAAAACACTAAAGTATAAAACCTAAACCCTAAATCCAAAACCTCAAACCTAAACCCTAACTCCTACACCCTAAAAACTAAATCTTACACCCCAAACCCTAAACCCTAAATTAAAACTCTAATCCCTAAACCTTAAAACCTAAACTCTAAACTCTAAACCCTTAATATTACACTTTAAACCCTAAATCTTAAACTCAACACCCTAAACCCTAAACCCTAAATAAAAACTTTAAATGCTAAACCCTAAACCTAAACTTTAAACCCTAAACCCTAAACTGTATACCCTTAACCATAAACACTAAATTCTAAAACCTAAACCCTAAATCCTACACCCTAAACAATAAATCTTAACCCCTAACCCTAAATCCTAAATCAAAACTCTAAACCCTAAACCCTAAACCCTAAACCCTAAACACCAAATCCAAAACCCTAAACTCTAACCCTAAACCCTAAACTCTAAACCCTACATCTTAAACTCAAAACCCTAAACCCTAAACCCTAAACCCTAAACTCCTAAATCTAAACCCTAAATCCTTAAACCCTAAACCCTAAACCTAAATTTTCAACCCTAAACCCTAAACCCTAAATAAAAACTTTAAATGCTAAACCCTAAACCTAAACTTTAAACCCTAAACCCTAATCCCTAAACCCTAACCATAAAACACTAAAGTTTAAAACCTAAACCCTAAATCCTACACCCTAAACAATAAATCTTAAACCCCAAACCATAAATCATAAATCAAAACACTAAACCCTAAACCCTAAACATTAAACCCTAAACACCAAATCCTAAACTCAAAACCCTAAACCCTAACTAAACTCAAAACCCTAAACCCTAAACCCTATACCCTAACCACTAAACCTAACATAAACCCTAAACCCTAAACCCTAAATCCTAAACACTAAATCTTAAACACCAAACCCTAAACCCTAAATCAAAACTCTAAACCCTAAACCCTAAAAACTAAACCCTAAACCCCAAATCCAAAACTAAAAACCCTAAATCCTAAACCTAAACCCAAAACCCTAAACCCTAAACCCTACACACTAAACCTTAAACGCTAAACCCTAACCTTAAACCCTACACACTAAACCCTAAACCCTAAACCCTACACACCAAACACAAAACACAAAACCCTAAACATTAAACCCTAAACCTAAACCATAAACCCAAAACCCTAAACCCAAAATCAAAACTCTAAAGCCTAAACCCTAAACCCTACATCCTAAACACTAAATCTTAAACCCCAAACCTTAAATCCTAAATTTAAACCCTAAACCCTAAACCCTAAACCCTAACTCTAAAACCTAAATCCTAAACTGAAAACCCTAAACCCTAAACCTAAACCCTAAACCCTAAATCAAAACTCTAAACCCTAAACTCTAAAGCCTAAACCTAAACCCTAAACCCTAAACTGTATAGCCTTAACCATAAACACTAAAGTCTAAAACCTAAACCCTAAACCCTAATCCTAAACCTCAAATCTAAACCCTAATTCCTACACCCTAAAAATTAAATCTTAAACCGCAAACCCTAAACCCTAAATCAAAACTCTACACCCTAAACCTTAAACCCTAAACTCTAAACTCTAAACACTAAAACCTCTAAACTCAAAACCCTAAACCCTAAACCCTATACCCTACACCCTAAACTCTAAACTCTAAACTCTAAACCCTACATCTTAAACGCAAAACCCTAAACCCTAACCTTAAATTCTAGATCCAAAACACTAAATCTTAAACCTCAAACCTAAACCCGAAACCCTACATCCTAAACACTAAATCTTAAATCCCAACCCTTAAATCCTAAACGTCAAACCTAAACCCTAATTCCTACACCCTAAACACTAAATCTTAAACCCCAAACCCTAAACCCTAAATCAAAACTCTAAACCCTAAACCCTAAACCCCAAATCCAAAACTCAAAACCATAAACCCTAAATCTAAACACAAAACCCTAAACCCTAAACCCTAAACCCTAAACCCTACACACTAAATTTACCCTAAACCCTAAGCCTAAACCCAAAACCCTACACACTAAATCCTTAACCTTAAACCCTAAAACTAAACACAAAACCCTAAACCCTACACAGTAAATTTACCCTAAACCCAAAACCCTAAACCATAAACCCTAAAACTGAACCCTAAACCCTAAACCCTAAACCCTAAGCTTTAACCATAAATCTAAAATCGTAAATCATAAATATCAAACGTAAACCCTAAACCCTATATCCTAATCACTAAATCTTAAACCCCTAATCTTAAATCCTAAATTTAAACTCTAAACTCTAAACCCTAAACCCTAAACCCTAACCCTAAACTCTAAACCCTAACTCTAAATCCGAAATCCTAAACTCAAAACCCTAAACCCTAAACCTAAATCCTAAACTCAAAACCCTAAACCATAAACCTAAACCCTAAACCCTAAACCCTGAACCAAAACTATAAACCCTAAACCCTATACCCTTAAACAAAAACACTAAAGTATAAAACCTAAACCCTAAATCCAAAACCTCAAACCTAAACCCTAACTCCTACACCCTAAAAACTAAATCTTACACCCCAAACCCTAAACCCTAAATTAAAACTCTAATCCCTAAACCTTAAAACCTAAACTCTAAATACTAAAACCCTCTAAACACAAAACCCTAAACCGTAAACCCTATACCCTAAACTTTAAACCCTAAATCTTAAACTCAACACCCTAAACACTAAATCTTAAACCCCAAACCCTAAACCCTAAATCAAAACTCTAAACCCCAAACCTAAATACTAAACCCTAAACTCTAAAACCTTAACTCTAAACCCTAAATCCTAAACTCAAAGCGCTAAACTTTAAACGTAAACCCAAAACCCTAAATCAAAACTCTAAACCCTAAACCCTAAACGCTAAACCTAAATGCTAAATCCTAAACCCTAAACCCTAAATCTTATACCCTTAACCATAAACACTAAAGTCAAAAACCTAAACCCTAATTCCTACACCCTAAACACTAAATCTTAAACCCCAAACCCTAAACCCTAAATCGAAACTCTAAACCCTAAACCCTAAACCCCAAATCCAAAACCAAAAACCATAAACCCTAAATCTAAACACAAAACCCTAAACCCTAAACCCTAAACCCTACACACTAAATTTACCCTAAACACTAAGCCTAAACCCAAAACCCTACACACTAAATCCTAAACCCTAAACCCTAACCTTAAACCATAAATCCAAAACCCTAAACGTTAAACCTCAAACCTAAACCCTAAACCCTAAACCCTAACCCCTAACCCCTAAATCCTAAACTCTAAACCCCAAATGCTAAATCCTAAACCCTAAACCCTAACCCCTTAACCCCTAAATCCTTAACTGTAAACCCCTAAACGTAAACCATAAATCCTAAACCCTAAACCCCTCAACCTAAACCCTAAATCATAAACCCTAAACTCTAAACCTTAAACACTAAACACTAAATCCTAAACCCTTACCCCTAAACTCTAAACTCAAACTCAAAACCCTAAACCCTAAACCCTATACCCTAAACCCTAAATGCTAAACCCTAAATGAAGCCTTTAAACGCTAAACCCTAAACCTAAATTTTCAACCCTAAACCCTAAACCCTAAATAAAGAACTTTAAATGCAAAACCCTAAACCTAAACTTTCAACCCTAAACCCTAAACCATATACCCTTAACCATAAACACTAAAGTTTAAAACCTAAACCCTAAATCCTACACCCTAAACAATAAATCTTAACCCCTAACCCTAAATCCTAAATCAAAACTCTAAACCCTAAACCCTAAACCCTAAACACCAAATCCAAAACTCAAAAGCCTAAATTCTCAACCTAAACCCAAAACCCTAAACCCTATACCCTATACCCTACACACTAAACCTAACATAGTAACCCTACACACTAAGCCCTAAATCCTAAATACTAAATCTTAAACGACAAACCCTAAGCCCTAAATCAAAACTCTAAACCCTAAACCCTAAAAACAAAACCCTAAACCCCAAATCCAAAACTAAAAACCATAAACCCTAAAACTAAACCCAAAACCCTAAACCCTAAACACTACACACTAAATTTACCCTAAACCCTAACCTTAAACCCTACACACTAAACCCTAAACCCTAAACCCTACACACTAAACACAAAACCCTAAACACTACACACTAAACCCTAAACCTAAACCATAAACCCTAAACCCTAAACCCTACACACTAAACACAAAACCCTAAACCCTACACACTAAACCCTAAACCTAAACCATAAACCCAAAACCCTAAACCCAAAATCAAAACTCTAAAGCCTAAACCCTAAACCCTACATCCTAAACACTAAATATTAGACCCCAAACCTTAAATCCTAAATTTAAACCCTAAACCCTAAACCCTAAACCCTAAACCCTAACTCTTAAACCTAAATCCTAAACTCAAAACCCTAAACCCTAAACCTAAACCCTAAACCCTAAATCAAAACTCTAAACCCTAAACCCTAAACCCTAAACCCTAGATCAAAACTCTAAACCCTAAACTCTAAAGCCTAAACCTAAACCCTAAACCCTAATCCTAAACCTCAAATCTAAACCCTAATTCCTACACCCTAAAAATTAAATCTTAAACTGCAAACCCTAAACCCTAAATCAAAACTCTAAACCCTAAACCTTAAACCCTAAACTCTAAATTCTAAACACTAAAACCTCTAAACTCAAAACCTAAACTCTAAAACCCTATACTCTAAACCCTAAATCCTAAACTCAAATCCTAAACTCTAAACTAAACCCAAACCCTAAATCAAAACCCTAAACCCTAAACCCTAAATTCTAGATCCAAAACACTAAATCTTAAACCTCAAACCCTAAACCATAAACCCTACACCTAAACCCTAAACCCTAAATCCTATATCCTCAATCCTAAACGTCAAACCTAAACCCTAATTCCTACACCCTAAACACTAAATCTTAAACCCCAAACCCTAAACCCTAAATCAAAACTCTAAACCCTAAACCCTAAACCCCAAATCCAAAACTCAAAACCATAAACCCTAAATCTAAACCCTAAACCCTAAACCCTACACACTAAATTTACCCTAAACCCTAAGCCTAAACCCAAAACCCTACACACTAAATCCTTAACCTTAAACCCTAAACCCTAAACCCTAACCTTAAACCATAAATCTAAAACCCTAAATGTTAAACCTCAAAGCTAAACCCTAAACCCTAACCCCTAACCCCTAACCCCTAAATCCTAAACTCTAAACTCCAAATGCAAAATCCTAAACCCTAAACCCTAACCCCCTAACCCCTAAATCCTTAACTGTAAACCCTAAAACGTAAACCATAAATCCTAAACCTCAAACCTAAACCCTAAACCCTTCAACCTAAACCCTAAATCATAAACCCTAAACTCTAAACCTTAAACACTAAACACTAAATCCTAAACCCTTAACCCTAAACTCTAAACTCAAACTCAAAACCCTAAACCGTAATCCTAAACCCCAAACCCTAAATCCTAAATCCTAAGTCCAAAACCTTATATCTTAAACCTCAAACCTAAATCATAAAAACTACACCTTAAACCTTAAATCTTAAACCCCAGACCTTAAACCCTCAATCCAAACTCTAAACCCTAAACCTAAACACTTAAACCAAAACTACAAACCCTAATACTAAACCCTAAATCCTAAACTCAAAACCCTAAACCCTAAATCCAATAACCTAAATCTTAAACCTGAAATCTAAACACTAAACCCTAAACCCGACATACTAAACCCTAAACCCCAAATCCAAAACTCAAAACCATAAACCCTAAAACTAAACACAAAACCCTAAACCCTACACAGTAAATTTACCCTAAACCCAAAACCTTAAACCCTAAACCCTACACACTAAACCCTAAACCCTAAACCCTAACATTAAACCCTAAATCCAAAGACCTAAATCATAAATATCAAACGTAAACCCTAAAATCTACATCCTAAACACTAACTCTTAAACCCCAATTCTTAAATCCTGAATTTAAACTCTAAACCCTAAACCCTAAACCCTAAACCCTTACTCTAAACCTAAACCCTAAACTCTAAACCCTAAATCAAAACTCTAAACCCTAAACCTTAAACCCTAAACCCTATATCCTTAACCATCAACACTAAAGTCTAAAACCTAAACCCTATATCCTAAACCTCAAACCTAAACCCTAACTCCTACACCCTAAAAACTAAATCTTAAACCCCAAACCCTAAATCCTAAATCAAAACTCTAAACCCTAAACCTTACACCCTAAACTCTAAACTCTAAATACTAAACCCTCTAAACTCAAAACCCTAAACCCGAAACCCTATACCCTAAACCCTAAACCCTAAATCTTAAACTCAAAACCCTAAATCCAAAACCCTAAATCTTAAACCCCAAACCTTAAATCCTAAATTTAAACTCTAAACCCTAAACCCTACACCCTAAACTCTAAAACCCTAACTCTAAACCCTAAATCCTAAACTCAAAGCCCTAAACTCTAAACGTAAACCCAAAACCCTAAATCAAAACTCTAAACCCTAAACCCTAAACGCTAAACCTAAACTCTAAATCCTAAACCCTAAACCCTAAATCTTATACCCTTAACCATAAACACTAAAGTCAAAAACCTAAACCCTAAATCCTAAACGTCAAACCTAAACCCTAATTCCTACACCCTAAACACTAAATCTTAAACCCCAAACCCTAAACCCTAAATCAAAACTCTAAACCCTAAACCCTAAACCCCAAATCCAAAACTCAAAACCATAAACCCTAAATCTAAACACAAAACCCTAAACCCTAAACCCTAAACCCTACACACTAAATTTACCCTAAACCCAAAACCCTACACACTAAATCCTAAACCCTAAACCCTAACCTTAAACCATAAATCCAAAACCCTAAATGTTAAACCTCAAACCTAAACCCTAAACCCTAACCCCTAACCCCTAACCCCTAAATCCTAAACTCTAAACCCTAAATGCTAAATCCTAAACCCTAAACCCTAACCCCCTAACCCCTAAATCCTTAACTGTAAACCCTTAAACGTAAACCATAAATCCTAAACCCCTCAACCTAAACCCTAAATCATAAACCCTAAACTCTAAACCTTAAACACTAAACACTAAATCCTAAACCCTTACCCCTAAACTCTAAACTCAAACTCAAAACCCTAAACCCTAATCCTAAACCCAAAACCCTAAATCCTAAATCCTAATTCCAAAACCTTATATCTTAAACCTCAAAACCTAAATCCTAAAAACTACACCTTAAACCCTAAATCTTAAACCCCAGACCCTAAACCCTCAATCCAAACTCTAAACCCTAAACCTAAACACTTAAACCAAAACTCCAAACCCTAATACTAAACCCTAAATCCTAAACTCAAAACCCTAAACCCTAAACTAAAACCCTAAATCCAATACCCTAAATCTTAAACCTCAAATCTAAACACTAAACCCCAGACCCGACATACTAAACCCTAAACCCCAAATCCAAAACTCAAAACCATAAACCCTAAAACTAAACACAAAACCCTAAACCCTACACAGTAAATTTACCCTAAACCCAAAACCCTAAACCCTAAACCCTACACACTAAACCCTAAACCCTAAACCCTAAATCCAAAGCCCTAAATCATAAATATCAAACGTAAACCCTAAACCCTACATCCTAAACACTAACTCTTAAACCCCAAATCTTAAATCCTAAATTTAAACTCTAAACCCTAAACCCTAAACCCTAAACCCTAACCCTAAACTCTAAACCCTAACTCTAAATCCTAAATCCTAAACTCAAAACCCTAAACCCTAAACCTAAACCCTAAACTCTAAACCCTAAATCAAAACTCTAAACCCTAAACCTTAAACCCTAAACCTAAACTATAAACCCTAAACCCTATACCCTTAACCATCAACACTAAAGTCTAAAACCTAAACCCTATATCCTAAACCTCAAACCTAAACCCTAACTCCTACACCCTAAAAACTAAATCTTAAACCCCAAACCCTAAATCCTAAATCAAAACTCTAAACCCTAACATTAAACCCTAAACTCTAAACTCTAAATACTAAACCCTCTAAACTCAAAACCCTAAACCCGAAACCCTATACCCTAAACTCTAAACCCTAAATCTTAAACTCAAAACCCTAAATCCGAAACCCTAAATCTTAAACCCCAAACCTTAAATCATAAATTTAAACTCTAAACCCTAAACCCTACACCCTAAACTCTAAAACCCTAACTCTAAACCCTAAATCCTAAACTCAAAGCCCTAAACTCTAAACGTAAACCCAAAACCCTAAATCAAAACTCTAAACCCTAAACCCTAAACGCTAAACCTAAACTCTAAATCCTAAACCCTAAACCCTAAATCTTATACCCTTAACCATAAACACTAAAGTCAAAAACCTAAACCCTAAATCCTAAACGTCAAACCTAAACCCTAATTCCTACACCCTAAACACTAAATCTTAAACCCCAAACCCTAAACCCTAAATCAAAACTCTAAACCCTAAACCCTAAACCCCAAATCCAAAACTCAAAACCATAAACCCTAAATCTAAACACAAAACCCTAAACCCTACACACTAAATTTACCCTAAACCCTAAGCCTAAACCCAAAACCCTACACACTAAATCCTAAACCCTAAACCCTAACCTTAAACCATAAATCCAAAACCCTAAATGTTAAACCTCAAACCTAAACCCTAAACCCTAACCCCTAACCCCTAACCCCTAAATCCTAAACTCTAAACCCTAAATGCTAAATCCTAAACCCTAAACCCTAACCCCATAACCCCTAAATCCTTAACTGTAAACCCTTAAACGTAAACCATAAATCCTAAACCTCAAACCTAAACCCTAAACCCCTCAACCTAAACCCTAAATCATAAACCCTAAACTCTAAACCTTAAACACTAAACACTAAATCCTAAACCCTTACCCCTAAACTCTAAACTCAAACTCAAAACCCTAAACCCTAATCCTAAACCCAAAACCCTAAATCCTAAATCCTAAGTCCAAAACCTTATATCTTAAACCTCAAACCTAAATCCTAAAAACTACACCTTAAACCCTAAATCTTAAACCCCAGACCTTAAACACTCAATCCAAACTCTAAACCCTAAACCTAAACACTTAAACCAAAACTCCAAACCCTAATACTAAACCCTAAATCCTAAACTCAAAACCCTAAACCCTAAACTAAAACCCTAAATCCAATAACCTAAATCTTAAACCTCAAATCTAAACACTAAACCCTAAACCCAAAATACTAAATCCTAAACCCCAAATCCAAAACTCAAAACCATAAACCCTAAAACTAAACACAAAACCCTAAACCCTAAACCTAAACCCTAAACTCCAAACCCTAAATCAAAACCCTAAACCTTAAACTATAAACCCTAAACCTAAACTATAAACCCTAAACCCTATACCCTTAACCATAAACACTAAAGTCTAAAACCTAAACCCTATATCCTAAACCTCAAACCTAAACCCTAACTCCTACACCCTAAAAACTAAATCTTAAACCCCAAACCCTAAATCCTAAATCAAAACTCTAAACCCTAAACTCAAAACCTTAAACCCGAAACCCTATACCCTAAACTCTAAACCTTAAATCTTAAACTCAAAACCCTAAATCCAAAACCCTAAATCTTAAACCCCAAACCTTAAATCATAAATTTAAACTCTAAACCCTAAACCCTACACACTAAACCCTAAACCCTAAACCCTAACAATAAACCTTAAATCCAAAGCCCTAAATTATAAATATCAAACGTAAACCCTAAACCCTACATCCTAAACACTAACTCTTAAACCCCAAATCTTAAATCCCGAATTTAAACTCTAAACCCTAAATCCTAAACCCTAAACCCTAACCCTAAACTCTAAACCCTAACTCTAAATCCTAAATCCTAAACTCAAAACCCTAAATCCTAAACCTAAACCCTAAACTCTAAACCCTAAATCAAAACTCTAAACTATAAACCCCAAACCCTAAAACCTAAACTCTAAAGCCTAACGCTAAACCATAAATCCTAAAGTCAAAACCCTAAACCTAAACCATAAACCATAAACCCTAAACCCTAAATCAAAACTCTAAACCCTAAACCCTCAACCTAAACTCTAAACCCTAAACCTTAAACTCTAAACCTTAAAACACTTAACCATAAACACTAAAGTCTAAAACCTAAACCCTAAATCCTAAACCTCAAACCTAAACCATAATTCCTACACCCTAAACACTAAATATTAAACCCCAAACCCTAAACCCTAAATCAAAACTCAAAACTTAAACCATAAATACGAAACCCTAAACCACAAATCCAAAACTCAAAACCATAAACCCTAAAACAAAACACAAAACCCTAAACCCTAAACCTTAAAACCTACACACTAAATTTACCCTAAACCCTAAACCCTAAACCTGAACCCAAAGCCCTAAACCCTAAACCCAACACACTAAATCCTAAACTCTAAACCCTAAACCCAAAATCCTAACCTTAAACCCTAAATCCAAAATCCTATATCTTAAACCTCAAACCTAAACCCTAAACCCTACTTCCGAAACACTAAATCTTAAACCCCAAACTTTATATCCTAAATTTAAACTCTAAACCCTAACCCCTAAACCCTAAACCCTAAACCCTAAACCGTAAACCTTAACTCTAAAACCTAAATCCTAAACTCAAAACCCTAAACCCTAAATCAAAACTGTAAACCCTAAACTCTAAACCCTAAACCTAAACTATAAACCATAAACCCTAAACCCTAAACCCTATACCCTTAACCATAAACACTAAAGTCTAAAACCTAAACCCTAAACCCTAAATCCTAAACCTCAAACCTAAACCCTAATTCCTACACCCTAAAAATTAAATCTTAAACCCCAAACCCTAAAACCTAAATCAAAACTCTAAACCCTAAACCTTAAACCCTAAACTCTAAACTCTAAACACTAAACCCTCTAAACTCAAAACCCTATACCCTACACCCTAAAACCTAAACTCTAAACTCTAAACCCTAAATCTTAAACTCAAAACCCTAAACCCTAAACCCTAAACCCTAAACCCTAAACCCTAAACCCTAACCTTAAACCCTAGATCCAAAACCCTAAATCATAAACCTCAATCCTAAACCCTAAACCCTACATCCTAAACACTAAATCTTAAACCCCAACCCTTAAATCTTAAATTTAAACTCTAAACCCTAAACCCTAAATCCTAAACCTAAACCCTAAACCCTAAACCCTAAACCTTAACTCTAAACCCTAAATCCTAAACTCAAAACCCTAAACCCTAAACCTAAACACTATATCAAAACTCTAAAACCTAAACCCTAAATCCTAAACCTCAACTATAAACCCCTAACCCTAAACCCTAAACCCTATTCCCTTAACCATAAACACTAAAGTCTAAAACCTAAACCCTAAATCATAAACCTCAAACCTAAACCCTAATTCCTAAAGCCTACAAACTAAATCTTAAACCCCAAACCCTAAACCCTAAATCAAAATTCTAAGCCCTAAATCTTAAACCCTAAACTCTAAACACTAAACCCTAAATCTTAAACTCAAAACCCTAAATTCAAAACCCTAAACCTTCAACCCTAAACCTTAAACCGTAAATAAAAAACTTTAAACGCAAAACCCTAAACCTAAACTTTAAACCCTAAACCCTAAATTGTATACCCTTAACCATAAACAGTAAAGTCTAAAACCTAAACCCTAAATCCTACACCCTAAACAATAAATCTTAAACCCCTAACCCTAAACCCTAAATCAAAATGCTAAACCCTAAACCTTAAACCCTAAACTCTAAACTCTAAATACAAAGCCCTAAACCCTGAACCCTATACCCTAAACTCTAAACCCTAAATCTTAAAGTCAAAGCCCTAAACCCTAAACCCTATACCCTAAACCCTAAATGCTAAACCCTAAATAAAGCCTTTAAACGCTAAACCCTAAACCTAAATTTTCAACCCTAAACCCTAAACCCTATATCCTAAACCCTAAACCCTAAATAAAGAACTTTAAATGCAAAACCCTAAACCTAAACTTTCAACCCTAAACCCTAAACCGTATACCCTTAACCATAAACACTAAAGTTTAAAACCTAAACCCTAAATCCTACACCCTAAACAATAAATCTTAAACCCCTAACCCTAAATCCTAAATCAAAACTCTAAACCCTAAACCCTAAACATTAAACCCTAAACACCAAATCCAAAACTCAAAACCCTAAACTCTCAACCTAAACCCAAAACCCTTAACCCTATACCCTATACCCTACACACTAAACCTAACATAGTAACCCTACACACTAAGCCCTAAACCCTAAATACTAAATCTTAAACGACAAACCCTAAGCCCTAAATCAAAACTCTAAACCCTAAACCCTAAAAACAAAACCCTAAACCCCAAATCCAAAACTAAAAACCATAAACCCTAAAACTAAACCTAAAACCCTAAACCCTAAACACTACACACTAAATTTACCCTAAACCCTACATCTTAAACACTAAATCTTAAACCCCAAACCTTAAATCCTAAATTTAAACCCTAAACCCTACACCCTAAACCCTAACTCTTAAACCTAAATCCTAAACTCAAAACTCTAAACCCTAAACCCTAAATCAAAACTCTAAACCCTAAACTCTAAAGCCTAAACCTAAACCCTAAACCCAAAACTGTATAACCTTAACCATAAACACTAAAGTCTAAAACCTACACCCTAAACCCTAATCCTAAACCTCAAATCTAAACCCTAATTCCTACACCCTAAAAATTAAATCTTAAACTGCAAACCCTAAACCCTAAATCAAAACTCTAAACCCTAAACCTTAAACCCTAAACTCTAAACTCTAAACACTAAAACCTCTAAACTCAGAACCCTAAACCCTAAACCCTATACCCTACACCCTAAACTCTAAACTCTAAACCCTACATCTTAAACGCAAAACCCTAAACCCTAACCTTAAATTCTAGATCCAAAACACTAAATCTTAAACCTCAAACCTAAACCCGAAACCCTACAGCCTAAACACTAAATCTTAAATCCCAACCCTTAAATCCTAAACGTCAAACCTAAACCCTAATTCCTACACCCTAAACACTAAATCTTAAACCCCAAACCCTAAACCCTAAATCAAAACTCTAAACCCTAAACCCAAAACTCAAAACCATAAACCCTAAATCTAAACACAAAACCCTAAACCCTAAACCCTAAACCCTAAACCCTAAACTAAAACCCTAAACTCCTAAACCCTAAGCCTAAACCCAAAACCCTACACACTAAATCCTTAACCTTAAACCCTAAAACTAAACACAAAACCCTAAACCCTACACAGTAAATTTACCCTAAACCCAAAACCCTAAACCCTAAACCCTACACACTAAACCCTAAACCCTAAACCCTAACATTAAACCCTAAATCCAAAGCCCTAAATCATAAATATAAAACGAAAACCCTAAACAATACATCATAAACAATAACTCTTAAACCCCAAATCTTAAATCCTGAATTTAAACTCTAAACCCTAAACCCTAAACCCTAAACCCTAACCCTAAACTCTAAACCCTAACTCTAAATCCGAAATCCTAAACTCAAAACCCTAAACCCTAAACCTAAACCCTAAACTCTAAACCCTAAATCAAAACTCTAAACCCTAAACCTTAAACCCTAAACCTAAACTATAAACCCTAAACCCTATACCCTTAACCATCAACACTAAAGTCTAAAACCTAAACCCTAAATCCTAAACCTCAAACCTAAACCCTAATTCATACACCCTAAAAACAAAATCTTAAACCCCAAACCCTACATCCTAAATCAAAACTATAAACCCTAAAATTAAACTAAACTCTAAACTAAACCCTAAACCCTAAATCCAAAACCCTAAATCTTAAACCCAAATCTAAACTCAAAACCCTAAACCTAAACCCTAAACCCTAAACTCTAAACTCTAAATCCTAAACTCAAAACCCTAAACCCTAAATCCTAAACCCTAAACCCTAAATCAAAACCCTAAACCCTAAACCTAAACTCAAACTAAACCTAAATGCTAAATCCTAAACCCTAAACCCTAAATCTTAAACCCCAAACCCTAAACACTAAAGTCAAAACTCTAAACCCTAAACCCTAAACCCTAAACCTAAACCATTAACCCTAAACCCTAAACCCTAAATCAAAACTCTAAACCCTAAACCCTAAATCCAAAACTCAAAACCATAAACCCTAAAGCTGAACACAAAACCCTAAACCCTAAACCCTAAACCCTAACTCTAAACCCTAAATCCTAAGCTAAACCCAAAACCCTACACACTAAATCCTAAACCCTAAACCCTAACCTAAACCATAAATCCAAACCTCAAAAAACTCAACCCTAAACCCTAAACCCTAACCCTAACCCCTAAATCCTAAACTCTAAACCCCAAATGCTAAATCCTAAACCCTAAACCCTAACCCCTTAACCCCTAAATCCTTAACTGTAAACCCCTAAACGTAAACCATAAATCCTAAACCTCAAACCTAAACCCTAAACCCCTCAACCTAAACCCTAAATCATAAACCCTAAACTCTAAACCTTAAACACTAAACACTAAATCCTAAACCCTTACCCCTAAACTCTAAACTCAAACTCAAAACCCTAAACCCTAATCCTAAACCCAAAACCCTAAATCCTAAATCCTAAGTCCAAAACCTTATATCTTAAACCTCAAAACCTAAATCCTAAAAACTACACCTTAAACCCTAAATCTTAAACCCCAGACCTTAAACCCTCAATCCAAACTCTAAACCCTAAACCTAAACACTTAAACCAAAACTCCAAACCCTAATACTAAACCCTAAATCCTAAACTCAAAACCCTAAACCCTAAACTAAAACCCTAAATCCAATAACCTAAATCTTAAACCTCAAATCTAAACACTAAACCCTAAACCCGACATACCAAACCCTAAACCCCAAATCCAAAACTCAAAACCATAAACCCTAAAACTAAACACAAAACCCTAAACCCTACACAGTAAATTTACCCTAAACCCAAAACCCTAAACCCTAAACCCTACACACTAAACCCTAAACCCTAAACCCTAAATCCAAAGCCCTAAATCATAAATATCAAACGTAAACCCTAAACCCTACATCCTAAACACTAACTCTTAAACCCCAAATCTTAAATCCTGAATTTAAACTCTAAACCCTAAACCCTAAACCCTAAACCTTAACCCTAAACCTTAACCCTAAACTCTAAACCCTAACTCTAAATCCTAAATCCTAAACTCAAAACCTTAAACCCTAAACCTAAACCCTAAATTCTAAACCCTAAATCAAAACTCTAAACCCTAAACCTAAACTATAAACCCTAAACCCTATACCCTTAACCATCAACACTAAAGTCTCAAACCTAAACCCTATATCCTAAACCTCAAACCTAAACCCTAACTCCTACACCCTAAAAACTAAATCTTAAACCCCAAACCCTAAATCCTAAATCAAAACTCTAAACCCTGAACCTTACACCCAAAACTCTAAACTCCAAATACTAAACCCTCTAAACTCAAAACCCTAAACCCGAAACCCTATACCCTAAACTCTAAACCCTAAATCTTAAACTCAAAACCCTAAATCCAAAACCCTAAATCTTAAACCCCAAACCCTAAATCATAAATTTAAACTCTAAACCCTAAACCCTACACCCTAAACTCTAAAACCCTAACTCTAAACCCTAAATCCTAAACTCAAAGCCCTAAACTCTAAACGTAAACCCAAAACCCTAAATCAAAACTCTAAACCCTAAACCCTAAACGCTAAATCTAAACGCTAAACCTAAACTCTAAATCCTAAACCCTAAACCCTAACCCCCTAACCCCTAAATCCTTAACTGTAAACCCCTAAACGTAAACCATAAATCCTAAACCTCAAACCTAAACCCTAAACCCCTCAACCTAAACCATAAATCATAAACCCTAAACTCTAAACCTTAAACACTAAACACTAAATCCTAAACCCTTACCCCTAAACTCTAAACTCAAACTCAAAACCCTAAACCCTAATCCTAAACCCAAAACCCTAAATCCTAAATCCTAAGTCCAAAACCTTATATCTTAAACCTCAAAACCTAAATCCTAAAAACTACACCTTAAACCCTAAATCTTAAACCCCAGACCTTAAACCCTCAATCCAAACTCTAAACCCTAAACCTAAACACTTAAACCAAAACTCCAAACCCTAATACTAAACCCTAAATCCTAAACTCAAAACCCTAAACCCTAAACTAAAACCCTAAATCCAATAACCTAAATCTTAAACCTCAAATCTAAACACTAAACCCCAGACCCGACATACTAAACCCTAAACCCCAAATCCAAAACTCAAAACCATAAACCCTAAAACTAAACACAAAACCCTAAACCCTACACAGTAAATTTACCCTAAACCCAAAACCCTAAACCCTAAACCCTACACACTAAACCCTAAACCCTAAACCCTAACATTAAACCCTAAATCCAAAGCCCTAAATCATAAATATCAAACGTAAACCCTAAACCCTACATCCTAAACACTAACTCTTAAACCCCAAATCTTAAATCCTGAATTTAAACTCTAAACCCTAAACCCTAAACCCTAAACCCTAACCCTAAACTCTAAACCCTAACTCTAAATCCTAAATCCTAAACTCAAAACCCTAAACCCTAAACCTAAACCCTAAACTCTAAACCCTAAATGAAAACTCTAAACCCTAAACCTTAAACCCTAAACCTAAACTATAAACCCTAAACCCTATACCCTTAACCATCAACACTAAAGTCTAAAACCTAAACCCTAATCCTAAACCTCAAACCTACACCCTAACTCCTACACCCTAAAAACTAAATCTTAAACCCCAAACCCTAAATCCTTAATCAAAACTCTAAACCCTAAACCTTACACCCTAAACTCTAAATACTAAACCCTCTAAACTCAAAACCCTAAACCCGAAACCCTATACCCTAAACTCTAAACCCTAAATCTTAAACTCAAAACCCTAAATCCAAAACCCTAAATCTTAAACCCCAAACCTTAAATCATAAATTTAAACTCTAAACCCTAAACCCTACTCCCTAAACTCTAAAACCCTAACTCTAAACCCTAACCTTAAACCATAAATCCAAAACCCTAAACGTTAAACCTCAAACCTAAACCCTAAACCCTAACCCCTAACCCCTAACCCCTAAATCCTAAACTCTAAACCCAAATGCTAAATCCTAAACCCTAAACCCTAACCCCATAACCCCTAAATCCTTAACTGTAAACCCCTAAACGTAAACCATAAATCCTAAACCCTAAACCCCTCAACCTAAACCCTAAATCATAAACCCTAAACTCTAAACCTTAAACACTAAACACTAAATCCTAAACCCTTACCCCTAAACTCTAAACTCAAACTCAAAACCCTAAACCCTAATCCTAAACCCAAAACCCTAAATCCTAAATCCTAGGTCCAAAACCTTATATCTTAAACCTCAAAACCTAAATCCTAAAAACTACACCTTAAACCCTAAATCTTAAACCCCAGACCTTAAACCCTCAATCCAAACTCTAAACCCTAAACCTAAACACTTAAACCAAAACTCCAAACCCTGATACTAAACCCTAAATCCTAAACTCAAAACCCTAAACCCTAAACTAAAACCCTAAATCCAATAACCTAAATCTTAAACCTCAAATCTAAACACTAAACCCTAAACCCGAAATACCAAACCCTAAACCCCAAATCCAAAACTCAAAACCATAAACCCTAAAACTAAACACAAAACCCTAAACCCTACACAGTAAATTTACCCTAAACCCAAAACCCTAAACCCTAAACCCTACACACTAAACCCTAAACCCTAAACCCTAAATCCAAAGCCCTAAATCATAAATATCAAACGTAAACCCTAAACCCTACATCCTAAACACTAACTCTTAAACCCCAAATCTTAAATCCTGAATTTAAACTCTAAACCCTAAACCCTAAACCCTAAACCCTAAACCCTAACCCTAAACTCTAAACCCTAACTCTAAATCCTAAATCCTAAACTCAAAACCCTAAACCCTAAACCTAAACCCTAAACTCTAAACCCTAAATCAAAACTCTAAACCCTAAACCTTAAACCCTAAACCTAAACTATAAACCCTAAACCCTATACCCTTAACCATCAACACTAAAGTCTAAAACCTAAACCCTATATCCTAAACCTCAAACCTAAACCCTAACTCCTACACCCTAAAAACTAAATCTTAAACCCCAAACCCTAAATCCTAAATCAAAACTCTAAACCCTAAACCTTACACCCTAAACTCTAAACTCTAAATACTAAACCCTCTAAACTCGAAACCCTAAACCCGAAACCCTATACCCTAAACTCTAAACCCTAAATCTTAAACTCAAAACCCTAAATCCAAAACCCTAAATCTTAAACCCCAAACCTTAAATCGTAAATTTAAACTCTAAACCCTAAACCCTACACCCTAAGCTCTAAAACCCTAACTCTAAACCCTAAATCCTAAACTCAAAGCCCTAAACTCTAAACGTAAACCCAAAACCCTAAATCAAAAATCTAAACCCTAAACCTTAAATGCTAAACCTAAACTCTAAATCCTAAACCCTAAACCCTAAATCTTATACCCTTAACCATAAACACTAAAGTCAAAAACCTAAACCCTAAATCCTAAACGTCAAACCTAAACCCTAATTCCTACACCCTAAACACTAAATATTAAACCCCAAACCCTAAACCCTAAATCAAAGCTCTAAACCCTAAACCCTAAACCCCAAATCCAAAACTCAAAACCATAAACCCTAAATCTAAACACAAAACCCTAAACCCTACACACTAAATTTACCCTAAACCCTAAGCCTAAACCCAAAACCCTACACACTAAATCCTAAACCCTAAACCCTAACCTTAAACCATAAATCCAAAACCCTAAACGTTAAACCTCAAACCTAAACCCTAAACCCTAACCCCTAACCCCTAACCCCTAAATCCTAAACTCTAAACCCCAAATGCTAAATCCTAAACCCTAAACCCTAACCCCCTAACCCCTAAATCCTTAACTGTAAACCCCTAAACGTAAACCATAAATCCTAAACCCTAAACCCCTCAACCTAAACCCTAAATCATAAACCCTAAACTCTAAACCTTAAACACTAAACACTAAATCCTAAACCCTTACCCCTAAACTCTAAACTCAAACTCAAAACCCTAAACCCTAATCCTAAACCCAAAACCCTAAATCCTAAATCCTAAGTCCAAAACCTTATATCTTAAACCTCAAAACCTAAATCCTAAAAACTACACCTTAAACCCTAAATCTTAAACCCCAGACCTTAAACCCTCAATCCAAACTCTAAACCCTAAACCTAAACACTTAAACCAAAACTCCAAACCCTGATACTAAACCCTAAATCCTAAACTCAAAACCCTAAACCCTAAACTAAAACCCTAAATCCAATAACCTAAATCTTAAACCTCAAATCTAAACACTAAACCCCAGACCCGACATACTAAACCCTAAACCCCAAATCCAAAACTCAAAACCATAAACCCTAAAACTAAACACAAAACCCTAAACCCTACACAGTAAATTTACCCTAAACCCAAAACCCTACACACTAAACCCTAAACCCTAAACCCTAACATTAAACCCTAAATCCAAAGCCCTAAATCATAAATATCAAACGTAAACCCTAAACCCTACATCCTAAACACTAACTCTTAAACCCCAAATCTTAAATCCTGAATTTAAACTCTAAACCCTAAACTCTAAACCCAAAACCCTAACCCTAAACTCTAAACCCTAACTCTAAACCCTAACTCTAAACCAATGTCTTCTCCTTCTCTCCTAGCATTAGCCCTGGTATTTTCCATAACCTGAAAAATCATAGGCAAACATTAGAAGAAAGACCTACTAGAGCTAAACTTTTATGGCACGACTAAGAGAATGAAGAAATGAGACTTTTCCTAATCATCCAATTGCCTCCTATTCATAAAATGTGTCACGACTCACACCCATAAATACGACTCTACTTAGACATGGTTTGAGACATCCTAAAATTTATCCCAAAACCTTATGCTTTGATACCAAGTTTGTCACGACCCGAGAGCACCCCCTAGTCGTAACACGGTGTACTTGACCCCGAAGTGGTCTCATACAAGCCCTTAGCACATTCTTAACATAAGATAATATAGAATACGGGAAAAATTAAAACTTTTACAATCAATGTCTTATTTCATAAAATCAAGCGGAAGTCTTTACAAGAACCTTTTTCTCAAACCATCTATTTAAACTCATGAATAAAAGTCTTTGGGACGCAGCCCATACAAAGTCTAAAAACATAAAAAAAATGACATAAGGAAATAAACGGTTCATCCTCGAAGCTATGAGGACTCACCAATTCTTCAATTCTTCTAAATCCTTGAAACTCTATCCTCCAAAGCAACTCAAGCCTCCAACCCTACATTTGGTTAGAGTGTAGGCAATATGCATTAGTACAAAAGGTACTAAGTATGAAAGTTAACACACCATCATAAGAGTATCTCAAATGGTTAGTCAACATAAGCCATAAGCATAAGAGATAACAACATAGTCATAACATAATCATCATAGTCATAGCATGGTCTCCAACATAAGCTTCATATAAACATAAATTAACATAAGACATAGTTAATAAGCATAGGAGATAAGTCATAATCATATCAACATAATTGGCTCTTAGTCATCACTACCATAATAGCACCATTCTCAAGTAACCTCAAAAGTATACAAGTGCAAAGCAAGAATAGCATCCCCTAATACCACCCAAGCCAAGTATCCCTTTTTAGTCATCTTAATCATAGTCTACATGCATGGTTAAGTCATAAGTCTTTCTACCATAAGGGCACCATACTTTTAAGGAACCTCAAAACACACTTGTGCAATGCATGAAAGGCATCCCATACTACCCTTCACACTAAGCATAGCCTTGAAATCACCTTAGTCATATTCACCCTCCTTTTTGGTATTACTTAATAGCTTACTTCATAAAGACAAAGGAACTACTACCTTAGTCAATCATGTCTTGGGAGGCAACTATGGCAACAACCCAAGCTAAGTCATACTATGTGCGGGAATCCATCACAACTAGCCCAAAGTCATACTTGTGCCATATATGGATAGCATCCCATACTACTACCCACACTAAGTACTCCTTTAGACTACCATGAATGTTCACTAGTTGGGGTCTAGTCCCTCTATTCTATTTGCCTCTTTTCATATAAGATACTTCTCTATTTAGTACTAGGAAAGTCATCACACATGAATGAGCACAAGACATCAATTCAAGGCTACCAAGGAATAGCACCCTACAAGGCTAGACCAAACTAATATTCAAACTAAATGACCTTTCTATGCTAAGTCAAGCGACCATGGAGATATACTATCATACTAGTCTAAGCTATCCAAGGAATAACTCTCTAATAGGCTAGACTATGCTATCATCTTACTAACTTGACTAGGTTAAGCTAAGCTAACTATCATGGAAGACACACTAACATGCAAGTCCAAGCTATTCTAGGAAAGGTATAAGTGTCCTATCCTAGCTATCATGAAATAGTCCTACACAAACTAAATCATGCTAACTTTACAAGTGTACTAGAATACAAATGCCAGCTATCCATAGGGGAGTATGATTCTCAACCCTAAACTATCCTTAGGAGAGTATGAGTCCTCAATCCCAAACTACCATGACCAATCTAACTCAAGCTATACTTGAAATGCACCTTACAATGCAAGTCAAGCTACCCTTAGGAGATTATGGTTCCTCAATCATAAGCTACCTTTAGGAGAGTATAAGTCCCCTATCCCAAAGCTACCATGAAATGGTCTTGGCCAAACCAAGTCAAGCTACCATGAATGCATCCTAACAATGCTAGTCCAAGCTTACCCATAGGAGAGTATAAATCCTCAATCATAGGCTACCATGACTACTACTAACTCATGCTACCATGACATGCATCCTACAATGCTAAGTCAAGCTATCCCTTGGGAGAGTATAGATCCTCCATCCCAAGCTATCAACCTTGGTCTTATCCTACTAAGCCAAGCGATACATGAAGGAAACATATGCCTCAACTTCAAGCTATTCTAGTCTAGCATGCTTTGATTCATTTTAGGTTATTAAGTCAACCTAGAATCCTTTTATGTGAGAGAACTTGATTCTTCTAGTATATTCATGTCTAAGTGTAAGAGAATACACCACAAGCTCACATCATATTGACTTCACCCCCAAAGCCCTAACAATGATGGCTACAAGCCCTACTTTCAAGCTTAACTTCATTCTATCATGATCCATGCCTAAATTACAAGCTATTCAATCACATTATTCCTTAGAAGGTGATTCTAGGCATACTTGATCATAAAGGTTCAATTCCAACTTTACAAGTCAAGATCATTCCTATTCAATTATGTTTAGTTCAATTCATGATTAGATGATCCTAACTATGATCAATTAGTATTCAAGACATTGAAATAGGAAGATCACTTTAGAACCTTCAATCTTGCGTCTAATGGCATCAACCTACAATAATCATATTCATCAATTTAGATTAGGGTTCTTCATAGAAATCACATGAATTCATCATAATATAATTAAAAAAAGAAAATTCAATCATAATTGGGTGATATGCACTAGATTGGAATCACACCCACGCCCTACCCACAATTCAGTCACAACCCTAGCTAGATTTGGGTTTTTGAGTTCATAATTGGGGGATTTCTAAGTGGGCTCCATGGGTAGAAGAACCCATGGATGAATAAGCTTCGCATACCTTCAATCAAATCCCCAAACAAAACTTGAATCAATGGTAAAAATCGCCCTAAGTTGCTGCCCCAACTTCCTTTCTTCTTCTTCTTTTAGAGAGGGGATTTCTTAGGGAGTAATTTGGGGGTCTTTAGATGAATGAGTTAAAGTGATTAGTTTAGGGGTCTATTAAATATTTATAGGTGGTTATTTAACTATCTAACCAATCCCCTAAGCCCTTAATTAATTAACTAATCAAATCCCAAACACCCAACTTAAAACTAAATTGTTGAAAACTGGCAACATTCATGACTTCACCATCCACGGACCGTAGATTGATCTACTGTCCGTGGTTTAGTCTCGTGGTTTGGGTCAAAGTCTCATATTTTGTAGGCCAACTCAGGCCTGATCCACGACCATGAACCACAGGGCGATGATCAGTCTACTGAGTGTGGTTTGCAATCGTGAATCACACTTTTGACAATTTTGGGGGACAATTTTGGGGTCCTCCTCAAGGACCCCTTGGGTGGTCCTCGGGGAGTCATACCCAGACGTTCAACCCCTAAACATGATATTCTATGTATGGGAGCCATTTATTTTGATTTTTAACCCTCAACGACACTCCAAACCTTACCCCAAATGCTCTAGAACTCACTAGTTCAACTGACTAAAACATGGGGTGTTACACTATTCATCAAGATACATTCGATCTAGTGAAGGTTGTGATAAGTGTCAAAGGAAAGGAGCCATATCTTGACATCATGAGTTTCTTATGACTCCTATTTTGGAAGTGGAGCTATTTGACATATGGGGCATCGATTTTATGGGGTCGTTTATGAGTTCTTACAGGTAGAAATACATCTTGGTGGCGATAGACTATGTCTCCAAATGGGTAGAAACGGTTGCATTGGCATCTAATGATGGTAAGTGTGTGGCTGGTTTCTTAAATAAAAATATTTTCTTTAGATTTGGAACACCTAGAGGTTTTATTAGTGATGGAGGTTTGTATTTTTGTAACAGAGTGTTCACTACACTACTAGCTAGATATGGTGTGAAGCAGAATATAGTGGCAATCCCATACCATCCATAGTGGAGTGGGCAAGTAGAGGTATCAAATCGAGAAATAAAGTCCATATTGGCGAAGACTATAAATGCAAATTGGACTAACTGGGATAGGAAGTTAGATGATGCACAATGGGCATACTAGACAGATTTCAAGATACCTATTGGTATATCACAATACCAGTTAGTGTTTGGAAAGTATGGCATTTACCCGTAAAATTAGAGCATAAGGCCTTATGGGCGCTAAAGAAACTAAATTTGAGTTGGAGTGAAGCGACTAATATGATGCTAGAGTAGATAAATGAGATGGATGAGTTTCGACTAAGATCCTATGAGAGGTCTTCTCTCTACAAAGAGAGTGTGAAGATGTACCATGACAAGCACATTAAGAGAAGAAGTTTCAGTCCTAGAGATTTAGTGGTACTGTTCAACCCCAGGCTTTGGCTATTTCCAAGTAAATTGAGGTTCAAGTGGTCGGGACCATTTAAAGTTGCACATGTATTTCAATCTGGAGCTCTAGAGCTCAAAAAAAGAAAAAGGTGACCGATTCAAAGTAAATGGTTAGAGGGTGAAGCACTACATTGGAGTCCCATAGGAGTTGAACATAACAAAATTTTTATATCTTGATGAAGTCTGAGTAATTTGAGTCATGCCGTGATGTTAAATCATGCGTTATTTGGAAGGCAACCTAATATCTTGTATAAAATATGTAATATAGTAAGTTTAGTATCTGGTTGATGCATTAATAGGGTGTTAAGTGTACGGGACCAGACTGAATCATCAGTGCAAGTGTAGGTCTAACAGACTATTAGGACACTGATGGGCTGTCAGGTCCATAGTTGGATGTACGGTGCAAAATTCACTTACAGCTATATCTGATAGACAGGGTTCATGGACCTTCCTAACCATGACAAGCAGTCACCCATGCGACTTAAAACCAAGGTATGTTTTCGAAACCCTACCCAACTAAACCCGACCCACATTCTTCCAACTCGACCTACCCAACCAACTCCCACCATATTTTGATCTTGATTTTAATTTCAAATAACCTTCACCGAATCAATATTTGAAAGATTATGTTTTGTATGTTATGGTTAGAACTAAGGAAAAACTGGTTGTGACTTCGGATATGGAATTTGATTGGGAATCTCCTCGTCCTCCTCCATTGAAAAAGAAAAAATGTATAGTGATAAATGAGCCTTCCCAAAAAAGGACAACTCCACGCTCTTCTACATGAGAAAATGAGCAGCCAAGAAAAGGGGATTTAAGGAAGAGAACCGACATACGATCCAAGTTGGTGTAGCCTTCCGAAGATTAGGCCATTTCTTGAATTCTCTCAATCATAGCTCCAAGAGCCCTAAATAGGTTCAAGGCTTCAGGAGAACGAACAATCTTGGAGGAGAGAAGTCTCTCCACTGATGGGGTGGTCAGTGCATACCTGGCAAACCTATACATGATCAAATTTCATAGGTTCGAGAGGCACTACCAAATAACAGAAAGGGCATAGTGTGGAAGCCCTTAGAAGAAGCCAAGGTTCGTGGAAAGATGGTGCAATTCTAGTCGGGAAAATTAATGATGTATTGGGTACAAAGGGTACAAGTAATGCTTACCATAAACTCAGATGGAACAGAAGTCTAGATGACCTGAAGGGTTAGTTGGCCCCTATCATTTCTGATTTCTCTCTACAATGGATAATTGAGGGAGCCAAGATAAAGAAGAAACATATGAACGTAGCCTCTAGATATTGATTTGGGTTCATCAGTAACAACATCATGCTATCCCAAAATGAGTCCATTCTTCAGCATCCAAAAGTTGTACTAGTTGGAAGTATCATGGATATGACGGAGATAAACATTGGTGGGCTTATTGTTGAGGAGATGCTAATGAGGGCTAGACAGGAGTGGACATCTTTAACTTAACCGGTCTTGATCACATAGTTGTGCGAAGACACTGAAGTTCCTTGTTTGGGGGTAGATTGATGTTAGTATCACCTTAGCCTCCTCCAATGACACTCGGAGAATTGAGGCTGATTATCTATGGGATGATGCGGCTCGGAGGAAGCCGCCATCACTAGACACTATGCCCGTGGTGGATCCTACTACACTTGTTGATTTCACTCCATCCGCTCCTTCTGCGGAATAATCAGGTATATCCCAGCCTTCCTCAGCACCTTCTACATCTATTGATGCTGTTCCACCTACCCATGCTCCTATCTCTTATCCCCCCTTGACCCATGCCATGATTTATCAAGATCAAAATCTTGCCCAGTCTGTAGATGTGTGGGCTACGAGGGTTGAGGATGACTTCCCAAGATGATTGATATGGAAATTGAGGTTGTTTTAGCTCCATTAAGAGTTAGGTTGACTCAATGTGAGGCTTCTATTGAGTCACATAGTTTTAGCCTAAATAACCTCACTACTATGTTAGAGGTCTACGAGAAGGTTAAGGGTAGTTTGATTGTGCTATCTTCGATGAGGGGTCATATAGATATTCTGAGGACTGATGTAGACCAAGTGAGGTCTATGGATATATCAATTCTTTTGGGTGAGGTTGCCCTACTTGATGCACATGTGTCTCTGTCCCCCAACTATGCCTATTAGTGAGCCTCCTCAGAGTGTGGATGTTAAACCGAGTGAGGGTGATATGCAATTTGTTAATGCTACAATTGTTAATACTAGTGATAAGAGAGAGCATGATAGGTTCGATGATGATTTGGCCGAAGAGAATGATTAGGAGGGGTTGATGTCACGACCCAGGGGTACCCACTAGACGTAACATGGCATACTTGACCCTGAAGGGGTCTCATATATGCCTTTAGCATCATAGCATAGGTAATAGAAATGAAAATACGGAAAAATTTAAAACTTTTACAATAAATGTCATATTTCATAAAATCAGTTGTAAGTCTTTACTAAAACCTTTGTGTCAAACCATCTATTAAACTCTTGAATAAAAGTCTTTGGGATGCAGCCCATACAAAGTCTAAAAACATAAAGAAATGACATAAAGGGAATAAGGGTTTGTCCTCGAAGCTATGAGGACTCACCAATTCTTCAACTCTTCTAGATCCTTAGAAACCTAACCTTCAAAGCAACTCAATCTCCTCAACCTTACATTTGATTAGAATGTAGGCAATATGTGTTAGTACAAAATGTACCAAGTATGAAAGCTAGACATAAGAGCATCTCAAAATGGTTAGTCAACATAAGACATAAGCATAAGAGATAATAACATATTCATAGCATAATCATCATAGTCACATGGTCTCCAACATAAGCTCCATATAAACATAAGTCAACAAAAGGAATAGTAAATGAGCATAGGAGACAAATCATAATCATATCAGAATAACAGATTCTTGGTTATCTTTACCATAATAGCACCATTCTCAAGTAACCTTAAAAGCATACATGTGCAAAGCAAGAATAGCATCCCATACTACTACCCAAGCCAAGTATCCCTTTTTGATCATCTTAATCATAGTCTATATGCATGGTTAAGTAAGTCTTTCTACTATAAGGGCACCATACTTCTAAGTAATTTCAAGACACACTTGTGTAATGCATGAAAGGCATCCCATACTACCCTTCAAACTAAGCATAGCCTTGAAGTCATCTTAGTCATATCCACCCTCCTTTTGGTCTTACTATTAGCTCATTTCATATAGACAAGGGAACTACCACCTTAATCAATCATATCTTGGAAGGCAACTATGGCAACAACCCAAGCTAAGTCATACTACATAAGGGAACCCTTTACAACTAACCTCAAGTCATACTTGTGTCATGTATGAACAACATCCCATACTACTACCCACACTAAGTACTCCTTTAGACTATCATGAATGTTCACTAGTTGGGGACTAGTCCCTCCATTCTATTTACCTCTTCAAGGCTACCAAGGAGTAACCCCCTAATAGGCTAGATCATGCTATCATCTTACTAACATATTTAGGTTAAGCTAAGCCAACTACCTTGGAAGACACACTATCATGCAAGTCCAAGCTACTCTAGGTTTCTAAGGTACAAGTGTCCTATCCTAGCTACCAAATAGTCCTATACCAACTAATTCATGCTAGCCTTACAAGTATATTATGATACAAATGCAAACTATACTTGGGAGAGTATGATTCTCAATCCTAAGCTATCCTTAGGAGAGTATGAGTCCTCAATCTGAAGCTACCATAACTAACCTAATTCAAGCTACCCTTGACATGCATCTTACAATGCATGGTCAAGCTACCCTTAGGAGAGTATGAATCCTCAATACTAAGATACCTTTAGGAGAGTATAAGTCCTCTATCCCAAAGCAACCATGAAATGGTCTTGGCCAAACCAAGTCAAGCTACCATGAAGGCATCCTAACAATGCTAGTTCAAGCTACCCATAGGAGAGTATAAATCCTCAATCCTAGGCTACCATGACTACACCTAACTCATGCTACCATGACATGCATTCTACAATGCTAAGTCAAGCTATCCTGTAGGAGAGAATAGATCCTCCATCCCAAGCTATCAACCTTGGTCTTATCCTACTAAGCCAATCTATACTGAAGGGAACATATGTCACAACGTCAAGTTATTCTAGTCTAACATTCTTTGATTCATTTTAGGTTATTGAGCAAACCTAGAATCCTTCTATGTGAGAGAACACTTGGATCTCCTAGAAATTTATGCTAAAGTGTGTAAGAGAAATACACAACAAGATCACATCATATTGACTTTACCCCCAAAGCCCTAACAATGATGGCTAGAAACCCTACTTTCAAGCTTAATTTCATTATATCATAATTCATGTCTAATTTCAAGATATTCAATCATATTATCTACTACTAAATGATTCTAGTCATAATTGATTCATAAAGGTTCAATTCTAACTTTACAAGTCAAGATCCTTCCTATTCAATCAAGTCTAGTTTAATTCATGATTAGATGATCTTAACTATGATCAATTAGTATACAAGACATTGATTTAGGAAGATCACCTTTGAACCATGAACTTTGCCTCTAATGGCATAAACCCACAAAGATCACATTCATCAATTTAGATTAGGGTTTACCATAGAGATCACATGAAATCATCATAATATCATTAAACAAATCTAAATCAATCATAATTAGGTGTTATCCTCTAGATTGGAATCACACCCAAACCCTACCTACAATGCAAGGACAACCCTAGCTAGAATTGGGTTTTTGACTTAACAATTAGGGGAAACTATGGGGGCTCTATGGGTGGAAGAACCCATATATGAATAATATTAACATACCTTGAATAAAAGTCCTAAACAAATCTTGAATCAATGGTGAATTCAAACCTAGTTGTTGCCCTTCTTCTTCTTCTTCTTCTTCTTCTTCTTTTTCTTCTTATATAGGAGGTAAATTAACTAAATAACTGACCTCCCTTAACCTCTAATTAATAACTAACTTAATTCCCAAACCCCCAAGTTAAAACTAAAAACTTAAAAACTGGCAGCACCTATGCCCACCCATCCACGGACCGTGGATGGGTCTACTGCCCATGCTGGCAAGTCGTAGGTTGAGTCTGAGGCTTCATTTGGCAGGCCTTAATGGGCCTTGACCCACGACCCCTACCTATAGGGTGTGGGTCCACCTACTAGCCGTAGGTGGCCAAACGTAGATCACAAAAATTTTACAGATTGGGGACTGTTTTTGGGGTCCCCCTCAAGGACCCCTTGGGTGGTTCTTGGGGGGTCGTACCTAGACGTTTGACCCTTAAAACCCCTATTCTAAGTACGGGAATCATTTCTATGATTTTTAATCTTCATAAACACTCCAAAACTCCTATGAAAGGCTCTAGAACTCACTAGTTCAACTCACTAAATTCTGGGGTGTTACATTATCCCCCACTTGGGAACATTCGTCCTCGAATGACACTTTAAACACTTCTTAGCCTCAAAAATCTAACTTAGCATCCCATTATGCATGCACTACATCTAAATGCACAAACCCAAGCAAGAAAACTTCAATTCAAAACCAAATTCATTCAATGCAACTCAAGGGAGTAAGAACTACTTCTACCAACCAAAAATGCATCAAATTCTATATCTACTCTTTTTAAAGGAGGAACTAACATCTCCGAACTAAAACATGCTCAACACACACACATGGAGCCTAAATGCAAAGTTCATCTCATAAAGTATTTATTTAAGGAGGAACCTTTCAACTCTACAAACTAGGGCATGCTCATAATCAACTCTTGAAGCCTATATGCCAATCTATTCAAAGCACTACAACATGAGAAAAACAATGCATATAAGTCATCTCTAACAAGACCTAAGCATTTTCATGGCCATACATATAAGGAAATCATGGCAACACATAAAGCACACAATAACCCTACTAGATAGGCACACTATCCCCCTCCCCCTAGGAGTAAGCCTACACAAATGTTTCTAAACATCATGCATACTAAAAACAACTTCAAAGTCCAACATAACAAGTAACAAAAGACAAGAAATCCGGAAATTTACTAAAACATAAAGCACATACCGGAAAGGACATGAGGAGATCACTCTTGATCCTCTCTAGATTGGAGAGCATAAAACCTATTCTTCTTTTGAGGCTCCACATCCCCATTACTAGAGGCAACTTGCTTTCCCTCTCTTCTTGTAACCTTAGCCTTAGGTCAATCTTTTATCATGTGGCACTCTCGCCACAACTAAAACAACCCTCTCTACCGGCCAAACACCTATCCTCATGCCTCTTACCACACCTAGCACAAGAGGGCCATAGGGACTCATTACTAATCCCTTGTGGACTAGGGGTAGACACACTCTCATCCTTATGCTTAGGAGCATTAGAAAAACCTTGTTTGGAATACTTTTGATTCCTAGAATGACCATGTCCATTGAACCCATCATGAAAGGACTTATCCCCATCCATCGTAGACCTCTTCTTCTCCCTAGGCCTCTCCTTCTTGAGTTTTGACTCTTCTATTTGTTGGGCAAACACCATGAGGTGTGAGATATCCATGTCATGCAAGCATTGCAATCTATACGACATTCTTCTTCTACCAAATCGGACACCCCCATCCTAAACCTATTCATCAAATCCCTTGGATTTGCTACCAAGCTTGGAGCATACTTATACAAAAGGGTGAATTTCAAAGAGTACTCATTAAAATTCACACCACCTTGCTTAAGGTTGATGAATTCTCCCAATTTGGCTTCCCTCAACTCCTGGGGAAAGAGCCTATCGAGAATTTCTAACTTAAAAGGTTCCCACTCTATAGGGCCCGCTCCTATGGGCCTACTATCTTTCCATTGCTCATACCAAATTTGGGCAAGGTCCTTCAATTGATAGGCGGCTAGTTCCGCTTTCTCAATAGGAGTCACGCCATGATTGCTAGCACTTTATAAACCTCCTCTATTAAGCTATTTGGATCTTCTTCCACTTTGGAGCCACTAAACTCCAGAGAGAGTTTGCTGAAATAAAAATGACTTTCCAATAAAATGATTGACAAGTCAAAGTTTGAGCTCTAAAATGAAAAAGAATGGAAAATAAAACTTGAGAAGAGGTAAAGATGATTGCAATAATGCTTTAAAAAGGTGAAGTCACTGAGCCAAATTGACCATACCTTAATCATCAACCCCATTACAATCCTAAAAGACCCTTGAGATCTTGCATGTACTAGGTTGTGTGATGATTGGAAAATATGGGCAAACGTATGGGATGAAGCCTGCATGGATTCCTCTTTTGGGATAGTGAGAGTTATGTTGATTCCTTATTTATTCATTAATTTGCTTTATGAGAGCACGAAATTGTTCTTGATGTGAGGGCATTTGAATGCATTTGTTGAAACATAGTCCTGCATTAGAAAAGTTGTTATAGTGAGCTTGAGCTTGGTTTGATACCAGTCAGTCATCATTTGAAACTATTTAATCATGATTTAGTGTTGCATGTTATTGAGAGTAGTTCTTATCATGGTACTTGCATATTAAACTAATTGTGTTCTTGATTTAATTGAGGACAAACAAAAGTTTAAGTTGGGTGTTGATGAGTGGTAGATTTTACACTCATTTGGGGTCTATTTAGTTCAACAATTAGTATCCTCAATGACTAATTATGTCTTATTCTAATGATATTGATGATTTGTAGCTATGAAAGCTAAGGGACAAGGCAAGGATGAATGTTCGAAAGAATGACCAAAAATATGAAAGGAAGTGTAAACTTCATATCATTGATCGCCTAATGAAAAGGGTGGATAACCCAATTGGCATGACCATCGCTAAAGGTGATAGTAATTAGAGAAAACTTGAAGACTTAAAAGGCGAGCAAAGGTGGTTCAATGATCCACCGAATGAGTAAGGCAGACTTGAACGAGCTCGCTGATTGAGTTTGTCACAACCCAAGGTATACCCTAAGCGTAACATGGTGTACAGGACCCCGAGAGGCCCCATACAAGCCACTTAACATTCATAACATAAGAAATAGAACAAAAGAGATAAAGAACAACATTTCAAATTCCAAAAGTTTTATGAAAGTAAAGCGGAAGTCTAAACACTTGTCTCATTATCCATCTAGTACATAATAACGAAATTGGGCCTAGCCCATACATCATTTCCAAAACTGGAAGCATGAGGACTCACTGAAGCTTGAAATCTCTCAAATCAACCTCTAGCCACGAAACTGAGAACCCTGACTGTCGGACCCTACATTTGGGGAAATATAGGCAAGATTATGTGTTAGTACAAACATATAGCAAGTATCATAGCCATGTGTAAAAACATTTAAATCATGGACATTTTCATGATTGTGCAATGATCAAGCTAAAACATAAATCTTGAATGTTAGAAAACATAAGTCATAAATCATGATCAATGCAGCTGAAAATAATCTTCAAACATACTTACTAAACTTCTTGAAATAACCTTGGTTCATCATAACTTTGCTTGTTTGTGGGAAGTAGCCTCAAAAGACATATAAGAACATGTGAGCTATCAAAATGGAATCCGGTGTCTCCCACACCGAAAAGAGTTGTCCTACTTGCCACGGTAAGGACCATGAACTTCTAGCTATTGTGGATCCACTAGCTAATGTCTTTCTAGAAAATCCTATGTTGGCACATAGTTTATGGAACATGGGTAATCGTCACTTGTCCACTCGGTTCTAAGCTTAACTTCCACAAAATGGTTCTCATTCATAGTTCATCTTAGCTCTTAAAGGAACATGGGTAATCGCCTATTTTCCTTACATCATGTGTTATGGGTAATCACCTCTTGTCTTTTACTTAGAGAGCATGGGTAATCGCCTCTTGCCTCAACATTGGCATAACTGCTTACTTATTGGTTCATTTTTGGTGAGAAGACCTTTCAACCCTAATAACCCTTATTATGTGAGAAATCCTTTCACAACTATGCTTTAATGTGTTTATGAGAAGTCCTTTCAACAACACAACAAAAACAACATTATTGATACTTCACTCTCAAAGCATCCTCAAAACATTTACATCAATTTCATAAGAACAAGCATAATTCCATAATTCAATCTTCATAGCTCAAAACCCACTTCCATGCATCAATAACTAGAAAACGTGATTTAGACCTGGATTCCTGGAAATTCATCATAAATTCATGTAATTCTATCAATTCATGCTTGATTTCATTTAATCTTCTTTCATAATCCAAAACCCACATTATATGATCATAACTTGGAAAACAAGCGGATTACATGGGTTCGTGGGGAATCATCATAAAAACATGAGATTAACTCAATTCATGCATAAAAGATCATAAACCCATCAATAAATTAATAATCAAGAGAGACCACAACATAAAAGAAAGACATAACTCAACTGGAGGTTTCTATCTTTGAAATAGGAGAATTTGGGAACACCATGAATGGAAGGAATTCATGGATGAAAAGTATCATACCTCAATGCCAAAGGCTTGCCTTTAAAGGTGGAATTGGAGACTTGCTTTGAAAGCCTATGTTGGACCCTTCATCTTCAAGTTTTCTAGAGAGAGAAATATTTTGGAGGGGAAGGACTTGATCTTCTTTGGTAAATTTAATAGAATGACTTGAATGGGTAATTTTGGGGTTAAAATCACTTATATAGGGGTTATAATAAGGGCAAAATGACATAGTATCAAGATAAAATAATTAGGAAAAAATGAAACTGCCCTTGTCTTACAGCTGACGCAAATCTCCAGATAGAGGCCCACACGAACCGTCTCAGGGTCCATGAGTTGTCTGGGCAGTCGTGACCCTAGACCAGTGGCTTGGGGGATTCTGCCTCCCTTCATGACCACCACCACGACCTGTTTGGCTCTTCATGATCCGTCTGGGTGCTCGTGAGAGGAACCTAGCCTTGGGGAGGACATTTTCCACTTCACCAAGGCAACACCACGAGTCGTGGTGCCCTTCACAGCTCGTGAAGGGCTCCATGGAGGGTGCCATGGCCAAGTGGAGGGCTGGTGACCTCCTACTTGCCTCCCTTTCTAGGTTTCTTGATTCTAGGGTGTTACACTATCTTCCCTTTAGGAACATTCATCCTCGAATAGGATCCTAGATATCATATGAAGGAAAGAACTCTAAACTAGCAACCCATCATGCATGCAATCACATAAATGCACATATCCGAGGAGGAAACATCAACTCCAAGTTAAAGCATATTCAAAACATCATATCATGAAGTCTATATGCAACTCATACTCAAATGCACATAAACATGTAGAAATCGATCAAGTTGACTTATTTTCTCAAAACTTAAGCTTTTTCAGGAACATGCATAAATGAAGAAATCATGGGAATATCTAAGACACATGACACCAAAAGAGTAAACCATAAGGAACTCATTACCTTAAGCTAGAGTAGGGGCAGAAGGAAAGAGATGAGGATATCGGGACATCATATCGGCCTCGGCCTCCCAAGTAGCACCCTCAACTAATTGATTCCTCCACAACACTTTCACAGAAAAAACTTCTTTATTTCTCAACTTCTTGACTTATCGGTATAATATCTCAACTGGAGCTTCTTCATAAGAAAGATTCTCATCAACTCCCAAAACTTTTAAGGGAACTATAGATGTCGGATCACCAACACATTTCTTCAACATAGAGACATGGAAAACTGGATGCACCGATGCCAATTTATTAGGCAATTCAAGTTCATAGGCAATTTTACCAACACGCCTCAAAATCTGATATGGGCCTACATAATGGGGACTAAGCTTCCCCTTCCTACCAAACCTCATTACACCCTTCATGGGTGAGATTTTCAAGTAAACCCAATCATGAACATTAAAATCAAGATCTCTTTTTCTCACATTGGTATATGACTTATGTTGATTTTAAGCCATTTTCAACTTTTCTCTAATAAGTCAAACTCTCTCCATAGCATCATGCACCAACTTGGGGCTTATTAGTGCAACTTCACCCACCTCAAACTAGCCTATAGGAGATCTACACCTCCTACCATACAATGCCTCAAATGGAGCCATACCAACACTTGAGTGATAACTATTGTTATAGGCAAACTCAATCAAAGGCAAATGATCTATCACACAAGCTCTCAACATATCTTCCAACGTTTGGATAGTACGCTCTATTTGTCCATCGGTAGTCGTACTAAGCTTAACACGAGTACTAAGACCCTTTCGAAAAGATTTCCAAAACTGAGAAGTGAATTGAGTACCACTATCGGAGATAATTGATAAAGACACTTCATGCAACTTTACCATCTCCGTCAAGTATAATCTAGCATAGTCCTCTGCCGAATAAGAAACCTTAGTAGGAATGAAATGAGCTGATTTTGTCATTCGATCTACTATAACCCAAATCGAGTCATGTTGTCGCCGGGTGCGAGGCAAACCAATAACAAAGTCCATATTCACATCTTCCCACTTCCAAGTAGGAATGCTAATGTATTGGGAAAAACCTCCAAGTTTCTGATTCTCAACTTTCACTAGTTGACAATTCGGATACTTAGCCACAAATTCCGCAATATTCTTCTTCATCCTATTCCACCAATAGACCTCCCACAAATCACGGTACATCTTGGTGGCTCCTGGGTGAATTAAATACCGAGAATTATGGTCTTCTAACAAGATTTGGTCCCTCAAGTCATCAGCATTAGGAACACACAAGTGACCTTGGTATCTATATACACTATCTCCCCCTTAGGAGAAAGCCTCTACAGACTTTTTAAGCACCGCTTCCTTCAATTCAACCAAAGTTGGATCAAGACCCTGCTTTGCTTTCACATCTACCACAAAAGACGATTCTGAACCATTGTGGATCATAACACCACCCTTGGTAGAGTCCACTAATTAAACACCCAACCAGGCCAATCTATGAACATCTCAAACAAACTCCTTCTTATCTTCTTCGAGATGAGCAACACTACCCATAGATAACCGACTAAGAGCATCTGCCACTACATTCACTTTACCAGGGTGATAGAGAACACTCATATCATAATCCTTAAATAACTCAAGCCACCTCCTTTCGCGAAGATTTAGATCCTTCTAATTAAACACATATTGTAAACTCTTATGGTCATTGATTAACGTTTCAAGCAAACCTCATCCAATTCTAGGCGTGAACGATCGTTAACTAGTATAACACCCAACTAAGAGATAGGATCGAACCTACAGGGAGTGGTACATGTTCAAATTCCACTATGAAGTACAAACGTGGTCTAATTAGTTATAGGAAGAGAAATTATCAAAAAAGACATGTAAACAAGTCAAAGGGGTTGACATGAATGTCAGATAAGGGGTTTTGGTTAGCAATTATCAGCCATAACACAACAAAATAAGAGAAAATAACAATATAGAGAGGAATTCTCTAGATGTGATCGGTTATAGGCAAATTTCACTATATGGGTAGTTGAAACTACTAATAAATAGATAAATATCAATGGGTAGGCTAGACTATGAGTGAAATAGTTTCTCTCAAACAACTATCACATTTCAAGTGATTTCTTTCGAACATTAACAAGCTTAGCAAATAAGAATAGCCCACAACCTTAATACATCCTCTCTCTCTCGAGCAAGATGGGTAGGTTTGGGTGTAGAATTTACTATTTCGAGCTGAACCCATATCAACACAATGCCTACAAATCATTAATCAAGAGCTTTGGTTCCAAAACCTCTCTCTCAAGCAAGCTAAGAACTCAAAATTAGAATTGCATTTGCAACTAAAATTCATAGATTAAATCACAGCTAATGATTAAACCCACTTCAATATAGCATATAAATCAGTAATTAACAATACCCATAAGCTAATTCAACCCATAATCACATGATCACAACCCAAGAATTGGGGTTTTAGCCAAACTTCATAAAAGGGTAAAAATAATTACCAACTCGATTAGCCACCTGTGGGGTAATAGTCTCCAAGCCTTTACAATGTTCCAAAATAGTTAAGTTATAAAACCCAAGTCAAAAACCTCAAAATTCTACAATAAGCACTCAAAAACATAGAGAAAACTCTACTCTAGAATGGGAACTGCATTATCTGAGTGAGAACTGGGAGAGAACTTCAGGGAACTCTCGGTACTCCCCAAAATTCTTTTACAAATCAGTTTATAGTTTTCCCAAAATTTATCCTGAAAGTCCAGTCGGTGGATTAAGTCGGGCTCGCCAAGTGGTTCGGCGATCCGCCCTTTGCTCCTTTCCATCGCCATTTTGCATTGGTTTTCAGCATCTTAAGTCATGTAAATTTGGGTGATCCATTGTGTTGTCGCGAAATCGATCGGCGATTTACCGATTGACCATTTTTGTCGCCAACTGGGTTTCTTCCCCCAAGGTTGGCACACTGGAAATTTAGGCGAGCTGAAGAGCCACTCGGTGGTTCACCGAGTGGTCTTGGCGATCACCAGGATCTCCTTTTCTCCACTTCTTCACCTTGTTTTGCTCTTTTTTGCCTAGTAGTGTCCTTGCCTTACTCCTTAGCTCATATACCTAAAATCAATTATTTAACATCAATTTATAGCATAATTTAGGAATTTGAGGATACAAAAACTATCAAAACAAAGCCCTAAATGAGTCCAAATCGCGGACTCATCAACACTCCCAACATAAACTTTAGCTTGTTCTCAAGTGAAACTTAAAATTAGCAGTTCAATAAGGATATCTCAAATAGTGTTGCATAAGACTCAACATGAATGCACACAAAAGGTTCAAACTACATATACAATGCTCAAATGAGCACCCAAAGATTCAAATTGTGACTCACCATTATCAAGGATACTCAAGTTCACATTACTTGCTTCAAATGCAAGTTCAAGCTCAACAAAGGTACTCAATTGCCCTCACAACTAAGACCATTCCTCATTCACACATCAAAAATCAACAATTTAAAGTCCCGGAATCACATACAGCTCTCACACTCAAAAAGACAAACACATGCATGACTTCAACCATAGGCATGCCCTTATTTTCCAATCAACATTCGTTTCAGCTCACTAAATATCACAAAGGTCTTTTTAAGGCTTGTAACGGGGAAGAGTGCAAAGGTATGGTCATTTAAGCCATCTAACTTCATAAAGTATGGCCTGAAAATCACTATTTCTCCTTATCTTACACCTTCAAACATGTTCAAACTCCACCCCATTATTCAACTATACATGAATCACCAAATACCCCATTTTTCGCTATGTTCACACACTTTATTTCATAATTCTTGCTCTTTTTTAGTTTTTTTGTTTTCTTTCTCTTTCTCTTTTCTATCTTTTCTTATTCTTTTTTCTTTTTTTTCTTTCTTCTTTCTCTCTTTTTTAATATGGAGGGGTTCCATCTTTTTCAAAACAGTCCAACAAAGGGGGAGTTGTTTTTGCACTTCTTGATTTTCCTTTTTTTTCATCACACCCCTAACTTAGGGTTTTGGCCTAAGTTGGCTATTCAAACATACCAATACTTCATTAAGTTTTTAGGTGATGGGATAAAGAGGTCAAAGTCGTTCAAGATTCTTCTAAGAAAAGGATAGGCACAAAAGGTGCCAAGCTAGGTTCACACTTCTCACAAGGTTGGCCATAAAGAGGTATATTGTCAAATTTGGCTCACTCTTCAAAATTCTTGCCTAAGATCATTTCAATTGCTCACTTCACTCAATCAATCGGACCAACGGGGAAGTTCTAGGTGTCATCAAATACAATGTTCAAGACGACCTCACCACACAAGACATTGGTACCAATATCAAACAAGACTCCACACTTTCTAGATAACATGCAATGTTCATCACAAGAGACTCATTCGACAACTGGCTAGTCACAACGAGATGCTAAAAGTTCACATATTGCCTACGTAACTTAGTTAGCCTCATCATAGCCGCACATTCATTTTGTTCAATTAAGAGCATTATTCAAGTCATCGGTATTGACCACAATCGATACTCAAATGTTCACAAGAACAGCCACAATCACACACACAAGAGGTGGAAAAATTTTAAAATTGGTTCAAAAATTGCTTTTCACATCTAAACAATGGGCCACAAGCTAAGAACATCTGCAACACAATTCAACAACCAAGATAATATCAAAACAAATAAGCTCAATATTCACAAAACATCATCAAAGAAGAACCAATATGCACAAAATAGTCCAAAGGAGGTAGATATGGAAATACCTCACCCAACCCAACAAAATATGCAGTTGTCCTCAAATGAGACTAAAACTAAAATAGCGTATAAAAAGTAACAAAGAGGGAGGGGAAAAGTCATCCTGCCAGGCTAGGCCTAGGTGAAGTCTGCATCTCAGTCACTCCATCTATTGGGGCATGAGTGCCCTGTGTCTCAGTAATCATGAAAGTATTCTCAGAGAGGCTTGTCTAGCTATCTCGAACATGGCACCCTCTAAGTCAGTCAGGTCCTCATAAACATCCTCCTCACGCACACCAAGCTGCTCCTCATCTATCTCGGCCTTGGACTCAGCAGCAGTAACATCAGCCCTAATTTCATCTCTGGCAGAAGCCGGAGGCACCTCTGAACAGGCTAGAACATCTGCACTTGGGTTATTTGGGATCTCCACCATCCCAAATAGTAAAGTAAAGTTTGTGGACTTTAGATGGTCCACATCCTACCTCAGGTCAGAAACATCAGCCTTCAAGGCCATCACCTCCTCAGTATCACTCTATCCTCTCTCACAAACATCTACTCTCGCTATGGGGCATCAATAGAAACCCTGAGAGGTTTCAATGTAGCAGTAATAGCTATCTCGATCATCCCAGGCATTGCGGCCTCTAGCTGGGAGGTATGCACATCAGCATAATGGGATAGGTGCAGCAGAACTAGGAGTTGGGGGAGTAGTAGAAGAGCCAAGAGTGTCGAGAGGAGCGGAGCTAGAAGTACCTGAAGGCCTAGTGGCCGGAGTAGGCATGGCTGCCTATACAGGTAGTGTATCAATATCAACCTCCGGGGATGAGTCCACCGGAGCTGCTCTTCTCCTATCATCCTTATCCCTCATGTACTCGGCCTCTATACGCCAGATGTTGGTAGAAGATGTGGGTGCAATCTCAATATCCCTCTTCTCATCACACGAAACTCTGGCCCATTGACATAACTCTGTGATCAATACCGGGAATGGGAGAGATGTTTGGCCCTGCTTGGCCCTCATGGCCATCTCCTGCTCAATAACCAAACCCAAATTAAGCCATTTCCTGTCTATGATAGACCCAAGACAGGCTGCCTTTGGGTGGCAGAGAATGGACTCATTTTGCGACGGCATGATCATGTCGCTAATGAATCCAAACCAGTACCTAGCTGCTATATTAAGATCCTTCTTGTCTATAGGCACTCAAGTCTCAATCAACCTCGAAGTGGTGTCAGAAAAAAGAGAGGCTAGCCAACTCTTTAGGTCATCCAGAGTCTTTGTTGTGATCATACTCTGGTATTCGTGCATGAAGTCTCTAGCCCTTTCAAACACAACATTTATATCATCACTTCTGCATCTAACTTTCTTCCGTCAGACCATCACGAAATCCATCAGCTTGAAGGCACTAGCCTTCTTCTTCTATTGAGGTACCAAATCACCGTAAGCTGAGTACAACTTCCAGACCCAGGTAGGAATGTATGGGCCACAAGGCTTGGTGAAGACCTCGAATCTATGGAACCTGAGGGTGACCCACACAGCTGGATGCCTTTCCACTACAAAATATATGGACAATCTCCTCTCCTCTAAGATGGTCCTCAATCCCTCAACCTTTAACCTGTCAGAGGAGGACCCTGTACTGGTGGTGTTGGGACAACCATTTGTGCTGGAGCTAAAGGAGGGGGAGTCTAAGCTATCGGGATCCTAGACGGATCATGCATCCCCTTGGAGCGAATCTCTTCTCTCCGATCTTGCAGCAACTGATCATCCTCAGGCTCAGAGAATGAAGCCTGAGAATTATGGGATTCTCACTCACTGCCAGAGTTGTATTCTGGTGTCTCAGCTTTGGGCGGCTTGCCCTTTCCCTTTCCTCCCTTTGGAGGTAGCTTCTTTGACTTGGCATTGGAAATAGTTGCTTCATCATTTATGATGACTCTTCGTGCTCGCTTTCAGGGTGGCATTCCACTATCATTCAAATGGGTTCTAGCCATATCTGCAAAACAATGAAGAAACATTTAGAAAAATTTCTAGAAAAATTGCACAAAATTAAATTGCAAAAAGACTCGCCGAACCGTTCGACGAGTCACCTAGTTGCTTTGGTGAGCTAGATCGAGCTCGCTGAAAGTACCAGCGCAAACAAATTCACAAATTAAGATAGGTCAGTGATCTCTAGCTCCATTCAGTGAATCGCCGGCACCAATCAGTGAGCTAGAAATAGCTCACCGAAAGTTACAGTGTATTTTAGGGGTTAGGGGTGCAGAAGGGTGATCAAGAAGGACTTTTGGTGAGTCATCGAGTGAACTCGGTGAGCTCAGGCATATCGCCGAAAGTTATAGAACACAATTCATCAATTATAGGATATTAAAGACGGTCTAAGGGGACTTCGGCAAACCGCTGAACCACTTGTCGAGCTCGACTCAGCTCGCTAAATGGCCCAACGTGCCAGTTTTCACCCCACTTCTTCAAAATTCAACCCGTAACCCCTGAAAACAAAATAAACACATACTCTATCAAATTCAATCAAGACCCATACTACCCATGCCCTCGAGGTACTCAGACTCCCCCCTCCCATTTGGCCAAAATTGGTCATTTGACGTCTTTTGCCCTTAAGAATGATGTCAAATGCTCCATCATTAGGGTAATACGTCATTTAGCACAAATAGGGGTTACGTAGAGTTCACCCCACTCGACCCAATACATTTTTATTGTAACCCAATAATTTAGACTCGAATTTAACAATCAAAGACACGGGAATCTATAAATACGCACAATTAGGCACTAACTTAACTTATTACGGGCAATCCAATAATTAAACCAGATCAAATCAACTACCCAACAACAATCAACAACACATTACCAATTTCCATTCAAGTTTAACCACATATAGAGTGCGGGGTTTGGAAAACCAACCTTTATGCCAAAATAATAGATTGTAATGCTATGCGGCAAAGTTCCACAATCCCGAGCAAGGATTTCACAAGGTACGAGGATAAAACACAAGAATACTAAAGATCTAAAGCAGGGAGTGAGAGTACGGGAGTTAATAATTGGAGAAGATGAAGGATTTTGAAATTTTAAACCATTTGGCCTTTAAAACCTTTCAGTTAGCGCTCCGTTTGGTGGTATAAGTCATGCTCGCCAAACCACTCGGTGATGCGCTGAGTGATATTTTGGCTCACCAAGTTTTACAAGACTCTCAGCAATTTGGGGGTTCAAACGGCAGACAAAGTCGGGCTTGCAGACCTATTCGATGAGTCACCGATTGAGCATGTAGACCATTGAGTTTTACAGAGTTCCCCTTTTAAGCTTAGTGGTTCCAACGGTTGTCCAAGTCGGGGCTCGCTGACCTATTCGACGTGTCGCCAACTAGACTTTGCTCGCCAAATTACCCTTTTTCCAACACTTTTCACTTTTCAACTTGCACAATCAACACCCGTTATTCAAAATCAAAAACTAAAGCATCAAAAACTTGGGTTGCCTCCCAAGAAGCGCCTTAGTTAACGTCGTGGCACTACTTGGATATGCTTTCAAGGATCATTCTTTGGGTTCGCCAAGGTATCACTTAGTAAGCCCCCTTTTGGCCTAGGGTTCAAATGAGAAGAAATTTGATCCATTTGCCTTTCCAATTTTTTAATTGACACTGAATGGGAGGTGATCGTCTGATTAAGTGTAGAGACATCCTTATTCATCTCCTTCAACACTTTGTCCGACCCTTCAACTTTGTTGAGAATGCGTGAGAGCATGTCTTTAGTGTGGACATTTTCCAGTTCCTTAGGCTTTTGATGATCATGGGGTGGGAATACCTATCCTTGTCACCCTCTCTTTCCTTTCAAGTAACGGTACGGTCATGCCACTCTCTTTCACGATCTCTCCAGCCATCATCTCTATTCCAACCCGAATTTCCACCTGGCTTTGGATAGTTTGAACGATATCCTCCTCCTTGATTAGCTAGGAAGTTCACTTCCTAATTGTACAGAGCTTCAAACTGAGCTTCTTCAGGGTTTGCTCCACCAACACCCACAGCATTAACACTCTTCATACCACTACCCATCACATTTTTCATCAAGATATCCAACTGGGTTATCATTTTGGGCATGTTTTGGTCTCTCTCTTGATCCTTCTCGATTTGCACTTTTGTCATTCCAAAGGTGAGAGGAGAGACTTGGTCTTCACAAGTGTACCACGCTCTGTTTATCTTGGTCATTCCATCAAGGAGTTCAGACGCTACTTCATAGGGTTGTTGCATTATACCTCCGGGAACAAGTTGATCAACAACTCCTTTGTTCACTGAGTCAAGGCTCCTATAGAAGTACTGCTGCAATATATGATTAGGCAGTCTGTGAGTCGGACATTGAAGCACCAACTTCTTAAACCTCAGCTACGTCTCGTGGATTGGTTCACCTTCCAAGTATTTGAAACCTTGGATGCTATCTCTGAGCGTCATCATCCTTGATGGGGGAAAGAATCTCACATTGAATGTAGCGGTAAGCTCATCCCAAGATGTGATGGAATCCCTTGGCACTCAACTAACCATTTGCTAGCTTCACCCATCAAAGAGAATGGAAACAACCAAAGATGAACTGATTCTTGTGATATGTTCTTAAATGAGAACAGGCGACAAACGTCCACGAAGTTCCTAATATGCTCATGGGGGTCATCGTAAGTCAATACCCCCATATAGACCTTTCATTTAGATGAGTTGTAGCATTGTGCTAGTGACATGGAAGACAACATTCCCTTCAATTGGAAGTAGACGTATTACACCAACTACACCCAATTGGATTGGGTCATTCATATTGTTAAGATTCCCAATATCATCTTAGTGGCCCACTTGACTACCATTACTCCTGTTTACGCTCATCTCTTCCTTTACTCAACACAAACAACACAAAATAAAAACTAAAGTAAGTCGATTCAACTACAACCAAAAAGATCACAGTTCAACTTCAATAAAAGAATTTTAAACAATAGCACTCCCCGGCAATGGGGCTATTTTGATTAATGTTTCAAGCACACCCCATCCAATTCTAGGTGCGAACGGTCGTTAACTAGTATAAAACCTAACTAAGAGTTGGGGTTGAACCCACAAGGAATGGTACGTGTTCAAATTCAACTATGAAGTAGAAACATGGTCTAATTAGTTATAGGAAGAGAAATTATCGAAAAAGACATGTAAACAAGTGTAAGGGGTTGACACGAATGTCAGATGAGGGGTTTTGGTTTGCAATTATTAGCTACAACACAAACAAAACAAGATAAAATAATAATATAGAGAGAGGAATTCTCGGGATGTGATCGATTATAGGCAAATTTTACTATATAGGTAATTGAAACTACTAATAAATAGCTAAATATCAGTGGGTAGGCTAGACTATGAGTGAAATAGTTTTCTCTTGAACAACTATCACGTTTCAAGTGATTTCTTTCGAACATCAACAAGCTTAGCAAATAAGAATAGCCCACAACCTTAATACATCCTTTCTCTCTCTCTTGAGCAAGATGGATAGGATTGGGTTTAGGATTCACTCTTTTGAGCTGAACCTATATCAACCCAATACCTACAACCCTTTAATCAAGAGCTTTGGTTCCAAAACCTCTCTCTCAAGCAAGCTAAGAACTCAAAATTAGAATTACATTCGCAACTAAAATTCATAGATTAAATCACAGCTAATGATTAAACCCACTTCAATATCGCATTTAATTAGTAATTAAAAATACACATAAGCTAATTCAACCCATAATCACATTATCACACCCTAAGAATTGGGGTTTTAGCCAAACATCATAAAAGGATAAAAATAATTACCAACTCGATTAGCCATTAGCTGGGTAATAGTCTCCAAGCCTTTACAATGTTCCAAAATAGTTAAGTTCAAAAACCCAAGTCAAAATCCTCAAAATTCTACAATAAGCACTCAAAAACATAGAGAAAACTCTACCTTAGAATGGGAACTGTAGTATCTGAGTGAGAACTGGGTGAGAACTTCTGGGAACTCTCGAGAATCCCAAAAATTCCTTTTAAAAATCAATTTATAATTTCCTAAAATTTAGCCTGAAAGTCCAGTCGGCGGATTAAGTCGAGCTCGCCAAGTGGTTCGGCTTTGCTCCTTTCCGTCGCCATTTTGCATTGGTTCTCAGCATCCCAAGTCCTGTAACTTTGGGTGATCCAGTGTGTTGTCACAAAATAGATCGGTGATTCGCTGATTGCCCATTTCTGTCGCCAACTTGGTTTCTTCCCCCAGGGCTGGCACTAGAACTTTAGGCGAGCTGAAGAGCCACTCGGTGGTTCGCCGAGTGGTCTTAGCGATCACCAGGATCGCCTTTTCTCCACTTCTTCGGCTTGTTTTGCTCCTTTTTGCCTAGTAGTGTCGTTATCGTACTCCTTAGCTCATATAACTGCAAATCAATGCTTTCACATCAGTTTATAGCATAATTTAGTGAGAACACTAAAACTATTAAAACAAAGCCCTAAATGAGTCCAAATCTTGGACCCATCAGTCATGAAAACATCGACATTAACACCATATAAATAGTGCCTTTGAATTTTCAAGGCAAAAACAAATGCCGCTAGTTCAAGGTCATGGTAGGATAATTCTTTTCATGAATTTTAAATTGCCTTGAAGCATAGGCAATAACTTTACGATTTTGCATAAGCACACATCCTAACCTAGTTATCGAGGCATCGCAATAAACAACAAAACAATCAGCCCCTTCCGGCAAAGTCAACACCGGAGCAGAAGTAAGTCTATCCTTCAATTCCTAAAAACTGTTCTCACATGCTTTGGACCATATGAAATTAGCCTCTTTTGAGTCAATGTTGTCAATGGAGAGCAATTCGAAGAAGACCCCTCAACAACCTTTTGTAGTAACCAGCTAAACCCAAGAAACTTCTAATATCCGAAGGGGATCTAGCCAACCCTTGACCGCATCCTTCTTCTTAGGATCTACTTGAATACCCTTATTTGAAATAATGTGACCAAGAAAAGCTACGGACCTTAGCCAAAACTCGCATTTGCTAAACTTTGCAAAGAGTTGTTGGTCCTTGAGAATTTGCAACACAATCCTCAAATGATTGACGTGATCATCCTTACTTCTCGAATAAATCCATATATCATCAATGAACACAAGCACAAACATGTCAAGATATTGTATAAACACCCTATTCATCAAATCCATAAAAGCTGCCGGAGCATTAGTCAAATCAAAGAACATCACTAAAAACTCAAAATGAACATGCCATGTTCTAAAAGCCATTTTCAGAATATCATCTTCCTTCGCCCTTAATTGTAGATAACCCAACCGGAGGTCAATTTTGGAAAAATAACTTGCCCCTTGAAGTTAGTCAAACAGATCATTTATTCTTGGGAGAGAATACTTGTTCTTAATGGTAACCTTGTTCAACTATCGATAGTCTATACATATGGAGAGAACTATATTTATTTCTCACAAACAAAACTGGAGCACCCCATAGAGAGATACTCAGTTGGATGAAACCCTTATCTAAAAAATCTTTCAATTGCTCTTTCAACTCTTTATGTTCTGCCGAAGCCATTTGGTAAGGAGGGATAGAAATAGGTTGCGTATCTGGGAGAAGGTCAATACCTAAGTCTATTTTCCTTTTGGGAGGAATACTGGGTAAATAATCTGGAAACACTTTTGAAAACTCATTAATAATGGGGACCGACTTGAGAGTAGGGGTTTCAGAATCTACATCCCTTACCCTAACTAGATGGTTTATTCAACCCTTAGAAATCATCTTTCTAGCTTTAAGACAAGAGACAAACTGACTCTTAGGCATAGAATTTCACCTTTTCCATTCTAGGACAGGCTCATTTGGGAACTGAAATTTGACTACACGAGCTCTACAATCAATAGAAGCATAACACGCATGCAACCAATCCATACCAACGATGACATCAAAATCTAGCATATCTAGCTCTACCAAATCAACAAGAGTAACATTATGGGACAAGGATACGAGACACCTTCTATAGACCCACTTAGCCACAATAGAATCACCAACAGGAGTAGAGACAGAAAAAGGATCTAACAACACATCTGGAAGAACATCAAACCTCATAGCCACATATGGCATCACAAAAGACAAGGTAGCACTGGGATCAAGTAAAGCATAAACATCAAGTTGGAAGTACTGGTAACCACATCGAGAGAACCCTCTTGCTCACCACGAGTTTGAAGTGCATAGAATCAGCTTTGCTTGGGAGCATTTAAACTCAAACCACTAGGACCAGATGAAGTATTGGGTTGAGCTCATCTATGACTATCTCCCTCATTCTTAGTAGCTAAAGGACAATCTCTTATCTTAGTCCATCATACCACAACCAAAACAAGCATTGGAACCCGCTAGACATTGCCTTCATGCTTCCTTCCACACTTAGTACAAGTAGGCAATAGAGACCCACTACCATTTCCTCCTTGAGGCTTAGGGTTAAACACCCTCTTTTTATTGAAACTATAAGGAGCATTGGAGGAACCTTGACTGGAAATATTTGTCGGAACTTAGGACGACTATGTCCATCGAACCTTGAATGTGAGAAATTACCATTACCGGTCCTTGCTTTCTTCACCTCCCTAGACTTTTCCTTAAGTTTCTTCTCTTCTATTTATTGAGAATGAACCATGAAACAAGAAATATCCATATCATTAACAAGCATGGTGATGCAACATTCTTTAACTACCATTTTGGACATACCCAAAATGAACTTGCTCATCCATGCCCTAGGATTGGCAAGCATAGTAGGAGCATATTCCTTCACACTCATACTTCTTTGATGAAGGTTGATGAATTTTATCACCTTTTCCTCCCTCATCTGGAAAGAACCTATCAAGGAAAGAAATTTTGAAAATTTTCCAATCAATGGGACCTACATATTCCAGTATCCCTTCTTTCTATTGGTTATACCATATTTAAGAAACACCCTTAATTTGATAAGTGACCAACTCCGCCTTTTGCACTGGCGTCACTCCCATGATCATCAACACTTTGTAAACCTCATCAATGAACTCTTGGGGATCTTCCTCAACCTTAGAACCATGAAACTCCAGGGGATTCATTCTAGTGAAGTTCCTCACTTTAGATGTCGTTGTAGGCACATTTGGGTATATGGAACCCACATCCTCCCTATTGGCTTGAGCCGTCATGGCTTGGGCCAACACTTGAAAAGCAGCTTTAAACTCCTCATTAGTCACTTGTTTGGCCAGAGGGTCAACCGGAGCTTGAGGAGCTTGAGAAGGTGCTTCTTGTTCCACATTCTCCCTCGCATTCATTCTAGCATATGTGATGAGTCCGAGATTTGGACTCATTTTGGGCTTTATTTACAATGATTTAGTGTCCTCAAATGCTTGTTTTGTGCAAATAACAGATGTAAAACCCTTGATTTCCAAGTATATGGATTGAGGAAGAATGCAAGGACACTCATTTGCAAAAAGGAACGAAGTGAGCTGAAAGAGTGAAGGAAAGAAAGTCTAGTGATCGCCAAGTCCATTTGGCGAGTCGCCAAATGGCTATTGACTGCCAAAAGTTCCAGTGTGCCAAGCCTTGAAAGAGAAAACCAAGATAGCAAGAGAAAGGAGCAGTCGGTGGATCGCCGAGTGGTTTCGCGATGCAGTGTTGGATCGCCCAAAGTTACAAAATTTGATGATGCTGAAGGCCAAGGCAAGAAGGGCGATGAAAATGACCAAAGGGCGGATCGCCAAGTTGATCGGTGAGCCCAACTTATTTTGCCGAGTGGCTCTTTGCAGCATATGTTTGGTGACTATAAATACATTTTTGAATATTTAGTTTAGTATCAAATTATCATTTTTAGGAAATATTATTATTATTCATATTGAACTCTAAGTATTGAGACAAGTTTTCTCTAGTTTTTTCTAAGCTTTGAAGAATTGAAGTTTTTCACTTTTGAGAAATTAGAAGTGGGTCTTTGAGATTCTTCGAATTGGACCATTGTAAGAACGAAATCAATCTTACCCAGTTGATGGAAACTCAATTTGGTGATGATTTTTATCTTTTATGATGTCTAGCTAAAACCCCAATTCTTGGGTGTGTTATGTGATTATAGGCTAATTTAGTTTATGGGTATTGCTAATTGTTAGTTTAATACTAGTTAGAAGTGAGTTCAATCATTAATTGTGGTTTAATTTAAGAATTGTAGTTACAAATGCAGTTCTACCATTGTGTTTTTGGCTTGCTCAAGAGAGAGGTTTTAAAACCAAGATTATTGATTGATGGTATGTGGGTATTGGGTTGTCATGGGTTCAGCTCAAGAGAGTGAATCCTAAACCCTTTTCCACATATTCAGCTCGAGAGAGTGAATGGACTAAAGTGCAGGTTGTTTTTATTTTGCATGCTTGTTGATGTTCGAAAGAAATCAACTTGATTCGGGGTAAATTGTTCGAGAGAAAGTTTACCCCCTCTATAGTCTAGCTTACTCACTAATATCTAGCTATTTTTTAATAGTTGCAATTACATATTTGTCCATATCAGCCTATAATCGAATCACATCCCAAGAACCCATCTCATTATTGTTATTTCGTATTGTTTATTGCTGTTGTAGTTGATAATTAAAACCAAAACTCCCTTATTTGACATTCGTGTCATCCCCTGATTTGAATCTTGTTTTTATTTGATAATGTCTATTCTTATGACTGATTTGACCATGTTCACACTTTCCTATTGAATCTTAAACACGTACCGTTCCCTGTGGGATTCGACCCTAACTCATTTAATTGGGTGATATACTGACTAGCGATCATTGACACTTAGAATTGGATGAAGTTTCCTTGAAACGTTAATCAAAATGGCGCCGTTGCCGCGAAGTGGTGTTGGTTAAGATTCTTTTGGTTAAGTTGAATTTTGTTCTTTTTAGTCATAGTTGAATCTACTTACTTTTAGTTTGGTTTTCGTGTTGCTTGTTGAACAGAAGAAATGAGCAATATCTTGTAGCAAAAGTTACCTAATGGATCACCATCCTTTGAGATTAATGATTCTTAGGGATAACATCCTAACTTTCAAGCAATTGGAGGGTGAGTCAATCCATGAGTTGTGGCTCGGATTTAAGACAATATTGCTACAATGCCCAACTCATGAAATCTCAAATAAAATGCTATTGGACTGCTTCTATAGAGGTCTTGGTCCTGAGAACAGAGAAGTGGCTGACCAAATTTTTTTGGGTGGTCTCACATGACTACCTTATGCAATAGCAGCCCAACTCCTTGATCACATGGTCAAGACCAACAAGGAGGCAAAGAAGGACAAGGTCTTGGTCGCATTGTTGACTCAGTTGGATCTCTTGGCCAAAAAGATCATGGAATTGGAAGTACTGTACCAAAAGAAAGATCAGTACATTCCCCCTCACAAACGTAGAAAGTCCAAGGAGTACGAGGGTGAACAAGTAGAAGAGATACTCTCACTCATTCTCCACAAAGTCGAAGAACACATCAGAGTGTTGAAAGAGATAAGAGAGAATATCTCGACGTTGAACCATATGACAACCTCTCATTCCATGTTTATTCAATTGCTAGACACCCAAATGGGTCAGGTGTTGTCTTGTCTCTACCCAAAGCCAAGAAAAGGATTGCCTAGTGACACTGAAGCAAACCCAAAGAATGAAACCTAAGTGGGGACTTGCGTCATGCCACGAATGTTAACTAAGGCGCTTCTTGGGAAGCAACCCAAGTTTTACCGCTTTCTTTTTGTTTTTGAAATAAACGTGTGTTGATTTTGCAAAGTGAAGTGTAAAATGTGTTTGAAAAGTGCAGGTTGGCGAGAAAAAGGCCCAGTCGGTGACTCACCGAAAAGTTTGGTGACTCACCGAAAAGTTTTGGTGACTCACCAACAAGTTTGGTGACTCACCAAAAAGGTCAGCGAGCCTGACTTGGACAGCTGTTGGACTTAAGTAATTTTGAAATTGGAGTCTATAAAACTCGACGAGCCCAGGAACAAATTGGCGTGTCGGCGATAGCGACTTTGTCCGCTGTTTGGACCCCTATATTAACTGGAAGTCCTCTAAAACTTGGCAAGGTAAGTGCCCACTCGGCGTATTGTTGAGTGGGTCGGTGAGCAAAATTAATATTGCCGAAAAGGCGAGAACTGTACGGTTTTAATGGCCAAAGGTTTAAACTTTCAAACTCTTTCACATTCCCTCACTTTTTAACTTCCCAAAATCACACCCGCACTATATTTTCATGTTTTTACTGCTTCCTAGTCGTCAATCTTGTGTTTGGAATTGGATATCTTTGCCGCCTAGCATTTCAACTTATTTATACGGCATTAAAGGTTGGTTTTTTCAAACTTCAAACTCGTATTTAGAGATTTTACTCATTTGCAATTGGTTGGAAAATAAGGGCAAACCTATGGGTGAATTCATGCATGTGTTCATCTTTGTGAGTGTCAGAGTTGTATATGATTCCGGAACCATAAAGTGTTGAACAATTGTGTGAATATGGAATCATTCTTTGTGTGAGGGAATTTGCGTACCTTTGTTGTGCTTGAACTTGCATTTCAAGCAAGTATTCTGAACTTGAGAATCTTTGGTAATGGTAAGTCACAACTTGAACCATTGAGTGCACAATTGATCCTTGCATAAATAAGTTGAGTCTTTTTTTGTGCATTCATGATTGAGTCTTGTGTAGCACTGTTTGAGACATCCTTTGTGAACTACTGAACTTGAGTTTTACTTGAGGACAAGCAAAAGTTTAAGTTGGGGGTGTTGATGAGTCCGAGATTTGGACTCATTTGGGGCTTTATTTACAATGATTTAGTGTCCTCAAATGCTTGTTTTGTGCAAATAATTGATGTAAGACCTTTGATTTCTAGGTATATGGATTGAGGAACAATGCAAGGACACTAATTTGCAAAGAGGAACAAAGCGAGCTAAAAGAGTGAAGGAAAGAAAGTATGGTGATTGCCAAGTCCACTTGGCGAGTCACCGAATGGCTATTGACTGCCTAAAGTTCCAGTGTGCCAAGCCTTGAAGGAGAAAACCAAGTTGGCGAGAGAAAGGAGCAATTGGCGGATCACCGAGTGATTTTGCGATGCAGTGTTGTATCGCCCAAAGTTATAGAACTTGAGGATGCTTAAGGCCAAGGCAAAGAAGGGCGATGGAAATGACCAAAGGGCGAATCACCGAGTTGATCGGCGAGCCCAACTTACTTCGCCGAGTGGCTCTTTGCAGCATATTTTTGGCAACTACAAATACATTTTTGAACATTTAGTTTAGTACCAAATTATCATTTTTGGAAATTATTATTATTATTCATATTGAACTTTAGGTATTGAAACAAGTTTTTTGTAGTTTTTCCTAAGCTTTGAAAAATTGAAGTTTTTCACTTTTGAGAAATTGGAAGTGGGTCTTAGAGATTCTTTGAATTGGACCATTGTAAGAACGAAATCAATCTTACCTAGTTGATGGAAACTCAATTTGGTAGAGGTTAGGTCACTAGTAGCAATCTCATTATTCCTAACTATGTGTCCATGTAGGTTGTCTTAAGTGACATAGATAGTAGATCAACCTACGCTAGAAGTTTAAGGTCTTTGCCTTGGCAAACAAGGACATCTTTTTTTCAGTATGGAGCAAGACACCAAATTTCATGTTATAGTTCATGTGGTCTATGTCGGTTAATACTAAATATTCCACAAAATGAACTAAGTTGTTATTAAAAGTTTTATGAAGCTTTACTTGTGATTTTAAGATACATTGACCATGTTCATGATTTATGATGTCCCTTAAAGGTTTTACTATGTTTAGCTTGGTCATACATTTCATGTTCTCGATTATGTTCTTTTGATCATTTTTCATGTTTTATGCATATCCCTCATACATAGTACATTTAATGTACTAATGCATATTTATGTCTACATTGTTTCAGTAATGTAGAGCGTGAAGATTTCTCTCCCTCCGCTCATGGCTAGTTGGTGACCCTTTGGAGTTCATAGAGTTTGCGAGTCCTCATGTTTCGAGGACCAAGGCATATTTACTTTGGTTTCCTTCTGTTTTAGTTTTCATACATTGTACATGATGTATGAGTTACGTCTCAACCACTTCTTTTGATGTACTAAATGGCTTGTTGAGACTATGATGATTTTTCTTTAATGTCAAACTTCTTTATTTGTATGAGATTTCCTACTTTTTCTATTATATTGTGTACATGTATGTCAAGTGACTTGTGTAGGGCCTCTCAGGGTCTTGTACGCAATGTCATGTCTAGGATGTACTTTGGGTCGTGACACAATTGGTAAATGCTGCACACATGTTGTCTGTTGAGGTTTAGTTGACAAAGTCAAAGTCAAGTTCAACTGAATTAGTGGATATTTTTCACCCTTATAAATAGATCATATGGAAGACTTTTCTAGGGTTATGAACTCCCAATAGAGAATAGTGTTAGATTGTTTAATGCTACAAACTACTCCAAGTTATTTCTTAGCATAAGTTTATTGCTTTCATTGAGATTATTGTGGTACAAATGAGATATTCTTGGAAAAGTTGCATCAATTCAATGTTTATTTTATTTCTTATCATCTGAATATTCTTTAACTATTATAATTACTTTTATCACTCACAACTAGTTATGAGTAACTAAATTTCATAACTAGGATTATGGAACTTAGCGAAGAGATAATGTTAATTATTCTTCACATTGAAATATTTACATGAAGGTGTGATTATTGTGCATTAGGGTTCTTTTGTAATGGTTACAAACATTGAGAACTCACTTGTATTCTAACTTGCTCGACAAATGAAGTTAAGATTCGAAAAAATAATCATTTGGGCCCATCAACCCCATCTAATAGCTTGAACTACAAATATGATAACTAACCTAAAACATGGTGATGAACAAATAATACCACACCCAAGTGCCAGAAGGACTTATAGTGAAATTCTTCTAACTAGGTCGGGAGGTTTTAGAAGAGATTTATCAGTTTTATACAATAAAATAAGTCAATTGTGAATTATCTGTTCGAATTATGATATCTAGGAACCATAGATCTAGTTTGTCTTTAAATCTTGATAAAAATCGTAGTATAAATTAGTTTAATAGATCCCAGTCAAAATTTCATTCGAAATAGTAATCAATAGATCAGATTTTCTTAACGAATTATAAGTCATATCACTACGGTCTCTTTAAGATCTGACTCCAACCTAGGTGGATTATTATATTTTGATAGCTATAACGTTATTCCCATTTGAGGGTGTAATTTGAAATATATCATCAATTTCTTGGTCATTTCACCTATAATGCACAAAATACCTTTCGTAAGACCCAACAATATAATTGAATAAAAGTAAAAATTATTTAGCTAGATTATCCTCAAAACAACTTATAAGCACGGTAAATATTTGGCTAAAAAGAGTGTAAATTCACCCTGCATCACTCTCCCCTTATAATTTTTTTAGAATATTTGCTCAATATAATAGAGTCTCGTGCTAATAACGTGTTATAAAATAAATACACTAGAGGCAAGTATCGAGGAAGAGATTGATATATTATTGAACTTCAAACTAATATCCAAATGAATTGAATTGATTTTTTATTTATAGAAAAAAAATTGTTGGAAAAAAAGAAAATTTCATGACGTATCATATGTTGGATCAGTGTTCAACATATTATATGAGAAATATAGAAAAAATAGAATAGTATTTTGAGCCCACAAGTTACTTGTCCTTAAGGAATTATAACCCCCTTCATTGTTGCCAAGGTTTTGGCTACTTTCTCTCAGGATAGAATGGAAAAATGTTTCTGTACTAGCAGCAATACAAATTATAGAACTCCAGCAAACTGAACAAACAGAGAAAATCACACGACACTTATGTTTTACTTGAAAACAATTGCACCATGAGGAAGAGAAGAAATATTATGTTTGGAAAGACTCTCTGTGAGGTAACTTTTTCTTACAAATATTTTGTTCTTACTTATTATAGCTTTGTCAGCTACGAACACTGTTTAGAGTTAGCACCTTGTCAAGTGTCTTTTACAGAAGATCCTTTCCGTAATTTTCAATTTTGATTGTTGTATAATTACCCGTGAACATAGTCTCATCGGGTTCAACAAGAGCATATAAACCAAACACTTCTTTTACTACATAAACAAGACATATGACTTTTTTTATCAATATTCATGTCTGTACAAATAGTTGTATTGTAATAGACACATTTTTCATGAAAAATCACAACATTTTAAGTGACACTCTTTCCTAAGATAAGACAACTGTTTTGAACAAGTATAAATTTACTTTGGTGATTTTATACTAGTCATATTATAGATCATATATCATATCATCTATCTATACTACCTTAAAAGCATGAACTCCCTAACTTAAATGTTAAATTACTATAATACCCCCAACTTAAAAGCAGACACCTTTTCACATTAATGGGTAGTAATATTTTCGAAGGTTTGTGACTTTTTCGATGAGTTATGATTTTTTGAAGGGCTGTGACTTATCTGATAAAGCACAATAAACATTTTTTCATACTATCCTTTGTTGTCTATAAATAGAGAGGTTTTCTCACACATTTAAACTACAAATTTTGTATACTACCTTAAAAGCATGAACTCCCTAACTTGAATGTTAAATTACTATAATACCCCTAACTTAAAAGCAGACACCTTTTCACATTAATGGGTAGTAACATTTCGAAGGTTTGTGACTTTTTCAATGAGTTATGATTTTTTTGAAGGATTGTGACTTATTTAATAAAGCACGATAAACATTTTTTCATACTATCCTTTGTAGTCTATAAATAGAGAGGTTTTCTCACACTTTTAAACTACAAATTTTTTATGTTTTCTATTCGTCTTCTTAAACAAGAAAAATTGTGAGAGTTGTTCAATTATGCAATTACAATTATTTTTGTGGGTAAACTAGATAGATCAACAAAAAATGATGCCACAAGGAGAATAGAAATACTCAACCTCAAACTAGAAGACTATCTAGATAATTAATATGTTCTCATTTTCATAGTCATAAATATACTTTTGCAGCAACTTCAACTTGATCAAAAGTTAAATGATTTTCTGTTGCACAATCTACAAATTGGTGTTCACTTGTGCAAAGTCTCAAGTTGTTCAAGAAAAATGATTTGATCAAAAATTTGTCTCAAGTCCTAACTAGATTTAATAGCTACTCATCAGTTTCCAATTTATTTGTTGTACTTTATTTTTATTCAATTAGCTTTATATATTGGAACATTACATACTAATGTATATAGTATGTAAATTGATGGCCTTTTGGTAGTGCCAATCGAGAAGTTCATCAGTCAACAACTGTGAGGAAAAAAAACAAGGTAGTTCACTCAAACATCAAAGATCACTATGAAAAGGGGAGGTAAAGACAACCGCATTTTGACAATAATACTGACGGTGTGTTCCATCACAAACTGTTAAAAAAGAAGAGAAAAGGTGAAGGTACAAAATGCAACGTGACAACAGAGAAATATTGAGTAAAGGAAAAGGACAAATACATTTCCTGTAATCCTCATGATAAAATTTCTCCTCTTTTTGCTGAATTCTTCTATTATTGGTAGAACAATGAAGCATATCATCAAGGGGGAGTTAACACAACAATCATGCACTTAGCAAGTTACAAATGGACCACTATTAGCAATTGATTTATTTTTGATATGATAAAATTATTGCAGAAAAGACAGCACCAGGCTGCCATACAACTAATGACACAAGTAATATATCGACAAAAATGTAAATTTTCTGTTTTCACCAAAAAGAAATCTTTCTTTCCACTGACAAACTCGACAGTAATCAACATATACTAAGAGCAAAGGAATCACTTACAACCTTATTCGAACTCACTCAATGACAATAAATATCATGAAATCTTTTAAAATGCAAGAAGAAGAAGAAGAGTAGAAGATAAAAAAAAATTGTGGTTGAAAAAAAAATGAGAGGAAGCCCCTCTATTTATAGTCAACAAAGGGTGGTATGAACAAGTATTTTTGTGTGTCTTATCGGAAAAGCCATGATCTTTTGAGAAGTCACAACCCTTTGGAAAAGTCACAACTTATTGAAAAAGTCACAAGTCAACAAATGGTGGTATGAACAAGTATTTTTGTGTGTCTTATCGGAAAAATCATGACCTTTTGAGAAGTCACAACCCTTTGGAAAAGTTACAATTTATTGAAAAAGTCACAACTCATCGAAAAATCACAATCCTTCGAAAAAAGTCACAACTTATCAAAAAAGTCACAACTCATCGAAAAAATCACAACCTAAGTTAGGGATATAATAGTAATTTAACATTCAAGTTAGGAGTTCATGCTTTTAAGGCAATATAGATATAGATATAAATATATATATTGATATAGATATAGATATTCTTGCTTTATTTTACCCATTAGCATTATTTTTGTTTAATTGTATTAATTTGTTTTTCTGTACCTTAATTAAACTGGTAAGATGCTTATTTGTTTATTTTTGGCAATAAACCTACTCTGTTATGGTAAAAGGGACTGATTTGGCTCTCTTAGTTTAAGGAAATAATTTTTCCACAATTGCTCATAATCGATTACTTTTCCTTATTGATGTGCCCTTTCATCTGCTAAATAAAGTGACCCTCATTCTTATTATTTTCTCACGCTTTAACAAATCAGAATACACTCTCAATACTACAAAAAAAATATAATAGCTCTCTTGGCTTAATACTTTGGAGATTCTTTGGTCTTCCGGGCTATTGTTGGAGTCAAATTTATTTCTTTGTTGATTATAATATTCTGCTTAATCGGTTAGTACGCTTCATCCTTTTAATTTCGGGTTTGCATTAGTGTGGTATTTAATTCCACATTACTTTATTATGTTTAAATAAGTAAAAGGAAGTATCCAGGTCAGTTCTCATCTCCCCTCTCCTTATGTGTGATATTATATGCATTGTGCTTTTTTACTTGTTTAAATTCTTGTATGTGCGCCAATGATTTAGCTTATGTGTATTGAGATTGTCACACGAAACAATCAATCCTGTCATATACATTCATTTGTATATTTCGTTGTGCTTTAGCAGAGTTTTTGAACTTAAAGTTCGGGAGTTTGAAGAGTCGCCTTGGAAGGGGATACTGTATGAGCTTAATTTACTTAGAGTTATGTTTATGTATTATTTCCTTTCTATTTTGATCTTGTAAAATTATTGTAAAACTCATTGCTATATGATTGAAATATTTGGGGAACTGCCTAGGGGGAGGGGATAACATGATACTTGCTTCTTTCTTTTAAACTTATGTGTGTATGTTAGAAAAGCATGCCATAGGAGTTCGACTGTTTGTTTATTCATACTGCTGTTTGATTTAAAAATTAAAATTTTTTTTGTTGACATTAACTATCATTTAAAGAGTTATTTACTTGCTCACTGTAAACATTGTTTTAATGTATATAACTTGTACTTAATGGCAACCAATTGCCTCTTAAATATTAATTAATGATTTTACATGCTTGTCTCCTTGCCTTGTCAATTTTAAACCATCAACTCTTATTATGCATAATAAATGGATTAAAAAAATATTAACAATGCTTATGTTTCTATGCTTAGCAATCATGTATGTAAGACTATTAATAATTAAACTTTCAACAAATTGTATGGCTTTAGAAATCATGAATATAGGATTTGATATAATTTTCGAATAAAATAGAAATCATGTTTATATGACTTAAATAAAATGTCAACATGTCAAATGAAGCTAGGAAATCTGTATGTAGATTTTGACAAATATTTCAGCATGTTAATTATTTTTCTAGCATGTTAACTAATTTTCAGCATGTAAACTAATCTGATTAGGCTTGCTTTAACTTTTTTAAAGACGTTCATTAACCAGATATCATATATCAATGCTGTTTTAATAACTTTCAACATGGTAATTGATTAGAAATTGTAATGACCCAAGCACTACCCCTAGATGTGACATGGCATACAAGACTCCGAAGAGCCTCATACAAGCTTCATAGCATATCATAACATAAGACATAAGAAATGATGTGGAATTTAAAATTTTTTATCCATACAATCGAAGTCTTTTATAAAAGCAAGCGGAAGTCTAACTTTGTCTCATTTAGCCATCTAATACAACTTTGAATCAACAATAGGGTCACAGCCCTTCAACATAGTCCAAAACATAAAATGACATGAAAGAAACTACTAAAGACTCATTCGTCCTTGAATCTTGAGGACTCACCACAAGCTAGGAAAATAATCGATCCAAGCTTGAATCCAAAGAAGAACACCTTCAGAACTCGAACCTACACTTTTGTAGAAAAATGTAGAAGAAATATGGGTTAGTACAAAAATGCACTAAGTATGATTGCCATGCAAAAATCATGCTAAAAAGGACATTTTAGTTGAAAACCATGCTATATGCCAAGTTTGAGAAACATCATGAACTTTAGTATAAAAGCATAAGTCACAAGCATGTTAAACATGTAAATCATTATAACATAATAGAACCATCACTTAGCAACCCTAAGTTATACTTGTGCAAGGTATGAATGACATCCCATAATACCGCTCATACTAAGTATCCCTTTGAGGCCACCATAGTCATGTTCACTATTCTTTGATCACATCTTTAGTTAATACTCATAGACAAGGAACCTTCACATTTAATAGGTCTAAGTCAAGGAAAACAACTCATAGCAACAATCCAAGTTAAGCATTCATCATTACATTTAGCCTTTAAGTCAATATTCTCAATAGCATCATTATAAACATATTCATTTCATTAGACATTATGACATTTGAGAAACACACCATAGCCACTCTGAAAGCCTACTCATGCAATGCATGAATGACATCCTATACTACCACCCACACTTCATAGAACCTCTTGAGTAACTATAACACATAACTCACATGATGGGAATAAGCCCTAACCGACATAGACCATGTGAGCAAATCATGGAATCCGGTGTAATGTCCCACACCAAAAAGAGTTGATCTACTTGCCTAAGGTAGAACTGGTAATTTAGCTTAGGTGGATCCACTAGCTAATAACCTATGTGGGCACATAGTCAGGGAAAAGGATGTTGTTACTTGAAACCTGACCTAACATAGGGAGAGCTTCCACCTCACAATATCTACTCGGTGCTAAGCATTAAATTCCCATAGAGTAGTTCATTCTCTTTTAACATTATTACACATGAAAGAAATGCCATTGGCCTATTGATTCAAGGTACATTATTACACACATAAAAGGAATATCATTGGTCTATCGATTCAAGGTACATTATTAGGATAACTCATTGAATCCTCATGAAAGGGGTACCATTGGCCTATCGGTTCAAGGTTCATTATTAGTCACTAATGAAAGGAATGCCTTAGGCCTACCGATTCAAGGTTCATCATTACAACAGTTCATTGACTCATCATGAAAAGAATGCCATTGGCCTATCGATTCAAGACAAAGCCTTAGAATACTTCATTAGTGATTTATGAAAGGAATGTCATTGGCCTATCGATTCAAGGTTCATTAAGTCAAGATACTTTTAGTTACACAAGAAGAGGATGCCCTAAGCCTACCAATTAAAGGTATATTATACAATGAGGAAACCTTCACAAAATGTAATCATCATTCACAAGTGTATAATTGAGAATAGCCTTTCAACAACACCATAATTGCATTATAGTCATGATCACATTACTTTCAAAGTAATCACAAAGAATGTACACAACCATCATGATTATACAAGATCTCATAATTTGCCCTTCAAGGACCATGAATCATAATTCACCAACACACCTAGAATTACTACAATTAGGCATAGATAATAAATGATTCAAGTAATTAATCTACTACAAGAACACTGCCATTACTACAATTCACCCACGTCACAAAATTATAAATTAGGGTTATGAGGAATTCATGGATTCATGGGATATTTTATTATAAAACCACCATAAAACATAAATTCAATCATAATATATGATAATTAAATCATTGAAAATGGTTTTAGGAAGAATCTATGACTTGGAGTGAAAACCCTAGGTTTTGGAGAATTTTCTTCTTTAAGATTAAAAGTTTGAGGAGTCCATGGAAGAAAGCTTTCCATGAATCAAGATTACCATACCTTAGGTGAAGAAATCCAACCAAAATCGTGTGAAAAATCCCCCTTCTTCAAGCCCTAACATGATCTTCTTCTTCTTCAATGGAGTTTTAGAGTGAAGATTTTTGGAAAGGGTTAAGTTTATTATGATTTGGGTAGTTGAGATTTATGAAGTATATGAGGTGGTTAAAGGCTTAAAAGTACTTATATAAGTCTATATAATCAATATAAAATGACCTCACTTCAAACTAACCTTGAAAGGAATTACCTAAAATGCCCCTCCCTTCGCCGAGACTTGGCAGATTTTGCAGGCATGACCTACGCCTGGGACCTATGGTCCATAGGTGATCCTACTGGCCGTCATGTAGGTCCGTAGGTCATGAACTACATTATGAATTTGAGGGCTTGACCCACGACCTCCACCTACGGGGCATGGGTCCACCTACTAGCCGTAGGTGCCATTCGTAGGTGGCCCTTTTTGGGTAGCCTTGGGCAGTCTTGGGGGTTAGGCTTTAGGGTCCTCCTCAAGGACCCTTGGGTGGTCCTTGGGGGGGGGTCATACCTTGATGTTTAACCCCTAAGCCCCTCATTCTAAGTCTGAGAAACCATTTTACAACATTAAACCACACATCAAACTCAAAAACTCTCACGTAAGGCTCTAGTTTCACCTACTAGTTTTCCCGGCTGTTACAGTATCTTTCCCTTGGGAACATTCGTCCTCAAATGACATTTCTAAACACCTTATGGAATTAAAGACTCAAGACTAGCAGCCCATCATGCATGAAACATCTAAATAATGCACAATTCAAAGGAGGAAACATCAACTCCATCTCAACATGTTCAATGCAACACAAGGAAGTAGGAACTACATCTAACAACCCATTATTCATGAAAACTTCAACATTTCTCATATCATTGGAGGAATTACCTTCTCCAACTCAAAGCATGCTCATCATAACATCATGAAGTAATTATTCAATTACTCTCAAAAGAACATTTAAGCATGTTCAACAATTCATCTCATGCAGCATATAGGCAACACATATTAAATGCACATCAAAATAAGGAATATAAATCATGAAAACTCATTTTCTCATAAAACATGAATTCATCAAGAACAGGCATAACATAAGGATACCATGAAAACACATAAATGACACATAACTCCAAAACATGAAACAAGCCACAAGGAACTCTTTTTCTCAAGCTTGAATAGGAATAAAAGAAAGAGATAAGGATATCAGAACTCTAAAAAATATTGCCTTCCAAACATACCATCTCCCCCTTGGGAGTAAACCCTTACTAAGGCTAACATGAAAATCTAGCAAAAGCATAGGGACCTTAATAAAACATTTACATCTATAAGGAATTGTCAACATACCAGTGCCTTCATCCAGAATGATTCCTTTGTCCTCTCTAGAACGGAGTGCATAGAAGCGATCATAATTTGGAGGAATGGGAACAGTGCCATTAAGAGAAGCTTGTTTGGCCTCTCTTCCTTTGGCAGTGGTGTAGGGCAATTTTTCACTTGATGATTACTCTTTCCACAACCATAGCACCCATCCATACCAGCTAGGAACTTCCCATGGTGCTTCTTTCCACATTTGGTGAAAGTAGTACTACGAAATGGAGGCCCATTACCTTTCTCTGGATTAAGCCTAGGAGTGTTTGAAGAATCTTCGTTGGAAGATCTCTTTTTGAACCTTGGTTGACCTTGTTCATCAGACCTATCTCTTCATATCTCTATTCTTTCTCTTAAGTTTGGACTCCTCAATTTGTTGTGCATACACCATAAGCCTAGAGATATTAATGTTATCATGGAGCATTGTTGTATGATATTCTTCCTCAACTAGGTCAGACACACCCGTCACAAATCAACTCATCTCATCCCTCGGCTCTGCCACCATAGATAGAGCATACTCAGATAGTAGGGTAAATTTCAAAGCATACTCTTGAACACTCATGCTACCTTGCCTAAGGTTTATAAATTCTTCTACCTTGGCCTCCCTCAATTCACGGGGAAAGAACCTATCAATGAATGCTTTCTTAAACACCTCCCAATCAATGGGACCCGCTCCTACTTGCCTATTTTTCTTCCATTGAGTATACTAAACTTGAGCAACATCCTTCAATCGATAAGCGGCTAGTTCCGCTTTTTCTACCGAAGTCACCCCCCATAGCATCAACTACCTTGTAAACCTCATCCACAAATTCTTGAGGATCCTCTCCCACTTTGGAACAAAGAAACACCGGAGGATTCATCCTAACAAAATCCCTCAATGTAGAAGCCGTAAGTTCACATTAGGGTTCACGCGAGTCTCAATACCTCTATTGGCTTGGGCCGTCATAGTTTGGGCTTGAGTTGTCATAGCTTGAGCTATCATTAGAAGAGCCGACCTAACTTCCACATCCAACATAGCCGGAGTGTTAATCGGAGCTTGATTCCCTTGAGGAGCTCGATTCTCTTGAGGAGCTTCTTCATTGACATTATTATCCTCCATTCTCCTTGCATTAGCCCTTCGTTTATTCATTTCCTGAAGACACATAAGAAGGGTTAGGAGTGGGACTTTATAGAGCTAAACTCTATGTCATGGCTTAAGAGTAATGAAAGAAGTGTAGTTTCCTAACATCTTATAACCTCTCATTCATATATGTGGCACGCTTCACACTCATGAACAAGACTCTACTAGACGCGGCTTATCAGACATCATCCTAAAACCATCCTAAAATCTTGTGCTCTAATACCATGATTTTCACGACCCAAGGGCTACCCCCTAGATGTGATATGGTGTAAAAGACCCTGAAGAGCCTCATAGCATATCATAACATAAGACATAAGAAATGATGCATAAATTAAAAACTTTTATCCATATAATCGAAGTCTTTTATAAAAGCAAGCGGAATCTAACTTTGTCTCATTTAGCCATCTAATACAACTTTGAATCAACAATAGGGTCACAACCCTTCAACATAGTGCGGAAAATAAAATGACATGAAAGAAACTACTAAAGACTCATATGTCCTCGAAACTTGAGGACTCACCACAAGCTAGGAAAATAGTCGATCCAAGCTTGAATCCATAGAAGATCACCTTAAGAACCGAAACCTACACTTGGTAGAAAAATGTAGAAGAAATGTGGGTTATTACAAAAATGCACTAAGTATGATAGTCATGCAAAAATCATGCTAAAAAGGATATTTTAGTTGAAAACCATGCTATATGCCAAGTTTGAGAAGCATCATGAACATTAGTACAAAAGCATAAGTCACAAGCATGTTCAACATATAAATTATTATATCATAATAGAACCATCACTTAGGCAACCCTAAGTTATACTTGTGCAATGTATGAATGGCATCCAATAATACCACTCATACTAAGTATCCCTTTGAGGCCATCATAGTCATGTTCACCATTCTTTGATCACATCTTTAGTTAATACTCATAGACAAGGAACCTTCACATTTAATAGGTCAAGTCAAGGAAAACAACTCATAGCAACAATCCAAGTTAAGCATTCATCATTAAATTTAGCCTTAACCCAATATTCTCAATATCATCATTATAAGCATATTCATTTCATTAGACATTATGACATTTGAGAAACACACCATAGCCACTCTAAAAGCCTACTCGTGCAATGCATGAATGATATCCCATACTACCACCCACACTTCATAGAACCTCTTGAGTAACCATAGCATTAACTCACATGATGGGAATAACCCCTAACCGACATAGACGATGTGAGCAAATCATGGAATCCGGCGTTATGTCCCACACCAAAAAGAGTTGGTCTACTTGGCTAAGGTAGAACCGGTAATTTAGCTTAGGTGGATCCACTAGATAATAACCTATGTGGGCACATAGTTATGGGATATGGAGGTTGTTACTAGAAAACCAGCCTAACATAGGGAGAGCTTCCATCTCAAAATATCCACTCGGTGCTAAGCATTAAACTCCCATAGAGTAGTTCATTCTATTTTAACATTATTACACATGAAAGGAATGCCATTAGACTATTGATTCAAGATAAATTATTACACACATGAAAGGAATGTCATTTGCCTATCGATTCAAGGTACATTATTAGGATAACTCATTGAATCCTTATGAAAGGGGTACCATTGGCCTATCTGTTCAAGGTTCATTATTAGCCACTCATGAAAGGAATGCCTTAGGACTACCGATGCAAGGTTCATCATTACAATAGTTCATTGACTCATCATGAAAAGAATGCCATTGGCCTATCGATTCAAAACAATGCTTTAAAATACTTCATTAGTAATTTATTAAAGGAATACCATTGGCATATCAATTCAAGACAAAGCCTTAGAATACTTCATTAGTCATTTATGAAAGGATTGCCATTGGCCTATCAATTCAAGGTTCATTAAGTCAAGATACTTTTAGTTACACAAGAAGAGGATGCCCTAAACCTACCAATTCAAGGTATATTATACATTCAGGAAACCTTAACAACATGTAATCATCATTCACAAGTTTATAATTGAGAATATCCTTTCAACAACAACACAATTACATTATAGTCATGATCACATTACTTTCAAAGTAATCACAAAGCATGTACACAACCATCATGATTATACAATATCTCATAATTTGGACTTCAAGGACTATGAATAATAATTCACCAACACACCTAGAATTACTACAATTAGGCATAAATAATAACATGATTCAATTAATTAAACTACTATAAGAACAACTCCATAATATTCATCTTATTATAATTCATCCATATCATAAAGTCATAAATTAGGGTTATGGCGAAGTCATGGAGTCATGGGAGATTTTATAATAAAACTACCATAAAACAGCAATTTAATCATAATATATGGTAATTAAATCATTGAAAATGTTTTTAGGAAGAATCCATGACTTGGAGGGAAAACCCTAGGTTTTGGAGAATTTTCTTCTTTGAAATTGAAAGTTTGAGGAGTCCATGGAGGAAAGCTTTCCATGAATCAAGACTACCATACCTTAGGTGAATAAATCCAACCAAAATCGTGTGAAAAATCCCCCTTCTTCAAGCCCTAACTTGATCTTCTTCTTCTTCTTCAATGAAGTTTTAGAGAGATGATTTTTGGAAAGGGTTAAGTTGGTTATGATTTGGGTAGTTGAGATTTATGAAGTATATGAGGTGGTTAAAGGCTTAAAAGTACTTATATAAGTCTATATAATCCATATAAAATGACCTCACTTCAAACTAACCTCAAAATGAATTACCTAAAATGCCCCTCCCTTGGCCGAGACTTGGTAGATTTTGCAGGCATGACTTATGTCTGGGAGCTACGGTCCATAGGTGAGCCTAATAGCCGTCCTGTAGGTCTGTAGGTCATGTCCTACAGCATGAATTTTAGGGCTTGACCCACAACCCCCACCTATGGGGCGTGGGTCCACCCACTGGCCGTAGGTGCCATCCGTAGGTGGCCCTTTTTGGGCAGCCTTGAGCAGTCTTGGGGAGTCTTGGGGGTTAGGCTTTGGGGTCCTCCTCAAGGACCCTTGGTTGGTCCTTGGGGGTCTTACCTTTAAGTTTAACCCCTAAACCCCTCATTCTAAGTTCGGGAAACCATTTTACAACATTAAATTACACATCAAACTCAAAAACTCTCATCCAAGGCTCTAGTTTCACCTACTAGATTTCCAGGGTGTTACAGAAACTATGCCTAGGATTTAAATAAATTATGCAAATTAAATTGATGTGCCCCCTTATTCATTTAATTTAATGCTCAAGTGACTAGTCTTGCACCTTAATTATAGTTTCTGTCTCCCATAATTAATTGATTTGTATGTATCTTAATAGTTTCTGAATTAAGTATATTAATTTAGTTTCTTAAATTGTTTAACTGAATTATAATTCTCTGCCACTTAAAATTAATTAATAAATTGTTTTTTCTGAATACTTCGATTTAAAACTGCTCTGTTTCAGATCACTTGCTGAATTAAGTCAACCTTTGCTTTCTTGTAATATTTATGCTCATTTAATTAATAGTTGTAATGCTTGTTTGTGTGCACACACACATTTGCATGTTCCTTTCACTATTTACGTACATTTGCTAGCATGTTAATAAAACTTAGAGTCCAACTTGAGATTTTGTGTGCTAATTTCTCGTCCAATTAGTTTTGCTTGATGCTTAGATAGTTTAATTAGGTAACTTATATTTTGTTTAAGTCTAAAACCTACTATCTAGTTAGTTCAATTCCTCTTGGACATTAGGTTGGGATGCAAGGCACCTCTTAGGACGTTAGTTTTTATTATTTGTTTAGTTCGCTTTAGGAGCTAAATAGTAAATTAACTTAGCAAAAGGGAGGGTCGGGGTATTTAGGCCCTTATAAAAATGATGTAAGTTTGCTCGAGCAGAAAAAATGACAAGTCTTTATTTGTCTTAACAGACCGAATAAAGCCGAGTGCTGATCCAAAAGGGAAAATTTAATTAGGTTTCTGCTTCTCATCTTCTTTATCTATTGTTGAGTGTATTTACTTGGGGGTAGTTTAAATAATAAAAATGGTTTATTTCTTTTATATTGATTGCATACATTCTATCTTCTCGCTTATCTTCTTTGCTTATGGTTCGTGTTATTTTTTTTGTTTATGTTTCTTACCACTTAGAATAATCAGTGTTCATTAAATTTAATAATTAGACCTTATTTGTTACTTGCTTAACCCCCACATGAATATATGAGATAAGGCTGGGACCCACATTTGTGGACCTTGAGGGGTGCTTAACACCTTTCTCTCGAGGTAATTTGAACCCTTACCCAAATACTGGGTTCGCTGACTTTAATTCGATTAATTTTAGTTAGGTTAGTTTGGTGGCCTAAAGTACCTTTAATTTGTTAGGTAAAGACTCTTCTTTTAAAATAAACCTAAAAGGGTGGTCAAGTCATTGCAAACCCATTTTTCAAAAATTGGGCCACGCTACTTTGCATCTTTCTTCACTATTAGATATATCAATACTGAGTGGTCGATGTGCACTATCACTTTATCTCTTTCTCTAGTAGCTTGCACAACGAGTGTGCAATCTTGGAGAATTCCTTTATGAACCTCTGATATAAACCTGCGTGCGCCAAGAAGCTAAAAATTCCCTTCACAGAAATAGGTAGAGCCAGATTATCAATGACCTCAATCTTTCCTCTATGCACCTCCAGATGTTTCTCGTAATCTTGTGGCCCAACATTATGCCTTCTTTAACCATGAAATGACACTTTTCCCAGTTAAGAACCAGGTTTGCCTCTTCGCATCTTTGTGTAAGGCCTTGTTAAGATTCAATAATCTTCAAAGGTTGGGCCACAAAGAATTCATCCATAAATACCTCCAAGGTTTCTTCAACCACGTTGGAGAAGATGGACATCATGCACCTTTGGAATGTAGAAGGAGCATTACACAATCAAATGGACATGCGTTTGAATATAAAGGAACCATATAGGCATGTAAATGTTGTTTTCCCTTGATCTTTAGGAGTAATAGAAATCTGGTTGTAACCAGAATACCCATCCAAGAAGAAATACTAGCCTTTTCCTGCTTATATGTCTAACATCTGGTCCATGAAAGGCATTGGAAAATGGTCTTTCATGGTCCATTTGTTCAACTTTTGGAAGTCCATACAAACTCTCCATCAAGTGACTAGCCTTTGTGGGATGAACTCATTCTTAGCATTTTCTACTACTGTTATTCTGCATTTCTTATGTACGCATTGCACTGGGTTGACCCAGTTGGATGAGTCGGGGATTTTGACTCATTTAGGGCTTATTATTCAAGAATTTAGTGTCCTTAATGCCTATTTTATGCTCATAACTGATGTTAATATGTTGATGTGCAACAATGAAGACTCAAGAGTGTGGCAAGGACATCATGATGCAGAAAGGAAAAAGCTGAAAAAATTGAAGGAAAGAAAATCTAGAACTCGCCAAAGCCACTCGATGACTCACTGAGTGGACCTTCAGCTCGCCTAAAGTTCCAGCAAAACATCCCATGGATGAAACCAACTTGGCGAGCAAACGGGGAAATTGGCGACTCGTAGAAAGGATCGATGATGGCGATCTAGCTCGCCAATAGTTCCATAATAATTTGATGAAAGAGCCAAACCAAAGGGCGAGAAGAGGAGCAACTCAACTGATCACCGAACTGGTAGGTGAGCTCGACTTACTTCACCGAGTTGACTCTGTGCTGAAATTTTGGGAATGTATAAATACAACTTTTGAAAGAAGAAAATAAGTTCCCATAAATACAATTTTTGAAGGAAGAAAAGAAGTTCCCACACTGTTTACCTTTGGGGTTTTGAGTTTTTACATTCTGGAGCATTGTTTTTACATTTTTAGTAGAGATTTAGAGATTGTGATATGTTTAGCTTCAATTTAAGCATTTGGGAATTGCAAATCATTAGCAAATTAGATGGAAAACTTAGTTGGTAATGATTTCTTGTTTTTCACTATACTTGGCTAAAACCCCTTTCCTTGGGGGTGTGATTATGTAGTTGAATGCATTAATTAGCTAATGGATGTTGTTAGTTATTGATTTTATTGTTCTTTCGAAGTGGGTTCAATTAATTGTTCATGTTTTAATTGAGGAATTGTAGTTGCAAATACAATTCTAGATTAGTTCTCTATGCTTGGTTGAGAAAGAGGTAATAGAATAGAATTATTGATTGATAGTTGTATTGATTGCGTCTTTAAGAATCTAGCTTGAGAAAGTGGGTTTGATTGCATCTTTACAAATCCAGCTTGAAAGAGTGTATTAATTAAGGAATTGGGTTGTTTGGTTGTGTTACACTCGTTGAGGTTCGAAAGAACTCACTTGAAACACAATAGTTGATTGAGAAATGACTATTGCACTCAAAAGGTAGCTTATCCACTGAGATTCAACACATTTGAGTAACTAGCAATCACTCATTACACAAAATTAGCATTCAACTTATCACACTCGTAAGGTCCAATCTTTACTTGTTTACTTCCCCTGTTGGTTGTCTTGAATTGGCTACCCAAATCCCCCCATTTGATATTAATCGTTAAACTTTGTGATTTGTTTTAAAGTTGTGAAACTGTCACCTATACAAATGATTAGGACACATATTTACTTCTTAATTGAATTCTTTAATGTATCACTCTACGTGGGATCGATCCCAATTCTTTGTTAGGTTTATACTTATTAGCGACCTCCTACACTTAAGAATTGGATGAAGTATAGTTGAGCATTATCAAAAATGGTGTCGTTGCCTGGGAGTGGTTTTTAGAATTCTTTTATTGAAGTATAGTCATGAACTAATTTTATTGTAGTTGAATTATCTTATTTGTGTTCTTGTTAGATGCCCTAAAACAGGTGAAGAGATAAATGTAAATGGGAGCAATACCAGTCAACTTGGGAACAATGATGAAATTGGGAATTTGCATGATATCAATGAGGATCAGTTAGGAAGTGCAGATGCTATTCGATTGCCTTTGGCTATGGGCAATATAGTGTTTCATGTGACCACCACAATAATGCAACTGTTGCAAATCAAGGGTCTCATTAGAGGACTTGCTTATGAGGACCCTCATGACCATATCTGAAGCTTCGTGGATGTGTGTGGGCCGTTTTCCTTTAAGAACATCACTCAAGAGTCAGTTCGACTCCGTTTGTTTCCCTTTTCTCTAATGACCGAACTATGATTAACGTATCAACTACACCTTATCCGATACTAGGTGTAGACGATCCTTAAGCAGATAAACCCAACAGAAGAGTTAGGATCGATCCCACAGAGAATAGTATTATTATGAATTCAAATATGAAGTTACAATAGTAGTTTTTGTAGCTGAAGAAATAGAAATTGTCGGAAACTATTAGTTAAATTTGAAGAGCGACATCAATGTTAGGGAAAAGGGTTTAAGTTGGATAGAACCTTCAACAATTAACTAGGATCAATCAAATAAGAGAAAGGTACTTGGGGGATTGACCAACCAATTGCTAAAATTTAACTCAATGGGTGCAAATTGCTAACTCTTCATGGGTAAGATGAACTTTAGGTGAGACACCTTTTTTTCGAACAACTACCTTATTTCAATTGAGTTCTCTCGAACCTCAATGCTTTAAATGCACAGACCTATCCACAACTTCACCACATCTACTCTATCGAGCTGAATACATAGCATGAGTCTTAGGATTCACTCTCTCTCACTAAATCCATCATGACCCACTAAATATGAGTGCCAACTTATCACTTTAGCTTTACACTTCTCTCTCAAGCAAGCATAAAACACTAAATTATATTGAAATAAACACGCAATAGAGTAGTGAAACCACAACGCTAAGTAAGATCCACTTTGAATTAGCACTAAAATTGATAATAACTAACACCCATCAAGACAAATTGAGCAATCAATCACATTGTCAAACCCCCAAGATTGGGGTTTTAGCTAATCATCGTAAAAGAAAAAAATTCAATACCTAGTACATGCTCCATAGTTGGGTATCAAAAATTCGAGTTCTAAGATGAATAATATCTTTTATGTAACAATACCCAATTGAAATCTCTTGCCAAAATTGCTTAAAATCAACAAGAATAGTGTTTTTATTCTCTTTATTTTGTTCCACAATGACTGAATACCTTCTCTCTCCTCCAAAAGTTAACTCATATTAATCTGAGATATGGAGTTTTGGGGTTTATCGGAGAGGAAAGTCAGGCTTCGCCGACCAGTCGGAGACTCGCCAATCGTTCTAGTCCATCTCCCCTTTCTTCTTCACCTTTCCCATTTAGACACTGTAAATTTAGGCGATCTAGATCAGGATCACCGATCACTTCCGTGATGCGCCTTTTAGTCCTTTAGCTCGCCAATTCAATTTTGTCTTGTTCTTGATCCGTGTGTTAGGTGGTATAATTTTCCTTCGCTGATGCAGTGGACGATTCACCGGTAGAGAATACAGTTCGCCTTATTTTTTCCTATTTCAAGCTCAATATTTTGTAAAAAATTAGGCGATCTATGGGCACTTTGGGAATTCACCGAGTTCCATTGGCAATCTTCAGGCTTTCTTGTCTCCCCTTTTTCAGCTTGTGTTGTTCCTTTTTACCTATTAGTGTCCTTGCTTTGTTCCTCAATCCATATACCTAAAAATCAAGTATTTAACATCATTTTATGGAAAAATTTAAGCATTTGAGAACTCTAAATCTACACAAACAAAGCCCCAAATGAGTTCGAATCTCGGCCTCATCAACACCCCCAACATAAACTCTTGTTTGTCCTCAAGTAAAACTCAAGCTCAGTAGTTCAAAAAGGATGACTCAAATAGTGCTACATAACACTTAACATGAATGCACACAACAAGATTCAACTTACTCATGCATTTATCAATTGTGCACTCAAATATTCAACTTGTGACTCACCATTATCAAAGATGCTCAAGTTCACAATACTTGCTTCAAATGAAAGTTCAAGCTTAACAAAGGTACTCAAATGTCCTCACAACAAAGATGATTCCATATTTACACAAAGTTCTTCAACAATTTATAGTTCCACAATCACATACAACTCTCACACTCACGAAGATGAACACATGCATGACTTCACCCATAGGTTTGCCCTTGTTTTCCAATCAACATTTGTTTCAGCTCACTCAAGATCACAAAGGTCTTTTCAAGGCTCGTAGCGGGGTTGAGTGTAAAGATATTGTCATTTAGGCTCAGTGGTTGCTAGCCTCATGAAATGTGGCCCGAACATCACTTTCCTCCTTTTCTTTAACATTTCAAACATGCTTATAATCCACTCCATTATTCAACTTCGTATGAATTACCGGGCACCCCATTTCTTTTGAAATTTTCATCACTTATTTCACAACTCTTTTTTTTTTTCACTTCTTTTCTCTTTTTTTTTTTTAACATGGAGGGGTTCCATCTTTTTCAAAACAATTCTCAAAGGGGGATTTCTCCCACTTCTTGATTTTCCTTCTCTTTTCACCACACCCCCAACTTAGGCTTTTGACCTAAGTTGGCTATTCAAATAAACCACACTTCATGAGAATTATGGGTGAATGGATAAAGAGGGGTCACAATTGTTCAAGTTTCTTCCAAAAAAGGGATAAGGCTAAAGGGGGTTCAATCAAGGTTCACACATGCCACAAAAGAGGTATATTGTCAAATTGTTTCATTCTCCAAAATTGTTTTCTAAGATCATTTCAAGTGCTTGCATCACTTAGTCAACCGGACCAACGGGGCAAATTCTAGGTGTCACCACACACAATATTTAAGGTAAGCTCCTCACACAAGGCATTGGTACCAATATCAAGCAAGACTCTACACTTTCTAGCTAGTGTGCAATGTTCATCACAAGAAACTCATTCGATAACCAGCTAGTCACAACGAGATGTAAAATGTCCACGCATTGTCTATGCAACTTCATTTGGCCTCATCGTAGCCGCACATTCATTTCGTTCAGTTAAGAGCACTATTCATGTCATTGTTATTGATCATAACCGATATTCGAATAGCTTTCAAGAGAACAAAAGACTTATCAACCAGAATCCTACCACCCCTACCAAAAGTATTCACATTGTCCTCAATGTGCGTAGAGAAAAAACATTAATAAAGATAAAGATGAAATACTGGCACTCAAATAAATAGAGTAGGGAGACAAGGAATCTTCACTAGGTGCCCAATTGGCGAAGGGTTGCTGTAATCGCCTAATCGTTCGGCGGTTCGCCAAACTGGCTGGAGTTCGCCTAATTTTCTAGTATGCAACCATTCAATTTTGGGGTAGGAAGGAGGACAAGAGCAAGTCTGTTGAATCACATCAGTGCATCGCCTAATGGATGTGAGACCTCACCGAAAGATCTAAGACTCCAAGCTATTAGGGTTGGTGCAAAAAGGCGGAGAAAGTTGGGTTGCCCAATCACCTTGGCGAATCACCGAGAGGGCATGTGTCCCACCTAATATTCTAGTGTCTCAGCCAACTGTTGACGCCAGAGAGGCGATCAACTATGAGATCTCCGAGCTTACTCAGCGTACCACCAAATGGTTCTTAGCCTCGCAAAATCACCTACACATGCACATTCAACACACATTATTCAAAACAACTAACACTTGGGTTGCCTCCCAAGAAACACCTTATTTAACATCATGGCATGATGTAGAAATGCTCTCAAGCATCTTCTATATCTACCACTTCAATCACGGAAATTTCGTGGCATTCTCCGAAACACAACTTCAAGCGTTGCCCATTCACCTTGAAGGTAGGGCCCTCTTTGCCTTCGTCTTCAATGGTTCCATTTGTGAACACCCGTGTTACTCTAAATGGGCCTAACCATTTTGATTTGAGCTTTCCCAAAAGGATTCTCAGTCGAGAATTATGTAGAAACAACCAATCTCCAACCCGGAACTCTCTCCTAAGGATTTTAGAATCATGCCACTCCTTCAATTTTCTTTTTGTAGAGGGCTGAACTTTCGTACGCCCTAAACCTAAATTTATCCAATTCATTTAGTTGGTCTACTCTTCCTTTTTAAGTCTTGGCCTAGTCCCGATTCAGAGCCTTTAATGCCCATAATGCTTTGTGTTCTAGTTCAACAGGGAAATGGCAAGATTTCCTAAAAACTAGCTGATAAGGAGACATACCAATTGGTGTCTTATAGGCAGTGCGATATGCCCACAGTGTATCATCTAGATTTTGAAACCAATCAATCCTATTTGCATTTACAATCTTGGCCAAGATACTCTTGATCTCCTGATTCGAAACTTCCACTTGGCCACTCGTTTGAGGATGGTATGGTGTTGCTACTTTATGTCTCACCCCGTAATTTCTCAATGCAGATGCAAAAAGCCTATTGCAAAAATGGGATCCACCATCACTGATAATAGCTCGAGGAGTGCCAAACCTAGCAAAGATGTAGTATTTTAGAAACTGAACAACACTTTTCCCTTCATTGTTTGGTAGGGCGACAACTTCAACCCATTTAGAAACATAATCTACTGCCACCAAAATATACTTATTACCAAACGAACTCACAAATGGACCCATGAAATCTATTCCCCAAACATCAACTAACTCAACTTCTAGAAAAGGTTTTAGAGGAAGCTCATATCTTCTGGACACTCCACCTTGTTTTTCACATTATGTGCATTTCTTAACAAATTCATGAGCATCTTTGTAAAGGTATGGCCAGTAGTAGCCACTTTGGAGAAATTTAGTGGTTGTACGCACTCCACCATGATGACCACCAACTGTTGAAGAATGACATGCATAGGGAATTTCATTGAATTCCTCTTTTGGCACACATCTCTGAATATTATGGTCTGCACACTCTCTGAACAAGTATGGTTCATCCCAAAAGTGTTTCTTGACCTTGAATAAAAGCCTCTTTTGTTGATAGAAGTTTAGTTCTTTCGGTATCAACCCACATACTACATAGTTAGCAAAATCAGAATACAAAGGAGTTTGTTGTAGAATTACCGTGAATACCTATTCATCGGGAAAGGCATCATTCATGTCTACCTTCAACTCGTCATTCTCCTTGCCTTCTAACCTTGATAGGTGGTTAGCCACCTGATTTTCACAACCTCTTCTATCTTTGACTTCAAAGTCAAATTCACGCAACGATAGCACCCACCTTATCAATCTTGGTTTGGCATCCTTCTTTGCCATCAAATAACACAGACCAGCAAGATCAGTGTGAACAACCACTTTAGTGCCTAGCAAGTATGACCAAAATTTCTCAAATGCATATACCACCGCAAGTAATTCTTGCTCCATAACTGTATAGTTACACTAAGCACCATTCAGAGTTTTGCTTGCATAGTAAATGGGATGAAATATTTTTGTTGCATTTTTGCCCCAATACGGCACCTAATGCCGTACCACTTGCATCACACTTCACTTCGAAAGGTGCTGACCAATCAGGACTAATGATAACTGGGGTGGAAATCAATTTCTCTTTCAAACACTTAAAGGCTACTATACATGCTTCATTAAAGTTGATTTTCACCTCCTTCTCCAAAAGTTTGCACAATGGGTGTGCAATTTTTGAAAAGTCTTTGATGAACCTCCGATAAAAGCCGGCATGCCCCAAGAAACTACGAATACCCTTCACCAAGATTGGTGGTGGTAGCTTCTCAATTACTTCAATCTTTGCTTTATCAACATCCAGCCCTTTTTGTGACACTTTGTGACCAAGAACTATACCTTCCCTAACCATGAAGTGGCATTTCTCATAATTTAGGACCAAATTTGTCTCCGCACATCTCTGAAGGACCTGTCCCAAGTGTGCCAAACATGCTTCAAAAGTGTCACCCACAACTGAGAAGTCATCCATGAAGACTTCCAACGAATCTTCTACTATATCAATGAAAATAGATAGCATACAACATTGAAACATTGCCAGAGAATTACACAACCTGAACGACATCCTTTTGAAAGCAAAAGTTCCATATGGAAAAGTGAAAGTGGTTTTCTCTTGGTCTTCCAGAGCAATAGAGATTTGATTATAACCGGAGTACCCATCCAAAAAACAATACCATCTTCTTTCTGAAAATCGATCAAGCATTTGATCCATAAAAGGCATGGGAAAGTGATCTTTTTTTGGTCCACGAGTTTAACTTCTAGTAATCCATGCATACTCGCCATCCGGTTACCGGTCTTATAGACATAAGCTCCCCCTTTTCATTTGGGACTACTGTGATGCCTCCCTTTTATGGTAGATATTGTACCAAACTCACCCATTTGCTATCCGCAATAGGGTAGATCACACCTGCATCCAACCACTTTAGTATCTCCTTTTTTACCACCTGTTGCATCGGTGGGTTCAATCTCCTTTGATGCTCAACACTCAGTTTACATTTGCTATCAAGCTGAATTTTATGAGTGCAAATGCCAGAAGGAATGCCCACTATGTCAATGATAGTCCATCCAATAGCTTTGATGTATCTTCTCAAAACTTCAAGAAGAAACTTTACTTGCCATTCAAGCAAATCAGCTGCAATAATTACGGGTAAGGTGTTATTTGCCCCAAGAATGCATATCGAAGATGGGAAGGGAGCACTTTCAACTCATGCTTCGGTGGTTCCTCTGTTGATGGCTTTGCGGGAGGACTTTTTCTACTTTTCAAATCAATATCTAGCTTCAATGGAGTCTTTGAATATACCCCCAAACCCGAAAGGGCTGCTACCACCTCATCGTAACCTTGGACTTCAGACTCATCATAGTTTGCAAGCACAACCTCAAGTGGTTCACTCATACACATTAAATGGCTCACACTAGCCACTGCTTCATCAATTACATCAATAGTCGAAACCACATGAATATCGCTTGGGTGCTTCATTGACTTACACACATTAAAGGTGACTTCATCTTCGTTCACCCGGAACTTTAATTCTCCACTTTCAACATCCACCAACCCGATTGCAAAGAATGGTCTTCCCAAAATAATGGGAATTTCAGCATCAATCTCGCAATCAAGAATGATAAAATCATTCGGAAAGATGAATCAGTCAACCTTTACAAAAATGTCATAGAGTATCCCCACGGGATGTTTGATCGATTAATCTTCCATCAAGAACCTCATTGTTGTGGATTTTGATTCACCCAACCCAAGTTGCTAATAGATTATGTCACTAGATTTATACTTGCTCCTAAATCACATTGGTCCTTGGCAAATTGGAGCATACCGATAGTGCAAAGGATGGTGAAAGCTCCGGGATCTTCTTTCATTTTAATCATCTCATTAGTCATAATTGCACTACAACTATGAGAGACTTCAATTGTTTTGAAGTCCAAGATTCTTTTCTTTGTGACTAAATCCTTCATAAACTTGGCATAACCCGACATCTCAAACGATGCCTCCACTAGAGGGAGATTAATCGATAATGTCTTGAACACCGATAAGAACTTTTGAACTTTTCATCCTCATTTTTCTTCCTGAGATGTTGGGGAAATAGATGAGGTATTTTGGGGAGAGCTTGCACCAATTTTGAGATTGGAGTTTTTTTCCTACATCTTTTTATGACTCTTTGGCAACACTTTGTTAGATGAGTATCTCTTCTTCCTCAATACCTTTGTCTTCTTCATGAGCTTGTGCTTCATCATTACCTTTCATATCACCTACTTCCACCTTTCCACTACGAGTAACCACAGCCAAATCTCTATCACCATCCTCCACCAAAGTTGCTATGTGTATGGTCTCGCCGTCACCCAATATTTTTGGTCCCAATTGTGCCGAAAGTTGACTCAACTGACCTTCAAGTAGCTTGATTGCATCAGCATGAGAGTTCACTCAATTTTTTAATGATGAGAATTCAGCTTTCATTCCTTTTAGTAAGTGATCCGAGCCCTCGACTTTGTCAAGGATACGAGACAACAAATCGTTGACTTGGAGACTACTCGAAATCCCCTTTGACTTTTGGGCTCTCACTCGATTAAGTATGATCCTCTTCGTGGTCATCCTCCCTTTTCCACAGATCACTTTGCTCAGCCCATTCTTGATAGTATCTTCTTCGCTCTTCTTCTTTATGAGAGTTTCAACCTTGATTCCCACCCCGCTACAAGTAGCGTGGGTGGAAACCCTCCTCAAATCTGTGAGAGTTCCAACCTTAATTCTCCCCCATCTTAGAATAGCCCGAGGAAGAAACCTCCTCAATTCTACACACTCCCCTTAGTCTTTTGGGGTTTTCCACATTTTCTAACACTTGAGCTTGGAGCAGCTCCATTTGGGATAATATCTTGTTGATGTTCTCACCCCTTTCTCTTTCTTTATCAAGTTGCTCTTGAGTCATTCGAAAGAAAAAGGCGAAACTTGATCTTCTTGAGTGTACCATGCTTGATTTATTTTCGTCATGTCATCAAGATGAAATAAAGGCACCTCAATCGATTGCAACATTATTCCACCTCGAACCAATTGATCAGCTACTCCTTTATTTACCGAGCCAAGATTTTGGTAAAAGTATTGGAGGAGCACATTGTTAAGAAGTTCGTGAGTCAGGCATTGAAGTAGTATCTTCTTAAATCTCAGCCATGTTTCATGGATAGGTTCACCTTCGAATCACTTGAAACCTTGAATGTTGTCTCTGAGTTTCATCATCCTCGATGGGGGAAATAACCTCACATTGAATTACATGGTAAGCTAATTCCAAGATGTGATGGAGTTCTTTGGTAACTCAGCCAGCCATTTGCTAGCTTAACCCGTCATAGATAATGGAAATAATCTGAGATGAATTGATTCTTGTGATAAGTTCTTGAATGAGAACGGACCACAAACCTTTATAAAATTCTGCATATGCTCATGTGGATCTTCGTGAATCAACCCTACGTAGAGTCCCTTCATTTGCAGGAGATGGAGAGTTGTGCTAGTGACCTGGAATATAACATTCTCTTCGGTTGATGGTAAATAGATTACACTAATCCCACTCAATTGGATTGGATTATGAACTATTGAGATCGTTAATATCACTTTGGTTGTCTACTTGGCTACCGTTAATCTCTACCTCATTCATTTCCTCTCCTGTTAAACACAACCAACACTAACACAAAACAAATCAAGTCGATTCCATTTCAGCCAACAAAATCACAACTCAAACTTTGATAAGAGAATTCTAAACAACCCCACTCCCCGACAGCGGTGCCATTTTGATTAACGTATCAACTACACCTCATCCGATACTAGGTGTAGACGATTGTTAAGCAGTATAAGCCCAACAAAAGAGTTGGGGTCGATCCTACAGAGAGTAGTATTATTATGAATTCAAATATGAAGTTACAATAGTGGTTTTTGTAGCTGAAGAAATAGAAATTGTCGGAAACTATTAGTAAAATTTAAGAGTGAGATCAATGTCAAGGAAAAGGGTTTTAAGTCAAATAGAACATTCAACAATTAACTAGGATCAATCAAATAAGAGAAAGGTACTTGGGGGATTGACCAACTAATTGCTAAAATTTAACTCAATGGGTGCAAATTGCTAACCAAAAGTGCTAACTCTTCATGGGTAAGATAAACTTTAGGTGAGGCATTTCTGTTTCAAACAACTACCTCGTTTCAATTGAGTTCTCGTGAACCTCAATGCTTTAAATGTACAGACCAGTCACAATTTCACCACATCCACTCTCTTGGGCTAAATACATAGCATGAGTCTTAGGATTCACTCTCTCGAGCTAAATCCATCATGACCTAGTAACTATGAGTGCCAACTTATCACTTTAGCTTTACACTTCTTTCTCAAGCAAGCATAAAACACTAAATTATATTGAAATAAACATGAAATAGAGTAGTTAAACCACATCGATAAGTAAGACCCACTTTGAATTAGCACTACAATTGATAATAACTAACACCCATCAACCCAAATTCAGCAATTAATCACATTGTCAAACCCTCAAGATTGGGGTTTTAGCTAATCATCATAAAATAAAGAAATTCAATACCTAGTACAAGCTCTATAGCTGGGTATCAAAAATCTGAGTTCTAAGATGAATAATATCTTTTCTATTACAATACCCAATTGAAATCTCTTGCCAAACTTGCTTAAAATCAATAAGAATAGTGTTTTTGTTCTCTCTATTTTGTTCCACAATGATTGAATGCCTTCTCTCTCCTCCAAAAGTTAATTTATATTTATCTGAGATATGGCATTTTGGGGTTTATCGATGAGAAAAGTCGGGCTTCGCCGACCAGTCGGCGACTCCCCGATTGTTCTAGTCCATCACCCCTTTCTTCTTCACCTTTTTCCCATTTAGACACTGTAACTTTAGGCGATCTACATCAGGATCGTCAATCACTTCCGTGATGTGCCTTCTAGTCATTTAGCTCACCAATTCAATTTTGTCTTGTTCTTGACCAGTGCGGTCGGCGGTACAATTTTCATTCGCCGATAGAGAACGAAGTTCGCCTAAGTTTTTCTTGTTTCAAACTTAATATTCTGTAAAATTTGGCAGTCTAGGGGCACTTTGGCGAATCGCTGAGTTTCCTTGGCGATCTTAAGGCTTTCTTGTCTCCCTTTTTTAAGCTTGTGTTGTTCCTTTTTGCCTATTAGTGTCCTTGCATTGCTCTTCAATCTATATACCTGAAAATCAAGGATTTAACATTAGTTTATGGCAATATTTAAGCATTTGAGGACACTAAATCTACACAAAGAAAGCCCCAAATGAGTCCAAATCTCGGACTCGTCAAACTACCAAGGGATTCAATTATATTTTGGGAGGAGCTCATCGAGGTGTTTTACGAAAGGTTTTTCCCTCCTTCAAAGATGTTTAAGTTGAGGGATAATATTCAGAACTTCAAGCGAGTCGATGACAAACTTATCCATGAGACCATGTTAAGGTTCCAAAAGTTACTGCTCCAATGTCCAACTCATGGGCTAGAGCTTTGATATGGTCAAAAGGTGTTGTAGACCAACTCATTCGAGGTGGAATCATGAGATAATCGTTTGACATAGCATCATCCCTCCTTGATGAAATCACAAAATTTAATCGTGCATGGTACACAAGAGAAGATCATGTGTCCATTTGGATCTTGGGCTGGTAAAGGAACAAATGGAAAAGAAACAAGAGCGAGATGATAACATGGCCAAAATGATGACCCAAATGGACCTATTGACGAAACATGTCATGGCAAGTGGTTGCAAGGCTGTGAATGTTGTTAGTAATAATAGTGGTGTAAATCCTAATGAAGCACACTTTGCGGCCATGTATAATTAAAAAGTGCATTTCTTTACAAACCAAGCAAGGGGATTCAATCCCAGCTATCCAAGGCTGGGCAGAAATCAAGGTTGGAATAGAGATCGAGTTGATGGTTGAAGGATCAGACAAGATGCTAAAGGAAATGAAAGATGATGTCTCTTCTCTTAACCAAATAATCACTTCACACTCAGTATCCATTAAGCAGTTTGAAACACAAATGGGTCAGATCTCAGCTCATTTAAATCCAAGGACCAAAGGGGGCTCCCATGTGATACTTTGGTGAACTCAAAAAATGAGGCATGATCCCATGGCCACGTCATGCCATGACGTTAAATAAGGTGCTTCTTGGGAGGCAACCCAAGTTTTATATTGTGTTGTTTGAATAATGTTTGTTGGATGTACATGTTGAACATTCTAAGTTTGGGAGAAATAGGCAAATGGGCGAGCTCAGAACCCACTCGGCGCATCACCGTGTAATTCAGCGAGCCAGACATTGATCACCCTTTAGACCAATTGAAGGGCTCATATTCGTGTCAACTTCGGTGGGCTAAGGTCCACTCAGTGACTTGCCGAGTGGATCGGCGATGTTAGTAACCCTCGCCAAACATGGCGCGAACTAAAGGGTCATGGTCTTTCAACAGTTTTAAATTCAAAACCTCTCCTCATTTTGAACTTTTCAACTCTTACACTCTTACAATTACATTTTATATCTTAGTTTTTCGTAAAATTTCATGGGTGCCTTTGTGCCTAATTGCTTGTTGAATTATAATTTGAAATCAATCTTGCCTTGATAAATTGGTTAGCTTAAATGTGTTTCCGAGCCAACACCCCGGACGTGATACAGCGTACAAGACTCCGAAAAGTGTCATACAAGCCTCATAGCATGTCATCACATAAGATAATAGAAATAGTGCGGAATTCAAAACTTTTCTTTACAATTGAAGTCATTTTTCATAAAAGCAAGCGGAAGTCTTTCTATACTATATCTCAAACAATTTACAACACTTTGACTAAAAACTTTGGGACATACAAAAGCTCTAAACATAACATAAAAGACAAAGGGAAATAGTGGGTTCGTCCTCAAAACTATGAGGACTCACCAAATCTTCAACTCCTTGCTCCTTAGAAACCTATCTCCCAAGTATAGAACATCAAGTCTCCAAACCCTACACTTTGTAGAAATGTAGAAATATTGGTTAGCGCTCAAAATGTACTAAGTATGATAGCCATGCAAAAACCATGCTTAAAAAGGACATTTTGGTTGAAAACCATGCTATATGACAATTTTGAGAAAACATCATGAATTTTAGCAAAAGGCATAAGATACAATCACATTCAACATATAAGCCATTTCATCACATTAAAACATTCACCTTAAGTAACCCTAAGCTATCCTTGTGCAATGTAAAAATAGCATATATATATCTCATACTACTATTCCCACTAAGTACCACTTTGAGGTCACCTTAGATGAACTTACCATTTTCATACTTATCTTTATTCAATACTCATACATAAGGAACACATACATTTCATAAGTCATGACAAGGAAAGTAACTCATCATACAATCCAAGTAAAGCATGCATCATTACATTAAGCATCTAAGTCAACATTCTCATTAGCTTCATTTATGAGAACATTCATTCTTTAGACATTAAGACATTGGAGAACCACACCATAGCCTCTCAAAGCCTACTCGTGCAGTGCATGGATGGCATCACATACTACCACCCACACTTCATAGAACTTCTCAAGCAACCATAACTTGTATCTTAGATTATGGGGATAAGTGTTTGACTGACATAGACCATGTGAGCTTAACATATAATCTGGTGTCTTGCCCCACATCGTAAAGAGGTGGTCTACTTGCCTAAGGTAGAACTGGTAACATTTTAGCTTAGGTGGATCCACTAGCTAATAACCTATGTGGGCACATAGTTATAGGATGAGAAAGATGTTTATTGAAACCCGGCTTAATGTAGGGAGAGCTTCCATCTTACCATATCCACTCGATACTTAGCCTCCATTCCCATAGAGTAGTTTATTCACATTAACATTATTGTACTTGAGAGGGATACCAACATTAGGTCTACCTAACCAAAGTACATTACACATGAAAGAGCTACCAGCATTAGGTCTACCGATTCAAGGTACCTTATGATGATAACTCATTGAATCCTCAAGAAAGGGCCACCATTAGGTCTACCGATTCAAGGTTCATCATTTCACACATGGAAGGGATACTACCTTTAGGTCTACTGATTCAAGGTTTATCATCACATTAGTTTCTGTACTCATCATGAAGGCTTACCACTATTAGGTCTACTAGATTAGGACATTGCCTAGAATACTTCATCATTCATTTATGAAAGGGCTACCAACATTAGGTCTACCGATTCAATGTTCATTAAGTCAAGATACATTAGTAACACAAGAAGAGGATGCCTAAGCCTACCAATTCAAGGTACTTCAATCAAGATCACATTCATTTATACAAGAAGATGATTCCCTAAGCCTACCAATTCAAGATATATCAATCAACATTACTTTCATTTACACAAGAAGAGGATGCCCTAAGCTTACCAATTCAAGATGTAACAATACATTGTAGAAACCCTTCACATTCTAATATCATCATTCATGAGAGTTAATTGAGAATAAGCTTTCAATAATAACACAATTGCATTCTAGACATGATCACAATACTTTCATTGAAGTCAGAAGCATAGTCATAACATTATGATCATGCATCAATCCTTCATACTTCCATGAATCACAATTCACCAACACACCTAGAATACTAAAATTTAGGCATTAATAATGACATAATTCAATAAACTAAATCAATATATACTTAATCTCTTCACGAGCTTTCACAATCAATCAATCCCAAATCATAATTCACAATTTAGTATTTTGGAGGAACCATGGGTTCATAGGGAAAATTCATCACCATTCATCATTAATTCAGCAATTCATTCATAATTCATCACATATAAGCCTTTGAAAATGTTATGGAATTGAACGCATGCTTAGATTCAAACCCTAGCTTATGAGGGATTTTGGAAACTTGAAATCATCTTTTGATAGGGCTCCTTGAATGAAACTTAGTAAGGATGAAAACTACCATACCTCACTTGAAGAAACTCCACGAAATTGAATAGGAAAGATGAAATCTTGAGCTCCAAACCTTGACTCCTTCTCCAATGGTGGTTTCTAGAGAGAGAATTATTTGGAGAGGGTTGTTTTCTGTTTTGTAGTTTTGTGAATAATGAGTTGTAAAAAGTGTTTAATAGTTTAAAAAAGCCTTAAATAACTCTAATAAAACAATATAAACCATCCCCAACCTAATCTAACCACCCTAGGAATTTACCACTTTGCCCCCAACTTGGCCGAATTTGGGCAGATTCAGTGGTGACCTACGCCCCTAGATCTACGGATCGTAATTTGGCTCACACCCCATCCTTCAAGTCCGTGTTTTGGTTCAGAAAGTCACCATTTAGGGCCCTTGCCCTACGGACCACCCCCACGAGGCGTGGATGGACCTACGGGGCGTAGGTCCCATTCGTAGGTCCTTGGATTTTTTACCGCTTTTGGTTTTTGGGCAGCTTTGGGGGTTAGACTTTAGGGTCCTCCTTAAGGACCCTTGGTTGGTCCTTGGGGAGTTGTACCTTGTCATTTAACCCTAAACCCCTCAACCTATTCTTGGGAACTCATTTTACAACATCAAACCCCACATCAAACTAAACAACACACTCGTAAGGCTCTAGTCTCACCTACTAGTTTTCTAGGTCGTTACATTCTCCCTCTTTGGAACATTCATCCTTGAATGAAATTTTAAACATTTTAGGGAACTAGTTTGGATGCACGTGCGTTGCACGAGAAAATCAAACCATGTTCCAGACTATTTTTAAAAATAATATGAATATTGCTAAATTAAAAATAAGTCACTCTTAAAATCTCTTAGTTACACCTCATTAATAAACTTTCTACTCCCTTCCCCGTAATGCATTACTTTGTTATTAATGTTTTGTAGGTGCTCTTTCTTTTAATATGATACAATATAAATAAATATTGATATCAACTATAGAAGATATACTAAATTAGATGTTTTAGCTGGACTATTAGATTGATTTAACATTCATGTTATGGAGTGTTCTAATTTCACTGAACTTTGAGATTTGTCAATGTTTGTAAATCAAACTTGAGGTTTTAAGAAGAGAAGAATAGAAAACATAAAAGAGCGTAGTTTAAAAATATGAGGAAACCTCTCCATTTATTGTTTAAAATGTGTAGTATTACTATGTGCATATTGTTTCTTATCATAAAAACATAGAAGATATACTAAATTGAGTATTTTAATAATAACAATAATAATAATAATAGTAATAATAATAATAATAATAATAATATTTTTTAAAAATGTAGGTTAAAAATTTGTTGATGCCCCTCTTTTTACAGCCTACGAAGGGTATTGTATGAAAAAGTGCTTGTGGTGCCTTATCAAAAAGAAGTCACAACCCTTTAGAAAAGCCACAACCCTTCCAAAAGGTCAAAACTCATCGGAAAAGACATGACTCTTCGGAAAAGTCACAACCCTTCAAAAAAGTCACAACCCTTTGGAAAAGTCACCACTCTTCAGAAAAGTCACAACCCTATAGAAAAGTCACAACCCTTCAAAAAGGTCACAACTCATTAGAAAAGTTTTAACTCTTCGAAAATGTCACAACCCTTCAATGTGAAAAGTTGTCTGCCTTTAATATAATATAATATAATATAATACACATAAATAAATATAATACAATATAAAATATAGAAGATATACTACATTTGATGTTTTAAGTTGGGGGTATTATAATAATTTAACATTTAAGTTATTAGTTCGTTATTTTAAGGTAGTATAGATAAAAAAAAAAGATAGATATAGATTGGTCTAATTTTAATTTGATATGAAATTTTAAAAAATAAAGAAGACTTTTAATTTAAGGATCATATGTAGAATATATAAAAATGACTTTTAAATTTGCCGTCTTAAAGATGCGTCCTCACCCCCAAGAAAAAAAGGTCATTCTATATTAAACTGAATAAAAATAAAAGTACAACAAATAGATTGAAAATGAAAGAGTACTTATTAAATGTTGTTTGGATTCTTTAAACAAGTTTTTGATCAAATACTTTTTCTCCAACAGTTTGAGACTTTTGAGATTTTGAACACCAAGTTGTAGTTTGTGCAACGAAAAATTATTGAACTTCTTGTCAGGAGTTGCTGCAAAACTATATTTTATGGCTCTGAAAATGAGTGCATATTAATTATCACAATATGCTTCGCGTTTGAAGTTGAGTTACTATCAATTTTTATTGATCCATCTAATTTATCCACAAAAAAAATATTGTATTTGCATAATCGAACAACTCTCACAATCTTCCTTGTTTTCAGTAGAAGAATATAAAACATACAAAATCCGTAGTTTAAAAGTGTGAGAAACCCCCTCTATTTATAGACAACAAAGGATAGTATGAAAAGGTGTTTATCGTGTCTTTGCAGATAAGTCACAACCCTTCAGAAAAATAACAACTTTTTAGAAATGTCATAACACATCAAAAAAGTCACAACTCTATAAAAATAGTCACAACCTTTGGAAAAAGTGACTACCCATCAATGTGAAACGGTGTCTGCTTTTAACATAATATAGTGTATATAAATATAATATTAAATATAGAATATATAATAAATTTGGTGTTTTAAGTTTGCGGTATTATTGTAATTTAACATTCAAGTTAGGGAGTTCATGTTTTTAAGATAGTATAGAATTTAACATAATATAGTATACATAAATATAATATTAAATATAGAATATATAATAAATTTGGTGTTTTAAGTTTGGGGTATTATAGAAATTTAACATTCAAGTTAGGGAGTTCATGCTTTTAAGATAGTATGTATATATATATATATATACTAGTTTTGATTCACGTGCGTTGCACGTGAATATTAAACCATGTATTACATTAATAATAATGTCAATATTATTAGATTAAAAAATTATGTAAACAACTATAAAATGAAAAATAAAGTATAAGTTCCTATGAATAGTGGATGTAAGCTTTCTTATTATTACTATTGAAAGTTAGTCACTTTTAAAATATTTTAGTTACACATCCTCTTAAATATACTTTCTCCTCCCTCCCCCATAGTGCATTAATTTGTTATTATTATGTTGTTGGATTTCTTACTTTTAATATAATATAATATAAATAAATATTGATGTAAAATATAAAAGATATACTAAATTGAATATTTTTAGTTTGAGTATTATATTTATTAAATTTCATGTTTGGGGATGCTTAAATTTCATTGAACTTTTAGATTATCAACGTCTGAAAATCAAACGTCAGTTTTCAAGAATAGAAGAATAGAAAGCATAAAAAAATTGCAGCTTAAAAATGTGAAGAAACACCTTCATATATAGTTAACAAAGGATAGTATGAGAATGTGCATGTTTTTTCTATCATAAAAGTCACAACAATTTGAAAATGTTATAACTCGTCGGAAAAGTCAAAACTCTTTGGAAAAGTCGTAACCATTCAATGTGGAAAGGTGTGTTCTTTTAATATAATATAATATTACATAAATAAATAAGTAGATATATAAAATATAGAAGATATACTAAATTGGATGTTCTAAGAAGAAGAAGAACAATGAAAAACTTCAAAAAATTATAATTTCAAAATTTGAGGAAACTCCTCTTTTTATAGCCAACAAAGGGTAGTGCATAAAAAATTCTTATTGTTATCAAAAAAGTGTCACAACCATTTAGAAAAGTCACAACACTTCAAAAAGGTCACAACTCATCGAAAAAGTCATAACTGTTTGGAAAAGTCACAACCCTTCAGAAAAGTCACAACTCTTCAGAAAAGTCACAACCCTATAGAAAAGTCACAACCCTTCGAAAAGGTCACAACTCATCAAAAAACTTATAACTCTTTGGAAATATCACAACGCTTCAATGTGAAAAGGTGCCTGTTTTTAACATAATATAATATAATATAAATAAATAAAATAAAATATATTTTTATATTAGATATACTATATTTGGTGTTTTAAGTTGGTGGTATTATAATAATTTATCATTTAAGTTATGTAGTTCATTCTTTTAAGTTAGTATAGAAGATAAAAAAAATAGATATAGATTTATCTAATTTAAGTTTGATATAAAATTTTAACTAATAAAGAAGAATTTTAATTTAAGAATATGTATCATATATAAAAATGTCTTTTAACTTTGCGGTCTTAAAGATGCACCCCCAACAACGAAGAAAAAAGAAGATTCATATTAAACTAAATATAAATAAAAGAACAACATATAAATTGGAAACGGAGGAGTAATTCTTAAATCTAGATTAGACACTTTAAACAAATTTTTGATCAAATCTTTTTTCTCCAAAAATTTGAGACTTTTCACAGCTTGACCACCAAGTTATAGTTTGTGCAACAGAAAATCATGGAACTTCTTGTCAAGTAGAAGTTGTTGAAAAAATATATTTATGGTAATGATAATGAGTACATATTAGTTATGTAGATAGTCTTCTCGTTTGAAGTTGAGTTATTCTATTCTCCTTGTTGCATCAATATTTGATTATCTACTTAATTTAGCCACATAAAATATTGTAATTGCATAATTGAACTACTATCACAATCTTCCTTGTGTTAAGAAGAAGAATACCAAACGTACCAAATTCAAAGTGTGAGAAAACCCCCATATTTATAGACAACAAAGGATAATATGAAAAAGTGTTTATTGTGCCTTATCAGATAAGTCACAATCCTTCAGAAAAGTTACAACTTTTCAAAAATGTCATAACTCATCGAAAAAGTCACAGCTTTATCAAAAAGTTACAACCTTTTGAAAAAGTCACTACCCATAAATATTAAAAGGTGTCAGCTTTTAATATGATATAAAACAAATAAATAAATCTTATATAAAATACAACAAATTTACTAAAATAGGTGTTTTAAGTTGGGGGTATTATAGTAATTTAATATTTAATTTAGTGAGTTCATGCTTTTAAAGTAGTATAGATTAAAGACTCAAGACTACCAACAACCCATCATGCATGAAACATCATAAACAATGCACAAAACTAGGAGGAAACATCTACTCCATCTCAAACATACTCCATGCAACACAAGAAAGTAGGTACTGCATCTACAAACTCATTAGGCATGAAAACTTCAACATTTCTCATTTTGTTGGAGGAATTACCTTCTCCATCTCATATCTTGCTCATCATAACATCATTAAGCGCATTATGCATTTACTGTCAAAAGAATATTTAGGCATGTTCAACAATTCACCACATTATGCATTTACTGTCAAAAGAATATTTAGGCATGTTCAACAATTCACCTCATTAAACATATAGGCAACTCATACTAAATGCACATCAACATGCAGAACATAGTTCATAAAAACTCATTTTCTCATTTAAACATAAATTCATCTAGAACATGCATAACATAAGGAGACCATGGAAACACATCATCACACATGACTCCAAAACATGAAACAAGGTACAAGGAACTCTTGGTCTCAAGCTTGAATATGAATAGAAGGAAAGAGATAAGGATATCGAAACTCTCAACAACCTTACTTTTCAACATACCATCTCCCCCTTGGGAGTAAACCCATACCAAGGCTTAACATTAAAAAAATAACATAAGGACCTCCATAAAACTTTCACAACTTTAAGAAACCATCAACATACCGATGCCTTCATCCAGAAGAACTCCTTTGTCCTCTCTAGTAGCATCCTTTACTAAAACCCTTACTAGGGCACCACTCCTCAATATTTTCATGGATGGAACTTCTTTACCATTCTATTTCTTAACTTGCCAGTTTAAGATCCCAACCGGTACTTCTAAACTATGAAGGTTCTCATTAAGCAAATCTTGCTTACCAACAACCTTACAAACACCACTCAAGGTCTCATATGAGTCTACCAAATCGGGTCTAAGCTCCTCAAACTCACTACACTTCTTAAAGAGAGAATTTCAGGCAAACCTAACTCATGAACATCAAGGATACTCAACGACCTTGCTATCTAAGCACATTATCACTCCCTTGGGAGCAAGCCTATACAAACTCTATTAAGCATCACTTCTTTCAATTCTAAGGTCAGAGCAAATCATCACTAAACCTTCACACTCTTCACACAAGATGATTCTAAACCAAGGTGAATTACACTTCTACCCTTCCTAGAGGAGTCTACTCACTTTCACACATCTAGGTATTTCCAAAACACCTTATTCACCCAAATCTTTCCACAAAACACATAACCATAAAGCAACCCATCTATACCAAAGTTCATCATCTAATTCTATCATAACAAGACTCATCTAGTCACTTAGCCACAATTGGTATCACTACTAACCTTTTTCTCCCTCAATCCTTGTAGCATGATCCCTTCAAGTGGTCATATCCTAAAGACCATCGGATAAGAAATAAGAAAGAGACCGTATAGAGTTAAACTCTATAGCACGACTTGAAGAATGAAGAAGTGAGATATTCCTAACACCCAATAGCCTCCTATTCATAAATTTGACGCGCTTCACACTATGAACAAGACTCTACTAGATATGGTTTGAGACATCCTAAAACCATCCCAAAATCTTGTTCTCGGATACCATGTTTTACACCCCGGATGTGACACGACGTATAAAACTCTGAAAAGTGTCATACAAGCCTTATCATAGCATGTCATCACATAAGATAATAGAAATAGTGTGGAATTCAAAACTTTTCTTTACAATCAAAGTCATTTTTCATAAAAGAAAGCGGAAGTTTTTCTATAGTTTGTCTCAAAAACATCTACAACACTTTGAATAAAAACTTTGGGACATAGCCCATACAAGAGCTCTAAACATAACATAAAAGACATAAAGGAAATTAGTGGGTTCGTCCTTGAAACTATGAGGACTCACTAAATCTTCAACTCCTTGCTCCTTAGAAACCCATCTTCCAAGTATAGTACATCAAGTCTCCAAACCCTACATTTTGTAGAAATATAGAAACATAGGTTAGCACACAAAAATGTACTAAGTGTGATAGTCATGCAAAAACCATGCTTAAAAATGATATTTTGGTTGAAAACCATGCTATATGCCAATTTTGAGAAAACATCATGAACATTAGCAAAAGGCATAAGATACAATCACATTCAATATATAAGTCATTTCATCACATTAGAACATTCACCTTAATTAACCCTAAGCTATACTTGTGCAATGTAAGAATAGTGTCCCATACTACTATTCCCACTAAGTACCACTTTGAGGTCACCTTAGATGAACTTACCATTTTCATACTAGCTTTAATCAATACTCATACATAAGGAACACATACTTTTCATAAGTCATGACAAGGAAAGTAACTCATCATACAATCCATGTAAAGCATCCATCATTACATTAATCATTTAAGTCAACATTCTCATTAGCTTCATTTATGAGCACATTCATTCTTTAGACATTAAGACATTGGAGAATCAAACCATAGCCTCTCAAAGCCTACTTATGCAAATGCATGGATGGCATCCCATATTACCACCCACACTTCATAGAACTTCTCTATCAACCATAGCACGTATCTCACATGATCGGAATAAGTGTTTAACCAACATAGACCATCTGAGCTTAACATGGAATCCAGTGTCTTGCCCCACACTGTAAAGAGGTGGTCTACTTGCCTAAGGTAGAACTGATAACATTTTAGCTTAGGTGGATCCACTAGCTAATATCCTATGTGGGCACATAGTTATGGGATAAGAAAGATGTTAATTGAAACCCGACCTAACATAGGGAGAGCTTCCATCTTACCATATCCACTCAGTACTTAGCCTCCATTCCCATAGAGTAGTTAGTTCACATTAACGTTATTGTACTTAAAAGGGCTACCAACATTAGGTCTACCAACCCAAAGTACATTACACATGAAAGGGCCACCACCATTAGGTATACCAATTCAAGATACATTAAGAGGATAGCTCATTGAATCCTCAAGAAAGGGCCACCACCATTAGGTCTACCGATTCAAGCATCATTTCACACATGAAAGGGCTACCACCATTAGGTCTACCGATTCATGTTTTATGGTCATATTAGTTTCCAGACTCATCATGAAGAGGTACCACCATTAGGTCTACCGATTTAAGACATAGCCTAGAATAATTCATCATTCATTTATGAAAGGGCTACCAATATTAGGTCTACCGATTCAATGTTCATTAAGTAAAGATACATTAGTAACACAAGAATAGGATGCCTTAGCCAACCAATTCAAGGTACTTAAATCAAGATCACAGTTATTTATACAATAAGATGATGCCCTAAGCCAACTAATTCAAGATATATCAATCAATATTACTTTCATTTACACAAGAAGATGATGCCCTAAGCCTACCAATTCAAGATGAAGCATTACATTGTAGAAACCCTTCACATTCTAACATCATCATTCATAAGATTTAATTAAGAATGAGCTTTCAATAATAACACAATTGCATTCTGGACATGATCACAATACTTTCATTGAAGTAACAAGCATAGTCATAACATCATGATCATACATCAATCCTTCATACTTTGCCCTTCAAGGCCATGAATGACAATTCACCAACACACCTAGAATACTACAATTTAGGCATGAATAATGACATAATTCAATAAACTAAATCAATATAGACTTAATCTCTTCACTAGCTTCCATAATCAATCAATCCCAAATCACAATTCACAATTTAGTATTTTGGAGGAACCATGGGTTCATAGGGAAAATTCATCACCATTCATCATTAATTCAGTAATTCATTCATAATTCATCACATATAAACCTTTGAAAACATTTTGGAATTGAACCCATGCTTAGATTGAAACCCTAGCTTTTTGGGTGATTTTGGAAACTTGAAATCATCTTTTGATGGGGCTCCTTAAATGAAACTTAATTGAGCATGAAAAAAACTACCATACCTCACTTGAAGAAACTCCACGAAATTGAAGAGGAAAGATGAAATCTTGACCTACAAACCTTGACTCCTTCTTCTCCAATGGTGGTTTCTAGAGAGAGAATTATTTGGAGATGGGTGGTTTCTATTTTGGAGTTTTAGGAATAATGAGTTGTAAAAGGTGTTTAATAGTTTAAAAAGCCTTAAATAACTCTAATAAAACAATATAAACCATCCCCAAGCTTATCTAACCACCTAGAAATTTACCACTTTACCCCCAACTTAGCTGAATTTGGGAAGATTGAGTGGTGACCTATGCCCCTAGACCTACAGACCATAGGTGGGCTCACGCCCTATCCTGCAGGTTCGTGGTTTGGGTTAGCAAGTCACCATTTGGGGCCCTTGACCTACGAACCACCTTAACGAGGCCCTTAATCCTTAAACCCCTCAACCTAAGCTTGGGAACTCATTTTATAACATCAAACCCCACATCAAACTAAACAACACACTCATAAGGCTCTAGTCTCACCTACTAGTTTTTCTGGTCATTACAATTATTGGTGTTTAAACTGTGTACATTGCGGTTGTGCATGTTGGGTTTTATGTGAGTGAAGTCTGAGTAACCCAAATTCATCTGACTTACTTGATTTTGCCCTATGATGGATTGGGTGACGTCATTCTTAAGGGCAAAGTCATTGTGTAAGGTGAATTTGATCAATTTGGGGAAGTCTTAGTACCCCAGATTATAATTGCTTAGTGGGTAGGCCTAAATTGCATATGTTTATGTGTAAATTGCATGGTCGTAGGTTGATGGTCAAAAATTTGAACATTGGGCTTGAAATTTGACACGATGGGTCAATCGATGAGATAGTCAAGCTCATCGAATGACTTGGTGGTTTGCCGAATGTCCTCCCCATTGCCTACTTGACTTGATTTAGTGCTGAATCATTCTATGATTTCGGTGATATGCATGTGCTCGCCGAATAACTTTGACCTCGCCTTTTTGAAGCTCAGTCCTTGTTAATTTATTCTGTAATATTCAACGAGTTACCTTTGCTCTACCGTATGATCTGTTACCTCGCCATTTGTGCTGAAATTCTTATATTTTTTTGGGACTTTTGGTGAGCTCATGAAGGCTCGCCGAATGATCTCGATGATGTGTCGAGTTGATCATTGAATTTTTTTGCAACTTTTGAAACTTGTATTTCGCTAATCCTTTGCAACCACATTCGTCTTGTTTGCTCATTTTGATAGATATGGATAGAACAAGAGTCCTAGTGAAGAGTCCTTAACCTCGAAAAAGGGCAAAAGGGGTAGTGATTGCTGCTTAGACTGGCCCTCCTCGACCTACTAGACCTCGACCTTCTTAAATAAGTGGTTAAGTGGGCAGGGAAAAGGAAAGCAACCAGCAGGGCCCAGTTCGAGTAGCTCCGGCTTTGACAGCATGGGTGTATATTCCACCCAGCTCACCATATCCAGTTTTGAGAGTCAATATGATGCGGCGTCTAGGACTACAATTTATGACTCAAAACGAGCAGACGGTCAGACATTAAAATACAGCCGTGCTAATTTGCACTCCAAGGCATTCCATGATCAAACACTAGTCCCCGCACTCCCGACATATCCACCACCTTCAACAGAGGCAGCAGAACAGGCACCACAAGTGCCTTCGGCCCAAGCACCTTGATGAGTCAGAGATTTGGACTTATTTAGGGATTTATTTATATAGGTTTAGTTTCCTTAGATGCTTATTTTATGTCAATAACTGATGTAAAGCCCTTGATTTCCAGGTATATGGATTGAGGAACAAAGAAAGGACACTAATTTGCAAAAAAGAACAAAACACGCTGAAAGAATGAAGAAAGGCAAGCCTGGTGATCACCAAATACACTTAGCGACTCACTGAATGGCTATTTCACCGCCTAAAGTTCCTGTGTGCCAAGCCTTGAAGGAAAAAACCTAGTTGACGATGGAAAGGAGCAGTCGGCTGATCGCCGAGTATTTCTGCGATATAGTGCTAGATCACCCAAAGTTACAGACCTTGAGGATGCTGAATGCCAAGGCACAAGGGCAATGGAAGTGACCAAAGGGCAGCTTGCCGAGTGGTTCGGCGAGCACGACTTACTTAACCGAGTAATTCTTTGCAGCACATTTTTGGCTACTATAAATACATTTTTGAACATTTAGTTTAGTATCTTAGATCATATAATTTTAATCTTTTATTAAGTTTTTAGCTCTGGAGACAAGTTTTCTCTAGTTTTTCTGAAGCTTTGAAGGATTGAAGGTTTTCACTTTTGAGAAATTGGAACTAGGTCTTTGAGATTCTTCGAATTGGAGCATTGTAAGGATGAATTTACTCTTACCTAGTTGATGGATAATCAATTTGGTAACATTTTTTTACCTTTTTATGATGTCTAGATAAAACCCCAATTCCTAGGGTGTGATTATGTGATTATAGGCTGATTTAGTTTATGGGTATTGCTAATTGTTAGTTTAAATGCTATTTAGAAGTGAGTTCAATCATTAATTGTGATTTAATTTAAGAATTATAGTTGCAAATGCTGTTCTACCCTTGTGTTTTTGGCTTGCTCGAGAGAGAGGTTTTAAAACTAAACATATTGATTGATGGTCTGTGGTTATTGGGTTGACCTAGGTTCAGCTCAAGAAAGTGAATCCTAAACCTAATTCCACACATTTAGCTCGAGAGAGTGAATGAATTAAGGTGTGGATTGTTCTTATTTTGCATGCTTGTTGATGTTCGAGAGAAATCCACTTGATTTGGGGTAAATTGTCCAGTTTATCCCCTTTATAGCCTAGCTTACTCACTAATATCTACCTATCTTCTAATAGTTGCAGTTACCCATTTCTATATATTAGCCTATAATCGAATCACATCCCAAGAACCCGTCTCGTTATTGTTATTTCGTATTGATTGCCACTATTTGTAGTTGATAATTCTAAACCAATACCCCAATTTGACATTCGTGTCACCCCCTGATTTGAATAATGTCTTTATTCGATAACTTTTAGTCCTATGACTGATTTGATCATGTTCACACTTCCTATTGAATCTTGAACATTTACCGCTCCTTGTGGGATTTGACCCCAACTCATTTAGTTGGATTTTATACTAACTAGAGATCGTTGACACTTAGAATTGGATGAAGTGTCCTTTAAATGTTAATCAAAATGGGGCGCTACCGGGGAGTGGTGTTTTTTGAGATTCTTTTGGTGAAGTTGAATTTTTATCTTTTTAGTCATAGTTGAATCTACTTATTTTTAGTTTTAGTTTGTGTGTTGCTGTTTAAAACAGAGGAAATGAGTGTCAATGGAAGCAATGGTAGCCAAGTGGGCCACCAAGATGACATCGGCAACCTCAACGATATCAATGAGCTGAATGTTAAGGACCCTCATCTAGTGTATGGAATTGGCACCATTCACTTGCCTCCGGCTGAAGGGAACGATGTGTTCCACATTACAAGCATCATGTTGCAACTCTTGCAATTGAAAGGGTTGTTTGGTGGGTTGGCTCATGAGGATCCCCATGTGCATATAAGGCACTTTGTTGATGTTTGCGGGCTGTTCTCCTTTCTGAACATATCCCAAGAATCGGTCCGGTTGAGGTTGTTCCCATTTTCTTTAATGGGAGAAGCATGTAAGTGGGTGGTTGAATTGCCAAGAGACTCTATCACTTCGTGGGAAGAGTTTGTCACCACATTTCAAGTGCAATTTTTCCCTCCTTCAAAAATGATGATTTTTAGGGGTAACATCCTAAAGTTCAGGCAATTAGAAGTTGAGGCAATCCATGAGTTGTGGCTGAGATTTAAGACACTATTACTGCAATGCCCAACTCATGGAATCCCTGATACGATGCTACTGGACTGCTTCTCTAGAGGTCTTGGTCCCGAGAATAGAGAAGCAGCTGACCAACTTTATCCGGGTGGTCTCATACGACAACCCTATGTAATAGCAGCCCAATTCCTTGATCACATAACTAAGACCAACAAGGAGATAGAGAAGGACCAAGTTTTGGCCACACTGTTGACTCAGCTGGATCTCTTGGCCAGAAGATCATGGAATTGGAAGTACCGTACAAAAAGAAAGATAGGTACATTCCCTCTCATGAGCGTAGAAAGTCCAAGGAGTATGAGGGTGGACAAGTAGAAGAGATACTCTCACACATTCTCCACAAAGACGTAGAACACGATAGACTGTTGAAAGAGATAAAAGAGAATGTCTCAATGCTGAATGAGATGACTCATTCTCATTCCATATCTATTCAGCTACTAGATACCCAAATGGGTCATATGTTGTCTCGTCTCTACCTCAAGCAAAACGGGGGACTGCCTAGTGACATTATGGCAAATCCCAGGAATGAAGTTTGAGTTGGGACTTGCTCGTGCAACAACGTTAACTAAGGCGCTTCTTGGGAGGCAACGCAAGTTTTTATTGCTTTATTTAAATTTTGGAATAATGTGTGTTGATTGTGTAGTTTGAAGTGTAGAATGTGTATGAAAATTGCAGATTGGCGAGTAAAATCTGCAGTCTGCAACTTGCCGAAGAGGTCGGTGAGCCCGACTTTGTCCGCCATTTGGACCCCCATATTAACTGGATGTCTTGTAAAACTCGGCAAGGTAAGTAACCACTCAGTGTGTCGCCAAGTGGTTCGAGGAAAAATAACATCGCCAAAAGGGCGCTAACTGGACAATTTTTAAAAGGCCAATGGTTTAAAATTTCAAACTTTTTCATATTCCCTCATTTTTAACTTCATACAATCACACCCGCAATTCATATTTCCCATATTTTTGCATTTTATTGCTTTTTGGTTGTTGATTTTGAGTTCGAAGTTGGATACTTTGAGCCTAGCGTTAAAGATTCATATATTCGGCATTAAAGGTTGGTATTATGAACCCCAAACTCGTAAATAGCAGTTGAAATCAAATTATTTGTCGTAAATTGTGTTGATCTGTTGGGCCTTTATGAACTCGTAAATATGTGCCTATGTGACTATTTTAGTTTTGATATCGTGCCTAAATTACCTAAGTTGTTGATTTCCTGAATTTCGTGCTTTAAAATTGACTGTAATCTTGTGGGTTGTGCTTAATTGGTGTTGGGTCTAGTCGGGTGAAGTCTGAGTAATCCAAATTGTTCTAAATGACGTGATTTACCCAATGATGGAGCGTTTGACATTATTCTTAAGGGCTTAAGTCGTCAAATGACTAATTTTGGCCAAATCGGGGGAAATCTGAGTACCCTGATGGCATGGGTCTAATGGGTCTGGGCTTAATTGAGAATGTGTGTTGTTTGATTTTGTTTTCTAGGCTGCGGGATGATTTTGGAAGTTGGGGTTGAAAATAGGCACCTTGGGCAATTAGGCGAGCTGGGTCGAGCTCACCTTACCACTTGGTGGTTCACTGAAATACCCCTATATCGCACTTAATTTCATGCTTTAAGTGATTTTGGTTCTGTAACTTTCAGTGATAAGCCTGAGCTCGCCGAAAGTCGTCTTTGATCGCCTTTTTTTGCCCCCCTAACCTCTAAAATACATTGTAACTTTTGATGGGCTAGTCTGTGCTCACAGAATGAGGTTGACGATTCACCTAAAGGTCTTTCTCATCGCCGACAAGACATTTTTCTACGAAAATTTTAAGCAAATCCTTTCGGTAAGCCCGATCTGGCTCGCCAAAGCGATTCGGCGACTCACCGATTGGTTCAGCGAGTTTATCTGCAATATATTTTCTGAACTTTTCTTGAACTATTTGTAACATTCTACTATGTTTTCGCAGATATGGCATGAACCAACTTGGACATATTGCCCCGCAAAAGAGCACATGGCATAGTTTTCAATAAGGGGGCAACTACCACCTCTAAAAAGGGAAAGAAGGCACCTCCCAAGGGAGACGAAGGCAAGGGAAAGGCGCCTGTATCTCAAGTACCGGAGCACAACTCTGGTTGAGAGGGGAAGTTCTTTGACTCCTAAGCTATATTTTCTAAGTTAGAAGATGACCAACCTCTGTAGTTCCAGCGAAATGAGATTCGCTCCAGAGTTCGCCAATATTCTTCTAGGACCTCAGAGGCCACACCTCCTGTTGATGCTACAGTGCTAGCCCCAGCACAGACAGTGGTTCCAGAGCCACCGGTTCATGGTCCTCCTCCCCAGCTACTTAATAGACTTAAAGCGAAGGGATTGAGGATGATTCTTGAGGAGATGCTACTATCCACAGAGGGTGTAGAGAGGAGATACCCTCTAGTGTGGGACACACTCCAGTATCATAGATTCAATATTTTAACTAGGCCCCGAGTCCCATATATCCCTACTTGGGTCCGTGAGTTCTATTCTGCTTACGGCGATCTAGTTCCTCAAGGAAAGAAGTAGGCCAATGCCTTCCGGCCGGCGAAGTATGTAGTGATCTGGGGGAAAGAAGTGGGGTGCAACAACGACCACATAAATGATGCGCTTAATAGAGCCACAAGGTTCGAGCACGAGTATGAGGGTTTAGAGACAGCCCAATCCCTAGATGACCTAAAGGGATGGCTTGCCCCCCTTATTTCTGATACCACCCCGAGGTGGATTAAGGTTGGAGCTTAGATAGAGAAGAAGGACTTGAATGTAGCTGAACTATATTGGTTTGGATTCATCAGCAACTCCATCATGCCTTCACAAAATGAGTCTATCCTCCGTCATACAAAGGAAACTTGTCTACGATCGATCATAGAAAAGAAGCGGCTCAACTTGGGACTTATTATTAAGGAGGAGATGGCCACGAGGGCCAAGTAGCACCAGACGTCCCTTTTCTTTCCGATCCTGATCACAGAGCTGTGCCGGCGTGTGAGAGTTTTCGTGATGAGAAGAGAAACATTGAGGTTATCCGCGCATCCTCCAAAGACATTCGACGTATAGAGATTGAGTACACTTTGGAGGAGGTAGACAAGAGAAGAGCAGCTCTGGTGGATGCATCTCCAGAGGTGGATGTTGATTTTATACCTGCATAGGCATCTCTGCCTACTCTGAACTCCGGGTCTTCACGTACTTCCACTTCCTCCCAGACTCCTGTTGCTTTTACTAATTCCTAGCCCACCAAGATTACTCAGGCCATGATCCTAAAAATGGGGCACTTGGCCCATTCTGCTGATGTACGGTCTAGTCGATTGGAGGCTGTGGTACCTTGGATGATTGAGAGTGCCATCCTAGCTGCGTTGACACCCCTACGGGCATCTATTAACACACTCATGGCGACAGTAGAGACTTGTGAGAGTCGACAGGGGGTTACTTCAGAGGTGACAACTTTGAAATTTGAGGTTGCTAATTTGAGAAAGGATGTGGACTACTTGAAGTCCACAAACTTCACTTCATTTTCTGGAGGCAGTTGATGATATGGATGCCCTAGCTACTTCTAAGATTTCTTTAGCCATCGCTAGAGATATATCGATGGTTGATGTGGCAGTTAATGAGTCAGAGGCAGAGACTAACGAGGAGCAGATAGAGGTGCCAGAGGAGACCATCTATGGAGATCTGCCAGACCTAGAGGAGACAATTATAAAGTCGGTGATTTAGACATCGCTGACAGAGACGTCCATGGCAGGCCCTAGTGGAGCCAGTAGTGCTGATGTTGCACCGGGCACTGATGTCCCGACAGATGGAGTGACTGTGTAGACATGACCCTTCTTTACCTCCCTTTCTGTTATTTTTATTAACTTTTTACTATTTTGTTGCATTTGAGGGCAACTGCCTTTTTATTTATGGTGGGGTAAGGTATTTCCATACCTACCTCTTGTGACTATCTTTTGTATATATTATTGGGGTTTTGTGTGTAATTTGTGTTTTGATATTGTGTTATGGATGTTTGAGCTTAAGGCTCCTTATTTTGAATGCTAATGGTTTTCGACCCTTTAAAATTTTTTTCCACCTCTTGTGTGTGATTGTGGCTGTTCTTGTGCAAATTTGAGTATCAGTCATGATCAATACCAATGACTTGAATAGTGATCTTAATCGAACAAAAATAAATGTATGGCTATGATAAGGCCAAATGAAGTTGCATAGACAATGTGTGAACTTTGTGCATCTCATTGTAACTAGACAATTATCGAATAAGTCTCTTGTGATGAACTTGCACACTAGCGAAAGTGTGGAGTTTTGTTTGGTATTGGTGCCAATGCCTTGTGTGATGGGCTTACCGTGATCCTTGTGTGATGACACCTATAATTTGCCCCATTGGTTCAGTTGACTAAGTGATGCAAATCTTGAAATGATCTTAGGCAACAATTTTGATGAGTGAAACAATTTGACCATATACCTCCTTTGTGGCCAACCTTGTGAGTGTGTGAACCCCTTTCTTGAAAGAAACTTGATGCAATTTTAACCCCTCTTTATCCATTCACCTATAATCCTCATGAAGTGTGATGTGTTTGAATAGCCAACATTGGCCAAAAGCCTAAGTTGGGAGTGGTGAAAAGAGGAGGAAAATCAAGAAGTGTGAAGAAGTCCCCCTTTGTCCATGGACTTGAAAAAAATGGAACTCCTCCATAAAAAAAAGAGAGAAAGAACAGAAGAAAAATGAAAGAAAGAAAAAGAATGAAAAAGTTGTGAAAGTTGCAAAATAAATGGGGTGTTCGGTATTCCATGAGAAATGAATAATGAGTTGAATTTTGAGCATAAGTGAAAAATGTTGAAGAAAAGGGATGAAAGTGATGTTCATACCACATTTCATGAGGATAGCAACCACCAATCCTAAATGACCAAACCTTTACACGCAACCCCGTTACAAGTCTTGAAAAGACCTTTTTGATCTTGAGTGAGTTGAAGCGAATGTTTATTGGAAAATAAGGGCAAACCTATGGGTGAAATCATGCATGTGTTCATCTTTGTGAGTGTGAGAGTTGTATATGATTCCAAAGCTATAAAGTGTTGAACAATTGTGTATGAATATGGAATCATCTTTGTTGTAAGGGCATTTGAGTACCTTTGTTGAGCTTGAACTTGCATTTGAAGCAAGTATTGTCAACTTGAGAATCTTTGATAATGGTGAGTCACAACTTGAATCTTTGAGTGACAATTGATCCTTGCATGAGTAAGTTGAGTATTGTTATATGCATTCATGATTGAGTCTTTTGTAGCAGTGTTTGAGATATCCTTTTTGAACTGCTGAACTTGAGCTTTACTTGAGGACAAACAAATGTTTAAGTTAGGGGTGTTGATGAGTCCAAGATTTGGACTCATTTAGGGCTTTATTTATACAGGTTTAGTGTCCTCAAATTCTTATTTTGTGCCAATAACTAATGCAAAGCCTTTGATTTCCAGGTATATGGATTTAGGAATAAAGTAAGGACACTAATTTACAAAAAGGAACAAAACAGGCTGAAAGAATGAAGAAAGGGAAGCCTGGTGATCACCAAATCAACTTGGTGACTCGCCGAATGACTATTTGACCGCCTAAAGTTCCAGTGTACCAAGCCCTGAAGGAAAGAACCAAGTTGGCGATGGAAAGGAGCAGTTGGCAGATCGCCGAGTAGTTTCGCGATGCAGTGCTAGATCGCCCAAAGTTACAGACCTTGAGGATGCTGAATGCCAAGATCGAAGGGCGATGGAAGTGACCAAAGGGGGCTTGCCGAATGGTTCGGCGAGCCCGACTTACTTTGCCGAGTGATTCTTCACAACACATTTTTGATGAATATAAATACATTTTTGAACATATAGTTTAGTATCTTAGATCATATAATTTTAATCTTTTATTAAGTTTTTAGCTCTGGAGACAAGTTTTCTCTAGTTTTTCCTAAGCTTTGAAGGATTGAAGTTTTTCACTTTTGAGAAATTGGAAGTGGGTCTTTGAGATTCTTTGAATTGGAGCATTGTAAAGATAAATCTACTCTTACCTAGTTGATGGATAATCAATTTGGTAACGATTTTTACCTTTATATGATGTCTAGCAAAAACTACAATTCTTGGGGTGTGATTATGTGATTATGGGCTGATTTAGTTTATGGGTATTGCTAATTGTTAGTTTAAATGCTATTTAGAAGTGAGTTCAATCATTAATTATGGTTTAATTTAAGAATTGAAGTTGCAAATGCATTTCTACCCTTGTGTTTTTGGCTTGCTCGAAAGGGAGGTTTTAAAACAAAACTTATTGATTGATGGTCTGTGGGTATCGGGTTGACATAGGTTCAACTTGAGAGAGTTAATCCTAAACCCAATTCCACACATTCAGCTCGAGAGAATGAATGGATTAAGGTGTGGGCTGTTCTTATTTTGCATGCTTGTTGATGTTCGAGAGAAATCAACTTGATTTGGGGTAAATTGTTAGAGAGAAAGTTTATCCCCTCTATAGCCTAACTTACTCACTAATATCTAGCTATCTTCTAATAGTTGCAGTTACCTATTTGTCTATATTAGCCTATATTCGAATCACATCCCAAGAACCCATCTCATTATTGTTATTTTGTATTGATTGCCATTGTTTGTAGTTGATAATTACAAACCAAAACCCCCATTTGACATTTATGTCACCCCTTGATTTGAATAATGTCTTTATTCGATAACTTTTATTCGTATGACTGATTTGATCATGTTCACACTTTCCTATTGAATCTTAAACACATATTGCTCCCTGTGGGATTCGACCCTAACTCATTTAGTTGGGTTCTATACTGACTAATGATCGTTGACACTTAGAATTGGATGAAGTGTTCTTGAAATGTTAATCACACCTCCACCACGCTCAATGAACAAGCTGAAGGCAGTTGACATGTAAATAATTCTAGAGGAGAAGAGGTTGTCCATAGATGGGGTAGTGGACAAATATCCTGCAGTGTGGGACATACTCAAGTTCCACAAATTTGAGTAGTTATAAACACCGATGTCCGTACGTGCCTATGTGGGTCGGAGAGTTCTACGTGAGCTATGCAAGGTTGCTTTCAAAAGGGAATAAGAAAGCTGGATCAGCATCACCGTTAGAGTTTGTTGAGGTGCATGGGAAGAAAGTCAAATGCAGTGAGACGAACATAAATGAGCTTCTTGCTTGCACAGTCTTGATAGCCCATACATTGACTACTCAACTCAAGACCAATTCGTTAGATGACTTAAAGGGGTGGTTGGCCCCATTGCTTTCCAATGCTTTACCCCAATGGATAGAGGCGGGGGTCCCAATTGAGAAGAAGGATATTAAAGTCGCTACTCGATACTGGTTGGGATTCATCAACAACACCTTGATGCCATCCCAAAATGAGTCCATCGTCCGGCATCCGAAGGCTGCACTTTTGGAATGCATTATTGATCGAGAAAGGCTGAATTTGGGGTCAATTATTGCTCAGGAGATGGCCATGACTGCCAAATAGAGACAAACCTCACTACCTTTCCCAGTTCTTGTCAACGATCTTTTTTGCTGAGCTGGAGTGCCATTCATGGTGAAGACATATATTGAGGTGGCTCCTACCTCATCAACTGATATAAGGAGAATTGAGGTTGAGTATATGAAGGATGAGTCTGAGAGGAGGACGGCAACACCGGTGGTTATATCCCTAGCTATCGATGTAGAGACTAAGAAGACTGATACTACTCCTCCTACTCCTGCCGGTAAGCCGACAGGTAAGCCTAGCTCCTCCACCCCTACTACTTCTGCTGCTGCTGCTGCTGTCTCCCATTCCCATTGATACATGCCATGATATATAAAATGGGCCACCTCACCCATTCGGTCAATATGTGAACTTCGAGGGTCGAGGCAGCAATCCCAAGTATGATAGAGAGAGTTATATCTATTGCTTTAACTCTTATTAGGGAAGAGCTGAAGGGACATCGTGAGCTGATTATGACTCACAAGCTAGTATTGTATGCCCTCATCATGCGGGTTGAGGCTTGTGAGCAGGGTGATCGCCAGTCAGATGATATGACAACCTTAAAGGCTGATATTGATGGTTTGCGGTGTGATGTGGACGAGCTGAAGCCCACTGACATCTCGATGGTATAGGGCAATGTGGACATTCCTAAGGTCCCTAGTTCAAATATGCCATCTACTTCTGAGATCCCTCTGGCTACTCTGATCGGAGATGCTGCTGTAGCTGATGATGGTGATAAGTCAGATACACTAGAGAGGCTGATGAGAAGGAGTTAGCAACTCGTGAGGAGGCGGTGTATGAGGATTTAGAGGACCTTGAGGGTGAGATGGTCTGGATGGTTACCGAGACTTCTACATTGATGATAGGTTCTTATAGGTCTCAGCCAACGGAGCAGGTCGCCGTACAGCCATCCAGTGTAGGAGATGAGCTAACCATTGATGCTCCAATTGAGGACATGCCATCCCCATAGAGTTCACCTCAGGCTTAGCCTGACAGGGGGATCTTGACTTTCCTGCACTTTTATTACTTTTGAGACATTTATTTTCTATTACATTGAGGTCACTATTTAGTTCTTTTGGTGGGCTGATGGTATCTTCATACACATCCCCTTAGGATGTATTTTGTTTATTTTTCTATTTTAGATGATTGTTTGTTTCTACCATTTGTGTCTGAAACTTCTTGTTTGTTATGACTTAATTTGTGAATGTTGGTTTTAATTTCGTTGATCCACCTCCTGATTACTTGATGTGTGAATGTTATGGATGTTCTCTTGTACATTTGAGTGTCAGTTTTGACCAATACCAATGACTTGAATAGTACTCTTGATGAACAGTATAATGTGTTGGTTCAATGAGGAAATTTGAGTTGCATAAGTCTTGTGTGAACTCTTAGCATCTCATTGTGACTAACCAATTTGTGGAGATGAGTTTTACAATAATTGTTGCTTGCGAGTAGAGTCATGATCGATGATTGTGTTTGAATGCCTTATGTGGAGAGGTTTACTTGAAATATATGCATGGTGATATCTAGAACTTACCCCGTTGGTCCAATTGAATATTTTGGTGAATGATGGAAATGATCTTAGGTGTAAATCTTTAAGAGTGAACCAAATTGTTATAACTTTTGTGTGACCACCTTGTGAGTGTGTGAATCTATCTTGGCACCATTTGAGCCCAACCTTTTATTTGGATGAAACATGAACACAAATGGCTCTTTCCTCCCCACCGTAAACTTTCATGAAGCATTGGTCTATTTGAATAGTCAACTTAGGCCAAAAGCCTATGTTGAAAGTGTGGTAAGAATGAGGAAAGAAATTGAGCAGGAAGTTTGTGAAATCCACCCTTGAAGACTTTTATTGAAGAAAAAGATGAAATAAATAGAACCCCTCCATTTAAAAAAAGAAAGAAAAGCTAGAATATTATTATTTTTTTGTATAAATTGTGCATTGGTGGAAAGAAAAGGGGTATTCGATTAGCTATACCAAAATTTTGTGTTTGAATATATAAAGGGTGGGTTGTGAAGATGAAAAGAATGAAAGAAAAGGGAAAGAGGTGAAATTTGAGACATGCTTCTCCTGGTAGAAGTCACTAAGCCAAAATGATCATACATTTACCCTTAGCCCAATTACAAGCCTTGAAAGACCTTGGTGATCTTGCATAAGCAGAATGATGTGTTGATGGGAAAATATGAGCAAGCCTATGAGTAAAATCATGCATGTGTTTATCATTGAGAGTGTGAGAGTTGGTTTTGATTCCTTAGATTGTAATCTTTGATTGGCTTTGTGAGAGATTGGAATCATTCTTGGTGTGACAACATTCAAATACTCTTGTTGAGCATGGATTTGTATTTGGAGTGAGCGTTGTAAGCTTGAACTCTATTTGATGATCGCTAGTCATAGTTTGAAACTTTTAGTGCACAATTGAACATTGCATTTGTAGATTGAACCTCATGTGCATTAATGTTGAGTCTCAAGTAGCACTATTTGTAGACATCCCTGTTTGCTTGATTTATCTTGTGTTTTACTTGAGGGCAAGCGAAAGTTTAAGTTGGAGGTGTTGATGAGTTGGGGATTTTTACTCATTTAGGGCTTATTATTCAAGGATCTAGTGTCCACAATGCCTATTTTACGCTCATAACTGCTGTTAATATGTTGATGTGCAAAAATGAAGGTTCAAGACTGAGGTAAGGACATCATGATGCAAAACAAAAAAGCTATAAAATATGAAGGAAAGCAAATTTGAAAATCACCATAGCTACTCGGAGACTCGCTGAGTGGACCTTCAGCTCCCCATAAGTTCTAGCAAAACAACCCGTGGACAAAACCAACTTGGCGAGCAAATGAGTAAATTGGCGACTTGACGAAAGGATCGGCGATGTTGATCTAGCTTGCCAAAAGTTCTAGAATAATTTTATGAAAGAGCCAAATCAAAAGGTAAGAAGAGGAGCAACTCGGCGGATCGCCGAACTAGTCAGCGAGCTCGACTTACTTCATCGAGTTGACTTCATGCTAAAATTTTGAGAACGTATAAATACAATTTTAGAAAAAAGAAAAGAAGTTCCCACCTGTTTACCTCTGAGCTTTTGAGTTTTTACATTCTAGAACATTGTTTTTACATTTTGAGTAGAGATTTAGATATTGTGATATTTTTAACTTCAATTTCAGCATTTGGGAAATGCAGATCGTTAGCAAATCAGATTGAAAACTTCGTTGGTAACAATTTCTTGTTTTTCACTATTCTTGGAAAAAAGCCTTTCCTTGGGGGTGTGATTATGTAGTTGAATGCATTAATTAGCTAATGGGTGTTGTTAGTTACTGATTTTAATGTTGTTTTGAAGTGGGTTCAATTAATTGTTCATGTTTTAATTGTGGAATTGTAGTTGCAAATGAAATTCTAGCTTAGTTCTGTATGCTTGCTTGAGAAAGAGGTAATAGAGTAGAATATTGATTGATAGTTGTATTGATTGCGTCTTCAAGAATCTAGCTTAAGAAAGTGAATTTGATTGCGTCTTTACAAATTTAGCTTGAAAGAGTGGATTAATTAAGGAATTGGGTTGTTTGGTTGTGTTATGCTCGTTGAGGTTGGAAAGAACTCACTTGAAACACAATAATTTATTGAGAAAAGTCTATTACACTCAAAACCTAGCTTACCCACTAAGATTCAACACATTTGAGTAACTAGTAATCATTCATTACGTGAAATTAAATTTTAGCAATGGTCAAACTAATTGCCCTTTTATACCTCCTCAACACTTTCACAAGTGCTTCCACTTGCTCATTAGTCTAATCTGTAGCCACAATAACTGTGTTTCTTTCACCAAGAAATACATACCTCAAATGGCCAAGTAATTCTTTCAACTTAAGTGTAGGTGGATCTTCAATGGATGGCTTTATGGGGGGGGGGGTCGACCTATTATTTAGATCCAGATCCAACTTCTTAGGAGCATAAGGATATGATCCCATGCCCGATAAGGCATTTATAGTCTTCACATAGTCTTCTCTAATTGTGAACCTTTCCTCAATGGACGTTTCAATAACCACATCATCAACCACATCTATTGCAGACACCACACATATATCTTGTGGTTGTTTCATAGATTTGCACACCTTGAATTTCACCTCTTCATTGTTTACCCTGAACTTCAACTCATCACTTTTCACATCAATCAATGTTCTACCTATGACAAAAAATGGCCTTCCCAAAAATATGGGAATTTCAAAATGACCATCACAATCTAGAATCACAAAATTGGAAAGGAAAATGAAATTCTCCACCTTCACCAACACATAACATAGTATACCCACATGCATTTTCACTAACGTATTAACCATCATCAGTCTCATTGTTGTTGGTTTAGGAGCTCTTAGACCCTATTACTTGTATATTGCTGGACGCATGAGGCTGATGTTGGCCCCAAGATCATACAATGCTTTTGCAAAATCAAATGCACCAATTGTGCAAGGTATGGTAAACGCACATGAAACTTCTTTCTTTTGTACCAGAGACCTAGTAAAGGTGGCACTACAATGGTGCAAGTTATCTACAAGCTCAAAACTAACTGCTCTTTTCTTCATCACCAAATCCTTCATGAATTTCGCATAACCTTACATCTGATCCAAAGCTTCGTCCAATGGAACGTTAAAAGCTGATGAAGTATTGAAATAAACCTCAAGAACTTACCATATTCGGCTTTCTTTTTAAGCCTTTGTGGAAATGGAGGCAGCAGTCTGAAAATTAGCTATTAAGGTTATGATACCTCTTTCGTGGGATCCTCAATATTCATTGTCTCTTCAGGTTACAACTCGGAAATTAAAAGTCTAGAAAATGAGCAAAGTGGAAGGTCACCAACCCATAACTGAGCCATGTCACCCTTCATGGAGCCCTTCACGGTCCGTGAAGGGCACCATGGCTCATGGTGGTGCTCATGGATACCATCCAGTGCGTGGTCAAGAGGAGATCCCCTCTCACTAGCCCTTAGACGACTCATGGTGAGCCTCACGACCTGTAAAGGGAGGCAGAACCCACCTCTAGGCTAGCCTCCTCCCACAAACCCCTAGACGGCTCGTGAAGGTGGGCACGTGGAGGGGCTGAACTTGCTTAGCCACTGGCCTAGGGATCATGATGGCTCAAACAGCTCGTGGACCGCTAGACGGCTCTGAAGGTCGGCGTCTGGTGGCTCGCATCAACTGTAAGTTGAGGGAAATTAGGTATTTTCCTAATTATTTTATCTTGATACTATGTCATTTTTCCCTTACCTAGAGCCCCTATATAAGTGATTTTAACCCCAAAATCAACCCATTCAAGTCATTCTCTCAAATTTACAAATGAAGAACAAGTTTTCCTCTCAAAATATTTCTCTCTCTAGAAAAGATTGGAGAAGAAGGGTTCAACCTAGGGTTTCAAGTCAAGTCACCAATTCCTCCATTGAAGTTAAACAATAAGCATGGAGGTATGCCATTTTTCTTCCATGGATTCCTTCCATTCATGAAGTTCTCAAATTCTTCGATTTTCAAAGATAGAAACCCCCTATTGAGTTAGGTTTTTGCTTCCACGTTATGGGTTCCTTTAATTAGTGATCTAATTGATTGAATTATGATCTATTATGCATGAATTGAGTTAATCTCATGTTTTTATGATGAATTCCCATGAATACATGACTAGCCTATGTTTTCTAGATGTTGATGAATGAACGTGGATTTAAACTATGAAAGGTGAATTATGGAATTATGAATGTTCTTATGATATTGATGTAAATGTTTTAAGAATGCTTTGAGAGTGAAGTATTAATGATGTTGCTATTGTTGTGTTGTTGAAATGATTTATCATATACACATGTATCCCTGAATTATGAAAGGTTTCTAACATGACAAGGGTTTTTAGGGTTGAAAGGCTTTCTCACCTAAAATGAACCAATGCTAAGAAGTTATTCTAATGATGAGGCAAGAGGACATTACCCATGCTCTCTAATTGAAAGACAAGATGCGATTACCCATGTCATATGATATAAGGACAAGATGCGATTACCCATGTCATAAGATGTAAAGGATAAAAGGCGATTACCCATATTCCTTTAAGAGCTAAAATGAATATGATTAAGAACTATTATGTGGAAGTTAAGCTTAGAACAGAGTGGAAAAGTGATGATTACCCGTGTCCCATAAACTATATACTAAAATAGGATTGTCTATATATACATTAGCTAGTGGATCCACATAAGCTAGAAGGTCATGGTCCTTACCGTGGCAAGTAGGACAACTCTTTTCGGTGTTGGGGACACTAGATTCAATTATGATAGCTCTCATGGTCTTATATGTCGGTTAAGGCTACTTAACATAAGCAAGTTATGATGAACTAAAGTTATTTCAAGTGTCACAACCCGATTTCTCGAGTCATGATGGCACCTACTATACCCTACTAGTAGGTAAGCCAACCCTAATGAAACACCTCACAACCCTGACACGAACTGGCCTCGCTCTGACCACCATCTGATACCTGAAGAGAGGCCTGGGTAGGCCAGCTAGACTGACCCTGTTGAAACCGTCGTCCGGTCCTGTCATGATAATCCCTAGACCTGGGGTGGGAGTCACTATAGCTGCCCTCTTCTTGCTGCCCCCTTGGGCCCGCGATGAAGATGCTCCATAGTACTGGCATGGTCAACCACGTTTAAAAAGGATCGACCCGCAGAAACCAATGACTGGGTCTCAAGCCGAAGCTGTAATCTCAACCCACGGACAAAACACCTAACCCTCTCCTCCTCTGTAGGTAATAACGTCTTTGCATAATGGGAGAGCTCGTGGAATCTAGTCTCGTACTCTGCCACTGACATGGAGCCTTGCTCCAACCTGCAGAACTGATCCATGAGGCGGTCTCTGACGCTACGAGGGATAAACTTGGCCAAGAAGGCCTCAGAAAACTCATCCCATGATATTGGTGAAGATCTAACTGGCCTGGTCTGAATGAATGTGGGCCACCACTGCCTGGCTGGCCCATCTAGCTGGTAAGCAATGAAGTCAACCCCTCTAGAGTCCACTAGACCCAAAGTGCGAAGCCTCTCACGACAAGTAGTAAGAAACTCGTAGGCATCCTCACCCACAACCGCAGCTAAACTAGCACCAGTACTGCAGGATCAGCCTACAATGAGGGCACCTTAGGTCCAAGTACCACCTGAGGGAGTACAGCTCTTGGCAGCGGACATACCTATGCCGCTTGAGGACCAGAAGATGCTTGGTGTGTTTCTCAGGTTGACACCACCGGGGTAAATTTTGGAGCCAAAATGACTGTACTAATGTTGTGATCCTACATTCGATAGAGTGGCAACATTCAAGGATTGTTTGGAAAGGAAAATCTTCGGTAAAGTGATTTGGAGCGCGTGCGATCAGCCTTAAGGTAGGCTACTACTTTCTTTCTACTAGATTGAGGTGAATTGTGTAAAAGCATGTCCATTGGAGTGAATTGGGGGTGGGTACTAGTTTCCTACTTTAGTTTGATTAGATACCTCATGTTAGGATCGATTGGTCATATTTCGGGTGTGGTATCATGTTATCCGGTTTAGTATGTGTTAAAAGTTATTGTATGTTTGTATGCTATGTGTTGTATGCTTGTTCATCCTTAACTGAAAGCATGATATCCTTAGTCTAGGTTAGGCTAGCATTGCCTTAGACTTATGACCCGTATGGGCTGGATGGCCTTGACTTTCTACCGACGTCGTTTGGATGACTTAGTTTCTTATAGACTGGAGTAGCAGACTTGAGTCTAATAGTTGAGCCTTAGATTAGGCGTTATCACCGCTTGCTGCACTTCTGTATCTTCTCCCTCTAATTTTGCAGTTTCAACGCATTCTCGAAGGTTCGATACATCACTAGAGGCGTGGGATTGAGATAGTATAGGCTTGGAGCCTTTTCTGTGATTTCTTAGAGCGGACGACATTCCATGGTGGTTGTTGTTGGGTTAGATCCTATCGGAGATACCATCACCCCCAGGATCATTTTTTCTAGCTTGGCTGGGAATGTATCGCTGGCTGGGTAGACTCGGTGATTTCGGCGATCGCCCTTGGGCCTCTCTTTCTAGCTGGGCTGGGAGTGTGCTGCTGGCTGGGTGTTGCCGGGTCGCTCTTTCTAGCTGGGCTGGGAGCTGACTGCATGGTAGGACGACTCGCGATATCAACCTCACCCTCGGGTCCCTTTTTTGAGCTGGGCTGGGAGTGGACTGTTTGGTAGGGTGCCCCCTGGGGTCACTCTTTCTAGCTGGGTGGGAGTGCACTACTGGCTGGGTGTTGTCTGATAGGTTTTCTTAGTTAATTTGGGCTGGGAGCCTGGTTTTCTTCTTTCTCAGTAGACTTAGCTTTTCTGTGTACCTGTCGGGCTTATGGGGGTCCGTTCAGGTTGTATTTAAACTTGCGCACGAGTGTACCTTCTGGGCTTATGGGGGTCCAGTTAGGTTTAGTTTAGTTGTACTTAGTTTATTTTTGGTATGCTCGTGTGCTTCCTTTTCTTATTCGTGTTGACCTCTCTGTATCTATATTCTATCCTTTCCTCTTGTTTTTACCCTTTTTTCTCAGTCGGCCTTTGATGCCTACTGGGTACCTGTTATTTTGGTACTCATGCTACGCTCTGTATCTATTTTGTGATGCAGGTCCTAGTACTAGTTACCAATGGTGAGTTGTTTCAGCTTTCTTTTGCAGTTGTGATTCGGAGAGAAGGGCGAGCACTTGGCGTTTTGGGTTTGTCATGTCTCCATCTTTGCCTTTGAGACACGCTTGTGGTGGTCCACTTTTGGGACTTGTACTCTTTATTAGATAGCTCTGTACTGCTGACTTCCAGGTTCTGGGAGGGATTCTGTATATATTTATTTTGGTTTGCTTCCGCCTTGTTATCCTTGTTTAGACTTTTGTTTCCGCTAGTTTCTACCCTTACGCTCATTGCTTGATGTTCTGGGTTATGGGTTGGCTTACCTACTGGTAGGGTATAGTAGGTGCCATCAAGACTCGAGAAATCGGGTCGTGACATCAAGGAAGTATCTCATTCATGTTTTAAGATAATGACTATGTGCATTGACCATGTTTTATGACTCATATATCTCATGTTTAGCTTAGTCATTGCATGTCATAAAGGTATCCCTCTCTTTAAGAATGTTTTAAAATATTTTTATGCATAGCTATCACACTTGGAACATGACTGTACTAAAACATACTCTTGCCTACATTTCCCCAAATGTAGAGTTTGACAGTCAGGGTTCCGAGTGTCGTGGCTCGAGGTTGATTTGAGAGATTTCAAGCTGGTGAGTCCTCATGCTTCGAGGATGGACTTTTACTATTTTCAGTTTTTTCCTTCTTTCTTTCAGTTTGAAATATGATTTATGGGCCTCGCCCAAATTTTTTTAATGTACTAGATGGCTATGAGACAGATGTTTTAGACTTCTACTTTACTTTTATAAAACTTTTGGACTGGAAATGTTTCTCTTTATCTCATTTATTCTATGTCTTGTATGATGAAAGTTAAGTGACTTGTATGGGGCTTATCGAGGTCCTATACGCCATGTTACACCTAGGGGCTACCTTGGGTCACGACATTTCAAAAGTGTCTGGCTTCACTTCTACCTCTTCAGATACTTTAGACTCTACCAAACCTCCTTTATCTACATCATTTCTACTAGATCATCATTATAATATTAAACACTTGTCTTCTTCTAAATACATGTAGGTACCGGTCCTATAAGTGATTTACCACTCCTAGTAATGATAGCAATGCAGTGCCTATCCTTCTTCAGGTTTTGTATCATATCACTTGATAGTGTTCCATTATTCCTCTGGTTCAATGAAGCTGAGAGCTGCCCCATTTGATGTTCTAGGTGCTTTATGGATGTTATGTTCAAATATACCAGCTGACTTATTTTGGAGAAATGACCATTCAACTCTTTTACCTCAACATTTGTAGAATCCACCTTATATAATACCTTTGCCAACATATCTTCCATTCGAGACCCACTGGACCCATTACATGTTCTGTCTCTGTTACTCTGAGGCACATACACACTACCATGGTCATTTTTGAACCCATTCTTGTTTTCCCAACTACCTTGGTCCTTGTCTCTTGATCCGTCATATAAACCATCTCTTTGATAGTTCCTACCTTGATTTCCAGAATCTTAGCCTTGGTTTCTCGAGTTATAATTCCAGAAACCCCCGTGGTTATTCAAATATTTGGCTTCCTCATCATAATCAAACTCCTGGTCTTCAAACCTATCTGCAACACCTACTACATTTACTTTTTTTTGGACCAGCTGCTAGTAAATGTTTAGTGACAAGATCCATATGAGTTTTCATATGGGCCATGTCTTGGTCATGCTCCTCTCTTTTCTGCTGCTCTACTGACAACTTAAATGTCAACCCAAGATCCCCAATCTCTGTATCTCTGGTGTGCTATGCTCTATTATTCTTCTATACCTCATCAAGAATAGCTATGATTTCGGGGAAAGGCTTCATGAAATATCTATTGCAAATTATGTCCAGCACTTACTTGGTCACAAAATTTAATGACCTATAGAATACCTGTTTCAATTGCCTTTATGTGAGGTTATAATTTGGGGATTTCTTCAACTTTTGGCTGAACCTTCACCATTTGTCATGCAATGCCTCTCCTGGTAGCTGCTTGTTGGAGCCTATTACAACTTTCAACTGCACCTCTTTTAATTATGGGATGAATCTCTCCATGAAAACTTTTCTCAACTCCACCCAAGTTGTGATTGAGTCAAGTGGTAACTCATTCAGCTAGTTTGTTGCTTCCCTAGTTAGAGATAGTGGAATCAACCTCAATCTCATTGTGGTTTGAATGACCCCAGGAATCTCAGTTGACTTACATGTGGCTATTAAATTCATCAAGTGTTGACTTGCATCCTCACCGGCTGTACCTTAAGACAAACCCTTTAGATTTGATAATTGAATCATAGTGTTCGTAATGGTGAAAGCACTATAATTCCAGTAGATCTAGCCCTATCCAAGTCTGGATCTTCATCATCAACAACTATATGCATATGTTGTTCACCCTTTCTCATTAGGGCTAGTGGTTGTTGGTGAGGGACTAACTCTTCCTCTTCATCATCCTCAATGACTACCCTATTTAGGTCATTTTCATAATTATTGGAACCCCTAGCTTGGCCCTCAACATCCAGTCTCATTCTCTACCTCTGTGCCTCAATTTCTTGAGCATTAACCATTCTTCTATTAGACCTTGCAAGCTCGGGATCATAAGGAATTAATGGTAGTCCCTTATTTTTGGTGTTTGGCATACACTACCCTAGTCACCTGTAGAAGACACTGACAAGAAACAAGAAGTAAAACTAGGAAATAAGACTAAGAGGGAAATAACACACACTTGTCTTAATTTTTAACCCTATAACCCGACAGCGACGCCAAATTTACACTTCAAGTAAGAAGTATAAAATGGTCATTCTTAAAGATATAACTCAACAAGGTTGGGGTCGAATCTCATAAGGAATAAGGCAAGAGCTAAGTCGTATGTGGTTATTTAACTATTAAGTACTTATTTCTGACACAAAATGGGAAATGGGTGAAGTTTTGGGATTTAGTTGTAATTCGATTCATAACAAGTAACACTTAACAATAACACTTGATTTAAGATAATTATAGAGAATTAAATAGGATTGTCTTCACCATAACTTTTTAACCAATTTTTTGGGTATATTACAGACCTAGATTCCGCACTACCTAATATAGCACTTTATCAATCTCAGCTATAGTTAATGGTTTCTCAACCACATCAATTCCATATAACTTTAATTCTCTTGAACTAAAAGGGTATCTCAATTCGATGATACCGACTCTGGTAGCTAATCTTGCTACAACATCAACTATTAGACGAGTTCAAATCCCCAAGTTTAGCTCCTCATGCTTAATGAAAAAAAAATGATAATTGCATTCATTCAAGAAAAGTAGAAACTTACAAGAGATGAAAACAATTGATGATAATGCTTTCAATAAACTCTCAAAAATCTCTTTCAAAACTTTTCCAAGAGTAGTATCTTCTTCAATGATAAAAATGAAAGCTCTCCAAAAACACGATGCAATAATATAACCCTAAAAATCATATTTATAGTTCCCAAAAAATTCAAATTTAAAAATAGAAAGTGCAGTTCCCTAGGTACATCTGATGAAGGCCCTGACGGCCCATCGCAAGAGTGATGGTCCATCACATTGGCTGTCAATAAATTCTGCAACTTAAGCTTGAATCCTATTGATGTGACGTGATTTATGATGACTCATCACAGTCAGTGTCAAAGTTTATGGACACTCCTGGGTTTCTTGCATGTTTAACAAGGCAACTGACGATCTATTACAGGTGTGACGACTCGTCAGTGCTGCCGTTAGGGCTAATCTTTAGTAGATAGCTCCATTTCACTCTTTTTTGTATCTTCACATTTTTCCTGGCTGTCATAGTGTTCAACTATCAAAATGACACTACTTATTACTTAAGTTCTCATAAATATCCTTAGTAAAACCATTTGATGTGTCGTCAAATGCCAGAATATCAGTCAGGTATGCACTGACCACCCCATCAGTGGAGAGTCTTCTCCCCTCCAAGATTGTTCACTCTCTTGTGGCCTTGTGCCTATTTAGGGCTCTTGGAGCTATGATTGGGAGAACTTCAGGAATGGGTGCTTGATCCTGGGAAGGCTGCACCAACTTGGATCATATGTCTGTCCTCTTCCTAAAATCCCCTTTTCTTGGTTGCTCATTTTCAAGCGTAGAAGAGCGCATCATTTTCTTTTGTTGGGAAGGCTCATTAATCACTATCACCATTTTCAGTTTTGATGGAGGAGGAGGAGATTCCCGATCGAGTTCCGTATCTGAAGTCACAACCCATTTCCTTAGTTCTAGTCATAACCTACAAAGCACAATAATTCAAATATAGATTTGATGAAGGTTAGTTGAAGGAGTGCTCTACCCATCGTTCAATACAATTCACAAAATAGCTCATAGATTCACTAAATGTAAGAATGTACTTTCAACTTTAGAATCATAATTAGTATGTGAGAATATCTATCACACCAAGATCATGTGTTCTCATGAGAATGGACTTTCAATCAACACAATAGGATCAATATGGTCAATGACATTTCATGCATAATAATGTGTAATGGTGCATATGAAAATTATACTTTCAATTAACACCAGTGATACATCAAAATCATGTTTATGCATGGAGTGTGTGTGTGTATATAATTGTCCTTGCATTGACACAACAAAAATATTATATTCATCCTAGACCATTCACACAATATCAAGTGTAGGGGTAAGGGAAGAACAACCTTTCAACAATACTACAATCTACTCAATAGTCAAAGGACTTTCAACTTCTAAGTAAATCATGAGTTCACATACAATCTTGTCGACATACACAAGCCTTCAGACTATGTCCTTCAAGGGTTATGGACCTACTCATTCCAACATAAAGCAATAACATAATAGATAAGGGAATACCATGATCCAACAACCCATCAATACATTAATCACATCATCATTGACACTTTATACTTCAACTATTCATCAACATGCACATAATATCATGATCAAGTCAATTCATGTTTAGAAGAATTACCCTAAACCAATTCGAGTCTAGGTGATCTAATCTAAGGCATTACATTGAAAATTCATCATTCTAAGAGGATCACATTTAAACCCTGAATTTGCCTCTTTCATGACATAACCCTAGAATCTTAGGCTAATCAAGAATACATGTAGAATTATACTAATATCAAGTACTACATCATAACTAAACACCTCCACCTTTCAAGTGGATTAACAAGTTCATATACAATATTCATCAACACATACAACCCTAGCAAATTGCCTTTCAAGGCTAAGAATCAAGATCAACCCTAACTTCTACAATTACCATACTAGATAGAGAGATATCATGATTCAACAACATAATAAATATAAACATAATCAATGTTATACTTCTATGCTCAATCAAGTCACACCTTCCTTCACAATTTATGAAGAAGGGAAAATCTTGGGTCCAAGGGAGTTTTCATCGAAATCAATTAGTACTCCATTAATCCAATCATAAATCATCATAATCAATCAAAAAACTCCTTAATTAAATATTTGATTCGTTTTGGAAGAAGACCCATGACTAGATTTGAAAACCCTAGAATTGGGGGATTTGAAAACATAGTTGAAGGGGCTTCTTGGTGATAGCTAATGAAGAATGAAGAAATCCCATACCTTAGGTGTATAATCCTTCCAAATTCTTAGTGAAAAGGTCCTTCTTCAAGCTCTAACTTGGTTTCCTTCATGGTTCTTCAATGGGGGTTCTAGAGAGAAGATTTTGGGTGGGATGACTAGTCGGGCTTTTGATTTGGGGTCTTGGGTTATAATGAGTTAATTGGGTGTTTATGGACTTAAAAATACTATATATAGGAAATAAATTAGTTATATAATCATCAATCCTAACCCCTAATTAAATAACTAACTAAAACTAAGACCCCTAACTTAAAATAAAAATTTGGAAAACTGCTCTCATCCATGTCCACCCATCCACGAACCGTGGCTGGGTCTACTGTCCGTCCTGTGGTTCTGTGGTTTGGGGATGTGGCTCAAAAATAAAGACCAAGCCTTCCTAGACTAAGTCATAACCCATGCCTATAACCTACAGGGCATGGACTGATCTACTGGGCGTGATTTGCCTCCGTGAACCAAGCTGTTTTTGATAGCTTTTGGGCAGTGTTGGGGTCCTCCTCAAGTACCCCTTGGGTGGTCCTTGGGGAGTTGTTCCTGGACATTTGAACCCTAATTATGTCATTCTAAGTACAAGAGTCATTTTTATGAGTTCTAACCCTCAAACAACACTCCAAAACTCATGCCAAAGACTCTAGAACACACTAGTTCAACTTACTCAAATTCTGGGATATTACATTATCTCCCCCTTAGGAACATTCGTCCTCGAATGACACTAGAAACACTTTTTGGAATTAAAGACTCAAGACTAGCACCCCAATCATGCAACAACATCAATAATGCACAACTCAAGATACGATATTCACAATGTGCACTTGTTAAAGGAGGGAACATCAACTCCAATTCAACTTATCAATGTAATACAAGGAAGTATGAATTATATCTAAACAACCTATTCATGCATGAGATTCTCATCATTTGTCATGTTCGAGGAGGAACTACCCTCTCATAACTAAAACATGTCCATTTATTCTCCTCATGAAGTACCATAGGCAACTCTTACTCAAAGCACCAAAACATGAGAGAAACAATTCACATGAACTCATTTTCTATCAAAACATAAGTTTTAATGAACATGCATTATATGTAGAAGTCATGGAAACATATAGGCACATAACAACAATATTAGCTAGGCATACCATCTCCCCCTTAGGAGTGAGCCAATACCATTACTTCCAAAATATAACAAGGCATGTTTATTACACCATTACATGAAGTCAAATATGCCATTTGCATACTAGAATGCACAACAACATGAGGAACATGTAAATCATGAAAAATCCATTTTATACAAAGTAAGAATCCCTAAAACATGCAAATCCTAAGGATATCATGGAAATTTGTAACATACTCATGACTTCTACACATAAAAGTAAGCCCCCAAAGAAACTATTGGTCTCTAGCTAGAATAGGAATAGAATAAAAGATGAGGATATCGGGACTCTCAATCAATATTGCTACACAAGCACATGATCTCTCCCTTGGGAGTGAGCCCCTTTTTACAAAAAAAAAAAAAAAAAAACCTCAAATACTACTCCTTTCAACAAACTCAAAGCATTATCAATACTCATTATAACCTTACTGGGCTCTAAAACCAATAGAGATCTAATAATCATGTAACCAAATCCTACCAAGGTTAACAAAAGTAACTCTATGGAACAAGGAAATTATAGGACACATATAACATCCAAGACTCCAAAATCAAGAAATGAGTCAAGGAGAACTCATCATCATAGGCTAGAGGAGAAATAGAAGGGAACATAAGGATATTAGGACATGTCATTGGCCCTTGGCCTCCCAATTACGCACCTTCAACTAACACACTTACTAAAATACCACTCCTCAACATTTTCGTGGAAGCACTTTCTCACTCTTCTATTTCTTAACTTGCCAATCTAAGATCCCAATTGGTACTTCTAAATTAGAGAGGTTCTCATCCAAGAACTCTTGCTCACAAGCAACCTTACTAACACCACTCAAGGTCTCATATGAGCCTACCAAACCGGGACTAAACTTCTCAACTCACTACACCTTTTAAGGTGAGATTATAAAGAAAGCCTAACTCATGAACATCAAGGATGCTCAATGACCTTACCATCTAAGCACTATCCCTCACTTGGGGTAAGCCTATTTAAACTTTTTACAACATCACTTCCTTTAATTCTAAGGTCGGAGCAAGTCATGACTAAGTCTTCACACTAATCGCACAATATGATTCTAAACCATGGAGGATTTCACTTTTATTGTCTTTAAATGAGTTTACTCACTGAACCCCTCTAGGCATCACTTAAAAACCACCATTCATCCAAATCCAACACATCATAAAACTCATTATGGCTAAGTTGGGTTATACCAACAACCACATATGTCCATGATTAAGTCGATAAATACTAAGGACAACATGAAAGTTCATCATATCCAATTTACCAAGTCACAAAAGACAAGTATTACCGGAATAGAAATAAGCATGAAACATATACCGGGAGCAACATTAGGAGGATACTTTTGTTTACCTCTAGCTTGAAATCATCGGACCTAAGTTTCTTCCTTACCTTTCCCCTAGTGGCAAATACCGGGCAATCTTTTATTTTGTGGTCACTCCTACCGCATCCATAACAATCCTTCTCCCGGCTAGACACTTACCATCACGTTTCTTTCCATAATTTTTGCAAGTAGGCCTAAGTAAGACTGATTCACTATTGCTTCCTCTTTTAGGCTTAGGGTTAGACACCCTCTTTCCCTTAACTTTTGGGAGAATATTAGAAGGATCTTGTTCAATGGACATCTCAAGTAAAGAATTTCCATCATCCATCCTAACTCTCTTTTTCTCATTAAACCTTTCTTCAAGTTTCTTTTGCTTAATTTCAAAGGCATACTCCATAAGACGAGGGATATTTATGTTATGCTCAAATATCGCCATACGACATTCGTTTTCCTCTAAATTGGATAATCTCGACACAAACTTACTCATCCCTGATTTGGGATCGCATACTAGGATTGGAACATATTTAAACAATTGTGTGAACCTCTGTGCATGTTCCTTAACACACATATCACCTTGTTCAAGGTTGATGAGCTCAAGCACCAAAGCTTCCCTCATTTCTAAAGGAAAAACCTATCTAAAACGGCACTCTTGAACCCTTCCCACTCTATAGGGCCCAATCCTACCGGTCTAGTCTCTCTCCATTGATCATGTCATATTTGTGCAACCCCTTTGAGTTGGCAAGAGGCTAAATCCACTTTCTCTATCGAATTTACCCCCATATGGTCTAACACCTTAGAGACTTCCTCCAGAAACCCTTGAGGATCTTCACCCACCATGGAGCCATAAAACATAGGGGGATACCACCCTAAAAACAATCTCAATCTAGAAGTAGCTATCCCCCTTTTGAGCCGGAGTTACAACCTCTTTGTTGGCTTGCACCTTCAAGGCTTGAGCCAACAATTGGATAACGGACCTATAGTCCACATGAGTCACACTCTCCCCCATAGAGTCCCTTGGATCTTGGAGAGGAGCTTGGAGTGGAACTTCTAGCTCCACATTGTCTTTATCAACCCCTTGAATATAGGCCTTGAAGTAGTCATATCCTGAAAACTGTTGGGCACACATTAGGAGAAAGGTCTAATAAAGCTAAACTCTAAGGCACGACGTTAGAGAATGAAGAAGTGAAGTTTTTCCTAACATCCGATAGCCTCCTATCAATAAAATATGGTGTGCTTCACACTTACGAACAAGACTCTACTAGATCTAGTTTGAGACATCCAAAAAAAAAATCCCTAAACCTTATGCTCTGATACCACGTTTGTCAAGACCCGTGGTTACCCTCTAAAAGTAACACAGCGTAATTGACCCCAAAGGGGTGGCATACAAGTCTCACAGCATTCATGATTATAAAATCATAAGAAAATAGAGCGAATTAAAAGTTTTCTTTAAAATCGAAGTCTCTTATAAAATGAAAGAGAATCTATGACACTATGTCTCAAACCATCTATAACATTGAATTAAAACTCTTGAATACAACTTTAGGGACACAGCCCTTACAACAAGTCTAAAAAATATAAGTAAAGACAATAAAGGATATATGGCTGATCTCTTGAATACAACGAGGACTCACCAATCTTCTTCATCCTGATCTCCTATAAACTTAGCCACGAGGACGAAATCCAATATCTTCAATGCCTACACTTATAGAAAATTTAGAAAGATGGGGTTAGCACAAAAAGTACTATGTATGGAAGCTATGCACAAAACCATTAAAAACATGCATGAAAAGGGTCATTTCATTTGAAATCATGCTATATACCATTTTTTTAACATCATCTTTGAAATAGTTGGAGAATATAACCAATACGGCAACTCACATACATTTCATTATAACATGAAAGATATCATTATAATAACAAGCATAGTCTACAACATCTATATAAAACACATCCCAAACTTCACAATACATAGCCTCCAATAATAAAGTAATGGAAAGTCAAATACCAAGATCATCTCATTATTAAGTAAACATCACCTAAGCAACCCCTAAGAAACACTTGTGCAATGTATGGTTGGCATCCCATAATACCAAACCTAGTAAGTACTCCTTTGAAACTACTTTAGTCATGCATTTTATCATTAGACCTCATTATAAGCAATAGTCACAAATAAGGAAATAGTCACACGCATTACTTAAATTTATATGGAGAGTCATGCATAACAATTATCCATTCAATACACATGCATGCATTCAAATCTCTTTATAATGCAAAGGAACCATCCCATGACATCCTACTCACTCTACTTGTGCAATGTGGAAGTGAAGTCCCATACCCCTACTCCTACTAAGTAAAACTCACCAAGAAGTCATAGTATAATTCGTGTCACATTCATTATCTTTATTATATAGGGAAAAGTAGCCATAACCGACATAGACCATGTGAGCTACATGGAATCTAGTGTCTGTAACCCTACACCGAGAAAGGTGTCCTGCTTGCCTAAGGTAGAACTAAAATGTATAGCTATAAGGTGGATCCACTGGCTAAAGGTACCTATGTGGGCACATAGTTATAGGATAGGGAGATTGTTTCTAGAAACCCGCCCTATTGCATTGGCGGAGGGGCTTCCATCGCATGAGAACACTTTGGATGACCCTTACTATTGCATTGGCGGGAGGGCCTTTACCTCATTGTCCATATCTACTCGGTGCTAAGCATTATTTCCTAAATTATACAATTTAGTCCTTGAATTGTATTTGCATGTGTGAAGGAGTTCTCTACCCTTTGTTCAAATATAATTCACAAAATAGCTCATAGATTCATTAAAGGTGATAATGTACTTTCAACTTTAGAATCATAATTAGCATGTGAGAAGATCTATCACCCCAAGATAATGTGTTCTCATGAATATGGACTTTCAATCAACACAATAGGATCAATATGGTCAAGTACATTTCATGCATAATAATGTGTAAAGGTGCATATGAGAATTATACTTTCAATTTAAACCAGTGATACATTAAAATCATGTTTATGCATGGAGTGTGTGTGTATGTAATTGTCCTTGCAATGACACAACAACAACATTATATTTATCCTAGACCATTCACACAATATCAAGTGTAGGGGTAAGGGAAGAATAACCTTTCAACAATACCACCATCTACTAAATAGTCAAAGGACTTTCAACTCTAAGTAAAGCATGAGATCACACACAATCTTGTCGACTTGCACAAGTCTTCACAAAATGCCCTTCAACGGTTATGGGCAAACTCATTCCAACATATAGTAATAGTACAATAGATAAGGGAATACCATGATCCAACAACGCATCAATACATTAATCACATCATGATTGGCACTTTATACTTAAACTATTCATCAATACACACATAATATCATGACCAAATCAATTCATGTTTAGAAGCATTACCCTAAACCAATTCGAGTCAAGGTGATCTAATCTAAGGCATTACATTGAGAATTCATCATTCTAGGAGGATCACATTTAAACCCTCAATTTGCTTCTTTCATGACATAACCCTAGAATCTTAGGTTAATCAAGAATACATGTATAATTATACTGACAACAAGTACTACATCATAATTCAAAATCTCCACCTTTCAAGTGGATCAACAAGTTCATATACAATATTGATCAACACATACAACTGTAGCAAATTGCCTTTCAAGGCTAAGAATCAAGATCAACTCTAACTTCTAGAATTACCATACTAGATAGAGAGATATCATGATTCAACAACATAATAAATATAAACATAATCAATGTTAAACTTCTAAGATCAATCAAGTCACACCTTAGTTCACAATTTAGGAAGAAGGGAAAATCATTGGTCCAAGGGAGATTTTCATCAAAATCAATTAATACTGCATTAATCCAATCATAAATCATCATAATCAATCAAAAAAAATATTAATTAAATATTTGATTCGTTTTGGAAGAAGACCCATGACTAGATTTGAAAACCCTAGAATTGGGAGACTGAAAATATAGTTGAAGGGGCTTCTTGGTTATAGCTAATGAAGAATGAAGAACTCGCATACCTTAGGTGTATAATCCTTCCAAATTCTTAGTGAAAAGGTCCTTCTTCAAGCTCTAACTTGGTTTCCTTCTAGGTTCTTCAATGGGGGTTCTAGAGAGAAGATTTTGGGAGGGAAGACTAGTTGGGCTTTTGATTAGGGGTCTTGGGTTATAATGAGTTAATTAGGTGTTTATGGACTTAAAATACTATATATAGGAAATAAATTAGTTATATAATCATTTCTCCTAACCCCTAATTAAATAACTAACTAAAAATAAGACCCCTAACTTAAAATAAAAATTTGGAAAATTGCTCTCATCCAGCCACCCATCCATGGACCGTGGATGGGTCTACTGTCCGTCCTGTGGTTCCGTGGTTTTGGGATGTGGCTTAAAAATATAGGCCAAGCATTCCTAGACTAAGTCATAACCTATGCCTATAACCTACAGGGCATGGACTGATCTACTGGGTGTGATCTGGCTCCGTGAACCAAGCTATTTTTGATAGCTTTTGGGCAGTGTTGGGGTCCTCCTCAAGGACCCCTTGGGTGGTCCTTGGGGAGTTGTACTTGGACATTTGAACCATAATTATGTCATTCTAAGTACAAGAGTCATTTTTATGAGTTCTAACCCTCATACAACACTCCAAAACTCATGCCAAAGACTCTAGAACTTACTAGTTCAACTTACTAAAATTCCAGGATGTTACATTATCTCCCCCTTAGGAACATTCATCCTCGAATGACACTAGAAACACTTTTTGGAATTAAGACTCAAGACTCTCACCCCAGTCATGCAACAACATCAATAATGCACAACTCAAGATACGATATTCACAATGTGCAGTTATTCAAGGAGGGAACATCAACTCCAATTCAACTTATCAATGTAATACAAGGAAGTATGAATTATATCTAAACAACCTATTCATGCATGAGATTCTCATCATTTGTCATGTTCGAGGAGGAACTACCCTCTCATAACTAAAACATGTCCATTTATTCTCCCCATGAAGTACCATAGGCAACTCTTACTCAAAGCACCACAACATGAGAGAAACAATTCACATGAACTCATTTTCTTTCAAAACACAAGTTTTCATGAACATGCATTATATGTAGAAGTTATAGCAACATATAAGCACATAACAACAATATTAGCTAGGCATACCTTCTCCCCCTTAGGAGTGAGCCAATACCATTACTTCCAAAATACAACAAGGCATGTTTATTACACCATTACATGAAGTCAAATATGCCATTTGCATACTAGAATGCACAACAACATGAGGAACATGTAAATCATGAAAAATCCATTTTATACAAAGTAAGAATCCCTAAAACATGCAAATCATAAGGATATCATGGAAATTTGTAACATACTCGTGACTCCTATACATAAAAGTAAGCCCCCAAAGAAACTATTGGTCTCTAGCTAGAATAGGAATAGATTAAAAGATGAGGATATCGGGACTCTCAATCAATATTGCTACACAAGCACATGATCTCTCCCTTGCGAGTGAGCCCCTTTTTACCAAAAAAAAAAAAAAAAAAAAAACCTCAAATTCTACTCCTTTCAACAAATTCAAAGCATTATCAATACTCATTATAAGCTTATGGGGCTCTAAAACCAATAGAGATCTAATAATCATGTATCCAAATCCTACCAAGGTTAACAAAAGTAACTCTATGGAACAAGGAAATTATAGGACACATATAACATCCAAGACACTAAAATCAAGAAATGAGTCAAGGAGAACTCATCATCATAGGCTAGAGGAGAAATAGAAGGGAACATAAGGATATTGGGACATCTCATTGGCCCTTGGCCTCCCAATTAAGCACCTTCAACTAACACCCTTACTAAAATACCACTCCTCAACATTTTTGTGGAACCACTTTCTCACTCTTCTATTTCTTAACTTGCCGATCTAAGATCCCAATTGGTACTTCTAAATTAGAGAGGTTCTCATCCAAGCACTCTTGCTCACAAGCAACCTTCCTAACACCACTTAAGGTCTCATATGAGCCTACCAAACCGGGACTAAACTTCTCAACTCACTACACCTTTTAAGGTGAGATTTTCAAACAAGCCTAACTCATGAACATCAAGGATACTCAATGACCTTACCATCTAAGCATTATCCCTTACTTGGAGTAAGCCTATTTAAACTCTTTACAACATCACTTCCTTCAATTCTAAGGTCGGAGCAAGTCATGACTAAGTCTTCACACTAATCACACAATATGATTCTAAACCATGCAGGATGACACTTTTATCATCTTTAAATGAGTTTACACACTCAACCCCTCTAGGTATCACTTAAAAACCACCATTCATCCAAATCCAACACATCATAAAACTAATTATGGCTAAGTTGTGTTATACCGACAACCATATATGTCCATGATTAAGTCGATGAATACTAAGGACAACATAAAAGTTCATCATATCCAATTTACCAAGTCATAAAAGACAAGTATTACCGGAATAGAAATAAGCATGAAACATATACCGGGAGCAACATTAGGAGGATACTCTTGTTTACCTCTAGCTTGAAGAGCATCAGACCTAAGTTTCTTCCTTTCCTTTCCCCTAGTGGCAAATACCGGGCAATCTTTTATTTTGTGGTCACTCCTACCGTATCCATAACAATCCTTCTCCCAGCTAGACACTTACCATTATGTTTCTTTCCACAATTTTTGCAAGTAGTCCAAAGTATGACTGATTCACTATTTCTTCCTCTTTTAGGCTTAGGGTTTGACACCCTCTTTCCCTTAACTTTTGGGAGAATATTAGAAGGATCTTGTTCAAAGGACCTCTCAAGTAAAGAATTTCCATCATCCATCCTAACTTTCTTTTTCTCCTTCAACCTTTGTTCAAGATTCTTTTGCTCAATTTCAAAAGGCATACTTCATAAGACGAGGAATATTCATGTTATGCTCAAACATCACCATACGACATTCGTTTTCCACTAAATTGGACAATCCCGACACAAACATACTCATCCCCGATTTGGGATCGCATACTAGGATTGGAACATATTTAAACAATTGGGTGAACCTTCGTGCATATTCCTTAACACACATATCACCTTGTTCAAGGTTGATGAACTGAAGCACCAAAGCTTCTCTCATTTCTAAAGGAAAAACCTATCTAAAAAGGCACTGTTGAACCATTCCCACTCTATAGGGCCTAATCCTACCGGTCTAGTCTCTCTCCAATGATCATGCCATATTTGTGCAACCCTTTTAAGTTGGCAAGAGGCTAACTCCACTTTTTCTATTGAATTTACCCCCATATGGTCTAACACCTTAGAGACCTCCTCCACAAACCCTTGAGGATCTTCACCCATAATGGAGCTATAAAACATAGGGGGATACCACCCTAAAAACAATCTCAATCTAGAAGTTGCTATCCCCCTTATGAGATTTGCCGGAGTTACAACCTCTTTGTTGGCTTGCACCTTCAAGGCTTGAGCCAACAATTGGATAGTGGACCTATAGTCCACATGAGTCACACTCTCCCCCATAGAGTCCATTGGAGCTTGGAGAGGAGCTTGGAGTGGAACTTCTTGCTCCACATTGTCTTTCTCAACCCCTTGAATATAGGCCCTTGAAGTAGTTATATCCTGAAAACTATAGGGCACACATTAGGAGAAAGGTCTAATAAAGCTAAACTCTAGGACATGACTTTAGAGAATGAAGAAGTGAAGTTTTTCCCAACATTTGATAGTCTCCTATTAATAAAATGTGGTGCGCTTCACACTTATGAACAAGACTCTACTAGATATGGTTTGAAACATCCTAAAAAAGAAATCCCGAAAACCTTATGCTCTGATACCACATTTGTCATGACCCGGGGTTACCCTCTACAAGTAACACAGTGTAATTGACCCCAAAGGGGTCACATACAAGCCTCACAGCATACATGAACATAAAAGCATAGGAAAATAGAGCGAAATTAAAACTTTTCTTTACAATCGAAGTCTCTTATAAAATGAAAGAGAATCTATGACATTATGTCTCAACCTATCTATAACATTGAATTAAAACTCTTGAATACAACTTTAGGGACACAGCCCTTACAACAAGTCTAAAACATATAAGTAAAGACAATAAAGGACATATGGCTGAGCCCTCGAATACAACAAGGCCTCACCAATCATCTTCTTCTTGATCTCCTATAAACCTAGCCACGAGGATGAAATCCAATATCTTCAAAGCCTACACTTATAGAAAATGTAGAAAGATGGGGTTAGCACAAAAAGTCCTACGTATGGAAGCCATGCACAAAACCATTAAAAACAAGCATGAAAAGGGTCATTTCATTTGAAATCATGCTATATGCCATATTTTAACATCATCTTTGAAATAGTTGGAGAATACAACCAATAACGCAACTCACATACATTTCATTATAACATGAGAGATATCATTATAATAACAAGCATAGTCTCCAACATCAATATAAAACACATCCCAAACTTCACAATACATAGCCTCCAATCATAAAGTAATGGAAAGTCAAATACCAAGATCATCTCATCATGAAGTAAACATCACCTACGCAACCCCTAAGAAACACTTGTGCAATGTATGGTTGGCATCCCATAATACCAACCCTAGTAGGTACTCCTTTGAAACTACTTTAGTCATGCATTTTATCATTAGACCTCATTATAAGCAATAGTCACAAATAAGGAAATAGTCACGCGCATTACTTAAATTTATATGGAAAGTCATGCATAACAACTATCCATTCAATACACATGTATGCATTCAAATATCATTATAATGCAAAGGAACCATCCCATGACATCCTACTAACTCTACTTGTGCAATGTGGAAGTGAAGTCCTATACCCCCACTCCTACTAAGTAAAACTCACCAACAAGTCATAGTATAGTTCGTGTCACATTCATTATCGTTATTATATAGGGAAAAGTAGCCATAACCGACATAGGCCATGTGAGCTACATGGAATCCAGTGTCTGTAACCCTACACCGAGAAAGGTGACCTACTTGCCTAAGGTAGAACTAAAATGTATAGCTATAAGGTGGATCCACTGGCTAAAGGTACCTATGTGGGCACATAGTTATGGGATAGGGAGATTGCTTCTATAAATCCGCCCTATTGCATTGGCGGAGGGGCTTCCATCGCATGAGATCACTTTGGATGACCCTCACTATTGCATTTTGCGGGAGGGCCTTTACCTCATTGTCCATATCCACTCGGTGCTAAGCATTATTTCCTAAATTATACAATATTAGTCCTTGAATTGTATTTGCATGTGTGAAGGAGTGCTCTACCCTTCGTTCAATATAATTCACAAAATAGCTCATAGATTCATTAAAGGTGAGAGTGTACTTTCAACTTTAGAATCATAATTAGCATGTGAGAAGATCTATCACACCAAGATAATTTGTTCTCAAGAATATGGACTTTCAATCAACACAATATGATCAATATGATCAAGTACATTTGATGCATAATAATGTGTAAAGGTGCATATGAGAACTATACTTTCAATTTACACCAGTGATACATCAAAATCATGTTTATGCATGGAGTGTATGTGTATGGAATTGTCCTTGCAATGACACAACAACAACATCATATTCATCCTAGACCATTCACACATTATCAAGTGTAGGAGGGGTAAGGGAAGAACAATCTTTCAACAATACCACAATCTACTCAATAGTCATAGCACTTTCAACTCTAAGTAAATCATGAGTTCACACACAAGCTTGTCGACTTGCACAAGCCTTCACAATATGCCCTTCAAGGGTTTTGGACAAGCCCATTCCAACATTTAGTAATAGTACAATAGATAAGGGAATACCATGATCCAACAACTCATCAAAACATTAATCACATCATGATTGGCACTTTATACTTCAACTATTCATCAGCATGCACATAATATCATGATCAAGTCAATTCATGTTTAGAAGCATTACCCTAAACCAATTTGTGTCTAGGTGATCTAATCTAATGCATTACATTGAGAATTCATCATTCTTGGAGGATCACATTTAAACCATCAATTTGCTTCTTTCATGACATAACCCAAGAATCTTAGGTTAATCAGGAATACATGTAGAATTATACGAACATCAAGTACTACATCATATTTAAATACCTCCACCATTCAAGTGGATCAACAAGTTTATATACAATATTCATCAACACGTACAACCTTACCAAATTTCCTTTCAAGGCTAAGAATCAACATCAACCCTAAATTCTAGAATTACCATACAAGATAGAGAGATATCATGATTCAACAACATAATAAATATAAACATAATCAATGTTAAACTTCTATGATCAATCAAGTCACACCTTACTTCACAATTTAGGTAGAAGTTAAAATCATAGGTCCAAGGGAGATTTTCATCGAAATCAATTAGTACTCCATTAATCCAATCATAAATCATCATAATCAATCAAAAAACTCCTTAATTAAATATTTGATTCGTTTTGGAAGAAGATCCATGACTAGATTTGAAAACCCTAGAATTGGGGGATTTGAAAACATAGTTGAAGGGGCTTCTTGGTGATAGCTAATGAAGAATGAAGAACTCCCATACCTTAGGTGTATAATCCTTCCAAATTCTTAGTGAAAAGGTCCTTCTTCAAGCTCTAACTTGGTTTCCTTCATGGTTCTTCAATGTGGGTTCTAGAGAGAAGATTTTGGGTGGGATGACTAGTCGGGCTTTGGATTTGGGGTCTTGGGTTATAATGAGTTAATTAGGTTTTTGTGGACTTAAAATACTATATATAGGAAGTAAATTAGTTATCTAATTGTAACTCCTAAACCCTAATTAAATAACTAACTAAAACTAAGACCCCTAACTTAAAATAAATATCTTGAAAACTGCTCTCATCCATGCCCACCTATCCACTGACTGTGGATGGGCCTACTGGCCGTCCTGTGGTTCCGTAGTTTGGAGTTGGGGCTCAAAAATGAAGGCCAAGCTTTCCTAGGCTAAGTCCTAACCCACGCTATATCATAGAAATATCAGGAATTAGCTTATCAAAAAAGAAAGCTGAAATTATGCAAAATCAAATAGAATTCTTAGGAATTCAAATAGATAAAAATGGAGTAAAAATGCAAACACATATTGTACAAAAAATATCTAATTCCGAAGAATTATTAGATACTAAGAAAAAATTACAATCATTTTTAGGATTAGTTAATCAAGTAAGAGAATATATACCGAAATTAGCAGAAAATTTAAAACCATTACAGAAAAAATTAAAGAAAGATGTAGAATATCATTTTGATGAACAAGATAAAAAATATATCAGAAAAATTAAAATCATGTGTAAAGAGTTACCAAAATTATATTTTCCAGATGAACATAAACAATTTACTTATATAGTAGAAACAGACTCAAGTGATCATAGTTACGGAGGAGTATTAAAATATAAATACATAAATGAAAAAATAGAACATCATTGCAGATATTATTTCGGATCATATCTGTACCCACAAATAAAATGGGAAATAAATAGAAAAGAATTATTTGCCTTATATAAATGTTTATTAGCTTTTGAACCATATATTGTGTATAACAAATTTATTGTTAGAAACGAGATAATACATGGTAAAATGGTGGATAACTAAAAAGGTACAAGATTCAGTTACAACAAAAGAAATAAGAAGATTAGTGGTCAATATATTGAATTTTTCATTTACAATTGAAGTTATAAAAACTGACAAAAATGTGATTGCAGATCACCTCTCAAGAGAAAACTATTGAACAGACAAATACAATGGATCAGATATTAACCCTCCTAACTACACTTTGCAAAAAAGTGGATAGTATGGAAGGTGAGATACAAAAGCTCAAAGAGCAAGCTAGTAGTCAATGACATGACGTAAAAATGCGAGCTACGTCGATCGGAAGACGTTAAAATTCCGTGAGCTAGAAGGAGACGTTGGGAAACTCCTAAAACCCATAACGTTTGCTTAAATGCGAGTGCAGTACATCCGGAGCTACAAAGAAAATTACAGAAGAAAAAGCTATCCAAATACAAATATGAATAAACTTTTCGATAAACCATATACGACTCCAAAAATACAAAAATCATGCCTACTCCACAAACAACTACTTATAAAAACAAATTTAGCCCAACAGAAAAATACATATAACCATATCACACGTACCTATATAGAAAACATTTACAAAGTCCAAACTTACCTAAATAAAAACCCCAGAGCTATAAATCCAAAAGAACCAAATACTGATTACATTACTCAACACCTACAAGGTTATAACAAACTAATTGCCCTTCCAGGTACAAATATAAACTTAGTTACAACTTGTTACAATTATGGACTACTCAGTACAGTATACACAGCTACAGGAGACGAAATTTCGAAGATACCGGAACTATACAAAGCATTCTTAACCTACAAACGAATTACTAAAGGAACTCTATTTTTTATAAAGTTCTATCTGACTCTGAGAAATACTATATGACGAAATAAAACCAGTTATACAAGTAATAAAGATTGGTTTGACCAGAGATATGTTAATTCCGGAAAAGATAGAAAAACAAGATGAGATACCTATTGTAGATATTCCTGATTTTTACGCCAATAAAAGAGTTATCGGAATAGCTACAATATTGACGGAGTTAGCGAATAATTATCTAAATAACAATACAATATGGAGTTACTACAGCCGAGATAATACAATGATATATTCAAACTGTCGAGAAACAAGAGAAGGAGATATGGAAGAAATACGTCAGTGGATACTGAGTCTCCTAAAACCAGAAAATACACCAACTACACGAGCTATCAAGAAAAATTTTATTTCACCAGTATTATTGACAAGATATTGCACAACTATTAGCAGCAAATACTCAGAGCATATATGTTCCAAGTGTCACGGAGAAGATAACGAAGTTCCAACCGTACAGCTGGAATAAAATACCAAATACAAAAAGCAAAGAGATAGCCGGCAGCCTGATAAAGACAGCCGACAAAACAACAAGATAGACAGAGACAGCTATGTAAATTAGTCTAAAGTAGAACAGGAAGCTTATCTTCCTTTTTTAAAAGTTTTTTGTTCTCTTTTGTAAAGTAGAAGTAAAGTTGTTTGTTTTTATTTGGAGTCACCCGACATGATACTGTTGATGAATAGTAAAAGACAAAAAATACTATTCATAAATAGTAAAGTGTCAATTATGTGAATAGTAAGAGTCAAGTCACTGTGTAAATAGTAAAGGTCAGTCACTATTCATGAATAGTAGAGGTCACCTACTGTTCATAAATAGTAGTTTGTAAATTTTGTATATATATGTAAGTTGGGAGAAGAGGAAGATCATCCTCAACTCCATTCCACAATTCTCTCTTCTCTCTTCCGCAACTACCCCCCCCCTTATATTGGTATCAGAGCTAGATATAGAAAAAATATAAATGGAAAAATCTAGTAACAACCAGGAATCTACGAAGGAATCAATTCCAGAAAATCTACAAACAAAGGTATGTTCATCTTTCATTATGAATAGCTAAACTATCTTATTCCTGATAATCTCTTGATTATTATTTGATAATTATCATGTTATAGTATTGTTATACTAAATAAATTCGAAGTAGTTTGCTATGAACGGCAGTAGTGAGAATAGGTAAGCCAGACTATGCCATCCTAAAGCGGAAACCAGTTAGGCGTGAGGAAAGCGTTTGAGGAAATGCGTACCAGTTGAAAGTATTTGTTAGGGTGATTGAAGCTGAAAATCATAGTAATGACCAAAAGAATTTATTTAGGATAACTTTAATATAATCTGATAATTGATAATAACAAACAAGAAGGTTAGAAGGAATAAACTTGTTTAGAAATTATGAAAATGGTACCTACATACTTATTAAATGGAGATGATAAATATAAAATACTTATTTTATATATCCTTAGAACATTAAATATTGACATAAAAAGAGAAATTTACGACCTTTTACTTATTGAAGAAATAATAGAATTAGACCGAATAAATGAACTAATAGAACAAAATTGGCAAGAACTAACTATCCAAAATATATATGAATTATATGACTTGTGTTCAGAATAATGATAAATTACGGATATCTAACATATTGGTTACAAACTATGGAAGATTTAGATCTACTAAATAAACTTTTAATAAATAATATTATAATATATCGAAGAACCCAAGATATGGAATACTTAGAATATATTTCAGAAAATATAAAAGAAATACAAAATCTTATGATAAAAAAGCAAGAATATTATGAAAAAATGTTTTCAAACTTATAATGGATAAAACTTATAAAGAACAACTATTAGAAAAAATTAATGAAATAAAACAAGAATTAAGATTTAGACAAAATAGATTAGAAGAAAATATATGGGCAGGAGTATGCCAAAAATCTATAAAAGCACAAAGAAAAACGATATTCTTATTAGATCTACAATTACAACACTTAGAATATAAATATCAACATAACTTATAATGAATAAAGAAGAATATGCTGTAGAAGAAAAGATATATAAAAGTCAAGATGGATTAGAAATAAAAATAATACACTCAAACTTAGAACGAAGATATAAAAAAATAGGAAACCAACTATATCTAATGCCAGATAAGGAATCAGCAAAATTAGAAGATAGTCTAACAACTATGGTAAGATTAAATAAAGAAAATGAAGAAATAGATAGAAGAAAAGAAATTGAAAAAATTAGAGAACAAGCTAAAAAAGAAATTAAACAAATAGAAGAAGTAAAAGATACTAGAATTCAAGAATTACAAAAAGAATTAGAAAGACTTAAACAATTATATGACGAAAAATTAAAAGCAAAAGAAGAGTATAAAAAAAGAACTGAAGAATTAAAATTAAATCAAGAAATAGAAAAATTTAAAACAATGTTAGAAGAAACAGAAGAATTACCTGAATTAAAAATAGATGAAATAAATGAAATAAATGAAGAAGAAAATGACAATATTTCAGAAAATAATTATGAATCATATTCAGAAACATATACTGATCTTATAGAAAAAGATAAAAATATAGAAATAAATGTAGGAAATTTAGATGAGAAACCTAGTACTTCAAATTCTAAAACACGAATTGATACAACCCCAACATATTATACTTATGAAAAAGAAAATAGAGATAAAGTTTTATGGGATAAAAGATTAAATAAAAATTGGATACCTAGACAAACTACAGATCAAAATAATTTCTTAGATTTAGACTGTGTAGCAGATACAAATAAAACAATTCAATTATGGATAGGTTATATATCAAAACAATTAATAGACAACAAAATATCAATAATGGATGCCCCAGGATATATAGAAAGAACACTTATAGGAACAGTAAAAATATGGTTACAAAATTTAACAACAACAAGCTTAGAAACATTAAGAAATAATGAAACTTAATAATGACATAGCAACATCGGAATAGACATATTAACTAAATATGAAATATCAATTAGAAATGAATTTGGAAGTATGACAATGAAATAGAAGAACAACGAGAAAGATAAAATAATAAATAAATTTAATGAATAAATTAGCAATATGTAAAATGAGTTATATAGATGAATATACATGTGCATTTAGAGAATATTACTATAAAGGAATATATACAAATGAAGAAAGTAGAGAAATAAGAAAATTATATTACACAAAATTACCAGAACCATTTAGTTCAAAAATAATAAAAGATTGGGAAGAATCAAATACAGTAGATACACTAGGAGCTAGAGTAAAATTCTTACAACAATGGTTTATAAAACTATGTGAAAAACATAAAGAGGAATTAAAACTAGAAAAAATATTAGTAAAAAACCTAAAATATTGTACAAATAAATTAGCACCCCAATTTGGATGTAAAAATCCATATAAATATAAGAAAAGGATAAAAAAGTATAAACGTTTCAAAACAAAATATAAAGATAAAATCCCAAGAAAAAGATATTATATAAAAAATTATAAACACAAAAGACCACATAGAGTTAAGAAGAATATAATGAATGTAAATGTTATAATTGTGGAAAATTAGGACATTTAGCTAGAGATTGTAAATTACCAAAAGACTTAAAAAGAAACAAATAATCAAATAATAATAGAAAACGACACATACAAAGCAGATAGATTATTTAGATTATGACTTAGAAAATGAAGATAGCATATACGAAATTACAGATATTGAATTAGAAGAAGAAATAGAGTCATCTTACGATTATGATTATACTGAAAGCGACATAAAAATAATAAGTAAAGAAGAATACCAAGATAATGAATATACTGAGAACAAAAAATAATATTTGACAATAATATGTTTGAACAAATAAAAGGAAAAGAATTAGACTTAAGCATAGATAAGATATTAGAAGTACCTAAACTAAAAAATTTATTCAAATTAAAACAAGATGAATATTATGTAATAAGCCAAAAAGAACATGTAATAGATTGTAAATATATTAAAGGAAAAGCTAAAATACCTATCATAAATAAAAAATAATTAATAAAGAAATTCAAGATTTAAAATCAAAAATCCAATAAAATATGTGCATTTAGGAGCAACAGAAATATTAATAAAAGCATGTTTTCGAGAAGGAATAGATACACCTATAGAATTATATTTAGCAGATGATAGAATAATCCAACCTATAGAAAAAAGTATAATAAGTGCAGTTAGAGGAAATCTAATATATCAAAAATTTAAATTTATTATAAGTGCAAATTATTCAGTAGCAATAGAAGACAAAAACATAGATAAATCACTGGTACTATCTTTGGAAAATGTCAGACTAGAATTAGCACTGTGAAGTAAAATATTTACAAAAGATGTAAAAATTTATATGTATTAACTACAAAACATAAAATAACAGCAAGAAATAAGATTCAAAAAATCAAAATAGAAAATCCATTTGATAAAATAATTACAGTGATTGATAATAATGATTACAGTTATAAAGAACTAGATATTGAAGAAGATTTAGAGATAGTAAAAGAAAGATTAAGTACATCTAAAAGATTAAGCTATGATACACCTTCATCATCAAGAACTAGTACATCTAGGAGATTAGATTATGATTTAATACCTAAGTTAAGAGAACTACAACAAGATGAAATCCAACCATACCAATATTATATTACAGGAATATTAGACCAAAGAAAATATTTAATAACTATAAATACAGGACAAACAGAAAACCAAATTATAAGAGAATTAGTCAAAGAACATGAAATAATTACAGGAGAAAATATAAACAGAATTACCTAGAGCTTTGGTAAATATAGAAGAAACTCTTGAACAAGAACTAATTATTGGAGGAATACCAATAAAAATTAAATTCAAAATACATCAAGGAAATAATAATATTACTTTAGGAATAAAATGGCTAGAAACAGTTAGACCATATAATTTAGATGATAAACAATTAACAATAACTTATGAAACTAAGAAAGTAATAATTAAAAGGACAATTATATGATAAAATAACAACATCTTAATATAATGACAAAAATATACATTTTAGCAAAGATAATTATAGAAGGATACTATAATGTATTACACACCTATGATAGACACGGGAGCGAAGCAAATATGTGTAAACATAATTGTCTACGGATAGTAAATGGGAAAAGTTAAAAACACCATTAATAGTAACAGGATTTAATAATGAAGGAAGTATGATAACACATAAAGCTAAAAATATAAAAACACAAATATGGGATAAAATATTAATAATCGAAGAAATCTATAGTTATGAATTTACAAATAAAGATATATTATTAGGAATGCCTTTTTTAGACAAACTATATCCACACACTATAACAAAAACGCATTGGTGGTTTACTACCATATGTAATCACAAAATAGGAGCAAAAGAGTTAATAATAAAATTAGAAAAAATACACCATGGATAAAAGGAAGTGAAAAAATTACCCAAAAATTAGAAAATGTAACAACTAATGATCATAAAATAGAAATTATAATATTCACAGTAGATAAAATACAAGCAATAAATGACAAGTTAAACTCATTATATAACGAAAACCCATTACAAGGATGGGATAAACATAAAACAAAAGTAAAAATTGAACTAATAGATGAAAATAGTATAATAACACAAAAACCATTAAGATATAATTTTGAAGATCAATCAGAATTTAAAATGCATATAAATGAATTATTAGAAAATAAATATATACAAGAAAGTAATAGTAAACATAACAGTCCAGCATTTATAGTAAATAAACATAGTGAACAAAAAAGAGGTAAAAGTAGAATGGTTATTGATTATAGAAATTTAAATGCAAAAACTAAAACTTATAATTACCCTATACCTAATAAAATATTAAAAGTAAGACAGATACAAGGATATAATTACTTTAGTAAATTTGATTGTAAATCAGGATTTTACCACTTAAAACTAGAAGAAGAATCTAAACATTTAACAGCATTCACTGTACCACAAGGTTTTTACGAATGGAATGTTCTACCATTTGGATATAAAAATGCACCAGGTAGATATCAACATTTTATGGATACATATTTTAACCAACTAGAAAATTGTATAGTATATATAGATGATATACTATTATACTCAAGAACAAAAGAAGAGCATTTAAAGTTATTAGAAAAATTTATACATATCAATAACCATTCTACTTTTACCTCTTTTTTGTTCACTATGTTTATTTACTATAAATGCTGGACTGTTATGTTTACTATTACTTTCTTGTATATATTTATTTTCTAATAATTCATTTATATGCATTTTAAATTCTGATTGATCTTCAAAATTATATCTTAATGGTTTTTGTGTTATTATACTATTTTCATCTATTAGTTCAATTTTTACTTTTGTTTTATGTTTATCCCATCCTTGTAATGGGTTTTCGTTATATAATGAGTTTAACTTGTCATTTATTGCTTGTATTTTATCTACTGTGAATATTATAATTTCTATTTTATGATCATTAGTTGTTACATTTTCTAATTTTTGGGTAATTTTTTCACTTCCTTTTATCCATGGTGTATTTTTTCTAATTTTATTATTAACTCTTTTTGCTCCTATTTTGTGATTACATATGGTAGTAAACCACCAATGCGTTTTTGTTATAGTGTGTGGATATAGTTTGTCTAAAAAAGGCATTCCTAATAATATATCTTTATTTGTAAATTCATAACTATAGATTTCTTCGATTATTAATATTTTATCCCATATTTGTGTTTTTATATTTTTAGCTTTATGTGTTCTCATACTTCCTTCATTATTAAATCCTGTTACTATTAATGGTGTTTTTAACTTTTCCCATTTACTATCCGTAGACAATTATGTTTACACATATTTGCTTCCGCTCTGTGTCTATCATAGGTGTGTAATACCTGTTATAGTATCCTTCTATAATTATCTTTGCTAAAATGTATATTTTTGTCATTATATTAAGATGTTGTTATTTTATCATATAATTGTCCTTTTAATTATTACTTTCTTAGTTTCATAAGTTATTGTTAATTGTTTATCATCTAAATTATATGGTCTAGCTTTCTAGCCATTTTATTCCTAAAGTAATATTATTATTTCCTTGATGTATTTTGAATTTAATTTTTATTGGTATTCTCCAATAATTAGTTCTTGTTCAGATAGTTTCTTCTATATTTACCAAAGCTCTAGGTAATTACTGTGTTTATATTTTCTCTGTAATTATTTCATGTTCTTTGACTAATTCTCTTATAATTTGGTTTTCTGTTGTCTGTATTTATAGTTATTAAATATTTTCTTTGGTCTAATATTCTGTAATATAATATTGGTATGGTTGGATTTCATCTTGTTGTAGTTCTCTTAACTTAGGTATTAAATCATAATCTCTCCTAGATGTACTAGTTCTTGATGATGAATGTGTATCATAGCTTAATCTTTTAGATGTACTTAATCTTTCTTTTACTATCTCTAAATCTTCTTCAATATCTAGTTCTTTATAACTGTAATCATTATTATCAATCACTGTAATTATTTTATCAAATGGATTTTCTATTTTGATTTTTTGAATCTTATTTCTTGCTGTTATTTTATGTTTTGTAGTTAATACATATAAATTTTTACATCTTCTTTAAATATTTTACTTCTCAGTGCTAATTCTAGTCGACATTTTCCAAGATATAGTGATTTATCTATGTTTTTGTCTTCTATTACTCTTGAATAATTTGCACTTATAATAAATTTAAATTTTTGATATATTAGATTTCCTCTAAGCACTTATTATACTTTTTCTATAGGTTGGATTATTCTATCATCTGCTAAATATAATTCTATAGGTGTATCTATTCCTTCTCGAAAACATGCTTTTATTAATATTTCTGTTTCTCCTAAATGCACATATTTTATTTGATTTTTTGATTTTAAATCTTGAATTTCTTTATTAATTATTTTTTTATTTATGATAGGTATTTTAGCTTTTCCTTTAATATATTTACAATCTATTACATGTTCTTTTTGGCTTATTACATAATATTCATCTTGTTTTAATTTGAATAAATTTTTTAGTTTAGGTACTTCTAATATCTTATCTATGCTTAAGTCTAATTCTTTTCCTTTTATTTGTTCAAACATATTATTGTCAAATATTATTTTTGTTCTCTGTATATTCATTATCTTGGTATTCTTCTTTACTTATTATTTTTATGTCGCTTTCAGTCATAATCATAATCAGAAGATGACTCTATTTCTTCTTCTAATTCAATATCTGTAATTTCGTATATGCTATCTTCATTTTCTAAGTCATAATCTAAATAATCTATCTGTTTGTATGTGTCGTTTTCTATTATTATTTGATTATTTGTTTCTTTTTAAGTCTTTTGTAATTTACAATCTCTAGCTAAATGTCCTAATTTTCCACAATTATAACATTTACATTCATTATATTTTTCTTAACTCTATGTGGTCTTTTGTGTTTATAATTTTTTATATAATATCTTTTTCTTGGGATTTTATCTTTATATTTTGTTTTGAAACGTTTATACTTTTTTATCCTTTTCTTATATTTATATGGATTTTTACATCCAAATTGGTGTGCTAATTTATTTGTACAATATTTTAGGTTTTTTACTAATATTTTTTCTAGTTTTAATTCCTCTTTATGTTTTTCACATAGTTTTATAAACCATTGTTGTAAGAATTTTACTCTAGCTCCTAGTGTATCTACTGTATTTGATTCTTCCCAATCTTTTATTATTTTTGAACTAAATGGTTCTGGTAATTTTGTGTAATATAATTTTCTTATTTCTCTACTTTCTTCATTTGTATATATTCCTTTATAGTAATATTCTCTAAATGCACATGTATATTCATCTATATAATAGAATTAGACCGAATAAATGAACTAATAGAACAAAATTGGCAAGAACTAACTATCCAAAATATATATGAATTATATGACTTGTGTTCAGAATAATGATAAATTACGGATATCTAACATATTGGTTACAAACTATGGAAGATTTAGATCTACTAAATAAACTTTTAATAAATAATATTATAATATATCGAAGAACCCAAGATATGGAATACTTAGAATATATTTCAGAAAATATAAAAGAAATACAAAATCTTATGATAAAAAAGCAAGAATATTATGAAAAAATGTTTTCAAACTTATAATGGATAAAACTTATAAAGAACAACTATTAGAAAAAATTAATGAAATAAAACAAGAATTAAGATTTAGACAAAATAGATTAGAAGAAAATATATGGCGAAAGTATGCCAAAAATCTATAAAAGCACAAAGAAAAACGATATTCTTATTAGATCTACAATTACAACACTTAGAATATAAATATCAACATAACTTATAATGAATAAAGAAGAATATGCTGTAGAAGAAAAGATATATAAAAGTCAAGATGGATTAGAAATAAAAATAATACACTCAAACTTAGAACGAAGATATAAAAAAATAGGAAACCAACTATATCTAATGCCAGATAAGGAATCAGCAAAATTAGAAGATAGTCTAACAACTATGGTAAGATTAAATAAAGAAAATGAAGAAATAGATAGAAGAAAAGAAATTGAAAAAATTAGAGAACAAGCTAAAAAAGAAATTAAACAAATAGAAGAAGTAAAAGATACTAGAATTCAAGAATTACAAAAAGAATTAGAAAGACTTAAACAATTATATGACGAAAAATTAAAAGCAAAAGAAGAGTATAAAAAGAATGAAGAATTAAAATTAAATCAAGAAATAGAAAAATTTAAAACAATGTTAGAAAGCGGAAGAATTACTGAATTAAAAATAGATGAAATAAATGAAATAAATGAAGAAGAAAATGACAATATTTGGAAAATAATTATGAATCATATTGAAACATATCTTGATCTTATAGAAAAGATAAAAATATAGAAATAAATGTAGGAAATTTAGATGAGAAACCTAGTACTTCAAATTCTAAAACACGAATTGATACAACCCCAACATATTATACTTATGAAAAAGAAAATAGAGATAAAGTTTTATGGGATAAAAGATTAAATAAAAATTGGATACCTAGACAAACTACAGATCAAAATAATTTCTTAGATTTAGACTGCGTAGCAGATACAAATAAAACAATTCAATTATGGATAGGTTATATATCAAAACAATTAATAGACAACAAAATATCAATAATGGATGCCCCAGGATATATAGAAAGAACACTTATAGGAACAGTAAAAATATGGTTACAAAATTTAACAACAACAAGCTTAGAAACATTAAGAAATAATACGAAACTTAATAATGACATAGCAACATCAGCAATAGACATATTAACTAAATATGAAATATCAATTAGAAATGAATTTGGAAGTATGACAACAGAAATAGAAGAACAACAGAAAGATAAAATAATAAACAGAAATTTAATGAATAAATTAGCAATATGTAAAATGAGTTATATAGATGAATATACATGTGCATTTAGAGAATATTACTATAAAGGAATATATACAAATGAAGAAAGTAGAGAAATAAGAAAATTATATTACACAAAATTACCAGAACCATTTAGTTCAAAAATAATAAAAGATTGGGAAGAATCAAATCTGATAGATACACTAGGAGCTAGAGTAAAATTCTTACAACAATGGTTTATAAAACTATGTGAAAATCATAAAGAGGAATTAAAACTAGAAAAAATATTAGTAAAAAACCTAAAATATTGTACAAATAAATTAGCACCCCAATTTGGATGTAAAAATCCATATAAATATAAGAAAAGGATAAAAAAGTATAAACGTTTCAAAACAAAATATAAAGATAAAATCCCAAGAAAAAGATATTATATAAAAAATTATAAACACAAAAGACCACATAGAGTTAAGAAAAATATAACAGAATGTAAATGTTATAATTGTGGAAAATTAGGACATTTAGCTAGAGATTGTAAATTACCAAAAGACTTAAAAAAGAAACAAATAACTGAAATAATAATAGAAAACGACACATACAAACAGATAGATTATTTAGATTATGACTTAGAAAATGAAGATAGCATATACGAAATTACAGATATTGAATTAGAAGAAGAAATAGAGTCATCTTACGATTATGATTATGAAAGCGACATAAAAATAATAAGTAAAGAAGAATACCAAGATAATGAATATACAGAACAAAAATAATATTTGACAATAATATGTTTGAACAAATAAAAGGAAAAGAATTAGACTTAAGCATAGATAAGATATTAGAAGTACCTAAACTAAAAATTTATTCAAATTAAAACAAGATGAATATTATGTAATAAGCCAAAAAGAACATGTAATAGATTGTAAATATATTAAAGGAAAAGCTAAAATACCTATCATAAATAAAAAAATAATTAATAAAGAAATTCAAGATTTAAAATCAAAAAATCCAATAAAATATGTGCATTTAGAGCAATGAAATATTAATAAAAGCATGTTTTAGAAGGAATAGATACACCTATAGAATTATATTTAGCAGATGATAGAATAATCCAACCTATAGAAAAAAGTATAATAAGTGCAGTTAGAGGAAATCTAATATATCAAAAATTTAAATTTATTATAAGTGCAAATTATTCAGTAGCAATAGAAGACAAAAACATAGATAAATCACTAGTACTATCTTTGAAAAATGTCGGGACTAGAATTAGCACGAAGTAAAATATTTACAAAGAAGATGTAAAAATTTATATGTATTAACTACAAAACATAAAATAACAGCAAGAAATAAGATTCAAAAAATCAAAATAGAAAATCCATTTGATAAAATAATTACAGTGATTGATAATAATGATTACAGTTATAAAGAACTAGATATTGAAGAAGATTTAGAGATAGTAAAAGAAAGATTAAGTACATCTAAAAGATTAAGCTATGATACACCTTCATCATCAAGAACTAGTACATCTAGGAGATTAGATTATGATTTAATACCTAAGTTAAGAGAACTACAACAAGATGAAATCCAACCATACCAATATTATATTACAGGAATATTAGACCAAAGAAAATATTTAATAACTATAAATACAGGACAAACAGAAAACCAAATTATAAGAGAATTAGTCAAAGAACATGAAATAATTACAGGAGAAAATATAAACACAGAATTACCTAGAGCTTTGGTAAATATAGAAGAAACTACTGAACAAGAACTAATTATTGGAGGAATACCAATAAAAATTAAATTCAAAATACATCAAGGAAATAATAATATTACTTTAGGAATAAAATGGCTAGAAACAGTTAGACCATATAATTTAGATGATAAACAATTAACAATAACTTATGAAACTAAGAAAGTAATAATTAAAAGGACAATTATATGATAAAATAACAACATCTTAATATAATGACAAAAATATACATTTTAGCAAAGATAATTATAGAAGGATACTATAACAGGTATTACACACCTATGATAGACACAGGAGCAGAAGCAAATATGTGTAAACATAATTGTCTACCAGATAGTAAATGGGAAAAGTTAAAAACACCATTAATAGTAACAGGATTTAATAATGAAGGAAGTATGATAACACATAAAGCTAAAAATATAAAAACACAAATATGGGATAAAATATTAATAATCGAAGAAATCTATAGTTATGAATTTACAAATAAAGATATATTATTAGGAATGCCTTTTTTAGACAAACTATATCCACACACTATAACAAAAACGCATTGGTGGTTTACTACCATATGTAATCACAAAATAGGAGCAAAAAGAGTTAATAATAAAATTAGAAAAAATACACCATGGATAAAAGGAAGTGAAAAAATTACCCAAAAATTAGAAACAACTAATGATCATAAAATAGAAATTATAATATTCACAGTAGATAAAATACAAGCAATAAATGACAAGTTAAACTCATTATATAACGAAAACCCATTACAAGGATGGGATAAACATAAAACAAAAGTAAAAATTGAACTAATAGATGAAAATAGTATAATAACACAAAAACCATTAAGATATAATTTTGAAGATCAATCAGAATTTAAAATGCATATAAATGAATTATTAGAAAATAAATATATACAAGAAAGTAATAGTAAACATAACAGTCATTTATAGTAAATAAACATAGTGAACAAAAAAGAGGTAAAAGTAGAATGGTTATTGATTATAGAAATTTAAATGCAAAAACTAAAACTTATAATTACCCTATACCTAATAAAATATTAAAAGTAAGACAGATACAAGGATATAATTACTTTAGTAAATTTGATTGTAAATCAGGATTTTACCACTTAAAACTAGAAGAAGAATCTAAACATTTAACAGCATTCACTGTACCACAAGGTTTTTACGAATGGAATGTTCTACCATTTGGATATAAAAATGCACCAGGTAGATATCAACATTTTATGGATACATATTTTAACCAACTAGAAAATTGTATAGTATATATAGATGATATACTATTATACTCAAGAACAAAAGAAGAGCATTTAAAGTTATTAGAAAAATTTATACATATCATAGAAATATCAGGAATTAGCTTATCAAAAAACAAAGCTGAAATTATGCAAAATCAAATAGAATTCTTAGGAATTCAAATAGATAAAAATGGAGTAAAAATGAAAACACATATTGTACAAAAAATATCTAATTCCGAAGAATTATTAGATACTAAGAAAAAATTACAATCATTTTTAGGATTAGTTAATCAAGTAAGAGAATATATACCGAAATTAGCAGAAAATTTAAAACCATTACGAAAAAATTAAAGAAAGATGTAGAATATCATTTTGATGAACAAGATAAAAATATATCGAAAAATTAAAATCATGTGTAAAGAGTTACCAAAATTATATTTTCGGATGAACATAAACAATTTACTTATATAGTAGAAAGCAGACTCAAGTGATCATAGTTACGGAGAGTATTAAAATATAAATACATAAATGAAAAAATAGAACATCATTGCAGATATTATTAGGATCATATCTGAGACCCACAAATAAAATGGGAAATAAATAGAAAAGAATTATTTGCCTTATATAAATGTTTATTAGCTTTTGAACCATATATTGTGTATAACAAATTTATTGTTAGAACAGATAATACACAGGTAAAATGGTGGATAACTAAAAAGGTACAAGATTGATTACAACAAAAGAAATAAGAAGATTAGTGGTCAATATATTGAATTTTTCATTTACAATTGAAGTTATAAAAACTGACAAAAATGTGATTGCAGATCACCTCTCAAGAGAAAACTATTGAACAGACAAATACAATGGATCAGATATTAACCCTCCTAACTACACTTTGCAAAAAAGTGGATAGTATGGAAGGTGAGATACAAAAGCTCAAAGAGCAAGCTAGTAGTCGTGACATGACGTAAAAATGCGAGCTACGTCGATCGGAAGACGTTAAAATTCGAGCTAGAAGGAGACGTTGGGAAACTCCTAAAACCCATAACGTTTGCTTAAATGCAGTGCAGTACATCCGAGCTACAAAGAAAATTACAGAAGAAAAAAGCTATCCAAATACAAATATGAATAAACTTTTCGATAAACCATATCTGACTCCAAAAATACAAAAATCATTGCCTACTCCACAAACAACTACTTATAAAAAGCAGCCTATTGTGAGAAAAATACATATAACCATATCACACGTACCTATATAGAAAACATTTACAAAGTCCAAACTTACCTAAATAAAAACCCCGAGCTATAAATTCAAAAGAACCAAATCGATTACATTACTCAACACCTACAAGGTTATAACAAACTAATTGCCCTTCCAGGTACAAATATAAACTTAGTTACAACTTGTTACAATTATGGACTACTCAGTACAGTATACACAGCTACAGGAGACGAAATTTCGAAGATACCGGAACTATACAAAGCATTCTTAACCTCAAAACGAATTACTAAAGGAACTCTATTTTTATAAAGTTCTATACACTACAATGAAATACTATATGACGAAATAAAACCAGTTATACAAGTAATAAAGATTGGTTTGACGGAGATATGTTAATTAGGAAAAGATAGAAAAACAAGATGAGATACCTATTGTAGATATTCATGATTTTTACGCCAACAAAAGATTTATCGAATAGCTACAATATTGAGTTAGCGAATAATTATCTAAATAACAATACAATATGGAGTTACTACAGTAGAGATAATACAATGATATATTCAAGCTGAGAAACAAGAGAAGGAGATATGGAAGAAATACGTCGATGGATCTTGAGTCTCCTAAAACGAAAATACACCAACTACACGAGCTATCAAGAAAAATTTTATTTCACCAAGATTATTGACAAGATATTGCACAACTATTAGCGGAAATACTCGGAGCATATATGTTCCAAGTGTCACGGAGAAGATAACGAAGTTCAACCAGACAATTTGGAATAAAATACCAAATACAAAAAGCAAAGAGATAGCCGGCAGCCTGATAAAGACAGCCGACAAAACAACAAGATAGACAGAGACAGCTATGTAAATTAGTCTAAAGTAGAACAGGAAGCTTATCTTCCTTTTTTAAAAGTTTTTTGTTCTCTTTTGTAAAGTAGAAGTAAAGTTGTTTGTTTTTATTTTGAGTCAACCGACATGATACTATTTATTAATAGTAAAATAAAAAAAATACTATTCATAAAAATGAAAGTGTAAAATATTTGAAAAGTAAGAGTCAAGTCACATTGTAAATAGTAAAGGTCAGTCACTATTCATGAATAGTAGAGGTCACCTACTGTTCATAAATAGTAGTTTGTAAATTTTGTATATATATGTAAGTTGGGAGAAGAGGAAGATCATCCTCAACTCCATTCCACAATTCTCTCTTCTCTCTTCCGCAACTACCCCCCCCCTTATATTGTTTTTTTTTTTTTTTTTTTTTTTTGTGGAATGGAGTTGAGGATGATTTTCCTCTTCTCCCAACTTACATATATATACAAAATTTACAAACTACTATTTATGAACAGTGGTGACCTCTACTATTCATGAATAGTAGTGACCTTTACTATTTACACAATGACTTGACTCTTACTATTCACATATTTGACACTTTACTATTTATGAATAGTATTTTTTGTCTTTTACTATTCATCAACAGTATCATGTCGGGTGACTCCAAATAAAAACAAACAACTTTACTTCTACTTTACAAAAGAGAACAAAAAACTTTTAAAAAAGGAAGATAAGCTTCCTGTTCTACTTTAGACTAATTTACATAGCTGTCTCTGTCTATCTTGTTGTGTTGTCATTGTCTTTATCAGTGCGCTATCTCTTTCTTTTGTATTTGGTATTTTATTCCGGTATGCGGTTGGAACTTCGTTATCTTCTCCGTGACACTTGGAACATATATGCTCGAGTATTTCTTTGCTAATAGTTGTGCAATATCTTGTCAATATCTTGGTGAAATAAAATTTTTCTTGATAGCTCGTGTAGTTGGTGTATTTTACGGTTTTAGGAGACTCGATTCATCCACGTATTTCTTCCATATCTCCTTCTCTTGTTTCTCGACAGTTTGAATATATCATTGTATTATCTCGGCTGTAGTAACTCCATATTGTATTGTTATTTAGATAATTATTCGCTAACTCCGTCAATATTGTAGCTTTCTATCTTTTCCGGAATTAACATATCTCTGGTCAAACCAATCTTTATTACTTGTATAACTGGTTTTATTTCGTCATATAGTATTTCTGCTGTAGCTGTATAGAACTTTATAAAAAATAGAGTTCCTTTAGTAATTCGTTTGTAGGTTAAGAATGCTTTGTATAGTTCCGGTATCTTCGAAATTTCGTCTCCTGTAGCTGTGTATACTGTACTGAGTAGTCCATAATTGTAACAAGTTGTAACTAAGTTTATATTTGTACCTGGAAGGGCAATTAGTTTGTTATAACCTTGTAGGTGTTGAGTAATGTAATCAGTATTTGGTTCTTTTGGATTTATAGCTCTGGGGTTTTTATTTAGGTAAGTTTGGACTTTGTAAATGTTTTCTATATAGGTACGTGTGATATGGTTATATGTATTTTTCTGTTGGGCTAGGCTGTTTTTATAAGTAGTTGTTTGTGGAGTAGGCACAGATTTTTGTATTTTTGGAGCTGTATATGGTTTATCGAAAAGTTTATTCATATTTGTATTTGGATAGCTTTTTTCTTCTGTAATTTTCTTTGTAGCTCCAGATGTACCTGCACCTGCATTTAAGCAAACGTTATGGGTTTTAGGGAGTTTCCCAACGTCTCCTTCTAGCTCTGGAATTTTAACGTCTTCCGATCGACGTAGCTCCGCATTTTTTACGTCATGCTGCTGACTACTAGCTTGCTCTTTGAGCTTTTGTATCTCACCTTCCATACTATCCACTTTTTTGCAAAGTGTAGTTAGGAGGGTTAATATCTGATCCATTGTATTTGTCTGTTCAATAGTTTTCTCTTGAGAGGTGATCTGCAATCACATTTTTGTCAGTTTTTATAACTTCAATTGTAAATGAAAAATTCAATATATTGACCACTAATCTTCTTATTTCTTTTGTTGTAACTGAATCTTGTACCTTTTTAGTTATCCACCATTTTACCTGTGTATTATCTGTTCTAACAATAAATTTGTTATACACAATATATGGTTCAAAAGCTAATAAACATTTATATAAGGCAAATAATTCTTTTCTATTTATTTCCCATTTTATTTGTGGTCCAGATATGATCCGAATAATATCTGCAATGATGTTCTATTTTTCATTTATGTATTTATATTTTAATACTCCTCCGTAACTATGATCACTTGAGTGCTTTCTACTATATTATTAAATTGTTTATGTTCATCTGGATATTATAATTTTGGTAACTATTTACACATGATTTTAATTTTTATGATATATTTTTTATCTTGTTCATCAATATGATATTCTACATCTTTCTTTAATTTTTTATGTAATGGTTTTATATTTTACGCTAATTTCGGTATATATTCTCTTACTTGATTAACTAATCCTAAAAATGATTGTAATTTTTTCTTAGTATCTAATAATTCTTCGGAATTAGATATTTTTTGTACAATATGTGTTTGCATTTTTACTCCATTTTTATCTATTTGAATTCCTAAGAATTCTATTTGATTTTGCATAATTTCAGCTTTCTTTTTTGATAAGCTAATTCCTGATATTTCTATGATATGTATAAATTTTTCTAATAACTTTAAATGCTCTTCTTTTGTTCTTGAGTATAATAGTATATCATCTATATATACTATACAATTTTCTAGTAACAACCAGGAATCTACGAAGGAATCAATTCCAGAAAATCTACAAACAAAGGTATGTTCATCTTTCATTATGAATAGCTAAACTATCTTATTCCTGATAATCTCTTGATTATTATTTGATAATTATCATGTTATAGTATTGTTATACTAAATAAATTCGAAGTAGTTTGCTATGAACGAAGGTAAGCTGAGAATAGGTAAGCCCAGACTATGCCATCCTAAAACGGAAACCCAGTTAGGCGTGAGGAAAGCCGTTTGAGGGGAAGTACGTACCAGTTGAAGGCGCTGTTAGGGTAACTGATTGAAGCTGAAAATCATAGTAATGACCAAAAGAATTTATTTAGGATAACTTTAATATAATCTGATAATTGATAATAACAAACAAGAAGGTTAGAAGGAATAAACTTGTTTAGAAATTATGAAAATGGTACCTACATACTTATTAAATGGAGATGATAAATATAAAATACTTATTTTATATATCCTTAGAACATTAAATATTGACATAAAAAGAGAAATTTACGACCTTTTACTTATTGAAGAAATAATAGAATTAGACCGAATAAATGAACTAATAGAACAAAATTGGCAAGAACTAACTATCCAAAATATATATGAATTATATGACTTGTGTTCAGAATAATGATAAATTACGGATATCTAACATATTGGTTACAAACTATGGAAGATTTAGATCTACTAAATAAACTTTTAATAAATAATATTATAATAGATCGAAGAACCCAAGATATGGAATACTTAGAATATATTTTAAAATATAAAAGAAATACAAAATCTTATGATAAAAAAGCAAGAATATTATGAAAAATGTTTTCAAACTTATAATGGATAAAACTTATAAAGAACAACTATTAGAAAAATTAATGAAATAAAACAAGAATTAAGATTTAGACAAAATAGATTAGAAGAAAATATATGGCGAGTATGCCAAAAATCTATAAAAGCACAAAGAAAAAGCGATATTCTTATTAGATCTACAATTACAACACTTAGAATATAAATATCAACATAACTTATAATGAATAAAGAAGAATATCTTTGTAGAAGAAAAGATATATAAAAGTCAAGATGGATTAGAAATAAAAATAATACACTCAAACTTAGAACGAAGATATAAAAAAATAGGAAACCAACTATATCTAATGCCAGATAAGGAATCAGCAAAATTAGAAGATAGTCTAACAACTATGGTAAGATTAAATAAAGAAAATGAAGAAATAGATAGAAGAAAAGAAATTGAAAAAATTAGAGAACAAGCTAAAAAAGAAATTAAACAAATAGAAGAAGTAAAAGATACTAGAATTCAAGAATTACAAAAAGAATTAGAAAGACTTAAACAATTATATGACGAAAAATTAAAAGCAAAAGAAGAGTATAAAAAAAGAACTGAAGAATTAAAATTAAATCAAGAAATAGAAAAATTTAAAACAATGTTAGAAGAAACAGAAGAATTACCTGAATTAAAAATAGATGAAATAAATGAAATAAATGAAATAAATGAAGAAGAAAATGACAATATTTCAGAAAATAATTATGAATCATATTCAGAAACATATACTGATCTTATAGAAAAAGATAAAAATATAGAAATAAATGTAGGAAATTTAGATGAGAAACCTAGTACTTCAAATTCTAAAACACGAATTGATACAACCCCAACATATTATACTTATGAAAAAGAAAATAGAGATAAAGTTTTATGGGATAAAAGATTAAATAAAAATTGGATACCTAGACAAACTACAGATCAAAATAATTTCTTAGATTTAGACTGTGTAGCAGATACAAATAAAACAATTCAATTATGGATAGGTTATATATCAAAACAATTAATAGACAACAAAATATCAATAATGGATGCCCAGATATATAGAAAGAACACTTATAGGAATAAAGAAAATATGGTTACAAAATTTAACAACAACAAGCTTAGAAACATTAAGAAATAATACTAAACTTAATAATGACATAGCAACATCAAGAATAGACATATTAACTAAATATGAAATATCAATTAGAAATGAATTTGGAAGTATGACAAATGTAAATAGAAGAACAAATGTAAAGATAAAATAATAAATGTAAATTTAATGAATAAATTAGCAATATGTAAAATGAGTTATATAGATGAATATACATGTGCATTTAGAGAATATTACTATAAAGGAATATATACAAATGAAGAAAGTAGAGAAATAAGAAAATTATATTACACAAAATTACTGTAACCATTTAGTTCAAAAATAATAAAAGATTGGGAAGAATCAAATACAGATACACTAGGAGCTAGAGTAAAATTCTTACAACAATGGTTTATAAAACTATGTGAAAAACATAAAGAGGAATTAAAACTAGAAAAATATTAGTAAAAACCTAAAATATTGTACAAATAAATTAGCACCCCAATTTGGATGTAAAAATCCATATAAATATAAGAAAAGGATAAAAAGTATAAACGTTTCAAAACAAAATATAAAGATAAAATCCCAAGAAAAAGATATTATATAAAAATTATAAACACAAAAGACCACATAGAGTTAAGAAAAATATAATGTAATGTAAATGTTATAATTGTGGAAAATTAGGACATTTAGCTAGAGATTGTAAATTACCAAAAGACTTAAAAAGAAACAAATAATCAAATAATAATAGAAAACGACACATACAAACAGATAGATTATTTAGATTATGACTTAGAAAATGAAGATAGCATATACGAAATTACGGATATTGAATTAGAAGAAGAAATAGAGTCATCTTCCGATTATGATTATGACTGAAAGCGACATAAAAATAATAAGTAAAGAAGAATACCAAGATAATGAATATACAGAATAAAAATAATATTTGACAATAATATGTTTGAACAAATAAAAGGAAAAGAATTAGACTTAAGCATAGATAAGATATTAGAAGTACCTAAACTAAAAAATTTATTCAAATTAAAACAAGATGAATATTATGTAATAAGCCAAAAAGAACATGTAATAGATTGTAAATATATTAAAGGAAAAGCTAAAATACCTATCATAAATAAAAATAATTAATAAAGAAATTCAAGATTTAAAATCAAAAAATCCAATAAAATATGTGCATTTAGGAGCAACAGAAATATTAATAAAAGCATGTTTTCGAGAAGGAATAGATACACCTATAGAATTATATTTAGCAGATGATAGAATAATCCAACCTATAGAAAAAAGTATAATAAGTGCAGTAGAGGAAATCTAATATATCAAAAATTTAAATTTATTATAAGTGCAAATTATTCAAGAGCAATAGAAGACAAAAACATAGATAAATCACTAGTACTATATCGAAAATGTCAGACTAGAATTAGCACTGTGAAGTAAAATATTTACAAGAAGATGTAAAAATTTATATGTATTAACTACAAAACATAAAATAACAAGAAATAAGATTCAAAAATCAAAATAGAAAATCCATTTGATAAAATAATTACAGTGATTGATAATAATGATTACAGTTATAAAGAACTAGATATTGAAGAAGATTTAGAGATAGTAAAAGAAAGATTAAGTACATCTAAAAGATTAAGCTATGATACACCTTCATCATCAAGAACTAGTACATCTAGGAGATTAGATTATGATTTAATACCTAAGTTAAGAGAACTACAACAAGATGAAATCCAACCATACCAATATTATATTACAGGAATATTAGACCAAAGAAAATATTTAATAACTATAAATACAGGACAAACAGAAAACCAAATTATAAGAGAATTAGTCAAAGAACATGAAATAATTACAGGAGAAAATATAAACACAGAATTACCTAGAGCTTTGGTAAATATAGAAGAAACTACTGAACAAGAACTAATTATTGGAGGAATACCAATAAAAATTAAATTCAAAATACATCAAGGAAATAATAATATTACTTTAGGAATAAAATGGCTAGAAACAGTTAGACCATATAATTTAGATGATAAACAATTAACAATAACTTATGAAACTAAGAAAGTAATAATTAAAAGGACAATTATATGATAAAATAACAACATCTTAATATAATGACAAAAATATACATTTTAGCAAAGATAATTATAGAAGGATACTATAATGTATTACACACCTATGATAGACACAGAGTGAAGCAAATATGTGTAAACATAATTGTCTACGGATAGTAAATGGGAAAAGTTAAAACACCATTAATAGTAACAGGATTTAATAATGAAGGAAGTATGATAACACATAAAGCTAAAAATATAAAAACACAAATATGGGATAAAATATTAATAATCGAAGAAATCTATAGTTATGAATTTACAAATAAAGATATATTATTAGGAATGCCTTTTTTAGACTAACTATATCCTCACACTATAACTAAAACGCATTGGTGGTTTACTACCATATGTAATCTCTAAATATGTTGATAATGAGTTAATAATATTTTTAGAAAAAATTCACCATGGATAAAAGGAAGTGAAAAATTACCCAAAAATTAGAAAATGTAACAACTAATGATCATAAAATAGAAATTATAATATTCACAGTAGATAAAATACAAGCAATAAATGACAAGTTAAACTCATTATATAACGAAAACCCATTACAAGGATGGGATAAACATAAAACAAAAGTAAAAATTGAACTAATAGATGAAAATAGTATAATAACACAAAAACCATTAAGATATAATTTTGAAGATCAATCAGAATTTAAAATGCATATAAATGAATTATTAGAAAATAAATATATACAAGAAAGTAATAGTAAACATAACAGTCATTTATAGTAAATAAACATAGTGAACAAAAAAGAGGTAAAAGTAGAATGGTTATTGATTATAGAAATTTAAATGCAAAAACTAAAACTTATAATTACCCTATACCTAATAAAATATTAAAAGTAAGACAGATACAAGGATATAATTACTTTAGTAAATTTGATTGTAAATCAGGATTTTACCACTTAAAACTAGAAGAAGAATCTAAACATTTAACAGCATTCACTGTACCACAAGGTTTTTACGAATGGAATGTTCTACCATTTGGATATAAAATGCACTGTAGATATCAACATTTTATGGATACATATTTTAACCAACTAGAAAATTGTATAGTATATATAGATGATATACTATTATACTCAAGAACAAAAGAAGAGCATTTAAAGTTATTAGAAAAATTTATACATATCATAGAAATATCAGGAATTAGCTTATCAAAAAAGAAAGTAAATTATGCAAAATCAAATAGAATTCTTAGGAATTCAAATAGATAAAATGGAGTAAAATGCAAACACATATTGTACAAAAATATCTAATTCAAGAATTATTAGATACTAAGAAAAATTACAATCATTTTTAGGATTAGTTAATCAAGTAAGAGAATATATACCAAATTAGCGTAAAATTTAAAACCATTACGTAAAAATTAAAGAAAGATGTAGAATATCATTTTGATGAACAAGATAAAAAATATATCAGAAAAATTAAAATCATGTGTAAAGAGTTACCAAAATTATATTTTCCAGATGAACATAAACAATTTACTTATATAGTAGAAACAGACTCAAGTGATCATAGTTACGGAGGAGTATTAAAATATAAATACATAAATGAAAAAATAGAACATCATTGCAGATATTATTCCGGATCATATACAGACCCACAAATAAAATGGGAAATAAATAGAAAAGAATTATTTGCCTTATATAAATGTTTATTAGCTTTTGAACCATATATTGTGTATAACAAATTTATTGTTAGAATGTATAATACACGAGTAAAATGGTGGATAACTAAAAAGGTACAAGATTCAGTTACAACAAAAGAAATAAGAAGATTAGTGGTCAATATATTGAATTTTTCATTTACAATTGAAGTTATAAAAACTGACAAAAATGTGATTGCAGATCACCTCTCAAGAGAAAACTATTGAACAGACAAATACAATGGATCAGATATTAACCCTCCTAACTACACTTTGCAAAAAAGTGGATAGTATGGAAGGTGAGATACAAAAGCTCAAAGAGCAAGCTAGTAGTCAGCAGCATGACGTAAAAAATGCGGAGCTACGATCGGAAGACGTTAAAATTCCAGAGCTAGAAGGAGACGCTGGGAAACTCCTAAAACCCATAACTTTTGCTTAAATGCAGTGCAGTACATCCGAGCTACAAAGAAAATTACTGAAGAAAAAGCTATCCAAATACAAATATGAATAAACTTTTTGATAAACCATATACACTCAAAATACAAAAATCATGCCTACTCCACAAACAACTACTTATAAAAACAAATTAGCCCAATGAGAAAAATACATATAACCATATCACACGTACCTATATAGAAAACATTTACAAAGTCCAAACTTACCTAAATAAAAACCCCAGAGCTATAAATCCAAAGAACCAAATCACGATTACATTACTCAACACCTACAAGGTTATAACAAACTAATTGCCCTTCAGTACAAATATAAACTTAGTTACAACTTGTTACAATTATGGACTACTCGATGCTGAGTATACGGCTACAGAGACGAAATTTCAAGATACTGAACTATACAAAGCATTCTTAACCTACAAACGAATTACTAAAGGAACTCTATTTTTATAAAGTTCTATACATTTCTGTGAAATACTATATGTGAAATAAAACCAGTTATACAAGTAATAAAGATTGGTTTGACCAGAGATATGTTAATTAGGAAAGATAGAAAAACAAGATGAGATACCTATTGTAGATATTCTGATTTTTACGCCAATAAAAGAGTTATCTAATAGCTACAATATTGACGAGTTAGCGAATAATTATCTAAATAACAATACAATATGGAGTTACTACAATAGAGATAATACAATGATATATTCAAAGTCGAGAAACAAGAGAAGGAGATATGGAAGAAATACGTCGATGGATCCGAGTCTCCTAAAACAGAAAATACACCAACTACACGAGCTATCAAGAAAAATTTTATTTCACTAGTATTATTGACAAGATATTGCACAACTATTAGCAGCAAATACTCAGAGCATATATGTTCCAAGTGTCACGGAGAAGATAACGAAGTTCCAAACGTACAGCTGGAATAAAATACCAAATACAAAAGCAAAGAGATAGCCGTGACTGATAAAGGCAGTAGACAAAACAACAAGATAGATGAAGACAGCTATGTAAATTAGTCTAAAGTAGCACAGGAAGCTTATCTTCCTTTTTTAAAAGTTTTTTGTTCTCTTTTGTAAAGTAGAAGTAAAGTTGTGTGTTTTTATTTGGAGTCACCCGACATGATACTGTTGATGAATAGTAAAAGACAAAAAATACTATTCATAAATAGTAAAGTGTCAATTATGTGAATAGTAAGAGTCAAGTCCTGTGTAAATAGTAAAAGGTCATCACTATTCATGAATAGTAGAGGTCACCTACTAATATAAGGGGGGGGGGGTAGTTGCGGAAGAGAGAAGAGAGAATTGTGGAATGGAGTTGAGGATGATCTTCCTCTTCTCCCAACTTACATATATATACAAAATTTACAAACTACTATTTATGAACAGTAGGTGACCTCTACTATTCATGAATAGTGACTGACCTTTACTATTTACACAGTGACTTGACTCTTACTATTCACATAATTGACACTTTACTATTTATGAATAGTATTTTTTGTCTTTTACTATTCATCAACAGTATCATGTCGGGTGACTCCAAATAAAAACAAACAACTTTACTTCTACTTTACAAAAGAGAACAAAAAACTTTTAAAAAAGGAAGATAAGCTTCCTGTTCTACTTTAGACTAATTTACATAGCTGTCTCTGTCTATCTTGTTGTTTTGTCGGCTGTCTTTATCAGGCTGCCGGCTATCTCTTTGCTTTTTGTATTTGGTATTTTATTCCAGCTGTACGGTTGGAACTTCGTTATCTTCTCCGTGACACTTGGAACATATATGCTCTGAGTATTTGCTGCTAATAGTTGTGCAATATCTTGTCAATAATACTGGTGAAATAAAATTTTTCTTGATAGCTCGTGTAGTTGGTGTATTTTCTGGTTTTAGGAGACTCAGTATCCACTGACGTATTTCTTCCATATCTCCTTCTCTTGTTTCTCGACAGTTTGAATATATCATTGTATTATCTCGGCTGTAGTAACTCCATATTGTATTGTTATTTAGATAATTATTCGCTAACTCCGTCAATATTGTAGCTATTCCGATAACTCTTTTATTGGCGTAAAAATCAGGAATATCTACAATAGGTATCTCATCTTGTTTTTCTATCTTTTCCGGAATTAACATATCTCTGGTCAAACCAATCTTTATTACTTGTATAACTGGTTTTATTTCGTCATATAGTATTTCTGCTGTAGCTGTATAGAACTTTATAAAAAATAGAGTTCCTTTAGTAATTCGTTTGTAGGTTAAGAATGCTTTGTATAGTTCCGGTATCTTCGAAATTTCGTCTCTGTAAAGTGTATCTGTCTTGAGTAGTCCATAATTGTAACAAGTTGTAACTAAGTTTATATTTGTACCTGGAAGGGCAATTAGTTTGTTATAACCTTGTAGGTGTTGAGTAATGTAATCAGTATTTGGTTCTTTTGGATTTATAGCTCTGGGGTTTTTATTTAGGTAAGTTTGGACTTTGTAAATGTTTTCTATATAGTACGTGTGATATGGTTATATGTATTTTCTGTTGGGCTAAATGTTTTTATAAGTAGTTGTTTGTGGAGTAGGCACTGATTTTTGTATTTTTGGAGTCAGATATGGTTTATCAAAAGTTTATTCATATTTGTATTTGGATAGCTTTTTTCTTGTAATTTTCTTTGTAGCTCGGATGTACTGCACTGCATTTAAGCAAACGTTATGGGTTTTAGGAGTTTCCAACGTCTCCTTCTAGCTCGAATTTTAACGTCTTCCGATCGACGTAGTTCGCATTTTTACGTCATGCTTTGACTACTAGCTTGCTCTTTGAGCTTTTGTATCTCACCTTCCATACTATCCACTTTTTGCAAAGTGTAGTTAGGAGGGTTAATATCCGATCCATTGTATTTGTGCTCAATAGTTTTCTCTTGAGAGGTGATCTGCAATCACATTTTTGTCAGTTTTTATAACTTCAATTGTAAATGAAAAATTCAATATATTGACCACTAATCTTCTTATTTCTTTTGTTGTAACTGAATCTTGTACCTTTTTAGTTATCCACCATTTTACATGTATTATCATTCTAACAATAAATTTGTTATACACAATATATGGTTCAAAAGCTAATAAACATTTATATAAGGCAAATAATTCTTTTCTATTTATTTCCCATTTTATTTGTGGGTCTGTATATGATCCGAAATAATATCTGCAATGATGTTCTATTTTTTCATTTATGTATTTATATTTTAATACTCCTCCGTAACTATGATCACTTGAGTCTGCTTCTACTATATAAGTAAATTGTTTATGTTCATCCGAAAATATAATTTTGGTAACTCTTTACACATGATTTTAATTTTTACGATATATTTTATCTTGTTCATCAAAATGATATTCTACATCTTTCTTTAATTTTTCTCGTAATGGTTTTAAATTTTCACGCTAATTTGGTATATATTCTCTTACTTGATTAACTAATCCTAAAAATGATTGTAATTTTTTCTTAGTATCTAATAATTCTTCGGAATTAAATATTTTTTGTACAATATGTGTTTGCATTTTTACTCCATTTTTATCTATTTGAATTCCTAAGAATTCTATTTGATTTTGCATAATTTCAGCTTTCTTTTTTGATAAGCTAATTCCTGATATTTCTATGATATGTATAAATTTTTCTAATAACTTTAAATGCTCTTCTTTTGTTCTTGAGTATAATAGTATATCATCTATATATACTATACAATTTTCTAGTTGGTTAAAATATGTATCCATAAAATGTTGATATCTACCTGGTGCATTTTTATATCCAAATGGTAGAACATTCCATTCGTAAAAACCTTGTGGTACAGTGAATGCTGTTAAATGTTTAGATTCTTCTTCTAGTTTTAAGTGGTAAAATCCTGATTTACAATCAAATTTACTAAAGTAATTATATCCTTGTATCTGTCTTACTTTTAATATTTTATTAGGTATAGGGTAATTATAAGTTTTAGTTTTTGCATTTAAATTTCTATAATCAATAACCATTCTACTTTTACCTCTTTTTTGTTCACTATGTTTATTTACTATAAATGCTGGACTGTTATGTTTACTATTACTTTCTTGTATATATTTATTTTCTAATAATTCATTTATATGCATTTTAAATTCTGATTGATCTTCAAAATTATATCTTAATGGTTTTTGTGTTATTATACTATTTTCATCTATTAGTTCAATTTTTACTTTTGTTTTATGTTTATCCCATCCTTGTAATGGGTTTCGTTATATAATGAGTTTAACTTGTCATTTATTGCTTGTATTTTATCTCATGAATATTATAATTTCTATTTTATGATCATTAGTTGTTACATTTTCTAATTTTTGGGTAATTTTTTCACTTCCTTTTATCCATGGTGTATTTTTTCTAATTTTATTATTAACTCTTTTGCTCCTATTTTGTGATTACATATGGTAGTAAACCACCAATGCTTTTTGTTATAGTGTGTGGATATAGTTTGTCTAAAAAAGGCATTCCTAATAATATATCTTTATTTGTAAATTCATAACTATAGATTTCTTCGATTATTAATATTTTATCCCATATTTGTGTTTTTATATTTTTAGCTTTATGTGTTATCATACTTCCTTCATTATTAAATCCTGTTACTATTAATGGTGTTTTTAATTTTCCCATTTACTATCCGTAGACAATTATGTTTACACATATTTGCTTCTCGCCTCCCGTGTCTATCATAGGTGTGTAATATCTATTATAGTATCCTTCTATAATTATCTTTGCTAAAATGTATATTTTTGTCATTATATTAAGATGTTGTTATTTTATCATATAATTGTTCTTTTAATAATTACTTTCTTAGTTTCATAAGTTATTGTTAATTGTTTATCATCTAAATTATATGGTTTAACTGCTTTAGCCATTTTATTCCTAAAGTAATATTATTATTTCCTTGATGTATTTTGAATTTAATTTTTATTGGTATTCCTCCAATAATTAGTTCTTGTTCAGTAGTTTCTTCTATATTTACCAAAGCTCTAGGTAATTCTGTGTTTATATTTTCTCCCGTAATTATTTCATGTTATTTGACTAAATCTCTAAAAATTTGGTATTCTGTTTGTCCTGTATTTATAGTTATTAAATATTTTCTTTGGTCTAATATTCCTGTAATATAATATTGGTATGGTTGGATTTCATCTTGTTGTAGTTCTCTTAACTTAGGTATTAAATCATAATCTAATCTCCTAGATGTACTAGTTCTTGATGATGAAGGTGTATCATAGCTTAATCTTTTAGTTGTTCTTAATGTTTCTTTTTCTTTCTGTTATTCTTCTTTAATATCTCGTTCTTTATAATCAGAATCATTATTATCAATCATCAGAATTATTTTATCAAATGGATTTTCTATTTTGATTTTTTGAATCTTATTTCTTGTCGTTATTTTATGTTTTGTAGTTAATACATATAAATTTTTACATCTTGTCAGAAATATTTTACTTCTCGGTGCTAATTCTAGTCCCGACATTTTCCAAGATAGTACTAGTGATTTATCTATGTTTTTGTCTTCTATTGCTATCGAATAATTTGCACTTATAATAAATTTAAATTTTTGATATATTAGATTTCCTCTAATCGCACTTATTATACTTTTTCTATAGGTTGAATTATTCTATCATCTAAATATAATTCTATAGGTGTATCTATTCCTTCTAAAACATGCTTTTATTAATATTTCTGTTCTAAATGTACATATTTTATTGGATTTTTGATTTTAAATCTTGAATTTCTTTATTAATTATTTTTTATTTATGATAGGTATTTTAGCTTTTCCTTTAATATATTTACAATCTATTACATGTTCTTTTTGGCTTATTACATAATATTCATCTTGTTTTAATTTGAATAAATTTTTAGTTTAGGTACTTCTAATATCTTATCTATGCTTAAGTCTAATTCTTTTCCTTTTATTTGTTCAAACATATTATTGTCAAATATTATTTTTTGTTCTCAGATATTCATTATCTTGATATTCTTCTTTACTTATTATTTTTATGTCGCTTTCAAATATAATCATAATCGTAAGATGACTCTATTTCTTCTTCTAATTCAATATCCGTAATTTCGTATATGCTATCTTCATTTTCTAAGTCATAATCTAAATAATCTATCTGCTTGTATGTGTCGCTTTCTATTATTATTTCATTATTTGTTTCTTTTTAAGTCTTTGGTAATTTACAATCTCTAGCTAAATGTCCTAATTTTCCACAATTATAACATTTACATTCTCATATATTTTTCTTAACTCTATGTGGTCTTTTATGTTTATAATTTTTTATATAATATCTTTTCTTGGGATTTTATCTTTATATTTTGTTTTGAAACGTTTATACTTTTTTATCCTTTTCTTATATTTATATGGATTTTTACATCCAAATTAAAAGCTAATTTATTTGTACAATATTTTAGGTTTTTACTAATATTTTTCTAGTTTTAATTCTCTTTATGTTTTTCACATAGTTTTATAAACCATTGTTGTAAGAATTTTACTCTAGCTCCTAGTGTATCTACTGTATTTGATTCTTCCCAATCTTTTATTATTTTTGAACTAAATGGTTCTGTAATTTTGTGTAATATAATTTTCTTATTTCTACTTTCATCATTTGTATATATTCCTTTATAGTAATATTCTCTAAATGCACATGTATATTCATCTATATAACTCATTTTACATATTGCTAATTTATTCATTAAATTTCTGCTTATTATTTTATCTTTCTCGTTGTTCTTCTATTTCGTTGTCATACTTCCAAATTCATTTCTAATTGATATTTCATATTTAGTTAATATGTCTATTCGATGTTGCTATGTCATTATTAAGTTTCAGATATTTCTTAATGTTTCTAAGCTTGTTGTTGTTAAATTTTGTAACCATATTTTTACTGTTCCTATAAGTGTTCTTTCTATATATCCTGGGGCATCCATTATTGATATTTTGTTGTCTATTAATTGTTTTGATATATAACCTATCCATAATTGAATTGTTTTATTTGTATCTGCTACGCAGTTCAAATCTAAGAAATTATTTTGATCTGTAGTTTGTCTAGGTATCCAATTTTTATTTAATCTTTTATCCCATAAAACTTTATCTCTATTTTCTTTTTCATAAGTATAATATGTTGGGGTTGTATCAATTCGTGTTTTAGAATTTGAAGTACTAGGTTTCTCATCTAAATTTCCTACATTTATTTCTATATTTTTATCTTTTTCTATAAGGTCAGTATATGTTTCTGAATATGATTCATAATTATTTTCTGAAATGTTGTCATTTTCTTCTTCATTTATTTCATTTATTTCATCTATTTTTAATTCAAGTAATTCTTCTGTTTCTTCTAACATTGTTTTAAATTTTTCTATTTCTTGATTTAACTTTAATTCTTCAGTTCTTTTCTTATATTCCTCTTTTGCTTTTAATTTTTCTTCATATAATTGTTTAAGTCTTTCTAATTCTTTTTGTAATTCTTGAATTCTAGTATCTTTTACTTCTTCTATTTGTTTAATTTCTTTTTTAGCTTGTTCTCTAATTTTTCAATTTCTTTTCTTCTATCTATTTCTTCATTTTCTTTATTTAATCTTACCATAGTTGTTAGACTATCTTCTAATTTTGCCGATTCCTTTATCCGCATTAGATATAATTGGTTCCTATTTTTTATATCTTCGTTCTAAGTTTGAATGTATTATTTTTATTTCTAATCCATCTTGACTTTTATATATCTTTTCTTCTACAAAGATATTCTTCTTTATTCATTATAAGTTATGTTGATATTTATATTCTAAGTGTTGTAATTGTAGATCTAATAAGAATATCGTTTTTCTTTGTGCTTTTATAGATTTTTGGCATACTCCGCCATATATTTTCTTCTAATCTATTTTGTCTAAATCTTAATTCTTGTTTTATTTCATTAATTTTTTCTAATAGTTGTTCTTTATAAGTTTTATCCATTATAAGTTTGAAAACATTTTTTCATAATATTCTTGCTTTTTATTATAAGATTTTGTATTTCTTTTATATTTTCTGAAATATATTCTAAGTATTGCATATCTTGGGTTCTTCGATATATTATAATATTATTTATTAAAAGTTTATTTAGTAGATCTAAATCTTCCATAGTTTGTAACCAATATGTCATATATTCGTAATTTATCATTAATCAACATAAGTCATATAATTCATATATATTTTGGATAGTTAGTTCTTGCCAATTTTGTTCTATTAGTTCATTTATTCTGTCTAATTCTATTATTTCTTCAATAAGTAAAAGGTCGTAAATTTCTTTTTATGTCAATATTTAATGTTCTAAGGATATATAAAATAAGTATTTTATATTTATCATCTCCATTTAGTAAGTATGTAGGTACCATTTTCATAATTTCTAAACAAGTTTATTCCTTCTAACCTTCTTGTTTGTTATTATCAATTATCGATTATATTAAAGTTATCCTAAATAAATTCTTTTGGTCACTACTATGATTTTCACTTCAATCGCTACTCCTAACAAATACTTCAACTGTACGCATTTCCTCAAACGCTTTCTCACGCCTAACTGGTTTCCGCTTTAGGATGGCATAGTCCGGCTTACCTATTCTCACCTTACCTTCGCTCATAGCAAACTACTTGAATTTATTTAGTATAACAATACTATAACATGATAATTATCAAATAATAATCAAGAGATTATCAGAATAAGATAGTTTAGTTATTCATAATGAAATATGAACATACCTTTGTTTGTATATTTTCTGGATTTGATTCCTTCGTATATTCCTGGTTGTTACTAGATTTTTCCATTTATATTTTTTCTATATCTAGCTCTGATACCAATAAAAGGGGGGGGGGTAGTTGCGGAAGAGAGAAGAGAGAATTGTGGAATGGAGTTGAGGATGATCTTCCTCTTCTCCCAACTTACATATATATACAAAATTTACAAACTACTATTTATGAACAGAGGTGACTCTACTATTCATGAATAGTGATCGACCTTTACTATTTACACAAATGACTTGACTCTTACTATTCACATAATTGACACTTTACTATTTATGAATAGTATTTTTGTCTTTACTATTCATCAACAAAGATCATGTCGGGTGACTCCAAATAAAAACAAACGACTTTACTTTACTTTACAAAAGAGAACAAAAACTTTAAAAAGTAAGATAAGATGCTTATCCTACTTTTGACTAATTTACATATGTGTCTTCATCATATTTTGTTTTGTTTACTGTCTTTATCAGTCACGGCTATCTCTTTGTCTTTTGTATTTGGTATTTTATTCCACCAGACGGTTGGAACTTCGTTATCTTCTCCGTGACACTTGGAACATATATGCTCCGAGTATTTGCCGCTAATAGTTGTGCAATATCTTGTCAATAATATCGTGAAATAAAATTTTTCTTGATAGCTCGTGTAGTTGGTGTATTTTCTGGTTTTAGGAGACTCAAGATCCATCGACGTATTTCTTCCATATCTCCTTCTCTTGTTTCTCAATTTGAATATATCATTGTATTATCTCTACTGTAGTAACTCCATATTGTATTGTTATTTAGATAATTATTTGCTAACTCACTAATATTGTAGCTATTCCGATAACTCTTTTATTGGCGTAAAAATCGTGAATATCTACAATAGGTATCTCATCTTGTTTTTCTATCTTTTCCTAATTAACATATCTTCCGTCAAACCAATCTTTATTACTTGTATAATCGGTTTTATTTCACATATAGTATTTCTGCAGAGTCAGATAGAACTTTATAAAAATAGAGTTCCTTTAGTAATTCGCTTGTAGGTTAAGAATGCTTTGTATAGTTCGTATCTTGAAATTTCGCCTCAGTAGTCGTATACTGTGATCGAGTAGTCCATAATTGTAACAAGTTGTAACTAAGTTTATATTTGTACCGAAGGGCAATTAGTTTGTTATAACCTTGTAGGTGTTGAGTAATGTAATCAGATTGGTTCTTTGGATTTATAGCTCTGGGTTTTTATTTAGGTAAGTTTGGACTTTGTAAATGTTTTCTATATAGGTACGTGTGATATGGTTATATGTATTTTTCTCATAGGCTAGTGCTTTTATAAGTAGTTGTTTGTGGAGTAGGCATGATTTTTGTATTTTTGGAGTCAGATATGGTTTATCAAAAGTTTATTCATATTTGTATTTGGATAGCTTTTTTCTTCAGAATTTTCTTTGTAGCTCCGCATGTACCGCACTGCATTTAAGCAAACGTTATGGGTTTTAGGAGTTTCCCAACGCCTCCTTCTAGCTCGAATTTTAACGCCTTCCGATCGACGTAGTTCCGCATTTTTACGCCATGTCACGACTACTAGCTTGCTCTTTGAGCTTTTGTATCTCACCTTCCATACTATCCACTTTTTGCAAAGTGTAGTTAGGAGGTTTAATATCCGATCCATTGTATTTGTCTGCTCAATATTTTTCTTGAGAGGTGATCTGCAATCACATTTTTGTCGCTTTTATAACTTCAATTGTAAATGAAAATTCAATATATTGACCACTAATCTTCTTATTTCTTTTGTTGTAATCGAATCTTGTACCTTTTAGTTATCCACCATTTTACTCTGTATTATCTGCTCTAACAATAAATTTGTTATATACAATATATGGTTCAAAAGCTAATAAACATTTATATAAGGCAAATAATTCTTTTCTATTTATTTCCCATTTTATTTGTGGGTCCAGATATGATCCTAATAATATCTGCAATGATGTTCTATTTTTTCATTTATGTATTTATATTTTAATACTCCTCCGTAACTATGATCACTTGAGTCTGTTTCTACTATATAAGTAAATTGTTTATGTTCATCTGGAAAATATAATTTTGGTAACTCTTTACACATGATTTTAATTTTTCTGATATATTTTTTATCTTGTTCATCAAAATGATATTCTACATCTTTCTTTAATTTTTTCTCAGAATGGTTTTAAATTTTCTCGCTAATTTCGGTATATATTCTCTTACTTGATTAACTAATCCTAAAAATGATTGTAATTTTTTCTTAGTATCTAATAATTCTTCGGAATTAGATATTTTTTGTACAATATGTGTTTGCATTTTTACTCCATTTTTATCTATTTGAATTCCTAAGAATTCTATTTGATTTTGCATAATTTCAGCTTTCTTTTTTGATAAGCTAATTCCTGATATTTCTATGATATGTATAAATTTTTCTAATAACTTTAAATGCTCTTCTTTGTTCTTGAGTATAATAGTATATCATCTATATATACTATACAATTTTCTAGTTGGTTAAAATATGTATCCATAAAATGTTGATATCTACTCGTGCATTTTTATATCCAAATGGTAGAACATTCCATTCAGAAACCTTGTGGTACAGTGAATGCTGTTAAATGTTTAGATTCTTCTTCTAGTTTTAAGTGGTAAAATCCTGATTTACAGTCAAATTTACTAAAGTAATTATATCCTTGTATTTGTCTTACTTTTAATATTTTATTAGGTATAGGGTAATTATATGTTTTAGTTTTTGCGTTTAGATTTCTATAATCAATAACCATTCTAGTTTTCCTCTTTTTGTTCACTATGTTTATTTACTATAAATGCTGGACTGTTATGTTTACTATTACTTTCTTGTATATATTTATTTTCTAATAATTCATTTATATGCATTTTAAATTCTGATTGATCTTCAAAATTATATCTTAATGGTTTTTGTGTTATTATACTATTTTCATCTATTAGTTCAATTTTTACTTTTGTTTTATGTTTATCCCATCCTTGTAATGGGTTTTCGTTATATAATGAGTTTAACTTGTCATTTATTGCTTGTATTTTATCTACTGTGAATATTATAATTTCTATTTTATGATCATTAGTTGTTACATTTTCTAATTTTTGGGTAATTTTTTCACTTCCTTTTATCCATGGTGTATTTTTTCTAATTTTATTATTAACTCTTTTTGCTCCTATTTTGTGATTACATATGGTAGTAAACCACCAATGCGTTTTTGTTATAGTGTGTGGATATAGTTTTTCTAAAAAAGGCATTCCTAATAATATATCTTTATTTGTAAATTCATAACTATAGATTTCTTCGATTATTAATATTTTATCCCATATTTGTGTTTTTATATTTTTAGCTTTATGTGTTATCATACTTCCTTCATTATTAAATCCTGTTACTATTAATGGTGTTTTTAATTTTTCCCATTTACTATCCGTAGACAATTATGTTTACACATATTTGCTTCTGCTCCTGTGTCTATCATAGGTGTGTAATACCTGTTATAGTATCCTTCTATAATTATCTTTGCTAAAATGTATATTTTTGTCATTATATTAAGATGTTGTTATTTTATCATATAATTGTTCTTTTAATAATTACTTTCTTAGTTTCATAAGTTATTGTTAATTGTTTATCATCTAAATTATATGGTCTAACTGCTTTCTAGCCATTTTATTCCTAAAGTAATATTATTATTTCCTTGATGTATTTTGAATTTAATTTTTATTGGTATTCCTCCAATAATTAGTTCTTGTTCAAGAGTTTCTTCTATATTTACCAAAGCTCTAGGTAATTCTGTGTTTATATTTTCTCCTGTAATTATTTCATGTTCTTTGACTAATTCTCTTATAATTTGATTTTCTGCTTGTCCTGTATTTATAGTTATTAAATATTTTCTTTGGTCTAATATTCTGTAATATAATATTGGTATGGTTGGATTTCATCTTGTTGTAGTTCTCTTAACTTAGGTATTAAATCATAATCTAATCTCCTAGATGTACTAGTTCTTGATGATGAAGGTGTATCATAGCTTAATCTTTTAGATGTACTTAATCTTTCTTTTACTATCTCTAAATCTTCTTCAATATCTAGTTCTTTATAATCAGAATCATTATTATCAATCATCGTAATTATTTTATCAAATGGATTTTCTATTTTGATTTTTTGAATCTTATTTCTTGCTGTTATTTTATGTTTTGTAGTTAATACATATAAATTTTTACATCTTGCTGTAAATATTTTACTTCCTGGTGCTAATTCTAGTCCTGACATTTTCCAGTATAGTACTAGTGATTTATCTATGTTTTTGTCTTCTATTGCTACTGAATAATTTGCACTTATAATAAATTTAAATTTTTGATATATTAGATTTCCTCTAATCGCACTTATTATACTTTTTCTATAGGTTGGATTATTCTATCATCCGCTAAATATAATTCTATAGGTGTATCTATTCCTTCTAAAACATGCTTTTATTAATATTTCTGTTGCTCCTAAATGTACATATTTTATTGGATTTTTTGATTTTAAATCTTGAATTTCTTTATTAATTATTTTTTTTATTTATGATAGGTATTTTAGCTTTTCCTTTAATATATTTACAATCTATTACATGTTCTTTTTGGCTTATTACATAATATTCATCTTGTTTTAATTTGAATAAATTTTTTAGTTTAGGTACTTCTAATATCTTATCTATGCTTAAGTCTAATTCTTTTCCTTTTATTTGTTCAAACATATTATTGTCAAATATTATTTTTTGTTCTCAGATATTCATTATCTTGATATTCTTCTTTACTTATTATTTTTATGTCGCTTTCCATAATCATAATCGTAAGATGACTCTATTTCTTCTTCTAATTCAATATCTGTAATTTCGTATATGCTATCTTCATTTTCAAAGTCATAATCTAAATAATCTATCTGCTTATATGTGTCGTTTTCTATTATTATTTCAGTTATTTGTTTCTTTTTTAAGTCTTTTGGTAATTTACAATCTCTAGCTAAATGTCCTAGTTTTCCACAATTATAACATTTACATTCTCTATATTTTTCTTAACTCTATGTGGTCTTTTGTTTATAATTTTTTATATAATATCTTTTCTTGGGATTTTATCTTTATATTTTGTTTTGAAATGTTTATATTTCTTTATCCTTTTCTTATATTTATATGGATTTTTACATCCAAATTGGGGTGCTAATTTATTTGTACAATATTTTAGGTTTTTAACTAATATTTTTTCTAGTTTTAATTCCTCTATATGTTTTTCACATAGTTATATAAACAATAGTTTTAAGAATTTTAATCTAGATACTAGTGTATCTATCAGATTTGATTCTTCCCAATCTTTTATTATTTTTGAACTAAATGGTTCTGTAATTTTGTGTAATATAATTTTCTTATTTCTCTACTTTCATCATTTGTATATATTCCTTTATAGTAAAATTCTCTAAATTCACATCAATATTCATCTATATAACTCATTTTACATATTGATAATTTATTCATTAAATTTCTATTTATTATTTTATCTTTCTGTTGTTCTTCTATTTCTGTTGTCATACTTCCAAATTCATTTCTAATTGATATTTCATATTTAGTTAATATGTCTATTGCTGATGTTGCTATGTCATTATTAAGTTTCGTATTATTTCTTAATGTTTCTAAGCTTGTTGTTGTTAAATTTTGTAACCATATTTTTACTGCTCCTATAAGTGTTCTTTCTATATATCCCGGGCATCCATTATTGATATTTTGTTGTCTATTAATTGTTTTGATATATAACCTATCCATAATTGAATTGTTTTATTTGTATCTGCTACGCAGTCTAAATCTAAGAAATTATTTTGATCTGTAGTTTGTCTAGGTATCCAATTTTTATTTAATCTTTTATCCCATAAAACTTTATCTCTATTTTCTTTTTCATAAGTATAATATGTTGGGGTTGTATCAATTCGTGTTTTAGAATTTGAAGTACTAGGTTTCTCATCTAAATTTCCTACATTTATTTCTATATTTTTATCTTTTTCTATAAGATCAGTATATGTTTCTGAATATGATTCATAATTATTTTCTGAAATATTGTCATTTTCTTCTTCATTTATTTCATTTATTTCATCTATTTTTAATTCAGGTAATTCTTCTGTTTCTTCTAACATTGTTTTAAATTTTTCTATTTCTTGATTTAATTTTAATTCTTCAGTTCTTTTTTTATACTCTTCTTTTGCTTTTAATTTTTCGTCATATAATTGTTTAAGTCTTTCTAATTCTTTTTGTAATTCTTGAATTCTAGTATCTTTTACTTCTTCTATTTGTTTAATTTCTTTTTTAGCTTGTTCTCTAATTTTTCAATTTCTTTTCTTCTATCTATTTCTTCATTTTCTTTATTTAATCTTACCATAGTTGTTAGACTATCTTCTAATTTAGCTGATTCCTTATCTGGCATTAGATATAGTTGGTTTCCTATATTTTTATATCGTCGTTCTAAGTTTGAGTGTATTATTTTTATTTCTAATCCATCTTGACTTTTATATATCTTTTCTTCTACAGCATATTCTTCTTTATTCATTATAAGTTATGTTGATATTTATATTCTAAGTGTTGTAATTGTAGATCTAATAAGAATATCGTTTTTCTTTGTGCTTTTATAGATTTTTGGCATACTCCTGCCCATATATTTTCTTCTAATCTATTTTGTCTAAATCTTAATTCTTGTTTTATTTCATTAATTTTTTCTAATAGTTGTTCTTTATAAGTTTTATCCATTATAAGTTTGAAAACATTTTTTCATAATATTCTTGCTTTTTTATCATAAGATTTTGTATTTCTTTTATATTTTCTGAAATATATTCTAAGTATTCCATATCTTGGGTTCTTCGATATATTATAATATTATTTATTAAAAGTTTATTTAGTAGATCTAAATCTTCCATAGTTTGTAACCAATATGTTAGATATCCGTAATTTATCATTATTCTGAACACAAGTCATATAATTCATATATATTTTGGATAGTTAGTTCTTGCCAATTTTGTTCTATTAGTTCATTTATTCGGTCTAATTCTATTATTTCTTCAATAAGTAAAAGGTCGTAAATTTCTCTTTTTATGTCAATATTTAATGTTCTAAGGATATATAAAATAAGTATTTTATATTTATCATCTCCATTTAATAAGTATGTAGGTACCATTTTCATAATTTCTAAACAAGTTTATTCCTTCTAACCTTCTTGTTTGTTATTATCAATTATCAGATTATATTAAAGTTATCCTAAATAAATTCTTTTGGTCATTACTATGATTTTCAGCTTCAATCAGTTACCCTAACAGCGCCTTCAATGCGTACGCATTCCTCAAACGGCTTTCCTCACGCCTAACTGGTTTCCGTTTTAGGATGGCATAGTCCGCTTACCTATTCTCAGCTTACCTTCGTTCATAGCAAACTACTTCGAATTTATTTAGTATAACAATACTATAACATGATAATTATCAAATAATAATCAAGAGATTATCAGGAATAAGATAGTTTAGCTATTCATAATGAAAGATGAACATACCTTTGTTTGTAGATTTTCTGGAATTGATTCCTTCGTAGATTCCTGGTTGTTACTAGATTTTTCCATTTATATTTTTCTTATCTAGCTCGATACCAATATAAGGGGATAGTTGCGGAATTTGAGAGAGAATTGTGGAATGGAGTTGAGGATGATCTTCCTCTTCTCCCAACTTACATATATATACAAAATTTACAAACTACTATTTATGAACAGTAGGTGACCTCTACTATTCATGAATAGTGACTGACCTTTACTATTTACACAAGACTTGACTCTTACTATTCACATAATTGACACTTTACTATTTATGAATAGTATTTTTGTCTTTACTATTCATCAACGATATCATGTCGGGTGACTCCAAATAAAAACAAACAACTTTACTTTACTTTACAAAGAGAACAAAAAACTTTTAAAAAAGGAAGATAAAGCTTATCCTACTTTTGACTAATTTACATATGTGTCTTCATCATCTTGTTGTTTTGTCATTTGTCTTTATCAGTCGGCTATCTCTTCTTTTGTATTTGGTATTTTATTCGGTATGCACGGTTGGAACTTCGTTATCTTCTCCGTGACACTTGGAACATATATGCTCTGAGTATTTCTTTGCTAATAGTTGTGCAATATCTTGTCAATATCTTGGTGAAATAAAATTTTTCTTGATAGCTCGTGTAGTTGGTGTATTTTACGGTTTTAGGAGACTCGGTATCCATGACGTATTACTTCCATATCACCTTCTCTTGTTTCTCGAACGTTTGAATATATCATTGAATTATCTCGGCTGTAGTAACTCCATAGTGTATAGTTATTTATATAATTATTTGATAACTCATCAATATTGTAGCTATTCGATAACTCTTTTATTGGCGTAAAAATCAGGAATATCTACAATAGGTATCTCATCTTGTTTTTCTATCTTTTGGGATTAACATCTCTCTGGTCAAACCAATCTTTATTACTTGTATAACTGGTTTTATTTCGTCATATAGTATTTCTGCTGTAGCTGTATAGAACTTTATAAAAAATAGAGTTCCTTTAGTAATTCGTTTGTAGGTTAAGAATGCTTTGTATAGTTCCGGTATCTTCGAAATTTCGTCTCCTGTAGCTGTGTATCTTTGTCTTGAGTAGTCCATAATTGTAACAAGTTGTAACTAAGTTTATATTTGTACCTGGAAGGGCAATTAGTTTGTTATAACCTTGTAGGTGTTGAGTAATGTAATCAGTATTTGGTTCTTTTGGATTTATAGCTCTGGGGTTTTTATTTAGGTAAGTTTGGACTTTGTAAATGTTTTCTATATGTACGTGTGATATGGTTATATGTATTTTTCATTGGGCTAAATTTGTTTTTATAAGTAGTTGTTTGTGGAGTAGGCACTGATTTTTGTATTTTGAGTCAGATATGGTTTATCGAAAAGTTTATTCATATTTGTATTTGGATAGCTTTTTCTTCTGTAATTTTCTTTGTAGCTCGGATGTACTGCACTGCATTTAAGCAAACGTTATGGGTTTTAGGAGTTTCCCAACGTCTCCTTCTAGCTCGAATTTTAACGTCTTCCGATCGACGTAGCTCCGCATTTTTACGTCATCTTTGTGACTACTAGCTTGCTCTTTGAGCTTTTGTATCTCACCTTCCATACTATCCACTTTTTGCAAAGTGTAGTTAGGAGGTTAATATCGATCCATTGTATTTCTGTTCAATAGTTTTCTCTTGAGAGGTGATCTGCAATCACATTTTTGTCAGTTTTTATAACTTCAATTGTAAATGAAAAATTCAATATATTGACCACTAATCTTCTTATTTCTTTTGTTGTAACTGAATCTTGTACCTTTTTAGTTATCCACCATTTTACCTGTGTATTATCTGTTCTAACAATAAATTTGTTATACACAATATATGGTTCAAAAGCTAATAAACATTTATATAAGGCAAATAATTCTTTTCTATTTATTTCCCATTTTATTTGTGGGTCTGTATATGATCCGGAATAATATCTGCAATGATGTTCTATTTTTTCATTTATGTATTTATATTTTAATACTCCTCCGTAACTATGATCACTTGAGTCTGTTTCTACTATATAAGTAAATTGTTTATGTTCATCTGGAAAATATAATTTTGGTAACTCTTTACACATGATTTTAATTTTTCTGATATATTTTTTATCTTGTTCATCAAAATGATATTCTACATCTTTCTTTAATTTTTTCTGTAATGGTTTTAAATTTTCTGCTAATTTCGGTATATATTCTCTTACTTGATTAACTAATCCTAAAAATGATTGTAATTTTTTCTTAGTATCTAATAATTCTTCGGAATTAGATATTTTTTGTACAATATGTGTTTGCATTTTTACTCCATTTTTATCTATTTGAATTCCTAAGAATTCTATTTGATTTTGCATAATTTCAGCTTTCTTTTTTGATAAGCTAATTCCTGATATTTCTATGATATGTATAAATTTTTCTAATAACTTTAAATGCTCTTCTTTTGTTCTTGAGTATAATAGTATATCATCTATATATACTATACAATTTTCTAGTTGGTTAAAATATGTATCCATAAAATGTTGATATCTACCTGGTGCATTTTTATATCCAAATGGTAGAACATTCCATTCGTAAAAACCTTGTGGTACAGTGAATGCTGTTAAATGTTTAGATTCTTCTTCTAGTTTTAAGTGGTAAAATCCTGATTTACAATCAAATTTACTAAAGTAATTATATCCTTGTATCTGTCTTACTTTTAATATTTTATTAGGTATAGGGTAATTATAAGTTTTAGTTTTTGCATTTAAATTTCTATAATCAATAACCATTCTACTTTTACCTCTTTTTTGTTCACTATGTTTATTTACTATAAATGACTGTTATGTTTACTATTACTTTCTTGTATATATTTATTTTCTAATAATTCATTTATATGCATTTTAAATTCTGATTGATCTTCAAAATTATATCTTAATGGTTTTTGTGTTATTATACTATTTTCATCTATTAGTTCAATTTTTACTTTTGTTTTATGTTTATCCCATCCTTGTAATGGGTTTTCGTTATATAATGAGTTTAACTTGTCATTTATTGCTTGTATTTTATCTACTGTGAATATTATAATTTCTATTTTATGATCATTAGTTGTTACATTTTCTAATTTTTGGGTAATTTTTTCACTTCCTTTTATCCATGGTGTATTTTTTCTAATTTTATTATTAACTCTTTTTGCTCCTATTTTGTGATTACATATGGTAGTAAACCACCAATGCGTTTTTGTTATAGTGTGTGGATATAGTTTGTCTAAAAAAGGCATTCCTAATAATATATCTTTATTTGTAAATTCATAACTATAGATTTCTTCGATTATTAATATTTTATCCCATATTTGTGTTTTTATATTTTTAGCTTTATGTGTTATCATACTTCCTTCATTATTAAATCCTGTTACTATTAATGGTGTTTTTAACTTTTCCCATTTACTATCTGGTAGACAATTATGTTTACACATATTTATACGCTCTGTGTGTATCATAGGTGTGTAATACCTGTTATAGTATCCTTCTATAATTATCTTTGCTAAAATGTATATTTTTGTCATTATATTAAGATGTTGTTATTTTATCATATAATTGTCCTTTTAATTATTACTTTCTTAGTTTCATAAGTTATTGTTAATTGTTTATCATCTAAATTATATGGTCTAACTGTTTCTAGCCATTTTATTCCTAAAGTAATATTATTATTTCCTTGATGTATTTTGAATTTAATTTTTATTGGTATTCCTCAATAATTAGTTCTTGTTCGATAGTTTCTTCTATATTTACCAAAGCTCTAGGTAATTCTGTGTTTATATTTTCTCCTGTAATTATTTCATGTTCTTTGACTAATTCTCTTATAATTTGGTTTTCTGTTTGTCCTGTATTTATAGTTATTAAATATTTTCTTTGGTCTAATATTCCTGTAATATAATATTGGTATGGTTGGATTTCATCTTGTTGTAGTTCTCTTAACTTAGGTATTAAATCATAATCTAATCTCCTAGATGTACTAGTTCTTGATGATGAAGGTGTATCATAGCTTAATCTTTTAGATGTACTTAATCTTTCTTTTACTATCTCTAAATCTTCTTCAATATCTAGTTCTTTATAACTGTAATCATTATTATCAATCACTGTAATTATTTTATCAAATGGATTTTCTATTTTGATTTTTTGAATCTTATTTCTTGCTGTTATTTTATGTTTTGTAGTTAATACATATAAATTTTTACATCTTGCTGTAAATATTTTACTTCCTGGTGCTAATTCTAGTCCTGACATTTTCCAAAGATAGTACTAGTGATTTATCTATGTTTTTGTCTTCTATTGCTACTGAATAATTTGCACTTATAATAAATTTAAATTTTTGATATATTAGATTTCCTCTAACTGCACTTATTATACTTTTTTCTATAGGTTGGATTATTCTATCATCTGCTAAATATAATTCTATAGGTGTATCTATTCCTTCTCGAAAACATGCTTTTATTAATATTTCTGTTGCTCCTAAATGCACATATTTTATTGGATTTTTTGATTTTAAATCTTGAATTTCTTTATTAATTATTTTTTTATTTATGATAGGTATTTTAGCTTTTCCTTTAATATATTTACAATCTATTACATGTTCTTTTTGGCTTATTACATAATATTCATCTTGTTTTAATTTGAATAAATTTTTTAGTTTAGGTACTTCTAATATCTTATCTATGCTTAAGTCTAATTCTTTTCCTTTTATTTGTTCAAACATATTATTGTCAAATATTATTTTTTGTTCTGTATATTCATTATCTTGGTATTCTTCTTTACTTATTATTTTTATGTCGCTTTCAGTCATAATCATAATCAGAAGATGACTCTATTTCTTCTTCTAATTCAATATCTGTAATTTCGTATATGCTATCTTCATTTTCTAAGTCATAATCTAAATAATCTATCTGTTTGTATGTGTCGTTTTCTATTATTATTTCAGTTATTTGTTTCTTTTTTAAGTCTTTTGGTAATTTACAATCTCTAGCTAAATGTCCTAATTTTCCACAATTATAACATTTACATTCTGTTATATTTTTCTTAACTCTATGTGGTCTTTTGTGTTTATAATTTTTTATATAATATCTTTTTCTTGGGATTTTATCTTTATATTTTGTTTTGAAACGTTTATACTTTTTTATCCTTTTCTTATATTTATATGGATTTTTACATCCAAATTGGGGTGCTAATTTATTTGTACAATATTTTAGGTTTTTTACTAATATTTTTTCTAGTTTTAATTCCTCTTTATGTTTTTCACATAGTTTTATAAACCATTGTTGTAAGAATTTTACTCTAGCTCCTAGTGTATCTCAGTATTTGATTCTTCCCAATCTTTTATTATTTTTGAACTAAATGGTTACAGTAATTTTGTTTAATATAATTTTCTTATTTCTCTAATTTCTTCATTTGTATTTATTCCTTTTGAGTAATATTCTCTAAATGCATATGTATATTCATCTATATAACTCATTTTACATATTGCTAATTTATTCATTAAATTTACATTTATTATTTTATCTTTCGTTGTTCTTCTATTTCTGTTGTCATACTTCCAAATTCATTTCTAATTGATATTTCATATTTAGTTAATATGTCTATTGCTGATGTTGCTATGTCATTATTAAGTTTCGTATTATTTCTTAATGTTTTTAAGCTTGTTGTTGTTAAATTTTGTAACCATATTTTTCTGTTCCTATAAGTGTTCTTTCTATATATCTGGGCATCCATTATTGATATTTTGTTGTCTATTAATTGTTTTGATATATAACCTATCCATAATTGAATTGTTTTATTTGTATATGATACGCAGTATAAATCTAAGAAATTATTTTGATCTGTAGTTTGTCTAGGTATCCAATTTTTATTTAATCTTTTATCCCATAAAACTTTATCTCTATTTTCTTTTTCATAAGTATAATATGTTGGGGTTGTATCAATTCGTGTTTTAGAATTTGAAGTACTAGGTTTCTCATCTAAATTTCCTACATTTATTTCTATATTTTTATCTTTTTCTATAAGATCAGTATATGTTTCTGAATATGATTCATAATTATTTTCTGAAATATTGTCATTTTCTTCTTCATTTATTTCATTTATTTCATCTATTTTTAATTCAGGTAATTCTTCTGTTTCTTCTAACATTGTTTTAAATTTTTCTATTTCTTGATTTAATTTTAATTCTTCAGTTCTTTTTTTATACTCTTCTTTTGCTTTTAATTTTTCGTCATATAATTGTTTAAGTCTTTCTAATTCTTTTTGTAATTCTTGAATTCTAGTATCTTTTACTTCTTCTATTTGTTTAATTTCTTTTTTAGCTTGTTCTCTAATTTTTTCAATTTCTTTTCTTCTATCTATTTCTTCATTTTCTTTATTTAATCTTACCATAGTTGTTAGACTATCTTCTAATTTTGCTGATTCCTTATCTGGCATTAGATATAGTTGGTTTCCTATTTTTTTATATCTTCGTTCTAAGTTTGAGTGTATTATTTTTATTTCTAATCCATCTTGACTTTTATATATCTTTTCTTCTACAGCATATTCTTCTTTATTCATTATAAGTTATGTTGATATTTATATTCTAAGTGTTGTAATTGTAGATCTAATAAGAATATCGTTTTTCTTTGTGCTTTTATAGATTTTTGGCATACTCCTGCCCATATATTTTCTTCTAGTACATTTGGGGAATCGCCAAAATGAACTAAAGCTCACCAAAGAGGCCTGGATGGATACCAAACATGAAGGCTGATTAGGCGAACTTGATGGAGTCTACTTAGTGTATTTGGTGGATCTCTATTTCGAGCTCAGATCGCCTAAGTTGACAATACACTTTCTCACTTTTTCCAGCTCAAAAGGAGGACAAGAACATCTCTGCATAAGATATCTATTACATCAACAGGAAGTGGTTGGCACGTAACCCATACACCACATACAAAAGTCTCAAAACCTAAAATAAAGGAAAGCCATAAAAGTGTCTTGGTCCATAAAACATGAGGACTAACCATTCTTCAAATCTGGGAGAGAGATCAGCTAGCCACAAGTATAAAAGGTAGAGCATCATACCCTACATTATGAGACAACATAGGCACAAGTATGCATTAGTATATGGAATGTACTAAGTATGATAACAATGCATAAAATATATGAAATAATGCTAAAAAGTACTTTACATGACATGCAATGACCAAGCTAAGTCATAAGATGAAAGGTTAAAAAATATAAGAAATTATCATGGTCAATTCAATCCTAACATCTTTAAAACACTTGTGAGATACTTTGAAAGTAACCTTAGTTCATTTTAAGGGAAGTTTACCATTAACCGATATAGTCCATGTGAGCTATAAAATGGAATCCAGTGTACTGCTCCGACAACAAAAAGAGAGTGTCCTACTTATCGAGGTAGGACCATGAGTCTGAGCTAGGGTGGATCCCCTAAATAATGTCTATCTCAGACAACATCCTATGGTGGCACTTAGTTTTATTACTTAGGTATTGCTACTATAGGTCCACATACACTCACGGAAACCTTAATCCCAAATGCCTACTTGATGCTAAATAAAATCCCATGGAATAGTCATTAATCATATTACTATTATCATCAATGGAACAATACAATTAAGATACTATTCCAAGTTAGAAATATCATAGACTAGCTCCTTAGACCATTTGTGAGAAAAACTTTCACCATCCATGATCTTTTCATAATAGCTTTATAAGACCCATAGTCATTAACTTCATACTAAAAATGCCATACTACTAATGATATTAGTTTTAGAAACTTGTTGCATGATAATTGATGGCATATCTGTATAGTATACCATACTAATCAAGACCTATATATATATATCTTCATTTATAAGCTTACTTGAGTCATAAACATTGCTTTCATAAAAACATGCATATCTTCATAAATTCATATTTTATAGTTCATAGGCATCATCATGTGTTCATAGTAAAAACTAATGGACCATGCGTGGGTCCATTCGAATTCAACTCAAAATCATAAAAAAAAAAAACTAATAATTCATGCATAAGAAGATAAGAAACAATCAATTAAATCATCATTGAAAAGAACCCATGAAAGATTGAATAAAACCCTAACTTTGAATTGAGAATCTAACATGTAAAATTTGAAGATCTTTGAGGAACCCTATGAAGGATAGGACTCCATATGTGAATAATAACATACCTTAATGATCAAGGACCAATGGCTATGGTGAATTGAAGATCTTGAAGTGAAACCCTAGCTTATTCTTCCTTAGGTTTAGAGAAATTTTTTTTGGGATGAACTTGGAGGGAAATTTAGAATTTAGGTGAATGATTTAGAATGGGTAGATTTATGAATTAAATCAATTGTACAGGGCTTAGAATGGGGGGGGGGGGTTAAAATGACATAGCTTAGGTTTCAACTATAAGGGAAAGACAAAAAATGACCCTAACTTAAAAGGTGATGAGTGACTTATAAGGGTCCCTAAATGGACTGTACAAGCCTTCACTTGCCATTTAGGGAACTGTCTAGGTGACCCCCTTTTCCTGGCAGCCCTAAACGGTTGGACCACCTCCCTAAATGGTTAGTAGACCCCTTTCACGATCATCTAGGGTTCAGGGAAGGGTCCCTGACATGTTTTAAGCCTGTGGTGCAGCTTGTTAACCCACTATAACCTTTTTTGAAGTCCGAGGTGTTAGAATATCTCCCCTTTGGGAATATTTGCCTCAAATCGAACTCAAGCTAGCATAAAAAGAGTAAGAGAGAACCTAACAACCCAAAATGAATGCAATTCCATTAAGATGCACATAAATAAGGAGGAACATTGACTCCAAGCTAAAACATGTTCAAAACATCATTTCATAAGGCGTACATGCAAATCATACTCAATTGCATACAATCATGAAGCAATCAATCAAGCTAAATCACATAAAAAGAGATATCAAATTTTCATGCGCATGCATGCTCATAGGAAACATGAGAATTACTAATAACGCAACAATCCTAAAGAGTGAACATGATGGGCTAATGCCTCAAGCTAGCTTGAAGATAACGAAATGAGATGGGGATACTAAGATGTCACATTGCCTCTGGAATTTCACGTGCCAAACCATAGCAAGGAATCCTTCCAATAATTTAAATAGTCCCACACACACCCATCACGAAGCACATTATCTCCCCCTTTGGAGCAAACTCTCTAGTCTTATAAAATCCATCTCCCTCAACCCCAAGCATAACAACATAGTCTTAACAACCACAAAACTGTTGATACAAGCAAACACTTAAGGAATTTCCAAAAAGATTTCAAGGTTGACTACAACACAATAACCATACATGGAGTCTTAACATAGTTAATGAAACAACTAATATCTCACAATGCATATCCATAAGCTAAAAGACCACAAATTACAAATTACCGCATCAGAGGAACCCTTGTGATCTTGTCGAGTTTGAAGAGCATAGAACCTATTCTATTTTTGACGACCACTAGAACCTGAAGAAGGGTAAGGTTGAGTCTATCAACAATTATCTCCCTCATTCCTAGTAACCGAAGGACAATCCCTTTTCATATGACCCATTTTTCCATAACCAAAACATACATTTGAACAGGCTAGACATCCACCCTATGGCTTTTTCCACACCTCTAACACCCAAATATTATTTTCACACTAGAACTAATACCTTCAGAACGATTACCTTCACCCGACCTAGAATTTGATAAATCATCATTACCCATTCTTAACTTCTTTGAATCCCTAGTCTTTCCTTAAGTTTTTCGTCTTTGATTTTTTGGGCATGAACCATCAAACATGAGACATCCATCTCCTTAACAAGCATGGCGGTGAGACATTCTTTAACCACCAAGTTAGAAGCACCTGACACAAACTTACACATCTTTTACCTTGGATCGAGAACCATAGTTGGAGCATATTTGGAAAATTGTGTGAATTTCAAAGCATACTCTTTCACACTCATATCCTCTTGATAAAGGTTAATGAACTCAATACCTTTGCCTCCCTCATCTCAAGGGGAAATGACCTATTAAGGAAAGAAACCTTAAATTTTTGCCAATCAAGAGGACCCACATCAATTTCCTTCTCTTTATTCTATTGGTTAAACAAAACTTGAGCAACACCTTTAAATTGATAACTGTCTAATTCTGCCTTTTCTACTGAAGTGATACCCATAATTCTCACTATTTTGTAAACCTCATCATTAATCTCTTGAGGATCTTTCTCAACTTTAGACCCATTAAATTCCGAAGGATTCAACCTAGTAAAGTCACTAGCCCTTGTTGCTGTCATACCCACCCTTGGGTTCATGGGATCCATAACCTCCCTATTTGCTTGAGCCGTCACAGCTTGGGCCAATGCATCAAATGTGGCTTGAAACTCATCATTAGCCACTTTCTAGACCAAAAGGTTGTCCGACAATTGAGGAACCTAAGGCTCCAAATTTTCACGAACATTCCTTCTCACATGATTCCTTCTTGGAGGCATATTTTGTAAAGCATAAACATGGGTTAGGAGAGGAGAACCTTTATAGAGGTAAACTCAATGACATGACTTTAAATTAATGAAAGAAGTGAAATTTCCTGAACATCTTATAGCCTTGTATTCATAAATGTGGTGCACTTCACACTCATGAACAAAACTCTACTTGATGTGACTTGTGAGACATTGTAGGACCTTTCTAAGCTTGACTCTCATACCAGTCACAGCCCAAAGTATAACCTAGGGGTAACATGATGTATAGAACCTTGAAAGGCCCTACACAAGCCACTTGACATAAATGTTATAAGATAATAGATATAAAGATTTCAAAGAAGTTGTCTTATATTATAAAAGAGATTGACAAAGCGTAAGTCTAACATAGTCTCAACAAGCCATTAATTACATCAAGAAGAAGTGTTTGGGACGCAACACATACACCACATACAAATGTCTAAGAACTGAATATAAAGAAAAGCCATAAAAGTGTCTTGGTCCTTGGAACATAAGGGCTCTCCAATCTTTGAATCTGAGAGATTAACTAGCCACACGTATGTGAGGTAGGAGCGTCAGGCCCTATATTATGAGATAATGTAGGCACAAGTATGCATTAGTACATTGAATGCACTAAGTATGATAAAATTCATAAAAGATATGAAATCATGCTCAAAAGGGCTTTGCATGACATGCAATAACAAAGTTAAATCATAAGATAAAAGGTGAGAAAACATAAGATAGAATTATGGTAAATGCAAGCATAACATCTTTAAGACACTTGTGAGATACTTTGAATGTAACCTTTGTTTATAATTGTGAGAAGTTTTCCATTAACAGGCATAAACCATGTGAGCTATAACATCGAATCCAGTGTACTGCTCCCAAACCAAAAAAAAAAAGTGTCCTACTTGCCAAGGTAGGACCATGAGTCAGAGCTAAGGTGGATCCACTAGCTAATGTCTATATGGGACAACATTCTATGGTGGCACATAGATCTATGACTTAGGGATTGTTAAGTATTGAAGCCATGTACAAAAATCCTTAAAACATGCATAAAAGGGACATTTAGTTGAAATCATGCCTTTATCAAGTTTAAAAGCCATAATGCACACTTATGAAGAAACATAATGCCAAACCAACATATATTCAACCCAAAGTCGTACTAGTGCAATGCAAAGGTAAGATCTCATAACCCTACCAAATGCTAAGTATCACATTAGGCCACCAACAACATACATATCTTGCTTTTTCCTCATCCATAACCAACATACATAAGTAAGGAGTTATTCATATTTATAGTTTGTAACAAGTAAAGTCGATCTTAACATTCATACATATCTTTCATTCATAATCCATAAGTCATCATAACATAAGAAAACCTCACCATAACTCCTCTTAAAGTCTATTTGTGCAATGCATAAGTGAAGTCCCATACCCCCACTCATACTATGTAGTACCTATTAAGAAGTCATAATTAAAGTCCATGTTCTTATAATAGTTCATATTCATATCATATAGGGAAGTTTAGCCTTAACTGTCATAGACCATGTGAGCTACATGGAATTCGGTGTTCTACCCCCACACCGAAAAGAGGTGTCCTACTTGCCTAAGGTAGAACTTTCACAATAGCTTTTATGGGAGATGGGGATTGTTACTAGAAACCTGGACTACTAGCGTAAAAGGTTTCCATCCCATGAGACAATATAAATTGGGAAGCTGGTCTTGCTAAACGTAAAAACCTCCATCTCATTTTCATATCCACTCGGTGCTAAGCATAATTCCCTTTAAATTGCATATTAAGTCTTTACTTAAGTTCATATTCATGAAAGAACGCATGAGGAACTCAAATCAACATACATCATAATAACTCATAGATTCATAAGGTGAGCATGTCCTTTCAACCTTAGAATAATCAATATGTGAGTAAACCTTTCACATTATATTCATAGTGTGTTCATGAGAATGGCCTTTCAATCAACACAACAAGCTTATCATAAACATACATACATACCTCATGCATAATCAAGTGTAAAGGTATAGGGAAGAAGGATCTTGCATAAATACTACAATTATACAATAGTCATAGGATCATCACTATCTAAATGAATCACGTATTCATTTACAATCCTCATCAACAAGCATAAACCCTAAAAAATTGCCCTTCGAGGCCATGAATCAAGATCAACCCTAACTCCTAGAATTAACACATTAGATAAAGGGATATCATGATTCAACAGCTGAATCAATGTAAACATAATCAATTGTCAAGCTCTAATCATAAATCAAGCCATACATAGTTCACAATTTAGGAAGAAGGTGAAATCATGGGTCCAAGGGAGGTTTTCATCATAAAACATCAATACTCCAACATTCCAATCAAAAAATCATCATAATCAACCTAAATAAACCATAATTAAACAATGGACAATGTTTTGGTAGAAGACCCATGTTATAGATTGAAAACCCTAGCTTTGGGAGATTTGGAATCTTGAAAACATAATTTGAAGGGGCTCCTTGGGTGATAGCTACCCAAGGATGAAAAGCATCCATACCTTAATTAAGAATCTCCAAGAAATTTGGGAAGAACCTTGAAAATCTACCAACCCTAGCTCCAATGGCTTCTTCTTCTTCCTTGAGTTTAGAGAGAGAAATATTGAGAGAGGAGGGAGTTTTTTATTTCAATTTGGGTGTTTGTGAATAATGACCAAGTATTGTGAAATTTGACTTAAAAACAATATATATACTTCCCCGAAAATACCCAAAACACCCCAACTTTAATTTGACTTAAAAAGGAAATGACCTAAAAGACCCTCATTAATTGAACCCCGTCCAGGCCTCATGAGCCACTCTACTAGCCAAGGTGAGGACCACGACCTGTGGTCCTGCCCATGGAGTTAAGGCAGTGGCTTAGGAAGTGGTGACCTAGGCTTACATTCCCAAGGCATTACCATGAGGGGCTCCATGAGCCTTGGTCAAGACCAAGAGTCATGGTCCCTCTTGTGGTCCCTTGAGGCAGTGAGCATGTCACTTAAGGCTCTTGGCTTCAATGCCTAAGGCATCTCCATGAGCCATGGTCAAGACCACGAGCTGTCGTACCTTCCGTGGATGCTAAGGCAGTAGCTAGGCAAAAAGGTGGCCAAACTTTCCATTGGCCATCGAGGCTTCACGACCACCTTCACGAGCTATAGAGTAGACCACGACTTGCGGTCCTCTTCATGAAGGTAGGGCGGTGTGCTACTAGCTAGGGGAAGCCTTGGCCTTGGCACTTGCCCCTTGTTCTTGACTCAATAAACCTCATTTCAACCCTAAATGTCTCACTAAAATTTGGGGAGTCATTTTACAATTCTTAACCTTATGTTTAGGCTTTAGTTTAACCTATCATTTTTTCAGGGTGTTACATTATCTCCCCTTTGGGAACATTCGTCCTCGAATGACAATCTAGACACCTTACGGAATTAAAGACTTAAGAGTAGAAGCCCATCAAGCATGAAATAGAACAATAATGCACAATCCAAAGAAGGAAACATCAACTCCATTCTCAATACATATCAATGGAACACAAGGAAGTAGGAACTACATCCACAACCCAATATGCACAAAACTCATAATTTCACATAAACATGGGAGGAACTACCTTCTCCAACTCAAAGCAAGCTCAACACAACAAAATGGAGCCAACATGTCATTTCATCATATCATAACTAGGCATGTTCATTATAGACATAATCAAACTGTTCAATAAATCACCTTATGAGGTCCAATAGCAATCATCATACAAAAGTGTAATTCAACATGTTGAATGTACAATTCATGAAAAGTTAATTTATGCCAAAATTATAAATTCTCACAAGAGCATGCACAACATAAGGGAATTATGGAAAACTCATACAATACACATGACTCCCAAAACACTAAAAACTCAAGAGAAACTACTTACCTCGACTTTGGGTAGGAGTAGGAGAAAAAAGATGAGGATAGTGGGACTTCATATCAGCCTCGGCCTCCCACGTAGCACCTTCAACTAACTGATCCCCTCATAAAACCTTAACGGAAGCTACCTCTTTGTTTCTTAACCTATTAACTTGCCGGTCTAGAATTTCTACCAAAATCTCTTCATAGAAAAGACTCTCATCAACTCCCAAGCCTTCTAAAGGAATGATGGATATCGGATCACCAATGCACTTCTTAAGCATACAAACAGGAAATACCGAGTGAACCGGAGCCAATTCATTTGGCAAGTGTAATTCATAGGCAACTTTCCCAATGCGCTTCAATATTTGATAAGGGCCCACATACCGGGGGCTAAGCTTTCCCTTTTTACAAAACCTCATCACACCTTTCATAGGTGAGATTTTCAAGTAGACCCAATCACCAATCTCAAATTCTAGATCCCTCTTTCTAACATCGGCATATGACTTTTGCCGACTTTGGGCCGTCTTCAACCTCTCTCTAATGAGTCGAACTTTTTCAATGGCCTCATAAACTAGTTTGGGACCAATTAGAGAAAATTCACCTACTTCAAACAAACCAACCAGTGATCTACACCTCTTACCATTAAGGGCTTCAAATAGAGCCATGGCAATGCTTGAGTGGTAACTACTGTTGTAGGCAAACTCAATCAATGGGAGTTGGTCATGCCAACTACCCTTGAAATCTATCACACATGCCCTCTACATGTTCTTTAAGGTTTGAATGGTGCATTCCACTTGACCATCCATTTGAGGGTGGAAAGCGGTACTAAGTTTAACATTGGTACCAAGTCCTTTTTGGAATGTTATCCAAAAATGTGAAGTAAGTTGAGTACCCCAATCCGAAATGATAGATGAGGGGACCCCATGCAACTTCACTATCTCATTGATGTACAACTTGGTATACTGTTCCACCAAAAATGAAGTCTTGACTGGAATAAAGTGGGTAGACTTTGTCATTCTATCAACAATGACCCAAAAGAATCATGTTGCCTTCGAGTACGAGGGAACCCCACAATAAAATCCATATTCACATCCTCCCATTTCCAAAGTGGGGATATCTATATCTTGGGACAACCCTCCGGGCCTTTGATGCTCGGTCTTAACTTGTTGGTAATTCGGACACTTGGTTACAAAACCCGCTATGTCCTTCTTCATATCATTCCACCAATAGACTTCCCATAGGTCACGATACATATTGGTGGCTCCTGGATGAATAGAATACTGCGTACCATGAGCCTCTTCTAAAATGTTCTCCCTTAAGCCGTCAACATCTGAAACACATAATCTATCTTGGTACCTAAGCACCCCATCTCCCCTTTGGGAGAAAGCCTCAACGGACTTATTGAGAACCGACTCTTTCAACTCCATTAATATGGGATCAAGGTGTTGTTTAGACTTCACATCAACCATAAAGGACGATTCAGAACTATGATGGACTATGAATCCACCCTTGGTGGAATCCACTAGTTGGACACCCAACCAAGCCAACCTATGAACATCACGAACCAATTCCTTCTTCTCAAATTCTACATGAGCCACACTGCCAATGGACAATCTACTTAGGTAATCCGTACCTACATTAGCTTTTCCAGGGTGGTAAGAGACACTCATGTCATAATCCTTTAAAAGTTCTAACCACCTTCTTTGTCGTAGATTCAAGTCATTTTGGCTAAACACATATTGAAGACTCTTGTGATTGGTGAAGACATCTACATGCACCTCATAAAGGTAATGTCTCCATATTTTCAAAGCAAACACTACCGCTGCTAATTCAAGATCATGAGTTGGATAATTCTTTTCATGTACCTTGAGTTTCCTCGATGCATAGGCAACCACCTTACCACATTGCATAAGGACACATCTCAAACCCACTCGAGAAGCGTCATAATATACAACAAACCCATTGGTACCCTCTGGTAAGATCAACATCGAAGCGAAAGTTAGCGTATTTTTCATCTTTTGAAAGCTTTTCTCACAAGCCTCTGTCCACACAAATTTAGCTTTCTTTTAAATCAAGGCCATCAAAAGAGAAGCAATGGAGGAGAAACCCTCAACAAACCTCTTATAGTAACTGGCCAAACCCAAAAAGCTTTTGCTACCAGTAGGAGTTAGAGGTCTTGGCCAACTCTTGGCCGCATTAGACTTCTTAGGATATACCTCAATACCCATTCATGACACAACATGACCAAGGAAGGCAAACGACCTTAGCCAAAACTCACACTTACTAAACATAGGATATAATTGGTGGTCTTTAAGGACTTGCAATACTATCCTCAAAATGATCCTTATGTTAACCCTCACTCCTTGAATAGATCAAAGTATCATCAATAGAAACGATCACAAACAAATCAAGATATTTTCTAAATACCCTATTCATTAGGTCCATAAATGCTGATGGGGCATTTGATAACCTAAAAGACATAACCACAAATTCGTAGTGACTGTACCGGGTCCTAAAGGCCGTCTTTGGAATGTCAACCCCTCTTACCCTTAATTGATTGTAACCCGAACGAAGATCTATTTTGGAGAAGTAGTTAGCCCTTTGGAGTTGATCAAACAAATCGTCAATCCTAGGAAGAGGATACTTATTCTTTATAGTGACTTTGTTCAATTGGTGGTAATCAATACACATCCTAAGGAACACATCTTTCTTCTTCACAAAAAATACTGGAACACCCCATGGATATATGCTTGGTTGAACAAAACCCTTGTCTAACAAGTCCTTCAGTTGCTCCTTCAACTCTTTCAATTCGGCCAGAGCCATTCTATAGGGAGGGATGGGTATGGGTTGTGTATCCGACAAAAGATTAATGCCAAAGTCTATTTCTCGTTTGGGAAGAATGTCGGGCACGTCATCGGAAAAGACTTTAGGAAACTCACTCACCACGGGGACTGACACTAAAGAAGAGACCTTGGACTCAACATCCATAACCCTAACAATATGATACATGCACCCCTTGGAGATCATTTTTCTAGCTTTCAGACATGAAACAAATTGACCTCTAGGAATAGAATTCCCCCTTTCCACTCTAAAATTGGCTCTTTTGGAAATTGAAATTTAACCACCCGGGTCCTACAATCTATTGAAGCATAACATGCATGCAACCAATCCATGCCCAAAATTATATCAAAATCAAGTATGTCTAATTCTACCAAATCAACCAAAGTGACTTTATGAGATAAAGAAATAGGGCAACTCTTATAGACTCTTTTTGTCACTATCGAGTCACCAACTGGGGTAGACACCGAAAAAGGTTCTAGTAACTCTTCGGGGAGCATTCTAAATTTCATAGCCACAAAAGGTGTAACAAAAAATAAAGTGGCACTAGGGTCTAATAATGCATAAACACCAATGGAAAATATTTGCAACATACCTGTTACAACATCCGAGGAGCTCTCTTGGTCATCTCGGGATTGAAAAGCATAGAAGCTGTTCTTCTTGGGGGCATTGGAATTTGAGCCAATGTGGGCCTCACCCCACCACAAACAAAAGTAAGTTGTCCTCAAATGCATATAAAATTACCCAAAACTAAAAATAAGTAAGACAAATAGAGAGGTAAAGAAGTGATCCTGGCTATGTTGTTACTCCATCTGTTAGGGCCGCATGTTCTTCTGCGACTTGTCTGTGTAGACCTTCCACAATTTTAGCTTTAAAAAGGTGAGGTGGGGACGTTAAGTGAGTCATTGAGTAATTCAGCAAGCTCTCCATAGCATAGCTAAACAACCCAACACGCCTATTTTCAAACTACTTTCTCGAATGCGTCAAAGCCACCTTATTTCAGCTTTACTCAAGTGCCGTCCAATTTTTACGTACTCGACGATATCAGTCAAAATTACTGGGTCAGTTGGCGTGTCACCAAGCATTCACTTGTTTCACCGAGTTTTACAAAACTTTCTAGAAGACTTAGGAGTTCAAACGACGGTTGCCATCGAGATCGCCAACAGAGTCGGCGATGCGCCAATAAGTTCACATGCTCTCCAACTTTCACAAGCTTCAATTTTAGGGTTAATTAGCGTCGAACGGCAGATAAGGTTGAGTTCACTAACCTCTTCGGTGACTCTCCAATTGGATCTGTTGCTTGTCACCCTACACTTTTCGAGCACTTTTCATATTTCAACCTATACCACAACACATCGTTATTTTACCAATATGCAAATAAAAGATAACAAATGGTTTTGGATTGCTTCCCAAATAGCACCTTAGTTAATGTTGTGTTATGATGCAAGTCAACATTTATTCTTCATCCTCGAAGTCGCCCATGGTGTAGTTAGGTGAGTCCATGGTGAATGGTGGGTATTGACCTGTCATCAAATGGCTTATCTAAGCATCTTGTAGTTGAATCGTCATGGAGTTTGCGGTGGTTGTTTCATTTAGCATTTCAATGTTGTCTTTTATGTCATTCAACTTCTTATCATGTTCTTCGAGTTTTTACTGAATGATTGAAAGGGTATCATCTTTTTGCACCCCCGCATGCTTCTGTCCATGTTTGCACTCTCGAAGGGAGAAGTCCTTCTCCCACTCCCTGGCTTGTTCTTCCAATCCAATCACCCGTTTAGATAAAACATCCACTTGAACCACTAGTTTGTCCTATTCATATTTCTTTTGAGTTTCTTTGCTGGCTTCAACCATATTGTCAAGTAGTGTTGCGACAACTTCGTAGGGTTGGTTGAGCATTCCACCCTCGAAAAGGTGTTCAGTTAAGCTTTTATTTTTGGGTTCGAGATCCCTATAGAAGCAATCTAGCAGCATCTTATCAGGCATCCCATGAGATGAGCATGTTTCTAATATTGCTTTGAATCGCAACCACATTTCTGGAATTGTCTCCTCTCCTACTTGTTTGAACATCAGTAGATTATCCCTGAGGTTCAATAGTTTCAAGAGGGGATGATTTTTGTGATACCCATAGTGATTATCCATTCTTGTTTCCCTGCTTTGATCTTCAAACAAGCAAAACAAAACTACAACTAAGGTTAGTAAAGCTAAAACTATGAAAAACCAAGAATTATACTTAACTAAGAATTCCCAAATAACATGCATTCCTGGCAGCATTGCCATTTTAATGTTATCATGACCAACAACACTAACCTATGGTACGAGTGTCTACGATCGTCGATAATATAGTAACTCAACCAAGGGTTGGGGTCATGTCCAAAGGGAGTGGTTTTGAGAATTAATAGAATAAAATTAAGTTCTGATTAGTCGTAGCTAAAGACATTAACGAGTAAAAATATAGTTAATTGAAGGGGTGACATAAATGTGTCAAATATCAAATGGGGTTTGTCACAAATGTACTAAAAACAACAAAATTAAAAGGGGAGAGCAAGTTTGGGGAGAGGATCTTGGGGTGTGACTGTAATAGAAATTGATATAAATCATTGAGTACATGCTTTTGATAGGAAATTTTCAAGCTAATAGTTACTAGGTTAAGCTTTAGATGGAAATAAGTTCCCCCTCGGGCACCTTACCCCATTTCAAATGGGTTCCTCTCAGACACCCATTTGCCATATGAAGGCCAGCCTATGCTTTACCTTACTCACTCTCTCGAGTTGAGTGTTAGGATATGGGAGTAGGGCTCACCCTCTCAGGCTAAACCTCATGTCGACCCACTCCTTAGGCCATCAGTCTAGCTGTCATGGTTTTGCGACCTCTCTCTCGAGCAAGCCGAAAACACATGGGTGGTTTTGTATTTGCAACTACAAACCCATTAAATTAAACAACAACCACTAGGTGAAATCACCATTAAAATACATTTAACCTATCCGTAAACAAGACCCAACAATAATATCAATACATATTTGCTAAATCACACCCCAAGAATGGGGGGTTTTTAGCCACACATCAAGAGATAGAAATTTATACCTAAATGAGTTTGCATTCAAATGGGTATGAAGATTTAAGTCTTGGTACAGGCCAAGAATGAAGAATCCAAGAGACCCAACTCTAAATCTGGAAGATGGAACCCTCTTCTTCTTCAAGTCTCCAAAACCCCCTCAAACTTAGAGAAAAAATATAAAAAAAGCACTATTATATTGTGAAAATTATAATAGTTGTTCGATTTCCTAAAAATTAATAAAGAGTGTAGTATTTATAGACTTCAAAAAATAGTGTTGGCTGATCACTCGATGAGGTTAGTCAAAATCACTAATTAACTTGGCGATTCACCCTTTGGTGTTGTTCGTCGCCGTCTTGCACCTGCCTTCAGCATCATTGTGCTCTATGTCATTGGGCGACATAGTACTGCTTTGCGAAACTATTCAGCGAAACGCCGACTGCTCCTTTCATCGCCTTTTTGATCCTGCTCCTTCAGGGCTTCACGTACTGGAATAAAAGGAGGAGTGCGTCCCTTTGATGAATCGTCAAGTGTGTTTGGCGATGCTCAAGCTTCAGCTTCTTCGTTCATTGCAGCCTTTTTGTTCTTTTTTGCGCCTAAGTATCCATGCTTCCACTAAAACTTCAATCCTGAAACTCAAGTGTTTTCATAAGATATTTAGAATAAATAAACATTTGAGGACACTATTTCTAGTAAAATAAATCCCTAAATGAGTCCAATTTGTGGACTCATCAAGCAGCTCTGGTGGATACATCCCCAGAGGTGGACATTGATTTGATACTTGTAGAGGCATCTTTGCCTACTCCGGCCACCGGGCGGGCCTTCAAGTACATCTGCCTCTACTTCTTCTTCATAGGCCAAGGGTACTTCTACCTCTTCCAAGCCCACCACGATCACTCAGGCTATGATAGTGAAGATAGGGCACTTAGCATATTCAACTGATGTGAGGGCTACTAGATTGGAGGCTATTGTGCCATGGATGATTGAGGCTGCTATTTTAGCTGCACTAACCCCTATCCGGGCTTCTGTTGATGATTTGACTGCGAGAGTCACGGCCTGTGAAAGCAAATAGGGGGAGACCTCTGAGGTTACGACTTTGAAAGCCGAAGTTATGGATCTAAGGAAGGACGTCGACTATGTAAAGTCTACTGACTTCACTTCACTACTAGAGGCCACAGATGATGTTGATGCCCTAGAGACTTTTGAGATTCCTCTAGGTACCACCGGAGATGTACATAGGGATGGCACAGCAGTTGATGACTCGGAGGCAGAGTCCGACGAGGAGCTGATAGAGGTGAGGAAAGAGAGCATATATGGAGATTTTCGAGATCTAGAGGAGATGATTGTATAGTTAGATCTAGACATCACTGATAGAGATGTCCATGGCAGCTCCTAGTGGACCCACTACTTCTGAAGTGACTTTGGGTACTGAGACCCAAGTTCAGAGTGATGCACCAGAGCTGATGCCCGGACAAACTGAGCGACTATTTAGACAGGATCCCTTTTTACCTCGCTCTCTGTATTATTCATATTGACTTTTGGATATTTTATTGCTTGCATTTGAGGACAAATAAATTTTGTTTTGTGGTGGGGTGAGGCCCACCTTTTATGATTATTGTTTTGGTTATATATTAGGGTTTTGAGCTATATATTGTGTTTAGCACTGTTTTGGTGGATTATTAAGCTTGTGGCTCCTTATTTTAATTGTAAATTATTTTTGGACCCTTGCGAAAAAATCTGTGCCACCTCTTGTTTATGTTTGAATGTGGCTGTTCTCTTTCAAATTTGAGAATCAGTCTTGATCAATATCGATGACTTGAATAGTGCTCATAATCAAACAAAAATGAATGTGTGGCTACGATGAGGTCAAATGAAGTTGCATAGAACAATATGTGAACTATTTGCATCTCGTTGTGACTAGCCAATTATCAAATTGACTCTCTTGTGATGAAAATTGTACATTAGCGAGAATGTGGAGTCTTGTTTGACATTGGTGTCAATGCCTTGTGTGTGATGAGCTTACCGTGAACCATACATGATAAGACCTAGAATTTTCCTCATTGGTCCGGTTGACTAAGTGATACGAAATCTTGAGATGCTCTTAGGCAAATATTAAAGAATGAAACAATTTGACATTATACCTCTTTTGTGGCCTACCTTGTGAGTGTGTGAACTTCGCTTGAACACCTTTTGAGCCTTAGCCTTTTATTGGAAGTAACTTGATGAAATTGTGACCCTTATTTATCCCTTCTCCCTTAATCCTCATGAGATGTGGTTTGTGTGAATAGACAACTTAGGCCAAAGCCAAAGTTCTGGGTGTGGTGAAAAGATAAGGTAAATCAAGAAGTGCAAAGAAGTCCCATTTACCCATGGTTTTGAAAAATATGGAACCTCTCCATACAAAAACAAAAAAAAACGAGAAGAGAAAAAAAACAGAATGAAAAAAATGAAAAAGTTTGTGAAAGTGCAAAGAAAATGGGGTGTCCGCTATTCCATGGAAAGTGAATAATGGTGTGAACTATGAGCATGAATGAGAATGATGAGGAGAAGGAAAGGAACTATTGTTCATATCACATTTCATGAGGATAGTAGCCATTGAGTCTAAATGACCATACCTTTACACTTAGTCCCATTACAAGACTTGGAAAGACCTTGTTGATCTTGAGTGAGCTAAAACAGTGGTTGGTTGGAAAATAAGGGCAAACCTATGAGTGAAATCATGCATTGTGTTCATCTTTGTGAGTGTGAGTGTTGATAATGATTCTAAAGCTATAAATTGTTGAACCATTGTGTGTGAATATGGAATCATTCTTTGTGTGAGGGCATTTGAGTACCTTTGTTGAGCTTGAGCTTGCATTTGAAGCAAGTATTGTGAACTTGAGATTCTTTAATAATGGTGAGTCACAACCTGAATCTTTGAGTGCACAATTGATCCTTGCATGAGTAAGTTGAGTCTTTTTGTGTGCATTCATGATTGAGTCTTGTGTAGCACTATTTGAGACATCCTTTTTGAACTGCTGAACTTGAATTTTACTTGAGGACAAGCAAAAGTTTAAGTTAGGGGTGTTGATGAGTCCATGATTTGGACTCATTTAGGGCTTTATTTTGATAGATTTAGTTTCCTCAAATGCTTAATTATTCTAAATATCTGATGAAAACACTTAAGTTTCAGGTATTTGAAGTTTTAGTGGAAGCATGGACACTTAGGCGCAAAAAGCGTGGACAGCCCAGTTAGGGACCAAGGTCACTTCTATGGACAGTGAAGGAGGACCACGGCCCATGGTGGTCCCCGTGGTCCTCTAGGCAGTAGCTCCCTCAACTTTCCCAAGCCTCCACAAGCCAAGTAATCTTCACGGCCACTTCTACGGCCCGTGGTCAAGACCACTGACCGTGAAGTGGTCCGTGGAACTTGGGCAGTAGCTTGGCTAAGTTGTCTTGCTGGCCATGACACCAAGTCACCTTCACGGCCACTTCCATGGTCCGTGGTGATCACCACTGACCGTGAAGTGGTCCGTAGTCTTGGGCAGTAGCTTGGCCAAGGTTGGGCAGCCTTGGCCTTTGGAAAAGGCCTTGCCCCCTTGGCTTGGCACATGCCCTTGCCACCCTTAACCAACATTAAAAAGGGTCTTTCAACTATGGAGTCTATCACGTACTTTGACGTTGACTCACTAACCTCCATCAAACAAGACTCGGGAGAACATTACACAATAGGAAACCTCATTACAAACTCAACACAAAGTCATTAGGCTCTAGTTTCACTAGTTCATTTTTAGGGTCGTTACATTAAATTAGATCACCTATATAAGGATTTTATGCCACTAAATTAAGTCTTTTAACTCATTCATCCGATTCCCAAAAGAAAGAACCAAATCCTCTCCAAAAATTCTCTCCCTAGAACTTCAAGGAAGAAGAAGAAAGAAGTTGGAGCTAGGGTTCAAGGAGCAAGGTTTTCTTCTCAAATTCATTGGATTTCACTGCTAAGGTATGGTAGCTCATCATCCATTGGTAGAATTCATCCATGGAGCTCCTTCAAAACACTAATTTCGAAGATAGAAATTCCACAAAAGCTAGGGTTTGACTCTTAGTCATGAATTCCTTTCAAAAACAATTCTAATGTTTGAATTACATTATATTATGATTAAATTGATGATTCATTATCGTTTTTATGTTGAAATACCCAAGAATCCATGAAATGGCCATATTCCCAATTTAAGACCTTGTGATGTGGCTAAATTGATGAAAGAAGGATATTATCAGATTATGCTTGTAGTAATTGAGTTTGTTGAATTATGTTATCATCCATGTCTAATGTAGTGGATTCTAGATGTGTTGATGGATATGAGTTCTGACCCTTAAAAAGGCAAACTATGATATTATTCATGATTTATGAAGTTTAGTATATGCTTTAAGAACACTTTGAGAGTGAAGTGAATATGATTATGATCTACTTGTTGTGTTTCTTGAAAGGTTATCCTCATACACACACTTATGTATGATTATGATATGATGTGGAAGGTTTTCTCACAATATGATGATTCTAGGGTTGAAAGACTTTCTCACCTATTGAATCTATATGTAGCCATGGACGGTGAAAGGTTATTCTCACGCATGATCTAAAGAGCTATCTTATGAATTATGTTTGATTGAGTTATAGGACATTCTTCCTTGAATATGAACTTAAGTCTTGCTTAATACGAACTCCGTGGGAATAAATGCTTAGCACCGAGTGGATATAGAATATAAGAGGGAAGCTTTTACACTAGTTGAGTCTGGCTTTCCAAATGGGTTCCTTCTACCTTAGTTGAGTCCGGGTTACAAAAGTAGCTCTCATGAGATGGAAACCTTCTACCTTAGTTGAGTCCGGGTTTCTAATAGCAATCTCCTTATCCCATAAACTATGTGCCCTCATAGGTTATTTAGCTAGTGGATCTACCTAAGCTAAGAGTATGTTTCTACCTTAGGCAAGTAGAACAACTCCATTTCGGTGTGGGGTAGACACCGGATTCCATGGTAAGCTCACATGGTCTATGTTGGTTAAGGCTTATTACCCACTATGACAAACATATGAACAGGAATATGATTTATGAACTATAGTTACTCAAGAGGCTTTACTTAGTATGGGTGAGATTATGGAGTCTTATTCATGCATTGCACAAGTATGCTTTGATGGTATTTATGGTATGCTCCTCTTATGATATGATGATCAATTTAATGAATATGCTTATGACATATGTTTTTCCACTATCTTCCAAATGATGTTTTCACTTAGTAAATTGCATGCATTCAAATGAAATGTCCCTTTTAGCATGTTTTCAAGGTTTTTCTGCATGGCTATCATACTTAATGCATTTTGGTAGTAACCCCTACTTTTCCTACATTTTCTCAAGTATAGGTTCTGGTTCTCAAGGTGGTCATCATTGTGGCTAAAGCTTGGATTTGCTTATTCTCCTAGCTTGTTGGTGAGTCCTCATGATTCGAGGACACATGTTATATCTTTGTAGTTCTTTTCGTGTATTTCCTTTTTGGACTATGTTGTATGGGCTGTGACCCTATTTCATTCAAAGTATTCTAATAGATGGTTATGTTAAGACAAGTCTAGACTTCCACTTTCCTTTATGAAAATTTTGGACTCGAAATGAATTTTTACTTTTTATTGTTCTATGCTTATGTTATGGTATGCTAACTTGCTTACATGGAGCCTTTCGGGGTTTTTTGTGCCTCGTTACATCTAGGGGGTACCCCTGGTCGTGACAGTAAGGTCCGTTAACATTAAAAGTAACAAACTTTACAACTCAAACCATGTAGAAGTCCTTCGAAATGTTCAATACTTGATGCAATCAATTGTTTCTACCTTACAATTCATACATTGACAAAACATAATACCATGAACATAGACATACAATGAAAAACTTAAATCTGGATCCCAACATTACTAGTTACTAAACTCAAAACCATAAATGAAATTATCACCACACTCGAGTCAAATGTCAATAGACATCTTTCTCAAATCTTATCCAACAATTTGTTAACCCATACGAATGACACGTAATAATATCACCATGACTGGGGCAAAAGAAATGTAACCACGTGTCTCTGAACCCAATTCTCTGCTCTCTTAAGATACATATTTCGCCTTTTCAATCAGAGTAAATATCCTTTCTCTTGCCTCCTTCCGAAGGCTACACTACATCTCGCTAATTCTTTCTATTTATGACTCTAGATCCTTTCAATCCTATTCGAGCGGTGTCACTACAAATCCAACAACTTTCCATACGACAGCACTACTCATGAAATAATAGCAAACCATAACTTTAGGTACCTGCAAGTCATTGTTACCATACCGAACAAATTTAACAAAAAATTCTTATCATATGGTTATATCCTTGTAATAATGAATCATGAACTCTTATTACCGTTATGCTTAGTAGTCATTTCTATCATCTTGAGGTCCATATTATCATTAACATGATGCCTTGAATCGAATTATACAACCCAAATACAAAGGACCAATTAAATTTTATATGCAGTTTCTTACAAAAATCTTCAATTTCCTTCACACAAATATACTCGTTTGAGACTTTGTTTACCCATAAACTTGTCATTTCGATATCAATCGACTATCTTGGAGCTTACGATAAAACCACTAGTCTTAATTGAGAATCCTTGAGATACACTTCACAATCTAAAATATTGATACCATACGAAAGATCTACCACTAAAATATTCCATATAAACAATGTTTTAACCCAAGTGTTCATAGTAATAAACTAGTTGGTTTCTCAAATATGAATGCAACATTGAATATCATTATATAACTCTCTAAATAGGTAGTATTCATGTCACAACCCGAGAGCACCCCCTAGTCGTAACACGGCGTACTCGACCCCGAAGTGGTCTAATACAGGCCTCATAGCTCATTCATTGCATAAGATACTTGAACATAGAGAAGAATTAAAAACTTTCTTTACAATCGAAGACATTTTTCATTAAAAGCAAGTGGAAGACTTTCTAGACTTTAAACACTATATCTCAAACCATCTAATACTTTGAATACAACATTGGGACTTAGCACATACAAAATCTTTAACATTAACTACAAGACATAAAATGAACATAGTGGGTTTTGTCCTCGAAACTATGAGGACTCACCAAGTCATCATTTCAAGCACCTTAGAAATCTATCCTTCAACCATAGAACACCAACATCTCCAAACCCTACACTTAGTAAGAAAATGGGAAGAATGGGGTTAGCACATTAGATGTACTAAGTATGATGACCATGCAAAGACATGCTTTAAAAAGGACATTTGAATTGAAAGCCATGCTTTTATGCCATTTTTGTAAAACATCATGAATATTGATACAAGAGGCATAATAGAAGTCACAATCAACCTACAAAGTCACATAATTCACATTTGAACAAGATCACATATAATCCTTTACCTTCACCTTGAGCCTCTATCTCAAGTAACCCTCAAGCTATACGTTGTGCAATGTATGGATAGTGTCCCATACCACCACCCACACTAAGGCACCACCTTAAGGTCACCAAAAGTGAACTTACCATTCATCCTTTCCACCTTTACACAATAAAGCATTTAAGAGACATAAACATCACATGAATCACATTATCACATTAAGACCAACATCTAAGACAACTCTAAGTCATACTTGTGCAATGTGCAAGTAGCATCCCATACTACTACTCACACTAAGTACTCCTTTAAAGTCACCCTAGACAAGGCACATTCATATACAATAGACATGACAAGGAAGTAACTCATAATACAGTCCAAGTATAGCATGCATCTTTATATTTAAGTATTTAAGTCAACATTCTTCATTAGGTTCATTTAGGACACATTCATCCATTTAGAAGACTTTCATACATTTAGTCATTAAGACTTAGAGAACTCACTATTTCCCCTTCAAAGCCTACTCGTGCAATGTATAGATAGCATCCCATACCACTACCTACACTTTGTAGTACCTATCAAGTAACTAGAGTGCACATCTCACATGATGGGAATAAGCGTTTAACCGACATAGACCATGAGAGCTAAATCATGGAATTCGATGTACTATCTCAATAGTAAGGGTTGGTCTACTTGCCTAAGGTAAATCGGTTAACATTAGCTCGGATGGAATCCGCTAGCTAATATCCTATGTGGGCACATAGTTATGAGATAGGAAGATGCTTATTGGAACTCTAACCTAACATTGGGAGAGTTTCCATCTAACCTTATCCACTTGGTGCTTAGCCTACATTTCCATATATTATTTCATTCATATTATATTAGTGTATTGGGGAGGAATGCCATAGGCCTATCGACCCATGATACATCATTACCAAGGAAGGAATATTATAAGCCTATCGATCCATGGTGCATTCAAGGATAGCTCTATGGTCCATATGAAAGGAATGCTATAAGCCTATCTATTTATGGTCTCTCATTACATTTTTATACTAATGAAAGGAACGCTGATGTGTTCACAAATTGGACTCATTTAAGGCAATATTTTGATAGAATTAGTGTCTTTAAATGCATATTTTGTCTTAATATCTACTGAAAACCCTTAAGTTTTAGGTATTTGATGTTTGAGGGAAAGCATGGGCACTACTTAGCAAAAAGGAACAAAAGTAGCTGAAAGATCAAAGAAATGAAGATCTGATAATCACCGAACCCATTCGACAAGCTGTCAAATGGTCTTATCCTCGCCTTTTGTTCCAGTGTGCTGAGCCCTGAAGGAAAGGATCAAATCGGTGGTGAACAGAAGTAATCGGCGTACCTCCGAGCAGTTTTGTGAAGTAGTACTATGTCACCATATGATCCAAACACAACGATGCTGAAGGATAACACAAGACGGCAATGAAACCTACCAAAGGATGAATCACTGAGTTGATCGGCGATCTCGACTAACGACACTGAATGATCCGTCGCAGCACAGATTTTTGAAAACCATAAATACTCGTTGAGAATTATTATTCTATTATCAAATTTTTAGCTTTGAATAGTAATTTTTCAGACTTTGCTTCTATATTTGAGTTGTAAGTTTGGAGAGGGTTTTGAAGAACTTGAAGGTTCAAAGGGTTTTAACTCCAAGATTTTGGGTTTGGGTCTTTTGGATTCATCACTCTTTGCTACTTTTAAAACTAAAATCTTCATACCTATTTGAATGCAAACTAATATTGGTATAAATTTCTATCTCTTTTACATGTGCAACTAAAATTCCAATTATTAGGGTGTGATTTTGTGAATATGGATTAGATTATCTGTTGGGTCTTGCTTGTTGATGATTTATTTGTTGTTTAGATGTGATTTCATTTGGTAGTTGTGCGGGAACTTAATGAAATTTTAGTTGCAAATACGATTTCACCTTTGTGTTTTTGGCTTGCTTGAGAGAGAGGTTGTAAAACTAAGACTGCTAAATTGATGGCCGGTGGGATTGGGTCGACATGAGGTTCAGCTTGAGAGAGTGAACCCTAGTCTCATTCCCACACACTCAGTTTGAGAGACTAAGTAGACTAAGGTGGAGGTTGTTCTTCATGCGGCAAGTGGGTGCCCGAGAGGAACCCATTTGATTCGGGGTAAGTTGCTCGAGAGAGAATTTATCCCCTCTATAGTCCAGCCTAGTCACAAATATTCAACAGATTTATTGTCAAAAGAATGTACCCAATAGTTTAGTTTTTCCCGTATTCCTATCACATCCCAAGAACCCCATCTCCTTGATTAGTACTTTTTGTATTTTTGCTGTTTTTGTTGTGTTTGCTTACTTGTAACAAAACTCCCATTGTTAATTGATGCTTGTGTCACCCCTTAGATTTAGCATGTTTATATTCGAAAATGTTTTTAGCTATGACTAATTAGAACTTAATTTTATTTTTCTACTAATTCTCAAGCGCACTCCCTTGGGACTCAACCCCAACCCTGTTTTGGGTTACTTTACTATTATACGATCGTAGACACTTCCATTGGAAGTTGTGTCTTGATTACGTAAACATCAAATGCCACTAGCCTATCGATTCACGGTACATTGACTCATTAAGAAAGGAATGTCAATGGAGATCAAAAGCATCTTGGCAAAGACTGTGAATGACAATAGAACTGACTGGTCTAGGAAGATCGATGATGCACTTTTGGCATATTGGACCGCTAAAAAAACACCTATTGGTATGTCCCCATATCAGTTGGTTTTTGGTAAGGTGTGACATTTGCCCGTCGAGTTGGAACACAAAGCATTATGGGCATTGAAAGCTTTAAATTTGGACTAGTGAAAAACTTTAAGGGCATAGGTAAATCAGTTGAACGAACTAGATGAATTTAGACTCAGATCTTATGAAAGTTCAGCCATTTACAAAGAAAAGATGAAGAAATGGCATGATTCTCGAATACTCAAGCAAGACTTCAAGTTGGGAGATTGGGTATTGTTGTACAACTCTCGACTTAGACTCTTTCTTAGAAAACTCAAATCCAAATGATCTGGGCCTTTCAGAGTAACGTGAGTGTTCACCAATGGTGCCATAGAAGTTGAATATCAATAAGGACTCCCATTTTAAGTAAACAGTCAACGTCTGAAAATTATATCTTGGGGAATGTCAAGAGATTTCTTTGGTTGAAGTGGTGCATCTGGAGAATGCTTGAAGGCACTTCCATGTCGTGCCACGTTAAATAAGCGTTGTTAGGGAGGCAACCCAAAATTGTTCTTTGCTTTTATGTTCTCGTAAAATAATGGGGTGTTTTTTGTACATGTTGAAGTGTGGAAGGTGTTTGAGAAGTGTAGGGTGGTAAGCAACAAGTCCAGCCGGCGAATCGCCGATGAGTTTGGCAACCCCAAACTAGACCGCCGTTATACTCAAAACCAACTTACATTAGAGTCTATAAAATTCGGCGATCTTGACAGAGATCGTTATTTGGACTCCCACAATACATGGAGGTTATGTAAACATCGACGAGGCAAATGACTACATGGCATTTCACTGAATATTTCAGCAATCGGGTTCAATGTCGCTGAATGGGTGAAAACTAGATGGTTTTGCAAGCCAAAGGTTTAAAAGTTTCAAATTCATTCACTTTCCCTCACTTTCTGTCTTCCCAAACTCCCACCCGCATGCTAGCTCCTATGTTTTTGCATTTCTAGAGTATTTCTAGTGTTTATTTGTGCTCGGAGTTGGATTACATTGCCGCCTAGCAGTTCAATCTTCTCTTAATAGGCACCAAAGGTTGGTTACCGAGCTCTACATCCCTTTTCTCAAAAGTTGTGCCCAAATGCGATGACACTACTTTGATAATGTATGCTCGTCCTCTCTGGTAGGATTTGAATATTCGTTTGTTTGTTAGGTTCGCAAATTTTGCCAATACGAAGTTAAATAGTTAATTCCTAAAGGTTGTGCTTTAAATTGGATGAAAAATCATGGGTTGTGCATAATTGTCACTGGGTCTAAGCCTAATTTGTGTTGTGCATGCCTTAATTTTGTTTTCGAGGGTTAGGGGGTTGAATTTGGAAGTTGGGTCACAGGCAAGCACATTGGGTCATTTGGTGAGCTGGGTCGAGCTCGCTGAATCACTAAGTGGTTCGCTTTAAATCCCCATCTCGCCTTTTATTTAATGCAAATATGATGTTGAATTCTGTAACTTTGGGCAAAAAGCCTTTGATCGCCAAAAGCATTTGGCGACTCACCGAAAGACTTCTTGTTTGCCCTTTGTTTGCACCCTAGTATTCTCTATGCACTGCACTGGGCGAACCGCCGAAGTAGTTGAGCGCTTTACCAACTGGCTCAATGAAGTGATTTTGCAATTGAACTGCCTTGCTTTTATCTGAATACTTTCTAACTTTTTCTTAAAGCTTTGTAGAAATGACTAGACCAAAAGTAGCTAGAAGAGATATACCACCCTAACAAACAAGAGAGAAAATTTTGAGGAAAAATATAAACACAACAAATCCTCCCAAAATGGATAATGAGGGCAAAAAGCCCAGTGCCAGCAAGAGAACAAATCCCCAAGACCCCACTATTCCCTTGTGAAGACGTGGATTCTTCACAGCTATCCAATCCTTTTTGGCGTCTCATGACTTGGACAAACTTAGTAAGTCAGCTACCGCTGAATCTTCTAAAGAAGCTCTGGGGGCCATTATCAAATTCCAGGCAAACACATCGGGAACTGATACCCAGACAAGTGGAGCGACTGTGTAGTTAGGATTTTTCTCTACCTCACTCTCTGTCTTTCTTTATTCTAAATTCTGGATATTCTATTGTTTGCATTTGAGGACAAATATTTTTTATTGTGGTGGGGTGAGGCCCACCTTTGTGTGCCACTTGTGAATCGTGTTTTGTTTAAATATTTGGGTTATGAGCTATATTGTTGTGTTAATATTTCTTTCTGTTGATGTTTAAGCTTATGGCTCTTTGACCCGTCCAAAAATATTTGCCACTGCTCGTGTGTTGAAAGTGGTTGTTCGTTTGCAAAATTTAAGTCTCGATTTCAATCAATATCGATGACTTGAATAGTGCTCTCAATCGAACGAATATGAATGTACGGCTACGATGAGGCCAAATGAAATTGCATAGACAATATGTGAACTATTTGCATCTTGTTATGACTAGCCTAGTATAGAATTGAGTCTCTTGTGATGATCATTGCACGCTAGTGAAAGTGTGGAGTCTTGTTTGACTGTAGTGTCAATGCCTAGTGTGATGAGCTTACTTTGAACCATGCATGATAGATCCTATAATTTGCCCCATTGGTCCAGTCTAGTAAGTGATACTATCTCTTGATATGATATTAGGCAACTTCTAAGAGTGTGAACCAATTGACATATACCTCTTTTGTTTTCTACCTTGTGAGTGTGTGAACCGCTTTTGAACACCCCTTAAGCCTTGCCTTTTTTTAGAAGAAATTTGATGAAATCATAACCTTTCTTTATCCATCACCCACAATCCTCATGAAGTTGTGGTTAGTTGAATAGCCAACTTAGCCAAAAGCCTAACTTGGGGGTGTGGTGAAAAGATAAGAGCAAGTCAAGAAGTGCAATGAAAGCCTCTTTTTACCCATTGTTTTAAGAGAAATGGAATCCCTCCATATATTGAAAAAAAGAGAGAAAAAAGAAAGAAAAAGAAAAAGAATGAAAAAGAAAGTTGTGGAATAAAGTACAAAAGAAATGAGGTTCCCAAACAATCCATGGAAAGTGAATAATAGGATGACTTATGAGCACTAAAGAGAATGATTCACTGATCTTAAATGACCATACCTTTGCACTTAGCCCCATTACAAGCCTCATGAACTAATTCGGGTCCTACAAAGTGAACTTCACCCACATCAAACCAACCTATAGGAAATCTGCACCTCCTACAATAAAGAGCTTCAAAGGGAGCCATACCAATACTAGAATGGCAACTATTATTATAAGCAAACTCAACCAAAGCCAAGTGATCATCCTAATTTCCTTGGAAATCAATGACACATGCTCTCAACATGTCCTCTAAAGTATTGATATTTCACTCCACTTTCCCATCAATTTGTGGGTGAAAATTCGTGCTAAAGTTCACTTTACTAACAAGACCATTTTGGAATGACTTCCAAAACATGAAAGTAAACTGAGTACCTCTATCGGAGATAATGGACAAGGGTACCCCTTGTAACCTACCATTTCCCCCAAATATCACTAAGCATAGTCTGCTGCATCATAAGAAACTTTGATGGGAATTAAATAGACCGATTTCATCATTTGTTCTACTATGACCCAAATCGAATCATATTGTCGCCAAGTAAGTGATTAACGGTCAACTACACTTCATCCAGTCCTAGGTGTAAACGATCAAAATCTAGTATATAACCCAACAAGTGAGTTGGGGTAAAACCCACAAGGAGCGGTACATGTTTGAATTCAATTATGAAGTTATAAGTGCAATTAGATTGGTTGTAGGAATGAAAGTTGTCGAATATACTTAAATAAATTGAGGGGGTGACGTAAATGTAAAATAGGGAAGTTGTTTGCCAAGTAACATCAAACCAATGGAAAACACAGAGGAGGATTCAAGCAATTGATAGATACTCAAGGGCATGACCGACAAATTATCAATTTTGCCAAAAGGGTGCTCAACAATTACTAATATCTTCTAAATCTAGGTGGGTAGGTTGGACCTTAGATGCAATAGCTTTCTCTCAAACAGCTATTACGATTTAGGTGAGTTCTCTCGAACCTCAACAAGATTCGCACTGTATACAGCCCAAAACCTTAATTTACCTACTCTCTCGAGCTACATAAGTAGATTTGAGCTTGGAATTCTTACTATCATGCTGAACCCACAACAACTCAATGACTACAAATGCTTATTTAGAACCATTGTTTTACACCTCTCTTTCAAGCAAGAATAAAATACTAAATAACCTTGAAATAAACATTTCAATTTATCAAATTAACACAAATTATAAAATCAATCCCACTTCCAAGCAATAAAACCAGTAATTTGTAACACCCATTAGCTAAATTAGACAATTACTCAGATAGTCACACAGAAGTGTTAGCTACTCATAATAAAAATTAAGAATTCAATACCTATTACAGTTTCCATGGCTGGGTATTTATTGCCAATCCTTAACTATGATTTGATGTAGCTTTAATTACAAAACCCACTTTAAAATCTACTTGAAAGCTTCTAAAACTAAGTCAGAACAATGTTTTTCATTCTGGGTGTGAGTTTTCCAATGTTTGGATGCCTTCTCTCTCTTCAAAATATAAGTTTATACTGATCCAAAATTTGGCCTTTTTGGAGCTAATCGGAGAGGAAAGTCAGTTTTCGCCGATGGGTCGGCGACTCGCCAATTGCCCCCGTCCAACCCTTCTTGTTTTATATTTTCATCCAGTATGCACTTTAACTTTAGGCAGTCTATATCAGGATCGCCAATCGATTCTGCAATGCTCCCTTTTTTCCTTTTGATCGCCAATTTACTTGCATCTTCACTGTTTATTCTATAACTTTCAGCGGTCTAAATCCCTCTTTGCCGATCCATTAGGCGATTCTCTAATAAGGAACACCGTTCACCTAAATATCTCTGGCCTTAGAAGTGATATTTTGTAAAATTGGGCGGGCTATAGAGCCACTCAACGAACCGCCGAGTGGTCTTGGCGATCACCAGGATCGCTTCTCTTCACTTCTTCAGCTTGTTAGCTTTTTTTTGTCTATCATGTCCTTGCCTTGCTCTTTAGCCTTCATAGAGGCAAATAAACACTTTAACATTAGTTTAGAGCATAAATTAGGCATTTGAGGACACTTATACTATTAAAAAAAGGCCTTAAATGAGTCAAAAGCTTGGATTCAACAACACCCCCAACTTAAACTTTTGTTTTTCCTCAATTAAAACTCAAGATTAATCTATTCAACAAGGATGTCTACAAATGGTGATGCATAAGACTCAACATAAATGCACACAACAAGGTTGAACTTACTCATACAATGATCAATTGTTTACTCAAAGTTTCAAGTTTATACTCACCATCATCAAGTGTACTCGAGCTCACAATGCTTGCTTCAAATTCAAGTTCAAGCTCAACAATGGTATTCCAATGCCTTTAAGACAAAGATGATTCCATATATCCACAAAAATTCTCACAAATGGAAAGTCCCGGAATCATATACAACTCTCATACTCACAAAGATGAACACATGCATGAGTCCACCAATAGGCTTGCCCTTATTTTCCAATCAACATTTGTTTCATCATACTAAAGATCACGAAGGTCTTTATATGGCTTGTAACGAGGCGAGTGTAAATGTATGGTCATTTAGGCTTAATGACTTCTACCTTCATGAAGTATGGCCTGAAAATCACTCTTTCTCCTTCACTATAATATTCAAACATGTTTGAACTCCACCCCATTATTCAACTCAACATGCATCACCGGATACCCCATTATTCTTCATTCTTTGCACTCACTTTATTTCATAACTTTTTCTCTCTTTTTATGGAGGGGTTCCATCTTTTTCAAAAAGATCCATCAAAGGGGGAATCTTTACACTTTTTGACTTTCCTTCTTATTCACCACACCCCAAACTTAGGCTTTTGGCCTAAGTTGGCTATTCAAATATACCAATACTTCATGAAAGTTATGGGTGATGGGATAAAGAGGTCAAAGTTGTTCAAGTTTCTTCCAAGAAAAGGATAGGCTCAAAAGGTGCCAAGAAAGATGCACACATCTCACAAGGTCGGCCAGAAAGAGGTATATTGTCAAATTGGCTCACTCTTCAAAATTCTTGCCTAAGATCATTTCAATTGCTCGCTTCACTCAATCAATTGGAAAAATAGGGAAAATTCTAGGTGTCACAAAGAACAATGTTCAAGACAATATCACCACACAAGGTATTGGTAAAATTATCAAACAAGACTCCACACTTTCTAGCTAGCATGCAATCTTCATCACAAGAGTCAGAATAAGATGCTCAAAGTTCACATATTGCTTATGTAACTTCATTTGCCTCATCATAGCCGCACATTCATATTGTTTAATCAAGAGCACTATTCATTTCATTGGTATTGACCACAATCGACACATTAAAATGAAAGAGAACAACAAGCTATCACCGTACCAAAAACAACCAACATTGTCCTTAATGTAATCAAATAACAAACACAATACAAAATAAACAAAAGATAATAATAATAAAATAAAAACGAGGGAAATTGGCACTAAACAAACAGGAGTAGGGTGAGAAGGAATCTTCACTAGGTGGCCATTTGGCTAAGGGTTTTAGAGGCCGCTGAACCAATCGAAGAACTACCGAACCAATCAGTGAACCGCCGAAATATCTAGACTGCTATTGTTCCAATTTGGGAAGAAAGGTGATCGAGATCTAGTACGCTAAGCATCATCACTGTATCACCTAGTGAGCATGAAACATCGCCGACATTTCCAAGACTCTAACCCTCCAAGATAGTGCAAAGGGCGGAGTAAGTCAAGCTCGCCCAATCTTTTTGGCGTATCGCCGAGTGGTCTTTATACATCACCTAATATTCCAGTATCCCAGCTCACTTTTGATAAAACAAAAGCAAGCAAAGTCGTGATCACCAAACCCACTGGGCGGTTTGCCGAAAGGGTCTTGGGGTCACAGAATCACCCATTCCTGCACATTAAGCACACATTATGCACATTCGTGGCACGACGTGGAAATACTTTCAAGTGTCTTGCAAATACACCACTTCGATCACTAAAATCTAATGGCATTCTCCAATATATAATTCCAAGCGTTGTCCATTTACCTTGAAGGTTGAACCTTACTTACCTTCGACTTTAATGGCCCCATTCGTGAACACTCATGTAACTTTAAATGGCCAGGATCATATCGACTTGAGCTTTCCCAGGAAGATTCTTAGTCAAGAATTGTACAACAACACAAAGTCTCCAACTCGAAATTTTCTCCAAAGGATTTTAGAGTCATACCATTTATTTATTTTCTCCATGTAGAGAGCTGAACTTTCATATGCCCTAAACATGAATTCTTCCATTTCGTTCAGCTGATATACTCTCTGTTTCGAAGAATTTACCCAATGCAGATGTAATGCCTTTAATGCCCATAGTGCTTTGTGATCAAGTTCAATCGGTAGGTGACAAGATTTCCTAAAAATGAGCTGATATTGGGACATGCCAATTGGTGTCTTGTACACAATGTGGTACACCTAAAGAGCATCATCAACCTTTTGAGACCAATCCGGTCCTATTTACATTCACGGTTTTTGCTAAGATACTTTTGATCTCCCAATTCAAAACCTCGACTTGGCCACTCATTTGAGGACTATATGGTGTTGCCACTTTATGTTTCACTCCGTATTTACTCAATGTGGATGCGAATAGCCGGTTGCAAATATGTGTACCACCATCACTAATAATAGCCCAAGGGGTGCAAAATCTTGCAAAGATGTAGCATTTTAAGAATTGAACAACACTCTTCCCTACATTGTTGGGTAATTCCACGGCTTCTAGCCATTTAAAAACATAATCCACAGCCACCAAAATGTACTTATTACCAATCGAGCTCACAAACGGCCCCTTGAAATGTATTCCCCAACCATCAAATAACTCAACTTCCAGAATAGGCTTAAGAGGCAGCTTATGCCATTTGGACATCCCACTATATTTTTTGCATTGTATGCATTTCTTGACAAATTCATGAGCATCCTTGTAGAGGGATGGCCAGTTGTAACCTACTTTGAAGAATTTTAGTGGTTGTTCGTACACTGCTATGATAACCACCAACCAACGAATCTGTCATGACCCAGAGGTACCCCTAGACGTAACATGGCGCAGTTGACCCTGAAAGGGTAGCATGCAAGCCCTTAGCATAATCATAACATAGGTAATAGAAATTACAGGAATATTTAAAATGTTCTTTAGAACTAATCAATTGAAAACATTTTCATAAGAAAGCGATATTCTTTACTAACTCATGAATAAAAGTCTTGGGAAGTAGCCCATATAAAGTTTAAAACATAAGAAATGACATAAAGGAAACATAAGGGGGTTTGTCCTCAAACCTATGAAGACTCGCCAATTATTCAACTCATCTTGCACCTTAGAAACCTAGCCTCCAAAGCAACTCAATCTCCAACACCCTACATTTGATTAGAATGCAGGCAATATGCATTAGTACAAAAGTACTAAGTATGAAAGCTAGCACAACATCATAACAGCATCTCAAAATGGTTAGTCAACATAAGACATAAGCATAAGAGATAAGAACAAGGTCATAACATAATCATCATAGTCATAACATGGTCTCCAATATAAGCATCATAGAAACATAAGTCAACATAAGACATAGTTAATGAGCATAGGAGACAAATCGTAATCATAATAGATGTAATTGACTCTTAGTCATCTATACTATAATAGCACCATTCTCAAGTAACCTCCAAAGTGTACAAGTGCAAATCATAAATAGCATACCATAATACCACCGAAGCCAAGTACCCATTTTTGGTCATCTTAATCATAGTATATAAGCATGGTTAAGTCTTAAATCTTTCTACCATAAGGGCACCATACTCCTAAGTAACCTCAAGACACATTTGTGCAATGCATGAAAGGCATCCAATACTACCCTTCACATTAAGCATATCCTTGAAGTCATCTTAGTCATACTCACCCTCCTTTTGTCTCATTATTAGTTTAACTCTCATAACTAAGGGAATCTCTCACCTTTAGTCAACTATAGCAAGGAAGGCAACTATGGCACAATCCTATCTCAACTCATCTCTTTAGTAACCCTAAGTCATACTTGTGTAATGCAATCATAAAATCCCATAATACCAATCATGCTAAGTACCACCTTTAAGTCCACTTACTATTGCTTCTTGGTTTAGAACCTAGTTCCTCTCTTTAACTTTAGAACACTATCAGGTACTCTCTTAAGCACATCTAAGTTCATTGTTAGGTTGAACCCTAAGAGATACTTCTTTTATTATATCTAAGTTCCTTACTCATATGGACCCTATAAGGTACTACCTTAAGCATGTCTAAGTCCATTCATACCCTTGAACACTATAAGGTACTTCATTAAGTAAGTCTTAGTTCATTTATGCTTTAGAAAACTATGATATACTTCTTCAAGCATGTCTTAGTTCATTGGATAGGGAGATTGCTACTAGAAACCTTTACTCAACTATGTGAAGGCTTCCATCTTATGAGACCTAACTTTGGCAAAATCCACACTTTACTACGTAAGAGTCCCTCTTTAACTTGTATAGTCCTCACATCAACTAGGTGTGGCTATCCTTTCTTCTTAAAGTTCAGAACCTATCTTGTGTGACACTCAATCTCACTGTAAATATCCACTTGGAGCCAAGCTTACACCCCAAGGTTTACTTGCTAAGCCTTGATTAACACTTATGTCTCATGGAAGGATGTCCTTGACAAACAAACCATGTTCAAGTGATTCTATCACTTCATACTTTCAAGCATTCATAAGGTAGGTTAGGTGAGTATTGTCGGTTCATCATATTTGTACCTATTAGACTTCTATTCTCTTTTAGACTTTACTCCCAAAGCCTTTACATCAATAGTTAATCATATTGGCTTCACCCTAAAAGCCCTAGCTATCATAATCACAAAACTTACTCTCAAGATTTCCTTCTTAATCTCTTCTTGATGCCTATGGTTCAAGGTATTGTGATCACATCTTTCATTACTAGGTGATTCTAGTCTCAATTGATCATAAAGTTTCAATTCTAACTTTACAAGTCAAGATCAATCATATCCAACAAGGTCAAATTCAATTCATGATTATATGATCCTAAATTTGATCAATTTCTATACATCACATTGATTTAGGAAGATTACTCTTGAACCTTCAATTTCACCTCTAATGGTATAAACCCACAAAACATGTAAATCATCAAATAAACTAGGGTTAACCATTGAAATCACATAATTTCATCATAATATCACAATTAAATGCTAAATTATCCATAAATAAGTATTATCCAACCCTTTGGAATCATACCAAACTATACCCATACATTGAAAGGAACCCTAGCTTAGCAAGGGTTCTTCTTAAAAAATTAGGGATTCCTAAGGGAGCTCTATGGGTGGAAGAACCCATAGATGAAAATTTAAACATACCTTAGTCAATGCCCTAGCCACAAGCCTTTATCAATGGAATCTTTGATTTTGATCTTAGCTTCAACCTCTAGCTTTATCTTCAATGGAGGTCTTTTTAGAGAGAGAAGTATTTGAGAGAGGAGTGGTTTGGGGTTTTGATTTGGGTCTTGTGTAAAGTGACTTAAAATTGGGGCTAAAGGCTTAAAATACCTTAAAAAGGTGAATAAAACTCGTATAAAATGACCCCATTAATTAACTAAACATTTTGGAAATTACCTAAGTGCCCCCGACTAAGCAACCCCTTCCGAGGGTCCACGCCCCTTTCATAAGCCATCAAGGTCACCACGGCCCATGGTGGTGCCCGTGGACACTAGACCAGTAGCTCCCCTCAACAAGCCAAACTCCTACACCACTAAGGCATGACCACGAGTGTGAAGTGGCTCGTGGTCCCTTGGGTAGTAGCTAAGCCTCAAGGTTCTATCTCCTACAAGGCTAAGGGGTCCTCATGGACCATGGTCAAGACCACTAGTCGTGAAGGTGGTCGTGATCCCTTTGGGCAGTAGCTTGCCAAGGTTTTGGCAGCCTTGGCCCCTTGGCTTAGGTTTGCCCTTTTGCCTTGGCACTTGCCCTCCCCATGCTCAACCAAACATTAAATAGTCTTCTAAGCTAGGAGGTCTAACACATACCTTGATATTCAACTACAAAACCCCTCATTCCAAGAATGTAAGGTCTCATCTACGACTCTAATTTTGAACATCTCACTCTAGAACCCTAGATTTTTGCTCTAGTTTAGTCTACTAATATCCGGGGCGTTACATTATCTCCCCCTTGGGAACATTCATCCTCGAATGACATATCTAAACACTTTTTAAAGGAAACAACTCTAGACTAGCAGCCTATCATGCATGCAACATATCTAATGCATATTAACAAGGAAGTAGGAACTTCATCAAAAACCCATTTATGCATTATATTCTCATAACTAGTCATATTCAAGGAGGAACTACCATCTCCTAGTCATAACATGCTCAACATACTCTCATAGAGCCCATATGGAATTTATTCTCAAATATCATTCATTTTATGGAGGAATCATTCAACTCCAAAAACTAAAGCATGCTCAAATACTCATCTCATGAAGTCTATATGCAACTCTACTCAAGTGCACTACAACATCAGGAAAATAATGCATAAAATTCATCTCTAACAAGATCTAAGCATTGTCATGAATAGCACATAAGGAAATCATGGCAACACATAAACACACAATAACCTTACTAAATAGGCACACTATCTCTCCCTTGGGAGTAAGTCTACACAAGTTCTTCTAAACATAATTCATAACATAAGGCATCAGTGAAGCATCATTCATATTAAAGACAACTTCAATCCCATCATAACAAGTCATAAAAGACAAGAAATCTGAAATTTACTAAAACATAAACACATAACGGAAGGAATATGAGGAGATCACTCTTGATCTTCTCTAGATTGGAGACTATAAACCTATTCTTCTTTTGAGCACTATAATCTGAACCACTAGAAGCAACTATCTTATCCTCCCTTCCCTTAGCCTTAAGAACCGAGCAATCTCTCATCTTATGCCCTTCCTTACCACATCTATAGCAACCATCCATGCCAGCTAGGCACTTATCATAATGACTCCTCCCACACATGAAGCAATTAGACTTGGAAAATGGAGACCCACTACCCTTCTCTTGGTCAAACCTAGGGGTGTTTTTAAGAATCTTGATCGAAATACCTTGGTTTAGTCCTAGGACTACCTTGTCCATCGGACTTATCATTAGAAAAGATCCCATCATTGGTTGTAGGTTTTTTCCCTTCCCTATTCATTTTCTTAAGCTTTTGCTCCTCAATGTGTTGAGCATGCACCATGAGAAGGGATATATTCATACTAGGGATAAGCATTGTTGAACGACATTCATTGACCACTAATTTAGACACTCCCATCACAAAGTTATTCATCTTGGCCCTTGAATTTCCCACTATGGTTGGAGCATATTTGGATAGTTGGGTGAACTTAAGGGAATACTTTTTCACACTCATACCCCCTTGCTTTAGATTTATGAATTCTTTCATCTTTAGTTCCTCAACTCTAAGGAAAAGAACTTATCATGGAATTTCTTACTGAACTCTTCCCACTCTATTGGGCCCTCTCCTATTGGTCTACTATCTTTCCATTGTTCATGCCAAATTTATGCTACATCCCTCAATTGGTAAGCGGCTAGATCCGCTTTCTCTACCGTAGTTAATCTCATGATAGCAAGCACTTTATACACCTCGTCTACAAAACCTTGAGGATTTTCCTCCACTTTGGAGCCATAAAACTCGGGAGGGTTCATCCTCAAAAACTCTCTCACCCTAGAAGAAGCCATCCCCCTTATTGGGTTTGTCGGAGCCACCACCTCTGTATTGCCCGGCACCGTCAATGCTTGAGCCAATAAATGCATAGAAGCCCTAATTCCGCAAAAGTGGCATTCCGAATTGGTGGTTCATTTGGAACTTGAGGAGGAGCTTGTGGAGGGACTTGGTTTGGAACTTGAAGAGGAAACTCTTGTTCCTCATCACCTTCCTCAACTCTCCTTTCATTAGCCCTTGTATTAGCCATATCCTGAAAAACTAAAGGTATGGATTAGAAGAAGGGGCCTACTAAAGCTAAACTCTATGTCACGACTAAGAGAAGGAAAAAGTGAGACTTTTCCTAAGCATCCAATAGCCTCCTATTCATAAAATGTGGCGCGCTTCACATTTATGAACAAGACTCTACTAGATGTGGTTTGAGACAATCCTAGAACCATTCTAAACCTTTTGCTATGATTACCAAGTTTGTCACGACCCAGGGGTATCCCCTAGACATAACATGGCACACTTGACCCCGAAGGGGTATCATACAAGCCCTTAGCATAATCATAACATAGGTAATAGAAATCACAGGAAAATTTAAATCTTTATTCACAACCAATCAATTGAAAACATTTTCATAAGCAAGCAGAAATCTTTATTAACTCTTTGTCTCAAACAATCTAGTTAAACTCATGAATAAAAGTCTTGCGACACGGCCTATATAAAGTCTAAAACATAAAAAATGACATAAAGGAAACATAAGGGGTATGTCCTCGAAGCTATGAGGACTCACCAATTCTTCAACTCTTCTTGCACCTTAGAAACCTAACCTCCAAAGCAACTCAATTTCCAACACCCTACATTTGATTAAAATATAGGCAATATGCATTAGTACAAAATGTACCAACTATGAAAGCTAGCACAACATCATAACAACATCTCAAAATGGTTAGTCAACATAAGACATAAGCATAAGAGATAATAACAAGGTCATAACATAATCATCATAGTCATAGCATGGTCTCCAACATAAGCATCATATAAACATAAGTCAACATAAGACATAGTAAATAAGCATAGGAGATATATCATAATCATAATAGACGTAATTGACTCTTAGTCATCTATACCATAATAGCACCATTCTTATATAACCTCCAAATTGTACAAGTGCAAAGCATGAATAGCATCCATAATACCACCCAAGCCAAGTATCCCTTTTTGGTCATCTTAATCATATTCTATAAGCATGGTTAAGTCTTAAGTCTTTCTACCATAAGGACACCATGCTCCTAAGTAACCTCAAGACACACTTATGCAATGCATGAAAGGCATCCCATACTACCCTTAACACTAAGCATAGCCTTGAAGTCATATTAGTCATACTCACCCTTCTTTGGCCTCATTATTAGTTTAACTCTCATAACAAAGGGAATCTCTCACCTTCAGTCAACTATAGAAAGGAAGGTGAGTATGGAACAATCATATCTCAACTCATCTCTTTAGTGACCCTAAGTCATACTTGTGCAATACAATAATAGCATCCCATAATACTAATCATTCTCTTTAGTAAATTGGCTCGTGGTGCCTTGGGTAGTAGCTAAGGCTCAAGGTTGCATCTTCCACAAGGCTAAGGGTTCTTCACAGACCTCTTCACAGACTGTGGTCAAAACCACTGGTCGTGAAGGTGGTCGTGAACCCCTTGGGCAGTAGCTTGTCAATGTTGGGCAGCCTTGGCCCCCTTGGCTTAGGCTTTCCCTTTTGCCTTGGCACTTTCCCTCCCCATGCTCAACCAAACTCTAAATTGTCTTCTAAGCTACGAGGTCTAAAATGTACCTTGACGTTCAAATAGAAAACCCCTCATTCCAAGCACCTAAGGTCTCATCTACGACTCTAATTCTCAACATCTCACTCTAGAACCCTAGCTTTTGGCTCTAGTTTAGTATACTAATTTCTGGGGTGTTACAGAATTATGACAAGCATTCTGAATTTTATTGACTCCCTCTTCCGGCACACATTGCCAAATAATATGGTCTGCACATTCTCTGAATAGATATGGTTCATCCCAAAAATAACTTTTGACATCGAACAAGAACCGCTTTGGTTGATAGAAGTTCAGTTCTTCCGACATTAGCCCAAATACCACATAGTTAGCAAAATAGACATACCAAGGAGTCAGAATAGGAGTGGCCATGAATACCAGCTCATCTGGGACTGAATCATTTATGTCTAACTCAAGATTATCTTTCTCTTTACACTCCAACCAAGATAGGTGATCGGGCACCTCATTTTCGCAAGCTCTTCTATAATTGACTTCAAAGTCAAATTCTTCCAATAACAAAACCCATCTTATCAACAGCGGTTTGGCATCTTTCTTCGCTATTAAGAACTGCAGAGCTGCATGATCAGTGTGAACTACCACTTTGGTGCCTCGCAAGTATGTCTGAAATTTCTCAAATGCATATACCACCACAAGTAAATCTTTCTCCGTAACAGTGTAGTTACACTAAGCACCATTCAATGTTTTTCTTGCATAATAGATTGGATGGAATAGTTTATTGCACTTTTGTCCCAAAACAACACCCAACACAGTCCGACTTACATCATACATTATTCAAATGGTTCCAAGCAATCTGGGTAATAATCACATGGGAAGAGATTAATTTTTCTTTAAAAAATTAAAGACTATCATATAGATGTCATCAAAGTCAAATTTCACCTCATTCTCCAGCAACTTACACAATGGGAGTGCAACTTTTTAGAAGTCTTTGATGAATCTTTGGTAGAACCCATTATGCCCCAAGAAACTAAGAATACATTTTTCGGAGATTGGTGGTGGTAGCTTCTTAATTATCTGAATCTTTGCCTTCTCAACCTCCAACCCCTTTTGTGATACCTTGTGACCCAAAACTATACCTTCCCTTACCATGAAGTGACATTTCTCCCAATTTAGGACTAGATTGGTTACCACACATCTTTGATGAGCTTGCCGAAGGTGTGCCAAACATGTTTCGAAAGAATCACCCACAACTGAGAAGTCATTCTGAAGACTTCCATTGAATCATCTACCATGTCAGCAAAAATAGACAACATGCAATGTTGAAATGTCGCCAGGGCATTACACAACTCGAAAGGAATCCATTTGAAAATGAAGGTACCGTAGGGACAAGTGAAAGTGGTTTTCTCTTGATCTTTTAGTGCAATAGTGATTTGATTATGCCCAGAATAACCATCGAAGAAGCAATACCATCCGCGCTCTGGAAGCCAATCGAGCATTTGATCCATAAAAGGCATGCGAAAGTGATATTTTTTCGTCCATGAATTTAACTTTCAATAATCCATGCATACCCTCTATCCTGTTACCGGTCTCATAGAAACAAGTTCCCCTTTCTTATTTGGGACTACCGTGATGCCACCTCTTTTGGATACACATTGCACCAGACTCACCCATTTGCTATCCGCAATAGGGTAGATCACACATCATCGAGCCACTTGATTATGTCCTTTTTTACCACCTCTTTGGATTGGCGGGTTCAACCTACTTTGATGCTCAACACTCGGTTTGGACTCACTATGAAGTTGAATCTTGTGAGTGCAAATGCCAGGTTGAATAACCACAATGTCATTGATAGTCCACCCTATAGTCTTGATGTACCTTCTCAATGCCTAAAGAAGCAATTTTACATGCCATTCAATCAAGTCAGCTGCAATGAAAATGACTAGGTGTTGTTTGCTCCCAAGAATGCATAACGAAGATGAACACAGAGCACTTTCAACTCAAACTTTGGTGGTTCCTCCGTCGATGATTTGGCGGGAGGATTTTTTTGATTTTTTAGATCATTGTCTAGCTTCAATGGGTTCCTTGAGTACTCACCGAATCCCAATAGAGCAGCTACCACTTCATCATACCCTTGAACTTTGATCTCATCATAATTCAAAAGAACAACCTCAAGAGGTTCACTCATACACACCAAAGGGCTCGCACTGGCCACCACTTCATCAATTGCATTAATTGTTGAAACAATATGACTATCACTCGGGTGTTTCATTAATTTGCACACATTACAGGTGACCTCATCTTTGTTTACCCAAAACTTCAGCTCCCCACTTTCAACAACAACTAGGGCTCTCCCGGTTGGTCTTCCTAAAATAATGGGATTTTTAGAATCAATATCACAATCAAGAATAACAAAATCAGAAGGAAAGATAAATCGATCAACCATTACCAATATGTCATAGAGTATTCCAACGGGGTGTTTTATCGATTGATCCGCCATAAGAAGTTGCATTGTTGTGGATTTTGGTTCACCTAATCTAAGTTGTTTAAAGATTGCCTCGGGCATCAAATTTATACTTTCCCCCAAGTCACACAAAGCTTTAGCAAATTGGAGTATACCAATAGTGCATGGTATAGTCAATGCCCTTGAATCCTCCTTCTTTGTAATCATCTCACAAGTCATAATGGTACTACAATTATGAGATACGTCAATTGTTTTGAAGTCCATATTTTGTTTCTTAGTGACCTGCTCCTTCATGAATTTTGCATACCCCGGCATCTCCATTAATGCTTCCACTAAAGGATGATTTATAGAAAGTGTCTTAAACACGGCTAGGAACTTCTTAAATTTTTCATCCTCATTTTTCTTTTTGAGTCGTTGAGGAAATGGAGGAGCTATCTTGGGAAGAGGTTGCACTATCTTTGGAATTGAAGTAACCTTTTCTTTAGCTTTTACAACTCTTCGTCTAGGCTTTCTCTTCTTTATGATCTTTTACCCCATTATTACCCTTCCCATTACCAACCTCTATATTTCCACTTCGAGTCACCACCGCCAAATTTTATCATCATCAGCCCTCAAAGTTGTTGTGCATTTAGCTTCACCCCTATCACATACCTTAGGTTCCAATTGTGCTGAAAGTTAACTTAATTAACCCTCAAGTTGATTGATTGCATCAGCGTGATAATTTACTCTATTATTCAATGATGAGAAGTCAGCTTTCATCTCTTTTAGCATGTCATCCGAGCCTTCAACCTTGTCTAGGATGCACGACAACAAATCATCCACTCATAGGCTACTTTAACTACCCTTTGATTTTGGGCTTTCACTTGATTGTGTGTGGTCCTCTTCATAATTATCTTATCTCCTCCAAGGGTCATTTTGGTCGGCCCATTGTTGATAGTATCTGCCCTGCTCTTCTTCCTTGTGCGAGTTCGAACCCTGATTCCTACTCGGATTTAAGTAGCCCGAGTGAGAACCCTCTTCAATTATAAACAATCTTCTAACTTCTTTGGTTTAATCAACCTTTTCTAACACTTGCTTTTGTATCAACTCCATCTGGGACATTATTTTGATAACATTATCATCCCTCTCTTTCTCCTTATCAAGTGGTTCTTTCTTCATCCTAAAACTAAAGGGGGAAACATTATCCTCTTGAGTGTACCATGCTTGATTTATCTTTGTCATTCTATCAAAAAGAGATTAGGCTACCTCAAATGTTTGGAGCATTATCCCTCATCGGGCCAGCTGGTCGGCTATTCCCTTGCTCACTGATTCTAAGCTTCTGTAGAAATATCGAAGTATCACATCACTCGGAAGTCTATGAGCAGGAGATAGTAATAGTAACTTCTGAAACCTCAGCCAACTTTAATGAGTTGGTTCCCCTTCTTTCCTTTAGAAGTTTTGGATGTTGTCACACAATTTCACCATCTTTGAGGGCGGCAAGAATCTCACGTACAATGCTTCAGTAGCTCTACTAACCATTTGGTTGCTTCCCCCATTAAGAAAAAAGGGAATATCCGCAATTGAATTGATTCTTATGACACATCCTTCAGTGAGAATATAGTGCATATCTCAATAAAGTTTCGAATATGCTCATGGTGGTTCTCATGATATAATCATATGCCTTGAGCTTGCAAGAGTTGTAGCATTGTATCTGTCACATGAAATGCAACACGATCCCCAATCGGAGGTAAGGGAATAGCACCTATGCTCCCCAATAAAACTTCATTGGCGTTAAAGAGATCACCACCATTATTTTGGTGATCTAGTTGGTTCACAGTGCTTTCATTTGCACACATCTTGTTACCTGATCACAACAGATCACAAAACAAGATTAAGTCAATTCAAGTACTACATAAAGAAATTGCAATTCAAACTTCAATAGAAGAATTCTAAACAACACCACTTCCCGTCAGCAGCACCATTTTGATTAACGCTCAACTACACCTCATTAGGTACTAGGTGTAGCCGATCAAAATATATTATATAACCCAACAAGTGAGTTGGGGTCGAACCCACAGGGAGTGGTATAGGTTTGTACTGAATTATGAAGTTATAAGTGTAATTAGATTGGTTGTAGGAATGAAAGTTGTCAGAAATACTTAAATAAATTGAGGGGGTGACATAAACGTCGAATGTGAGAGTTGTTTGCCAAGTAACAATTAATGCAATCACAAATGCAAAGGAGGATTCAAGCAATTGAGAGATACTTTGGGCATGACTGACTAATCATCAAATTTTCCAAATGGGTGCCTGACAATTACTAATAGCTTCTAAATCTTAGTGTGTAGGTTAAACTTTGCTTTAGATTTAATTTTCTAAGATTTTCGATTACTAGGGATTTCTGAGTTTCCTCTCAAAACAACAACAACACAAACCTCAAAAAAAAACCTCTACCTACTCTCTCTCTACTCTCTTAGCTAGAGCTCTAGAATTCACTCTCATTTCTCTCTCTCCTAGTAACAACCAATACAAATACTAATTTACACAACCATGGTTTTACAACTCTTCTCAGCTCTCATAAAAAACTAAAAAACCTTAATAAAAACACAATAATATTTTAATTTATCAAATTATTAATAAAATAAAATTCACCCAATTTCAAAATAATAAATAAAATAAAATATAAACACTCTAATAAAATAAATTAGACAATTAGTCACATAGTTATACTCCAATAGTAGTTTTTTTTATCAAAATCAAAAAATGTAAAAAATGTAGTAAATGCAGTTTCCATGGTTGGGTATTGGTTCCAGTAGCCTAATAATTGAAAAACACTTATAATTAATTACAAAACCCAATCTAAAAAAAGCTTCTAAAAAAAAAAAACAAAATGTTTTTTTCAATGTTTGTTTGTTTTTTTATTCTCTTTGTTTGTTTCTCTTCTTCTCAATTTTAATTTGGATATATAGGTTAATCTTTTTATTGGAGCTTTGCTAAAAAGTCGATTCACTAGTTGGCACTAGTTGGTCGAAGCCCTTTCATTTTCGCCTTAATGTTTTCTTGTTTCTTTGCCAATGTGTATTGGGTATATGGGCTGTGTATGATATGATCGATATGTGATGGATCGCTTGATTGGATTGATCCATTGGGCATTATTTATTTTTCATTCACTAACTATTCATTCACTAACTAATCTTAGATGTATTCTCGCTTTGCTTCCTCTTTTGGATCCAATGCAAACAAGATTTGCAAATAAGACCACATCTCTCAAATTTCTCTCAAGTCATAAGTGAGGATCTAATGTCTTCACCACCTTCACCACTAGTCTGTCTCTTCACTTCTCCAGCTCTTATTCTTAACTTTTTCTTAGCTTTTAGCTTTTTTTGCCTTGCTTGTCCTTCTTCATGGCCTCAATAGCTCTTAATCTTTTCCTTAACTTAACATTAGAGTTAAAATTATATTTATAAAATAATAAAACAAGTCAAAAAATTAATATAATTAAAACCCCACTCATCCTAAACCAGTCTAAAGCTCACACTCATCAGTAAGAGGCAACCCCACATAAAATAACTATAAACATCTCTGATGCTCAACTTCTCTAAACCTCTATTCAACTACTGCTCTTTTTTGGGATGTTCACAATTTGGACTTTAGCTCAATTCCATCATGTTCCCACAACAATATACCCACCCAATCCCACTGAAACAATCCATCATCAATTCCATCAAAAATCACATAAGACATCTTGGTGGCTATGGAAAAGACTTGTTTGATAATAAAGACTTGTTCCTTAAATCAATAATCATTGGAACACATGATCAGACCTTGATATCCTTGGGAGACCATCTCCTCCTTGGACTTCTTGAGCACTCCTTAAAGTTTTAAAGACTTATCGATGACAGCACCAGATTAGTTCATTGAAGACAATTCATTATATCAACAACAATTAGACCGCACTAACCGACACCTTACAGAACAAATGTGAACAAACCACAATTCGGCAATTCTATCCATCAACCGATAAATCAATTCTTACAATCTTTCAATCTATTCTTACTTACATAGACAACCTACTCCATAGATCACCTACTACTACATTTACCTTCTTCAGAGCTAAAACTCATATTCTTTTTCAATAAATCAATACCTCTCTTTCTCTTCATAACATAATCATCTCTCTCTAATAATACATATTTTTCACTCTCTTGTGGATTCATATTATTACATCAATCTTTAAGGCAAAAACCACCGCCACTAATTTAAGATCATGGGTCGGATAATTCTTCTCATGAACATTAAGTTGTCTTGAAGCATAGGCAATAACTTTATAATTTTGCATAAGTACACATCACAACACAATTCTTGAGGCATCACAACGCACCACAAAACCATTTGTTCCTTCTGGTAAAGTCAACACCGAAGTGGAAGTAATTCTGTCTTTCAACCCTTGGAAACACTTCTAACATAATTCGGACCATACAAACTTAGCCTTTTTTGAGTCGATGTGGTCAATGGAGAGGCAATAGAAGAAAACCCCTCAATGATTGGGTTTTACTTGAAATTTACTCTCATGAAGGGTGTAAGGAGGCTTGAGAAGTGTGTTGGAGATCCGACATCCATGCTTTCCTTAGACGGGGTGAGAATTGATGAAAGTTTAGTTAGGAAGTAAGGAGGTTGATTCCGTAAAAGTGTAGTCGAGGGATAACTTAGTTGCATGTGCTACATGGGAGGCCGAGGCCGATATGATGTCCCGATATCCACATCTCTTTCCTTCTATTCCTATTCTAGCTTGAGACAAAGAGTTCCTCTTGGCTTGTTTTATGTTTTGGAGTCATGTGTGTTTTATGTGTACCATGATCTGCTTAAGTTATGCATATACATACATATATATATATATATATATATATGAAAGCTTATATTTTTGAAAGAAAATGAATTATATGATTGTTTGCTCTTCATGTTTTTGTGTATTAAGTATGAGTTGTCTATATGCTTCTTGAGATGAATTGTTAAACATTATTTAGTTATGTTTTTTGAGAGTAAATTTCATATTGGTTCCATGAATTGAGTTGAGCATGCTTTTGAGCTTGGAGAAGTTAATTCCTCCTTAAAGATGAGAAATTCGAATTTCCATGCATATTGGTTTGTTAGGAATAGTTCCTACTTTCCTTGATGTGCATTGAGTATGTTTAGTTTGGAGTTGATGTTTCCTCCTTTGAATTGTGCATTAGTATGATGCTACATGCATGATGGGCTGCTAGTCTTGAGTCTTGACTTCCATAAGGTGTCTAGAGCGCCATTCGAGGATGAATGTTCCCAAGGGGGAGATATTGTTACACCCCGTAGTTTAGTAGGCCAACTAGGGATAAGCATGAGGGTGACAAGCCAAGGCAAGAGGCAAGGGCCAAGGGAAAGGGGCCAAGGCTGCCCAAGATTTCCCCAAGCACTGCCCCCACTTCATGACCACCACTATAGCCAGTGGTGAGGACCACAGCTCATGGTGGCTAGGGAAATAGCTACCCTTGAGGCTATCAAAAATGGCTCATCTTCAAAAGCCATTTTACGCCCAGTGGTGAAGACCACTACTTGTGGGAAGGCTCGTGAAGATGCCTTCAAATTGTGGAGGCCAAGCCAAGGTGGCCTAGCCACTAGAACCAAGGACCACGGGTTGGATCACGACCAGTGGTGAGGACCACCGCTGGTGGAGCCTGCCAAGTAGCCTGGCACTTAGCTACCCAATTAAGAGCTTTTTGGGAAATTCTTTTCTAAGTGGGTATTATGTGAGGTCAGTTTGCCTAAGTTTTATACACCTATATAAGTAATTTTAACCCAAAATTCCACCCATTCAACTGATTATTTTCAAAATCCAAATCAATTCCCAAATGCTCTCCTCTGAAATATTTCTCTCTCTAGAAACAAGTAGAAGAAAAAGAAGAAGGATAGGAGAAAAAGGTTCAATTCTCCCATGGAAGCTTAGCATTAGGCTTTGTAATAAAGGTATGATAGCTTTCATCCATGGAGTTCCTTCAAAATCAAATTTTAAAATATAGAAAACCCCAATAGTTAAGGTTTAATTCAAAAATCATGGGTTCCTTTTAAAAACGATTCTAATGGTTGAATTATGTTATTATAAGCATGAATTTATGATTTCATATGAGTTTTCTGTTGATGATATGATGTGGGTATTTGTTTATGAAAGGTGAATTGTATGAATTGATGCATTAGGTGATATATTCACATCAAATTATGATTAAATCGATGTCTAATGCTTGAATTCTAGATGTGTTGATTGAAAGTGGGTTATAACCTCAAGGAGGGAAAATATGAGCTTATGCTTTTTTATGAAGATTATGTAAATCCTTTAATCATTCTTTGAGAGTGAAGTGCTATTCATTATGTTGTTGTTGTTATGGGCTGATTGAAAGGTTATTCTCATGAAGCCTAATGAACATTGTTGTGAGAGGTTGTTCTCATATAGTTTAAGGTTCTAAGGGTGAAAGGCTATTTCTCACCTAATTGAATCTAAAAGTAAAAATGATCATGGATGGTGTTAGTTGCTTACGTATGGTCTAAAGAGCTATTCTAATGAATTAACTTGGATTGATTGTCAAGGACATCAGTTCATGAGACATGATTTAAGTAAGACTTAATAACTATCTTGTGGGATTTAAGCTTCTCACCGAGTGGATATTGAAATGAGATGGAGGCTCAGACATAGTTGAATTTAGGCTTCCAAAATTGGAACTCTCACCTAGTAGACTCCGGGTTTCCCAAAGTATGTCTCATAAGATGGAAGCCTTCACCTTGTAAAGTCTGGGTGTCTAGTAGCAATCTCTGTATCCCATAACTACATGCCCCCTAGGATGTTTAGCTAGTATACCCAACTAAGCTAACAAACCCGTTCTACCTTATGCAAGTAGACCAACCCTTTCCGGTGTGGGTAACTGATCAATATTTCAAGGACCCTTAATCTAGTTCTAAGCATCAATGATCATTAGTCAATATAATAACCCAACTAAATGAGTTGGGGTCGAATCCCAGAGGGAGTGATACATGTTTAAGACTTAATAGAAAAGCATAAATATGTTCAAATCAATCATAGAAATAAACATTATTGAATAAAAACATAATTCAAATCAGAGACTACCACGAATGTGAAATAACAGGGGGTTTTGGTTTTAATTATCAACTACATCAGCAGCAAATAATATGGGATAACAATAATGAGACGGGTTCTTGGGATGTGATTCAATTATAGGCTAACTTAGACAAATGGGTGATTTCTATTATTAGAAAGTAGCTGCAAATCAGTGAATAGGCTAGACTATAAAGGAGGTAAACTTTCTCCCGAACAATTTACCCCGAATCAAGTCAGTTTCTCTCGAACACCAACAAGCATAAAAAATAAGAACAGCCTACACCTTAGTCCATTCACTTTCTCAAGTTGAATGTGTGGAAAAGGGTTTAGGATTCACTCTCTCAAGATGAACCCATGACAATCCAATACCCACAAACCATCAATCAATAATCTTTGTTTTAAAACCTCTCTCTCGAGCAAGCCAAAAACATGAAGGTAGAATTGCATTTGCAGCAACGATCCTTTAATTTTAACCACAATTAATTATTGAAATCACTTCTAAACACCATATAGACTAACAATTAGCAATACCCATAAGCTAAACCAGCCTATAATTACATAATCACACCCCAAGAATTGGGGTTTTAGCTAAACATCATAAAAAGATAAAAATCATTACGAAATTGTGTTTTCATCAACTGGGTTAGATTAATTTCATCTTTGGAAAGGTCCAAATTAAAGAATCTCAAAGACCCACTTCCAATTTCTCAAAAGTGAAAAACTTCAATTCTTCAAAGCTAAGTAAAACTTGTCTCAATACTCAGTATTCAATGTCAAAAATTCAAAAAATGATTCAAAAGACTAAAATATTATAAAATCTCATCATTTGAAAATGTAGTTATAGTTGCCAAAAATATGCTGTGAAAGACCATTCGGCGCAGTAAGTCGGGCTCACCGATTAGCTCGTCCATTCGCCCTTTGGTCAATGTCTTCGCCTTTCTTCCTTGGCCTTCAGCTTCCTCAAGTGCTGTAACTTTGGGTGATCCAACACTGTATCGCGGAACCACTCGGCGATACGCCGACTGCTTTTTTCTCTCATCAAATTGATTTTCTCCTTCAGGGCTTGGCACACTGGAACTTTAAGCTAAATGGTGGCCATTCGGCGACTCGCCAAAGGGACTTGGCGATCACTAGGCCTTCATTTGTTCGTTTTTTCAGCTTGCTTTGTTCCTTTTTGCAAATTAGTGTCCAGGCGTTGTTCCTCAATCCAAATACCTGGAAATCAAATATTTTACATCAATTATTGGCAGAAAATAAGCATTTGAGGACAGTAAACCTATCCAAATAAAGCCCCAAATGAGTCCAAATCTCGGACTCATCAACACTTCCAACTTAAACTTTTGCTTGTCCTCAAATAAAACTCAAGTTCAGCAATTCAAAAAGGATGCATCAAATAGTGCTACACAAGATTCAATTATGAATGCACACAAAAAGGCTCAACATACTTGTGCAAGGATCAATTGTGCACTCAAAGATTCAAGTTGTGATTCACCATTATCAAAGATTCTCAAGTTCACAATACTTGCTTCAACTGCAAGTTCAAGTTGAACAAAGGTACTCAAATGCCCTCACACAACGAATGATTCCATATTCACTGATAATGGTTTAACAATTCATAGTTTCGGAATAAAAAACTATGCTCGCACTCACAAAGATAAACTCATACATGACTTCACCCATAGGTTTGCCCTTATTTTCCAACCAATACTTGTTTTAGCTCATTCAAGATCAAAAAGTTCTTCTCCAGGCTTGTAATGAGGCGGAGTGTAGTGGTATGGTCATTTAGGCTCAGTGGCTGCTTTCCTCATGAAATGTGGTGTGAACAACACTTTCATCATTTTTCTTTAACAATATCATTCATGCTCGAAATTTACCCCATTATTCATTTTCAATAAAACTTTGGACACCCCATTTCTTTTTGCAACTTTATTTCAAAAACATTTTCATTCTTTTTCATTTTCCTTCTTTTCTTTTCTTCTTCTTCTTCTTCTTCTTCTTCTTCTTCTTCTTCTTCTTCTTCTTCTTCTTCTTCTTCTTCTTTTTCTTCTTTTTTTTTTATGGAGGGGTTCCACCTTTTTCAAAACCATGGGTAGAGGGGAATTTCTTCACATTTCTGGATTTACCTTCTCTTATCACCACACCCCCAACTTAGGCTTTTGGCATAAGTTGGCTTATTTAAACAAACCACATCTCATGAGGATGAAGGGTTAAGGGATAAAGAAAGGTCACAATTTCATCAAGTTTCTTCCAAGAAAAAGGGTAAGGCTCAAAGGGTGCTCAAACAAAGTTCACACACTCACAAGATAGGCCACAAAAGAGGTATAATGTCAAATTGTTTCACTCTTTAAACTTTTTGCCTAAGAGCATTTCAAGAGCTAGCATCACCTAGTCAACTGGACCAATGGGGCAAATTCTAGTTATCATCACACAAAGTTCATGGTAAGCTTATCACACAAGGAATTGGCACCAAATATCAAAGAAGACTCCACATTTTGGCTAGTGTGCAATCATCATCACAAGAGACTCATTCGATAAACGGCTAGTCACAACGAGATGGAAAAAGTTCACATATTGTCTATGCAACTTCATTTGACCTCATTATAGCTGCACGTTCATTTTTGTTTGATTGAGACCACTATTTAAGTCCTTGGTATTAATCAAGACAGATACTCAAATTTGCAAAAGAACAGCCATATTCAAACACAATCAAGAAGTGGCACAAAATTTTCAAAAAGGGTCAAAAACTGTTTACAATTAAAATAAGGAGCCACAAGCTCAAACATCCACAAAAACAGTGTCAAAACACAATATATAGAACAGAACCCAATATATACAGAACATGTCATAAACAGAAAAGGAAGGTATGGAAATATGTCACCCCACCACAAATAAAAAGCTATTTGTCCTCAAATGCAATAAAACACTAAAAGTCAACAAAGGGGACAGAGGGAGGTAAAGAAAAAATCATGTCTAAATAGTCGCTCCATCTGTCGTGGGATCAATATCCAATGCAACACTCTGATCTTGGGCATCAGTTCCTAAAGTCACCTCAGAAGTTCTGGCTCCATTGGACCCATCCATGGTTGTGTCTCTCAAACAAGTTTGGTGCTTTGTCTCAAATATCGCATCCTCAAAGTCAGCCAGATCATCATAAACCTCTGTATCTTGCAAATCTATCTGCTCCTCATCGGTCTTTGCCTCTGACTCATCAGTTGTAATATCATCTCGACGTACGTCTCTGGTGGTGGCCAGAGGAATCTCAGAAGTCGTCAGGGCATCAACATCATCAGTTGCCTCCAATAGGGAAGTGAAGTTTGTGGACTTCAAGTAATCCACGTCCTTCTTCAATTCTGCAACCTCGGCTTTCAAAGTCGTCACCTCTGGAGACTCCCCTGTCAACTCTCATTGTGAGAGTGTCAATGGATGCTCATAGGGGAGTCAGTGCAGATGGTATAACACTCTCGATCATCCATAGGACTGTAGCCTCTAATTGGGTAGCCCGCATATCAGTCGAATGGGCTAGGTTCCCCATCTTCAGGATCATAGACTGAGTAGTCCTTGTGGGCTAGGCAGCAGTAGAAGTACCAGGAGCCTGGGAGGAAGAAGCACCTGAAGGCCCGAAGACCAAAGTAGGCAAATAAGCCTATGTAGATATGGAGTCAATATCTACCTTTGCGGATGCGTCTATTGGGGTTGCTCTCATCCTGTATGCCTCCTCCTGAGTGTACTCGGCCTCGATATGTCGTATGTCTGTGGAGGATGTTGGGGGTGATCTCAATGTCTTTTGTGTCATCACGGGAACTCCAGCACGCTGTCATAACTCTATAATCAACACGGGGAAAGGTAGGGAGGTCTTGTTCTGCTTGGCCCTCATGACCATCTCCTACTCTATAATTAGTCCCATGTCAATGCTATTCCTGGACATTATCATCCCAAGGCAGGTGGCATTAGGGTGATGCTTAGTTGTTTAAAATACTAATGTGATGAACATGCTATAAGTCTTGGTAGAAATATTTTGTAATTTCATCAAGTAGTATCACTTGAAATATTGTGATTTTTCATGAAAAAAAAGTACTTGTTGTAAGATAAATTTTGTATAGACATGATCATTCATAAATAGATGATTTGTTGCATTGGTCTATAAATAGTGAATCTTTTAATAACATCCATATAAGTTTGATTTGTTACATGTATGAAGGTGCCATAAGTTTTGCATCAAAATAGGCTTGAATTCCATAGTGGAATAAGAATATTTTTAGCATATAAATGGTTGAAAAGGAATGGAATGGTTGAGAAATATGATTTTGAAATGTTGTGGCCACAACTGACGTGACCATACTAAATTATGGAGATAATGATGATATATGTGATATGCCTATGTGAAATATTTTTATGGAGATAATGATGTTATAGAGAGAGAAATCTCTGAGAGTAGATGGATTTTCTTTTAATTCTATTTGGAGTGACTTAATTGAAAGAATTCAAGTCAATAAGGGTTATATAGTTACTAGGAAAGGAATAGAATAAGGAGGACCCAACTTTGGAAAAGAACTAAGGACCTACAAAGTTTAAACTTAAAATTCTGCACCCTACCCAACTAAGCTTGCCCTTTGGACCTCAGGGCTTGCCAAGTGCACTGTTGGCTCGCCCATTTTTCCAATAGGCTCCCAAAATGGGCAGTTCACTAGGCGATCTAGGGGGCTAATGGGCAATTCGCCAACCTGGTTGGCAAGCTACAACTTTTCTCGCCCTTTGTCCTAAAACCTAGGCCAAAGGGACAGCCCACTAGGCAAACCCAAGTGCATCTTGGCGCATCACCAAGTCACTTGGGTGATCAAGTAGTCCCAAGGTTCATCAATGAACAAGGTTTCTTTTACTCTATCTTGCTAGCATAGGTCATTACTTGCACCCTAGACATCTACCTTACTCCATTTAAGTTCTAAAATAGCCTAGACATCCAATTAAGGTTATACTAACCCACACGATGAGGCTCTAGTCAACCTATCATTTTGCGAGTCGTTACATTAACCCCCCCCCTTAGGAATATTCGTCCTCGAATGACACTTTAAACAATTTAAGGGATAATGACTCAAGACTAACAGCCCATCATGCATGACACATCAATATAAATGCATAATCATAGGAGGAAACATCAACTCCACATCAATAAGTGCTACACATCCCAAGAAAGTAGGAACTACATCTACCAACTCATTATGTAACATAACTTCAACATTTCTCATTACATTGGAGGAATTACCTTCTCCAACTCACATCATACTCATTACAACATCATAAGGCAATTATGCAACTCTTTTCAAAAACAAATTTAAGAATACGCAATAAGTCAACTCATGAAGCTTATAGGTAACTCAATATAGATGCACATCAACATGAGGAACACAATCATGAATACTAATTTTCTCATTTAAACATGAACTCATCAAAAACATGCATAACATAAGGAGACCATGGAAACACATATTCACACATGACTCCAAAACATGAAACAAGCTACAAGGAACTCTTGGTCTCAAGCTTGAATAAGAATAGAAGGAAAGAGATAAGGATATCAAAAATCTCAACAACCTCACTATTTAACATACTATCCCCCACTTAGGAGAAAACCCAACTAAGGCTATCATGAAAACAACATAGGAACCTCAATACAACATTCACAACCATAAGGAAGTATCACTTACTGGTGCCTTTGTTTGAATTAGCTCATTTGTCCTTGTTAGCTTGAAGCACATAGAACCGGTTTCTCTTTGGAGTAGTAGGATCTGGGCCATCAAGAGAAGCTTGCTTATCTTTCCTTCCTTTTGCTGAGAGTGTTGGGCAATCTCTCATCTTATGACCCTTTTTTCCATTCCGAAAGCACCCATGTGTGACGGCAAGTCACTTACCCAAATGTTGCTTCCCACACTTGGCACATTTAGGCCTCTTAAAAGAAGAACCACTTCCATTCCCTCCTTGAGGTTTAGGGTTAGACACCCTATCATTGTTGTCATTGGAGGATTCTTGATTGTAGAACCTCTTTTTGGACTTCGGTTGACTTTGTTCTTCGGACCTAGACCTCTTCATCTCTCTACTCTTTCTCTCAAGTTTGGACTCCTCAATAGATTAAGCATACACCATAAGTGTAGAAATGTTATGTCATCATGGAGCATCGTCATACGACACTCTTCCTTAAATAGGTAGGATACACCACCCACAAAGCTACTCATCTCATCTCTAGGATTGGACACCAAAGATGGAGCATACTTAGACAATCGGGTAAACTTCAAGGAATACTCCTCCACACCCATGCTACCTTGTCTAAGGTTTATAAACTCCTCCACCTTACATTCCCTCCTCTCACAGGGAAAGTACCTACCAAGGAAAGCTTTCTTAAACTCCTCCCATTCTATAGGACCCACCTTTATAGGCCTATTGCTTTTCCATTGAGTGAACCAAACTTGGGCAACATCTTTCAATTGATAGGAAGCTAGCTCTGCTTTCTCTCAAGAAGTTACCCCCGTAGTATTGACTATCTTACATACTTAATCCAAAAAATCTTGGGGAACCTCTCCCACCAAAAAATCTTGGGGAACCTCTCCCACCTTGGAACCAAGAAAAACTGGAGGGTTCATCCACACAAAGACCCTCAACCTAGAAGCCATAGTACTCTCAATAGCATTCACTATAGGGCCCACATCTCTAGTAACTTGGGTCGTAATAGCTTGGGCCAAGGTTAGAAAAGCCGACCTAATTTCATCATTATTCATAGCCAGAGCTTCAACCAGAATTTCATTCCCTTGAGGAACTTGGTCACCTTGAGTACCTTGGGGATCTTGGGGAGGAACTCCCTCATTCACTGAAAATGGCTCAAAGTCGGCAAAAGTCATATGCCGATGTGAGATGAAGAGATCTTTAGTTTGATGCTCATGATTGGGTTTACTTGAAAATTTCACCCACGAAGGGTGTAATGAGGTTTGGTAATGGAAGCATAGTCCCCGATATGTAGGCCCATATAAGATTTTGAAACATGTTGGTAAGGTTGCATATGAATTAGAGTTGCCAAAGGAGTTGGCATCGGTGCATTAGGTTGTCCAAGTCTCTATGTTGAAGAAATGTGTTGGTGATCCAACATTTATAGTTCCCTTAGAAGTGTTAGGAGTTAAGGAAAATCTTTCCTACGAAGAAGTTCCAATTGAAATTTTAGACTGACAAGTCAAGAGGTTGAGAAATAAATAAGTAGCATTCGTGAAAGTGTTATGGAGGAATCAGTTAGTTTTGGGTGCTACATGGGAGGCCGAGGCCGATATGATGTCCCGATATCCTCATCTCTTTCCTTTTACTTCTACTCTAGCTTGAGGTAATGAGTTCCTCATAGTTTATTCGTATTTTGGAGTCGTGTGTCTTACATGCATTTGAGCATGTTGTTAGCATGGAGTTGATGTTTCCTCCTTGGATGTTAGCTTAGACTTGAAGCTTTCTCCTCGGATTTGGGTATTTCATGCATGATGGGTTGTTAGTTTTAGTTTCACCCCTCTTATGATGTTTTTGGTATGTCTTAGCTTGGAGTGGATATTTAATCCTTGGTTAAATGCATTTAGATGAAGTTGCATTGATTGTTGGGTTGTTAGTTCCTCTCCTACTCTTTTAATACCAGCTTGAATCTCATTTGGGATGACTGTCCCTAAGGGGAAGATAATGTAACACCATGGATTTATAGAAAGGAAAAATATTCCTTTTCTTAGCAGACTCGGTGAAGTAAGGAGTGAATGCCGAGTGACTTGGCCATCCACCAAGTGGAAACCCCCCTCGCCTTTTGTCTTGATCTCAATGTTTGGTGTTTTGGAACTTTAGGTGAGCTAAGTCAAGATCGTAGTTCCGTTTAGCGTGTCGCCAAAGTACCTTCCTCATCGCCTTATTGACTTTATCCAAGAGTCGACTTACTGTAATTTTCGGCGAGCTGAAGGCTCACTAGGGGAGTCGTTGAGTGGCCTTTTACTAGCTTTAGCATGAGTTGTTTATAGTTTTTAAGTTACGATCTTAAAAGCCTTTTAAGATTATTTTAATTTGTTTCCATGTCATTTTACAATTTACCTAAAGACCTATATAAGGGTATTTCCCCAAATTTCTCTAATTTTAAATAATTCTCTCAGATCCCTAAAAGAAGATCAAGTTCTTCCTCTCCAAAATATTTCTCTCTAGAAAACATGATGAAGAAGGGTTTAACCTACTGTTTCAAGGCAAGTCTCCAATTCCATTATTGAAGATCAGTAATTTAGCTTCAAGGTATGATAATTTTCATCCATGGATTCCTTCTATCCATGGAGTTCCCAAATTCCTCTATTTTTCAAAGTTAGAAATCCCTAATGGAGTTAGGGTTTTCTTCAATTGTCATGGGTTCTATTGATTATTGATTTAAATCATTAAATGATGGTATCTTATGCATGAATTGATGAAATACTATGATTTTATGATGATTCCCTTATGAGCCCATGTAATCCCCATGTTTTCAAGTTATGATCATATGATGTGGGATTTTGATTATAAAGGAAGAGTTTTATGAAATTAAGGATGTATTTGATAGAGTTACATGAATTTATGGTGAAATCCATAACAATCCCATTTTTTCTAAATGTCGATGATTGAAAGTGGTTTTGAACCTTGGAAGGTAAATTATGGAATTACGCATGTCTTTATGAAATCTATGCAAGTGTTTTAAAGATTCTTTGAGAGTAAAGTATCAATAATGATGATTGTTGTTATGTTGTTGAAAGGATTTCTCATATACACATAAAAGAATGATGTGAAAGGTTTTCTCACATAATAAGAATTCTAAGGTTGAAAGGTCTTCTCAACTAATTGAATCAAAGAATTAAGAGCTTTCCTAATGACTTAGGTTGGATTGGTTATTAAATGATACCTTTCAATGGATGATGATTTAGCTTGGGCCAAGAGGACATGCCCTTCCATGGATAATAGGAACAAGAAAGAAATGACTATTCCGTGGGATTTATGCTTAGCACCGAGGGGATATTGAGATGGAAGTTCTCCCATTAGTAGATGTCAGCTTTCTAAAAGCAATCTCCTTATCCCTTACCTATGTGCCCCTATAGGATGATTATCTAGATACACATTAGCTAGTGGATCCACCTAATCTAGAAGTTTATGGTCTTTACCTTGGAAAGTAGGACACCTCTTTTCGGTGTGGGAGACATCAAGGGACCATGTTATATGTCACGTGGTCTCAATGTCGGTTAAGGCTACTTCCCACGTTAATAATGAACTAAGGTTACTTCAAGAAGTATCTTATAAGTGTTCAAAGGTTTCAATGATGTTAACTTGCATTGATCATGTTTTATGACTTATGTCTTCTAACCCTTGTATATCATGTTTTAGCTTGGTCAATTGCATGTTATGAAATGTCCCCTTTTAGCATGATTTAAATGGTTTGTGCATAGCTATCATACTTGGTACATTATTTTGTACTAACAGATACTCTTGGCTACATTTTAACAAATATAGGGTCCAATTGTCATGTTTCCCAGTTTCGTGGCTAGCGGTTGACTTTGAGATTCTGAGTTTTTGTGAGACCATATGATTCTAGGACAGATTATATCATTTCATTTTCTTTTTCGTATTTCAGTTTTGCACATGATGTATGGGCTAGCACCAAATATCATTCTATTTATTAAATGGCTATTAAGACAAGTGTTTTAGACTTCCGCTTTTCTTTTATAAAACTATTGGACTTGAAATGTTATTTTACTCTTATTGTTTTATTTCTTATGTTATGAATGCTAAGTGGCTTGTATGGGGCCTCTCATCGTCCTATAAGCCATGTTACATGTAGGGGTACCCCTGGGTCGTGAGATGAATTTCACACAAATGTCTCAATATGCTCCCACAATGGTTACCGATCCTAGAGCAAAGATGAGTAAGTTTGTTTCGGGTGTATCTGAAATGGATGTTAAGGAATGTCGTATCGTAATGCTTGTTAATGACATAGAGATTTCTCGTCTTATTGTTCATACCCAACAAATCAAAGTGGAGAAACTTAAGGAAAGTCTAGGGAGACAAAGAGGGCTATATAAAACTGGTGATGGTAATTTCTGTCATGCAAGGTTTGATGGACATGGTCATCCTATATTTCGACAAAGGTTTTTGGGTCAATATTCCTCCAATGATCCTATTAGGTCTAACAAAGAGAGGGTGTCTAACCCTAAGCCTTAATTAGGAAATAGTAGTGGGTCCTTATTGCCTAAGTATCGAATTAAGCATGAGGTTAAGTGTCTAGCGGGTTCCAATGCTTGCTTTTGTTGTGGTAAGATAGACCACAAGAAAAGAGATTGTCCTTAAACTGCTAAAAAATAGGGAAATAATCACCGAAGGGCTCAACCTAATCCTACATCCAATCCAAGTGGTTCGGGTCCAAATTCTTGCAAGCAAAACAAATTCTATGCACTTCAGGCTCGTGGTGAGAAAGAGGGTTCTCCCAACGTGATTAACGATATATTGAAAGTCTTCAAACTTGATTGTTATGTTTTACTTGATCCTGGTGCTACCTTGTTTTTTAGACGCCATATGTTGCTATGAGGTTTGATCTCCTTTCAGATGTGTTGTTAGATCCATTTTTCATCTCTACTCCTGTTGGTGATTATATTGTGGCTAAGAGGGCATATAAAAGGTGTCCCGTTTCCTTATCCCATAGAGTTACTCTTCTTAACTTGGTAGAGCTTGATATGCTAGATTTTTATGTTATCCTTGGTATGGATTGGCTACACTCATGTTATGCTTCTATTGATTGTAAAACTCATTTAGTCAAGTTTCAGTTACCGAATGAGCCTGTCCTAGAATGGAAAGGGGGAAATTATATGCCTAAGTGTTAGTTTGAGTCTTTAAGCTAGAAATAATATTGTTAAGGGTTGAATTTACCATCTAGTTAGGGTAAGGGATGTAGATTCTAAAAACCCTACTCTTGAGTCGGTCCCCTTTGTTAATGAGTTTTTGGAAGTATCCCCATATGATTTACCCTATATTCCTCCCTAAAAGGAAATAGACTTCGGTAATGACCTTCTCCCAGATACGCAACCTATCTCTATCCCTCCTTACCGAAAGGCCATGACAAAATTTAAAGAATTGAAGGAGCAATTGAAATACTTTTTGGATAAGGGTTTCATCTGACCGAGTATCTCTCTATGGGGTGCTCTAGTGTTTTTTGTTAGAAAGAAAGATGGTTCTCTTTGTATGTGTATCGACTACTGGCAATTGAACAAGGTCATAGTGAAGAATAAGTATCCTTTTCTAAGGATAAATGATTTTTTGACCAACCTCAAGGAGCGAGTTACTTCTCTAAGATTGACCTTCAGTCGGGTTATCACCAATGGAGGGTGAAGGAATATAATATTCCGAAAATAGCCTTTTGAACTTGGTATGGTCATTATGTGTTTTTGGTACGGTTGTTTGGTTTGACTAATGCTCCGGTGGCATTGATGGATTTGATGAATAGGGTGTTTAGACAATACATTGACGTGTATTTGATTGTGTTCAATGATGATATATTGATATATTCAAGGAGTAAGGATGAGCAAATAAATCACTTGAGGATTGTGTTGCAAATTCTCAAAGACCAACAATTCTTTCCAAAGTTTAGCATGTGTAAGTTTTGGCTTTGGTCTATAGCTTTTCTTGGTCATATTGCTTCAAGTAAGGGTATTGAGGTAAATCCTAAGAAGACGGATGTGGTCAAATGTTGGCCTTGACATCTATCTCCTTTAGATATTAGAAGTTTCTTGGGTTTAGCTAGTTACTATAAAAAGATTTGTTGAGGGGTTTTCTTTGATTGCCTCACCATTGACATCATTTACTCTAAAGAAAGCTAAGTTCATATTGTTCGAAGCATGTGAGAAGAGATTTAAGGAATTTTGACCTTACCGAAAGGGACTGATGGTTTTGTTGTTTATTGCGATGCCTCGAGAATTGGGTTAGGATGTGTTCTTATGAAAATAGAAAAGTTATTGCCTATGCTTCAAGGCAACTAATGTTCATGAAAATAATTATCCTACCCATGACCTTGAACTAGGCGGTTGTTTTTATCTTAAAGATTTGCAGGCATTATTTGTATGGTGTTCATGCGGATGTCTTTACCGACCATGAGAATTTACAATATGTGTTTAATCAAAAGAATTTAAATCTTTCCCAAAGAACGTGGATTGAGTTATTGAAATATTTTGATATGAGTGTTCTCTATCACCTTAGTAAAGCGAATGTCGTGGCGGATGCTCTTAGTCGGATATCAATGGGTAGTGTTGTTCATAATGAAGAAGATAAGAAGGAGTTGGCTCGAGATGTTCATAGATTGGCCCAGTTGGGTGTTCAGTTAGTGGACTTCACCAACGGTGGTGTTATGGTCCACAATGGTTCAGAATCGTCTTCTGTGGAGTATCTGAAAAGCCAAGCAAGGTCTTGATCTAATTTCTGTTGAATTGAAGGAAGCAGTGCTTAAAAGGTTCATAGAGGCTTTCTTCTAAGGGGGAGATGGTGTACTTAGATATCAGTGTCGTTTATGTGTTCCTAATGTTGATGACTTGTGGGAATAGGTCTTGTCAAAAGCCCATAGCTCTCGGTATTCCATTCACCTGGGTGCCACCAAGATGTGATGTGATTTGCTGGAGATTTATTAGTGGAATAGGATGAAAAAGGATATTGCGGGATTTGTGGCAAAGTGTTCTAACTGTCAACAAGTTAAAGTTGAGCATAAAAAATGGGGAGGTTTGTCCCAAGACATTAGTATTTCTACTTGAAGTGGGAAGATGTGATTATGGAAATCATTGTTGGTTTGCCTTACACTCGGCCACAATATGACTCGATTTGGGTTAGAGTAGATCGGATGATGAAATCACCTCATTTTATCCCCTTTAGGTTTCTCATTCGGCGGAAGATTATACTAAGGTGTAGGTGAGAGAAATAGTAAAGTTGCATGGAGTGCCTTTATCCATTATCTCTAATCATGGCACCCAATTAACTTCTCAGTTTTGGAGATCTTTTCAAAATGGGTCTTGGTACTCGTGTTAAGCTTAGTATGGCCTTCCATCCACAAACTGATGGGCAAGCGGAAGGTACTATACAAACCTTGGAAGATATATTGAGAGCTTGTGTGATTGATTTCAAGGGTAATTGGGATGATCACTTGCCTTTGATTGAGTTTTCTTATAAATATAGCTATGACTCGAGTATTGGTATGGCTACATTAGAGGCTTTGTGTGGTAGGAGGTTTAGATCTCCTATAGTTTTGTTTGAGGTAGGTGAAGTTTTCCTAATAGGGCTCGAGTTGGTCCATGATGCCATGGAAAAAGTTCAACTTAGTAGAGAGAGGTTGAAAATGGCTCAAAGTTGGCAAAAATCATATGTCAATGTAAGAAAAAGAGATCTTTAGTTTGATATTCATGATTGGGTTTACTTGAAAATTTCACCAATGATGGGTGTAACGAGGTTTTATAAGAAAGGGAAGCTTAGTCTCTAATATGTATGCCCATATTAGTTTTTGAGGCGTATTGGTAAGGTTGCTTATGAACTTGAATTGCCTAATGAATTTACATTGGTAAATCCCATTTTCCATGTCTCTATGCTGAAGAAATGTGTTAGTGATCCAACCTCTATAGTTCCCTTAGATAGTTTGGGGGTAAGGAGAATCTTTTTACAAAGAGATTCCAGTTGAGATTGTTGATCGACAGTTCATGAAGATGAGAAATAAAAAAGTTGCTTCCATGAATGTGTTGTGGAGGAATCAGTTAGTTGAGGGTTCTACTTGGGAGGCCGAGGCCGATATTATGTCCCGATATCCTCAGTTAGTTAAGGGGCAGGACCCACGCCTTGTGGATGAGTCAACGCCACGTGGTTGGGCTCCATAGGTCAAGTTCCCAAATCCAATGTCTTTGAACCTCAAACCACGCCAAACCAGTACGGGCCGAAGGTCAACCTACTCCCCGTGGTCGGTCTTTCATGGATAAGGCAGTAGAGATGGTTAAGTTGAGAACTTATGGGTCTTTCCAATTTTAATTAGGATTAAGTGGTGTCATTTTACCCTAATCTAGACCACCTATATAAAGAATTTAGACTTCTAAATTAAGTCATCCTAGGTCATTATTTTAAACTCCCATAATAAACCAAATTCTCTATCAAATATTGTCTCTATAGAAAGAAGAAGAAGAAGAAGAAGGAGGTTCAAGCTAGGTCAAGTCCTCCAATCTTCAAGCTTTTGTGGGCATTGTAATCAAGGTAAGATGACTTATTCATTCATATATTCCTTTCATCCATGAAGCCCCATGTTTTCCCAGATTTAGAAGAAGAATTTCTCAAGTCAAACTAGGGTTTCTTGTTATATTATGGGTTACGATCCAATAGAGTGGATTATGATTGTTTATGATTGTTTATGGTGTAATTACATGTTTTTAGTATGATTATACATGTATTCATGCTTAACCTATTATTCTAGAGTAAGTTTGATATAATTAGGTTTTATGCCATGAAAGGGGAAATTAAGGGCTTAGATGTGATCTTCTAGGATTGATGAATTACATTACAAATTTCTTGAGATGGAAGCACATAGACATGAATTGCTTAAGAGTAAAGCATATGGACATGAATTAACTAAGATCAAGTATGCATGATGAATTATGAATTGTAAGGCTTGAGATTAGGATTGTCTTGAGACTAAGGCTTGGATGATGAATGATTATTGATAGGTCTTTTAGAATAAAGCTTATATGTATAAATATAATAGTAAGGCTAGAGAGTAAAGCTAACATGATGAGTTAAGACTAGTAAGACTTTGATAGGGAAGCTATATGATGAATGTGAGTTATATATGGTATTGTTGTGGAAGATTTAACCATTATGAATGTATGCGATTATGCATGCTCTTATAAAATCTATGTGAATGCTTTAGGACCACTTTGAGAGTGAAGTGTTAATAACTATGATATTATTGTGGTTGTGTTGATTTAAAGGCTATTCTTATGAACACATAATGAACATGACGTGAAAGGTTTTCTCACATAGAATGATTCTAGGTTGAAAGGCTTGCTCACCTAAAATGAATCTTAAGGCATTTATGTAAACTTACATGAGTCTAGAGGTGATTCCCTAAGACCTTCATATGAGAAGGATATGAGGTGAGCTCCCATATTCCTATGTTAGGAAGCAAGAGATGAAAAACATGAGGTGATTACCCATTTCCATTTAATGAGTAGTGTGAGGTGACTACCGTAAATCTATAACTCCTAAACCAAGACAAAAGGTGAGTACCCATTAGCTTTATTGTTGGTCATGGAGGTGAATACCTATGATCCTTATTAAATTATAAGGAGGTGAAAACCTATATCATTTCATGTTGGGAATGAAGGAAAATACCAATGATTCCCTATAATGGTTATGGAGGTGAATACCTATGACTATACAATAAAGGCAAGAGGTGAATGGCCATTAGCCTTTATAATAGACATAGAGAGGGGAGTCCTTATGTTTTGAAAGTAAGCAAGAATAATGTGAACTATGAAATAATAAGAATGACTAGTGTGGATTGTAGCTTGAAAGGCCTTCCATGGCAGGTATGACTAGAGGTGATTTCCCTTGTCTATGAATGATAAGATAAGGATGAGATCGAAAGAGGATGAACAAGTATGATGACCTAAAGTGGTTTACTTAGCATGGGTTAGATTTATGGAGTCATATTCATGCATTGCACAAGTATGATTTAAGGTTACTTATGAAGTGTTTCTGTTATATTATATTGATCGAGATGCATTGATTATGCCTATGACTATATTGTTATCTCTTCTACTTATAGCCTATGTCTTATGATGATGTCTCTTATGCTTATGACTTATGTTATTATCTCTTATGATTATGGTATATGTTTTATGTTGACTAATGCCTATATTATGCTTATGTTGATAATTTATGCTAGCCATCATATTTAGTACATTATTGTACTATCACATACTCAGGCCTATATTCTTATCAAATGTAGGGTCTGACGATATTGACTTCCATTCTCTTGGCTAGAATCATATTAGAAGAAAACAAGTGAAGACTTGGTGAGTCCTCTGAGCATCGAGGACTTGATCACATTTCCTTTTATGCCTTTCTTTTATGTTTAGAATTTTGTATGGGCTGCGTGCCTAACTCTTTTCAAATATTAGATAGTCTTAGATAAGTGTAACACTTCCGCTTTATTTTTTGAGACTTTGATTGTATTGGAAAAATAATTTAAATTTCTGCACCATTTTCTATTCTCTTATGTTATGATACGGTTCATGGATGCATTGATGCCCTGTCCTACAGGTTCGTGGGTGAGTTTAGGAACTTGTCATCTTGGGCCCTGACCCACGACCCCCACCTACAGGGCGTGGGTCCACCTACTGGCAGCTTGGGCAAATTTGGGGAGCTTTGGGGGTTAGGCTTTAGGGTCCTCCTCAAGGACCCTTGGTTGGTCCTTCGGGAGTCGTACCTTGACGTTTAACCCCTAAATCCCTCAATCCAAGCTTGGGAATTCATTTTAAAACATAAACCCCATATCAAACTCAATCAATACATTCATTAGGCTATAGTTTCACCTACTAGTTTTTCGAGTCGTTAGACAATGTTAAAGACTTCCCACTTCGTTTTATGAGAGTTTGATTTTTATGAAAAATGTTTTAAATTTCCGTACTTTTCTATTATCTTATGTTATGATATGCTAAGGGGCTTGTATGAGATCCTTCGGGGTTGAGTACTCCTTTTTACATTTAGGGTGTACTCCTGGGTCGTGACATTTTTCCAACTTCTAGAGAGAGAATTTTTTAGAGGAGTGATGAGTATGATATTTTGACTTATTTAGGGATTTGTTTTGATATTATAGTATCCTCAAATGCCTAATTTATGCCTTAAACTGGTGTTAAAGTGTAGATTTGCAACATTTAAGGCTAAGGAGCAAGGCAAGGACAGTATCGGGCAATAAGGAGAAACCAAGATGAAGAAGTGATGAAAAGTGATCCTGGTGATCGCCATGACCACTCGGCGCACCACTGAATGGCTCTTCTAGCTTGCATAAAGTTCTAGCGTGAATAAAGTTCTAGTGTGCTAGCCCTTGGGAGATAAACCAAATTGGCTATAGAAATGGGCATTCGGTGAATCGCCGATCCACTCCGCGATGGCAACCTTGATCGCCCAAAGTTACAGAACCTTGAGGACAACTGACCAATGCAAATCGGCAATAGATTGGAGCAAACGGCAGATCACCAACCTACTTGGTGAAGCCTGACTTATCTCGCCTAATGGATTTTTAGGCCCAAACTTGGGTAACTATAAATTGAAATTCGATATGAAGATTCATCATCATGCGATCATTTAGTCTAGTTTTCTCTTAGTTTTTGAGCTCCATTGTAGACTTTGAAAATTTTGAGGCTCAAACATGAAGATTTTCAAGTGGGTTTTTGAATTTACTCAATTTGGACCATTGTAAAGAGTTGAGAATATTTACCTGGATCATGGCTAATGTATTTGGTAATCATTTCTCTATTTTTATGATGTGTATCTAAAACCCCATTTCTTAGGATGTGATCATGTGTTTATTTGTCTAATTGGGTTATGCGTATTGTTGTTTGATGATGAAATTGTTTGTTTTAATGTGGGTTTAATCATCAGCTGAGTTTTAATCTATGAATTATAGTTGCAAATGCAATTCTAATTTTGAGTTCTTGGCTTGCTTGAGAGAGAGATTTTAGAACCAAAGCTTTTGATTAATGATTTGTTGGCATTGGGTTGATATAGGTTCATCAAGAGAGAGTGAACCCTAAACCCAAATTTAATTATCTAGCTCGAGAGAGTGGATGCATTATGGTTGTGGGCTGGTTATCTAGTTAACTTTGTTGATATTCTAATGAAAGCACCTGAACCGTAATAGTTGTTCAAGAGAAAGCTATTGCATTTAAAGTCCAGCCTTCCCATAATATTTCAGCAAATTATTGTTAAATTTCGATTACCCATATAGTGTAATTAGTTTATAAACGATCACAACCTGAGAATTCATCATAATATTGTTGTTTCCCCTATTTTCATTCTTGTTTCAGCTGTTAATTGCAAATCCAAATCTCGATCTGACATTCGTTATCATCCCTTTAGATTTGTTTGTATGTTTTCAATAACTTTTATTTTATTCCTATAACCTCTTAGACCACATTTCCACTTCATAATTGAATTTGAGCATGTACCGCTCCCTGTGGGTTCGACCCCAACTCTTCATTGGGTTTTATACTAGTTAACAACCATTTACACCTATAATCAGATGATGTAGGTGTACTTGAGATGTTAATCAAAATGGCTCTACTGTCGGGGAGTGGTGTTGTGTATAATTCTATTATTGAAGTTTAATTGTGATATTTTAGGTTGTAGTTGAATAGACTTAATTTGGTTTGTGTTTGTGTTGTTTATGTTGAACAGAGGAAGAGGTGAGCGTGAGCGGGAGTAATTGTAGCCAAGTGGGCCACCAAGATGATATTGGGAATCTTATTGATGTGAATGACCCAATCCAATTGGGTGGTGTTGGTGCAATACTTCTACCTCCAATTCAAGGAAATGATGTCTTCCATGTTACTAGCACAATGCTACAACTCCTCCAAATGAAAGGTCTATATGGAGGATTGGAACACGAAAACCCCCATTAGAATATTCGAAACTTCGTGGATGTTTGTGGTCGGTTCTCATCCAAGAACATATCACAAGAATCAGTCCGTCTCAGGTTGTTTCCATTTATGGTGATGGGTGAAGCTAGCAAATGGTTAGCTAAGTTGTCGAGGGATTCCATCACCTCTTCGGATGAACTGGCAACAGCGTTCAATGTGAGATTCTTACCCCGTCAAGGATGATGACGCTCAGAGATAGCATCCAAGGTTTCAAATGGTTGGAAGGTGAACCATTCCATGAGATATAGTTGAGGTTTATGAAGTTGGTACTTCAATGTCAACTCACGGACTGACAAACCATATATTGTTACCATACTTCTATAGGAGTATAGAATTGGTGAACTTAGGAGTTGTTGATCAACTTGTTCCCGGAGGTATAATGCAACAACCCTATGAAGTAGCGTCTCAACTCCTTGATTGCATGACCAATATCAACAGAACATGGTACACTCATGAAGACCTAGTGTCTCCTCTTACTTTTGGGATGACAAAAGAACAGATCAAGAAGGATTAAAAGAGAGACCAAAATAAGGGTAAAATGATGACACAACTGGATATCTTGGCGAAAAATGTAATGGGGAGTAGCTTGAAGAATGTTAATGATGTGTGTGTCTGTGGAGTAAACCCTGAGGAAGTGCAATTTGAGGCGTTGTACAATGAAGAAGTGAACTTCCTTGCAAATGAATGAAGACATTTTCGTTCCAACTATCCAAAGTCGGGTGGAAATCCAAGTTGGAATGGAGATGATGGATGGAGAGATCGTGAGAGGGAATAGAGTGATTGCAATGCTAATTGGGAGGAAAGAGATGGTTACAAGGAGATATATGTCCCACCCCATGACTGTCAAAAGCCCGAGGAACCGGGAAATGCCCGTACGGAAGACATGCTCTCACACATTCTCAATTAGGTAAAGGGTCGGACAAAGTTTTGAAAGAAATAAAAGAAGACGTCTCTACACTTAATCAGACGGTTACTTCCCATTCAGTGTCAATGAAGCAATTGGAAATGCAAATGGGTCAATTTTCTTTTCATTTGAACCCAAGGCCAAAAGGGAGCGTACAAAGTGATACCTTTGCAATCCCGAAGAATGATCCTTGAAAATGTATCCACTTCGTTCTACGACATTAAATAAGGGGCTTCTTGGGAGGCAACCAAAGTTTTTGATGCTTTAATTTTGCTTTTGAATAATGAGTATTGATTTTGCAGGTTGAAAAGTTAAAAGTGTTGGAAAATGGGTACTTTGGCGAGCCAAAAGTCCAATTGGTGACTCGTCGAACAGGTCAGGGGGCCCTGAGTTGGACCGCAGTTAGAACCACCCATCTTGAAGGGGAACTCTGTAAAACTTGGCGAGCCAAAAGCTTAGTCGGTGACTCGTCGAACAGATCGGTGAGCTTGACTTTGTTCGTCGTTTGAACCCCCAAATTGTTGGGAGTTCTGTAAAACTCGGCGAGAAAAAATACCACTCGGTACATCCTCAAGTTGTTTGGCAGGGGTGACTTATTCCGCCAATTGGAGCACGAAAGGAAAGGTTTTAAAGGCCAAATGGTTTAAAATTTAAAAATCCTTCATCTTCTCCCATTTTCAACTCTATTACTCTCACCCAAATAGTATATTATTCATATTTTTTCTCATTTTTACTCTCATTTCACTTTGGATCTTTTCTTGGGATTTTGGAACTTTTCCGTCTAGCATTTCAATAAAATTTTGGCATAAAGGTTGGTTTTCCGAATCCTATACTCTAATTGTGGTTGAACTCAAATGTAATCGGTAAATTGTTGTTGATAATTTTTGGGTAGTATGATTTTATCATTGTTAAATTATTGGTTTACCCGTAATGAATTGAATTTGTTCGTAATTGCTAGTAAATGATTGATTCCCTTATTGTGCTTGTTTAAAATTGTGTTTAAATTTTTTGGGTTACGGTAATTTTGTGTTGGGTCTAGTGGGGTGAAGTCTGAGTAACTCCAGATTGTGCTAAATGTCTAATTTTACCTAATGATTGAGCGGTTGATGACATTTTTAAAGGCAAAAGACATCAAATGACCAATTTTGGCCAAATCAAGGGAAGTTTGAGTTCTCCTAGGATATGGGTAGTATGGGTCTTACCTTTTCATAGTTTCGGTGTTTAATTTTATTTTTAGGGGCTTTGGGCTTGATTTTGAAGCAAAGGGGTGAAAAACTAGCACGTTAGGCCATTTGGCAAGTTGAGTCGAGCTTGCAGACTGGTTCGATAGTTCACCAAACACCCCTAGATTGCCCTTAATTTCCTTCAATATTTAATTTGTATTATGTATCATTCGGCAAGATGCCTGAGCTAGCCGAGTTAACTCGGTGACTCACCAAATGTCCCTCTTGATCGCCCTTCAGCGTCCCTAAATCGCTAAAATACACTGTAACTTTTGGTGAGCTATTTCTTGCTCTCCGATTGGTGTCGACGATCCACCAAAAGGCCCTGGACATCACCGATATCTTTTGAATTCTGGACATGTTCACTCTATAACTTTTGGCGAAACCCAATCTGTCTAGCCAAAGTGTTTTATTGACCCACCGAACAGTTCAGCGAGTCTTTCTGCAACTTATATTCTACACTTTTTCTGAACCTTTTTTTAACACTTTTCTATATTATTTGCTGAAATGGCTATATCCAAAGTGTCCAGAAGAGATATGTCTCCTTGTAAGCCGGTACGTGGAGTGACTATTGATGGGCATGTAGTTGCATGCCGAGCACAAGCATAAAAACTCACTACAAAGGGAGTCAAAGACAAAGGTAAGGGCAAGGCGCCCGTGGCTGTGACACTGGAGGCCAGCTCTGATAGTGAGGGAGTCTACGAGACTCACCTCTCCTCATTAGACAATGAGGGAGAGTCCGAGGTTTCACAGGCTTTGATCTCTGAGCCTGAGGACGACCAACTATTATAGGCCCGGAGAATAGAGCTTCGCTCCAAGGCGATGCATGATCCATCTAGGATCCTGGTGCCTCCTCCTCCTCCATCTTCAGCACATATGGTCGTCCAGGTGCAACCAGTATAGGGTCCTCCTCCCTGGTCTCTCAAAAGACTAAAGGCCAAGGGATTGAGGTCTATTCTTGAGGAGAAGAGATTGTCCACAGAAATTGTTGTGGAAAGGTATCCAGACATATGGAACACTCAAAAGTTCCATAATTTCAAAACTTTCACCAAACCCTGAGGCCCTTACATTCCTTATTGGGTCTAGGAGTTCTATGCAGCTGATGGAGACTTGGTGCCAAAAAGGAAGAAGAAGGCCAGTGCCTTCAAGTTGACTCTTTGATAGTCCGGGGCAAGAAGGTGAAGTGCGAATGTGACGACATAAATATTGTTTTGGGGTGCACTTATAACTTTATGCATGATTATATCGACTTGGTCCAAAAGAAGACCTTAGAGGACCTAAAGCGTTGGCTGGTAATCCTTCTTTCCGACATCACCCCGAGGTGGATTGAGGCTGGAGCACCGATAGAGAAGAAGGATGTAACATGGCTTCTAGGTATTGGTTTCGGTTCATTAGCAGCATTATCATGCCATCTAAAAATGAATCCATACTCAGACACCCAAAGTTAGCATGCTTAGAAGCTCTTATTTCCCGCCAGAAGATGAATCTGGGGCTATTAATTGAGGAGGAGATGGCAATGAGGACCAAGTAGAGATAAGCTTCGCTCCCATTCCTAGTGTTGATCACCGAGCTATGCAAATGGGCTCGTGTTCCTCAAGATAAGAATATGGATATGGAGGTGACACCCCCTACTCTACTGACATCCGGCGTACTGAGATCGAGTACCAGTGGGATGAGGCTGAGAGGAGGAGGGTAGCCCCGGTGGACACATCCCCGGAGGTTTATGCTGATATGATCCCTATAGAGGCTGTCATGCATAATCAGGCTAGTCAGCCCTCAGGTACATCTATACCTCCTTCTTCGTAGACTCCTAACTCATTTGATGCACCCCCTCACCCTAGATCTTCTGCTACTGTTGCTTCTACCTCTAGGCCTCTGATTACCCAGGCCATGCTTTACAAGATTGGCAGTTAGCCCATTCTGCTGATGTGCGTGCATCCTAGTTAGAGGCTGTTATTCCAAGGATGATCGATAGGGCCATTGTTGGTGTGTTGACTCCCCTCAAATCTGAAATTGATAGCCACAACTTGGCCCTATATGACTTAACAGTGAGAGTGGGGGAATGTGAGAAGGGCCAGGGAGCCACTAATGAGGTGATGGATTTGAAGGCGGACATTACTGAGTTGTGAAAGAATGTGGTCCAGCTGAAGTCCACTTATATGTCCCTGATCTTTTTTCACGACCCAAGGGTACCCTCTAAATATAACAAGGTACATACGACCCAGAAAGACACCATGTAAGCCACTTAGCATATCATAACATAAGCATAGAACAATAAAGAGTAAAAACACATTTCAAGTCCAAAATTTTCATAAAGGAAAGTGGAAACCTAGACTTGTCTCAATTTATAGCCATCTATTACAATAGTTGAAATGAAATAAGCCATAGACCATGCGTCATTTTCCAAAAATTAAATACAAGGAAAGAAATTATTAAGTGAAAACATCTGTCCTCGAATCCTGAGGACTTAACAACAAGCTCAGAGAAATTATCAAATCCAAACTTTAGCCACAATGATAACCACCTTGAGAACAGGACCTTACACTTGGAAAAAATGTAGAAAAATATGTGTTAGTACAAAAATGCACTAAGTATGTTAACCATGCATAAATTCATGAAAACATGCTAAAAGGGTCATTTTAGTTGAATGCATGCAATTTACTAAGTTAAAGCATCATTTTGAAGATAATGGAAAAGCATAAGTCATAAGCATAATCAACTCATAGATCATTATACCTTAAGAGGAACATACCATAAATACCCTCAAAGCATACTTGTGCAATGCATGAATAAGATACCATAATCTCACCCATACTTAGTAAAGCTTCTTGACTAGCTATAGTCCATAATTCATATTGTTGCTCATACTAGCATAAATGGGATAAACCTTAACCGACATAAACCATGTGAGCTTAACATGAAATCCAGTGTCTACCCCACACCGAAAATGGGTTGTCCTGCTTGCCTAAGGTAGAACCATACTCTTAGCTTAGGCTGATCCACTAGCTAAATACCTATGAGGGAACTTAGTTTATTGGATAAGGGAATTGTTACTAGAAACCCGACCTGTACTATCGTGATGGCTTCCATCCCAAGAGATTGCTCCTAGAAACCCGGCCTCTACTATCATGAGGGCTTCCATCTCAATCACTATCTACTAGGTGCTAAGCCTTTATTCCCACAGAATTCATAATAAGTCTTGACTTAAGTTCATAATCATGGAATAATGTCTTGACACACAATCTAACATAATTCTTAAGATAGCTCCTAGATTCAATAGGTGAGAATAGACTTTCAACCCTAGAATCAAAATATTGTATATGAGGATACCATTCAACAACACAATAACTAGATCATAATTATAATCACTTTACTCTCAAAGTGTTCTTAAAGCATATGCATAAATCTCATAATCATGCATAATTCTCATACTTTTCCCTTCAAGGATCAAAGGTCATATTCAAGCAACATATCTAGAATTACTATATAAGACATGGATAATAACATGTTTCAAGTAACCCAACTATCACAAGCATAATCTCATAACATTCTGATGAGTCTGGATTTGGACTTATTTAGGGCTTTGTTTATATAGATTTAGCATCCTCAAATGCTTATTTTGTGCCAATAACTGATGTATAACCTTTGATTTTTAGGTATATAGATTGAGGAACAAAGCAAGGACACTAGTTTGCAAAAAGGAACAAAACAAGCTGAATGAATGATGAAAGGCAAGCCTGGTGATCGCCAAGTCTACTTTGCGAGTCGCCGAATGGCTATCTTACCTCCTAAAGATCCAGTGTACCAAGCCCTGAGGGAAGAAACCAAGTCGGCGATGAAAAGGAGCAGTCAGCATATCGCCAAGTAGTTTCGCGATGCAGTGCTAGATCGCCCAAAGTTACAGACCTTGAGGATGTTGAATTTCAAGGTAGAAGGGCAATGGAAGTGACCAAAGGGTGGCTCGCCTATTGGGTTAGCGAGCCCAACTATCTTTGCCGAGTGACTCTTTGCAACACATAATTGGCAACTATAAATACATTTTTGAACATTGAGTTTAGTATCTTTTTCCAATATTTTAATCAATTTTCTCTTTAGAACAATTTTTTATTAGGTTTTGAGGACATGGAGATAGATTTTCTATAGTTTTTCCTTAGCCTTGAGGGATTGAAGAAATTCATTTTTGAGAAATTAGAAGTGGGTCTTTGAGATTCTTCTAATTGGAACATTGTAAAGACGAAATTACTTTTACCTAGTTGAAGAAAACTCAATTTAGTAACTGTTTTTATCTTTTTATAATGTCTAGCTAAAACCCCAATTCTTGGGGTGCAATTATGTGATTATGGGCTAATTTAGCTTATGAGTATTGCTAATTGTTAGTTTAAATGCTATTTAAAAGTGAGTTCAATCATTTATTGTGATTTAATTTACGAATCATAGTTGCAAGTGCAGCTCTACCTTTTTGGTTCTTGGCTTGCTCGACAGAGAAATTTTAGAACTAAGGTTTTCAATTGATGGTCTGTGGGTATTGGGTTGACGTGGGTTTAGCTCAAGAGAGTGAACCCTAAACCCTCTTCAATACATTTAGCTCGAGAGAGTGAATGGACTAAGGTGTGCGTTGTTTTTATTTTGCATGCATGTTGATGTTCGAGAGAAATCAACCTGATTCGGGGAAAATTATTTGAGAGAAAGTTTACCTCCACTATAGTCTAGCTTACTCACTAATAATTAGCTATTTTACTAATAGTTGCAATTACCTATATGTCTATATTAGCCTATAATCGATCATATCTAAGAACCAGTCTGATTATTGTTATTTCATATCATTTGCTACTATTTGTAGTTGATAATCAAAACTAAACCCCCCCTCCATTTGACATTTTTGTCACCCTCTGATTTGAATGACGTCTTTATTCGATAACTTCTAGTCCTATGACTGATTTAAACATGTTCATGCATCCCAATTGAATCTAAAACACGTACCTCTCCCTGTGGGATTCTACCCCAACTCATTTGGTTGGATTTTATACTGACTAGCAATCGTTTAATATTAGGATTGGATGAAGTGTCCTTGAAATGTTAATCAAAATAGTGCCGCTGCCGGGGAGTGGTGTTGTTTGAGATTCTTTTGATGAAGTTTAATTGTGTTCTTGTTAGTTGTAGTTGAATCTACTTACTTTTAGTTTTGGTTTATGTGTTACTTGTTTAACAGAGGAAATGAGTGTTCATGGTAGCAACGGTAATCAAGTGTACCACCCTCCTTCAGAAATGATGATTCTTACGGATAACATCCTAAATTTCAAGCAAGTAGAGGGTGAAACAATCCATGAGTTGTGGCTGCGATTTAAGACATTATTGCTGCAGTGCCCAACTCATGAAATCCAGCTAAGTTGCTACTGGACTGCTTCTATAGAGGTCTTGGTCTTGAGAACGGAGGAGTATCTGACCAACTTTCTCTGAGTGGTCTAATACAACAACCCTATGCAATAGTAGCCAACTCTTTGATCACATGACTAAGACCTACAAGGAGACATAGAACAACCAGAATTTAGCCAAAATATTGGCTCAGCTGAATAATTTGACCAACAAGATCATGCAATTTGAAGTATTATACAAAAACAAAGATCGGTACATTCATTCTCATGAGCATAGAAAGACAAATGATCACGAGGGTGGACAGATAAAAGAGATACTCTCACTCATTCTCCACAAAGTCTAAGAACACGACAGAGTATTAAAAGAGGTAAATGAGAAGGTCTTAAATCTAAATTAGATGAGTGCTTCTCATTCCATATCTATAGAGCTATTGAAGACCCAAATGGGTCATACGTTGTCTCATCTCTACTCGAGATAACAAGGGTAGTTGCCTAGTGATACTATGGAAAACCCCAAGAATGAAGTTTGAATGGGTACTTGAGTCGTGCCACAACGTTAACTAAGGTGCTTCATGGGAGACAACCCATGTTTTTATTGCTTTATGTTTGCTTTTGGAATAACGGGTGTTGATTGTGCAGGTTAAAAAATTGAATGTGTTTGAAAAAGTGCGGGTTGGCGAGCTAAGAGCCCTGTCGGTGACTTACCAAAGAGGTCGGCTAACCCAACTTGGACCACCGTTTGGACCCCCAAGCTAACTAGAGGTCCTAAAAAACTCGGGGAGATAAGTACCCACTCAGTATGTCACCGAGTGGTTTGCTAAAGATGACTAATATCGCCGATTGGGCTGCGAACTGGATGGTTTTTAAAAGGCCAAATTTCAAACTCTTTTACATTCCCTCACTTTCAACTTCATACTATCCAGAACTCTTTATTTCCTATATTCTTGCATTTTACAACATTTTTGTTGTTGATTCTTTGTTCAGAGTTGGAATTCTTTTCCGTCTAGCATTACAAATCATATTTCAGCATAAAATCTTGATTTTCCTAACCCCAAACTCATAAATTCAGGTTGAAATCATTTGCAATTGGGTAATTCTTATTGATGTGTGTTGGGCCTCTCTGAAATCGTAAATGTGTGTTGGTTTGTCAATTTTAATTTCAATATTGTTCCTAAATTGCCTAAATTGATTGATTCCATGATTTTCGTACTTTAAAAATCTTGTGGGTTGTGTGAAATTGTTGTTGGGTCTAGTCGGGTGAGGTCTCGGTAACCCAAATTATGCTAAATGATGTGCTTTGCCCAATGATGGAGTATTTGACATCATTCTTAAGGGCTAAAGTTGTCAAATGGCCAATTTTAGCCAAACCGAGGGAAGTCTGAGTACCCCAGTTCACCGAAATCCCCCTTGATCGCCTTTAATCTCATGGTATAGTTGATTTGAATTCTATTACATTCAGCGGGAAGCCTGAGCTCTTCGAGTTCACGAAGCGACTCACCGAAAGTCTCTCTTGATTGCCCTTTCTGCACCGCTAACCCCTAAAACATACAGTAACTTTCAGCGGGCTAGTATGTGCTCGTCGAATGATGTTGGTGATTCACCGAAAGCCCCTTCTTATCACCGACATGCTATTTTTCTAGGAAATTTTTACGGCAATCCTTTTGACAAGCCCAATCTGGCTCGCCAATGTGATTTGGCGACTTTCTGATCGGTTTAATATGTCTTTTTGCAGCACATTTTCTGCATTTTTCTTGAATTATTCTAACTCATCTTGGTGTATATTTGCAGATATGGCTAGAACCAACCTAGAAAACAGTTGTATGCCACCCTGCAAAAGAGCACGGGGCATCATTATAAATGAGAGAGGAGCTACTCCCTCTAAAAAGAGCAAGCAAGCACCTCCAAAAGGAGGCAAAGGAAAGGGCAAAGCACCCTAAGCTAAGAGATCAGAGAAGAACTCCGGCAATTATGGGAATTCATTTACCTCTCAGGTCTCACTCTTCAAGCCTGATAATGACTAGCCTCTATAGTCCCGACGAGCAAAAATTCATGCAAGGTCTCGCCAAGATTCATCTAGTGTTCCAGAGCCCACCCCTCCTACTACTGATACAGTGCAAGCTCCGGCACAGATGGTGGTTCCAGCACCACCAGTTCAGGGTCCTCCTCCTTGGCTACTCAACAGGCTAAATGCCGAGGGATTGAGGAGGATTCTCAAGGAGAAACAACTGTCTACAGCAGGCCTAGAGGACATATATTCTAGGGTGAGGGACACACTCTGGTACCATTGCTTTGACATCTTCACCAGGCCAGGCCTACATATCTATACATGGGTTCATGAGTTCTACGCTGCATATGGTGAACTAGTTCCATTAGGGAAGAAGAAGGCCAGTGCCTTCAGACCAGTGAAGTCAGTAGTAATTCAGGGGAAAGAAGCGATGTGCAGTAATCATTACATCAATGATGCACTTGATAGAGCCACAGGGTTTGAGCATGATTATCTAGGGCTAGCTTGCTCCCCTAATTTCTGACACCACCCCGAGGTGGATTGAGGCAACAGCTCAGATGGAGAAGAAGGATTTGAATGTAGCTGCGCGGTACTGGTTTGCATTCATTAGCAACTCCATCATGCCCTTACAAAATTAGTCCATCCTCCGCCACCCCAAAGTAGCCTGTCTAGGATCTATCATCGCACACATGTGGCTCAACTTGGGACTCATAATTAAGTAGGAGATGGCTATGAGGGCCAAACAGTGCAAGACGTCCCTTTCCTTTACGGTGCTAATAACTCAGTTATGCCGGTGTGCTGGAGTTCCTCGTGAGGAGAAAAGGGACATAGAGGTCACTCCTACATCATCCACAGATATTCGGCACATAGAGGACGAGTACACTCGAGATGAGGTGGATAGGAGTACAGTGACTCTAGTGGATACAGCCCCAGAGGTTGATATTGATTCGAAACCTGTAGAGGCATCTTCGCCTACTCCAGCCTATGGGCCTTCTGCTACACCCGCTTCCACTTCCTCCTAGGCTCCTAGTTCTTCTACTGCTTCTGATCTTACAAGGATTACTCTAGCCATGATATTGAAGATGAGACACTTAGCCCATTATGCCGATATGTGGGCAACCTGATTAGAGGCCGAGGTACCTCGAACGGGCCATCCTAACTACATTGACACCCTTCCAAACATCTATTGATGCTCTCACGGTGAGAATAGAGACTTGTGAGAGTCGACAGGGGGCTACTTCAGAGATGATGACTTTGAAAGCCTAGGTTGCAAACTTGAGGAAAGACGTAGACTATCTAAAGTCTATGGACATCACTTCTTTATTTGAGGCAGCTGAGACTGAGGGTGTTCCGGGCAGTTTTGAGATGCCTCCGACTACCACCTAAGATGTGCCTATTGAGGATGTGGCAGTTGATGCATCAGAGGTGGACACCGATGAGGAGCATCTTGGGAGCTAAATGCCTTCATATATGATGATCTGGCTGACCTGGAGGATACGATATGTTAGACAAATTTCCAGACCTCCTTGAGAGACACCACTAAAGCTGGGTCTAGTGGAGCTAGTGTTATTGCTACCTTAGGCACTGATTCCCAGGATTAGAGTGTTGCATCGAGCATTGATGCCCCGACACGAATGTTGATTGGAAAATAAGGGAAAAACTATGGGTGAAGTCATGCATGTGTTCATCTTTGTGAGTATGAGAGTTGTATATGATTCCGGAGCTATAAATTGTTGAATAATTGAATATATAATCATCTTTGTTTGGAGGGCATTTGAGTACCTTTGTTGAGCTTGAACTTGCATTTGAAGCAAGTATTGTGAACTAGAGAATCTTTGATAGTAGTGAGTCACAACTTTAATCTTTAAGTGCAAAATCGAGCCTTACATGAGTAAGTTGAGTCTTGTTGTGTTCATTCATGATTGAGTCTTTAGTAGCATTGTCTAAGACATCCTTTTTGAACTACTGAACTTGAGTTTTAGTTGAGGACAAGCAAATGTTTAAGTTAGGGGTGTTGATGTGTCTGTGATTTTAACTCATTTAGGCTTTGTTTATAAAGATTTCGTGCCCTCAAATGCTTATTTTGTGCCAATAATTGATGTAAAACCCTTGATTTTCAAGTATATAGAATGAGGAACAAAGCAAGGACAGTAGTTTGCAAAAAGGAACAAAACGAGCAGAAAGAATGAAGAAAGGCAAGCCTGGTGATCGCCTAGTCTACTTGGCAAGTCGCCGAATAGCTATCTGACTCCCTAAAGATCCAGTGTGTCATTCTCTAAGGGAAGAAACCAAGTCAGCAATGAAAAAGAGCAGTCGGTGGATTGTCGAGTAGTTGCGTGATGCAGTGCTAAATCGCTTAAAGTTATAGACCTTGAGGATGTTGAATGTCAAGGCAGAAGGGCGATGTAAGTGACTAAGGGCGGCATGCTGAGTGGTTCGGTAAGCCCAACTTACTTCACCGAGTGACTCTTTACAGCACATTTTTGGCGACTATAAATACATTTTTGAACAATTAGTTTAGCATATTTTTCTAATTTTTTAATCAATCTACTCTTTAGAACAATTTTTTATTGACTTTTGAGGACCTGGAGATGGTTTTTCTCCAATTTTTCCTTAGCCTTGAGGGATTGAAGAAATTCACTATTGAGAAATTGGAAGCGGGTCTGAGATTCTTCAAATTGGAACATTGTAAAGACAAAATTACTCTTACCCTGTTGATGGAAAATCAATTTGGTAACTATTTTTTATCTTTTTATAATGTCTAGATAAAATCCGAATTCTTGGGGTGCCATTATGTGATTATGGGCTAATTTAGCTTATGTGTATTGTTAATTGTTAGTTTATATGCTATTTAAAAGTGAGTTGAAACATTTTTTGTGATTTAATTTTAAAATTGTAGTTGCAAATGCAGTTCTACCTTTGTGTTCTTGGCTTGCGAGAGAGAGGTTTTAGAACTAAGGTTTTTGATTGATGGTCTATGGGTATTGGGTTGACCTGGGTTCACCTCAAGAGAGTGAACCCTAAACTCTCTTCCACACATTCAGCTCTAGAGCGTGAATGGACTAAGGTGTGGGTTGTTCTTATTTTGCATGCTTGTTGATGTTCAAGGGAAATCAACTAATTCGGGGTAAATTGTTCGAGAGAAAGTTTACCTCCACTATTGTCTAGCTTACTCACTGATATTTATCAATTTTACTAATAGTTGCAATTACCCATATGTGTATATTAGCCTATAATCGATCATATCCCAAGAACACGTCTGGTTATTATTATTTCATATCACTTGCTGCTATTTGTAGTTGATAATCAAAACTAAAATTCCCCCATTTGACATTCGTGTTACCCCCTGATTTGAATGATGTCTTTATTAGATAACTTCTATTCCTATGACTGATTTGACCATGTTCATGCTTCCCGATTGAATCTAAAACATGTGCCGCTACCTATGGGATTCGACCCAACCTCATTTAGTTGGATTTTATACTGACTAGCGATCGTTGACAGTTAGAATTGGATGAAGTGTCCTTGAAACGATAATCACATTCTTCTATAATCAACAAACCCACATGACAAGATCATAATTAGTAATATGGGGGTTTCATGGGTTCTTGGGGATTTTAACATAAAAACTATAATAAATCATCAATTCAATCATAATGTAAAGTAATTCAAGCATTAGAATTGTTTTAGAAAGGAACCCATGACATGGAAACAAACCCTAGCTTTTGGAGAATTTCTATCTTTGAAATTGGGGTTTTGAAGGGACTCCATGGATGAAGGACTACCATACCTTAGCAATGGAATACAATGAAATTGAGTAAAAAACCTTTCTCCTTGAACCCTAACTCCAACTTCCTTCTTCTTCTTCATCCTTGAAGTTCTAGAGAGAGAATTTTTTAGAGGAGATGAACCTTGGGAAACATTTGGGTGTTCGGAAAATATGACTTAGTTTAGGTGAATTTAACTTAAAAATGACTTATATATTGACCCTAAACTTACCCATAAAGACTTCACTTTAATTGGACTTAAACGGAATTTCACAAAACACCCCTCACTTAAAGTAAGCTGCCCAAGTGCCACGAGGGGTTCCACGAGCCGTGGTCCCCTTTGTGGAATTGAGAAAGTGGCTAGGAAACAAGTGCCTTTATCCCACAAGCCCAAGGCTCCTTTACGAGGGGCTCCACAAGTCGTGGTCCCTCTTTTGGGCCTTGAGGCAGTGGCTTGCCATTATGCCTTAGTCTCTCAGGTGGTGGTGAAGGTATTACCCCAAGTCTTCCCACGAGCTGTGGTCTTCATCACTAGCCATGAAGTGGTTCATGGAGATGAGTCAATGTTGGGCAGCATTAGGGAGGCTACTGCCTCACCTCCACGAGTTGCACCATGAGGCGTGGTGGCCATCACGGGTCGTGAAGACCCTCGTGGTCATGGCAGTGCCTTGGCAAAAGCTTGGGCAGCCTTGGCCCTTAGCATTGCTCTTGCCCTCCTTCCTAGACTCTAACCTTAACTAAATAGCTTTAGTTTTATCCTACTAATTTCCGGGGTGTTACAATATCTCCCCCTTGGGAACATTCGTCCTCGAATGACGATATAGAAAACTTACGGAAGAAAAAGACTCAAGACTAGTAGCCCATCATGCATGAAACATCAAAATAATGCAGAACTTAAAGATGGAAACTTCAACTCCATCTCAAACATAATCAATGCAACCCAAGGAAGTAGGAACTACATCTAACAACCCATTATGTATGAAACTCAACTTTTCTCATATTCATAGGACGAACTACCTTCTCCAACTAAAAAGCATGCTCAACAAAATGTCATAAAGCCAATATGCAATTACTCTCAAAAGTATTCTAAAGCATGTTCATCTCATGAACTCAAATAGGCAACTCTCACTTAATACACTAGAACATGAGGAACATAAATCATGAAAACTCATTTTCTTACAAAACATGAATTCTCAAGAACATGCATAACATAATGAAATCATGAAAAAACACATATAACACACATGACTCCCAAAACACTAAAACTCAAGAGGAACTATTTACCTCAACCTTTAATAGGAGTAGAAGGAAACAAATGAGGATATTGGGGCTTCATATCGGCCTCAGCCTCCCAATTAGCACCCTCAACTAAGTGATTCCTCCATAAAACCTTCATGGAAGTTATTTCCTTGTTTCTCAATCTCTTGACTTGCTGGTCTAGGATCTCTACCAGAATCTCTTCATATGAAAGACTTTCGTCAACTCCCAATCCTTCTAGGGGAATAATGGACACTAGATCTCCGATACACTTTTTAAGCATAAAAACATGAAATACCGAATGAACTGGGGCCAACTCATTTAGCAAATCCAACTCATAGGCAACCTTCCTAATACAATTCAAAATTTGATATGGGCCTACATACCGGGGACTAAGTTTCCCATTATTTTCAAATCTCATCACACCCTTCATGGGTGAGATTTTCAAATAGACCCAATCATTAACTTCAAATTCTAGATCCCTTCTTCTCACATCGTCATAACACTTTTGTCTACTTTGAGCTATTCTGAACCTCTCTCTAATAAGCTGAACATTCACAATGGCTTCATAAACTAGATTGGGGACCTATAAATGTAATTTCACCTACCTCAAGCCAACCAACCCGAGACGTACATCTCCTACCATACAAGGCTTCAAAAGAAGCCATACCGATACTTGATTGATAGCTATTATTGTAGGCAAGCTCTATTAATGGCAAGTTATCATCCCAATTACCCTTGAAATCTATAACACATGCCCTTAACATATCTTCCAATTTTTGGATGGTACGCTCGGCTTGCCCATCGGTTTAGGGATGAAAAGCCGTGCTAAACTTAACCTTATTACCAAGCCCTTTTCGGAATGACTTCTAGAAGTAAGAAGTGAATTGAGTACCCCGATCCAAAATAGTAGATAAAGGAACCCCATGCAACTTCACTATCTCTCTCATATATAACATGGAATAGTCTTCCATGGAAAAAGAAACTTGGACGGGAATAAAGTGGGCTGATTTTGTCATCCGATTGATAATGAACCAAATAGAATCATGTTGCCTTCGGGTGCGAGGTAAACCCATAATAAAGTCCATATTTACATCTTCCCACTTCCAAGTGGGAATTCTTATATCTTGGGATAAGCCTTCGGGTTTTGGTGCTCAACCTTAACTTGTTGACAATTAGGACATTTGGCTACAATTCCCACAATATCTTTCTTCATACTAGTCGACCAATAGACTTCTCATAGATCATAGGACATCTTGGTGGCTCTCGGATGAATAGAATATCGAGAACTATGAGCTTCCTCTAGAATTTGTTCCCTCAATCCATCAACATCTGGAACACATAACCGACCTTGGTACCTAAGTGCCCCATCTCCTTCTTGGGAGAAAGCCTCAACGGACTTCTTTAGTACCGATTTTTCAACTCAACTAATCTAGGATCAAGGACTTACTTAGACTTCACATCCATCACAAAGGACGATTTGGAACCATTATGGACCATGATAGTACCCTTGGTGGAATCCATAAGTTGGACACCTAGTCGGGCCAATCTATGCACCTCACGAACCAATTCTTTCTTTTAATCCTCTACTTAAGCCACACTATCTATGTACAATCTACTAAGTGCATCCGCTACCACATTATCTTTGCTAAGGTGGTTAAGGACACTCATGTCATAATCCTTCAAGAGTTCTAACAACCTTCGTTGACGAAGATTCAAGTCCTTTTGACTAAACACATATTGAAGACTCTTGTGATCAGTGAAAACATCACATGGACAAATACAAATAATGCCTCCATAATATTAAGGCAAACGCAACCGCCACTAATTCAAGATTATGGGTTGGATAATTCTTTTCATGGACATTAAGTTGCCTTGAAGCATAGGCAATCATTTTACCATTTTGCATGAGCACACATCCCAACCCCACTCTAGAGGCATCACAATACACCACAAAACCATCCGTACCCTCCGGTAAAGTCAACACTAAAGCAGAAGTGAGTCTATCTTTGAACTCTTGGAAACTTTTCTAACAAGCTTCCGACCACACAAACTTAGCTTTCTTTTGATTTGTAGCCATCAAAGGAGAAGCAATGGAAGAAAATCCCTTAACATAGCTTTTAATGTCGAAAGGAGTTAAAGGTCTAGGCCAACTTTTGACCACATCCATCTTCTTCGGATCTACCTCAATTCCCTCACTTGACACAATATGACCAAGGAAAGCTACGGACCTTAACCAAAATTTGCACTTTCTAGACTTTGCAAAAAGTTGTTGGTCCTTATGAACTTGCAATACAATTCTCAAATGGTCCATATGTTCATTCTCACTCCTTGAATAGATCAACATATCATTTATAAACACAATCACAAACATGTCTAGGTATTTCTAAACACTCTATTCATCAAGTCCATAAATGCCGCCGGAGAATTAGTCAACCCATATGACATTGCCACAAATTTTAGTGACCATATCGGGTTCTAAAGGCCGTCTTTGGAATATATCCCCTCTCACCCTCAATTGGTGATAACCCAAACAAAGATCAATCTTAGAAAAATAGCTAGCCCCTTGAAGTTGGTCAAACAAGTCATCAATTCTTGGAAGGGGATATTTATTCTTGATGGTCACTTTATTCAATTGGTGATAGTTTATGGACATTCTAACAGACCTATCCTTCTTTCTAACAAACAACACGGGAGCACCCCTTGGAGAGAACTCGGTCGGATAAAACCCTTGTCTAACAAATCCTTTAGTTGCTCTTTCAACTCTTTTAACTCCGCCGAAGCTATTCTATAGGAGGAACGACGATAGGTTGCGTATCCGATAAAAGTTCAATACCAAAATCTATTTCCTGTTCGGTAGGAATACTGTGAAAATAATCAGGAAAAACATCTGGGAACTCATTAACTACTTGAACTAACTCTAGAGAAGGGGTTTCAGATTCAACATCTTTCACCCTAACAAGATGGTAAATACACTTATGCATTGCACAAGTAGGCTTCAAGAGGGGTTATGGTGAGGTTATCCTATGTTATGATGACTTATGGATTATGTATGAAAGATATGTATGAATGTTAAGATTGACTTTACTTGTCACAAGTTACGAAAATGAATGAATCTTTATTTATGTATGTTTGCTATGAATAAGGCAAAGTAAGATATGTATGTTGTTGGTGGCCTAAATGTGATACTTAGCATTTGGTAGGGTTATGAGATCTTACCTTTGCATTGCACTAGTGTGGCTTTGGGTTGCTTATATGTTGGTTTGATTTATTTTTCTTCATAAATGTGCATTATGGTTTCCAAAACTCGATAAAGGTATGATTTAAACTAGGTGTCTCTTTTATGCATGTTTTAAGGATTTTGTGCATGGCTTCCATACTTCGTCCATTATTTGTGCTAACTCGTATTTTCTACATTCTATGAGTGTAGGTTCCAATTGTTGAGACGTACTACTTTCTTCAAGTGAAGCTTGGGTTGACTATTCCCTAGGCTTTGTGAGTCCTCAAGTTTAAGGATAAGATGTTATTGTTCCTATTTTTTATTGTACTTTCTACATTTTGAGACTTTATTGATGTAAAAGGGCTTTGACCCTATTTGTACTCTCTATTGTACTAGATGGTGATTGAAACAAGTCTAGATTCTTATTTTCATCTATGAAGATGAAGTTTACTTCTATTGTAAAAGTTTTAAATTTTTCGCAATTACTCTATATCTTTATTTTATGATTATGCTAAAGGCTTTTATGACACCCCATCGGGGTCAAGTATGCCATGTTGCTCCTAGGGGGTAACCCTGGGTGATGACAAACTTGGTAATCAGAGCACAAGGTTATTGAATGATTATAGGATGATGTCTCATGAACCATGTCTAGTAAAGTCTTGTTTATAAGTGTGAAGCGCACCATACTGATGAATGAGAGGTTATAAGATGTTTATGAACTTTCACTTCCTTGATTACTCTTTAGTCATACCTTAGAGTTTTAACTTCATGAAGTCCTTATTCCTAACCCTTTTCTTCTGTATATAGGATATGAATGCAAGAAGGGCAAATGCAAGGAGGATGAAAGAGGAGATTGTGGATGAGGGAGTTCCTCCCCAAGGTCCTCAAGCTCCTAATGATGAGGGGGCTATGACCAATGTGGAAATAAGGTCGGCTCTCCAAACATTGACTCATGCTCTAACAAATTAAGTCACTAGAGATGCTAAAGCTCATGTGAACCCCAATGCAAGTACAACCACTTTAAGAATTAGGGATTTCACTAGAATGAATCCCCCTACATTCTATGGCTCTAAAGTGAGAAAGACCCACAAAGATTTATAGAAGAAGTCTTTAAGATGGTTGATTCTATATGTGTGTCGTCTCAAGAGAAGGCGGAACTAGCCGCCTAGCAATTGAAGGATGTGACTCAAGTATGGTATGAGCAATGGAATGTTGAGAGACCCGTGAGAGCGAGCCTGGTTGATTGGGCACTGTTCAAATCAGCCTTCCTTGATAGGCTTTTCCCCCTAGAGTTTAGGGAGATAAAGATGCAAGAATTCATCAACCTATGCCAAGGAGGTATGAGTGTGAAGGAATATGGCATGAAGTTCACCCAATTGTCTAAGTATGCTCCAACTTTAGTGGCGGACTCAAAGGCCAAGATGAACAAATTTGTTATGAGGATATCTGACTTGGTAGTCAATGAATATCGTTCGGCAATGCTCATCCCAAGTATGAAATTTCATAGCTTATGGTTCATGCTGAACAAAAACTCAAGCAAGTGAATAGAGAGGTGAAAAGGGAAAGGACCATTGATGGGAATTCTTCCATGGGTAAATTTGAGGTTCAAGGTAAACCAAAGTCCAATTGATTACCACCAATTGAACAAGGTCACTATAAAGAATAAGTATCCACTTCATAAGATTGACGATTTATTTGATCAACTCCAAGGGGCTACCTATTTCTCCAAAATAGATCTTCGTTCGGGTTACCATCAACTAAGGGTAAGGGGATGTGATATTCCCAAGACGGACTTTAGGACCCAGTATGGTCACTATGAATTTATGGTTATATCTTTTGGGTTAAAAAATGCCCCGACAGCATTCATGGACCTAATGAATAGGGTGTTTAGGCAATATCTTGATTCGTTTGTGATCATTTTTATTGAAGATATTTTGATCTATTCAAAAAAGTGAGGGTGAACATAAGGATCATTTGAGGATAGTAGTGCAAGTCCTTAAAGACCACCAATTATATGCTATGTTTAGTAAGTGTGAGTTTTGGCTAAGGTCGGTTGCTTTCCTTGGTCATATTGTGTCAAGCATGGGTATTGAGGTTGATCCTAAGAAGATGGATGCTATCAAGAGTTGGCATAGACCTCTAACTCCTACCGATATTAGAAGCTTTTTGGGTTTGGCCGGTTATTATAGGAGATTTGTTGAGGGTTTCTGCTCCATTGCTTCTCCATTGACGACCTTGACTCAAAAGAAAGCCAAATTTTTGTGGTCAGAGGCTTGTGAGAAAATCTTCCAAGAGTTGAAAGATACACTCACTTCCGCTCCAGTGTTAACATTATCGAAGAGGGTACCGATGGGTTTGTGCTATATTGTGATGCGTCTCGAGTGGGTTTGGGATGTGTCCTTATGCAACGTGGTAAGGTGATTGCCTATGCCTCGAGGCAACTCAAGGTACACGAAAAGAATTATCTGACTCATGATCTCAATTAGTGGCAGTGGTGTTTGCTTTGAAAATATGGAGACACTACCTATATAGGGTCCATGTAGATGTTTTCACCAACCACAAGAATCTACAATATTTGTTTAGCCAAAAGGACTTGAATCACCGACAAAGAAGGTGGTTAGAACTTTTGAAGGATTATGACATGAGTGTCCTTTACCACCCGGACAAAGCTAATATAGTTGTGGATGCCCTAAGTAGATTGTCCATGGGTAGTGTGTCTCATGTAGAAGATGAGAAGAAGGAATTGGTTCGTGATGTGCATAGGTTGGCCCGATTGGGTGCCCAAATAGTGGATTCCACCAAGGGTGGAGTTGTGGTCTATAATAGTTTTGAATCGTCCTTTGTGGTTGATGTGAAGTCTAAGCAACATCTTGATCCTATATTATTGGAGTTGAAAGAATCGGTACTCAACAAGTCCGTTAAGGCTTTCTCCCAAGGGGGAGATAGGGTGCTTAGGCACCAAGGTAGATTATGTGTTCCGTTTGTTGATGGCCTAAGAGAGAAAATTTAAAAAGAGGCTCATGGTTTGCGGTATTCTATTCATCTGGGAGCCACCAAGATGCATTGTGATTTACGGGAAGTCTATTGGTGGAATGGCATTAAAAAGGATATAGCGGGTTTTGTAGACAAATGTCCAAATTGCCAACAAGTCAAGGCCGAACAGCAAAAACCAGAAGGCTTGTCCCAATATATAGATATTCCCACTTGGAAGTGGGTGGATGTGAATATGGATTTCATTGTGGGTTTGCCTCGTTCTCGAAGGCAACATGATTCTATTTGGGTCATTATTGATAGGATGACTAAATTAGTCCACTTTATTCCAGTCAAGACTTCATTTTTGGTGGAAGACAATGCCAAGGTTGTACATTAATGAAATAGTGAAGTTGCATGGAATTCCCTTATCTATCATTTCAAATTGGGGTACCCAATTTACTTCACATTTTTTAAAGGCATTCTAAAAAGGGCTTGGTACTAAGGTTAAACTTAGTACTGCCTTCCACTCTCAAACAGATGGTCAAGCGGAAAGGACCAGCCAAACCTTAGAGGACATGTTGAGAGCGTGTGTGATTGATTTCAAAGGTAGTTAGGATAACCATCTCCCCTTGATAGAATTTGCCTACAACAATAGTTACCACTCTAGCATTGACTTGGCTCCATTTGAAGCACTTTATGAGAGGACGTGTGGATCTCTGATTGGGTGGTTTGAGGTAGGTGAATTTTCTCTAATTGGTCCCAAACTAATTTATGAGGCCATTGAAAAAGTTTGACTCATTAGAAAAAGTTGAAGACGGCCCAAAGTCGGCAAAAGTCATATGTCGATATTAGGAGGGCTCTTGAATTTGAGATTGGTGATTGGGTCTACTTGAAAATCTCACGTATGAAGGGTGTGATGAGGTTTGGTAAGAAGGGGAAACTTAGTCCCCAGTATGTGGGCCCATACCAAATCTTAAAACATGTTAGGAAACTTGCATATGAATTAGACTTGCCAAATGAGTTGGCTCTGGTTCACCTGGTGTTTCTTGTTCCCATGATTAAGAAATGCATTGGTGATCCAGTATCATCCTTCCTTCAGAGGATTTAGGAGTTGAATAGATTCTTTCTTATGAAGAGGTTCCAATAGAGATTTAAGACCGGCAAGTAAAGAGGTTGAGAAATAGGAAATTACCTCCGTTAAGGTTTTATGGAGGAATCACTTAGTTGAGGGTGCTACATGGGAGCTGAGACCGATATGAAGTCCCGCTATCCTCATCTTTTTCCTTCTACTCCTATTCACACTTGAGGTAAGTAGTTTTCTTGAGTTTTTATTGTTTTGGGAGTCACGTGTATTGTAATAGTTTTTACATGATTCCCTTATGTTGTGCATGTTCTTGTGAGAATTCATAATTTTTGCGTAAATTGAGTTTTCATGAATTGTACGATCCTCGTGTTGAATTACACTTTAATATGATGATTGCATATTTGACCTCATGAGGTGATTTATTGAACACGCTTGATTATGTCTATAATGAACATGCCTAGTTATGATTTGATGAAATGACATGTTGGCTCCATATTGCTGTGTTGAGCTTGCTTTGAGTTGGAGAAGGTAGTTCCTCCCATGTGTATGTGAAGTGATGAGTTTTGTGCATATTGGGTTTTGAATATAGTTCCTACTTCCTTGTGTTGCATTGATATGTATTGAGAATGGAGTTGATGTTTCCTCCTTTCCATTGTGCATTATTGATATGTTTCATGCTTGATGGGCTGCTAGTCTTGAGTTTTTAATTCCGTAAGGTGTCCAGATCGTCATTCGAGGATGAATGTTCCCAAGGGGGAGATAATGTAACACCCTGGAAAAATGGTAGGTTAAACCAGAGCCTAAACGAAAGGTTAAGAGTCATAAAATGACTCTCTGAATTTTAGTAAGACATTTAGGGTTGAAATGAGGTTTATTGAGTCAAGACCAAGGAGCGAGGGCCAAGGTCAAGGGTCCAAACCAAGGCCAAAGGCCAAGGCTGCCCCAAGCTAGGAGCACACTGCCCCACCTTCACGAGGGGGACCACGAGTCATGGTCTACTCCATGACTCGTGAAGGTGGTCGTGAAGCCTCCTTGGCCATGGGAAAGTGGCCATATTTTTTTCCTAGCTACTGCCTTAGCATCCACGGAAGGGACCATGGCTCGTGGTCTTGACCACGGTTCATGGTCTTGACCACTGCTCGTGGAGCCCTTCGTGGAGATGCCTTAGGCATTGAAACCAAGGGCTCCAAGTGACATGCTCGCTGCCTTAAGGGACCATGGCTCGTGGTCTTGACCATGACTCGTACAGCCCCTCATGGTAATGCCTTGGGCATATGAGCCTAGGGCACTACTTCCCAAGCCACTGCCTCAACTCCATGGGCAGGGCCACAAGTCGTGGTCCTCACCACGGCTCGTGGAGTGGCTTGTGAGGCCTGGACGGGGTTCAATTAATGAGGGTCTTTTAGGTCATTTCATTTTTAGTCCAATTAAAGTGGGGGTGTTTTGGGTATTTTTAGGAGAAGTATATATATTGTTTTTAAGTCAAATTTCACAAGACTTTGTCATTATTCACAAACACCCAAATTGAAATAAAAAACTCCCTCCTCTCTCAATATTTCTCTCTCTAAACTCAAGGAAGAAGAAAAAGCCATTGGAGCTAGGGTTGGTAGATTTTCAAGGTTCTTCTCCAAATTTGGTGGAGATTCTTAATTAAGGTATGGATGCTTTTCATCCTTGGGTAGCTATCACCCAAGGAGCCCCTTCAAATTATGTTTTCAAGTTTCCAAATCCCCCAAACCTAGGGTTTTCAATCTATAACATGGGTCTTCTTCCAAAACGTTTTCCATTGTTTAATTGTGGTTTATTTTGGTTGATTATGATGATTTATGATTGGAATGTTGGAGTATTGTTGTTTTATGATGAAAATCTCCATTGGACCCATGATTTTCCCTTCTTCCTAAATTGTGAACTAAGTATGGCTTGATTGATAATGAGAGCTTGACAATTGATTATGTTTACAATGATTAAGTTGTTGAATCATGATATCCCTCTATCTAATGTGTTGATTCTAGAAGTTAGGGTTGATCTTGATTTATGGCCTTGAAGAGCAATTTTTTAGGGTTTATATATGCTGATGAGGATTGTATATTAATATGTGATCAACTTAGATAGTGATGATCCTATGACTATTGTGTAATTGTGGTATTGATGCATGATACTTCTTTCCTATACCTTTACACTTGATTATGCATGAGGTATGTATGTATGTTTTTGATAAGCTTGTTGTGTTGATTGAAAGGCCATTCTCATGAACACACTATGAATATAATGTGAAAGGTTTACTCACATGTTGATAATTCTAAGGTTGAAAGGACATGCTCACCCTATGAATCTATGAACTATTATGATGTATTTTGATTTGAGTGCCTAGTGCATTCTTTCATGAATATGAACTTAAGTAAAGACTTGGTATGACTTTAAAGGGAATTATGCTTAGCACCGAGCGGATATGAGTATGAGATGGGTTCCTTCACGCTAGTAGTTGGGTTCCCAATATGGTTATCTCATGAGATGCAAACCTCCACGTTAGTATTTAGGGTTTCTAGTACCCTTTTCCCATAATTATGTGTCCACATAGGTTTTTAGCTAGTGGATCCACCTAAAAGCTATTATGAAAGTTCTACCTTAAGCAAGTAGGACACCTCTTTTCTGTGTGGGGGTAGAACACCGGGTTCCATGTAGCTCACATGGTCTATGTCAATTAATGGTATTCTCCCTATATGATATGAATATGAACGATAATATGAATATGTACTATGATAAGAACATGGACTTTAATTACACTACAACATTTTAGGCTTTCAGCCACACTTGTAAAGTGTGGCCTAAACTAGCAAAAAGTGTTGTTATTGATAAAAGGCAACACTTTTTGACTTTAGGCAATGCTTTTTTGGGGGTGGCCTAAAAAGGCGTAACCTTTGACCTTAGGCTACACTTTTGAAGTGTTAAGTAGCAGCTACTCTTAAAAAGTGTGGCCGATGAGGTACTAAGGCCACACTTTGTAGCATCGCATTGGCAACACTTTTATTTAATAAAACTACACTTTCTAGCATGGCCTTATCTTTGTTATTGGCCACACTTTAAAAGTGTAGCTTTTTATACCTCTTTAACAGCACTTATAAAGTGTAGCCTTTTCAAATGTACATACTACATTTTATAATCAATAAGCAACGCAATTGTTCCCTCTAGCCACACTTTTAAAATGTGGAAACGTTGTTTAGAATTTTTATAGCCACAATTTCTAATTGAAAGATAATAATTTCGGTTTGAATAGATTCACAAATCACATAATTGTATATATAAATGATCTCAAACATCAAATTAGCTAATAAATAGTTCAATATATAGATATACAATAAACTTTGAAAACCATGCCTTGTACTACATACTTAGAAAGGAATATTTTAAAGAGGTGTACTAGCAATAAATTTGACAATGTATTCAAACATATATAATAGTAGTTCAAAAATACTATATCGTTCGCTCTAATATATTGAGTTGACCTAGGGCCATTATTCAAATTTGATCACCTGTATTTTCATACACATTCAAAAGAAAATTAAAAGTTAAAAAAATCCTTAGAAAAGAAAAACCTTTCAAAGAGAGCTTGTTCAAAGCAGAGTAGGGGGGATTTGGTAGAGAGCATATAACAAACATTCTCAAACATAATTAGAAGTACATGTTCACAACCATACCTTTAGCACCCCTATTGTGCCAAAATATTCACCTAGCATATCTTCATCTGTATCGAGGGGCAAGTTACAGACATACACAGAAGCATTTAATGGAGATCCTTTCCCTGAATAGCTTTCCATTTATGCTCCAATTTCGTCAATTTCAGTGACACAGTAAAAAACCCCAAGAACTGCTCAAAGCAACAACCTAGTATTAGTCCTGCTATAGTTTCCCTGTCCTTAAAATTAACTACAAGCAATCATATTAAACTGAGAAAAGCACGAGAGTATGTGAAAGTCAAAGAACCAAACTAGTAGTAATCAAGAGATAACTAAAGAAAAAAATTATATAAGGTAGGGTGTAGGCTGGAATTTGGGATGAAGCACAACTTTTAGGTGGTGGGATGAAATCACAAATACCACTTGGTGGAAAATTTTCCAAAACAGCTGCGATTTAGTTAATGTTTTCTTACTGCAATCTTGTGATACATTAAGGAAAGAGCTAAGTAGGTATGGTCCTTTATGAGTACATAATTTTCGGTAAATGGGCTAAAAACACATGTAACATATAATACGTTCGAGTATACCCAATTTGAGAACACTATTAGGGACCTTCACATGTCGATGCCTGTTAATTCTTTGCACCGAGTTGAGAAAATTTTCAAGAATTCTGATCTATCAATCAACCAATTATGTCTCCATCCCAAACTAATTAGTATTGGCAATATTATCCTTCATATCTCCCCCACTCTATTTTTTCTTATCAAAGATTTTATATATACTTGCACTCAGTCAGTGCAACAAAATGTAACTAAATATTGAGATTTGAGGCATTGAGCATATCCCCTATTGCATCTAGGATAGCATCTTCATTGTGTTCAATAACCATTTTGCACCAAAAAGATAGAAAAAATATACAGTTTTGTTTAAGGATATGTCTAATTCTTCAGTTGCCTTAAAAAACCTACTATTTCTTTCAAGACATATAGTCCACCAAATGGCTCGAGGAATGGTATTCTAAGTATTTGGAGATTTCTTACACAACCTGCTCTCTTTTTTCTAGCATTGCAATGGCTCAAAAATGGAGATTAACACAGTGCAACACATGCTAAACATTGACAAACACATGCACCATAACCAGAACAACATGCTTCAAAACAAAAGCTTACTAATCAAATGACTTTGGAGACTCAAAGATGAAAACTAAGGTATCAATACCATATATGGCAAGGAGGACCAGTGGACTCCTAAAATCACTAATAACTAATAGAAACAACTATTTGGAAGCATATTTGTCCTTATTGTAGAGAGTTCAACTCTTTTACTAGCACAACTGTGGGAATCGGCAAAAGCATAAGATTCTGGTTGGATCACTAGTTAGATATTGGGATACTAAAAATGAGGTCCCTACTTCATTAAATAGAAAGTGTGTGATTGGCTGATGGATGATTGTTTCTCTAATATTAGATAACATCTACAACTTATAAGTGAGAAGCAACTTCAATGATTGGGAAAGTCTAGAGAGTTATGAGTTTGGTCTTCTAAAGAGGTTCTACAACCTGTATCTGCAAATGATATTAATCCTGATTCATTGAAGTGGCTGGCTAGAAAGAGTAGACTAAACTGTAACAATATTACTTTAGTATAATGTAATATTCTTAAATACAACATACACCTATATTTATTTGAGGGAACAAAATTAGAATACAACCGCATTTCATATTACATAGGTATGACTGAGCAATAATTTCATTCGGACTAAAATGAGCGATAGATATTTATAGACACAATTTTATTTATCAAAAAATAGAATGCAGTGAAAAATAGAGAATAGTAGAAACAAAATTCATGCAGATTAAAAGAGCACATGCAGAAGATGTAGGCATGCATGCTTTGACGTAGAACCAAAACATAAACTTGACATTACTTCAGAGTATTGTTTAGCTTAAACCACAAATGACGGTCTTTATATTCAAGAATTGTAGTACAACACGGCCAGTACAGGACATTGAAAATAAAGAAGCCACATGCTAAACAAATAAACTATGATTCAATCCCAACTTCCTTGATACATTCTATCCTACACTTTTAAGATTGTGAAAATAAATTAGTAGATAATTAAACACACATACCACTGAATTAGCTCTTGTTCCATCACACTCATTTGGATCGTCTCTAAACATATGTTAAGAAAATTATATTAAAAATTTGCAATGTTTCTCAAGAATGTTTTAGCAGCAAAATGCTATCCGATTCAATAATTTGGATGAGAAATACGGGTACTTCAGAAATAAAAATAATCAAATTGAAGAAGTTAACCTAGCTTGACTCTGTGGCATGTGATTGTACCATTTATGTTTTGCTAGCATAAAGGTCTTAGAGTGTACATAATCTGTAGTAAAAGCACAGAACTTGTCGATCTTCTAGGTGTGCTTGTAGCTAATAGAATCTTTCACCATGGAGAGATAGTCTTGTTTACCTCGGAACTTTTCTTGATAGACATATACCTCTGCTCTTAAGACACATGTGTCATCTACAACATAACCATTTTCTGGATTGTTGAAAGCTTCTTAACTTATGAATCGATCAAATCCCCATGCCACCTTCACAGCATGGAATCATCTTCCTTTTCCAGTAGATGTATGTGTTGTTGTATTTAAGAAGGCTTGATTCTTTCTCCTTTGTTATGTGTATAAAAAGAAATTAAGTAGCTGTAAGAGCAGAGATCTTGGAGGACCAAGTAGTTGTCATTGTTATGATCAAGCAAAAACAGTCGAAAACCAACATGGACCTCCCAACATGCAGTTGCTAGTGAGGTTGCATCCTCCATTATCAGATACACAGAAATATGCTTCCCTGGTTTATTATTGCTTTTGTTTCCATTTGGATGAAACACCGACTTCCTGCACAACTTACAACATTTAAAACTGAAGAGAGTAGTTATATTAATTAGATTACAGTAGCTAGGATAAATTTGTTGCACCATTTATATTCGCTAGCTTCAAAATAAGGAGAGGTGTATTTCTCAATATTTTTCCTCTTTAGAAGAGAAAGTGACTAAATTTTTGTTGTGTAATGAGTTGGGGGCATTTCTGAAATGGATGTTGGAACTCCTGCAACAAAATATTAGTAAGTCATGACTCGAGAGCACCGCCTAGTCGTAACACGGCATATTCGACTCCAAAGGGATCTTATACATGCCTCATAGTCATTCATTGCATTCAATAATGAAAATAGTTCAGAATTAAAACTTTATATTTAAAACCATACGATTCAAAACATTTAATACTCATAGAAATCTTTCAAAAGACACAGCAGAAGACTAAGTCTCTATGGCCATCTTAGACAAAACTTTAACAAGATAGGATCACAGCCCTTTACAATCGAAGTCTAAACAATAGTCTCAAAATAAGAAAGAACTAGAAAACAATAAGAGTCCTTGTCCTCAGCCTATGAGGACATACAAGTCTTGGAGGAAAACTCTATCCAAGCACTTCAATCCTAGCTAGAATCAATCACTTGCTGGAACCTACACTTGTAGTAAAAATAGGAAAATATGGGTTAGCACACAAAATGTACTAAGTATGATGACCATGAAAAAACATGCTTTAAACAGGACATTTTGGTTGGAAATCATGCATTATGCCACATTTGGAAATATCATGTACAATAGCATAAGAGACTTACAATACAAGTATAATCATCATTCAAGTCACAATACCACATTTAGACAATATCATCATGTAAACCATTACCTTTACCTTGGACCTTCACTTCAAGTAACCCTCATGCTATACCTTGTGCAATGTATGGATAGCATCCCATACAACAACCCACACTAAGGCACCACATTAAGGTCACCAAAGAGTGAACGTACCATCCATTCCTTTTCACCTTTACACCATATCCGTATAAAAGAGACATAGCATTTCATAAGACATGACAAGGGAAAATAACTCATAATATAACCCAAAGTATGGCATGCAAATCACATTAAGCATTTAAGAGTCAACATTCTTCAATTGCTTCATTTAGAGGATTTTCATGCATTAGTCATTAAGACTTAGAGAACTCACTATGATCCTATCAAAGCCTACTAGTGCTATGTATAGATGGCATCCCAAACTACCACCTACACTTTATAGAACCTCTCAACAAACCATAATGCACATCTCACATGATGGGAATAAGTGTTTAACCAACATAGACCATGCAAGCTAGACGTGGAATCCGGTGTCATATAGCCCCACACCGTAAAGAGGTGTTCCACTTGCCTAAGGTAGAACGATAACATTAGCTCGGATGAATCCTTAGCTTGGATGAAATCCGCTGGCTAATATCCTATGTGGGCACATAGTTATGGGATAGGAAGATGTTCCTTGGAACTCTAACCTAACATTGGGAGAGTTTCCATCTAATAATATAAGCTCGGTGCTTAGCATACATTCCCATAGATTAATTCATTTACATTACATTAATATACTAGGGAGGAATTTCATAAGCCTATCGACCCATGATACATCATTACCAAGGAAGGAATGCTATAAGCCTATCGACCCATGGTACATTCAAGGATAGCTCTAGGGTCCTCATGAAAAGAATGCCACTAGCCTATCGATTCATGGCACCTTATTTCATTCTTATACTCATGAAAGGAATGTTGTAGCCTATCGATTCATGATACATTGACTCATTAAGAAAAGAATGCCACTAGTCTATCGATTCTAGAGTCTTCATTACATTAGATCATTTATGAAAAGAATGACTAAAGACTATCAATTCATAGCCATCAAGTCAAGACACATTCATCACTCATATATGAAAGGAATGCCATAGCCTATCGATTCATATTAATCAAGTCAAGACAAATTCATTTTTTTACAAGAAAGGGATGTATAAACCTACCAATTCTAGATATACAATATATAAAAGACAACACTTCACATTCCATCATCAGCATACATGAGTGTCAAATTGTGAATTAGCCTTTCAATAACAACACAATTACTTTCAAGACATGATTACCTCAACCTCATTGAATTCATATTCATATACGTAGTAAGTAAACATCTCCACCTTTCAAGTAGATCAACATCTCTAACACAATTCTACTTCAACATGTAATTAAGTCAAAACTTGCATTCAAGGCCATAAATCTCAAATCATCAACTGTCACTACCCCCTAGATGTGACACGGCATACTTGACCCTGAAGGGGTATCATACAAGCCTTTAGCATATCATGACATAACAACATAGGAAAAAAAGAGGAAAATTTAAAACTTTTCTTTACAATCGAAGTCTTTATAAAATAAAAGTATCTATGACACTATGTCTCAAACCATCTATAACATTAAGACCTAAATCTCTTTTAATACAAACTTAGGGACACGACCCTTACATAAATCTAAAAACATAAAGTAAAGACATAAGTGTACAAGGTGGGTTTGTCCTCGAAACTATGAGGACTCCCTAAGTCTTCAACTCCAAGCTCCTTAGAAACCTATCTTCCAAGTATAAGACATCACACCTCTAAACCCTACACTTTGTAGAAAATGTAGAAGAAGGGGTTAGCACAAAAAATACTAAGTATGGAAGCCATGCATAAAAAGCATTAAAACATGCCTAAAAAGGGACATTTAGTTGAAACCATGCTTATGCACTTTTTGAACATCATTCTTTAAAAGTGTAGGAGAACATAAGAGATACACATCTTACATATAATTCATCAAAGCACAAGGATAACAACATCACCAAGGCATAGTCTCAAAACATAGTCATAATGCACATACCTTCTAGTTCAAAGATAATACACTTGCATAGTCACATATCAAGATCACAACATCATAATAGAACAACCATATGAGTAACCTTAAGCTTCTACTTGTGCAATGCATAGGTAGGGTCCATAGTCCTACCTACAATAAGTGTCACCTTTAGGCCACCATGATCATACTTGACATAAGTTCATACTAACACATAAGCAACCTAAAATCATACTAGTGCAATGCAAAGGTGAAGCCCCATAACTCTACCAAATGCTAAGTATTACATTTAGATCACCAATATCATACATATCTTACATTTGATTCATTCATAGCCAACATACATAAAAAGGGAGGCATTCATGATCATAACTTGTAATAAGTAAAGTCAATCATAATGATAATTAAATGGAAGCATACATTACTCATAACCCTCATAATAGAATGAAACTACACCATGGCTACTTTAGAAGTCTACTTGTGCCATGTATGAATGGCATCCCATAATACCCCTCATACTAAGTAGATATCCTAGAGGAGTCATTAGTCATAATTCATGCAACATATTCATATCATACATCTTAGTCATAATTCATATAGTTCATATCATAAATAAACCATCCTCGTAATCCCTTCACAAGTTCACTTGTGGAATGTACACATGAAGACCCATACCCCCACATATACTAAGCAAACCCATCAAGAGGTCATAAGTGTAGTTCACAGGTATAATCATAATTCATAGTTCATATTCATATCTTGATTCATTTTCTTATAATATAGGGAGATTAGCCATAACCGACATAGACCATGTGAGCTACAGGGAATCTGATGTACTACTCCCACACCGAAAAGAGAATGTCCCACTTGCCAAGGTAGAACATACATAATAGCTTCTATGTGGATCCACTATCTAAGACCTACGGGGGCACATTATGGGATAGGGAGATTGCTTCTAGAAACCTAGCCTAACTAGTGGGAGACTTTCCATATCATGAGAGCATATGTAAAACCCGGCCTAACTATTGGGAGAGTCACTACCTCATTGCCATATCCGCTCGGTGCTAAGCATTATTCCCAAATTTATACATAGTGTGAATTGCATTTACATATATGTATGAGTACTTTACCTTTCATTTAACACTACTCATAACACAGCTCATTGATTCAATAAGGTGAGAAATACCTTTCACCCTTCTGAATCCTAATATACATGTGAGAAATCCTTTCACATACGTTCATAGTGTTTTCATGAGAAAACCCTTTCTATCAACACAATCATATCATATTAATTCATAACATAACATACTTAGTTACATCATCATGGTCATGTACATTTCATGCATAATAATATGTAAAGGTGCATATAAGAACTAGCCTTTCAATTGACACCATACACACATCATATTCATGTTTATGCATGGAGTGTGTGTGTGTACATAATTGTCCTCACAATGGCACAATAACAACAGCATTTTCATCATAGGAACTTCCCTTCAAAAGGGATCACAACACATTCATAATATCCAAGTCATGCACAATTCACATATATTGCATTTAACAATCCTAAACCACATTATTGACCTTCATTATAATAGACATGGATACATTCATCATTCAAGTAGGCCATTCATGGCATGCAAAGAATCATACATTCATATAGGGGGTTATGTGGGTAGGGTCCTTCCACAATAGAACCTCATACAATTCAATATATAGACCATACCATGTTCATAACATCTCATTCATATTCATAACATATCATACTTAGTCATATCTCGGGTTGTAGGGAAGAGGGATCTTGTCTCAAAACTACAATTCATACTAACAAGTAAGCACCTACACCATAAGTGGATCAAACCAAAGGATACATGATAAGTAAACATCTCCACCATTAGTCGATCAACAATTCAATAGAAGACTACTCACCAATTGAAAACCTTCATTCATAGCAATCAAGGCTTTCTTCAAGATCACTACAAGAAAAATGCTTATTTAAAAGACCAACATTTAGGGACGAGCTACTAGTTTCGTCTCTAAAGATATATGTATTGGGATGAGATTATTTTCCGGTCCTTATTTGTATATTCTATTGTGAAGCTACTTAATTCGGTCCCTAATTAACATATTAACTAGTCCCAAAATCTAATTGAAAAATTTAGCGCGACTTCCAGCCAAAATTTAGTACTAAAGTATTAAAAAAAACATTTGTTTTTTCACCAAAATTTAGGTGCTAGATTTTTTATCCAAGAAGGAAAAAACCCTCCTCTGTTTTCTAAAAGTAATTAAATGTAAAAAGGAAAAAACTCTTTGGCTGCTGATCGCAGCTTTCGATAGCGTTCGACCTATTGATCTTTATTCTTCTTAACTATATACAGTGTCCGATCGACCCAATCTTAACATCAAACAACTTTCAATCGCAGCTGTGTCTTCTTCATCGTATAGTTGTTGCTCAGCTGTGCGGTGAAACAGATAGTACATGTTTGCTTCTTCTCCTCATCAAGTTTCTATTATTTTGAATTCCATAAACTATATTGATGGAATTTTATTGTTCTATTTAAGTTACTCTTCTTCTTGTTCTTCCTCTTTTCTAACATTAGATAGGTTAAACATTTCTTAATCTGATCTATTTTTTTATGTACAATCAGTGAATCACTTATTGGGTTGAGTTTCTAATGGTGACTCAATTTCGTTAACTGTTGTATGTGCCTGAGGAAGATTCATATTTTGTATAGAGTGCATATTTTTGTTTAGAGTGCATATTTTGTCTTCGATGTTGATATTTTGCGAGCGAAATAAGAACTAGACCTGTTACATGTAACTTTTAAAGTAAGATATACTTACATAATTGTAATGCTTTGATTAAGTAGAGGAGGCGAGGCTCACAAACAAATGTATTGTATCTATAAGGTTTTTTATGCATTACGACAATAGTTACTTAATCTGCTGCAGTTTCCTATATAGATTTTGAGTTTATAACATTATCCAAATGATTTGTGTACAGTTCAACTATATTTTCTGAGAGAAAAGTCTATACTCATTCTCCTTTTCCCCCTTTATCTTGTTAGGGTGGCGGGTGGGGAGATTATTGAAGAAATAATAAGGTCAAGTGATTTCACAAACTCTCTATTTAATAGTAAGTTATTACATGTAGTATTAGAGGTCTTGTGAAATGCATCAAAGGAAAAAAAATACTACTTGTAGCATCATTACCACTAAAACCCTACCATATAATAGTCCATCCGCCACATTGATATATAACCTAAGTTATTAGCATGGCTACCAGCAATCAAAATTCTAGACACTTTCTTAGGAAGAGGTAACAATGGGTTGATAGCAGTTTTCCTATTCTTCAGCAGCACAAGAGATTTCCGCACAGCTTCTCTTGCTAAGTTTCTGTGTTCCTGAATGGAAATCAGGACCACAAAAGCTGAATTTCACATTTCAAACAGTTCAAAATGTATACATCTCAAACTACGGACACATAGCTCCAAATGGTAGTTAAGTGGAAAGGGTCTTGAGATCACCATATCTGTAGAAGATTATGATAAAAATTTAAGGACTCAAAATTTTGGTGTTGCTGTATTGGGTGAGAATGATGAAGATAGTGAGAACCTTGATTACTATGGAGTCTTAACATATATAATTGAGTTGCAATTTGTCATGGATAGAAGAGTAGTTTTATTTCGATGTAATTGGTTTGATGTGTATGATGAAATAAAAGGAGTTAAAAAGGATGAGTATGGTTTTATGAGTGTTAATCCGGACAGATTTTTGAAAACAAATGAGCCATTTGTTTTATCGAATCAAGCATCTCAAGTATTTTATGCTATTGATAATTCCAACAAGGTTAGAAAGTGTGAGAAAGACTCAACCTCGTGATTCCTATGAGATTGTGGAACAAATGAATGATGATATTGTAGAGTTAGGAAGTCCTTCATAAAAGAAAAGAAAAACAACTAATGAGGTGAAATATCTATTTATGAATTAAAATATTCATTGTTAAATAGTATGATGGCACAATTTCTTTTATAACTACATTGTTACATATTATTCAGGTTCAATTTTCAATTTTTAATTCTTTTTGCAAGTTCAAGATGAAACCATTGAAAGCTGAAAATGAGGTCAGTTCTAATGTGAAGAGTACTATCAGATATACATTTGTCGCGCCTGCTGCTATAGGAAAGGGAAGGGGACGAGGTCTTAAATATTTGGGTGAGAAAGGGAATACGCCATCTAAGAGTTTCTTACCTCAATCAAGTGATCTAGTTAACAAGTACATCAATGAAATTGAAACAAGTAAGATATTTTGTATTCTTTTACTTCAGATAATAAGCAAAATCTTTCATTGTATTGAAGAGAAATTTTTTTTCCTGCGTTTTGTATTTTATTGTGGAGGTGGAGGTGTGGTTGTAGTTGTATTACCAAGTGATTTGCCTGTGCAAACCCTCTGTGACTTCAGCTTTTTGTTCCTGGTGCATCTCTTACTCGTTAAGTGCACTAGAAGGTTTGTCTTAACAACGGTATAAATGAACTATGATGGACTGTTCTGATTACTTTCTTTTTTAGATAGCAAATTGGTTGTTGTTTCGTTTTCTTTTTTTGGGAAATCAGTGAAATGCTTGGCTTCCTAGGCAAATTTGGAAACTGTTTGGTCTGTGAGAAACTTTTTGGAAACTGAATTGAGCCTATAAACTTTCTGGTCAGTGAACAAACAAAGTTTGATGCTTCGTGGTAACACCCAGCTAAGTTCAAAATTAGAAAAGAAAAAAAAACATCCTCTAGATGTCTGAAGCAACTGTACAATGGAGGAAAATGTGTTTATTTGTTTCAATATGTTGATGGTACATAGAACATTTGTGAACTATGTCAAAAGACCTTCCGCACAAGTTATCTTAAGTGAGGCAGGCTTCATTTAGAGCTGTCCAATTGTAGTAGATGACTTTAAGGGGCATTTTTGACTAATATTATATAGGTCATCTGTCTTGAGTCTTGACAATACAAACTCCCAATGGACTTGTTCCCCAGATGAACATATCTGAAAGTTGCTCACTGACCAAACAGTTTCCCAACCTTTCATAATAGCTAAATCATCTCTCACAGCCTCATAGGAGTGAGCATCCAGACTGAATATCTATCATATAGTTCCAAAGTTCCCACCCTTCAAACATTTTAATCTCAAACAAATGACTATTTTTTTCAGGTTCTATAGAGAAGGACAGAGGACAAGGGCTTAAAAAGAACTCCATGGTTCATGACAAAGAGAACATGCAAATTAATACTTCATTTCCTACATCTGCTATTCAAGTTGAGAAATGCACCCAAGAAGTTGAAACAAGTAAGATTTTTTCAAACATGTATTTTTTGCACTTCTGTTATGTTTTCAATTTTTTGATAAACTCTTATATCACGTTTAGTGCGTCCAGCAGCTATAAGAAAGGGACTAGAAAAAAGATCTGGATCTTTGAGCTCATCTTTAGGATTTTCTAAATCTGAGGTGGGATCTTTTAACAAGAGTGATGTTTGTGCTAATCAACATATGCAAACTCCTTCTAAAAGCACAAAATTGAGTTATACCTTCTCCTCTAGTCAAGAAATGCAAAAAATGAAAACAATTGTTCTTAAGAAAGAGGATATGCAAACCAATGTTTCATTGCCTCCATCTATTGATCAAGTTATGGAACACTCTCAAACAACTGAAAAAGGTATGATATCTTAAATTCATATATTATTACATTTTAGATATGAGTTTGATTGTTATAGTTTTTATCAAATTATGCAATTGTAGGTTCATCTAATCCTACAAAGGTAAAAAAAGTTCGAGGAACCAACAAGTGTAAAAAAGTTGCTTCACTTGAAATTGGACAAAAGCTGAAAGTAACCTTTTACAATAATCGAATGGTTGGAACAAATAACAATCTATTTTCAAGGCATTTGGGAAAAATTATTCATGATCGTAATATTTATCCCTTGGGAGTATCATCATGGCATGATATTAAACAAGAAAAGCTGAATCATATGTGGGCAGCCATTGAGGTAATAAATATACACATGATTTATAATAAACAAAGATCAAGCTTGTAGATAATAACTCAACTCGTGTTTCAATTGTTGTAGCATAAATTTGAGAGTGTTGATATGAATGATCATCGTGATCATATCTTGGGATGGATGAATGAGTTATGGAACAAATGGAGAGGACACTTGCATGCAAAATATGTGAAGGACAAGCCAATCCAACAATCTCTTAGGAATGTCCCAACGGGAGTAGATAAAAAAGAATGGGAATGGTTAGTAAAGGAGCATTTTGCTTCTGAAAGTTTTCAGGTATGCCTACTAAATTAATAGTCTACTTTGCTAGCTTCTCTTTTCTGTAGTTTGCTTTCCCTACTTTGCTAGTCTACTGAACATCTTAGAAAGATTTTGGGTGTCTTGGCCCACACCCATTTTCTATGTTTATCCTCCTAGAATGCAACTTGTTGTTGAACAAATATAGGCAAGAAACTTATTGTTGAACAAATACAGGCAAGAAGCAGTAGGAATGCAACAAACTGAGCTAAGTTGAAGATGCTTCATCATATTGGTAGCAAGCCTATTACAGAGATTATCTATCAAAAGGTAATATCATAAAATTATTTATTTCGAAATAGAATTTTTACAATGTGTGTATTATTTGACATGTTTGACTTTGATGTAAAGAGAGGGAAAGATGGCAATCCACCAGATTTGGTGACTATTTTCTTTGAGACTCGTAAAAAAGATAACAAGTTTGTTGAACCTGAAACAATTGAAAAGCATGTGCGTTTGGTAAATTTAATATATTAATTACTTGAAATTAATGTGTTATGATAGAAAATGCTCTTTGATATATTTTGTAGGCTCAACTTGAAGAAATGGTTCAAGTAGATCCATCTCCACCTATTATAGAGATTGTTAAAAAATGTTGTGGACCTCAAACTTGTAGCCATGTATTTGGATTAAGGGGTGGAGTAAAGGCAAAAAGATTTGAAAGGTGGAACTTCTTCAAAGGCTGATTATTGTCTGCGCTACGTTCAACTCGAGAGAATATCAAATCCTTGAATGAAGAAAACAAATCTTTGAATGAGGAAAACAAATCTTTGAATGATCACTTGTCTACCATCGAATCTAAGATGAAAGAAATAATGAAGATGAAAGAACTCTTCGTTGCTCAGCAATCACATGTCCCAATTCCAAAATCATCTGTTACAATTGAATGACCATTGCCTTTTTAGCTGAACAAGTTAGTAACAGTATACCTGACTTTTTTATTTATTTTGTTTAGAGTTACTGACTGTAGAGATGGGATCCGTTTTTGAATATCTGCACTACTCAACTTTCTTTAATTGTGATGGGCTCTGTTTATCATTTTCTACATAATGGCAAAACTTTATTTTTAAATTTTCTGCACTGCTGAAACACTACTGCCAGCTTCTATGTTTTACCATGTTTTGCCTGATTGTTATTCATCCTGGTCATCTCTTAAGATATCCTTTTTGTACTGCTGCAACGTATCATTGTTGCCACGCAACATTGCTGCCTGCTTCTTTGTTTTACCATTTTCTTCATAACGGCACAAAACTTTTTTAAAAAAAAAAATTCTACACTGTTGCAACACTACTTCAAGCTTTTCTGTTTTACCGTGTTCTGTCCAATTGTTGTTCATCCTGCTTAACTTGTGTCCAATTGATCTGCTTTGTTCCCTCATGATTGTTTGAATCTACTGCCTTACATGATACATCTGCAAGTCCCATGTATAGGAATTGGTGTTGTTGTGCTTGACGATGTGCACCCTTGGGTCTTCTCACTTATCTCTATTCCATTGCTCTTCGGAACTGGTGTTGTTGTGCTCGACTCTTTTTTTTTTTTCTTCATTCAATGTGATTTAGATTCATATAAGTGCCTATGCATGTATCCTATGTTGCTGTAACAATCCAAAAATGTCAAGATCCTCCAAAAGTACTGTATTCTTAGAGGGTTCGAGTAACACAGTATGTATCCATGTGTGTTGTCAATGTTGAATGAGGGATTAACTTCCAATCTAGTTTGGGATTTATATATGAACTTCATTTGATATTGAGGCATTGTTGATTGGTATTAAATTTGCATTTTTCTTTCCAAAAATACAAGTACCTTTCTTTTAAAGTGTCATTGTTAGTTAGATATCGTCTTTGTTAAATTTGTCAATTATTGGGTATTGATGGTATGATCTTCTAGCAGCTGTTAATACATTGTATCTGGTTTTCTAAGGTTCCTCGAATTTACTTTGATCTTCGTTGTTCAAAATTTTCGAGGGGAGGAGAAATTTTGACTGGCTTCCTTAGTTTACCTCAAATCTTGTTTCTCCATTATGATAACTCTCCCTTGGACATACAATTCACGTGTATCGTGCGCCTAGAGATGCTTATTGGTATGTGTCGGGTGTAAATATCTACATAACGTAAAATTTCCTGCACAGCTGCAACATAACATTGCTGCCAGTTTCTCTATTTTACAATTTTCTGCCAAGTTGCTGCTAGTTTCTCTGTTTTCCACTTTTCTGCTAAATTGATTAGTTGATTAATGTATCTAAAAGTTTTTCTAATAGAGTTTTTTCTTATTTCTTGCAGATTTTGTAGATGTTTGCGGATATCACATGTCAAAGACTAAACTTTAAGTTTTTTGCCCAACTTTTGTTCATTATTCAATGAAGATACAAGCTTAGAAGATGGACTAACTCATTCTTACTTTGCTATGAACGTTATGCAAAACCTTGAATGTTATCTAAGTTTTTTTTGTTGATTAAGCAAGTATTGAAACTTACATCATGTGATGCTCACAAATTTATTGTAATCAATTGCACTCTTTTATTTCTATCGCCCTGCAACCCTTTCTATATCATCTTTTGTATCCAGATTTATAGTTGTAATTAATATGATATTTGTTAGATTCTTGTGATAATCAATGGATGTAGGATCAATGGTGATTAGTTAGAGACCATAAGTATTGACTATCTCTAAAGTCAATCTAGGATCAATATTGTTGCTTGTCTCTAAATCATAAGCTAGGACTAGAATTGAAGCTAGTTTTTAAAGCAATTTTAGGACCATGTTGTTGTTGCTCCCTAAAGCTACTCTAGGGCCAGTTTGTTATGGTCGCTAGAGCTAATCTGGGAGCAGATTTTTAATTGTCTATAATGCTATTCTAGGACAAGAACACACTCGTCTCAAAAGAGTTACTAGGACTAGGTTGCGGAAGGTCGTAAAAGAGGTTTAACGACCTGAATATCAAGGTATCAACGGTCCATTTGAGACTAGATATGCATTCTCTAAAAGTATTTCATGACCAGTGTTATTTGATGTCTCAAAACCATTCAGGGACCAATTTTTTGAAATCGTCCTTATTGTCCAGTAGCAACGGTAATTTCTAGGATGAGTGACGACAAGACTTTTGTGGTCTCGATTGCTCGTTTGGGACCAGATTTGAACTTTCAGGGACTAGATTTCCCTTTCTTAGAGGCTGATTTTCGTGTAGTGGATTCAACCCTATTTTCTTGTTATTCATACATCATATAGGATAAAATCACAATACAATAATTAATTATATGAAAACATACTAGATTCTCATCTTTCATTCATCATTCAAGACATACTAGGGTTTGATTTGAGAAAGAATGGAAATCATGGGTCTTATGGGAAATTGTTCAAAAACCATAACAATTACATGAATTCATCCACAAACATTCATGTATAATCATAAATAACCATTATATATTAATGGAATCGATTTTAGAAAGAGACCCACGAATTTGATTGAAAACCTAAAAAATGGGGAACTTTGGAAACATAGCTGAAAGGGCTTCTTGGTGATAGTTAACCAAGAATAAAGAACTCCCATACCTCAGCCTTAGAATCCCACAAATTTCGTGATAAAAAGCTTCCATCTCCTAGCCCTAGCTCATTTCCTTCTATGTTCTTCAATGGAGGTTTTTGAGAGAGAACATTTCTGGGAGGGAAAAGGAGTTGGGGTTTTTATTAGGGTCTTGGAATAATTAATTTAATTGGGTGAGTTTTGGGGTTAAAATGACTTAAATAGGGTCCTAGGCTTGGGAAAAAGGAAATATCCTTGAGTTAAAACAATTTGGAAAAGACCCAATAAGTTACTTGCTGGAAACTGCCGAAATGGCATCACTGAAGCCTTCACGGACCGTGATCATCACCACGGCCGATGAAACGGGTCGTGAAGAATTTTTAGCCTGACAGTGCTTCACTATGTCGGGCATAACTTTTACTCTGAGATCGAAATTGGTAAAACTCAGTGACGTTCGAAAGAAGACTCAGAGAACTTTAATTCTATAGGTCATGGCACACCTAAGTCATTTTGAGCTAAGAGACATGACCATTTGAAGTTGACCCTATACTCTAACTCTAATGGAAAGCCCTTCACGTGAGGCTCCACAAGCCGTGGTGCCTACCACGAGTCGTGCTGCCTCTCGTGGTCATGATACAGTATCTAGGAAACCTTCCCCTTAATCGCTAAAAGTCTAAGGCACCACCACGAGCCTTCCCACGAGCCATGGTTATCACCACGAGCCGTAAAGTGGCTCGTGTGGAAGGGCTGTTTTTTAGCAGCCTTTGTTTAGCCACTGCCTAGCCTACCACGAGCCACACCACGAGCCGTCGTGGTGGTCGTGGAAGGTGAGGCAGTGTCCATGAAAGAGTGGGCTGCCCTAGTCCTCTTCCTTGGCTCTAACCCTCAAACTTAGCCCTCGTTTAGTCTTCTAGTTTTTGGACGTCATGGTCGTTTCTTGACGTTTGACCTCTAAAATCACCAAACTAACTTCAATAGCCATTTTTCATCATTTAAACAAGTTTTCAACTATAAATTAACATGTGAGTCTCTAGTTCAACCTACTAGATTTAGTCAAGCCTTAGCCAGGTCTTACTAGTTCGTACAAGGTGTAACAATATCTTCTCCTTGGGACATTTGTCCCCGAATGACACTTAAAACATCTTAAAGAAATCAAAAACTGAAACTAGCAGCCCAACAAGCATATAATCATCAAAGTGATGTACAACTCAAAAATACACCACACACAATGAGCATCATTTCAAAAGGAGGGACTTAAACTCCAATTCAACATAGTCAATGCGAATATAAAGAAGTAGGAACTACATTTATCAATCCATTTGCATGACATTATCATGTTTAGTTATGTTCAAGGAGGAACTACCTTCTCCTAGTCATAACATTATTCAACATGCATATACTTCACAAAGAGCATTTCATTTAAGGAAGAATTCTCAACTCCTAACAAAAACATGCTCATTCATTCTTCTCATGAAGTTCAATAGGCAATTCATACTCAATGCATTATGATTTTTAGGAAAGCAATTCCCATGAACTCATTTACTTTCAAAACACAAGTTTCCATGAACATGCATTATATAAGGAAGTCAAGGCAACACATAAGCACATAACACAATGTTAGCTAGGCACACCATCTCCTCTTGGGGAGTGAGCCTTCACCAACACTTCTAAACAATACCAATCACATACTTATAGGAGGAACTATCATTTCCCCACTATAAGTAAGATCAATACAACATTATGGAGCCGATGTGCCATTTCCACAAAAACTTAACAAGCATGTTCATCTCATCATCTCATGAAGTTAAATATGCAATCACCATACTGATGCACAACAACATGAGAAATATGTAAATCATGAGAAATCCATTTTTTTTTTTCAAAATAACAATCTTTCAAAAGCATGCCTAACATAAAGAGATCATGGAAAATTCCAATACACTCACGAATCATAAACATAAAACAAGCCCATAAAGGAACTCTTGGTCTCAAGCTAGAATAGAAATAGGAGAAGGGATGAGGGTTTTGGGACTCTCAATCAAAATTCCAATCCAAGCACATGATCTCCCTCTTGGGAGTAAGTCCCCTTTTTACAGAAACCTCAAATACTACTCCTTCCGAACTACCCTAAGCTTTGCCAAGACTCATTAAAACCTTACCGGGCTCTAAAACTAATAGAGGTGTACTAATCATACATCCAAACCCTACCAAGGTTAACAAGAGTAACTCTAAAGGACAAGGGGAATCATAGGACATATATAACATCCAAGACTCCATAATCAATAAATGAGTCATGGATAACTAATCATTTTAAGCTAGAGGATGAATAGAAGGGAACATAATGATGTTGGGACATCTTATTGGCCCTAGGCCTCCCAATTAAGCACCTTTCACAAGGACCCTTACTAGAATACTACTCCTCACATTCACATGGTAGCACCTCCTTACTCTCCTACATCTTAACTTATAGGTCTAAGATCCTAATTGGCACCTCTACATTAGAGAGGTTCTCATTTAGGCACTCTTGATCACTAGCAATTTTCCAACATCACTCATAGTCCCATAGGGAATCTACCAATCGGAATTAAACTCCTCAAACTCACTACACTCCATAAGGTGAGCATTTCAAGTAAATCCAAACATGAACATCTAAAATACTCAACTTTTCATATCCATTACCCAATGTGGTTCTCTAAATGGAGAATTTCAAGCAAGCTCAATTTATGAATATCAAGGACACTCAATAACCTTATCATCTAAGAACATTATCCCTCAATTTGGGTAAGCCTAAACAAACTCTTTACAACAACACTCCTTTAAATTCTAATGTCGGAGCAAGTCACAACTAAATCTTCACACTCGTCACATAAGATGATTCTATGCCATGGAGTATTACACTTTAACCTCCTTCAAGGAGTCTAGTCACTTAACCCTTTCCAAGCATCACTTTAGCACCACTATTCACCAAATCCTCCAACACATCACAAAACTCAAATTGGCTAAGTTGGGTTCTACCAACCAACTAAACATAACCTCACAATCACCTTGCTCGGTAGGCTAACTATCTCCCCCTTAGGAGTAAGCCTACACAAATTCTTCTTAAACATCCTTAATAACATAAGGGCAACTACGAAGCATCATTCACACAAAAATCAACATCACAAGCTATTACCTCCAATCTCTCAAGTCATATAGCCCTAATTGGCTTCACAACCAACCTTCCTCCCTCACTCTTGTAGCATTAACCCTCCTAATAGTCACATACTAAAGACCATAGGATAGGGAAAAAGAGAGAAAGCTTATAGATCTATGGCACGACTTAGAGAATGAAGAAGTGAAGTTTACTAACATCCTATAGCCTCTCACTCATAGATGTGTTGCGACTCACACCGATGAACAAAACTCTACTAGACGTGGTTTGAGACATCCTAAAACCATCCCAAAAACTTATGCTCTGATACCAAGTTTGTCACGACCCAAGACTACCCCCTAGATGTGACACGGCGTACTTGACACCGAAGGGATCTCATACAAGCCCTTAGCATATCATGACATAACAACATAGGGAAAAAAGGAGGAAAATTTAAAACTTTTCTTTACAATCGAAGTCTTTATAAAATAAGAGTATCTATGACACTATGTCTCAAACCATCTATAACATTAGGACTTAAATCTCTTTTAATACAAACATAGGGATACGACCCTTACATAAATCTAAAACATAAAGTAAAGACATAAGTGTAAAAGGTGGGTTAGTCCTCGAAACTATGAGGACTCCCCAAGTCTTCAACTCCAAGCTCCTTAGAAACCTATCTTCCAAGTATAAGATACCACACTTCCAAACCCTACACTTTGTAGAAAATGTAGAAGAAGGGGTTAGCACAAACAGTACTAAGTTTGGAAGACATGCATAAAAGCCATTAAAACATGCTTGAAAAGGGACATTTAGTTGAAACCATGCTTATGCACTTTTTGAACATCATTCTTTAAAAGAGTTGGAGAACATAAGTCATAGACATCTTACATATAGTTCATCAGAGCACAAGGATATCAACATCACCAAGGCATAGTCTCAAAACATAGTCATAATGCACATACCAGCTAGTAAAAAGCATAATACACTTGCATAGTCATATATCAAGATCACAACATCAAAATAGAACAACCTAATATCATACTAGTGCAATGCAAAGGTGAAGCCCCATAACTTTACCAAATGCTAAGTATTACATTTAGATCACCAACATCACACATATCTTACATTTGATTCATTCATAGCCAACATACATAAGAAGGGAGGCATTCATGATCATAACTTGTAATAAGTAAAGTCAATTGTAATGCTAATTAAGTGGAAGCATACATTACTCATGACCCTCATGATAGAATGGAACTACACCATGGCTACTTTAGAAGTCTGCTAGTTCCATGTATGAGTGGCATCCCATAATACCCCTCATACTAAGTAGATATCCTAGAGGAGTCATTAGTCATAATTCATGCAACATATTCATATCATACATCTTAGTCATATTTCATATAGTTCATTTCATAAATAAACCACACTCATAATCCCTTCACAAGTTCACTTGTGCAATGTACACATGAAGACCTATACCCCCACATATACTAAGCAAACCCATCAAGAGGTCATAAGTGTAGTGCACGTGCATAATCATAATTCATAGTTCATATTCATATCTTGATTCATTTTCTTATAATATAGGGAGATTAGCCATAACTGACATAGACCATGTGAGCTACATAGAATCTGGTGTACTACTCCCATACCGAAAAGAGAGTGTCCTACTTGCCAAGGTAGAACATACATAACAGCTTCTATGTGGATCCACTAGCTAAGACCTATGGGGGCACGTAGTTTTGGGATAGGGAGATTGCTTCTAGAAACTCAGCCTAACTAGTGGGAGGATTTCCATCTCATGAGAGCATATGTAGAAAACCCGGCCTAACTATTGGGATAGTCACTACCTCTTTGTCATATCCACTCGGTGCTAAGCATTATTCCCAAACTTATACATAGTTAGTGTGAATTGCATTTACATATATGTAGGAGTACTTTACCTTTCATTCAAAACTACTCATAACGTAGCTCATTGATTCAATAAGGTGAAAACTACCTTTCACCCTTCTGAATCCTAATATACATGTGAGAAATCCTTTCACATACATTCATAGTGTTTTCATGAGAATATCCTTTCAATCAACACAATTATATCCTATTTATTCATAACATAACACACTTAGTTACATCATCATGGTCATGTACATTTCATGCATAATAGTATGTGAAGGTGCATATGAGAACTAGCCTTTCAATTGACAACACACATCATATTCATGTTTATGCATGGAGTGTGTTTGTACATAATTGTCCTCACAATGGCACAATAACACTACATTTTCATCATAGGAACTTCCCTTCAAAAGGGATCACAACACATTCATAATATCCCAAGTCATGCACAATTCACATATATTGCATTTAACGATCCTACACAATATTCCTAACCTTCATTATAATAGACATGGATACATTCATCATTCAACTAGGCCATTCATGGCATGTATAAAATCATACATTCATATAGGGGGTTATGTGGGTAGGGTCCTTCCACAATAGAACCTCATAAAATTCAACTTATAGACCATACTATGTTCATAACATCTCATTCATATTCATAACATATCATACATAGTCATATCTTGCATTGTAGGGAAGAGGGATCTTGTCTCAAAACTAAAGTTCATACTAACAAGTAAGCACCTCCACCATAAGTGGATCAAACCGTTCATACAAAGGATACATGATAAGTAAACATCTCAACCATAAGTGGATCAACAATTCAATTGAAGACTACTCACCAATTGAAAACCTTCATTCATAGCAATCAAGGCTTTATTCAAGATTCAACCCTATTTTCTTGATATTCATGCATCATATAGGATAAAATCACAATACAATAATTAACTATATGAAAACATACTAGATTCTCATCCTTCATTCATCATTCAAGACATACTAGGGTTTAGATTTGAGAAAGAAAGAAAATCATGGGTCTTATGGGAAATTGTTCAAAAACCCTAACAATTACATGAATTCATCCACAAACATTCATGTGTAATCATAAATAACCATTACAGATCAATGGAATCAATTTTAGAAAGAGACCCACGAATTTGATTGAAAACATAGAAATTGGGGAACTTTGAAAACATAGTTGAAAGGGCTTCTTGGTGATAGCTAACCAAGAATAAAGAACTCCTTTACCTTAGCCTTAGGATCCCACAAATTTTGTGATGATAAGCTTCCAACTCCTAGCCCTGGTTGATCTCCTTCTATGTTTTTCAATAGACGTTTTTGAGAGAAGATTTTTGGGAGGGAAAAGGAGTTGGGGTTTTTATTAGGGTCTTGGAATAATTAATTTAATTGGGTGAGTTTTGGGGTAAAAATGATTTAAATAGGGGTCCTAGGCTTAGGAAAAACGAGATATCCTTAAGTTAAAACAATTGGGAAAAGACCCAATAAGTTACTTGCTGGAAACTGCTGAAATGGCATCATTGAAGCCTTCACTGACCGTGACCATCACCACGGCCAGTGAAACGGGTCGTGAAGATTTTTCAGCCTAACAGTGCTTCACTATTTTGGGCATAACTTTTTACTCTGAGATCGAAATTGAGAAAACTCGGTGGCGTTGGAAAGAGGAATCAGAGACCTTTAATTGTATAGGTTATGGAACACCTAATTCGTTTTGAGCTAAGAGATATGACCATTAGAAGTTGACCCTATACTCTAAGTCTAATGGAAAGCCCTTCACATAAGGCTCCACGAGCCTTGATTCCTCTCGTGGTCATGATACAATATCTAGGAAACCTTCCCCTTAAACCTTAAAAATCTAAGGCACCACCACGAGCCGTGGTTATCACCACGAGGCGTGAAGTGTGGATGGGAATTGACGAGTTCTTCACTTTAATCAATGAATTAGGTAACGAACCAAAATCGAGTTTAAATTTGAAGGGTCTTTCTTTATTTTCATACCAAGAACAGAGAAGAGTGAATTAAAAAAAAAAGAACGAAATTTGTAAAATTTGTATTCAATGCAATTGATCCTAATGAGACAAAATTAGGAAAAAAATCGATTGGAATAAAAGAAATCAGTAAAAAAGTACCTCGCTGGTCCCATAAATTAATCACCGAATTGGACCAACAAATGGGTGAATTTCAAGATCGCGCATCAATTGATCATCAACGGGCTATTTTTGGGCATCCTTTGTTTAGCCACTGCCTAGCCTACCACGAGTCGTGGTCCTCACCACGAGCCATGGTTGTGGTCGTGAAAGGTGAGGCAGTGTCCACCAAGTGACCTTCACGATCACTTCTACGGACCGTGGTAAAGGCCACTGACCGTGAAGTGGTCCGTGGACTTGGGACAGTGCTTGGCCAAAGTTAGGCAACCTTGGCCTTTGGCTTAGGCCCTGCCCCCTTGGCTTGGCACTTTCCCTTGCATCCCTTAACCAACATAATAAAGGGTCTTTCAACAATGGAGTCTATCATGCACCTTGACGTTGACTCACTAAACTCCATTAAACAAGGCCCGGGACAACATTACACAACATGAAACCTTATTACAAACTCAACACAAAGTCCATAGGCTCTAGTTTCACTTATTCGTTTTTAGGGTCATTACATAGTAAGAGGCAACATTAGAACATATATATATAAACTGAATAAATTGAATTATGTTGTCCAGTAGCTTTAAATCCATAATAGCCCACCATCTTCTTTGTAGAAATCAGCCATGATCAAGTATTTGTTATTATCTTTAAGCATGAAGTGTACAATCACTAGCCTATGTCCTGACCTGAGAGCACCCCCTAGTCGTAACACGGTGTACTAGACCCCAAAGGGGTCTTATATAAGCCTCATAGTAATTATTGCATTCAATAATGAAAATAGTGCAAAATTAAAAACTTTTCTTTAATAAGACAAACAATCTAAAACTCATTTATAAGCAGTGGAATACTAAGTCTCACATGACCATCTTAGACAAACTTTAAAGAAGATAGGGACACGACCCTTTACTATCGAAGTCTTAACAATAGTCTTAAAACATGAATTGAAATGAAACATAAAAAGTCCTTGTCCTCGATCTATGAGGACATACCAAACGATGTCTTGGAGGAACTCTACTCCAAGCTTCACTAGATAGAGTCAAATCACTTGACGGAACCTACACTTGTAGTAAAACATGGAAGAAGAATTGGTTAGCACATAGAGTACTAAGTATCATAGCCATGCGAATACATGCTAAAAAGGACATTTGTTTGAAAGTCATGCTTTTATGCCATTTTGATAAAACTTCATGAAAAGTATAATAGGCATACTATTTAATTTTACGTACTTTGGGTCTATCTCTTACATTGTGTCGCCGACGTCCTTTGTTGATAATTCTATCATTACACAACCTAAAGAAATTAAGAACTTGAACTCACAACTTTCGAACAACCTAAAGAAATTAAGAACTTGAACTCACAACTTTCGAACAATATCTCGTGAGTTCCTTATCAAATAGCATAGTAATGTTGTAGATGATGAGAGAATGGAAACTTACCTTCAATAGACAAATATCTCGTGAATTTATTATCAATTACTTATTCTTATATTACTAATCATATATTTATATGATATGTATATATGTGGTTAAACTATGGCCAATTACTTTTTTTAATTACGTGAATATACTATCTAACTTCTAATAGTTTCAACTGAATATATATATGATCATGTGAATATATGGGTTCCTTGACTTGAAAAGGATACTATAACTCTATAGGCTAAGAAATCTAGCATGAGAGAATTTGTAATAAAGATCTAATTTTTATGCATCATGTAAGTTGTGAAAACTTTTATAGTAGGAACATATGATTCTAGGTCATGCCTTAAATATAAAAGAGATTTAACTTTACGTAGTTTGGGTCTATCTCTTACATTGTGCTGTCAACGTCACCTTCTGTAACATGTTCAGTGTACTCTATTCATTCAAAATTTCATATCTTAAGTTCGTGTTTCTTTTCTCCAGCACCCAACTTATACTTTTTGTTGTCTTTTGAATTTAAATGTCTAGGATGTCAAAAAAAATTTCGTAAGAGTATTCCACAGAAATTGAAGAAGTCACTATTGGCCAGATTGCTAAACTACAATATTATTTCTGCTTACAGTCATAAAAATATTATTATTGTATATATATTTTTGGCTCTTATTCATCTCACATGCTTAGCCTTTGGCTAAGAGCTTTGTGCCTTAGCTATCATGCGCACCTACCACAATAGGCGTGAAAGTTTAAGAACTGTTGCATATTGACTCTGATTAGTTGAAAGACCTTTAATATTGGATTTGAGTTCACATGTAAATACATAAACATAGAGATATTGATTTTCCTTTAAAAACAAATTTAATATTTTTTTTTTTGTGATTCACTTTTTCTTTCCTCATTCAGTTTTCTTTTGATTTGAAAATTCATGATCCTTGCATATGATATTGTTGTTGAACTCTTTTCTTTTATGGTAAAATTATCCGATCTCTTTCGATTTGACTGTTTGCTTTATTTTCTTAATATTATATATATGAAAAAAACGATTACTAATAACAAAATCATTAATATTTTATTATATATATATATATATATATATATATATAATATTAATGATTTTGTTATTAGTAATCATTTTTTTTCATTTTTTTAGAAAGAAACATTATCGCTCCAAAATGTGGAAGATCAATTGAATGGCCAGATATTCAACATTTAAATGAAAAGGCTATTCACAAAAAATTGGATGCAACGATAAAATTATTCATTTTGTCTTACCTAGAGAAACAAGATGTGATTCATAAACCAATGGCATCCATGACATTCAATGTTACAGATGAAAAAAAGTGCACAATTAAACATCTTAGTTAAGGGGAAAAAGAATATCCAAGCATGGCAAACAAATGTAATCCTTCCACCCACAAACATAGCATGGAAATTAAAAATCCTCAAATGAAAAAGAATTAAAAGGTATTTGAATTATTTTATACGTTGTTTAAAACTTCACCTTTGTAATTGATTAATATAAATAGGATTTACTTATCTTTGTATTTATCTTCATTGAATTCGATTCAGTCTCTCGACACATTATCTTTTATTGTTTTGTATTACAATTGGAACACTTTTGTTGTGGTTCTGGAAACGGTTATTTTTTGCACTCTTTTGCTGCTGCCACTGGATACTGTGTTTTGCAAGCTTTTGATGTTGCTATGTGGATGCCTTATGTTCCTTTTCTTTTGCGGGAATTGAAAATATTTTCTCCTGTAATAGCAGGTTAGTTAAAAGTTATCTTTTTACAGGTACTCCATTTATCAACTTAAATGAAAATATATACTTTCTGGTGTTATAATTATTGTTAACGTTGAAGACTACTATGTTCATTTTTATTTCCTAAAATATGATGTAACTTTCCTCTATTGTTCTTATTGGAATAACCAACTTAAGCTGATAGAATCAAAAACTACAATACGAAATAACAGTTAGTAATTAAAAACTTGTGAAATCAAACCTATTTGGTAGAACTGTTTGCCTATTTTGATTTATATTTTCTTGTGCAAATCTTTGTCTAAATTAAAAATAACAAGATATAATAAATCCTCTTATATCTATATTATAATTTGAATCTTTCAACCATAGAAAGACTTTGATTATCGTTGATTAATGTTTAGTCCATGATTTCACATTATCCAGAAAAAACGATGAGAATAATCTTGTAAAATACAAAAATCCGTACCTACTCCACAAACCACTACATACAAAAACAGTCTAGCCCAACAAAAGAATACATATAACCATATTCAATATGGGGGGTTGCGGAAGTTGAGAGAAAATATGTGGAAGTGGGAGTTGAGGGATGATCTTCCCTTACTCCTTAATCTTATTTATAGACAAAATTTACATGTCCTTTACTATTCATGATTGACATTTACTATTCATGAACAATAACTGACTCCTACTATTTGTATAGTGACTTGACCTTTACTATTTACACAGTAACTTAACCCTTACTATTTACATAATTGACATTTCACTATTTATGAATAGTGTCCTATCGGTGACTCCAAATAAAAACAAACTACTTTACTTTTTCTTTACAAAAGAAAATAAAAACTTTACAAAAAGAAGATTCCTACTTTTGACTAATAATATACATATTTGTCTTCTTCATTTTTTTTGGTCGGCTGTCTTCATCAGGCTGCCGGATGTTTTGTTTTTAGCTTACTCCAGCTATACGGTAGGAACTTGATTATCTTCTCCTTGGCATTTTGAACATATATGTTCTGAATATTTACTACTGATAGTAGTACAGTATCTAGTTAAAAGTGCTGGTGAAATAAAGTTTTTTCTGATAGCTCTTGTCGTTGGTATATTTTCTGGTTTAAGGAGATTTAGTATCCATTGTCGTATTTCTTCCATATCTCCTTCTCTAGTTTCTCTACAATTAGAGTATATCATAGTATTGTCTCTACTATAATAGCTCCATATTGTATTGTTGTTCAAATAATTATTTGCTAGTTCCGTCAGTATTGTAGCTATTCCAATAACTCTTTTGTTTGCATAAAAATCTGGAATATCTACAATAGATATCTCATTTTGTTTTTCTATTTTTTCCGATATTAGCATATCTCTGGTCAATCCTATCTTTATGACTTGTATAACCGGTTTTATTTTGTCATATAGTATCTCTGCAGTAGCTGTATAAAACTTAATAAAAAATAGCATTCCTTTGGTAATTCTTTTGTAGGTTAAGAAAGCTTTGTATAGTTCTGGTATTTTTGAAATTTCATCTCCAGTAGCTGTGTATACGGTACTGAGTAATCCATAGTTATAACAAGTAGTAACTAAATTTATATTTGTGCCTGGTAATGCAATTAGTTTGTTGTATCCCTGTAGGTGTTGGGTAATATAATCTGTATTTGGTTCTTTTATATTTGTGGCTCTGGGGTTTTTGTTCAAGTATGTTTGGATCTTGTAAATATTTTCTATGTAGGTACGGGTAATGTGGTTATATGTATTCTTTTGTTGGGCTAGGCTGTTTTTATATGTAGTGGTTTGTGGAGTAGGTACGGATTTTTGTATTTTAGGTGCTATATATGGTTTATCAAATAGTTTGTTCATATTTGTATTGATATAGCTTTTTTCCTCCTTAGTTTTTTCTGATGTACCTGCAGCTGTAATTACATAAACGTTATGGGTTTTATGGAGTTTCCCAACGTCTCCTTCTATATCTGGAATTTTAACGTCTTCCGATCGACGTAGCTCTGCATATTTAACGTCATGCTGCTAATTGCTAGCTTGCTCTTTTAGCTTCTGTATCTCACCATCCATACTATCCACTTTTTTACAAAGTGTAGTTAGGAGGTTGAGTATTTGATCCATTGTATTTGTTTTTTCAGTATCTTTGTCTTGAGAGGTGATCTGCAATCACATTCTTGTCAGTTTTTATAATTTCAATTGTAAATGAAAAATTTAATATATTTACTACCAGTCTTCTTATTTCTTTTGTCGTAACTGAGTCTTGTACTTTTTTGGTTATCCACCATTTTACCTGTGTATTATCTGTTCTAACAATAAATTTGTTATATACAATATATGGTTCAAAAGCTAATAAACATTTATATAAGGCAAATAATTCTTTTCTATTTATTTCCCATTTTATTTGTGGGTCTGTATATGATCCGGAATAATATCTACAGTGATGTTCTATTTTTTCATTTATATATTTATATTTTAATACTCCTCCGTAACTATGATCACTAGAGTCTGTTTCCACTATATAAGTAAATTGTTTATTTTCATCTGGAAAGTATAATTTTGGTAAATCTTTTCACATGATTTTTATTTTTCTGATATGTTTTTTATCGTGTTCATCAAAGTAATATTCTATATCTTTCTTTAATTTTTTCTGTAATGATTTTAAGTTTTCTGCTAATTTTGGTATATATTCTCTTACTTGATTAACCAATCCTAAAAATGATTGTAATTTTTTCTTAGTATCTAATAATTCTTCAGAATTAACTATTTTTTGTACAATATGTGTTTGCATTTTTATTCCATTTTTATCTATTTGTATTCCTAGAAATTCTATTTGATTTTTCATAATTTCAGCTTTCTTTTTTGATAAGCTAATTCCTGATACTTCTATAATATTTATAAATTTTTCTAATAACCTTAGATGTTCTTCTTTTGTTCTTGAATATAATAATATGTCGTCTATATATACTACACAATTTTCTAGTTGGTTAAAATATATATCCATAAAGTGTTGATATCTATCTGGTGCGTTTTTATATCCAAATGGTAAAACATTCCATTCGTAAAATCCTTGTGGTACGGTAAATGTTGTTAAACGTTTAGATTCTTCTTCTAGTTTTAGGTGGTAAAATCCTGATTTACAGTCAAATTTGCTAAAGTAATTATATCCTTGTATTTGTCGTACTTTTAATATTTTATTAGGTATAGGGTAATTATATGTTTTAGTTTTTGCGTTCAGATTCCTATAATCAATAACCATTCTACTTTTTCCTCTTTTTTGCTCACTATGTTTATTTACTATGAATGCTGGACTATTATGTTTGCTATTGCTTTCTTGTATATACTTATTTTCTAATAATTCATTTATATGCATTTTAAATTCTGATTGGTCTTCAAAATTATATCTTAATGGTTTTTGTGTTATTATACTATTTTCATCTATTAGTTCGATTTTTTACTTTTGTTTTGTGTTTATCCCATCCTTGTAATGGGTTTTCGTTATACAATGAGTTTAATTTATCATTTATTGCTTGTATTTTATCTACGGTGAATATTATAATTTCTATTTTATGATCATTAGTTGTTATATTTTCTAATTTTTGGGTAATTTTTTCACTTCCATTTACTCTTTTTGCTCCTATTTTGTGATTACATATGGTAGTGAACCACCAATGTGTTTTTGTTATAGTATGTGGGTATAGTTTTTCTAAAAAAGGCATTCCTAATAATATATTTTTATTTGTAAATTCATAACTATATATTTCATCTATTAATAATATTTTATCCCATATTTGTGTTTTTATATTTTTAGCTTTATGTGTTATCATGCTTCCTTCATTATTAAATCCTGTTACTATTAATGGTGTTTTTAATTTTTCCCATTTACTATCTGGTAGACAATTATGTTTACACATATTTACTTCTGCTCCTGTGTCTATCATAGGTGTGTAATATCTATTATAGTATCCTTCTATAATTATTTTTGCTAAAATATATATTTTTGTCATTTAAAGATGTCTAGTTTATCATATAATTGTTCGTTTAATAATTACTTTCTTGTTTTCATAAGTTATTGTTAGTTGTTTATCATCTATATTATATGGTTTAACTGTTTCTAGCCATTTTATTCCTAATGTAATATTATTATTTCCTTGATGTATTTTAAATTTAATTTTTATTGGTATTCCTCCAATAATTAGTTCTTGTTCAGTAGTTTCTTCTATATTTACCAAAGATCTAGGTAATTCTGTATTTATATTTTCTCCTGTAATTATTTCATGTTCTTTGACTAGTTCTCTTATAATTTGGTTTTCTATTTGTCCTGTATTTATAGTTATTAAATATTTTCTTTGGTCTAATATTCCTGTAATATAATATTGATATGGTTGTATTTCATTTTTGTTTTGCTCTAATGACTTAGGTATTAAGTCGCAATCTAATATTCTAGATGTACTAGTTCTTGATGATGAAGGTGTATCATAGCTTAATCTTTTAGATGTACTTAATCTTTCTTTTACTATCTCTAAATCTTCTTCAAAATCTATTTCTTTATAACTGTAATCATTATTATCTATTACTGAGATTATTTTATCAAATGGATTTTCTATTTTGATTTTTTGAATCTTATTTTTTGCTGTTATTTTATGCTTTGTAGTTAATACATATAGATTTTTACATCTTGCTGTAAATATCTTACTTCCTGGTGCTAGTTCTAGTCCTGACATTTTCCAGTATAGCACTAGTGATTTATCTATGTTTTTGTCTTCTATTGCTACTGAATAGTTTGCACTTATAATAAATTTAAATTTTTGATATATTAAATTTCCTCTAACTGCGCTTATAATACTTTTTTCTATAGGTTGAATTATCCTATCATCTGCTAAATATAATTCTAAAGGTGTATCTATTCCTTCTCTAAAACATGCCTTTATTAATATTTCTGTTGCTCCTAAATGTACATATTTTATTGGATTTTTTGATTTTAAATCGTGGATTTCTTTATTAATTATTTTTTTATTTATGATAGGTATTTTAGCTTTACCTTTAATATATTTACAATCTATTACATGTTCTTTTTGGCTTACTACATAATATTCATCGTGTTGTAATCTGAATAAATTTTTTAATCTAGGTACTTATCTATTCTTAAGTCTAGTTCTTTTCCTTTTATTTGTTCAAACATATTATTGTCAAATATTATCTTTTGTTCTGTATATTCATTATCTTGATATTCTTCTTTACTTATTATTTTTATATCATTTTCAGTCATAATAATCAGAAAATGACTCTATTTCTTCTTCTAATTCAATATCTGTGATTTCGTATATGCTATCTTCATTTTCTAATTCATAATCCAAATAATCTATCTGATTGTATTTATCTTTTTCTATTATTACCTCTGTTATTTGTTTTTTCTTTAAATCTTTTGGCAATTTACAGTTTCTAGCTAAATGTCCTAGTTTTCCACAATTATAACATTTACATTATGTTATATTTTTCTTAACTCTGTGTGGTCTTTTTTGTTTATAATTTTTTATATAATATCTTTTTCTTGGAATTTTATTCTTATATTTTGTTTTGAAGCGTTTATACTTCTTTATCCTTTTCTTTTTATATGGATTCTTACATCCAAATTGAGGTGCTAATTTGCTTGTACAATATGCTAGGTTTTTTACTAATATTTTTTCTAGTTTTAATTCTTACTTTATGTTTTTCACATAGTTTCATAAACCATTGTTGTAAGAATTTTATTCTAGCTCCTAGTGTATCTACTGTATTTGATTCTTCCCAATCTTTTATTATTTTTGAACTAAATGGTTCTGGTAATTTTGTGTAATATAATTTTCTTATTTCTTTACTTTCATCATTTGTATATATTCCTTTATAGTAATATTCTCTAAATGCACATGTATATTCATCTATGTAACTCATTTTACATATTGCCAATTTATTCATTAAATTTCTGTTTATTATTTTATCTTTCTGTTGTTCTTCTATTTCTGTTGTCATACTTTCAAATTCATTTCTAATTGATATTTCATATTTATTTAGTATGTCTATTGCTGATGTTGCTATTTCATTATTAGGTTTTGTATTATTCCTTAGTGTTGCTAAGCTTGCTGGTGTTAAATTTTGTAACCATATTTTTACTGTTCCTATAAGTGTTCTTTCTATGTATCCTGGGGCATCTATTATTGATATCTTGTTGTCTATTAATTGCTTTGATATATAGCCTATCCATAATTGAATTGTTTTATTTGTATCTGCTACACAGTCTAAATCTAAGAAATTATTTTGATCTGTAGTTTGTCTAGGTATCCAATTTTTATTCAATCTTTTATCCCATAAAGCTTTATCTCTATTTTCTTTTTCGTAAGTATAATATGTTGGAGTTGTATCCATTCATGTTTTAGGATTTGAAGTACTCGGTTTTTCATCTAAATTTCCTACATTTATTTCTATATTTTTATCTTTTTCTATAAGGTCAGTATATGTTTCTGAATATGATTCATAATTATTCTCTGAAATATTATCATTTTCTTCTTCATTTATTTCATTTATTTCATCTATTTTTAATTCAGGTAAAGGTAATTCTTCTGTTTCTTCTAACATTGTTTTCATTCTTTCTATTTCTTGGTTTAACTTTAATTCTTCAGTTCTTTTCTTGTATTCTTCTCTTGCTTTTAATTTTTCTTCATATAGTTGTTTAAGTCTTTCTAATTCTTTTTGTAATTCTTGAATTCTAGTATCTTCTACTTCTTCTATTTGTTTAATTTCTTTTTTCCTATCGATTTCGTCATTTTCTTTATTTAATCGTACCATTGTTGTTAGACTATCTTCTAATTTTGCTGATTCTTTATCTGGCATTAGGTATAATTGGGTTCCTATTTTTTTATATCTTCTTTCTAAGTTTGAATGTATTATTTTTATTTCTAGTCCATCTTGACTTTTATATATTTTTTCTTCTACAGCATATTCTTCTTTATTCATTATAAGTTATGTTGATATTTATATTCTAAGTGTTGTAATTGTAGATCTAATAAGAATATCATTTTTCTTTGTGCTTTTATAGATTTTTGGCATACTCCTGCCCATATATTTTCTTCTAATCTATTTTGTCTAAATCTTAATTCTTGTTTTATTTCATTAATTTTTTCTAATAATTGTTCTCTATAAGTTTCATCCATTATAAGAACATTTTTTCATAATATTCTTGTTTCTTTATTATAAGATTTTGTATTTCTTTTATATTTTCTGAAATATATTCTAAGTACTCCATATCTTGGGTTCTTTGGTACGTTTTAATATTATTTATTAAAAGTTTATTTAGTAGTTCTAAATCTTCTATAGTTTGTAGCCAGTATGTTAGATATTCGTAGTTTATCATTAATCTGAACATAAATCATATAATTCATCTATATTTTGAATAGTTAGTTCTTGCCAATCTTGTTCTATAAGTTCTATTATTCGGTCTAATTCTGTCATTTCTTCAATAATTAAAAGGTCATAAATTTTTCTTTTTATATCTATATTAAGTGTTTTAAGAACATATAAAATAAGTATTTTATAATTATAATCTTCATCTAGTAAGTATGTGTTCATCATTTTCATGATTTCTAAACAAGTTTTATTCCTTCTAACCTTCTTGTTTGTTATTATCTATTATCAAATTATAGTAAAGTTATCCTAAATAAATTCTTTTGGTCACTACTATGATTTTCAGCCTCAATCAGTTACCCTAACAGCGCCTTTTGCTCTCTTCTATCGCCTTTTTGCATTGGCTCTCAGAATCTTCAAGTCTTGTAACTTTGGGTGATCACTCTTATCATCGTGGAACTGATCGGCGACACACTGACGACCCCTTTCGTGTCGCCAACTTGGTTTCCTCCCTCATGCCTGGCACACTAGAACTTTAGGTGGACTAAATAGCCACTCAGTGATTCGCCAAGTGCTCTAGGTGATCATCATGTTCACCTTTCTCCACTTCTTCAGTTTGTTTTGTTCCATTTGCCTGTTAGTGTCCTTGCTTTGTTCCTCAATCCATATACCTAGAAATCAAGGCTTTAACATCATTTTATGGCACAAATTAAGCATTTTGACGACACTAAAACTATATCAACAATAATCCAAATGAATCCAAATCTCGAACTCATCACAAACCTATGGGAAAAAACTTGCATGTGTTTCTCTATTGAGCGAGTGAGAGTTGCATTTATTCCTATTACCTTTGTTGATTTGCTTCATCAGAGCATGGAATTGTTCATAATGTGACGACACTTAGATGCATTTGTTGAAACATGTTCTTGCATTAGACAAGAAACTAAAGTGAGCTTGAGCTTATGTTGAGACTAGATAGTCATAATTTGAAACTTTTTTTATCATAAATTAGGGTAACATGCTATTGAGATTAATCTTGCTATGGTGCTTGCATGCTAGCTGTCATAGAGTACTGTTGTAGACACCCTTATTGAGCTTATTATTTTCTTTAATAATTTGAGGACAAAGGAAAGTTTAAGTTGGGGGTGTTGATGAACTGTAGATTTGCACTCATTTCAGGTTTATTTAGCTCAATAAATAGTGTCCTCAATCCCTAATTTCATCTTTTTCTAATCAAATATTGATGATTTGAAACTATGAAGGAAATTTTAGAAGGCAAGGATGGATGCTTGAAAGAATGGACAAAAACACGAAAAAAGTGCAAAGTGAACATTGTTGATCACCTAACATGAAGGGTGGATCACCAATTGAGGATGACCTTGGGCAAATTGATTGTCCATAGAAGTTGTGTCTATCAAAGAAGGTCAGCGAACTCCAGAAGAAAAGGAAAACACTTTTTTTGTTCTTGGAGTTTTATAATTTGAAGCTTGAATTTGATAAATTGAAGTTGAATCCCAAGTAGGTTTACTATTAATTACTGGATTTCAAGTTACCCATGGCTGCTTTCATGGAAGGTATACTTTCTTTACTTCTTGTGATTGGTGGCTAAACCCTAAGATCTAGCGGTGCTCAAATAGGGTTGGGTGTTAATTTAGTGTAATGGGTAGTGTGATATGCTCTGTTTTGTTTTTTTTCATGCATGAATTCATTCTAATTACCATTTGTTTATCTTATGGATTAAGGTTGCAAACTTAATTGCTACTTTTGATCTCCGGTTGATGCTCTAAAGAGATTAATTGGAGTGGGCAATTAGTTCAATACTTGCAATTTAGGTTTGATATCTATGCCTTGCTTGAAAAGAGGTTATGGGTTGGATCTATTTGCCCTATTCTTGAAAGGGAGAGTAGAGTAAGGTATGGGTTGTTTAAAAATTGCATATAGATGAGACTGAAAGGAGATTTTGTGCATATATGCTTTGAGATCGAAATATGATTAGCGTCAATGAAGATGACTTAGCCTATTTATGAATGTTCATTACTATAGAGTAGCACAATTGTCCCTATGTGATTTCAATTTCCAATCCCACACCCCTATATTGCTTGTTAACTCTTCATTTCATTTCAATTATAGTTTACTTGCGATAATACTGATAATGAAGGCTTTATATTAAGTTGGTGGTACTTTCAACCCAATTTTTTATAACTATTAGAAATGAACTGATTTAAAGTTAAAATTTCTTGATAAAGACTTTTTAAGTGATCAAATTAAAATTTTATTTAATGGATGAAAATGAAAAATTTTAATCTCGATCCATGTCGTAACATTATTTTAAATCCATTCAATTTGAACTCGTCTTCTCTCCATCACAATTATTGTTCAGAGACATCTAAAATAATTAGACTTTGATAGTTTATTTGTGAAAATGTATGTATAGCTTGCAAAAAATGGACCGCCCCTCAAATCGTGTCAAGTTATACTGGTTTAAGTTGACTCGATAGTGATACGATCAGCTAAGCCTTATTGGCCACCCCCAGAGAAACTATCCATGGTAATTATGGGGGAACCCTTTACGGAGGAGATAAATTAGTTACATTTATATATGAAAAATTGAGATCCGGTGATATAACACAGGTTCTTCCAAAAGTAGAACAAGTCTTAGAAGTGCGTTCGATTGATTCAATATCCATGAATCTAGAAGGAGGGTTGAGGGTTGGAATAAATGTATACCACAAATTCTTGGAATTCTTGATTGGTGCTGAGCTAACTATAGCACAAATCCAAATCTCTTTGGTTGATAAAATCTAACAGGTTTATCATTCCCAGGGGGTGCAGATTCATAATAGGCATATAGAAATGATTGTACGTCAAATAACATCAAAAGTGTTGGTTTCAGAAGATAAAACGTCTAATATTTTTTCACCCAGTGAACTTATTGGATTGTTGCGAGCAGAACGAATGGGGAACTCTTTGGAAAATGTGATATGTTACTAAGTCATCTTATTGGGAATAACAAGAGCATCTCTCAATACTCAAAGTTTCATATCTAAAACATGTTTTCATGAAACTGCTTGAGTTTTTAGAAAAACCGGCTCTCTGGGGTTGTATCCATTGGTTGAAAGGCCTAAAAGAGAACATTGTTTTTGGGGGGGTGATACCCATTGGTACAAGATTTAATGGATTAGTGCACCCTTCAAAACAACATAACACCATTCCTTAGGAAACAAAAAAAACGAATCTATTCGAGGGGGAGATGAGAGATATTTTTTCCACCACAGAAAATTATTTGATTCATGTCTTTCAAAAATTCCACGACATACTGGAACAATCATTTATAGGATTTAATGGTTCCTGACAACGGATACATCTCTTTCACTATTTGCATTTGTTATGGTTATTTGCTTTGGTAATAAAAAATGGTTATTTGCTTCGGTAATGAAAACAAAATTCAATAGAAAAGAATAATGGTTTGGGTTTTGTACCTACGTCTAATCTATAGTAGAAGAGAAGGTTCCATCAGAGCAATTTTTAATTTCAGTTAAGGGCTCCTCGTCTTTTTTCTTTTTTTTTTTTTTTTTTGAAAAAAGGGGGGAGGTTGTGGGGAGAAATGACAAGAAGATATTGGAACATAAATTTGAAAGAGATGATAGAGGCATGAGTTCATTTTGGTCATGGTACTAGGAAATGGAATCCTAAAATGGCACCTTATATCTCTGCAAAGCGTAAGAGTATTTATATTATAAATCTTACTAGAACTGCTCATTTTTTATGAGAAGCTTGAGATTTAGTTTTTGACACAACAAGTAGGGGGAAACAATTCTTAATTGTTGGTACCAAAAATAAAGTAGATGATTCAGTAGAGTGGGCTGAAATACTGGCCTGGTGTCATTATGTTAATAAAAATCGTTTGGCGGTATGTTAACAAATTACTCCACTACAGAAACAAGACTTCATAAGTTCAAGGACTTGAGAATGGAACAAAAAACAAGGAGACTCAACCATCTCCCGAACAGAGATACACTTATGTTGAAAAGACAATTATCTCACTTGCATAAAACATTTGAAAACATGTTTGGAAAGGGGATATCTTCATTGTATGCAAAGACCAAGCTAAAACATGATATAAAAAGGCTAGAAGATATAAGTCATAAAAACTGGTTAATGCAAATAGACATTATCTTAAATTGCTAATGAGATACTTCCAGAAGTAAGCTTAGCTCATTATTGTGGGAGATTTACCCTTAACCGACATATAAGACCATGTGAGATATCAACACGGAATCTAGTGTCTACCCACACCAAAAAGGGGTGTCCTACTTTCAAGTAAAGACCATGAACTTCTAGATTATATGGATCAACTAGCTAACGTTTATCTAAGACAATCATCATATGGGGGCACATAGGTATGGGATAAAAAGATTGCTACTAGAAAATCGGCCTCTACTAACTAGAGAGCAAGCATCTCACTATCCTCTCGGTGCCATGCGTAAATCCCATGGAATATTAATTTTCTTAACTTGAATTCTCTATCCATGGAAGGGCATGTCATGTTGCCAATCCAAGATTAATCATATGTCATCCATGGAAAGGTACAATTAAGTAACCAACCCAAGCTAGGTTTCATTAGAATAGGTTCGTAACTTTCATTCATTTTAGGTTAGAAGACCTTTCAACCTTAGAATCTTTTATGTGAGAAAACCTTTCACATTCATGCATGATGTAGTTATGTGAGCAATCCTTTCACAACTATTACTAGAACTGCTCGCTTTTTATCAAAAGCTTGTAATTTTGTTTTTGATGCAGCTTGTAGGGGAAAACAATTCTTAATTGTTGGAACCAAAAATAAAGTAGATGATTTAGTAGAGTGGGATGAAATAAGGGCCCGGTGTCATTATGTTAATAAAAATGGCTTGGCTGTCTATACCAAATTGGTCCACCACAGAAATAAGACTTCATAAGTTTAGGGACTTGAGAATGGAACAAAAAGTAGGGAGACTCAACCATCTCCCTAAAAGAGATGCAACTATGTTGAAAAGAGAATTATCTCGCTTGCATAAAACATTTGAAAACATGTTTGAAAAGGGGATATCTTCATTGTATGCAAATACCAAGCTAAAACATGATATAGAAAGACTAGAAGAGATAAGTCATAAAACATGGTGAATGCAAATAGACATCATCTTAAATAACTTGTAAGATACTTCAAAAAGTAACCTTAGTTCATTACTTTTGGAGATTTACCTATAACCGACATATAAGACCATGTGAGGTATCAACATGGAATCTGGTGTCTGCTTCACACCAAAAAGAGGTGTCCTACTTTCCAAGGTAAGACCATGAACTTCTAGCTTATATGGATCCACTAGCTAATGTCTATGTAAGACAATCATTGTATAGGGGCATATAGGGATAAAGAGATTGAAACCCGACTTCTACTAACTGGAGAGATCGCATCTCAATATCCTCTCAGTGCTAAGCGTAAATCCCGTGGAACAGTCATTTTCTTAACTTTACATCATTATCCATGGAAGGGCACATCATGTTTCTAATCCAAGCTAAATAATATGTCATCCATGGAAAGGTACAATTAACTAACAAACCCAAGCTAGGTTTCATTCGAATAGCTCTTTAACTTGATTCATTTTAGGTGAGAAGAGCTTTCAAGCTTATGATATTTTATGTGAGAAAACCTTTCACATTCATGCATGATGTAGTTATGTGAGCAATCCTTTCACAAGTATTACTAGAACTACTCATTTTTTGTCACAAGCTTGTGATTTTGTTTTTGACACCGCAAGTAGGGGAAAACAATTCTTAGTTGTTGGTACCAAAAATAAAGAAGGTGATTCAGTAGAGTGGGCTGCAATAAGGGCTCGGACTCATTATTCTAATAAAAGTGGCTTGGCGGTTGGTTAACGAATTGGTCCACTACAGAAAAAAAACTTCATAAGTTTGGGGAATTGAGAATGGAACAAAAAACAGGGAGACTCAACCGTCTCCCGAAAAGAGATGCAGCTATGTTGAAAAGACAATTATCTCACTTACATAAAATATTTGAAAATATGTTTGACAAGGGGATATAGTCATTTTATGCAAAGAACAAGCTAAAACATGATATAAAAAGGCTAGAAGACATAAGTCATAAAACATGGTCAATGCAAATAGACATCATCTTATATCACTTGTGAGATAGGTCTATAAGTAACATTAGTTCATTATTGAGGAAGTTTTACCTTTAACCGGCATAGAAGACTATGTGAGATATCAACACAGAATTCAATTTCTACCTCATATAGAAAAGGAGTGTCCTACTTTCCAAGGCAAGACCATGAACTTCTAGCTTATCATATCCACTAGCTAATGTCTATCTAAGACAATATTCGATCTTACAGATTCACACTTCCGTGTCTAAGGATCTCATATAGATGAATGAAGATTGGTGAGTCCTCATATTCTAAGGAACGAGATTGATTCCCCCTTTTATGTTTGAGACGATCTTTAGACTTCTGCTTTTCTATATAAAACATTTTATGTTGAAACTTTCTTTTAAATATTTTGATTTCTATAATCTTGTATGATGTATTCTAAGTGGCTTGTATGGGGCCTCTCGAGGTCTTGTACTCCATGTTAGGCCTAGAGGCTAACTTGGGTCATGACAAACTTGGTAAATAGAGCACAAGGTTTAGAGAGGTCATAGGAAGTTTCATAATCCACGTCAAGTAGAGTCTAGTTCATGAGTGTTGAAGCCCGCCAAATTTATGAATGAGAGGCTATAAGATTTTTAGGAAAATCCACTTCTTTCATTATATTGAAAGTCGTGCGATAGAGTTTAACAATATAGTATCTTTCTCCTAATCCTTATCAGATGTCAGATGTTTTTCAGGAAATGGAAACTCTAAGGGCATATTCTAGGAGGAATGCAGGAGAGAATGTAAACCAAGAGGCTCTTCCTCAAGCTCCTCAAGTTTCGGTTGATCTTTTGGCCGAGCTAGTGACTTATGCGGAGTTTAGGAGTACTTTTCAAGTATTGGCTCAAGCCATGACGGCCCAATACAATGGGGAGGTTGCGGTCCTCATGAAACCAAATGTGGGTACAAGACATCTAGAGTAAGGGACTTCACTAGAATGAATCCTCCGGAGTTTTATGGTTCGAAGGTTAAAAAAAACACTAGAGAGTTCATTGATAGGGCTAACTAGGTGTTGATGATCATGGGAGTGACGTCAGTGGAAAAGGTAGAGTTGGCCGTTTATTAACTTAAGGGTGTTTCTCAAATATTTTTCAACCAATGAAAAGAAGGGAGAGCGGTAGATGTAGGTCCTCTTAATTAGGAAAAGTTCAAAGTTGCTTTCCTTGATAGGTTCTTTCCTCTTGAAATGAGGGAGACAAAGGTTCTTGAATTCATCAACCTTCGTTAAGGAAATATAAATGTGAAAGAATATACTTTGAGGTTCACGCAATTGTCTAGATATGCTCCTACTATTGTTTCCGATCCTAAGCAAGGATGAGTAAGTTTTTTTTGGGTGTGTTTGAGATGGTGGTTAAGGAATGTTGTAGAGCTATTCTTATTAATGATATGGGAGTTTCTCATCTCATGGTCCATGCTCAACAAATTGAAGAGGAGAAACTTAAGGAAAAGTCAAGGGAGGGAAAAAGGGCTAAGATTGGTGATGGTAACTTCTCATACTCAAGGTTAGATGTACAAGGCTGTTCAAAGTTCTGACAAAGGTTTTCTGGCCAAAGGTTCATCCAATACTCCTCCTATGTTCAACAAAGATAGGGTGTCTAACCCTAATCCTCAAGGAGACAATGGTAATGGATCTTCATTGCCTACGTCTGATTGTGCTAGGTGTTGAAGAAAGCACGAGGGTAAATTCTTAGCCACTACGGATGGTAGCTTTCATTATGGAAAGAGTGATAATAAGATGAGGGATATCCCAATGCTTGCAGCTAAAGGGAGAGAATGTAAAAAAGCTCCATCTAGTTGTTCGAGTTCTAGTGTCGCAAAGCAAAACCAATTCTATGCACTTCAGACTCTTGGTGAACAAGAGGGTTCTCCCGATATGGTTACCAGTATTTTGAAAGATTTCAACTTGATGTTTATGCTTTACTTGGCCCAAGTGATACCTTGTCTTTTGTGACACCATATGTGGCTATGATGTTTGATATTCTTTCTAATGTGTTGTGAGATCCTTTTTCATTCTCTACTCCTATTGATAATTCTGTGTGGCTAAGAGGGTCTATAGAAAGTGCCCTGTCTCTTTGTCGCATAGAGTCGCTCATTTTGACTTTGTAGAGCTTTGTATGCTAGATATTTATGTTTCCCTTGGTATGGATTGGTTGCATCCATTTTATGCTTCCGTTGATTGTAGAACCCGTGTATTCAAGTTTCAATTTCCAAATGAAGGCATCCTAGAGTGGAAAGGGGGAACTTCTATGCTTAAGGGTTAGTTTGTTTCTTGTCTTAAAGATAGAAAAATGATTTTGAAAGGTTGCATTTACCATCTTGTTAGGGTGAGGGATATAGATTTTGACACCCCTACTTTTGAGTCGGTCCCCGTCGTGAAAGAGTTTCCAAAATTGTTTCCTGATGATTTAACAAGTATTCCTCCTAAAAGGGAAATAGACTTTGGTATTGACCTTCTCCCAGATACGCAACCTATCTCTATTCCTCCTTATCATATGGCTCTGGAATAACATATGGAATTAAAGGAGAAATTGAAAGATTTGTTGGATAAGGGTTTCATTGGACCAAGTATTTCTCCATGGGGTGCTCCAGTTTTGTTTGTTAGGATGAAAGATGGTTATTTTTTGTATGTGTATCGACTATTGGCAATTGAATAAGGTTACCATTAAGAATAAGTATCTTCTTCCAAAGATAGATGATTTTGTTGACAAACTTCAACGATCAAGTTACTTTTCTAATATTAACTTACTTTCGGGTTATCACTAATTGAGGGTGAAGGAAGATGACATTCGGAATACAACTTTTCGAACTCAGTATGGTAACTATGAGATTTTTGTAATGTCGTTTGGTTTGACTAATTCTCCCGCTACATTTATGGATTTGATGAATAGGGTGTTTAGACAATACCTTGATATGTTTGTGGTTATGTTCATTGATGATATACTTATATATTCAAGGAATGAAGACGAGCATACCAACCATTTGCGGATTGTGTTATGATGAGTCCACGATTTGAACTCATTTAGGGCTTTATTTCGATAGATTTAATGTCCTCAAATTCTTATTTTGTGCTAATAACTGATGTAAAATCCTTGATTTCCAGGTGTTTAGACTGAGGAACAAAGCATGGAGACTAATTTGCAAAAAGGAACAAAGTGAGCTGAAAGAACGAAGAAATGAAATCCTGGTGATCACCGAGTCCCTTTGACGAGTCACCTAATGGCCTCTTGACCTCCTAAAGTTCTAGTGTGCTAAGACCTGAAGGAGAAAATCAATTTGGCGATAGAAAGGAGCAGTCGACGTGTCACCGAGTGGTTCCGCGATATAGTGTTGCATCGCCCAAACTTACAGAACTTGAGGATGCTGAAGGTAAAGGCAAGAAGGTGATAGAACTGACCAAAGGGCGGATCATCGAGTATATCGGCGATCCCGACTTACTGCGCCGAATAATCCTTCGCAACATATTTTTGGCGACTATAAATACATTTTCAAACATTATGTGTAGTATCAAAATTTATTCTGAACATTTATTAGAGTAACTTTTGAGTTTGAACTCTAAGTATTAAGACAAGATTTCCTTAGCTTTGAAGAAATGAAGTTTTCCATTTTTGAGAAATTGGAAGTGGGTCTTTGAGATTCTTCAATTTGGACCTTTGTAAAGACTAAATTAATCTTACCCAGAGTTAATGGAAAAACAATTTGGTAATGATTTCTATATTTTTATGATGTCTAGCTAAATTATGTGATTATGGGCTGATTTAACTTATGGGTATTGCTAATTGTTAGTTTAAATGTTGTTTAGAAGTGATTTGAATCAGTAATTGTGGCAAAAATAAAGGATTGTAGTTGTAAATGCAGTTCTACCTTCGTGGTTTTGGCTTGCTCGAGAGAGAGATTTTAAAACCAAGATTTCTTAATTGATGGTCTGTGGGTATTGGGTTGTTATGGGCTCAGCTCAAGAGAGTGAATCCTAAATCCTTTTCCACATATTCAGCTCGAGAGAGTGAATAGACTAATGTGTAGGTTGTTCTTATTTGCTTGCTTGTTGGTATTCGAGAGAAACCAACTTGATTAAGGGTAAATTGTTTGAGATAAAGTTTATCCCCACAAATGTCTAGCTTATTCACTATTTTACAGCTATTTACTAACAATTGCAATTACCCATTTGTCTATATTTGCCTATAATCGAATCACATCCTAAGAACCCGTCTCATTATTGCTATTTCTTGTTATTTGTTGTTGTTGTAGCTACTAGTTGAAGCCAAAACACCCTCTTTTTATTTCACATTCGTGTCACCCCTTAATTTGAATTATGTTTCCTTCGATAATGTTTATTCCTATAATTGACTTGAGCATATTTGTACTTTCCTATTGAATCTTAAATACGTACCATCCCTATGGGATTCGACCCCAACTCATTTAGTTGGGTTATTATACAGACTAGCGATCATTGACACTTAGAATTGGATGAACTGTCTTTGAAACATTAAATCATGTTGCAAGTCCTCAAGGACCAACAACTCTTTGCAAAGTTTAGTAAATAAGAGGTTTGGTTAAGGTCCGTGGCTTTTCTTGGGCATAATATTTCTGGTGACGGTATTGAGGTAGATCCTAAGAAGCAGATGCCGTCAAGAGTTGTCCTAGACCTCTGACCCATTTGGATAACATAAGCTTATTAGGTTTAGCCAGTTACTATTGAAGGTTCCTTGAAGGGTTATTGTCGATTCCTTTTCCATTGACAACATTGACTCAAAAAAAAGGTTAAGTTCATATGGTTTGAAGATTATGAAAAGAGTTTCTAAGAATCGAAAGATAGACTTAGTTATGCCGTGGGTTGACTTTACCAGAATGGACCGATTGTTTTGTTGTTTATTGTGATGCCTCAAGAATTAAGCTAGGATGTGTACTTATGGTAAATGGAAAAGTCATTTCCTATCTTTCAAGGCAACTTATGGTTCATTAGAAGAATTATCCAACCCATGACCTCGTACTAGTGGCGGTCATTTTTGCCTAAAATATTTGGAGGCATTACTTTTATAGTGTTCATGTAGACGCTTTTACCGACCATAAGTGTTTACAATATGTGTTTAACTAGAAAGATCTAAATATTCGCAAAAGGAGGTTGCTTCAGTTACTAAAGGATTATGACATTAGTGTTCTCTATCACCTCGGTAAGGCGAATGTGGTGGCAGATGCTCTTAGTCGATTATCGATGGGTGGTGCTGGTCATATTGAGGAAGATATAAAGGAATTAGTTCTAGATGTTCATAGATTGGCTCGATTTGGAGTTCAATTAGTTGAGTCTACGAAGGGTGGTGTTATGGTTCACAATGGTTCAAAATTCTCTTTTGTGACTAATGTGAAGGCCAAGAAGGGCATGGATCCGACTTTAGTAGAACTGAATAAAGCGGTGCATAATGTCTGTAGAGAATTTCTCCAAAGGAGAGATGGTGTGCCTCGATATCAAGGTCAATTTTGTGATTGTAAGGTAGATGACTTAAGAGAACAGATTTTAGCTAAAGCCCATAGTTCTCGACATTATATTCACGTGGGAGCTACCAAGATGTACTGTCACTTATGGGAGGTCTATTTCTGGAATGAGATGAAGAAGGATATTGCAGAATTTATGGCTAAGTGTCCTAATTGTCAACAAGTGAAAGTTGAGCATGAAAAGTTGGGAGGTTTATCTCAAGATATTAGCATTCTTACTTGGAAGTGGGAAGATTTGAACATCGATTTCATTGTTGCATTGCCTCGCACCCGGCGGCAACATGACTCAATTTGGGTTATTGTAGATCAAATGATTTCATTCCCATCAAGATTCTTATTCGGTAGATGACTATGCTAAGTTGCATTTGAAGGAAATGGTGAGGTTTCAGGGAGTGCCATTATCCATTATCTCCAATCGTGGTACCCGATTCACTTCTCAATTTTGGAAATCTTTCCAAAAGGGTTGTTGTACTTGTGTTAAGCTTAGTACAACCTTTCATCCACAAACTTATGGACAGGCGGAGCGTACTATCAAAACTTTTGAAGATATGTTGAGAGCATGTGTAAAAATGCGTTTGAAATCTTACATCTATAGTTCCCTACAAATGTTTGGGAGTTAAGGAATATTTTTATGAGGAATTTCCTATTGAAATTTTGGACCGGCAGGTTTAGAAGTTGAGAAATAAAGAAGTTGCATCCGTAAAAGTCTTTTGGAGGAATAAGTTAGTTGAAGGTGCTACTTGGGAGGCCGAGGCCGATATGATGTCCCGTTATTATCATCTCTTTCCCTCTGTCCCTACTAAAGCTTGAGGTATTTAGCTCCCCATGGTTCACTCTCTTGGTGTCATGCGTCTTAGATATTTCCATGGTTTCCTAATTATGCATGATTCATGAAAAGCTTAAATTTTGAGAAAATTAATTTACTTGCTTGATTTCTACTTGTTTATGTACATTGAGTATGAGTTGCATATAGACTTCATGGTATGATGTTTTGAACATGCTTTAGCTTGGAGTTGATGTTTCCACCTTGGATATGTGCATTTATGTTATTAAATTCTTGTTGGGCTTTTAGATTAAGTTTCTACCTTTCTTATGATGTCTTGAATCCTGTTCGAGGACGAGTGTTCCCAAGGAGGGACATATTGTAACACCTCAGATACAGAACAACAGAAAAATTGTAGTCCTTCAGAAAATCTGGTGCAAGAACCGACGGACACCACTAATGGTCCGTCTTCTAACAGACAGATCGTAGGTAGGCCCGTGTTTTGCCAGACCAGCTTTCCAAAATGTTATGCTTTAGTACTTTTTTGACGGTTCACCAGGGTGGTCCACCATTCAACTCACGAGCCGTAAATACGTTTCATAGGTGATTCCCAGACATAGAGAAATTCTAGGGTCAAAAGTCAAGACCTACGGTCGGGACCCATGGCCCATCGAAGAAACCATAGTCTATGGGTTAGGTCTGTCATTGAAGGTCCAAAAATCTAGTCTCTAACCCTAAACGACAACCAACCAGTACGATCAGTGGTCTCACCAACAGAGCGTAGGTCGTGCCGTCGATAGGAGTCGGCAATTATATTCTTAAGAGCTTTTGGATCTTTTAATTATTCCAGCTTAATACTATGTCATTTTACCCTTACCTAGAAGTCCTATATAAGTATTTTTACCCCCAAATTTCCATTGAAATCATTCTCTCAAAATTCCTAAAAGAAGAATAACTATTTGTCTCCAAAATATTTCTCTCTCTAGAAAGCTTGAAGAAGAAGGAGTCAACCTAGGATTTCAAATCAAGCCTCCAATTCCACCATTGAAGGCAAGATTTTGGCTGAGGTACAATAGTTTTAATCCATGGAGCCCTTTCCTCCATGGAGTTCTCAAATTCATCAATTTACAAAGCTAGAATTCCCCAATTGAGTTAGGGTTATCTTCCATGTCATGGGTTCCTTAAGTATTAATTTATTTGATTGGTTTATGTATTATTATGCATGAATTGAGTAATATTCCATGATTTTAAGATCAATTCCCATGAACCCATGCTATATCCATGTTTACTAGATATTGACGAATAGAAGTGGGTTTTGAACTATAAAAGATGAATTATGGAATTATGCATGTTCTTGTTGAATTAATGAGATATGATGTAGATTGCTTTGAGAATGAAAACATATATGTTGTTGTTGTGGTTAATAGTTGTGAAAGGATTGCTCAAATAACTACCTCATGCATGAATGTGAAATGTTGTCTCACATAAAGTATTCTACGATTGAAAGTTCTTCTCAAATAAAATGAATCAAAGTTTAGGAGCTACTCTAATGAAATCTAGCTTGGGTTAGTTACTTAATTGTACCTATCCATGAAAAACATATGATTTAGCTTTTAATTGGCAATATGACATGCCCATCTATGGATAATGAAGTCCAGTTAAGAAAATGACTATTTTCGTGGGATTTACGCTTAGCACCGAGAGGATATTGAGATGGGACTTCTCCCATTAGTAGAGGTCAGGCTTCTACAAGCAATCTCTTTATCCCATACCTATGTGCCCCCATAGGATGATTGTCTTAGATAGACATTAGCTAGTGGATCCACATAAGTTAGATGTTCATGGTCTGACTTTGGAAAGTAGGACAACCCTTTTGGGTGTTGGGTAGACACCGGATTCCGTCGTGATAGCTCACATGGTCTTATATGTTTGTTAAAGGTAAATCTCCCACAATAATGAACTAAGGTTACTTCTAGAAGGATCTCACAAGTGATTTAAGATGATGTCGATATACATTGACCATGTTTTATGACTTATGTCTTCTAGTCTTTTTATATGATGTTTTATCTTGGTCTTTGCATACCATGAAGATATCCCCTTTGAAAAATGTTTTCAAATTTTTATGCATGACTATCATACTTGGTACATATTTTTTACTAACACATACTCTTGCCTACAGTATTCCCCAAATATTGGGTCCGACCTTACAGATTCGCACTTCCGTGGCTAGGGATCTCATATAGAAGATTGGTGAGTCCTAATATTCTGAGGAACGTGATCTATATATCCTTTTGTATTTACTTTCACTTTTGGAACTTGATGTATGGGCTACGTCCCGATCAATCTTATGTACTAGATAACTTTGAGACGATGTTTAGACTTCGGCATTTCTATATAAAACTTTTATATGTTGAAACTGTCTTTTAAATCTTTTGATTTCTATAATCGTGTATGATGTATGCTAAGTGGCTTGTATGGGGCCTCTCATAGTCTTATACGCCATATTTGGCCTAGGGGCTACCTTGGATCGTGACAAATCTCAAAACCTACATAAAACCTCATGGCTAAATATGGAGTAACAAATGATAATGTAGCACCCAAATAAAGTAAAGCATAAGCATCATGACGATAGATTTTCAACATACCGGTCATAACATTCGAGAATCCTCATGATCTACTTGAGTCTGAAGTGCATAGACTCGTTTTTACATTGGAGCACCCAAACCGAAACCACTAGGTTGGACTTTCCTACCATCCCTTCCCTTAGTAGCAAGAAATGGACAATCTCTCATCTTGGGACCATTCTTTCCATAATTAAAAAAACATTTGTACCAGCCAAACATTTGTCATTCTTCTTAACACACCATGAGCAGATGGAATATATGCTCCATTAGTACCACCTCATTGAGCTTTAGTTTTAGACACCCCATCTTTGTTGAACTTAGAGGGCGGAGAATTTGAAGAACCATGACCAAAAAACTTTTGTAAGAATTGAGGACATCCATCTCCACCAGACCTAGAATGTGAAAAGTCACCATCATCTGTTATTGCCCTCACGAACTTTTTTCCCTTTCCTTTGAGCTTTTCTTCTTCAATGTGTTGGAAATGTATCATCAAATGAGAGATGTCCACCTACTTTACAATAGGGCGGCACTATATACTTTGACAACCAAGTTGGAAACTCCCGATACAAACTTTCTCCTTCTTTCTCTAGAGTGGTAGCCATAGTTGAAGGGTGCTTTGCTGATTTTGTAAACTTCAAAGCATACTCCTTCACACTCATGTTGACTTGACAGAGATTTATAAACTCAAGAATCTTTGCTTCTCTCAACTCAAAAGGAAATAAAGGATCAAGAAAAGATCCTTGAAATTCTCCTAATAAAAACGACCCACATCAACCGCCCTCTCATTTTACCATTGTTCAAACCAAACTTCAGAAACACCCTTGAGTTGATAAGAAATAAAATCTTCCTTCTCTACTGTAAATATTCCCATAATTCCTACTATCTTATACACCTCATTAATGAAATCTTGAAGATTCTCATCAACATTGGAAGCGTGAAACTTTGGAGGATTCATCCTAGTGAAATATCTCTTCCTCGTAATAATTGTACCCACATTTGGTTTCATAAGAGCAGTGGACTCTATATTGTCTTGGGCCATCATAGCTTGAGCCAACACTTGGAAAGCAATTTAGAATTTAACATGAGTCACTTGCTCAGCCAAAAGATTAGACAAAACTTGAGGAATTTAAGGCTCTACCTTGTCATGACCCAGGGGTAATACGTAACATGACGTACTTAACCCCGAAGGGGTCGCATACAAGCCCTTAGCAAAATCATAACATAAGGTCATCGAAAATATGGGAAAATTTAAAACTTCTTTTACCCATACAATCGAAAACACTTACCATAAACAAGCGAAAGTCTTTACTAACTCTTTGTCTCAAACCATCTATTAAAATTCCTGAATAAAAGTGTTGGGATGAATCCCACATAAATGTCTAAAATATAAGGAAAATGACATAAAGTAAACATAAGGGGTTTGTCCTCGAAGCTATGAGGACTCACCAATTCTTCAACTCTTCTAGATCCTTGGAAACCCAGCCTTCAAAGCAACTCAATCTCATCAGCCCTACATTTGATTAGAATGTAGGAAATATGCATTAGAACAAGATGTACCAATTGTGAAAGCTAGCACAACATCATAAGAGCATCTCAAAATGGTTAGTCAACACAAGATAAAAGCATAAGAGATAAGAACATAGTCAGAACATAATCATCATGGTCATAGCATAATCATCAACAAAAGCTTCATATAAACATAAGACAATATAAGACATAGTCATACACATATAAGCATAATAGACTCTTAGTCTTCTTTACCATAATAGCACCATTCTAAAATAACCTCAAAAGCATACAAGTGCAAAGCAAGAATAACATCCCATAATACTACCCAAGCCAAGTATCCCTTTTTGGTCATCTTAATCATAGTCTACACGCATGGTCAACTTTTAAGATTCTCTATGCCATAAGGGTACCATACCTCTAAGTAACCTGAAGACACACTTGTGCAATGCATGAAAGGCATCCCACACTACCCTTCACACTAAACATAGCTTTGAAGCCATCCTAGTCATATTCACCCTACTTTGGCCCTATTATTAGTTTAACTCTCATAACTAAGGGAATCTCTCACCATTAGTCAATCATAACCAGGAAAGGCAACTCTAGCACAATCCTATCTCAAGACTTCTTTTAGTGACCCTAAGTCATACCTGTGCAATACGATCATAGAATCCCATAATACTAATCATGCTAAGTATTACTTTTAGGTCCTCTTACTATTTCTTCTTGGTTTGGAACCATGTTCCTCTCTTTGACTTTAGAACACTATGAGGTACTCTCTTAAGTACATCTTAGTTCATTATTAGATTGAACCCTATGAGATACTACTCTTAGCATGTCTAGGTTAATCATTTACATGGACACTATGAGATACTACTTTAAGCATGTCTAAGTCCATTCATACTTTTGAACACTATGAGGTACTTCACTAAGTAAGTCTTAGTTCAATTATGCTTTAGAACACTATGAGATGCTTCTTCAAGCATATCTTAGTTCATTGTATATGGAGATTGCTACTAGAAACCTTAACTCTGTGAAGGCTTCCATCTTATGAGACCTAACTTTGGGAAAACCCACACTCTACTACGTAATAGTTCCCCCTTTTTACTTGGATAGTCCTCACATCAACTAGGTGTGGCTCTCCTTTCTTCTTGGAGTTCAGACCCTATCTTATGTGACACTCCATCTCATTTTCAATATCTACTTGGAGCCAAGCATACACCCCAAGGTTTATTGTTAAACCTTGCTTAACACTCATAACTCATAGAAGGATGTACTTGACAACCAAACCATGTTCAAGTGATTCTATCACTTCGTACTTTCAAGCATTCATAAGGTAGGTTAGGTGAGTATAGGCCTTTCACCACATTTTTACCTAATAGACTTCTACTTCTGTTTTAGACTTTACTCTCAAAGCCTTAATACCCATAGTTGGTCATATTAGCTTCCTTCTATAGCCCTAATGATGAATATTCATATCAATGAGTCTTCACTCTTAACAAGTCTACAATAAAGCAACATCTTATGAACCTAGATTACAAGGCATGCAATCTCTTTATTCAATACTATGTGATTTTAGCCATAGTTCACCTTAAGGTTCAATTCCAACTTTACAAGTCAAGATCAATCATACTCAATAAGGTCTAGTTCAATTCATGATTATGTGTTCCTAACCTTGAACAATTACTACTCATGACATTGATTCAAATAGATTGCTCATGAACCTTTAATTTCACCTCTAATGGCATCAACCCACAAAACATCACATTCACCAATTTAGACTAGGGTTTACATAGAAATCACATGAACCCATCATTATATCACTAAATAAAGCTAAATCAATCATAATTAGGCATTATCCACTAGTTTGGAATCATACCCAATCCTACCCACAATGTATGAATAACCCTAGTTAGAATTATGTTTTTGATCTACAATTGGGGGATTACTATGGGGGCTCTATGGGTGGAAGAGCCCATTTATGATAGGCTAAACATACCTTTAATCAAAGCCCTAGCACAAGCTCTTAAGAATGGACTTTGTTCTTGACCCAAGCTTCAATCTCTATCTTCTTCTTCAATGGGGTTTTGTAGAGAGAGAAATATTCTTTGGAGAGGATGAAGTTGGGTTTTCCTTTGATTTTAAGGAGAATGACTTAATTGAGGTAAGATTAGGTTTCATTAGCTTATATACTTGCTAGGAAGGTAATAAAATAATATAGGGTTAACTTTGGTAAAGAACTAAGGACCCTAAATGTTTTAACTTAAAAAAATTACAAGCCTTCACGACTTACCTTGCCCTTTGCACCCACATGGCTCTCTAAGGGCACTAGGCAACTCGCCAAGTGGATCCTTGGGTCATCCAATTTTCCAGTAGCTGCATAAATTGGGCAGGCCACTTAGGTGATGGGGGAGGTAGTTTGGCGACTCGCCAATCCAATCGGCAACCCACGACTTTGCTCGCCCATTCTCCCACAACTTAGTCCAAGGGGACAGCCCATTAGGTGACCCCAAGTGCACTTTGGCGCATCGCCAAGTCACTTGGGCGATCATGCTGCCAAATCGCCAACTAGGCACATAGGAGAACAAGTTCTGTTTCACTCTACCTTGATAGCTTAGGTCCTTGCCCACTCCCTAGTCTTGACAACCCCTCATTGCTAGGACTTAGGTTAGTCTATAAGGTTACGGGGTGTAAGACGTGCCTTGACGTTCAACCCCTAAACCCCTCATTCTAAGCATGTGAAGTCTCATCTACGACTCTAATCCTCAATATCTCACTCTAGAACCCTAGCTTTTGGCTCTAGTTTAGTCTACTAGTTTCCGGGGCATTACAATATCTCCCCCTTGGGATCATTCGTCCTCGAATGACGATTCTAAACACTTCTTAAAGGAAATGACTCTAGACTAGCAGCCCATCATGCATGCAATACATCTAAATGCACATAACCAAGGAGGAAAACTTCAACTCCAGGATAAACATGCTCAATGCAACAAAAAGGAAGTAGGAACTACATCAACAACCTATTTAAGCAAAACATTCTCATAACTAGTCATATTCAAGGAGGAACTACCATCTCCTCATCATAACATACTCAACATACTCTCATGGAGCCCATACGCAAGTTATTCTTAAAAAGCATTTATTTCGAGGAGGAATCTTTCAACTCCAAAACTAAAGCATGCTCAAATACTCATATCATGAAGTCTATATGCAACCCTACTCAAATGCACTTCAACACGAGAAAATAATGCATATAAGTCATTTCTAACAAGACCTAAGCATTTTCATGAACATGGACATAAGGAAATCATGGCAATATATAAACATACATTAACCTTACTAAGTACGCACACTATCTCCCCCTTGGGAGTAAGCCTACACGAGTTCTTTCAAATATAATTTATAGCATAAGGCACATTGAAGCACAACTCATAATAAAGACTACTTCAATTCCATCATAACAAGTCACAAAAGACAAGAAATTCGGAAAGTTACTCAAGCATAAAAACACATACCAGAAGGGACATGAGGAGATCACTCTTGATCTTCTCTAGATTGGAGAGCATAAAACCTAATCTTCTTTTGAGGCTCCTCATCAACACCACTAGAGTCAACTTTCTTACCCTCTCTTCCTTTAGCTTTAAGGACCAGGCAAGCTCTCACTTTGTGTCCCTCATTTCCACATCCATAGCAACCATCCATGCTGGCTAGGCACTTACCAAAATGATTCCTCCCACATTTGGTGCAACTAGGCTTAGGATATGGAGAGTCTTGGACAGAATACTTTTTTCTAGTCTTGGACCTACCTTTCTCATCGGACTTATCATTGGGAAAGTTTCCATCATCCATTCTAGCTTTTTTCCCCTCCCTATTCATTTTCTTAAGCTTTTTCTCCTCAATTTGTTCGGCCTAAACCATGAGGCTTGAAATATTCATACTAGGAATAAGCATTGCCGAACGACACTCATTTTCTACTAACTCAAACACTCCCATCATAAATTTATTCATTCTAGCCCTTGAGTCTGCCACTAAAGTTGGAGCATACTTGGATAGTTGGGTGAACTTAAGTACATACTCCTTCACACTCATACCTCCTTGACGAAGGTTAATAAATTCTTGCATCTTTCGTTCGCTGACTCTAGGGGAAAAATCCTATCTAGGAATGCTTTTTTAAACCCTTCCCACTCTATTGGACCCATTTCTACCGGCCTACTATCTTTCCATTGTTCATACTAAGTTTGTGCTATGTCACTCAATTGATAAGAAGCTAGTTTTGCTTTCTCTACCGTAGTCAAGCCCATGATGGCAAGCACCTTATACACCTTATCTACAAAACCTTGAGGATCTTCTTCCATCTTAGAGCCATAGAACTTCGGAGGGTTCATCCTCAAAAACTCCCTTACTCTAGAAGCACCCATCCCCCTTATTGGGTTTGTCGGAGCCACAACATATCTATTGGCTTGGGTTGTCAAGGTTTGAGCTAACAATTGCATAGAAGCCCTAAACACTGCTAGGGTGGCATTCCCAATTGGAGGGTCATTTGAAACTTAAGGAGGAGCTTGGATAGGAACTTGTGGAGGAACCTCTTGTTCTCCATTAACTTCATCTTCTCTCCTAGCATTTGCCCTAGTATTATCCATAACCTGAAAAACCATAGGGCAAAGGTTAGGAGAAAGACCTACTAGATCTAAGCTCAATAGCACGACTTGAGAGAATGAAGAAATGAGATTTCCTAAACATCCAATAGCCTCCTATTCATAAATGTGGCGCGCTTCACATTTATGAACAAGACCCTACTAGAAGTGGTTTGAGACAATCCTCGAACCATTATAAACCTTGTGCTCTGATTACCAAGTTTGTCACGATCCAGGGGTACCCTCTAGACATAACATGGCATACTTAACCCCGAAGGGGTCGCATACAAGCCCTTAGCAAAATCATAACATAAGATCATAGAAAATACGGGAAAATTTAAAACTTCTTTTACCCATACAATCAAAAACACTTTCCATAAACAAGTGGAAGTCTTTACTAACTCTTTGTCTAAAACCATCTATTAAAATTCTTGAATAAAAGAGTTGGGATGCAGCCCACATAAATGTCTAAAACATAAGGAAAATGACATAAAGTAAACATAAGGGGTTTTTCCTCGAAGCTATGAGGACTCACCAATTCTTCAACTCTTCTATATCCTTGGAAACCTAGCCCTCAAAGTAACTCAATCTCCTCAACCCTACATTTGATTAGAATGTAGGCAATATGCGTTACTACAAGATGTACCAAGTATGAAAGCTAGCACAACATCATAAGAGCATCTCAAAAAGGCTAGTCAACCTAAGACATAAGTATAAGAGATAAGAACATAGTCATAATATAATCATCATGATCATAGCATAATCATCAACAAAAGCTTCATATAAACACAAGAAAATATAAGACATAGTCATACTCATATAAGCATAATAGACTCTTAGTCTTCTTTACCATAATATCACCATTGTGAAAAGCAAGAATAGCAACCCATAATACTACCCAAGTGAAGTATCCCTTTTTGGTCATCTTAATCATAGTCTACACGCATGGTCAACTCTTAAGATTCTCTATTCCATAAGGGTACCATACTTCTAAGTAACATCAAGACACACTTGTGCAATGCATGAAAGGCATCACACACTACCCTTCACACTAAGCATAGCCTTGAAGTCATCCTAGTCATATTCATCCTACTTTGGCCTCATTATTAGTTTAACTCTCATAACTAAGGGAATCTCTCACCTTTAGTCAATTCATAACTAGGAAAGGCAACTCTAGCACAATCCTATGTCAAGACTTATTTTAGTGACCCTAAGTCATACTTGTGCAATATGATCATAGCATCCCATGATACTAATCATGCTAAGTATTACTTTTAGGTCCTCTTACTATTTCTTATTCGTTTGGAACCTAGTTCCTCTCTTTGACTTTAGAACACTATGAGGTACACTCTTAAGTACATCTTAGTTCATTATTAGATTGAACCCTATGAGATACTACTCTTAGCATGTCTAGGTTCATCATTTACATGGACACTATGAGATATTACTTTAAGCATGTCTAAGTCCATTTATACTCTTGAACACTATGTGGTACTTCACTAAGTAAGTCTTAGTTCAATTATACTTTAGAACACTATGAGATGCTTCTTCAAGCATGTCTTAGTTCATTGGGTATGGAGATTGCTACTAGAAACCTAACTAAACTCTCTGAAGGCTTCTATCTCATGAGACCTAACTTTGGGAAAACCCACACTCTACTACATAGGAGTTCCTCCTTTTTACTTGGATAGTCCTCACATCAACTAGGTGTGGCTCTCCTTTCTTCTTGGAGTCCAGACCCTATCTTGTGTGACACTCCATCTCATCTTCAATATCCACTTGGAGCCAAACATACACCTCAAGGTTTACTTACTAAACCTTGCTTAACACTCATAACTCATGGAAGGATGTCCTTGACAACCAAACCATGTTCAAGTGATTCTATCACTTCATACTTTCAAGTATTCTTAAGGTAGGTTAGGTGAGTATAGGCAATTCACCACAATTGTACCTATTAGACTTCTACTTTTCTTTTAGACTTTACTCTTAAAGCCTTAATACCCATAGTTGGTCATATTTGCTTCCCTCTAAGGCCCTAATGATCAACATTCATAGCAATGAGTCTTCACTCTTAACAACTCTACAACAAAGCAACATCTTATGAACCTAGATTACAAGGCATTCAATCTCTTTATTCAATATTATGTGATTTTAGCCATAATTCACCTTAAAGGTTCAAGTGATCACCTTAAAGGTTCAAGTGTTCACCTTAAAGGTTCAAGTCCAACTTTACAAGTCAAGATCAATCATACTCAACAAGGTCTAGTTCAATATTATGTGTTCCTAACCTTGGACAATTACTACTCATGACATTGATTCAAAAAGATTGCTCATGAACCTTCAATTTCACCTCTAATTGCATCAACCCACAAAACATCACATTCACCAATTTAGACTAGGGTTTACATAGAAATCACATGAATCCATAATTATATCACTAAATAAAGCTAAATCAATCATAATTAGGCATTATCCACTAGTTTGGAATTATACCCACATTCTACCCACAATGTAAGAAGAACCCTAGTTAGAATTGGGTTTTTGTTCTACAATTGGAGGATTACTAAGGGGGATCTATGGGTGGAAGAATCCATAGATGGTAAGCTAAACATACCTTTAATCAAAGCCCTAGCACAAGCTCTCAACAATGGACTTTGTTCTTGACCCAAGCTTCAAGCTCTATCTACCTCTTCTATGGGGATTTTGGAGAGAGAGAAATATTCTTTGGAGAGGATGAAGTTGGGTTTTCCTTTGATTCTAGGAGAATGACTTAATTGAGGTAAACTTAGGTCTAATTAGCTTATATACTTGCTAGGAAGGGAATAAAATAATATCGGGTTAACTTTGGAAAAGAACTAAGGACCCTAAATGTTTTAACTTAAAAAAATTACAAGCCTTCACGACTTACCTCGCCCTTTGCACCCACATGGCACTCTAAGGGTACTAGGCAACTCGCCAAGTGGATCCTTGGGTCGTCCAATTTTCCAGTAGCTGCATAAATTGGGCAGGCCTCTTAGGCGATGGGGGAGGTAGTTTGGCGACTCGCCAATCCAATCGGCAACCCACGACTTTGCTCGCCCATTCTCCCATAACTTAGTCCAAGCAGACATCCCACTAGGCGATCCCAAGTGCACTTTGGCGCATCGCCAAGTCACTTGGGCAATCATACTGCCCAATCACCAACTAAGCACATAGAAGAGCAAGTTGTCTTTCACTCTACCTTGATAGCTTAGGTACTTTCCCACTCCCTAAACTTGACAACCCCTCATTGCTAGGACTTAGGTTAGTCTATAAGGTTACGGGGTGTAAGATGTGCCTTGACGTTTAACCCCTAAACCCCTCATTCTAAGCACGTTAAGTCTCATCTTCGACTCTAATCCTCAACATCTCACTCTAGAACCCTAGCTTTTGGCTCTAGTTTAGTTTACTAATTTCTAGGGCGTTACATACCTTCTCACCCGCATTCGATCTCACGTAAACTCTTCGAGGGGCTATATCCTGAATAGCGTTAGACAGTACTTAGGAGAAGGGTCTTTATTGAGATATAGTTTATGGAACGAATTTAATGTAATGAAAGAAGTAAAGTTTACTAAACTCATTGTAGCCTCCTATTTATTAATGTTACGCGATTCACACTCATGAATAAAACTCTACTAAATGTGTCTTGTCAGACATCCTAGGACATTTTCTATAACATGTCTCTGATACCAGGTTTGTCAATACTCAAAGTACACCTTAGAGTGACATGACGATAAGTTCCCGAGAGGCCTTGTAAAAGCCACTTTACATGCATACAAAATAGCATAATAGGCAAAAGTTGGAAATTTCGTATGAATAAAAAAAGAAATCTAACAGTCTCATCAAACAATTCTAGTGCACAGAAAAAGTTGTTGGAATGTAAACCGAACACCACATACAATGTCTGAAAACTAAAAACATAAAGAGAGCATAATGAAGATTACAGGGTCCTCGGAACAGAAGGATTCACCATGTCTTCAACCTCGAACAACTAAATGATCACCAACTAGCCATGAGTAGAAGGAGAGGAAGTGTCACACCCTACATTATTAAAAAAATGTAGGCACAAGTATGCATCGGTACATAAAATGTACTAAGTGTGACAGAAATTTATAAAACGTAAAACATGATCATAAGGGGAGATAATAAAAAATATGAAATGAATGACCAAGCTAAACATAGTAAGCATTTAATGAAAAACCATGAATCATGAACATGCCCAATGCATATTAAAATCTGATTGGCAGCTTCATAAAAACCTTAATAGAAAGCATAGAACATTTTGTGGGATATTTATTATTAACCTACATAGATCATGTGAGCTTTAATTTATAATATGTTGTCTTGTTCCCACGCTGAAAAGAGATGTCCTTGCTTGCAAAAGCAAAGACCTTTAACTCTAGCTTAAGTGGATCGACTAGTTATGTCTTTCTAAGGCAACCTAATGGGTAAGTAGTTAAGGACAAGCAGATGACTGCTAGAAACCAGACCTCTACTTATAGAAGCCTACATTTCAATATCATCTAGGTTCTATGTAAAATTCCCAATGGAATAGTCATAAACATAAACTTATCATCATCCATGGATGTAACATCCCGTAAAAACTAGTAAGACCTAGCTAAGGCTTGACTAAATCTAGTAGGTTGAACTAGAGCCTCACATGTTAGTTTATAGTTGGAAACTTGTTTAAATAATCAAAACTTTCTTTTGAAGTTAGTTAGAGGAGATTGGAGGTCAAACGTCAAGAAACAACTATAACGTCCGGAAACTAGTCATTCGAACTAGTGAGTTGAAGGGGTCTTGTCGTTGAAGTTTGGAGTGTTTTTTAAGGGTGAAAACTTATAGAAGTGATTCTCATACTTAGATGGACATGTTTAGGGGTTAAAAGTCCAGGTACGACTCCCATAAGACCACTCGAGGGGTCCTAGAAGAGGACCCCAAAACAGTCCCCCAAAGCTGTCTAGACAGCAAACTGGCAGCTTTTTAGTGGTGATCTACGGAGCCATTCCACGCCCTGTAGATCAAACCACGGTCAGTGGATGGACCTCGTGGTTCCATACTTACAATTTTTTTGGACCCTCAGTCCCAAACCACGGAAGCTATCCACGACCAGTACACTAATCTACGGTCCGTGGAAGGCCAACGTAGATGGGAACTGTTTTGTTGGCAGTTTTGTTTAGTTGAGGGATAGTTATTTAATTAGTTATTAAAGGGGGTTAAAGGGAGGTCGGTTTGGAGTTAATTAAATTACTTATATAAATTAAATAAGTCCCTAAACTAAGTCATAACTCACCACAAGTCAAGACCCCAAATCAAAATCCTATTCCCATTCTCTCCCAAAGTCTTCTCTCCAAGAACACCATTGAAGACCATGAAGAAATCAACCTAGGCACTTGAATATGGAGGTTTTCTCTTAGGATTTTCGTGGACCTAAGGTATGGTGGTTTTCATCCATGGGTAGCTACCACCCATGGAGCCCTCTCAAAAGCTTTCAATTCAAATTCTAGAAATCTGCAAAAGCTAGGGTTTCAACTCAACCCCATGGATTCCTTTCAAAGTTGTTCTAAAAGATTGATTTACATTTATTATGGATTATATTACTGATTTAAGATGATTCTAACTTCAAATCTAAAAAATACATGAGTTTTCCCCCAACCCTAGCTATTGCCTTTCTCTACAATATGAATGTTATTAGAAGTGGATTCAATTGAATGAATAGAAGTTAATAATGATGTAATTGCATGATCTAAGTATAATTCTACATGTATTCTTGATTAACCCATGAATCTAAGATGAAATTGCCACGATCTAGGTTTATCTCATAAAGAGGCAAATTGAGGGGTTAGATGTGATCTTCTAGGATTGATGATCTTCTTGTTTAATTGCCTTAGATTAGATCACCTAGACATGAATTGATCATGATGAATCTTGTAGACGTAGAATAACTTGATTATTATCATATTGGTCATATTGTTGGTTTATGATGTTCTTCTACCTAAAGTGCCAAATCTAAGAGGATAGACTTGATCATGACTCTTGGCTTTGAAGGACAATCTATGAAGGTATGTTATGATGAAGTTATATTATATGAGTTGTTGAACCACTTGTAGTGGAGGAGTTTACTTGTCATATATATCTTGTATGAATGGATTGATCCACTTATGGTGGAGGTGCTTACTTGTCAATATGAATTGTAATGTTGAGATAAGGTCCCTCTGCCGTACAACCCTAGATATGACTAAGTATGATATGTTATGAATACAAATGATATGTTATGATTATTGTGGTGTTATGCATGTTGAATTGTATGTGGTGCTATTGTTGAAGGATCCTATCCACATATCCCTTTAATAAGAATATATGATTCTCTACATGCCCCGAATGATCTACTTGAATGATGAATGGATGCATGTCTATTGTATTAATGTTAGATGTGGGATTTACATGGACTATGATCCTTAGGTGCAATATATGTGAATTGTGAATGAGTTGGGATATGATGTACATGTTGTGACCCCTTTTAGAATGGAAGAGTCTACGATGATAATGTACTTGTTGTTGTGCCATTGTGAGACAAATATGCATGCACACACACACTCAATTCATAAACATGAATATGATGTGTCTATGGTGTTAATTGAAAGGCTAATTCTCATATGCACCTTTACTTACTATTATGCATGAAATGTACATGACCATGAAGATATGACTACGTATGATATAATATGATTATGTACAATATGCTATGACTACACATGATAAGTTAAGATTATGGTAGTAATGTTGTATTGTATGAAAGGTTATTATCATGAACTAACTACGAATATAATGTGAAAGGTTTACTCACATGTTAACGATTCTAAGGGTGAAAGGACATTCCCACCCTAATGAATCTTGAGGTATTATGATGTATGTTGGTTTGAGTGCCTAGTGCATTCTTGTATAAACCTAACTTAAGAAAAGACATAATATGACTCATAAAGAGAATAATGCTTAGAACCAAGTGGATATCAATATGAGATGAGTTCCTTCACGTTAGTAGTTGGGTTCACATTACAGTGGCTCATGAGATGGAAACCCGCACGTTTGTAGTATAAGGTTTCTAGTAGCAATCTCCATTCCCATAACTGTGTGCCCTCGTAGGTATTATCTAGTGGATCCACACAGAAGCTATTGTGTATGTTCTACCTTAGGCAAGTATGACCTCTCTTTTCAATGTGGGAGTAGGACACCAGATTCCATGTAGCTCACATGGTCTATGTCGGTTAAGGCTAATATTCCAGATACGAAACGAATACAAGATATGATAAGAATATGGACTCTAATTATGACTTCTTAAGAGGTACTACTTAGTATGGATGGTAGTATGGGATGATATCTATACATTGCACAAGTGGATTTAAGAAGGGTTATAGTTAGGTTCCTTTATGTTATGAAGACTTATGAATTATGTATGTGTGATATGAATGAATGCTAAGGTTAACTTTACTTATTACAAGTTATGATTATGAATGTCTCCTTACTTATGTATATTGGCTATGAATGAATCAAAAGTAAGATATATATGTTGTTGGTAATCTAAATTTGATACTTGGCATGTGGTAGGGTTATGGGACCTTACCTTTGCATTGCACTATTATGACTTTGGGTTGTTTATATGTTAGTATGTACTAAAGTATGATCATGGTGTCCTAAACGTGATACATAGTGTAGATAGGACTATGGACCCTATCTATGCATTGCACAAGTGGAGCTTAGGGTTACTTACGCTATTGTTCTATTATGATGTTATGGTCTTGAAATGTGACTATGCATGTGTATTATGTCTTGTAATAGATGGTATGTGCATTATGACTATATTTGGAGACTTTGCCTATGGTAATGTTTTTATCCTTGTGCTTTTATGAACTATGTGTGAGTTGTTTATGACTTATGTTCTCCAACTCTTTGAAGAATGATGTTCAAGAGTGCATAGCATGGTTCCAACTAAAATGTCCCCTTTCTAGCATGATTTAAATGTTTTTATGCATAGCTACCATACTTAGTACATTCTTGTGCTAACCCATAATTCTATGTTTTCTACAAATGTAGGGGGTTGGCTTATGGAGATGGTACCCTTTGGTTCAAGCTTGGAATAGGTGATCCTCCAAGCTAGTTGATGAGTCCTCAAGTTCGGGGATGAACATCTTATGTAGTAGTTTTCTTAGTAGTTTATTTTAGTAGTTTTATTATAGAACTAATGTTAGGTTTGTATCCCTAGATGTCTAAGTATTCGATTGTACTAGATGGCCAATGAGACAGTGTTTAGACTCCTTTTTATTTTTATAAAAGTGACTTTGATTATTGAAGAAAAAGTTTTAATTTTCCACATTTTATGCAATGATGTATGCTAAGGGCTTGTATGAGACCCATTTGGGGTCAAGTACGCCGTGTTACATCTAGGGGCCAGCTCGGGTTGTGACAAACTTGGTATCAGAGCATAAGTTTTTGGGATAATTTAGGTTCATGTCTCATAGGTCACATCGAGTAGAGTCTTGTTCATAATTGTGAAGCGCGCCACACTTATGAATGAGAGGCTATAAGATGCGTAAGATTCCACTTCTTCATTACTCTTGACTCGTGCCATAGAGCCTATCTCTATAAGATCTCTCTCTTATCCCTTGTCCGGTGGTTTTCTAGATGTGACTACTTGAGAGGTTAAATGCTTCTATGATTGAGGGAGAAAAGGTTAGAGGTGATGGCAAGGATGGTAACATGACTTGGTAAGACTTGATATGGTGAATATGGATGAAGTCCTTTGGTATAGATGGATTGCCTTAGGGTTTTGTGTGATTATTGATAGAAAGTCATGATGAGTTGTTGGAGTATGTTGAAAGAATGTTGTGATATAGGTGCTTTGGAAATACCTAGGATGTGTGAGGTGAGTAGATTCCTCTTAAAAGGGGCAGAAGTTTCATTCACCTTGGTTTAGAATCAGTATGGATGATGAGTATGAAGGCTTGATTCATGACTTGCTCCGACCTTAGAATTAAAGGAAGTGATATTTAAGACAACTTATGTAAGTTTATCTCCTATGTGATGTATAATGTGCCTAGATAGTAAGGTTTGCTTGGATTCTCACCTTATGAGATAGAGTTAGTTTGGGAAACTTAGATCCGGAGTGGTAGACTCATGTGAGACCTGGAGTGATATCATAGTAAAGGCCTTAGAAAGGGATACTACTAGGGTTGAATTGGAAGACTTTTTAGATGGAGGTACTAGTATGTTGGCAATTTCATAAGAGAGTAAGTGCTATGTTGTGTTCCGGTATTACCTTATCTAGTATGATGCCTTACGAGGTTATGAGGCCTAGAGTCCCCTGGATGAGTTAATAGAACCTCTTTCTAAATTTACCCCGGTTAATAGTTTGAAATTAGTAAAGAGGGTTTATGGAAGATGTCCCTTTACCTTGTTCCCTAGAAATACTCTTGTTGACTTGGTGGAACTTGGCATGTTAGAACTTGATGTGACTCTTATGGATGGGTTGCATACATGGTGTGTTTTTATGGTTGATAGGGCCCGAATGGTTAGGAGAATATGGGACTCTTGAATCCGTATTAGTTATCACCTTTTGAATAAGATGGCAATCTAGTACAAATGCTTCTTTTTTAAAGATCTAGTACTTGTTGTGTCATGGGAGGGTGGTATCGCTAGATTTTGAGGACCATAGACTTTTGCAAAGATGGCAAAAATGTGAGTTGGTTATGTCTGTAGGAGTGCTTGTAAGAAGTTTTCTTGAGGGTTGTAGTGAGGGCTTCCTCCTAAGGAGGGGATGGTGTGCTTTGAAAGCATGACTAGTTGAAATCTCGACATGCTCATCTCTTTCTTCCATTCCTATTCTAGCGTGAGACAAAGAGTTCCTAGTTGGGCTCATATTATGTTTGGGGGTCATGTGTGATTTATATGATCTCATGATTTCCAAATGATGTGCATTTTCTTGAAGATTCATGTTTTAAGACAAAATGAGCTTTCATGTCCCATGTTCCTCATGTTGATAGGCAAATAGAGTATGTAGCCTATGTGATTCATGAGATGAATGGTTTAAATGTGCTTTTAAGAAGCAATTGCATAGTTGGCTTAAGATGATATGATAAACATAATTTGAGTTGGAGAAGGAAATTCCTCCAATGAAATGAAACATGTCTAAGTTGCATGCATAATGAGTTTGTAGAGGTAGTCCCTATTTTCTCATGTTGTATGAAGTATGTTTGAGATGGAGATTCTCTCCTATGTTGTGCATTGTGTGTAATATTGCATACTTGATTTTATGATGTGAATTAATGAACATGCTTTAATGTGTTCTTATGAAATGGCATGTTAGCTCCTTATGTGGTGTTAAACTTGCTTAGAGAGTGGAGAAGGTAATTCCTCCCATGTTTATGTGAATTAATGAGGTTTGTGCATTTCCATAAAACCTTGTGTTTTTGAATAAAGATGAGTTTGTGTGAATTGTTTTCCTCATGTTCTAGTGCATTGATTAGGAGTGATCTATTGTACTTTGTGAAGATAAGATTTATGAACATGAACCATGATTAGGAGATATGTATGTGGTATGTAAATGGAACTACACTCATGACTCTTTGATGAGTTACTTGGCACATGTGGGGGTATGGGACTTCATATGTACATCCCAAGTGGGCTTGTTGGAGGGTTATGGGGGGTGGTGTCATTATGATGAGAAGCTATGTGAACTCTAAATATACATGACATGATTTGTTTTATCTATGAGATTACTTATAAGCATGTTTTAGATTGGAATTAAGAAATTCCTCTTTAAATGAATGTTATTGAAAATGGGAACTTGAATATGAGTTTTACGATGGCATATGAGCATCTTATGACAAGGATAAGGTAGTTCCTCCTTGAACATAACTAAACATGATAATGCCTTGCATATGGATTGATAGATGTAGTTCCTACTTCCTTATATTTGCATTGACTATGTTGTATTGGAGTTAAAGTTTCTCCTTTTGAAATGATGCTCATTGTGTGTGGTGTATCTTTGAGTTGTACATCATTTCGTTGATTACATGATTGATGGGCTGATAGTTTGAGTCATTAATTCCCTAAGATGTTTTAGGTGTCATTCGGGGATGAATGTTCCCAAGGAGGGGATATTGTAACATCCCGTAAAAACTAGTAAGACCTAGCTAAGGCTTGACTAAATCTAGTAGGTTGAACTAGAGACTCACATGTTAGTTTATAGTTGGAAACTTGTTTAAATGATGACAAATGGCTTTTGAATTTAGTTTGAGGAGATTGGAGGTCAAACATCAAGAAACGACTATAACGTCTGGAAACTAGTCATTTGAACTAGTGAGTTGAAGGGGTCTTGTCGATGAAGTTTGGAGTATTGTTTGAGGGTGAAAACTTGCAGAAGAGACTCCCATACTTAGATGGACATGTTTAGGGGTAAAACATCTGGGTACGAATACCCTAAGACCACTCGAGGGGTCCTAGAAGAGGACCCCAAAACAGTCCCCCAAAGCTGTCTAGACAGCAAACTTGCAGCTTTTTGGTGGTGATCTACGGAGCCATTCCACGCCCCATAGATCAAACCACAGTCTGTGGATGGACCTCATGGTTCCATACTTACAATTTTTAGGAGCCTGCAACATTTGGACCCTCAGTCCCAAACCACGGAAGCCATCCACGGCCAGTACACTGATCTACAGTCCGTGGAAGGCCAACCGTAGATGGAAACTGTTTTGTTGGCAGTTTGGTTTAGTTGAGGGTTAGTTATTTAATTAGTTATTAATGGGGGTTTAAGGTAGGTCGATTAGGAGTTAATTAAATGACTTATATAAATTAAATAAGTCCCTAAACTAAGTCATAACTCACCACAAGTCAAGACCCCAAATCAAAACCCTATTCCCTTTCTCTCCCAAAGTCTTCTCTCCAAGAACACCATTGGAGACCATGAAGAAACCAACCTAGGGGATTGAAGATGGAGGCTTTCTCTTAGGATTTTCGTGGGTTTCTACACCTAAGGTATGGTGGTTTTCATCCATGGGTAGCTATCACCCATGGAGCCCTCTCAAAAGCTTCTGATTCAAATTCTAGAAATCTTCATAAGCTAGGGTTTCAACTCAACCCCATGGATTCCTTTCAAAATTGTTATAAAAGAATGATTTACATTTATTATGGATTATATTACTGATTTAAGATGATTCTAACTTCAAATCTAAAGAATCCATGAGTTTTCCCCCAACCCTAGTAATTGCCTTACTCTACAATATGAATGTGATTAGAAGTTGATTCAATTGAATGAATATAAGTTGATTATGATGTAATTTCATGATCTAATTATAATTATATATGTATTCTTGATTAACCTATGAATCTAAGATGAAATTGACATGATCTAGGTTGATTTCATAAAGAGGCAAATTGAGGGGTTAGAAGTGATCTTCTAGGATTGATGATCTTCTTGTTTAATTGCCTTATATTAGATCACCTAGACATGAATTGATCATGAAGAATCTTCTAGACCTAGAATAACTTGATTATGATCATATTGGTTATATTGTTGGTTTATGATGTTCTTCAACCTAAAGTGCCAAATCTAAGAGGATAGACTTGATCTTGACCCTTGTCTTTGAAGGACAATGTATGAAGGTATGTTATGATGAAGTTATATTATATGAGTTGTTGACCCACTTGTAGTGGAGGAGTTTACTTATCATATATCTCTTGTATGAATGGATTGATCCACTTATGGTTTACTTGTCAATATGAATTGTAGTGCTAAGATCAACCCTAGATATGACTAAGTATGATATGTTATGAATACGAATGATATGTTATGATCATTGTGGTGTTATAAATGTTGAATTGTATGTGGTGCTATTTTGGAAGGACCCTACCCACATATCCCTTTAATATGAATATATGATTCTCTACTTGCCCTGAATGATCTACTTGAATGATGAATAGATCCATGTCTATTGTATTAATGCTAGATGTGGGATTTACATGCTCTAAGATCCTTAGATGCAATATATGTGAATTGTGCATGAGTTGGGATATGATGTACATGTTGTGACCCCTTTTAGAAGGGAAGTGTCTATGATGATAATGTCATTGTTGTTGTGCCAATGTGAGACAAATATGCACACACACACAATCCATGCATAAACATGAATATGATGTGTCTATGGTGTCAATTGAAAGGCTAATTCTCATATGCACCTTTACTCACAATTATGTATGAAATGTACATGACCATGACGATATGACGATATATGTATGATATGATATGATTATGTACGGTATGCTATGACTACACATAATAAGTTAAGATTATGGTAGTAATGTTGTGTTGTATGAAAGGTTATTCTCATTAACACACTACGAATATAATGTGAAAGATTTACTCACATGTTAACGATTCTAAGGGTGAAAGGACATTCTCACCCTAATGAATCTTGAGGTATTATGATGTATGTTGGTTTGAGTGCCAAGTGAATTCTTGTATAAGCCTAACTTAAGAAAAGACTTAATATGACTCATAAAGGGAATTATGCTTAGCACCGAGTGGATATGAATATGAGATGGGTTCATTTACGTTAGTAGTTGGGTTCACATTACGATGTCTCATGAGATGGAAACCTGCACATTAGTAGTATAAGGTTTCTAGTAGCAATCTCCATTCCGATAACTACGTGCCCCCGTAGGTATTAGCTAGTGGATCCACACAGAATCTATTATGTATGTTCTACCTTAGGCAAGTAGGACCTCTCTTTTTTGTGTGGGAGTAGAACACCGGATTCCATGTAGCTCACATGATCTATGTTGGTTAAGGCTAATATTCCCGATGTGAAACAAATACAAGATATGATAAGAATATGGACTCTAATTATGACTTCTTAAGAGGTACTACTTAGTATGGGTGGTAGTATGGGATGCTAGCTATACATTGCACAAGTGGATTTAAGAAAGGTTATAGTTAGGTTCCTTTATGTTATGAAGACTTATAAATTATGTATGTGTGATATGAATGAATGCTACGGTTGACTTTACTTATTACAAGTTATGATTATGAATGTCTCCTTACTTATGTATATTGGCTATGAATGAATCAAAAGTAAGATATGTATGTTGTTGGTAATCCAAATTTGGTACTTGTCATGTGGTAGGGTTATGGGACCTTACCTTTGCATTGCACTATTATGACTTTGGGTTGTTTATATGTTAGTATGAACTTAAGTATGATCATGGTGTCCTAAAAGTGATACTTAGTGTAGATAGGACTATGGACCCTATCTATGCATTGCACAAGTGGAGCTTAGGGTTACTTATGTTGTTGTTCTATTATGATGTTATGGTCTTGATATGTGACTATGCATGTGTATTATGTCTTGTAATAGATGGTATGTGCATTATGACTATATTTGGAGACTATGCCTATGGTAATGTTTTTATCCTTGTGCTTTTATGAACTATGTGTGAGTTGTTTATGACTTATGTTCTCCAACTCTTTGAAGAATGATGTTCAAGAGTGCATAGCATGGTTCCAACTAAAATGTCCCCTTCCTAGCATGATTTAAATGTTTTTATGCATAGCTACCATACTTAGTACATTCTTGTGCTAACCCATGATTCTATGTTTTCTACAAATTTAGGGGGTTGGCTTATGGAGATGGTACCCTTGGTTCAAGCTTGGAATAGGTGATCCTCCAAGCTAGTTGATGAGTCCTCAAGTTTGGGGATGAACATCTTATGTAGAAGTTTTCTTAGTAGTTTCTTTTAGTAGTTTTATTATAGAACTATTGTTAGGTTTGTATCCCTAGATGTCTAAGTATTCGATTGTACTAGATGGTCAATGAGACAGTGTTTAGACTCCTTTCTATTTTTATAAAAGTGACTTTGATTGTTGAAGAAAAAGTTTTAATTCTCCGCATTTTATGCAATGATGTATGCTAAGGGATTGTATGAGACCCCTTCGGGTTCAAGTATGCCATGTTACGTCTAGGGGCTAGCCCGGGTAGTGACAATGGAAAAGCATAATTACATTACTAATCATACCCTTAAAACATCATCGAGTAGTTCCTTAAACCATATGTGAGAAAACCTTACACCAATCATGATTTCTTAATGACAGAAAACCTTAAATAATTTCATTGATGCTCATCTTAGATCAACCTCGATCATAAAACATTCTTTTAATGAATCATGCGTAAAATCATGGAAACATTATTCATAGATTCAAGATTTTTCATAAATTCATGTCTTATTTGGACTTATTGTCAAAATAATGATCAATGCATGGGCTCATGTAAAACAAATTGATAAGCATGTAGTTAAGTCAAAACAACCATAATAAGATCAAAATTGAACAATTGAATCAAAACAATTAGAACCCATGAAGAATAGAGTGAAAACCTAATCTATTTGATTGAATTTTTACTTGGAGAATAGAGAAATCATAGGCCTAAATTGGTGAATGGAACCTATTGATTAAACTTTTTATACCTTGCTATTCAAAGCCCAAAAGTAATGAAAAGACTGGAAGATTGATGCTTGGAAACCCTAACCTTCTTCTTGACCTTGGAAGAAAATCGGAGGGGATGAATGTGGATGGGATTAAGGGATTTGAGTGAATGAGGGAATCGGAAAAATTTTAAGGGTTGAAGGGTGGTTATAGAACTTAAAATAAAATTCAAAACAACATAGTATAAGTATCAGATGCATATTAAAAGATTCAAATAACCTTAAGATATAACTGCTAAAAGACCCTATGGTTGTGACCTACGACTCATAGAGATTCCTTCGGCCCGTCCTGGTTAATCGTAGAAAAAAAATCATAAACCTAAATTAACCCACTTCTCACAGAAACCTTTCTACGATTCATTGAATTTTTTATAGTCCGTAGATTCCATCCGGTTAACCCAACATTTTGCCCAAAATTTCACTAAGTCTGGAACCTTTCTACATAACCCATCTATGACTCATCAACCATTATTTTCTAAAACTAAATTCTAGGTCCTATGATTCACTTCCTACGGCACGTAGGATTTTCTACGGTCGGTAGGTAGGACTCTTTGAACTTGCCTTAGTGCCAAAAATCAATAATTCTTTTTTTCTTTGACATTCCAAATTATGAGGTGTTAAACTAATTAACACCCAACTCTATATGCACATCCCTAGAATCATGGATTTAACTAATCATACTGAAATTAAAAGAAATTATTCTAAAAACATTCTCAACAATCTGAATAGTTTGTTTAAAATTTAGAATCTAAAGACCCAAAAATAAATTCAACCGAAAAAAGGATTTCAAGCTTGCTTGGTCTTCAAGATATTGGAAATTTCTATCATACTATAATTTCAGAGAGTGTGAGGTATATTTTCTCTTTCTTCTCAACTATTTATACTTTAACCAAAACTCAACCAAATATTCAGTAGGAGACTCAATTGGCTAGGTTAGTCAGGCTCGCTGACTCACTCGTTGAGTTGTAGACTCACTCGGCGTGTCATTGACTCACTCGGTGAGTTGCTGAATCACTTGGCTAGTCACTGATTTGTTCTTCTTCTTATATTTTCTTACTAGTCTTTAGGCTTCAGGTGTTTTAACCATAGTGGGCAAGTCCTATGCTCGCCTTTTTGGCCTTCAAATTAAACCAAACTATTCTTTCAATTTTGGCGAGTAATATTCATCTCAGCAACAAAGTTCAGCAGATCATCATTTATTCTTTCTTCTCCTCGACTTGCCTTGTGCTTTTTAGTAAAAGATTCTAACATTTTTGGTGAGGTCTAGCACATTTGGTGATTTTCCAAGTTCCTTTAGTGAGCATCTATCACGACCAAGGGGTACCCCGTAGATGTAACAAGGAAAATAGGACCCCGGAAGGCACCATGTAAGCCACTTAGCATATCATAACATAAGCATAGAACAATAAAGAGTAAAAACGCATTTCTAGTCTAAAATTGTGACATAATATAATATGTAGCACTAATATATAGTCTTATAACATGTCTAAGTACAAAATATGGTCTAATACAACAACCTCCATCAATTCTATCAATTATTTTTACAAATATCACTATACCACTAGTTCATCATACAATGACTAAGTAATAATAGTTATATAGCACCATAGGAAATCGTTGTTCAAAGTGTTATAGCATATTTTTATTCCTTAATTGTGGTCCAATTTAATAAAATATGGTCCAATTTGACCTTTTTCATTATTAAATTGCTTAATTGATCAATTAAAACATCCATCAATTTGACATCTATTGCAACATATGTACATTCTGTTAGGTAATCTAATTAATTTTGTGTTGAAATTGCAACAGATTTGTTATATGTTGCAACATATGGATAACCTGACATGTGGTTTTTGGTATAAATTCAATTAAATTGTGACATAATACAGCATGTAGCATGTAGCATTATTATACCACTAGTTCATCATACAATGATTAAGTAATTGCATATGATAGCTATATATCACCACAGAAAATCATTATTCAAAGTATTATAACATCTTTTTATTGCTTAATTATGGTTCAATTTAATAACATATGATGCAATTTGACATTTTTATTATTAAATTGCTTAATTTATCAATTAACACATCCATCAATTTGACATCTATTGCAACATATGTACATTCTTTTGGATTATCTTGTAAATTTTATGGTTAAATTGCAACAGATTTGTCATATATTGCAACATGTGGATAACCTCACATGTGGTTTTTGGTATTACGTCAATTAAATTGTGAGTTAATACAACATGTAGCACCAATATATACTCTTATAACATATCTAAGTACAAAATTTTGGTCTAATACAGCAACCTTCATCAATTCTATCAATTATTTTTACAATTATCATTATACCACTAGTTCATCATAGGCAAAAGGGTTTGATAGACCCTTTTACTCGTATAGGTTTGTATTATGGACCCTTTACTTAATTATTTGCCAATTGAACCTTTAAACTTAATTAAAGTTAGACTTTTTAACCCCTCCAATCATGTGTGTATCTCACTCTCTCTTAAATTAATGACATGTCACATATATTAATGTCATGTCATTATTATTTTCATAACTATTTTAATATTAACCAAAAAAGTTAAATTTCAGAAAAAATAGTAATAGGTTTTCTATTTCAAAAAAATAATTTAAATTGTTTGTTCTCTCCCATTTCCTCCACCATCCCAAACCCAGAACCATCGTAACCTCAATACACCATGGACAACATCTACCTTCCCTCAAGTCTTTTCTTCTTCAAGATTCAACCTCGGCGTGGGTTTTCCTATTATTTATTGGTCTACCTATATGATATTACATCTTGATGATCAGGTGTAACTAACTAATTTGAACTAACTACAATTTTTGGATCTAAAATCTTGTGGCAATGTTTTCTGGGGGCTTCCTCGAAGAAGAAGAAGAACAACAACACACATGGTAGAAAATAGAGCTCAACACAGAAAAAAAAATGATTTGCTCTCATCTCAATTTATCTTCATCGTTCACACTCAAACCACCACATGACTACCAATCCACCATGGAAGACTCATAGCTACCGAAGCTAAATCACCACCAAAAATGATTATCGTTGGCAACAAAATCTCTTTCACCATTTGAAACTTTCATTTAGATGCTAAAACTCACTAAAACATCCATCCATCGATGGAGGTTCAATATACAAATTAATTAGGCGGAGATACAATGGAAGGGAACTTTTGTTTTTTCCTTTTTTTTCTTTTTATTATTTAATTTTGTTAAAAGAAAATTCTTTGCTTCACTCTCTTTATGAGTGTAATAACACGGACTCTAAGTGAGTCAGCAAATGAAATTCCACCTAAGCTCGGTCAATGGTTAGTGGGGTTTAAAATTCTCATTTTATTTGATTGGCAAAGGGTTAAATAGAAGGGTTCAGATAGGGCTGTTCACAGGTTGGTTTGGATCGGTTATTGGTCAAAGTCAAAACCAAACCAACTTAATCGGTTTTAAAATTATCAAAACCAAACCAAACCAAATATAGTATATATTTATCGGTTTGGTTGTTATCGATTTTGGTTCAGTTTGGTTTGGTTATTCGGTTATTAACCATAGACAAAAATAAAAGAAACAATTCATTCAAAACGTGAAAAAAGTGACAACAATCCATTTAAGACAAAAATAAAAGAAACAATTCATTCAAAACGTGAAAAAAGTGACAACAATCCATTTAAAACAAAAATAATTAGAATGACTGACATTATAGAACTTTCAATAATTAAATTTACTACGAATAAAGCTTCAAAATTCATTATTTTGACCTAGAAAAAAGAGAAAGTGATATTTTTAATCTTATAAAGAATTGTCATAGACACACTCATATACATAAAACCAATAAGATAAATATTCTCACAGGGCATTTTTTCTTTCATAAGTAAATTATAAATAAATTTTGATGAAAACACATATAAGATCTTTAAATTTGTTTATAAAAATAATATATTATGTATGTATATTAATAAAATATATGTATATAATTTGTCGGTTCGGTTTAGTTATATCTTCGGTTTTTTACCGAACAAAATCATAACCAACCCATATACTATCGATTTTTAAAAATCTAAAACCAAACCACACCTAACCCAAGTAAAAATCGATTTATTTTATCGGTTTGGTTCAGTTTTTCGGTTTGGATCAGTTTTTATCTAAACTGTGAACACCCCTAGGTTCAGAATACAAACTCATACAAGTAGAAGGATCCATCAGACCTTTTGCCTTCATCATACAATGACTAAGTAATATGATAGTTATATAGCACCTTAGGAAATCATTGATCAAAGTGTTATAGCATATTTTTATTGCTTAATTATGGTCCAATTTAATAAAAAATGATCCAATTTGACATTTTTCATTATTAAATTGCTTAATTTATCGATTAAAGCATTCATCAATTTGACATCTGTTGCAACATATGTACATTCTGTTGGATAATCTGGTGAATTTTGTGTTGAAATTGCACATATTTGTCACATGTTGCAACATATGGATAACCACACATGTGGTTTTTTGCGTTAATTTAATTAAATTGTGACCTAATACAACATGTAGCACTAATATATAGTCCTATAACATGTCTAAGTAAAAAATTATGGTCTAATACAACAACTTTCATCAATTCTATCAATTATTCTTACAAAATATCATTATATCACTAGTTCATCATACAATGACTAAGTAATTTCATATGATAGTTATATAGCACCATAGAAAATTGTTGTTCAAAGTGTTATAGCATCTTTTTTATTGCTTAATTATGGCCCAATTTGACAATTTTTATTATTAAATTGCTTAATTTGTTGATTAACACACCCATCAATTTGACATCTATTGCAACATATGTACATTCTGTTGGATAATCTTGTTAATTTTGTGTTAAAATTGAAACAGATTTGTCATATGTTGCAACATATTGATAACCTCACATGTGGTTAATTTTGTGTTGAACTTAACACAGAATATGAAGAAGTTGCAACAGAATACAAACTGTTCCCCAACCCATAATTTACCCAAGTACAATTAACAGCTCATTCTCCTCCTCTCTCACTTCACTCATTATAAAAGGGTTAACTTAGGTTCCCTTAATTCACAATTTACTCACACAAAGCTTTTGTTTTTTTATTTTCTTTTCTTTATTTTTCTCCTCCTCTCACTCAAAATCTCCTTGAGAAGATGTTACCACCTTGGACAAATTTAAGTCTCTGCATGCTCTTGTTGTGGGTGATCAACGTAATTATGTTGTTCTTAGTTAATATGATTTCTTCTTCAAGTGTGTTCTCAGTGCATGGGTGATGATTGTTGTTTGTTTTTGTTGGATCTTGTCTAATGGAGGTAGCTTGATCATTTGGTAAGTCTTCTTACTTTATAACATCATGTCTGGTCTGGTGACGGAGTGCATAGGGTAGCTAACTGTGGTTGTTTTCTTTTGTAGGTGATCTTGTGACGGAGTACATGGGTAGCTCTAATCCACCACCCTTCAAAAAATAATGTTAATGCCCCTCTAGACTTAGTCACTCAATCTTGACTCCAGATCCTCCAGTCAAGTCCTTTTTTGTTGGTTGAAGTAGTAGTATTGGGCTAGAGTATTTCATATGTAAATTTTGATTTTTTTTGTTAGTGTTAATACCTTTGTAAATATGGAAATGCAGCCTAGCCTTCTTTTCTCTTGATGGTGTTACTACTTGCATGTCACTATATTAACTATCAATAGCATGTTTATGTTTATGCTTTATAGTGATCTCATGTTTATGTTTGCCAAATTATGTGCTTGAATTTCTCTCTCTTAATAGCGATACTACTTGCATGTACACATAACTAACATATTTGGCAATAGTTTAAAAAATGTAGCTTTATAAAAGTCAAGGTCAAGCCCAACCTAATATAGCCCAATTGGCCCATTACTTCATTTCTAGAAGGGATATAAATGAGATAAGTTGTTCAAGATAAGATATGGTTTTCATTTTCTTCCTCGCAGCTTCATTTTCTCTTTCTCCTCTCTCTCTCTCTAATTTTTCTCCTTTCATTTATTTTATGTGATGGAGTGCAGGGATCTCGGATCTTTGGTGTGCATGGGATATAATGATGTTATTTATTTCATCAGCATGTTTTGTTCTTTGTCTTGTTATCATGCAACTAATTGATTGGTTTATTTAAAGCAAATCAATAAATAAGAAATTCACATGTCATGTACTGTCAAATAAAAAAATCCTTAATTTTGCAATATAGTCGTTGGGTAAGAATGAATTTCCCTAAATATAGCTCAATACTAGAGATCTCATGAATGAGTTTTTGTTTGTTTTTTGTTAGTTTTGATATAATATCAAATGCACTATTGAATGGAATTTGTAATGGTAAGAATGATCTCATGTTGGGTATGAAAATCTATTGCAAACATGGAGACTTACTTTCAATGCAAACTTCATGGTCGAAGGACAATCCAGATCGAAAATTTTGGTCTTGTCCACTCTATCGCGTATTTACATTTCTGCATCTTCGTCTGGAGAACTGTTGTTTGTCTTTATTTTGGTTTTTGTTCAATTTAAATTTCTTTGTGGTGTATTTTAGGAGAATACATGCAACTTCTTTAGATGGAGGGATCGTGAAGATGTTGATATACGATCCAAGTTTGTTATTCTGAGATTGGCAAAGTGAATTAAGGAGTTCAAAATTGATGATGAAAGTCATATTAAAATAAGTAACAAATGAGTGATGAAGGAGGAGAAGAAGACCAAATGTTGTAACAACTGGAAGCTAATCTTCTTGTAGATTGTTGCGGTCTTTTTTTCTATTTTTAAGCATTACCAAGAATACTCTGAAGGATAGAAAATTCTTATGTAGTTCTATCACGACCCGAGAGCACCCCCTAGTCATAACACGGCGTACTCGACCCCGAAGGGGTCTTATACAAGCCTCATAGCAATCCAAGCACTTCAATCTAGCTAGAAGCAATCACTTGCCCGACCTACACTTGTAGTAAAAATAAGAGAAATATGGGTTAGCATACAAAAATGTACTAAGTATGATGACCATGCAAAAACATGCTTTAAAAGGGACATTTTGGTTAGAAACCATGCATTATGCCACTTTTTAGAAATACCATGAATAATAGCACGAGAGACATGCAATACAAGTATAACCATCATACAAGGCATAACTCCACATTTAGACAATATCATCATGTAAACCATTACCTTCACCTTGGACTTTCACCTTAAGTAACCCTCATGCTATACCTTGTGCAATGCATGGATGGCGTCTCATACCACCATCCACACCAAGGCACCACATTAAGGTCACCAAAGGTGAACTTACCATTCCTTCCTTTTCACCTTTACACTATATCCATACATAAGAGACATCACATTTCATAAGGCATGACAAAGGAAAATAACTCATAATACAACCCAAGTATAGCATGCATATCACATTAAGCATTTAAGAGTCAACATTCTTCAATTACTTCATTTAGAGGACTTTCATACATTAGTCATTAAGACTTAGAGAACTCACTATGACCCTATCAAAGCCTACTCGTGCAATGTATAGATGGCATCCCATACTACCATCTACACTTCATAGAACCTCTCAAGAAACCATAATGCACATCTCACATGATGGGAATAAGCATTTAACCGACTTAGACCATGCAAGCTAGACATGGAATCCGATGTCATATAGCCCCCACACCGTAAAGAGGTGTTCCACGTGCCTAAGGTAGAACAATAACATTAGCTCGGATGGAATCCGCTGGCTAATATCCTATGTGGGAACATAGTTATGGGATATGAAGATGTTCCTTGGAACTCTAACCTAACATGGGAGAGTTTCCATCTAACCATATCCACTCGGTGCTTAGCATACATTCCCATAGATCATTTCATTAACAATACATTAATGTACTAGAGAGGAATGCCATAAGCCTATCGACCCATGATACATCATTACCCAAGGAAGGAATGCAATAAGCCTATCGATCCATGGTACATTCAAGGATAGCTCTAGAGTCCTTATGAAAAGAATGCCATAAGCCTATCGATTCATGGTCCCTCCTTACATTCTTATACTCATGAAAGGAATGCCATAAGCCTATCGATTCATGGTACATTGACTCATTAAGAAAGGAATGCCACTAGCCTATCGATTCTAGAGTCTTCATTACATTAGATCATTTATGAAAGGAATGCCTTAAGCCTATCGATTCATATCTATCAAGTCAAGACACATTCATTAATCAAATATGAAAGGAATGCCATAAGCCTATCGATTCATGTTCATCAAGACAAGACACATTCATTAATCATATATGAAAGGAATGACATAGCCTATTGATTCATATTCATCATAGATGCCCTTCACATTCTATCACCATCATTCATGAGTGTCAATTGAGAATATACTATCAACAATAACACATTTACATTGTATACATGATCATCATTCTATCATTGAAGTCACACACATATCCTTCACATCATAATCATACATAGTAATTAAACATCTCCACCTTTCAAGTGGATCAACACCTCTAGCACAATTCTACTTCAACATGTAATTTAGCCATAACTTGCCTTTAAGGCCATGAATCTCAAATCATCAACACACCAACAACTTACCATGATTAAGGCATAGATAATGATACAATTCAATAACCCAAAGCAATTTAGAAATATTCCAATCATAAGCTTTCATAATCAACAAACCCACTTCATAAAGACACAATTTAGGAATTGAGAGAAATCATGGGTTCATAGAGTATTTTCATCATAAATCATCAATTAAACACCAATACAATCAATATATGACATTAGTAACCATTTGAAATCGTTTGTAGAAAGAACCCATGAGATTGAATAAAACCCTAGGTTTTTTATGAACTTGAAAACTTTGAAAACTTCTTTGAAATTGACTCTAGGGTGTAAGCTAACCCTAGATGAAGGATCACCATACCTTTAATAAGATTCCCCAAGAATTTTAATGAAGAACCACCTTGGAATCACCAAACCCTAGCTCCAATGGCTCCCTTCTTCTTCTTGTCTAATGGAGGATTTCTAGTGAGAGGTGGGTTTCTTTTTTACCCTATTGGGAGTGACTTAAATGAAAGAATTCAAGTCTAAAAAGGTCTTATAGTTTCTAGGAAAAGAATAGAATAATGTGACTCAACTTTGGAAAGGGACTAAGGACCCACAAAGTTACAACTTTAAATTCTACCCCTTGCCCGTCTAAGCTCACCCTTTGGACCCTTAGGCTCGCCAAGTGCACTAGGAGAATCGCCAAGTGCAACCATGGCTCGCCCAAGTTTCCAGCGAGCTCATAAATTGGGCAGTCCACTTGGCGAACTAGAGGGGAAATAGGCGACACACCAAGCTAGTTGGCGAGCTTGGACTTAGATCGCCCTTTGGTCCAGCATCTTTGCCAAATGGGGTAGCCACTAGGTGAGTACAAGAGCCCAAGGGTGTCTCGCCTAACCTCTTGGACGATCAAACAGCCCCTCAAGGAACAAGGTTTCTTTCACCCTATCTTGCTAGTCTAGGCCCTTGCTTGCACCCTAGGCTTCCACCTTGCTCCATTTAGGTTCTAAAACAGCCTACACATCAACCTAAAGTCACACTAACCCAAACGTTAAGGCTCTAGTTCAACTTATCATTTTCCCAGTCATTACAAATTTTATACAATCATTAAAATTATCATAGTTATCGAAATAAATAAACATAGTTTTGCACCCTTTTTCCAACATTTTTACTTGTTCTTAACATAACATACATCAGTAAGTTATTGTTGCTACAGATAACTCCTATGCTGCTATAGATGCCTCATATGTTGCTACATTTGAGTCAAATGTTGCAACAAATGAGGCATATGTTGCTACAGATGACTTATTTGTTGCTACAGATGAATCATATGTTGTTATACATGAATCATATGTTGCTACAAATGCCCTAAATGTTGCAACATATCACTCATCTGTTGCAACATGTGACTTAAATGTTGCTACAGATGACTCATGTATTGCTACATATGAGTCAAATATTGTAATAGATTAGACATATGTTGCTATAGATGACTTATCTGTTGCTACAGATGAATCATATGTTGCTATAGATGACTCATTTGTTGCTACAGATGCCTCAAATATTGCAACATATCACCCACATATAGCAACATTTGATCATGTAGTGGATAGATAGAGTTAAAAGGGAAATGGTTGGAGCAACATAACATCACATATTGTGTACTTGTTCTCAATATAACAAAACATCTTGTAGCAACAGATAAAATAAAACATTGTCATTAATTACAAACATATGTCAAGGCTTTAAGCTCCTAGATACTATCCAGCAGCCCAAACCCATTTCATCCGACCAACTGTATTGTTACACAACTTGGTGTCAGGAGGTTGAATTGGTGTGCCGGTTATCAAATGCTCAATAAATGCAAGCGAGTATGCCCCGCACGGGGAATTGGTGTTATATTTTACCATGGATTCAAATCGACCTTTAAATTCCCATGGTTCCTTGTGAAACTTTTTTGGCAATGCTTTATTATTCCACTTTACCACAACAAACTTGGAAACAACTCGAACACTGGTTGTATGAATGTCAAAAACTTGTCATGTTCCAGACTCATCAAGTTGTAGTCATAAACATTCGTGCAACCCTCATGCAATAGGATCTCAAGAGTCACAAAATGAGTATTGTTCATGTTCATGACTGCCATAACCCTTTTGCCCCCAATCCAATACATTCCTCCACGATATGGTCTAATGCCCCTAACGTAGTCAATCATATCATCATCCCATACAAACTCATTAAGTAACTGCTTTAAACTTCTACCACCAATTGTTGTTGCCTCCTTTCTAATACTATCGTACCATTTTTTTAACTTGGTATTGAAGTTGAAATCCATGATTCTATCCGTGAAATTATAGTGCTCATGGAATCTCAAATGTCTCTCCTACATGAGGCTAAGAATTTCATCAATATACTAAAATAACAATTACTATTAAAGAGTAAAGAAGAGTAATGATTGAAAAGATAAAACAAACAAACATTACAAATTGAAGGTTAGTAGAGAAAAATTACCCAGTCTTCCCACCAAATGTACATGCTTTTCATGACCTTGAAATCATTTCCACAAAAATGGAGTCATTAAAATAGGTCAATTGTAATCCCAATGCCTTTCACGGAAGGCCTTTCTAGCAATAGAATAGTAAAACAACCTTTGACGATTTAGGATTCTAAAATTCATGCTCAAAGGAAGTAATGCTTACCCTTAACAAAACTCAATTCTAGGTCTTGCGGTAATAATGCGGACTATACCCCTTCCTTAGAGTATGTAATCTACATGAAATCATGTCACACAACCATTATAGATAGAACATTAACATGCTAGGGTCAAAGTAGCAATTTAGAGATTAGTAGCACAATGATTAGCTCGGCAGACCCTTTTTAACTGTATGATTCATTACATTCTCTTCTCCAAATTACAACCCCAAATTAATGACATAACATACATTTTTGCAGCAGCTATCAACAAGCAGAGGCCTACGCAATAGTCAACAACAACCAAAATTGAGTATGCCTGCACAGCACTAAAAACTCGGCGTATCGCCACACCCCTCTTTTCCAACCCCAAATTAATGACAACCAAATCTTAACCACGAGTCTTCACGCCATTAAAGCCTGAAAAAATATATGTAATATAATCCTATAATTGTTCAATATAACCATAATAACTCAAACTCACCGCTTTTGATCACCATCATGTGAGTTCATCCAATAATTACATTTGGAATCATGTCTTTCTCTTCATAAGCAACAAGAGGTTAAAAGGGCAAAACTTTAAATTAAACTTGATGGAGGTTATAGTATTTTAGCATGTCTTGTCAATAACAAACAGTGTCCTTAAACACAAGACGTTGAACTAAGAAGAAACAATTTCAAAATTGCAATGCAATAATAGAACTAATGTTACACTAATTTATCTTACAATTAAATACCCATCTATACTTATTTTTCCTTTCCAGGCTCATATCAACAAGAACCACACACATACAAAGCATTTCCAAAAATTCCAGCAACAACAACATCAGAAAATACTTCGAAACAGCCCAACGTCATGTAACTATCCAAATACAATTTTTCCAGCCGTCTATTCCTGTTCTTGCTTATATAGCATAGCTATAACTTTGACACACTCAATAAAATGAAGGGTGAGAATTATTACCTCCAAACAGTAGCAATACAACCTAAAAAATGAGACTCATTCACCATGAAGAATCCTTCAAATCACAACAAACGAGGAGGAAAGAAGAAACACAATCTCTATGAACGTTTCGAGGGTGAAACCACGTTGACATCTTGTAGATCTTTGCTTGGATGATAGGGTAAACTTTAGAGAGGATTTAGGGTAGTTTTATTCTTATTTGGTCGAAAAAAATAAAACTGCCTTACATACAACATAGATACATGGAATACTAGATGGACTGCTTTCAATTCTAAAGGCATATTAAGTTCGTACGCCACCCTGCTAATCCTAAAATTAATCTAATATGGCCTTACATACCTTGGGCTCAACTTCCCATTCTTGACGAATTACATAATACCCTTCCTAGTCAATACTTTCTAGAAAACACAATCTTCTATATCAAACTCTAAGTCTCAAAATCTAGCCTGGGAACTGAAATTTAACAGTCTTCACTTGGTATTCGACATTGGCATAACAAGGCTTCCACCAATCCATGCCCATATCAATAACACAGTCGAGCATCTCTATCTCTATCACGTCTACAAAATTTTGATGACCAAAAATCTCTATTGTAAAGCCTCGATAATTCGTATTGAGCATAAAAGAAACACAAGGCACGACTTAGATTTCATACATACTTATAACTTAGCTCTATAGCATGATCTATAAATTGAAAGAAACGTAACCAATCCTAAATGTCCTATAGCCTCTTGATTATAAGTGAGGTGCACAACCCACCCATAAACAAGAATCTAAAGGACATGACTTTTGGACTCCCTGGGACACGACCTGCTCTGATACCAAGTTTGTCACACCCCGAACTAGTAGAGGCGTAACTGGCACTCGATACCTTATGCAATCGAGTTAGTCACTGAAACATACCAACTGACTCAACTATGGGCCTAGAAGGTCGAGTAGCATAACATCTAAAATATTAAGCCTCGACCATTAGGGTCATAACCTGAATAATAACAACTCATATAGACAAAGGTAGACAAGCCAAAAATAATAAACTACTTTCTGGCCGATAAGGCCGCAGTTGAGGACAACACACATACATACATATCTATAGATGTCAGGCCTATGTGGCAGGAAATTGGAAGCTGCAGAAAGAAACCCTGAATATTGTGTCCACAATAGCCTCTATGAGTGCCATAAGTAAAGGTCGAGACAAGGCCTCGACTATACCCAAACAGTACAACAAAAGTAAACATCTTATGAAAGCTCCAAGAAGAGGTGGAGCTTCCCAACTCACAGCTGAACCCCGAATCCTAGTGGAGGGGTCAATTAGAATCCCTACCTGGACCTGCATGCACAAAACAAAAATGTAGTGTCCCCAGGCAATGGGACGTCAGTACGGATAAAAATGTACTGGTATGTAAGGCAGAAAATAAAATCATAAATAGCTGCTATAAAAAGGGGTAATAAAGATACTACCTAAAACAGAAACTCCGATAGCCTCCATGGCTGACATCTTACCTTATATAAATTAAATATGCATGATATGCTCGCATAATCGTATGTCATGAATAAATATATATAGATGCAAATGCATGTCATACCCAACCAAGTGCTAGCAATGGTGGTGTCTTCTGGTAGCGAACCGGCATCTTATTTGCCAACTTGTGACCTGTGTCTCATACGTATAAATATAGGCATTAGGCCCAATACTTTTCCGACTATAGCTCAGGAGTAGAATGCATAGCAAGTCATGTCATGGATTCATAATGCATTTATGTTACCTTAATCATGTTTCCATTCTTGGAACGCTGGTACTCTTTTCCTCATAATCTGACTCACTTTCGTATCACATGTAAATATCTCATATAACCATATGCTTGTAGATTAAACTAGAACACTTAAATCAAATTAAGAAAGGTACTTAAACCAGAGGATGTTCATAAAGATCTTAAGGTGCTTCACTTAGTTTTTATATATGCATCCTTAGTAATTTGTAAAAGAAAGTATTTCCAAAAAAATCATGTCCTTTAGTAGTTTAAACATACGAGTTACATTTAAGAATTTTGGAAATCGACATATTATTTTTAAGTTTTTCAAAAAAGAAGAAATTAGCGAGGAAGGAAGATTGATTTGAAACTCTTAATGTTCCTCCCTAATATTTCTAAGTTACCAGACGTAAAGAAGAATAATATTATATACACACGGACCTACAGTCAAGGGAATCAAAAAAATGACACATAGACACCGAGTACCCTATATAACCGAACGAGTGGAATATCAACATAATGGAGTCACAAAAATACGTCAGGTGCAATCCCAATGCCTTACATGGAAGGTCTTTCTAACAATAGAATAGTAAAACAACCTTTGACGATTTAGGATTCTAAAATTCATGCTCAAAGGAAGTAATGCTTAGCCTTAACATACCTTAATTCTGGGTCTTACGGTATTAATACGGACTATACCCCTTCCTTTGAGTATGTAATCTATATGAAGTCATGTCGCACAACCATTATAGATAGAATAGTAGCAATTTAGAGATTAGTAGCAAAGTGATTAGCTCGACGGACCCTTTATAACTGTATGCTTCATTACATTCTCTTCTAAAAATTACAACCCCAAATAAATGACATAACATACATATTTGCAGCAGCTATTAACAAGTGGAGGCCTACATAATAGTCAGCAAAAACCAAATAGAGTATGCCTACACAACACTAAGAACTCGGCGTATCGCCACACCCCTCTTTTCCAACCCCAAATTAATCACAACCAAATCCCAACCACGAGTCTTCAAACCATTAAAGCCAGAAAAAATATATGTAATACAGTCCTATAATTGTTCAATATAACCATAATTAATTGATACGTCCAAACTTATACCTCAATTAAGAGATATAAATGGCCGAAGTTAATTTATAGAACTTAACATGAGTTGAGGTCGATCCCACAGAGAATTTCTTTACAAAAATGATTTCACTGTTGCATTTACTCAAATGTTGTTATTATTTCCTAAAGAAGCAGTTACGGAAAGTAAAATGGGTTTAGTTGTGATGTCTAGTAGCTAAAATTGGTAATCAAAATCCAGATTAATAATTAACAGAGTTTTAAGTTCTAAAGTTTTTTCGATGATTAAATGAAACTAGGATTGTGTTCCCCATAACATTACATCTAATGTTCTTCCATAATTGAGTTTCAGAAAATTTATCTCTGCAAAATACATACAAGTTAAATATATCTAATACTTCTCAGTCTAATCAGATAATTTTCACTCAAGTCCTCTCGGTCCCAGAGTGTTACTAGCTTTACCCTCGCTTACAATAGTGTTAAAGTTCTTTTCTCTCGAACTCGAACTTTGGCTCCATTTCTTCCGGCTAATTTAGCTTTTTCCTAACAATTATTTTTCTCTTGAACAAAGGACATATACAGGCTCACTCAAATGCGTGCAATCATTAGAAATTTACAAATATAAATCGCCTATTACTCATTTTATGGAATTACACTTCAATTTACGTCATAGATCCCACTATCCCAGTTGTGGTATTTAGCCACTCATGATATCACGTAAACATTCAGAAATATAAAATGAAAACATGATGAGAAAGTACTTATGAGAATAAGTAAATCAACAAGCACTTTGATAATTCAAGAACCGGAAATCCAACCTTCAAACTTGATACAATGTTAAAATTGAAAACCAAAACTAAGAATATTTCAAATTGTCTTCTTCCTTCACGATAAGACGAGATAAAAACTAAAAAATGACGTAATTAATTCAAATAAAGTGTTTTAAAAATAGTCCTACTCGAAGTAGGACTGAACTGTCGGACACTTTACGACTGCTTCCACGACTCGTCAAGGGCTTCACGGTCCGTGAAGCCCTTCATGGTCTTCACTTGGACTCACCCAAAATAGGTTCTTCAATAGTGAAGACCACGGCCTGTGAGATCCTCCGTGGTCTTTACATCCACTTTCACTGAATTTTCATCTTTTGTATCTTCTTTCACTTCCACTTGTTTCACCTATTCAAACACTACCAAACACATTATATCCACATAAATACACTCAATTCTAGTATTAATTCTTAGTTTTCAAGCATCAAATGTGCCAAGATTTTGCAACACATCGACACCCTCAACTTAGAACTATTACTTGTCCTCAAGTGATGAGAAAACAATACATTCAACCCTCAAATCATTCAAATATTTTTGAAACTATGCAGCAGCCATCTCAAACACAATTTGTATCCAAAACCATCAATCTAACATGCAAGGATCAATATATGACATCTCATTACTCACAGTCGACCATGCTTATGCATGTGAACTATCAACTAACACAATCTACTCTCAAATGTAATCAATGTATCCTCACACCAAAGAAGTCCCTCACTCATGATAATTGGGATTAATTTATACGCTCACACTCTCAAGGAACTTCTAACACTAACGACAAACTACCATAGGTTTGCCCTTGCTTTCTACGCTTTCTCTTTCAAACACCCAAAATAGGATCATTGTAGAACTTTATCAGCTTGTAACATAGGCTCAGGCTAGGGATGGATATTTGGGTTTGTGAGTGACTAGTCCCTTGGTTCTCCAAAGTTTCGTTTGCACACAACTCTTTTATGAGCAATCCCCTCTTTTTCTTCATTTCAATACATTTCAGCGACCATTATTTTCTTTTTCTTTTCTTTTATGTTCTTTTCCCTTTTTTCTTTATTTGCATTCAGCTCACTAGGTTAACCTTCTTTTTCACTTATTCTTTCTGCTCGGGTTGCAATTACCCTCAACTTAGGCTTTTGGCTTGAGTTGTGACATTGTATCTTCGGAGACCCAACGATATGATATTTAATGGGTAAGAACGACAGCTGATTTTTAGGCTCAAATTGGGTTCAAGTGACAGCATTTTTATTTGTTTTTTTTTTATTTTTTTGGCTTTTTAGTAACTTGGCCAAAATGGCCTACTGATCCATTCCTATCCTGTTATTCTCAGATTTAAGAAAGACTACTCAGGCAAGTTCTAGTTTCTGCTCCTAGCATTAGACTTTTAGCTAATAAACACACACACATGACACATGACTACATTCTCAAGTTTCTTGATTCTCCAATTTATTTCTAGATTAGCAATGTTCAACACATGAGTACCTAAGATGTCATCTAAAGATCCTAATGGTCAAATCTCAGATCAGGGTAATCATTTCACACAGACTAGTTGTTGCACAGCTCAACACACAAACACTTAATATTCTTATAAAAACAAAACAAAACAATAACAGTGTTCACAAAAAAATACAGAGTCAACCTTCATTCATCCTAATAGCTAGAATGGCAGGTTGCTCACCAACCCCTCCCCAAACAAAAAAAACTTTGCCCTCAAAGTCAATGATGAAGAACAAAAACAAGGCTACGAGGAGGGGTCATACCTATGGCGATCAAGGCGCCAGTAGTCAAATCAGCGTCGGCACCCTTATTAATGGGTGCACTCTCAGAAACCAGCGCAGGATCAGGATGGTTACCACTAGCCGGGACAGGTACTCTACTACTAGATGCTTCTACTAACATTGCATCTCGTTGTTGTTGCTCAAGTGCTTCTTTTTATCTTGCTTCGTTCCTTAATGCCCTACAAGCTTTCTTTTGCTGCCTTTTTTCCTCTCTGGATAGGTCAATAGGTAGCTCTTCATCATATTCTCCAGCTTTGTGTTTTCTCTTGCCAAACTTACTTTTGGGTAGTTTACCCCAGAAATCGTCAAGTGATTGCATGGAGGGTGCCTGACTGAGTAATTGCATCAAAGAACCCCTACTCTGGCCCTCTATCAGCATGTAGAATGTCAATTGGGACGTGAGGAACAACAACCAAAGAACCCCCACAGCTCCTGATTTCGCACCAAAGGGATGGTTAGCGATATCTTTGATTTTAGAGGCCTGGGTGAGTCTGAATACCTCACTCTATTGTTAACTAGCCTATTTGGGAGAATGTTTATTTGTCAACATAATTTCCCTATCAGACAGGGAAATGGAAGTCTGACTCTCTTATTTAGTGCCCTGTCTCTCATCTCGGTCGCTATGATCCACCCCACATTTACCGGGTAACCAGCCATGAGGCACGCTACCAAAGAAGCCAGTGAAAGATACGAGGTATTATCATTACTTGTAGGTCTCAATTGTGCATGGACAACAGCCCACCATACCTTGGCTGGAAAAGATAGTGAAGCTTTAGTAATGAGTGGTGGCGTTGTTGTAACCCAAACTGCATTCTCCCCATCTACTACAATTTGCCTCGTAATCTAGCGTAAGACCCTCTCTCTAGAACTCTAAATCTCCATCTCAGTATCACTGGTGACCGCATGATGTTTGCCCTCATAAAAGCTAACTAAAGCTGGTGTTATGTATTCTGGGCCATACAGCATAGTAACCTCAGAGATATCTATTGATTTTCCCTAAACCATAACTGAGTTGAGTGGTCCCCAAGTACTAGCAATGTCTTTCTACCCCTTTTTAGTTGTCTCAGTATCTGCAGCAAAGTTCATCAAAGTGGCTGCACAAGAAGAATAACACTCGCTGGTCAGCTGGCTAGAATATTCGCCAGGTGCATTGTTCATCCAGTCAAACCGATGAAACTGAAACATCTGATAAATGTCGGGGTATGATTTGATATCAACCACCACCACTCTATCTCACGCATGATTGGTCTCTTCTTGAAACCGCCAGACTTGGTCACAATTCCATTATTAAAGAACTCTTCAAACCTTTTCATAGTCCACATAGAACGGAAACAATCAATCAGCTGATGTCTCTTTGCGGGATCGACTTCATGGATGTTAACATATAGGACCATGGTGTCATCGTTGGTTATGTAATCATCTTCTCCTACAGCACCTGCCTCCTCCTATGCTCCAGTTTCAGTTTCTGTGTTTACTGCAGATAGAGATATAGTTGTATCTTCCTGAGAGCCGCTAGTGGACTCTTGATCGCCTCCCAAACCATCATCAGATTGGCCACCTTATTCCTCACCGCTACCAGCACTACTGCCTTCCTCTTCAGACTGGGAATGAGTATTCTGGAGAATTGCCCTCGTTGTCTAGGATCTAGTAGCTCAAGGTATGTGATCTTCAATGACCATGTTTATCTGAAATTCAGAACTATTAGATTCTGATGCATCATGACCTTTCGATTGAGAAGTAGTCAGTAAGGAATGTTTGGTGGCATTTTTTCTTCGAGGAGCCATAGTACCTAAGAAAACTAAAACCCATTAGTACACAAATTAGTAAAATGACACGTTATCGGGTACTCAGACTTCCTCTGTGTAATTACATCATGACTCCTTGCCTTAAGAATGTCGTCACCCAATCTATCATTGGGAAGGGCCACGGAATCAAAATACAGAAAAGAACTAAAAGTATAGAAAGTAAAAAAAATTATTATTTTTTATGTACGGGAGCCAAGACGGGTCGTGGTGGGTACCACGATCCGTGAAGGCTCTCGTGAAGATGAGTTAGAAACTTGACTGTGTAATTCATTGTACTGGAATGGATCACAGGTGGCTTTACGGTCCGTGGAATGAATTACAGTCTGTGATGACCATCAACAGTGTGATACCTCATTTGCTAAGTGTGGTCCACGATGGGTTTCACGACCCATGGTTTGCCCCACGTCCCTAAAGCTCATCGTGAACTTAGACTTTGCGATTATCTAGTGACCATTTCTTTTCTGCATTCAATCTATGCTCAATTTCAATTATGCTCATCACAACATCACCACTTTACAAGACAACGCATCCCATGTAAACCCTAACTTACAAGCATTTAACCAAACACTATCGAAATTAATATGAAATCCTTACGACTATCACACTCACATACCAACTATTTAAATCCCCTAATTTCACAATTTCATAGGTAATTTCCATATAGGGCTCAAACATATAGACTGCAACACGCACTAGCCTCAACATGCAACACTGATTAATCAAAAGTCCATCCTACCCATACATTAACAACTAGTTCTTCGCAATTTTAACAGACCCACATATGACACTTACCAAATTCAACAAACCCACAATAAGTTATTATCAACAATGCTAGTTCATGACATCATTATGGTAAATTCGAACAAATTAAGTAATCTTAACTTGCATATTAACAAGATCAAACTTATAACAAGTTAAAGGAAGAACTTACTACGAATTTGATCACAATTTTCGCCCTAAAGAGAGAACTAGGTTTGTTGCTTCGATTTCTTGATAGGGACACTAGGGTTTCAAATCTTTATGGACTTTAAAACTTAGAGATGAAGGGCAAACCTTAATAACCTTTGAGTAACTTTTATGGAAGAGGAAAAAAAAGAAGAAAGCTGACCTTTGGCGTTTGAAGAGGAATATATATGTTTTTTTTCAATTTTAGTTTCAGCACGGGTCGGGTCGAGTTCTGGTACTACTGGGTTGCAGACAACGGGCCGTGAAGTTACCCGTGAAGGGCACCACAGTCCGTTGAGACGTCAATGGATATGACTTGGGTGAGTACAACTTACTTAAGGTTCACGAGAGGCTAGACGGTCCGTACATCCTCTGACGGACCATGAACCCTTCCGTGAACCAATTTATTGCACTTTCTAGTAGCATCCTTTGATTGATGGTGAGAATGACTGGCCGTGAAGTTGCGTGTGAAGGGCACTATGGCCTGTGAGACTGCTCGTGAAGAGTAGTCTGCACCCAATTCTACAACTCTTAGTCCAAATCCTTCCTGCACACATCAACAAATAGTGAAACTATAAAAACAAAGAAAAAATGAGAAAAAGCAAACTACCTATTATAATTAACATATTAGGTTGCCTTCCGAGCAGTGCACAATTTAATGTCGTGGCGCGACGCAGCTTTACTTAATTACTCAGACTTCATTAAGTTTACATTCTTCCACAATCTTCACTTCTTCTGGAACACCCAAGTATGATTTTATTTGCTAACCATTGGCCTTGAACCTCTCAACCTTGTCATTCTCAAGCTCAATAACACCCGACTGGAACACCCGAGTTATTTTAAAAGGCCCAGATCATTTAGATCTCAGCTTCCTAGGGAACAGACAAAGTCTAGAATTGAAAAGTAAGGAGTGAAGATTCTCTTCTCAATATTCTCTCAAACGGAACTCATCCATCTCATTAATCTGATCCAATCTTAGGTTTGCAGTTTCATTCCAACTAAGGTTCAACTTTTTGAAAGCCCATAGTGTTTTATGCTCAAGCTCAACTAGCAAATGACATGCCTTTCCAAACACCAATTGATATAGAGACATACCAATAGGCATCTTGAAATCTATTTGATATCCCATAGAGCATCATCTAACTTTCGTGTGCAATCTGTCCTGTTGACATTCACAATTTTAGCAAAAATCGCCTTAATCTATCTATTGGACACCTCCACTTGACCACTGGTTTGCAGATGATAAGGAGTTGCCACCTTGTGCTACTTAACCCCTTATTTGGCCAGAAGCGCATTGAATACCATGTTGCAGAAATGGGAACTGTCATCACTAATGATAACTCTAGGTGTGCCAAACCTTGAGAATATATTCTTTTTCAGAAAACCAGCATCTCAGGCAAAGAAATTGGCTCAACCCATTTGGACACATAGTCCATTGCCACCAATATGTACTTCTGCCCATAGGAGCTCACAAATGGGCCTATGAAATCAACTCCCCACACATCAAACAGCTCCACCTCCATAATAGGTGCCATGGGTAAGTCATAGCGCTGAGAGATGGCTCTTTGCCACTGGCACACATCACAACTCCTTACTATGTCCATCGCATCCTGATGAATTGTGGGTCAGTAGTACCAATACTGAAGTATCTTGTGGGCTGTCTAAGCACCTCCATGATGGCCACCTACTGGAGAGGAGTGACAGGACTCTAGAATGTGCAACATCATAGCTTCAGGGAAGCATCACCTGATGATGTTATCAGCATACACCCTGTACAAATAAGGTTCATCCAAAAAATACTTACCCACATCATCCAGGAACCTCTTCCTTTGCTGAAATGTCAGCCTCTCAAGCATCAAGTCACTAATAAGAAAGTTAGCAAAATCATCAAACCAAGGAATAATATCAATAGTAGCGGCTAATACCTGCTCATCCGGGAATGAATTATTGATTTCGAGATCAAGTTCCTCTTTCTTTTCAGCCTCCAACCTAGACAGGTGATCAGCCACCTGGTTCTTACAACCTCTCATACCCTTAACCTCAAAATCAAACTCCTGAAGAAGTAGCACCCATCTAATCAACCTTGGCTTGGTATCTTTCTTTCCCATGAGGTATCTCAGAGCTGCATAATCCGTATGGACTATCACTCTAGTACCGAGCAAGTAAGCTCTAAATTTCTCGAAAGCATACACCACACCCAGTAGTTCCTATTTTGTAACTATGTAGTTTCGTTGTGCTCCATTTAGTGACTTACTAGCATAGTAAATCAGATGGAACATATTGTTGCACTTTTGGCCCAACACAACTCCTAAGGCAGTACCACTACCATCCTACATTACCTCAAATGGCTCAGCCCAATCTGGGCAAATGATCACTGGGGCACAAATCAGCTTCTCCTTCAGGCATTCAAAGGCTCTTAGACATGCCTCATCAAAAGCAAATTTCACCTCCTTCTCTAAAAGCTTGCTCAAGGGGTGTGCAATTTTTGAGAAATCCTTGATGAAACACCTATAGAATTTGGTATCCTAAGAAGCTTCAAACACCCTTCACATAGGTAGGTGGAGGCAATTTTTTTATCACCTTAATTTTTGATTTATCGACCTCTAACCCTTTTTGTGACACCATGTGCCCAAGGACTATGCTTTCCTTGACCATGAAATGGCACCTCTCCCAGTTCAGCACTAGATTTGCATCTTTGCATCTCTGTAACGCCATGCTAAGATTAAGCAAACAGTCATAAAAGGTATCACCAACTGCTGAAAAGTCTTCCGTGAATACCTCCAAAGTGTCCTCTACCATGTCCGAGAAGATAGACATCATACACCTCTGGAAAGTTTCTGGTGCATTACATAGTCCAACTGGCATGTGTTTAAACGCAAAGGTTCCATAAGTACATGTAAAGGTGGTCTTTTCCTGATCTTCAGGAGTAATTGATATATAGTTGTAGCCAGAGTATCCATCTAAGAAACAGTACCACCCTTTTCTTGCCAACCTGTCAAGCATCTGGTCCATGAATGGCATCGGGAAGTAATCCTTCAAGGTCCACTTATTTAGTTTCCTGTAGTACATGCACACTCACCATCCAGTGACTGGTCTTTATGGGACCAACTCATTCTTTGTGTTCGCCGCCACTGTCATACCACCCTTTTTGGGCACACATTACACTAGGCTGACCCAATGATTGTCAGAAATGGGGTACACCACCCTAGCATCTAACCGCTTTGATGATTTCCTTTTTGACCACCTCTTCCATTGGTGGGTTTAACCTCCACTGGTGCTCAATGCTTGGGCTGCAGTCCTCCTCAAGTTGGATCTTATGGGTGCATATACCCGGAGGTATCCCGATGATGTCAGCAATGGGCCACCCAATAGCCCTTCTGTACCTTATCAACACTTTGACCATAGCTTGAACCTGTTCATCATTCAAATATGCAGCCAAAATCATAGATAAAGTGTTGTTAGTGCCTAAAAATACATACCTCAGGTGACTGGGTAACTGTTTCAGCTCCAGCATAGGTGGCTCCTCAATAGATGGTTTTGCTGGAGGACTTGGCCTATTTTTCAAATCCAAGTCCAGTTTCTTCGGAGCATAAGAGTGTGCTCCCATTCCCCCTACAAAGCATTCACGGTCTCTACATAGTCAGATTGGAAATAAGCTTCAAAGTTCATCAACACGGCTGCTAATGTTTCAACAGCAAGACTCTCCTCAATGGTTGCTCCCATCTCTTCTTCATCAAAAACTTCTATCACAGACACTACATTCATGTCATGTGGTTATTTCATTGACGTGCAAATATTAAATTTTACCACTTTTTTGTTGAGTCTGAACCTCAGTTCTACTCTCTCAACATCTACCGATGCTCGTCCTGTGGCCAGAAATGGTCTTCCCAAAATTATGGGAACCACAAAACCCACTTCGCAATCCAAGATCATGAAGTCTGCAGGAAAGATGAATGTGTCCACCTTTACGAGCACATCACATAGGAGGCCCATAGGTCTCTTCACTGACCTATTTGGCATCATCAACCTCATTGTTGTGGGTTTTCGAACTCCTAACCCTAGTTTCTTTTAGATAGACAGCGGCATCAAGTTTATACTGCCCCCTAAGTCACATAAGGCCTTTGCGAATTTGATTGATCTAATGGTGCACGGTATGGTGAATGCACCTGGATCTTCCTTCTTCTATACCAGAGATCTAGTAGTAATAGCACTGCAGTGATGAACATTGTTAGTCAAATCAATACTTACAGCTCTTTTTTTTGTAACCAAGTCTTTCATGAACTTTGCATATCCTGGCATCTGCTCCAGGGCTTCCACCAATGGTATGTTTACTGACATATGTCTCATTATGGTGATGAACTTCGCAAATTTCCCATCTTCAACTTTCTTTTTAAGTCTTTGAGGGAAAGGATGAGGTGGTCTTGGGATCTGTTGTAAATGTATAATTCACTCAACCCATTTCTCCGTTGCTCCTGCTTGTTTCACTGCTAGCTGAGCATCCTCCAAGTTATTTACATGTTCAGCTTCGGCCTCCTCTCTTCCAGTTTGCTCCACCACCTGTTCATTCTCAGTTCCTACAGAAATTGGGTCATTAAGGATCTTACCACTCCCGATGGCGATAGCTATGCAATGCCCGTCCTTCTTAGGATTTTGAATAGTATCACTAGGTAGTGACCCATTCTTCCTCTGGTTCAGCGATGCTAAAAGTTGCCCCAATTGTTGCTCTAATTTCTGAATGGCAGTAGTGTGAGAATCTACCAGTTGACTTATATTGAAAAAGTTACCTCTCGTCTCCTTAACCCCTGTATCAGTTGACTCAACTTTTTGGAGCACCTTAGCCATCATGTCTTCCAACTTAGACCTACTGGAACTACCACTTGCCCGATCTCTATTACCTGGTGGCACATACACACAGGATCATCTCTATACCCATCTCTATTCTACCAGTTTCCTGCTCTCTAGTTGCAGGCCTATCATACTGTCCTTCCCTAGAGTAGTTTCACCCTGCATTTCTAGAATTGTAACCCTGGTTTCCCGAGTTATAATTCTGGAAACCTCATTGGTTTCCCAAGTATTTAGCCTTCTCATCAAGATCAATGTCTTGATCTTCATACTTGTTTGGATTTGCTACAGCATTTACACTTTCAAAACTTGCGACAATATGCTTTGTGAGCAGATTTATCTGGGTCCTCATGTGTGCCATGTCCTGATCTCTTTCTTCTTCTCTTTTCCTTTGTTCAACTGAAATTTCAAAAGTGAACCCCAAGTCTCCTACTTCTGCATCTCTGGTGTACCATGCCTTATTATTCTTGGACACCTCATCCATCAGTTGCATGCTCTCTGAGAATGGCTTCCTCATGAATGATCCTCCACACACTGCATCAGCAACAGGTTTAGTAACATAATTCAAAGATCTACAAAATGCCTGTTTTAGATGTCTCTCAGTGAGACTTTGGACACTTCTTTAGCTTTTGGCCGAATCTCCACCAGGTATCATGCATCGCTTCTCCTGGTAACTGCTTGTGGGCACTTATCACATCTTTCATCTGCAGCTCTTTTTGATTATAGAAAGACTCATTCCAGGAAAGCCTTCATTCAACCAGTTGGTTGCCTCTCTAGTAAGAGACAATGGAAAAAACCTCAATCGCATTGTTGTTTGGCTGACTCCAGGAATCTCTTGCGATTTGCAGATCGACACAAAGTTCATCAAATGTCTGTTAGCATCATCACTAGCTGCAACCCTGAACATACCTTTCATATTCAGCAGTTGAATCATAGTACTGGTGATTGTGAATTTCACACTTGGAGGTAGTACAGGTAACACTATTGCTCCTTTGGCTCCAGCTCCATCCAAGTCTAATTCATCTTCTTCATACATCATGTGAGCTCGATGTTGTGCACTACCCCTTGGAGCTATTGGTTGGCGGTGGGGAGGAATGATTTCATCTACCGCTATGTTTTCTTCCACCACCCTAGGCAGGTTGTTCATAGCATTCTGCTGAACACCTCTTGCCACAGTTTCAGATTCCAGTCCCAGTATTTGCCTCTGAGCCTTAAGTTCTTGTGCATTCACCATTTTATGGAGTGTCTTCTGAAGTTCTGGGTCGTATGGGATCAATGTGGCTCCCTTACATCTGGTATTTGGCATACACAGTCGAACTCACCTAAAAGAGACATAAACAAAGAACACGACATAAAATTAGGAAATATAACTACAAGTTGAATAAAAGCTTGTAAAACACTTCTGAATTGAAATTCCCCAGCAACGGCGCCAAAATTTGATACGTCCAAACTTACACCTCAATTAAGAAATATAAATGGTCAAAGTCAATTTATAGAACTCAATGTGAGTTGAGGTCGATCCCACAAAGAATTTCTTTACAAAAATGATTTCACTATCGCGTTTACTCAAATGTCATTATAATATCCTAAAGAAGTAGTAACGAAAAGTAAAATGGGTTTAGTTATGATGTTCTAGTAACTAAAATTGGTAATCAAAATCTAGATTAACAATTAACAGAGTTTTAAGTTCTAAAGTTGTTTCAATGATTAAATGAAACTAGGATTGTGTTCCCAATAACATTACATCTAATGTTCTTCCGTAATTGAGTTTCAGGCAATTTATCTCTACAAAATACATACGAGTTAAATATATCTGATACTTCTTAATCTAATCAGATAATTTTCACTCAAGTCCTCTCGGTCCCAGAGTGTTACTAACTTTACCCTCGCTTACAATAGTGTTAAAGTTCTTTTCTCTCGAACATTGACTCCATTTCTTCCGATTAATTTAGCTTTTTCCTAACAATAATTTTTCTCTAGAACAAAGGACATATGCAGGCTCACTCCAATGCGTGCACTCATTAGAAATTTGCAAATATAAATCGCCTATCACTCATTTTATGGAATTACACTTCAATTTACGTCATAGATCCCACAATCCCGTTGTCTTATTTAGCCACTCATGATATCACGTAAACATTCAGAAATATAAAATGAAAACTTGATGAGAAAGTACTTATGAGAATAAGCAAATCAACAAGCACTTTGATAATTCAAGAACCAAAAATCCAACCTTCAAACTTGATTCAATGTTAAAATCGAAAACCAAAACTAAGAATAATTGAAACTGTCTTCTTCATTCATGATAAGACGAGATAAAAACTAAAAATGACCTAATTAATTCAAATAAAGTATTTTAAAAAAAGTCCTACTCGAAGTAGGACTGAACTGTCGGACACTTCACGACTGCTTCCACGACACGTCAAGGGCTTCACGGTCCCTGAAGCCCCATGGTCTTCACTTGGACTCACCCAAAATAGGTTCTTCAAGGCCTATACACTGGATCATCACCACGGACAGTACCACAACTCATGACAATGACCACGTTCCGTGTAGTTGAGTGTGGTCTTCACTTAATAAATTCCATCTTTAACATTGCAATGCCCTTTACTATATCATCACCACGGACACCACCACTACTCGTGACAATGACCACGGTCCGTGTAGTTGTCAATGGTCTTCACTTGGTCAATTCCCTTTTCAACTTTTCATTGCCCATTCACTGGTTCATCTTCACGGACCGTTGTGAGGACCACGGCCCCTGAGGTTTTTCACGGTCTTTAATTGGTTTAATTCTCGTTCAGCTCCTCCAACCCTTAGCACTGGTTCAACTCTATGAGCATCTCTGCGATCAGTAGTGAACATCACGACTCATGAGATCGTCCATGGTCTTTTCTTCCACTTTCACTAAATTTTCATCTTTTCTATCTTCTTTCACTTCCACTTGTTTCACCTGTACAAACACTACTGAACACATTATATCCATATAAATACACTCGATTCTAGTATTAATTCTTAGTTTTCAATCATCAAATGTGCCAAGATTTTGTGGCACATCATAACTCAAACTCACCACTTCTGATCACCATCCTGTTAGTTCATCCAACAATTACATTTGGAATCATGTCTTTCTCTTCATAAGTACTAAGAGGTTAAATAGGAAAAACTTTAACTTAAACTTGATGGAGCTTATAGTATTTTAGCATGTCATGTCAATAACAAATAGTCTCCATAAACACAAGACATTGAACCAAGAAGAAACAATTTGAAAATTGCAATGCAATAATAGAACCAACATTACACTAATTTATCTTACAATTAAATACCCAGCAATACTTCTTCTTCCCTTTAAGACTCATATCAACAAGAACCACATATATACAAAGCATTTCCAAAAATTTCAGCAACAACAAGATCAAAAAGCACTTCAAAATAGCCCAATATCACGTAACTATCCAAATACAATCTCTCTAGTCGACTATTCGTGTTCTTACTTATATAGCGTAGCTATAACTTTGACGCACTCAATAAAATGAAGGGTGAGAATTTTTACCTCCAAACAGCAGCAATACCACCTAAAAATGAGACTCCTTCACCATGAAGAATCCTTCAAATCACAACAAACAAGGAGGAAAGAAGTAATGCAATCCTTATGAACGTTCCGATGGTGAAACCATGTTGAAATTTTGTAGATCTTTGCTTGGATGATAGGGTAAACTTTAGAGAGGATTTAGGAAAGTTTTATTCTTATTTGGTTGAAAATAAAATGAAGGGAAATCAGATCTTATAAATTGAAACCGATATAGGGGCTATGGGGCCACCTTCATGTGCCTGCTTGTGCAGTCTCACTAAATTTTGACGTCGTATGGACAAATGATTTAGTGCGTTGAAAAGTAGACTTGTAGACCTTCGATTTGGTAGATTGGGGTTCTTCTAAAGCTATATATATTGGGAGAAAGCTCTGAGACATTTAACCCAAATTTGAGAAAGTTTATCAAAAGAACTTACTCTAACTTTTGCCGACTTTTTATTTCCCAACTTTCTTGACTTCAAACTTAACTTACGATCATTGGGCCACTATATCACCTTATAAAACATCCTTCTTATCATATAAGACACTCATTGTCTTACCCCAAAGGTACTGCATAACTTGAAACTTCAGAACGGGCGGGTGTTAAAAGAGGCATTCTTTAATTCGAACTTGTTTAAGGGCATCCTTGACCCATAACGCCAGTCTATAATTCTTTGATTTTTAACTCCCAATTGCAACCTTATTCTACTAAAATGATACACCAAGTCATATAAGCCTCATACACTCATGCAATGATACGCGTATTATGCGAAAGAACCACGGGGTCTCACATTAGAGATCTCATGAATGAGTTTTTGTTTGTTTTTTGTTAGTTTTGATATAATAACAAATGCAATATTGAATGGAATTTGTAATTATAAGAATGATCTCATGTTAAATGTAAAAATCTATTGCAAAAATGGAGACTTACTTTAAATGCAAACTTCAAGGTTGAAGGACAATCCATATCGAAAATTTTGGTCTTGTCCATATTATTGTGTATTTACATTTCTACATCCTTGTCTGGAGATCTATTTTTTGTCTTTATTTTGGTTTTTGTTTAATTTAAATTTCTTTGTGGTGTATTTTAGGAGAATGCATGCATCTTCTTTAGATGCCTCATATGTTGCAGCATATCAACCATCTGTAGCAACATGTGACTCAAATGTTGCTACAGATGACTCATGTATTGCTACATTTAGTCAAATGTTGCAACATATGAGGCATATGTTGCTACTGATGAATCACATGGTGTTATATGTGAATCATATGTTGCTACAGATGCCCTAAATGTAGCAACATATCATTCATTTATTGCAACATGTGATTAAATGTTGCTACAGATGACCCATGTGTTGCTATATATGAGTCAAATGTTGCAATAAATGAGACAAATATTGCTATAGATGACTTATCTGTTGCTACAAATGAATCATATGTTGCTACAGATGACTCATTTGTTGCTATAGATACCTCAAATATTGCAGCATATCACCCACATGTAGCAACATTTGATCATGTAGTGGATAGATAGAGTTAAAAGGGAATTGGTTAAAGCAACATAACATCACATATTGTGTAGTTGTTCTCAATATAACATAACATAACATCTCATAGCAATAGATAAAATAAAACATTGCCACTAATTACAAACATATGTCAAGGCTCTAAGCTCCTAGATACTATCCCAGTAGCCCAAACCCATTGCAACCGACCAATTGTATTGTTACACAACTTGGTGTCGGGATGTTGAATTGGTGTGCCGGTTATCAAATGCTCAATAAATGAAATCAAGTATGCCCTGCATGTGGAATTGGTGTTATTTTTTACCATGGGTACCAATCAACCATTAAATTCCCATGGTTCATTGAGGAACTTTTCTGGAAAATGCTATATTATTCCACTTTGCCTCAAAAAGCTTGGCAATAACTCGAACATGGGTTGTATGAATGTCAAAAACTATTCATGTTCCAGAATCATCAGGTTGTAGTTATAAACATTCATGTGACCCTCGTGCAAGAGGATCTCAAAGTCAAAAAATTAGTATTGTTCATGTTCATGACTGCAATAATCCTTTTGGCCCCAATCCAATACATGCCTCCAGGATATGGTCTAATGCCCCTAACATAGTCAATCATATCGTCTTCCATACAAACTCATTAAGTAACTACTTTAAACTTCTGCCACTAATTGTTATTACCTCATCTCCAATACGATCGTACCTCATTTTGAAGTTGGAATAGAAGTTGAGATCTATGATTCTATCGGTGAAATCGTAATACTCATGGAATCTCAAATGTCTCTCCCGCATGAGGCAAAGAATTTCATCAATATACTAAAATAACAATTAATATTAAAGAGTAAAGAAGAGCAATGATTGAAAACATAAAACAAACAAACATTTTAAATTGAAGGTTAGTAGAGAAAAATTACCCAGTCTTCCCACCAAATGTATATGCTTGTCATGACCCTGAAATCATTTCCACAAAAATAATGCATGTCGTATCGTGCGCGCACATCATTTACTTTCATCAGTTCCAGTAAATTGGCCTCTTTATCTACAGGCACCATCTTATAAATATTGACAGGCATGAGTTCCACTTTCTCTCCTATGTCCATTGGCAATTCTCCAAATATTTTCTTCCTCAAATTGTGTATTGCCTTGATAAAGGATTTTTTTCTCCTCTTGGCCTGTGGAGTATATGGATCCCGAACATTGTTTGATGGAATGAACCTGGCCCCCCTCTTGTTTTTATATTCATTCATGGCCTGACTCAATGTTTGAATATACATGATAGAATCTCCATCATGTTTTTTGCACTTCTCACATAGAAAGCCAGAGCATCTACTACAAGAGGTAACCCCAATTGTTTGTCTAACAACACCAGCACCAACACAAATACCACCACCAACATCAACACCAGCACCAACACCTCTTTTTTAACACAATCTCTTACAGCTGCATCAACCATATCCTTATTAAAAATAACTAAGTCATCATCAACTCTTGCATTGTTTATGGTTGTTGCTCCAACCAATTCCCTTTTAACTCTATCCACTATAGGATCAAATAAGATTTCAACCAACCCTAGAGTAATCAGAAATGACATTTGCAATTCCATTTCTATTGGGACAAGCCATGGATGCACAACCTAAAATTATAAAAATGAGTCATCCGTAGGATTATAACAGATGGGCCATATGTCGCTACAAATGGGTGATATGTTGCAGCATATGGGCAACTTTAACGATATTTGGGTCACATGTTGCAACATATGCATCATCTGTGACAACATATGAGTCATACGTAGCAACATTTGGGTCACATTTTGTTAAAGGTGGGTGATATGTTGCTACAGATGGGTGATATGTTGCAATATATGGGGCATCTATAGCAACATTTGGGTCACATTTTACAACAGATGCATCATCTGTAGCAACATATGACTCATATGTAGCAACACATGGGTCATCTGTAACAACATTTCTGTCACATGTTGCAATAGATGCATCACTTGTAGCAACATATGAGTTATCTGTAGCAACATTTGGGTCACATGCTGTTACAAATTGGTCACATGTTGCTACAGATGGGTGATATGTTGCAATATATGGGTCATGTGTAGCAATAGATGAATCACCTGTAGCAACATATTCATCATGTGTAATGGGAAAATCTTTCGACTCCTTTAGGAACATATTATGAGAAAATGATTTGGAAGATATATTTTTAGGAATAGTTGTTTTGGGCAATATCTTGATTGGCCTATGAATAATAATGAATGCTTTCAAATGAGAATTGTCTATGAACTTATGTAAAGAAGGTTCACTTTTTAGAATAATGAAAAGAAAGATGAGGTGTTGATTAATTATTGTGGCATGCCACTTTTCTTTGGCAAAAAAAGAGTTTGCCATACTTAATTACAGGGTTAAAATGCCATTCTCCTTGTGAGCCATTCACAGCCAAAAAACAACAACGTAGGCGAAAGAATGGAGAATCACAAATAAGTAAGGACCAGTCAATTGAGGAGCAAGACTTGGTGTCCTTTGTTGGCCCAAGTTTAAAAAATCCCAAATTGATAGCTTTGTTGAATGACAATGATACATCAAAGAAGCACAAGGAGTCATTGTGCTTACATTGGTTTGTACATAATGTACTTATGTCCAAATATGTCAACAATAACATACCCCTTAATTGGGTGAAGTTTTCTGAGGATATTGAGGCTTTCAGAAACAACTATCCTTAGGGTTATGAGAACTACAAATTAACTGTCTTGTTGGCTCTTTTATCTCGAAAGACCAATAACTTATTTGTCTTTCCATGGGCTTTCATGGTAAACATAAATGTTCTTAATATTTTTATATTTTATTGAATAATTCAACCTTTGATTTGTGACATGTTTTCCTTTTTTATAGACTTGGGTATTTGAATCCATTCCTCAAGGATTATGGATTTTACAAGAGATTTTCAAGTAAAGTACCTTGCAGTCTACGCGCCTGTCCTTTCGGCTTAAAGACCGCCTGTCGGCATCGCAACTACTTGAAAACATACTCAACACCTTTCCTTAATCACCATACATAAACTCCATTTTTACAGTTAAAGAATTGAAAATCTCCTATTGTATGACTAGTTGATAGCTTTACTAGAATGCTTAGTTACTTTTTATCGTATCATTAGTATAGTCAAAGGCATTTTTCTCTTTATGGATAATAGACAACACATTGTTAACTCTGTTAATATATATATTTCTAAAACAGAAAATGATTTACAAAATTGGTCTATCCCTAAAGAACCTTTTGAAAAGATTTACCAGTTAGGTAATTTTTCTATGTTTAAAAAATATAATATTAAAACTTGTGAATCCACTATAGCTATTAATAATTCTCTTGAAACTATCAAGTTGTTATTATCTGCTGATATAGATAGATATAGGAAGGAATTTAAATTTCTTCATATTGGACTAGTACAAGTTGCTGTTAAACCTCTTTTCCGTAAAGGTTTGAATATTCCTATTTGTCTGCTTCTTAGAGATGATAGACTACTTAATTTTGATGATTCTCTGTTAGGAGTTTTAGAAAGTAATCTTGCTTATGGACCAGTTTACTTTAACTGTTATCCTAATTTTACGGTTGATATTCATGATCCGAATATTATTGATACTTTGACACTTAATGTCAAAACTAAGAATATGAATAGTAAAATAGATACCAGAGAAATAGCTGTAATATATCGGGTATATTATAAGCTAATGAAGACCACTATAGCCCCAAAGGCTATAGCTTCTAGTGTTAAAGGAGTTACTATGCTTATGGAAGCTAACCAAGAGCATAGTACTACTTTTGTCCCTAGACTTCTTAAGTGGACTGATATTTTAGCTGATGAAGAATGGAAATTTGATTCCATTACGAATCCTTTACCCCTTCAACCTGAGACTTCGCAGTTAGATCGGGTTATCCAGTTCCCTGACGGATCTATTAACCTTAAGTTTTTAAGATCCAGTTCTTTCAGCCAAGCTTCTTCAAGTAGAAGAATGTCTTCGGCAAGACCTTCTTCTTTTCAACCCCGGGAGGAGGATGAAGATAGTATTAGCCAGCCTGACCATAGAAAACTTCATGGTGTAGATTTCTCCCAGACCGTTCCTAAGGTTTACTATGAAGAGGAGACTTTGGGAAGTCCTACTGCCAGTGATATGAAACCTGTTCATCAAAGAAAAGATTCCATCGGAGTTCTTACTTCTGATGAAGAAGACTTTGTCCCCAATAAAGGGAAATTACACTCTTGGTGGAAAGCTCCTGAACATAAGCAAAAGGTAGATTGGTATAAAGCTACCTGTACTGTGGAACAAAGAACCGCTTTTAGAGACAAGTGGTTCAAAGACATGAAAAGGTTTAAACTTTTTGGCGCTAACCACCAAACCATTATGTTTAACAATTTTAAAGAATATATTCAAATGTTTGAAATGAGAATCTATGTCCTCGGAAAAGATTAATACATCATCAATATAAACAATTGAAATATGACTGATATGATTAAAGATGGAATTCATAATATTTTGAAATTCTGAAGGGGCATTTTTAAGTCCAAAAGGCATAACATTCCATTCATATTGTTCAAACGGGACATTAAAAGCAGTTTTATATTTATCTTTTTCAGAAATCTGTATCTGCCAAAATCCTGATTTCATATCAAATTTACTATAGATATTGGCTTTAAAAGTTCTCTTTAAAAGATCCCTTTTATTAGGAATCGGATATCTAATCCATTTTAAAATAGAATTTAATGGTTTATAATTTATAACAAGTCGAGGAGAGCCCCTTTCTTTTTCAGCAGCATTGTTAACATAAAAGGCTGAACAACTCCACGGAGACTTAGAGGGCCTGATAATCTTATTTTCTAAAAGAGTATTAATCTCTTTTTTACAAATTTCCATTAAATCGTGATTCATTTGAATGGGCCTAGCTTTCGTCGAAATGGCCTTTTCACTGAATCCGTCAACATAAGAGAGATCAACAGTATGGGCTTTTCTGGCCCAAAAGGCATTAGGAAATTCAGAGCAAATTTCTTTTTCAAAAGTGTTTTGCAAACTGGCAATCTTTGTTACCATTCCCGGGGTTTTTAAAATTTGCTCAATTTTCTTAATTTTTATATCTTCTTTGAGAAAACAAATCTGATTAGAAATTAGATTAACTCTAAATGCAGTTTGTTTATGTAAAAATTTACTTTCTTCTTTAGAAAGTGTTTTAATAAAAGGAAATGAAATTTCTTTTCCTAAAATCTTAGTTTTGATAGAATCAAAATCTGAAATATAAGGTTTTATTTGAGTAATAAATGGTATACCCAAAATAATTTCTTCGTTAATATTTTTTGTAATAACAAAATCATTTTTAAGGCAAATACCATTATTGCAGATATGAGCATCAAATAACTTATAATCAATAATTATACGCTCACCTGTGGCGCTATATAATTTGGTAGTACCTTTGGTAAGATACTTAGTAGGAATTAATCCTTCGATTATGCAATTTCAATCTGCACCACTATCTAACAAAGCAATCTTGTTAAGAGTCAAATGATCATTAACAACAAGCTTAATCATAATATGAGAACTCTGAGGCCTAACTTTGGTAATAGCATGGATACCTGCATCGCTATCTTCGTCTTCCTCATGTTCTTCCTTATCTGAAGCAACTGCTTTGGATGCTCCTTCATCATTTCGAACTTCTTTAAGAAGTTTTTCTGTAATTGCATCGATCTCTATTTTATGAAGTCGAGACTTAATTCCTTTCATTTCTTTTTTAAGAGAATTGACTTCTCGTCAAAGTTCTTCAACTGAAGGTTCTTCCTTCTTTGAGTCAAATCTGTTCAAGATTTGCTTCATGCTAAAAGGAGTTACTTTAGGCTTTTCTTCCTTTTGCCTAGTAACCAATTTCTGCAGTTCAATGAGGTACTTTCTCCTGGCATCCTCATCTTGAATATGCTCAATGGTGGAAAAGAGAGTTTCTGCCATTCTCTCAGAGATAACACTGATAGTTTTACTATCGCAGAGGCAAAATGCACCATTGCAATTACAATCTGATTCATCTTCTTCTTCAAATTCTGAATTATGGGTGACGTTGAGGAACTCTTCATCACTTTCTTCTTCTGAGGAAGAGTATTCTGAATCAGATGCTTCTTCTTCTTTGATGATCGAGAAGAGCTTTTGTTTAATTTCATCGTCAACTTCAAGAAGATTAATCTTCTTTTTCTTCTTTCTATTTCTAGGACACTTGTTCGATCTGTGACCCTTTTTACCGCATGTCCAACATGTGTCTTCTGAAGAAGATTCCTTAGAGGCTTGCCTCTTTCCTTTCTTCTTGGACTTTTCTCTAGGTTCTCTTCCTTTCTTGGAAGATCTTCTTTTATATTTTCCAGTTGTTCTTTCCTTTTTTCCCGCTTTCCTAGCCGAAGGCGGTTTTAATAATGGAAATCCAAAATCTTGGCAAAAACTTCCAAGTTCTGCATATGAAGTCTTCTGATCCTTTTTAAGCTGATCCTTCAGCTTAAGATCAGTGCAAAGTTCCATTGCAACCACATTAATAAGACTGATGAGATCTCCGTATGCAGTTGGGAGTACGGGATTTTCCCTTCACAACGATCCCTAATTTTGGACCTAACTTTTTCAGCGAAATGAGTAGGTAATCCGCTGATAAATCGTTCTTTCCAATAATCATTATTGCAATCAGATCTTATCATGACCTTATTTAGAAACATGTCTTTGTACCATCTGAAATCTGTCAATTTCTTGCAGTACAAATTATTCAGGATTTCTAAACTTCTATCTTGGAAAAGACGCGGTTCTCCCACGAAATGTTTTGCTATGCTATAGAGCAAAGTAGCAGTAGCATCCTCATAGACAATTTCTGAAGGGACACTCGTTCCTTCTTCAATCTTTACACCTACTTTAGTGGTTACAGCACCAAGGATATCAGCCCTATTTTGATCCGTAAGGTAATTGTCCCACCAATTTCTAAGGGTTCCTGTAAAACCTGCAATAATCATGTTAGCAGCTTCTTTATCACCAACACCTTTCATTTTATATGCGGTGATGTTCATTCCCATTTCTTGGAGCTTGGAATAAATCTGACCTTCAGCCATACCATCAATATTCCATTCAGTCAAACTTGAACCATCTGCAGCAGATGCTGGATGGAGAACATCTTCCTCAAATTGAATATCAGGGAAAGAAGGTCTAGAATAATAATTCCTTTTATTAGGATGTCTTTCCAATAGAGTTCTAAGCTTATTTCCCTGGGTGATCTTAAGCTTAGACAATTGCTCATTAATCCTGTCTAGCAATTCATCAGAATGACTAAACTCTTTGAATAATTTAGGGAAGTTTTCCTTGGAGAACTCGGGAATCTTAAAAATAGGAGTCTCTATTTGAGGACTAGATTTTGAATAACTAGGTTTATCCCCTATTTGACTCATTCCTTTGAAATTATTTCCTTTCTCTTCCTCTATCTGTCGAGAGATAACGTGGAGAATCTGGTTGGTATAATTGTTTTGTTCAAGGGTTTTGTTAATATCCCCTCCTGTTATAAAAGCTTCTTCCTTTTCTATAGGTTTCTTAAAGGGAGCGGCTTTCAAGATCTCCTTACGATAGGGAATGCAAAGTCCTTCAAGCGGAGGAGTAACACTTTCAATCACCTTATCTTTGGTGTACCATTTGTTAATAAGGACCTGAAGAGATGATTGCTTGTCATCAATTTGTCCAGAAGATTCAAATCATTTAAAAAACTCGATTTCTATTTTAAACCTTTTCATGTCTTTGAACCACTTGTCTCTAAAAGCAGTTCTTTGTTCCACAGTATAGGTAGCTTTATACCAATCTTCCTTTTGGTTATGTTCAGGAGCTTTCCACCAAGAGTGTAATTTCCTTTTATTGGGGACAAAGTCTTCTTCATCAGAAGTAAGAACTCCGATGGAATCTTTTCTTTGATGAACAGGTTTCATATCACTGGCAATAGGACTTCCCAAAGTCTCCTCTTCATAGTAAACCTTAGGAACGGTCTGGGAGAAATCTACACCATGAAGTTTTCTATGGTCAGGCTGGCTAATACTATCTTCATCCTCCTCCCGGGGTTGAAAAGAAGAAGGTCTTGCCGAAGACATTCTTCTACTTGAAGAAGCTTGGCTGAAAGAACTGGATCTTAAAAACTTAAGCTTAATAGATCCGTCAGGAAACTGGATAACCCGATCTAAGCTGAAGTCTCGGAGTTGAAGGGTAAAGGATTCGTAATGGAATCAAATTTCCATTCTTCATCAGCTAAAATATCAGTCCACTTAAGAAGTCTAGGGACAAAAGTAGTACTATGCTCTTGGTTAGCTTCTATAAGCATAGTAACTCCTTTAACACTAGAAGCTATAGCCTTTGGGGCTATAGTGGTCTTCATTAGCTTATAATATACCCGATATATTACAGCTATTTCTCTGGTATCTATTTTACTATTCATATTCTTAGTTTTGACATTAAGTGTCAAAGTATCAATAATATTCGGATCATGAATATCAACCGTAAAATTAGGATAACAGTTAAAGTAAACTGGTCCATAAGCAAGATTACTTTCTAAAACTCCTAACAGAGAATCATCAAAATTAAGTAGTCTATCATCTCTAAGAAGCAGACAAATAGGAATATTCAAACCTTTATGGAAAAGAGGTTTAACAGCAACTTGTACTAGTCCAATATGAAGAAATTTAAATTCCTTCCTATATCTATCTATATCAGCAGATAATAACAACTTGATAGTTTCAAGAGAATTATTAATAGCTATAGTGGATTCACAAGTTTTAATATTATATTTTTTAAACATAGAAAAATTACCTAACTGGTAAATCTTTTCAAAAGGTTCTTTAGGGATAGACCAATTTTGTAAATCATTTTCTGTTTTAGAAACAAAAGAAATGAAAGGAAAGAAGGAAATAAAACAGAAATCAGTAAAAGTAAATTAAATTTGAAATATGAAACGACCTTTTGTAGAGAAGAGAGGGAAAATGACGGTTATTTTCAACCTTTTTAAATTTTTTTGAATTCTGACAATATAATGTTGCAACATATGACAATTCAAAGTGACATATGTTGCCCCATATCTCCTTTTTGTTGGCACACATGCAGATAATTCTATAGTTCTTTTTTTACATGGAGGTTATATATGTTGCCACATATCACCTTTCTGTTGGGGCACATGCAGATAATTGTATGATTTTTTTACAACAAAGTCTATATATGTTGCCATAGATACCACATTTCCTCCTTTCCAACATAATTGACATTTGTTCCAACAAAATAGAAAAAATAATCATTAATATTATCAGCAAAAATGAACACTTCACCAATGGTTTTTTACAACCTCTCAACAAAAAGGTAATTCAAATATGTATACATAACCATCAAAACTAAATCTAATCAATAGTGGTAACCATAACATTTTCATCTGGAGATATGAACTTTTCTTGTTTAGGTCTAGGTCTCTGTGGGTCTTCATTGTTACTAACATAGCCACTCCGAGCCTTTAAAATTCTATAATTCCATAGGAGTGAAGCGTATCTCATGCAAAGGGATTGAGAAATAATTTCATATGATGGTACTTGTAGTCCATCACTCAAAAACTCAGCATATGTAGCAACAAAAAGTCAACAATCTATGCATGGTATATCATCAATTATAAAATATAATAAACCTAATAACATCATATTACGATAGTGGTAAGACAAAAAAAATAATGTGATGCTTACAAACTATTGCTTGCTTGTTGGACCAGTAACATGTATGACTTCAAATGGGTGAGATTTGTTGTTGCCCTGGAAAGATTTAAGAACTGACCAATTGGTTCGGTCTGTTTGCTCAAAAAATCAGCTAGATTCAAGGTACTTTGGCAACATTGTAGACAACTTTTGAATCTCGGCGGACAATTTTCTGTTAGACCTAGATGAGGACATCAAAGCATACACCTTTATACATTGTTCCTTCAATACAACGACAGCGAAGACCCAATGAAATCCCCCATTACGATTTACAGGGACATAAACCTCATATGTGAGGTGCCGAGGCAATCCAGCATGTATACTAAACTCTTTGATAGTATCAACGATTTTATTCAATTTCAAGAACAACACTGACATTGTCAATGTATGTTTTGAAAAAAATTAGTAGTGGTATATCGATATTTAGAATGACTTTGTTGCTTCGACTTCTTCCGCAAATAGTACAAAATGACATCTACATGCTACATAGATGCATCAACAAGTGTATTTCTATATCAATTATTTGTGTGTATTCATATCTTAATCAAAACATAAGTGGACATGGATTTACTTCATCAGTCCAACACCTATTGGGTTGAGTCATTACGTAGAACCAGTCTTTCTTCTTTGGAAATGCAACTACAAAATTAAGTTATTTGAATCCAAGTTTCGAGCAATTGACTAAGTAGTGATCATCCTTCTCTATTCTGTAATTGTGTAAACATTAAAAATAATTATTTAGCAGACATCAAGAAGAAATACTAATAATAGTTGAACGATTTTACTTTTTCATGATACTTGTAAAGACCCTTGTTTATCCCTTGCGAGAAGGATGATATTGGTTCAGTTCGACCCTCGTCGGTAATGTTAAAACCTTCAAATGGATATTATTGCTTCACATCACAACAGACGACTTTCTTATCTTTATCTTTATCTTTCTCTTTCTCTTTCTCCTGCTCTATGTATTTCTCTTTCTCCTTCTCCTTCTCCTTCTCCTTGCCATTTGCGGTTGAGGAAGATACTGGAGCAGTAGTCATTAATTTTTTTCTTTTACTAATTATATGTAGTGAACGGGAAATAGATATTTTCACGACCCAGGGGTACCCCATAGATGTAACATGGCGTATAAGACACAGAGAGACCCCATACAAGCCACTTAGCATTCATAACATAAGAAATAGAACAAAAGAAGTAAAGACAACATTTCAAGTCCAATAGTTTTATAAAAGAAAAGCGGAAGTCTAAAACACTTATCTTAATAGCCATCTAGTACAATAGAAAGAAATTGGGCATAGCCTATACATCATGTCCAAAACTAAAAATATAAAAAAGAAACTGAAACAACAGAATTCATCCTCGATGCATAAGGACTCACCAAAGCTCGAAAATCTAGAAATAAACCACTAGCTACGAAACTGAGAAACCTGACTGTCATACCCTACATTTGGGGAAATGTAGGCAAGAGTATACCTTAGTACAAACAATGTACCAAGTATGACAGCTATGCACAAAATATTTAAATCATGCTAAAAGAGGACATTTCATGACATGCAATTGACCAAGCTAATACATGATATAAAAGGGTTAGAAAACATAAGTCATAAAACATGGTCAATGCAAGCTAAAGATATTTAAAAATTTTGAACACATATAAGATACTTCATGAAGTAACCTTAGTTCATTATTATTATGGGAAGTAGCCTTAACCGACATAGAGACCATGTGAGCTATAACATGATCCCCGGTATCTCTGATTAACGCTCAACCACCCTCTTTGGTGAAGATTTAGATCCTTATGATAAAACACATATTGCTGACTCTTGTAGTCGGTAAACACATCTACATGAACACCATCCAAATAATGCCTCCAAATCTCTAAGGCAAAAACAATTGTCGCTAGTTCGAGGTCATGGATAGGATGATTCTTCTCATGAATCTTAAGTTGCCTTGAGGCATAGACAATCACTTTCCCATTCTGCTTAAGCACACACCCTAACCCAATTCTCGAGGCATCACAATAAACAAAAAAACCATTCGTCCCTTCCAGTAAAGTCAACACCAGAGCAGAAGTATGTTTATCTTTCAATCCTTGAAAACTCTTCTCACATGCCTCGGACCATAAGAACTTAGCGTTCTTTTGAGTCAAAGTCGTCAAAGGAGAGGCAATTGAAGAGAGCCCCTCAACAAACCTTCTGTAATAACCATCCAAACCCAAGAAACTTCTAATATATGAAGGAGTTAGATGTCTAGGCTAACTCTTGACCGCATCTGTCTTCTTAGGATCTACCTCAATACCCTTACTTGAAACAATATGGCCAAGAAAAGCTACGGACCTTAACCAAAACTCGTATTTGCTAAATTTGGCAAAGAGTTGTTGGTCTTTAAGAATTCGCAACACAATCCTCAAATGATCAATATGCTCATTCTCACTTCTCGAATAGATCAATATATCATCGATGAACACAATCACAAACATGTACAAGTATTGTCCAAACACCCTATTCATCAAATCCATAAACGTCGCTGGAGAATTAGTCAACCCAAACTACATTACAAAAAACTTATAATGACCATACCGAGTTTGAGAAGCCGTCTTTGGAATATCATCTTCTTCACCCTCAATAGGTGATATCCCGACCTAAGGTCAATCTTGGAGAAGTAACTCGCTCCTTGAAGTTGGTCAAATAAATCATCTATCCTTGGAAGAGGATACTTATTCTTAATAGTTACCTTTTCAACTGACGATAGTCAATGCACATGCGAAGAGAACCACATTTCTTTCTAACAAACAAAACTGGAGCACCCCATGAAGAGATACACGTTCTGATGAAACCCTTATCCAACAAATATTTCAATTGTTCTTTCAACTCCTTAAGTTATAAGCCATACGGTAAGGCATAATAGAAATAGGTTGTGTATTTGGGGGAAGGTCAATACCAAAGTTTATTTCCCATTCGGGAGGAATATCGGGTAAATCATCTAGAATACTTCCCAAAACTCATTAACAATAGGACCGACTCAAGAGTAGTGGTTTCAGAATCTACATCCCTCACCCCAACTAGATGGTAAATGCAACCCTTAGAAATCATCTTTCTAGCTTTTTGACAAGAGACAAACTGACCCTTAGGCATAGAATTTCCCCCCTTCCACTCTAGGACAGGCTCATTCAGGAACTGAAACTTGACTACATGAGTTCTATAATCAATAGAAGCATAACATAAGTGCAACCAATCCATCTCGAGTATAACATCAAAATATAGCATATCAAGCTCTACCAAGTCAACAAGAGTAACTCTATGGGACAAGAAAATGGGACACTTTCTATAGACCCTCTTAGCCACAATAGAATAACCAACAGGAGTAGAGTCAGAAAAAGGATCTAACAACACATCCGGAAGAACATCAAACCTTATTGCCACATATGGCGTCACAAAAGACAAGGTAGCACCGGGATCAAGTAAAGTATAAACATCAAGTTGGAAAACATTCAACATATCGGTAACCACATCGAGAGAACCCTCTTGTTCACCACGAGTCTGAAGTGCATATAAGCGATTTTGCTTGGGAGAATTAGAGCCTGAACCACTAGGAGGAGCTTGCTTGACCTCTCTTCCTTTAGCCGCAAGCATTGGGAAATCCCTCATCTTATGACCACTCTTACCACAACCGAAGCAACTATCTGTGCCGGCTAGGCACTTACCCTTGTGCTTCTTTCCACACATATCACAAGTAGACATAGGCAATAAAGATCCACTACCATTCCCTCCTTGAGGCTTAGGGTTATACACCCTATATTTGTTAAACTTAGGAAGAGCATTGGAAGAATCTTGACCAGAAAACATTTGTCAAAATCTAGCACAACCATGTTCATTGAACCTTGCATGAGAGAAATTACCATCACCGATCTTAGCCCTCTTTGTTTCCCAAACTTTTCCTTAAGTTTCTCCTCTTTGATCGGTTTAACATGAACCATAAGATGATATATGTCCATTTCATTAATGATCATGGTGGTACGACACTCTTTAACCACCATTTCAGACACACCCAAAACGAACTTACTCGTCCTTACCCTAGGATCGGCAACCATTGTTGGAGCATATTTAGACAATTGTGTGAACTTCAAACCATATTCCCTCACACTCATACTTCCTTGATGAAGGTTGATGAAATCAAGCACCTTTGCTTCCCTCATCTCAAGGGGAAAGAACCTATCAAGAAAAGCAGCCTTAAATGTCTCCCAATCAAGAGGATCCACATCTTTCGGTCTCCCATCTTTCCATTGGTTGAACCAAGTTTGAGAAAAAACTTTTAGTTGATAAGCGGCCAACTCTGCCTTTTCCACCGCCGCCACTCCCATGATCATCAAGACCTTACAAACCTCATCAATGAACTCTTGAGGATCTTCATCAACCTTAGAACCATGAAACTCAGGAGGATTCATCCTAGTGAAGTCCCTCACTCTAGATGTCGTCGTACCCACATTTGGGTTCACGGGAACCGCAACCTCCCTATTGTCTTGGGCCGTCAAAGCTTGATCCAACACTTGAAAATCAGCCCTAAACTTCACATTAGTCACTTGCTTGGGGAGGAGCTTCTTGTTCCACACTCTCCCTCTCATTTCTTCTAGCATAAGCTCATTGAGTAGCCATGTCATGTAGAGCATCGGATAAGGATTGTGAGAGAGACCTTATAGAGTTAAACTCTATCGCACAACTTTAGAGTAATGAAATAAGTGGAGTTTCGTAATCATATTGTAGCATCTCATTCATAAATGTGGCGCACTTCACACTCATAAACAAGACTCTACTAGACGTGGCTTATGAGACATCCTAGGGCCATTCTAATTCATGTGCTCTGATTTCTAAGTTTGTCACAACACAGGGGTACCCCCTAGAGACCCCATACAAGCCATTTAGCATTCATAACATAAGAAGTAGAACAAAGCAGTAAATACAACAGTTCAAGTCCAATAGTTTTTATAAAAGAAAAGCAGAACTCTAAAACACTTGTATCAACAGACATCTAGTACAATAGAATGAAATTGGGCCTAGCCCATACATCATATCCAAAACTGAAAATGTAAGAAAGAAACTGAAACGATAGAATCCGTCCTTGAAGCATGAGGACTCACCAAAGCTTGGAAATCTCAAAATCAACCGCTAGACACGAAACTGAGAAACCTACCTATCGGACCCTACATTTGGGGAAATGTAGGTATGCGTTAATACAAACAATGTACCAAATATGATAGCTATACACAAGACACTCAAATCATGCTAAAAGAGGACATTTCATGACATGCAATTGACCAAGCTAAAACATGATATAAAAGGGTTAGAAGACATAAGTCATAAAACATGGTCAATGCAAGCTAACATCATTTAAAACCTTTGAACACATATGAGATACTTTTTGAAGTAACCTTAGTTCATTATTAATGTGGGAAGTAACCTTAACCGACACAGAGACCATGTGATCTATAACATGATCCCCCGGTGTCTCTGATAAATACTCAACTACACCTTACCGAATACTAGGAGTAGGCAATCGTAATCCAATATAAAACCCAACGAAGAGATTAGGTCGAACCCACTCAAAGCAGTATAAATTCGAACTCAGTTATGAAGTTATAAACGTGGTCAAATCAATTGTAGAAATAAAAATTATCGAAAACATTTAAATAAATAGAATGGGTGACACGAATGTCAAATGGGAGTAATTGATTTGTCAATTAGCAACTAAAACAATTACGAAAATAGGGGAAACAATAAGTATAGAGGAATTCTTGGGGATGTGAACGATTATAGGCTAATTTCGTTATATGGGTAATTGGAATTTACTAACAATTGTAGAATCTCAGTGGGTAGGCTAGACTAAGGATGCATTAGCTTTCTCTCGAACACCTATTACGATTCAAGTGAGTTCCCTTAAACCTCGACAAGCTTAACACTATAAACAACCCAAAACCTTAATTTATCTACTCTCTCAAGGTAGATAGGAAGAATCGAGTTTAGGATTCACTCCCTCGAGCTGAACCCATATCAACAATCATTAATCAAAAACCTTGGTTCTAAAACCTCTCTCTCAAGCAAGCCCAGAACACTAAGTTGAATTGCATTTAAAACTACAATTCATAGATTAATACACAGCCATCGATTAAACGTACTTCAATTAAGCATTTAAATCAGTAAACAATACCCATAAGCTAAGTAAGCCAATAATCACATGATCATACCCAAAGAATTGGGGTTTTAGGCACACATCATTAAAAGGAAGAAACAATTACCAATTACGTTAGCCTTGAACAGGGTAATGATTCCCAAGTCTCTGCAATGCTTCAAATAAACTTAATTCAAAAACCCAAATGAGAAGTCCTCAAAACAATGTCTCAAAAGCTCTAAGTTCTACAATGGAAAACTCAAGAAAAACTTCCAAAACTCAAAGAAAAACTCAAAACTCACGAAACTCTCGAATTCTCCTTCAAAAACTACTTTTCTGTTTTTCAAATTTCAAGTAATAGTTCCATAGATTTTTGCCTTTAGGACCATTAGGTGAAGTAAGTTGAGCATTGCCAACCGAGTTGGCGGTGTGTCCTTTGCTCCATTCCATCGCTTGTTTGCCTTAACTCTTTATCCTTAGGGTTCTGTGACTTTAGGCGATCAAGATCGAGGTCGTCGAACCGTTCGGCGGTCCGCTGACTGTCCATTTCCATCGCCAAGTAGGTTCTTCACGAAGTTTGGCATTCTGGAACTTTAGGCGAGCTAAAGAGCCACTTAGCGACTCACCGAGTGGTCTTGGCGATCACCAGGATTGTCTTCCTTCAACTTCTTCAGCTTTTTTGCTTCTAATTGCCCGATAATGTCCTTGCCTTGCTCCTTGGCCTTCATTGCTGCAAATCAACACTTTAACATCAATTTAGAACATAAATTAGGCATTGAGGACACTAAAACTATGAAACAAAGCCCTAAATGAGTCGAAATCTCATACTTATCAACACCCAAACTTAAACTTTTGCTTCTCTCCAAGTAAAACTCAAGATCAATCAGTTCAATAAGGATGTCTACAAACAGTGCTACTCAAGACTCAATACAAATGCACACAAGAGGTTCAAACTACAAATACAATGCTCAATTGTGCACTCTAAGTTTCAAATTCTGACTCACCATTATCAAATATACTTAAGCTCACAATGCTTGCTTCAAATACAAGTTCAAACTCAACAAAAGCATTCAAATGCCCTCACAAGAAGGATGATTCCATGCTCACACAAAATTTATCAACAATTTATAATCTCGAAATCAAACACAACTCTCACACTCACAAATATGAACACATGCATGACTCTACCCATAGGCTTGCCCTTATTTTTCAATCAACATTCTTTTCAGCTCACTCAAGATCACAAAGGTTTTTCCAAGGCTTGTAAAGGGGCTGAGTGTAAAGGTATGATCATTTTGGCTTAGTGGCTTCTACCTTCATGAAGTATGACCTGAAAATCACTTATTTTCCTTCTCTTTCACATTCTAACATGTTCACATTCCACCTTATTATTCATTTAAGCATAACTAGTTGGATACCCCCTATCTTTTGCTCCTTTCACACACTTTATTTCTCACAATTTTCTCTTTTTCTGTCTTTTCCCATTTTCACTTTTTTCTTTTCTTTCTCTCTTTTTTCTACATGGAGGGGTTCCATCTTTTTCAAAGCATTGCTTCAAGGGGGATTTTTCACGCTTCTTGACTTTCCTTCTTTTTCACCACACCCACAACTTAGGCTTTTGGCCTAAGTTGGTTATTCAACAAACCAATACTTTATGAAGGTTATAGGTGATGGGACAAAGAGGTTAAAGTTGTTCAAGTTTCTTCCAAAGAAAAAGATAGTCTCAAAGGGTGCCAAACAAGATTCACACTACTCACAAGGTAGCCAAAGAGAGGCATACTATCAAATTAGGTTCACTCTTCACAAATTTTGCCTAAGATCATTTCAATTGCTTGTTTCAATCAATCAATTTGACTAACGAAACAATTTATAGGCGACATCAAGCACAATATTCAAGACAACCTTACCACTCATGGCATTTGATACAATTATCAAAGAGATTGACTCGACAACCAGCTCGACACAACAAGATGCTAGGAGTTCACATATGACCTATGTAACTCAATTTGCCTCATCATAGCTGCACGTTCATATAATTCAATTGAGAGCACTATTCAAGTCAACGGTATTGACCACAATCGATACTCAAAAATGCAAGAGAACCACCACAATCACACACAAAAGAGATGGCAAAATTTTAAAATTGTTTCAAAACCATTTGCACATTAAAAGCAATGGACTAATATGGATCAACAACCAAGATATATATAACCACAAGATAAGATCCAACACTCACAAAACCAAAACCAACAACAAAACAATATTCACAAAAACAACCCAATAGAGGTAGATATGAAAATACCTTACCCCGCCAAACAAATAGTAGTTGTCTTCAAATGCAAAGAAATACTAAAAATAGTCTAAAAAGTAACAGAAATGGAGTAAAGGAAATCATCCTGCCAGGCAAAGCCTAGGGTGGAGTCTGTATGTCAGTAGCTCCATCTGTCTGGGCATCAGTGCCCAGCTCATCGACATCTTTGGCTCCACTAGAGCCCACCATCGACGTCTCTCTAAGGGATGCCTGCATAGCACTCTTAACCATGGTACCCTCAAGGTCTGCCAAATCATCATATACTGCATCATCACGAACACTGAGCTCCTCCTCATCAGTCCCTGCCTCAGACTCAACATCTACATTATCAGCTCTAGCATTATCTCCGATCGTAGTAGCTAGAGGAACCTCAAAACTAGATAGAATATCAATGCTTGGGACCTCAAGAATCTCCACCATACCAAACTGCATCAATAAGTCAGTGGACTTTAGGTCGTCCACATCTATCCTCAAATCAGCAACATTGGCCTTTAGGGCAGTCACAGTGGTAGAATCACCCTGACCCTGCTCGCAAGCCTCAGCCCGGATGGTAAGGGAATCTAGAGCCAACCAGTGGCTCTCAATCAAATCTCGGTACTCTCTCAGCTCCGCCCTGATAGGAGCTAAGGTAGCAACAATAGCCCGCTCTATCAGCCCAGACACAGCGGCCTCTACCCGAGAGGCACGTACATCAGTAGATTAGGCCAGATGACCCATCTTAAACAATATGGCCTAGGTGATAGGGGATCGAGAGGCGGCGGCAGTAGCAGAAGAAGTGGGAGGGGTGCAGCAATAGAACTAGGGGAGGTAATAGTGGAAGGACCAGAGGTACCTATAGGTGCACTGGACTGAGGGGGTATGATTCCCTCAGTCGGCAACATATCAACATCAACCTCCAGGGATGTATACTTTGGTCCATCCCTCCTCCTGTCGACCTCATCTCTAAAGTACTCAGTCTCGATACGTTAGATGTCAGTAGAAGAGGTGGGGTCACCTCCACATTTGTCTTTTTATCCATGGAAACACGGGCCAGCTGACATAGCTTAGTGATCAATACATGGAAAGGAATAGAGGTCTGGCTCTGTTTGTCCCTCATAGCCATTTTTTGCTTGATGAGAAGCCCCAAATTCAACCTCTATTGATCCAAAATTGACCCTAGACTCGCAGCCTTCGAATGGCGGATGATGGACTCATTCTAAGAGGGTATGATAGTGTTACTGATGAACCCAAACCAGTATCTAGAAGCAATGTTCCGGTTCTTATTCTCGATCAGTGCGCCTGCCTCAATCCACCTAGGAGTAACATCTAGGAGGACGGGTTCCAGCCAACCCTTTAGATCCTCTAGGGTCTTCTTCCTAATCAAGTTGGGGTAGTCATACATAAAATCCCTAGAACACCCAAGTATTGAATTTCTGTCCGAGCTATTGCCCTTCACTTTTCGACCTCGAACCATCACCTCATCAACAGGCTTAAACAAGTAGGCCTTCTTCTTTCCTTTAGGGACCAACTCCCCATAAGCAGACTAAAACTAATAGACCCAAGTAGGGATGTAAAGGCCTCGGGGTTTAGTGAAAACTTCAAATTAATGGAACTTCAAGTTGTTCCATACCTCAGGATATATGTCTACCACACCGTCAGTAGACAACTTCTTCTCTTCCAAAATGGTCCTTGAACCCTCAGCCTTTAATCTATTGAGTGACCTGGGATGAGGACCTTAAAATGATGGTGCTTGTACGACTATCTCCTCTAGAGCTGTAGCTGTAGTTGGAGGAAGCGTAGGAGGCACCGGGATCCTAGATAGCTTATTCATTGCTTTGGAGCGTAGCTCCGCTCTCCAAGCCTATAGGAGTTAGTCATCTTTTGGCTCAAAAATGGATGTCAGAGAACTATCCTCAAACTGACCCTCACTACCGGAGGGAGTGAGGTATGTAGACTAGATACCCACACTGTCAGAACTCTCCTCCACAGGTGTCTGCTATACAGGGCCCCTGTCCTTTCCCCCTCTTGGAGGAAGTTTAGTCGTCGGGACCCAAAAAGCAGTAGCTTCAGCATTTATTACTATTCCTTATGCCAGTTTATGGGTAGGTTGATTTTTACCATTGACTTTGGGTCTAACCATACCTACAAAACAATATGGAAAATGTTAGATGTAATTAAGAAAAATTTTAATGTAACAGTTGCAGGAAGACTTCCCGAATCAATCGGCCACTTGTCGAATACCTTTGGTGAGCCAAGTCGGGCTCGCCAAAGGTTCCAAAATGAAATCTGCAAAAATGTAGAACAGGTAGGCAGTGTCTAGGGCTAATGATGAGTCTGAGATTTAGACTCATTTGGGGCTTTGTTTATATAGATTTAGTGTCCTCAAATGCTTAATTTGTGTTATAAACTGATGGTAAAGCCTTGATTTTTAGGTATATGGATTGAGAAGTAAAGCAAGGACACTAATAGGCAAAAAGTAACAAAACAAATGGAAGAACTGAAGAAGGGCGAGCCTGAGGATCGCCAAGAACACTTAGCGTGTCGCCAAGTGGCTACTTTGACCGCCTAAAGTTCCAGTGTGCCAAGCCTTGAGGAAAGAAACCAACTCGGCACCAAAAAGTAGCAGTCAGCGAATCGCCAAGCAGTTCTACGATGCCAAGAGAGATCGGCCAAAGTTACAAAACTTGAGGATGTTAAATGTCAAGGTAAAAAGGCGATGGAAGAGATCAATGGGCGGGTCGTCGAGTGGTTCGGCAAGCCTGACTTACTTCGCCAAACAGCCCTTTGTAGCTTATTTTTGGCGACTATAAATTAGATTTTGAACAATTATTTTAGTATGTTGGACAGAGTGGATTTTTATGTTGACTGAGGCTGAATTAGTTTAGAACACTTTTCTCTATAATTTTTCATAGACTTGAAGAAATTTTGGAGATTCAATTTGGAGATTTTGCAAGTAGGTTTCAAATTTTCTGCAAATGGAAGCATTGTAAAGGCTAAATTACTCTTACACAGTTGATGGATAATCGATTTGGTAATCGTTTTTACTCTTTTATGATTCTTGGCTAAAACCCCAATTTTTGGGGTGTGATCATGTGATTATGGGTTGAATTAGTTTATGGGTATTTTTAATTACTAGTTTAAATGCTAAATTGAAGTGGGTATAATCATTAATTGTGGTTCAATTTATGAATTGTAGTTGCAAATGCAGTTCTATTTTTGTGTTCTTGGCTTGCAAGAGAGAGAGGTTTTATAACTAAGATTAATGATTAATGATTTGTAGGTATTGGATTGATTTGGGTTCCGCTCGAGAGAGTGAATCCTAAACCCAATCCTACCCATCTAGCTTGAAAGAGTGGATGAATTAAGGTGTGGGTTGTTCTTCATTGTCATGCTTGTTGATGTTCGAAAGAAATCACCTACTTTGGGATAGTTGTTCGAGAGAAAGCTATCTCTCTTATAGTCTAGCCTACTCACTGATTTTTAGTTTTTTACTAGTAGTTTCAATTACCCATATATCAAAATTATCCTATAATCGATCAAATCCCGAGAATCTCTCCCTATTTTTATTTTGAATTTTTTGTGACTACTTATTAGTTGATAATTGCAAACCAAAACCCGCATCTGACATTTGTGTCACCCCTTTAAATTTGATTCATGTCTTCTTTGATAATTTCTATTTCCATGGCTGATTAGACCACATTTGTAATTCCTAATTGATTTGGACACGTACCACTCCCTGTGGGATTCGACCACAACTCAATTGTTGGGTTTTATACTAACTAACAATCGTTTGCACTTAGGATTCATCTGAAACATTAATCACAAATGGCGCCGCTGCCGGGGAGTGGTGTTGTTTAAAATTCTTTTGGTGAAGTTCAATTGTGATCTTTTTAGTTATAGTTGAATTTACTTATTTTCTTTTTGCTTTTGTGTTGCTTATGTTAAAATAGAGGAAGAGATGAGCGTTAACGGAAATAATGGTAGCCAAGTGGGCCACTAAGATGATGTAGGAAATCTCAATGATGTCAATGACCCGAACGTCAATGACCCAGTCCAAATGGGTGGTGTTGGGGCAATTCATTTACCTTCGGTTAAAGGAAACATTGTTCTTCACATCACAAGCACCATGCTTTAGCTCCTACAATTGAAGGGTTTATTTGGGGGGATGGCTCATGAGGATCCCCATGAGCATATCAAGAATTTTGTGGACGTCTGTGGTCCATTCTCATTTAAGAACATATCACAAGAATCAGTCCATCTGAGGTTGTTCCCATTTTCTCTGATGGGCGAGGCAAGCAAGTGTTTGGCTGAGTTGCCAAGAGATTCCATCACTTCGTGGGATGAGCTTACCACTGCATTCCCAGAGCCAATCTTTCCCCCATCGAAGATGATGACTCTTAGGGATAGTCTCCAAGGTTTTAAATGCTTGGAAGGTGAACCAATCCATAAGACGTGGCTGAGGTTTAAGAAGTTGGTGCTGCAATCTCCAACTCATGGATTACCAAATAATGTGTTGCTACAATACTTCTATAAGAGCCTCGACTCGGTGAACAAATGAGTTGTTGATCAAGTAGTTCCCGGGTATAATGCAACAACCCTATGAAGTAGCATCCTCACTCCTTGATTGCATGACCAAGATCAATAAGGCATGGTACACTCGTGAGGACCAAGTCTCTCCTCTAAATTTTAGAATGATGAAAGAGAAGATCAAAAAGGATTAGAAGAGAGACCAAGTCATGGCAAAGATGATGACCTAGTTGGATAACTTGTCAAAAATGTCATGGGTGTTGGTACCAAGAGTGTTAATGAAGTAGGTGTTGGTGGAGTAAACCCTAATGAGGCACAATTTAAAGCATTGTACAATGAGGAAGTGAACTTCCTAGCCAATCAAGGAGCAGGTTATCATTCGAACTACCAAAGACCAGGTGGTAATCAAGGTTGGAATAGAGATGAGGGCTGGAGAGACCGTGACAGATATTGGCGTGATCGCAAAGCCATTTGGAAGGAAAGAGAGGGGGAGAAGGATAGGTATGTTCCTCCCCATGAGCGTCAAAAGCCTAAGGAATCTGAAGGTGGTCATAAGGAAGACATGCTCTATTGCATTCCCAACAAGGTTAAAGGGTTTGACAAAGTGTTGAAAGAAATGAAAGAGGATGTCTCGACTCTCAATTAGACGGTGACCTCTCACTCAGTCTCTATTAAGCAATTAGAGATCCAAATGGGTCAAATTTCATCACATTTGAATCCAAGACAACAAGTTGCCTAGTGATACAATGGAAAGCGCCAAAAATGAAGCTTGATTTGGTACTTGTGTCGTGCCACGACATTAACTAAGGCGTTTCTTGAGAGGCAACCCAAATTTTTAATGCTTTAATTTTGATTTTGAATAACAGGTGTTGATTGTGTAGATTGAAAAGTGGAGTGTGTTTGAGAATGTGCAGTTTGGCGAGCCAAAAGTCCAGTCGGGGACTCGCCGAAGAAGTCAGCGAGCCCGACTTGGACCTTCGTTGGACCAATAAAACATAAAGTGGAAGTCTGCCAAACTCAACAGGCCAATTACTTGATCAGTGACTAGCCGAACAGGTCGGCGAGCCCAATTTTGTCCGCCGTTTGGACCCCCAAATTGATTGGAGGTCCTATAAAACTCGGCAAGGTAAATTACCACTTGGGCATCGCCGAGTGGTTCAATGTGGTCGACTAATACCACCCAGAGGACCGCAAACTAAAAGGTTTTAAAAGGCCAAACGATTTAAAATTTCAAAATCTTTCATATTCTCTCATTTCTAACCCCGTACACTCTCACCTGCACTTTAGATTCTCTTTACTTTACTATTTCATTCACTTTTTGTGTGTAATCTCATGCTCGAAATCATAATACTTTGCCGCCTAGCTTTTCAAATTCTCAATTCGGCATATAGGTTGGTCTTCTGAACCCCGCACCTTTGATTAGTGGTTAAACTAAAATGCAATAGGTAATTGTGTATTGATATATGTTGGGTAATTGTTTGAATGGTGTTTTAAGTGTCGGATTGCCCGTATTATTTTCAAACTTGTGCCAAAATGCTTAAAATAATGATTTCACGTGTTTTGTGCGTTAGAATTGACTCTAAATTGTTGGGTTACAGTTATTGTGTATTGGGTCTAGCGGGGTAAAGTCTGAGTAACCCTGAATTGTGCCAAATGACATAATTTGCCTGATGATGGAGTGTTTGAGTCATTCTTAAGGGCAAAAGTCATTAAATGGCCAATTTTGGCCAAACTGGTGAAAGTCTGAGTACCCCAAAGGCATAGGTCGAAATAGGTCTGGTTTGAATTGAGTGGTATGTGTGTTTTATTTTGATTTTGGGGGGCTGTGGGCTTGATTTTGGGAAACAGGGTTGAAAATTAGTACGATGGGCAATTTGGCGAGCTAGGTCGAGCCCGCTGAACTGTTCGGCGGTTCGCCAAAGTCCCCCTTTGATCGCCCTTAATTTCTTGATTTGGCTTGGTTGAGTCTGTAACTTTCGGCGGGAATCCTGATATCGCTGAGTTCACTCGGCGACTCGCCGAAAGGTTCTATTGATCGCCCTTTCTGCTTCACTAACCCCTAAAGCATACTGTAATTTTTGGCGGGCTACTCTGAGATCACCGAGTGGTGTTGATGATTCACCGAAAGTCCCTGAACATCACCGACGTGGCTTATTTCTTGAAAAAATTTAACCTGGTCCTTTCGACAAGTGCAATCTGGCTCGCCTAAGCGACTCGGTGACTCGTCGAATGGTTCGGCGAGACTTCTTGCAACTTGATTTCTACAACTTTCTTGAATTATTTCTAACATTTTTCAATGTGATTACAGATATGGCTAGACCCAAAGTACTAGGACGAGACATGTCGACCCGCAAGCGGGCAAAATGGATCATCATAAATGAGGATGCAGCAGCATCCAAAGCAAAGGCAACCAAACTTCTTACCATAGGTGGAAAAGACAAAGGAAAGGGCAAAGCGCCCGTAGTTGAGTATCCTGAGGCCAGCTTCAATAGTGAAGGAGTCTATACAACTCACCTCACCACATCAGAGAGCGAGGGGGAACACCAGGATTCTCAGGCTGCCATCTCTGAGCCTAAGGATGACCAGCTTTTATTGGCTCGGAGAGCTAAAATGTGCTCCAAGGGGATGCATGATCCATCTAGGATCCGGGTGCCTCAGACTACTCCTCCTCCTCCAGTTCCAAATCAGACTGTGGTCCCAGTACCACCTGTACAGGGTCCTCCTCCCCGATCTCTCAACAAACTAAAGGTCGAGATACTAAGGACTATCATTGAGAAGAAGAGATTGTCCACAGATGGAGTGGTGGATAGATATCCAGAGATATGGAGCTCCCCAAAATTCCACAACTTCCAGCTTTTTAATAAACCCTGGGGCCCCTACATTCCTAATTGGGTTCGAGAGTTATACACTACCTATGGTGCTTTGGTGCCACAGGGGAAGAGGAAAACTGATACCTTTCAACCAGTGGAGTATGTAGTTATCCAGGGGAGAAAGTAAAACGTAATAGTGATGATATAAATGTTACATTGGAATGCACTAACAACATTACTGACGACTACCAGACCATGATCAGGACAACGACTTTAGAGAATATGAAAGGTTGGTTGGCCCCTCTCCTATCTGACACTACTCCTAGGTGGATTGAGGCCGTGAGGTACTGGTTTGGCTTCATTAGTTACACAATCATGTCATCCTAGAACAAGTCTATCCTCCGCCACACAAAGGGGGCCTATCTTGGATCTATCATTGCAAGGTAGCACATCAATCTAGGTGTCATTAGTAGACAGTAGATGGCCATGAGAGCTAGGAAGCAACAGACATCTCTCCCTTTTTCGATGTTAATCACCGAGTTGTAAAGACGAGCATGGGTACCACGTGATGAGAAGAAGGACGTGAAAGTGATTCCTACCTCCTCTACTTGAAAGATGAGGCTGAGAAGAAGAGGCCAGCCCCGATGGATACATCCCCGGCTGTTGATACTGAGACACAACCTGCAGAGGCAATATTGCCTAATCCGGCCACTCTCATTCAGGTATTTATTTCTAGCTCTGCCCCTTCTATGGCTCCGAGTTCTTCTGTTGTTGCCCTACCTCCTAGGTCTGCTGCATCCCGACCTTCACTCACCTAGGCAATGCTGCTACGGATTGGGCACCTAGCCCATTCTGCTGATATGCGTGCCTCCAGACTGAGGCAGCAGTTCCTGGGATGATTGAGAGAGCTCTCACCGCTGCAATGACACCTTTTAGAGATACTATTGATGCCCTTACGGCAAGGATAGAGGTGTGTGTGAGAGGTCAGGGAGCCACTCATGAGGTGACGGTATTAAAGGCTGCAATTGCAGAGTTGAGGAAAGATGTGGACCAAGTGAAGTCCACTGACATGTCGATATTTTTGGGACCATGGAGATCCCTGATAACCTAGACACAGATATTTCGGCCTGTTCTGATATGCCTCCGGCTACAACCAGAGATGAGGTTAGAGCTAATGATATGGCTGCAGAGTCCGAGAATGAGACTAAGACTGATGAGGAGCAGCTCAATATTGAGGAGGAGACCACCTATGAGGGACTGACTGAAGCCGAGAAGGAGATGGTACATTTGGCCATTCAAACTTCGTTGAGGGATACTTCTAGGGCAGGCTCTAGTTGAGCTAGTATTGATGTTACACTGGGCACTGATTCCCAACCCCAGATTATAACCCTGAGCACTGATTCCCAGACAGATGGAGAGACTGCGATGCAGACTTCACCCCATGCTTAGCCTGCAGGATGACATCTTTACCTCCCTATCTATTGTTTTGTTGATGATTTTTGTTTTAGTTGCATTTGAGGACAACTAATTTTATTTTGTGGGTGGGGTGAGGTATTTCTATACCTACCTCTAGTGATTGCATTTTATTTGTGTATATTGGGTTTTGTGATCTATATTTGTGTTTTGATTGTGTTTTGATCTTAATCTTATGGATGTTTGAGCTTGTGGCTCCTTATTTTGAATGGAAATGTTTTTGACCTATTTTTAAAATTTTGTGCCACCTCTATTATTTGTGATTGCCGTTGTTCTTGTGAAAATTTGAGTATCAATTATGATCAATACCGATGACTTAAACAGTGCTGTTAATTGAACGAAATGAATGTGTAGCTACAACGAGGCCAAATGAAGTTGCATAGATAATGTGTGAACTTTTAGCATCTCGTTGTGACTAGCCGGTTATCGAACGAGTCTCTTGTGATGAACATTGCACACTAGCTAGAAAGTGTGGAGTCTTGTTTGATATTGGTGTCAATGCCTTGTGTAATGAGATTACCTTGAACATTGTGTGTGATGACACATAGAATTTGCCCCATTGGTCCGGTTGACTAAGTGATGCAAGCACTTGAAATGATCTTAGGAAACAATTTTGAAGAGTGAAACAATTTGACAATATACCTCTTTTGTGGCCAACCTTGTGAGATATGTGAACCTTGCTTTAACCCTCTTGAGCATTATCCTTTTCTTGGAAAAAACTTGAACAATTGTGACCTCTATTTATCCATTCACCCATAACTCTCATGAAGTGTGGTTTGTTTTAATTGCCAACTTAGACCAAAAGCCTAAGTTGGGGGTGTGGTGAAAAGAGAAGGGAAATCAAGAAGTGTGAGAAATTACCTCTTTGAGCAATGGTTTTGAAAAAGATCGAACCCCTCCATGTAAAAAAACAAAAGTAAAGAAGAAAGCAAAAGAAAAAGAATGAAAAAGTAGTGAAATAAAGTAGTGGAGGTTGCAAAAGAAATGGGGTATCCGGTAGTCCATTTGAAGTTGAATAATGGGGTGAATTATGAGCATGATCAAAATGTTAAACAAAAGGAAGAAAGTAATGTTGAGACCATACTTCATGAGGATAGCATCCATTGAGCCTAAATGATCACACATTTACACTCAGCCCCGTTACAAGCCTTGAAAAGACCTTTGTGATCTTGAGTGAGCTGAAACGAATGCTGATTGGAAAATAAGGAAAAACTATGGGTGAAGTCATACATGTGTTCATCTTTGTAAGTGTGAGAGTCGTATGTGATTTCGGAACTATAAATTCTTGAAGAACTTTGTGTGAATAGGGAATCAGTTTTGTTGTGAGGGCATTTCAGTACTTTTGTTGAGCTTGAACTTACATTTGAAGCAAGTATTATGAACTTGAGCATCTTTGATTATGGTGAATCACAGTTTGAATCTTCAAGTGCACAATTGATCATTGCATGAGTAAGTTGAATCTTGTTGTGTGCATTCATGTAGAGTCTTATGTAGCACTATTTGAGACATCATTTTTGAATGGCTGATCTTGAGTTTTACTTAAGGACAAGGAAAAGTTTAAGTTGGGGGTGTTGATGAGTCCAAGATTTGGACTCATTTGGGGATTTGTTTATAGAGATTTATTGTCCTCAAATGCTTAATTTATGTCATAAACTAATGTTAAAGCCTTTATTTCCAGGTATATGGACTGAGGAGCAAAGCAAGGACACTAACAGGCAGAAAAGAACAAAACAAACTAAAGAAGTGAAGAAGGGAGAGCCTGAGGATTGCCAAGAACACTTGGCATGTTGCGGAGTGGCTAGTTTGACCGCCTAAAGTTCCAGTGTGCCAAGCCCTGAGGGAAGAAACCAAGTCGGCGACAAAAAGGAGCAGTCGGCGAATCGCCGATCAGTTCCGCGATGCAAAGAGAGATCGCCCAAAGTTACAAAACTTGAGGATGCTGAGTGCCAAGGAAAAAAGGGGATGGAAGAGATCAATGGGCGGGTCGCCGAGTGGTTCAGCGAGCCCGACTTTCTTCGCCAAATAGCCCTCTGTGGCTTATTTTTGGCGACTATAAATTAGAATTTGAATAGTTATTTTAGTATGTTGGACAGAGTGGATTTTTATGTTGACTGAGGCTGAATTAGTTTTGAACACTTTTCTTTGTAGTTTTTCATAGACTTGAAGAATTTTTGGAGATTCAATTTGGAGATTTTGCAAGTGGGTTTCGAATTTTCTGCAAATTGAAGCATTGTAAAGGCTCAATTACTCTTACCCAGTTGATGGATAATCAATTTGGTAATCATTTTTACTCTTTTATGATGCTTGGCTAAAACCCCAATTATTGGGGTGTGATCATGTGATTATGGGTTGAATTAGTTTATGGGTATTGTTAATTACTAGTTTAAATACTAAATTAAAGTGGAAGACAACATTCCCCTCAATAGGAGGTAAAATGTATAGCACCAACACCATCCAATTGAATCAGGTCATTAACATCATTTAGATTTCCGATGTCATCTTGGAGGCCCAGTTGGCTATTATTACTTCCGTTCACACTCATCTCGTCTTCTATTCAAACACAGCCCACAACAAATAGAAAGCAAGGTAAGTCAATTCAACTACAATACAAGAAGATCATAATTTAAACTTCAATAATAGAATTATAAACACGACTGCCCGGCAGCGGCACCATTTTTGATGAACGCTCAACTACAACTTATCAAATACTAGGTGTAGGTGATCGTAATCTAGTATAAAACCCAACAAAGAGTTGGGGTCGAACCCACAGGGAGCGGTACAAGTTTGAATTCAGTTACGAAGTTATAGACGTGGTCTAATTAGTTGTAGAATTAAAAATTATCAATAACGGTTAAATAAGTCAAAAGGGTGACACGAATGTCAGATGGGGGAATTGGTTTGTCAATTAGCAACTAAAACAATTACGAAAACAGGGGAAATAATAAGTATAGAGGAATTCTTGGGGATGTGATCGATTATAGGCTAATTTCGCTATATGGGTAATTGGAATTTACTAAAAATTGCAGAATCTCAGTGGGTAGGCTAGACTAATGATACAATAGTTTTCTCTCGAACAACTATTATGATTCAAGTGAGTTCTCTTGAACCTCAACAAGTTTTACACTATAAACATCCCAAAACCTTAATTTTTCTACTCTCTCAAGCTAGATAGGTAGAATCGAGTTTAGGATTCAATCTCTCGAGCTGAACCCACATCAACCCAATAACTATAATCATCAATCAAAAACCTTGGTTCTAAAACCTTTTTCTCAAGCAAGCCTAGAAAACTAAGCTAGAATTGCATTTGAAACTACAATTCATAGATTAATACACAACCATCGATTAAACCCACTTCAATTAAGCATTTAAATCAGTAAATAAAAATACCCATAAGCTAATTAATCCAATAATCACATGATCACACCCCAAGAATTGAAGTTTTAGCCACACATTATAAAAAGGAATAAACAATTACCAATTATGTTAGCCATGAACTTGGTAATGGTTCCTAAGTCTCTACAATGCATCAAATAAACTTAATTTAAAAACCCAAATGAAAAGTCCTCAAAACTGATGTTTGCGTAATCAAGACACAACTTCCAAAGCAAGTGTCTACGATCGTACAATAGTAAAGTAACTCAACCAAGGGTTGGGGTCGAGTCCCAAGGGAGTGAACTTGAGAATTAGTAGAAAAATAAAATTAAGCTCTAATTAGTCATAGCTAAAAATATTTTTGAATATTAACATGTTAAATCTAAGGGGTGACGCAAGCGTCAATTAACAATGGGGGTTTTGTCACAAGTAAGCAAAAACAGCAAAAATACAAAAAGTACTAATCAAGGAGATGGGGTTCTTGGGATGTGATAGGAATACGAGAAAAACTAAACTATTGGGTATATGCTTTTGACGATAAATATGTTGAATATTTGTGACTAGGCTAGACTATAGACGGGATAAATTCTCTCTCGAGCAACTTACCCCGAATCAAATGGGTTCCTCTCGGACACCCACTTGCCGCATGAAGAGCAGCCTCTGCCTTAGCCCACTCACTCTCTCGAGCTGAGTGTGTGGGAATAAGACGGGTTCACTCTCTCGAGCTGAACCTCATGTCGACCAATCCCACCGGCCATCAATTTAGTAGTCTTAGTTTTACGAGATCTCTCTCGAGCAAGCCGAAAACACAAAGGTGGAATCGTATTTGCAACTACAATTTCATTAAGTTCCACCACAACTACTAAATGAAATCACATTTAAACAACAATAAATCATCAACAAGAAAGACCCAACAGATAATCTAACCCATATTCATAAAATCACACCCCAAGAATTGGGGTTTTAGCTAGACATGTAAAAGAGATAGAAATTTATACCAAAATGAGTTTGCATTCAAATGGGTATGAAGATTTAAGTCTTAAAACAAGCCAAGATTGAAGAATCCACAAGACCCAAGTCCAATTTCTTGGAGTTGAAACCCTTTGAACCTTCAAGTTCTTCAAAACCCTCTCCAAACTTAGAACTCAAAAGTCTATATTAAAAATTCTATATTAGAAAATCTGATACTAAACTACAACTCTTCAACGAGTATTTATAGTTCTCAAAAATTTGTGCTGCAGCGAATCATTCGGCATTATTAGTTGAGAGCGCCGATCAACTTGGCGATCCACCCTTTGGTAGGTTTCATCATCGTCTTTCTCTATCCTTCAGCATCATCATGTTTGGACCATTGGGCAACATAGTACTGCTTCACGGAGCTACTCGGCGACACGCCGACTACTCCTTTTCACTGTCGATTTGATCCTTTCCTTCAGGGCTCAGCTCACTTGAGCAAAAGGCGAGGATAGGACCTGTTGGCGACACGCCGAATGGGTCGGCGATCCTCACGCCCTCGCTTCTTCATTCTTTCAGCTGCCTTTGTTCCTTTTTCGCTTGATTGTGTCCATGCTTTGTCTCCAAGCCTATATACCTGAAACTTAAGGGTTTTTATCAGATATTGAGACAAAATATGCATTTGAGGACACTAATTCTATCAAAATATAGCCCTAAATAAGTCCAATTTGTACACTCATCAACACCCCCAACTTAAACTTTTGTTTGTCCTCAAGCAAACTAAAGTTAAGCCATTCAAAAAGGGTGTCTCGAACAGTGCTACACAAGACTCAATCATGAATGCACATAACAAAACTCAATTTACTTATGCAAAGATCAAACGTGCACCCAAAGATTCAAGTTGTGACTCACCAATATCAAAGAATCTCATGCTCACAATACTTGCTTCAAATGCAAGTTCAAGCTCAACCAAAGTGTTCAAATGCCCTCATACAAGGAATGATTCCAATTTTACACACAAAGGTTTAATCATTTAAAGTTCCAGAATCAAATGCAACGCTCACTCTCACAAGGAAGAACACAATGCATGCTTTCACCCATAGGTTTGCCCATATTTTCCAATCAACATTTGTTTCAGCTCACTCAAGATCAAAAAGGTCTTTTCAAGGCTTGTAATGCGGTTGAGTGCAAAGGTATGGTCATTTAGGCTTAGTGACTCATCCTCATGAAATGTGGTGCTCACAACTCTTCCTTTCCTTTTCCTTCATCATTCTCTTTAGTGCTTATAAGTCATCCTATTATTCACTTTCCATGGATTGTTTGGGAACCCTATTTCTTTTGTACTTTATTCCACAACTTTCTTTTTCATTCTTTTTCTTTTTCTTTCTCTTTTCTCTCTTTTTTTTTTATATGGAGGGGTTCCATTTTTCTTAAAACCATGGGTAAGAGGAGACTTTCCTTGCACTTATTGGCTTGCCCTTATCTTTTCACCACACCCCCAACTTAGGGTTTTGGCCTATGTTGGCTATTCAACTAACCACAACTTCATCAGGATTATGGGTGATGGATAAAGAAAGGTTATGATTTCATCAAGTTTCTTCAAAGAAAGGTAAGGCTCAAGGGGTGTTCAAAAGTGGTTCACACACTCACAAGGTAGGTCACAAAAGTGGTATATGTCAATTGGTTCACACTCTTAGAAGTTATCTAAGCTCATATCAAGAGATAGCATCACTTAGTTGACCGGACCAACAGGGCAAATTCTAGGATCTATCATGTATGGTTCAAAGTAAGCTCATCATACTAGGCATTGACACTACCGTCAAACAAGACTCCACACTTTCGCTAGTATGCAATGATCATCACAAGAGACTCAATTTGATACTAAGCTAGTCATAACGAGATGCAAAGAGTTCACATATTGTCTATGCAACTTCCTTTGGCCTCATTGTAGCCGCGCATTCATGTTCGTTCAATTCAGAGCACTATTCAAGTCAACGATATTGATCGGAACCAAGACTTAAATTTTGCAAAAGAACAACCACTTTCAACACACGAGAGGTGGCAAAAATTTTCGGATGGGTCAAAATCATTTTGCAATTTAAAACAAAAGGTGCCATAAGCTCAAACATCCACAGAAAGCAATATCAACACAACAATATAGCTCACAACCCAAATATTTAATCAAAACACGATTAACGAGTGGCACACAAAGGTGGGCCTCACCCCACCACAATAAAAAATATTTGTCCTCAAATGTAAATAACAGAATATCCAGAATTTAGAATAAAGAAAGACAAAAAGGAAGGTAGAGAAAAATTATGTCTACACAGTTGCTCCATCTGTCTAGGCATTAGTGCCCGATGTGTCAGCTTGGAATTTGATAATGGCCCCCGGAGCTTCTTTAGAAGATTCAACGGCAGCTGACTTACTAAGATTGTCCAAGTCATGAGCCGCCAAAAAGGAGTGGATAGCTGTGAAGAATCCATGTCTCCACGAAGGAATAGTGGGGTCTCAGGGATTTGTTCTCTTGTTAGCACTAGGCTTCTTGCCCTCATTATCTGTTTTGGGAGAATTTGTTGCCTTTGTATTTTTCTTGAGATTTTTCTCTCTTGTTTGTCGGGGTGGCATATCTCTTCCAACTACTTTTGGTCTATCCATTTCTGCAAAGCTTCAAGAAAAAGTTAAAAAGTTTTCAAACAAAAGCAAGGCAGTTCAATTGCAAAATCACTTTGCTGAACCAGTTGGCGAAGCGCGCAACTACTTCGGCGGTTCGTAGAGTGCAGTGTATAGAGAATACAAGGGTGCAGACAAAGGGCGAACTAGAAGTCTTTCGGCGAGTCGCCGAATGCTTTTGGCGATCAAAGGCTTCTCGCCAAAAGTTACAGAATTCAACATCATATTTGGCATTAAATTAAAGGAGAGATGGGGATTTAAGGTGAACCGCCGAGTGATTCGACGAGCCCAGCTCACCAAATAACCCAACGTACCTGCCTTTGACCCAACTCCCGAATTCAACCCCCCCAACCCCTAAAAACAAAATTAAGGCATACACAACTCAAATTAGGCTTAGACCCAGTGACAATTATGCACAACCCATGATTTTTCATCCAATTTAAAGTGCAACCTTCAGGAATTAACTATTTAACTTCATACAGGTAAAATTTGCGAACCTAATAGGCAAACAAATATTCGAATCCTACCAGAGAGGACTTGCACACATCATCAAAGTAATGTCACCGCATTTGAGCACAACTTTTGAGAAAAGGGACATAGGGCTCAAAAACCAACCTTTGGTGACGATTAAGAGAAGATTGAATTGCTAGGCGGCAATGTAGTCCAACTCTGAGCACAAATCAACACTAGAAATACTCTAGAAATGCAAAAATATAGGAGCTAGCATGCAGCTGTGAGTTTGGGAAGACAAAAAGTGAGGGAAAGTGAATTAATTTGAAATTTTTAAACCTTTGGCTTGCAAAACCGTCCAGTTTTTGCCCATTCGGCGACATTAGTCCCCATCGCTGATCTATTCGGCATAACACCAAGTAGTCATTTGCCTCGCCGAAGTTTACAAACTCTCCATGTTTTGTGGGCGTCCAAACGGCGATCTTTATCGGGATCGCCGACACGGTCGATTATTCGCCAATAATTTCCTGCATCACCGAGTTTTGTAGACTCCAATGCAAGATGGTCTTGAGTCTAACGGCAGTCTAGTTCGGAGTCGCCTAACCATTTGGCAATTCAATGATTGGACTTGTTGCTCGCCAATTTGTACTTTTCGTTCACTCTCCACACTTCCATTTGCACAATCAACACACCATTATTTTATCAAACCAAAAGAAAGCAATAATGAGTGGTCGGCCTTAAATATAAAAAGTTAAACCAAGCATTTTTATAATCAAAATAGTTGTATGTCTGGGGTCTGTGTTCCCTGGAAAGGTTAATTGGAGTATGAAGATGGTCAACTTGCCAATCGAATGGAGATAAAACCTTTTTAATAGTGAACTTCGAATATGCAATGCTATCCGGATCTGAATCATGGCTTAACTTGTGCTCCACTTCAAAGGAACCTGTGTCAACAAGAATAAACTCATAATATTTTCTTGTTTTAAGAGGATTTTTTGTGTCCACATAATTCCTGTTAGAATAACATGGTTTAAGCAAATGCTTAACCTCAAAATTTTCATATTCCTTGTGAAGGGCAAGGATTAGGTTAACCTGTAAAGTTACCATATCAAAGACTTCTCTTTCTCTAGATTTATCATGAGAAGGAGAGACTACCTCTAAAAAGCTTTCTGGAGCTTTCATGGTGTATTCAAAACGATCGTAGCATTTAACAGTAATATAACTTAATAACAATAATATAACTAAGAGTAAGAGATAAACAAACTCACTTTTATTCAGACTGAAGCAAACATGAAAGATAAGACAATCCACATTACAATGGAGTACAAGAGGCTATAAGAAAATCTAAACTGAATTTTCTGATGCTTTAGAATGAAAATGTTTTCTCCTTATATAGATGGAGAAGTCCTTCGATGCTCTTCTCTGATTGGTTGATAAAGGAATCTCCTTATGAGGGTCTCTTTTGCTTTTGCTAAAGTTGGTCGGCCATCTGCTCTTTCTTTTGGAAAAGTAGTGGGCTGCTTTTTCTTTTGTCGGGCATCTACTTTTTGGAAAGTGATTGTTGCTTTTCTAAAAGTTGTCTGCCACCTTCAGAGTGATGGCTATTTCCGCAACGTGCCAAAGTATCTTTTGCTGTTGTGGGATTCTTTGTATAATTAATTTAATTGAACAATTAATCAAGAGATATTCCAACTTTTTGAGTTTCATCTCTTACCTTCTTAAATAATTCTGACTCTTTGAGAGCAAACATGAAAGATAAGACAATCCACATTACAACGGAGTACAAGAGGGTATAAGAAAACTGAATTTTCTGATGCTTTAGAATGAAAATGTTTTCTCCTTATATAGATGGAGAAGTCCTTCGATGCTCTTCTCTAATTGGTTGATAAAGGAATCTCATTTTGAGGGTCTCTTTTACTTTTGATAAAGTTGGTCGGCCATCTGATATAGAGTTTTTTAAATGGTTCGAAGCTTCTGGACAAATTGATGATAAACAGTCATCCCTTCAGGTCCTTATCAATAAATGGTACACCAAAGAACAGGTGGTTGAAAGTGTTACTCCTCCTCTAGAAGGACTTAGCATCCCTTACAGGAAAGATATCCTTAAGGCGGCACCTTTTAAAAACCCATAGAAAAGAATCGGCCTTGATATGGAGACCTTAATAAAGTTTTTGAACAAAACAATTATACCAACCAGGTTCTCCATGTGATATCCCAACAAATTGAGGAACATAAAGGGGATAATTTCAGAGGAATTAGTCAGATAGCGGATAAACCTAGCCCTTCTAAAGTTAGTCCTCAGATCGAGACTAAACCTATTTTTAAGATTCTGAATTCTCTAAAGAAAACTTCCCTAAACTTTCCAAAGAGTTTAGCCATTCCAATGAACTGCTAGACAGATAAATGAGCAATTGTCTAAGCTTAATATTACACAAGGTAATAAGCTTAGAACTTTGTTAGAAAGGCACCCTAACGAAAGAAATTATTATCCTAGATCTTCTTTCACGATGTTCAATTTGAAGAAGATGTTCTCCATCCAAAGATCTGCGATGGTTCAAGTTTGATGAATGGAATATAGATGGTATGGTGAAGGTCGATTTATTCCAAGCTCCAAGAAATGGGAATGAACATCACCGCATATAAAATGAAGGTCTTTGGTGATAAGGAAGTCGCTAACATGATTGTTGCGGGTTTCTGATAACCCTTAGAAATTGGTGGGACAATTACCTTACGGATCAAAATAGGGCTGATATCTTTGGTGCTGTAACCACTAAAGTAGGTGTAAAGATTGAAGAAGGAACGAGTGTCCCTTCAGAAATTGTCTATGAGGATGCTATGCTACTTTGCTCTATAGCATAGCAAAACATTTCGTGGGAGAACCGTGTCTTTTCCAAGATAGAAGTTTAGAAATCTGAATAATTTGTCTGCAAGAAATTGTGATTTGGATGGTACAAAGACATGTTTCTAAATAAGGTCATGATAAGATCTGATTGCAATAATGATTATTGGAAAGAACGATTTATCAGCGGATTACCTACTCATTTCGCTGAAAAGGTTAGGTCCAAAATTAGGGATCAATGTGAAGGAAAATCCGTATTCCCAATGCATACGGAGATCTCATCGATCATTAATGTAGTTGCAATGGAACTTTGCGCGATCTTAAGCTAAAGGATCACAAAGGATCGGAAGACTTCATATGCAACTTGGAAGTTTTTGCCAAGATTTTGGATTTCCATTATTAAAACCGCCTTCGGCTAGAAAAGCGGGAAAAAAGGAAAGAACAACTGGAAAATATAAAAGAAGATCTTCCAAGAAAGGAAGAGAACCTAGAGAAAAGCCCAAGAAGAAAGGAAAGAGGCAAGCCTCTAAGGAATCCTCTTCAGAAGACACATGCTGGACATGCGGTAAAAAGGGTCACAGATCGAACAAGTGTCCTAGAAATAGAAAAAAGAAAAAGAAGATTATTCTTCTTGAAGTTGACGATGAAATTAAACAAAAGCTCTTCTCGATCATCGAAGAAGAAGAAGCATCTGATTCAGAATACTCTTCCTCAGAAGAAGATAGCGATGAAGAGTTCCTCAACGTCGCCCATAATTCAGAATCTGAAGAAGAAGATGAATCAGATTGTAATTGCAATGGTGCATTTTGCCTCTGCGATAGTAAAACTATCAGTGTTATCTCTGAGAGAACGGCAGAAACTCTCTTTTCCACCATTGAGCATATTCAAGATGAGGATGCCAGGAGAAAGCACCTCATTGAACTGCAAAAATTGGTTACTAGGCAAAAGGAAGAAAAGCCTAAAGTAACTCCTTTTAGCATGAAGCAAATCATGAACAGATTTGACTCAAAGAAGGAAGAACCTTCAGTTGAAGAACTTAGACGAGAAGTCAATTCTCTTAAAGAAGAAATGAAAGGAATTAAGTCTCGACTTCATAAAATAAAGATCGATGCAATTACAGAAAAACTTCTTTAAAAAGTTCGAAATGATGAAGGAGCATCCAAAGCAGTTGCTTCAGATAATGAAGAACATGAGGAAGACGAAGATAGCGATGCAGGTATCCATGATATTACCAAAATTAGACCTCAGAGTTCTCATATTATGATTAAGCTTGTTGTTAATGATCATCTGACTCTTAACAAGATTGCTTTGTTAGATAGTGGTGCAGATCGAAATTGCATAATCGAAGGATTAATTCCTACTAAGTATCTTACCAAAGGTACTACCAAATTATATAGCGCCACAGGTGAGCGTATAATTATTGATTATAAGTTATTTGATGCTCATATACGCAATAATGGTATTTGCCTTAAAAATGATTTTGTTATTACAAAAATATTAACGAAGAAATTATTTTGGGTATACCATTTATCACTCAAATAAAACCTTATATTTCAGATTTTGATTCTATCAAAACTAAGATTTGAGGGAAAGAAATTTCATTTCCTTTTATTAAAACACTTTCTAAAGAAGAAAGTAAATTTTTACATAAACAAACTGCCTTTAGAGTTAATCTAATTTCTAATCAGATTTGTTTTCTCAAATAAGATATAAAAATTAAGAAAATTGAGTAAATTTTAAAAGAATGGTAACCAAGATTGCCGCTTGCAAAACACTTTTGAAAAAGAAATTTGCTCAATTTCCTAATGCCTTTTGGGCAAAGCCCATATTGATCTCCTTATGTTGAAGGATTCAGTGAAAAGGCCATTTCCACGAAAGCTAGGCCCATTCAAATGAATCACGATTTAATGGAAATTTGTAAAAAAGAAATTAATACTCTTTTAGAAAATAAGATTATCAGGCCCTCTAAGTCTCCGTGGAGTTGTTCAGCCTTTTATGTTAACAACGCTGCTGAAAAAGAGAGGGGCTCTCCTCGACTTGTTATAAATTATAAACCATTAAATTCTGTTTTAAAATGGATTAGATATCCGATTCCTAATAAAAGGGATCTTTTAAAGAGAACTTTTAAAGCCAATATCTATAGTAAATTTGATATGAAATCAGGATTTTGGCGAATCTGATTTACGAAAAGATAAATATAAAACTGCTTTTAATGTCCCGTTCGGACAATATGAATGGAATGTTATGCCTTTTGGGCTTAAGAATGCCCCTTCAGAATTTCAAAATATTATGAATTCCATCTTTAATCATATCAGTCATATTTCAATTATTTATATTAATGATGTATTAATCTTTTCCGAGGACATAGATTCTCATTTCAAATATCTGAATATATTTTTTAAAATTGTTAAACATAATGGTTTGGTGGTTAGCACCAAAAAGATTAAACTTTTTCAAACTAAAATAAGATTTCTTGGGCATGATTTATATCAAGGCACTTATAAACCCATTTGCAGAGCTATTGAGTTTTCTGATAAATTCCCTGACGTTATTATGGACAAAACCCAGTTACAAAGGTTTTTAGGTAGTCTTAATTATGTTGCGGATTTCATCCCAAAGGTAAGACAAGTTTGTAAACCATTATATGACAGGCTTAAGAAGATTCCTGTTCCATGGACTAAAGAACAGACCACAGCGGTTATTAAGATTAAAGAAATGGTTAAGAGTTTGCCTTGTTTAGGTATTCCTAACCCTGATTCTTTTATGATTGTTGAGGATGCTTGGATATCGGTTATGGAGGGATCCTAAAACAAAAAAGAACTCTTGATAGTCCCGAGCAATTAGTTCGTTTTACTTCCGGAGTTTGGAATTCCGCCCAGAAAAACTATAGTACTGTTAAAAAGGAAGTTCTTGCAATTGTCCTTTGCATTACTAAGTTTCAAGATGATTTAACTAATAAAGAATTTGTGCTTAAAGTAGATTGTAAATCTGCAAAAGAAATTTTACAAAAAGATGTTAAAAAGCTTGTCTCTAAATAGATATTTGCTAGATGGCAAGCTTTATTGTCAAGTTTTGATTTCCAGGTAGAATATATCAAAGGAGAAGATAACTCTCTCCCTGATTTTCTAACCCGTGAATTTTTGCAGGGTAAAACATGAGGCCGGTCATTAGGCCAGGATTTGGAGTAAAAGGCCCTTTCCAAGAAAAGGGAAAAGACTCAGACAAGAAGCCATCAGCTTCTCCTTTCGCAATAAGGCCATCATTGAATAGCCCAAACAAGTTTTCGGTTCTTGCAAGCCTACCTCCAATTAACCCTTCTCCGGTCATAAGTCCTTTTCCACAGCTACCACCTAGCTCATCATCATCAAATCCTTTGATTCTTAAGAAATCATTTTCTAAAGAATCTGAACCATGTTCATTCTCTCCATCAGGAAAACCCAGATTTTCCTCCACTCAAACCAAAGACTCTTATACAATGAAAGCTCCTGAAAGCTTTAGAGAAGCTGTTTCTCATGTTTCCCCAGCTCATAATAAACTTAAAGAACGTGAAGTCTTTAATGTTGTTACTTTACAGGTTAATCCTATCCTTGCTCTAGACAAGGAATTTGAGAGTTATGAAGTTAAGCATCTGCTTAAGCCATGCTACACCAACAGAAATTATGTGGATACTGAAAATCCACTAAAAACCAGGAAATATTATGAATTTATTCTTGTTGATACAGGTTCCATTGAAGTGGAGCATAAACTCAGCCATGACTCAGACCCGGATAGCATTGCCTATTCGAAATTCACGATTAAAAGGGTTTTATCTCCATTCGAATGGCTAATTGATCATTTGCATACTCCCATCAATCTTTCGAGGGAACATAGACCTCAAACTTATAATTGGTTTGACTATAAAAATGCTTGGTTCAACTTTCTATTCCTGAGACCAACCACTCATACATGGTTCGTCAAGTATAGCCCAGAATTTTCTAAATCTGTCATCCCCAGATGGTTCTATGAATGGTGGAACTGCTTTGGAGGAAATGAGAAAGTTTTACCTAAACTGTTTTTTGATAAATTCGGTCAGTTTCAAGCTGAACAGGATATTTCTAATTTGCCAGAGCACATTAAATTGTGTAAATATTTTATCCAAAAAAGGATTTCATTTATTATCAGTTGGACTTTTTCTATCCATATATTTGACAGGATCAAATATTTATCAAAAGAGATTTGCATTAAAGGATGGTCGCCAGCTCCCAAAGAAGCTGCTCAACGTTCTTCTCCAGCCTCGACAAGTAGTAAAAAATCATCTTCAAAAGATGATTTGAAGAAAAGGCTCCAAAAAGCCTTATCAGATCTCGAGGATGAAAAATCCAATGATGAAACAAATTGTTAGATGAAACCTCCTCTCATAGTGATGATAATGGAGATATGTTAAGGCCAAAAGCTTTAGCATTATCTTATCTAGATCCATTTTATGATTGATTTAATTAAATTGATAATCCGAGAGGATATTAAAATCAAATTACCGACCTTTTGAATAAAGACTAAGTCGAATTATTTAAAAGGTAAGAGATAAAACTCAAAGAGTTGGAATATCTCTTGATTAAAAATTCAATTAAATTAATTAGATATGGAATCCACAACAAAGAAAGATTTGGCATGTTGCGGAGGTGGCCGACAACTTTATAAAAGCAGACATCACTTTCAGGAAAGAAGATGCCACGACAAAAGAAAATCAGCCACTACTTTTCCAAAAGAAAAAGCAATGGCCGACAACTTTAATCCCACTCAAGATAAAGGAGATTCTCTAAGAGAGCTTCTCGATTTCTCTTATCTTTTGAAAGTCTATATAAGATTTAGATTTTATGTTAGAAGGCATCAGAAATTCACACTAAGATTTTCTTTTAGCCTATAGTCTCTCTTTGTAAGAAGGCATCAGAACTTTGTTAGAAAGGCACCCTAACAAAAGGAATTATTATCCTAGATCTTCTTTCCCTGATGTTCAATTTGAAGAAGATGTTCTCCATCCAGCATCTACTGCAGATGGTTCAGTCAGGGAAAGAAGATCTAGGATAATAATTCCTTTTGTTAGGGTGCCTTTCTAACAAAGTTCTAAGCTTATTACCTTGTGTAATATTAAGCTTAGACAATTGCTCATTTATCCTGTCTGGCAGTTCATTGGAATGGCTAAACTCTTTGGAAAGTTTAGGGAAGTTTTCTTTAGAGAATTCAGGAATCTTAAAAATAGCTTTAGTTTCGATCTGAGGACTAACTTTAGAAGGGCTAGGTTTATCCGCTATCTGACTAATTCCTTTGAAATTATCCCCTTTATGTTCCTCAATTTGTTGGGATATCACATAGAGAACCTGGTTGGTATAATTGTTTTGTTCAAAAACTTTATTAAGGTCTCCAGTTGTTATCAAGGCTGATTCCTTTTCTATGGGTTTTTTAAAAGGTGCCGCCTTAAGGATATCTTTCTTGTAAGGGATGCTAAGTCCTTCTAGAGGAGGAGTAACACTTTCAACCACCTGTTCTTTGGTGTACCATTTGTTGATAAGGACCTGAAGGGATGACTGTTTATCATCAATTTGTCGTAAGCTTGAACCATTTAAAAAACTCTATATCAGTTTTGAATCTTTTCATATCTTTGAACCACTTATCCCTGAAAGAGGTTCGTTGTTCCACAGTGTAGGTAGCTTTATACCAATCTACCTTTTGCTTATGTTCAGGGGCTTTCCACCAAGAATGCAATTTCTTTTATTGAGGACAAAGTCTTCCTCATCGGTAAGTACTCGAATCTTTTCTTTGATGAAGCAGGTTTCATATCACTAGCGTAGGACTTCCCAAAGTCTCCTCTTCATAGTAAACCTTAGGAACGGCAGGAGAAATCTACACCATGAAGTTTTCTATGGTCAGGCTGGCTAATACTATCTTCATCCTCCTCCCGGGTTTGAAAAGAAGAAGGTCGTGAAGACATTCTTCTACTTGAAGAAGCTTGGCTAAAAGAATGGATCTTAAAAACTTAAGGTTAATAGATCCGTCGAGAACTAGATAACCCTATCTAAGCTGCGAAGTCTCGGGTTGAAGGGTAAAGGATTTGTAATGGAATCAAATTTCCATTCTTCATCTAAAATATCATCCATTTAAGAAGTCTAGGGACAAAGTAGTACTATGCTCTTGGTTAGCTTCCATAAGCATAGTAACTCCTTTAACACTAGAAGCTATAGCCTTTGGGGCTATAGTGGTCTTCATAAAGCTTGTAATATACCCGATATATTACATTTATTTCTCTGTATCGATTTTACTATTCATGTTCTTAGTTTTGACCTTAGAGTCAAAGTATCAATAATATTCGGATCATGAATATCAAAATTAGGATAACGATTAAAGTAAACTGTCCATAAGCAAGATTACTTTCTAATACACCTAACAGAGAATCATCAAAATTTAAAAGTCTCATCTCTAAGAAGCAGACAAATAGGAATATTCAAACCTTTACGGAAAAGAGGTTTAACAGCAACTTGCACAAGTCCAATATGAAGAAATTTAAATTCTTTCCTATACCTATCAATATCAGCAGATAATAACAACTTGATAGTTTCAAGCGAATTATTAATAGCAATAGTGGACTCACAAGTTTTAATATTATATTTTTTAAACATAGAAAAATTACCTAACTGGTAAATCTTTTCAAAAGGTTCTTTAGGGATAGACCAATTTTGTAAATCATTTTCTGTTTTAGAAATAGAGATATTAACGGAGTTAACAATATGCTGTCTATTATCCATAGAGAGAGAATGCCTTTAGACTATACTAATGATACTATAAAAAGCAACTAAGCATTCTAGTAAAGATATCAACTAGTCATATAACCTGAGATTTTGAACTCTTATACTGTAACTATGGATTTATGCTCGGATTTTACATTAAGGTTTATGGATTTTACAAGAGATTTTTCAAGCAAAGTACCTTGCAATCTACGCACCTGTCCTTTCGGCTTAACGACCGCCTGTCGGCATCGCAACCACTTGAAAACATTCTCAACACCTTTCCTTAATCACCATACATAAACTCCATTTTACAGTTAAAGAATTAAAAATTCAAATTGTATAACAAGGTGATAACTTTGCTAAATTGCTAAGTAACTAATTAAAGTTTCATAAGTACAGTCTTGGCATAAGGGTTTAGCCGTTCATGGCTACAATTAACATTACTATTAACATGCTAAATATGCCTAACATGGCTCTGATACCATTCAAAACGATCGTAGCATTTAACAGTAATAGAATCGAAAGACAATTATAAACAAGAGAGAAGTATACAAGAACTCATAATTTTATTCAAGCAACGGAAGCAAAAGCAAACATCCACGAGAGAACATTACAAAGAGAGACTATAGGCTAAAAGAAAATCTTAGTGTGAATTTCTGATGCCTTCTAACATAAAATCTAAATCTTATATAGACTTTCAAAAGATAAGAGAAATCGAGAAGCTCTCTTCTGATTGGCTGCTACGAGAATCTCCTTTATCTAGCTAGAACCATCTACAGCAGACGCTGGATGGAGAACGTTTTCCTCAAATTGAACATCAGGGAAAGAAGGTCTAGAATAATAATTTATTTTGTTGGGGTGTCTTTCTAACAGAGTTCTAAGCTTATTACCTTGAGTAATGTTGAGTCTAGATAACTGATCATTTATCCTATCAAGCAGTTCATTGGAATGGCTAAACTCTTTGGATAGCTTAGGAAAGTTTTCTTTGGAGAATTCAGGGATTTTAAAGATAGGAGTCTCAATCTGAGGGCTAACTTTGGAAGAACTAGGTTTATCAGCTATCTGACTAATCCCTTTGAAGTTATCTCCTTTATGTTCTTCAATTTGTTGGGATATCACATGGAGAACTTGGTTGGTATAATTGTTCTGTTCTAAAACTTTATCAAGGTCTCCAGCGGTTATCAAGGCTGATACTTTTTCTATGGGTTTTTTGAAAGGTGCAGCTTTCAGGACCTCCTTTTGATAAGGAATACTAAGTCCTTCAAGAAGGGGAGTAACACTTTCAACCACTTGTTCTTTGGTGTACCACTTCTTTATAAGGACCTGAAGAGATGACTGTTTATCATCGACTTGTCCAGAATATTCAAACCATTTAAAAAACTCAATTTCAGTTTTAAATCTTTTCATATCTTCGAACCACTTATCTCTGAAAGAGGTTCTTTGTTCCAAAGTATAGGTAGCTTTATACCAATCTACCTTTTGCTTATGTTCTAGAGATTTCCACCAAGCGTGTAATTTCCTTTTGTTATGGACAAATTCCTCATCAGAAGTGAGAACTCCAACAGAATCTTTTCTTCTATGCACAAGTTTCATGTCGCTGGCAGTGGGACTTCCCAAACTCACTTCATAGTAAACTTTAGGAACAGTATGGGAGAAATCTACACCATGAAGCTTTCTATGGTCAGGCTAGCCTATACTATCTTCATCTTCCTCCCAGGTTTGAAAAGAAGAAGGTCTTGCCGAAGACATTCTTCTACTTGAAGAAGCTTGGCTAAAAGAGCTGGATCTTAAAAACTGAAGGTTAATAGATCCATCAGGGAATTGGATAACCCGGTCTATGTGCAAAGTCTCCGGTTGAATGGGTGAAGGATTCGTAATGGAATCGAATTTCCATTCTTCATCAGCTAAAATATCAGTCCATTTAAGGAGCCTAGGGACAAAAGTAGTACTATGCTCTTGGTTTGCTTCCATAAGCATAGTTACTCCTTTAACACTAGAAGCTATAGCTTTTGGGGCTATAGTGGTCTTCATTAGCTTGTAATATACCCGATATATTACAGCTATTTCTTTAGTATCTATTTTACTATTCATGTTCTTGGTCTTGACATTAAGTGTCAAAGTATCAATAATATTAGGATCATAAATATCAACAGTAAAATTAGGATAACAGTTAAAGTAAACTGGTCCATAAGCAAGATTACTTTCTAACACTCCTAACAGAGAATCATCAAAATTTAAAGTCTATCATCTCTAAGAAGCAGACAAATAGGAATATTCAAACCTTTACGGAAAAGAGGTTTAACAGCAACTTGCATAAGTCAAATATGAAGAAATTTAAATTCCTTCCTATATCTATCTATATCAGCAAATAATAACAAATTGATAGTTTCAAGAGAATTATTAATAGCTATAGTAGATTCACAAGTTTTAATATTATATTTTTTAAATATAGAAAAATTACCTAACTGGTAAATCTTTTCAAAAGGTTCTTTAGGAATAGACCAATTTTGTAAATCATTTTCCATTTTAGAGATAGATATATTAACAGAATTAACAATATGCTGTCTATTATCCATGAAGAGAGAATGCCTTTGACTATATTAATGATACGATAAAAAGTAACTAAGCATTCTAGTAAAGATATCAACTAGTCATACAACATGAGATTTCAAATTCTTATAATGTAACTTATGGATTCATGCTCGGATTTTACATTAAGGACTATGGATTTTACAAGAGATTTTCAAGTAAAGTACCTTGCAGTCTACATGCCTATCCTTTCGGCTAAACGACCACCTGTCGGCATCGCAACTACTTGAAATATTCTCAACACCTTTCCTTAATCACCATACATAAACTCCATTTTTACAGTTAAAGAATTGAAAATTCATATTGTATAACAAGGTGATAACTTTGCTAAATGGCTAAGTAACTGATTAAAGTTTCATCAGTACAGTCCAGGCATAAGGGATTAGCCTTCCATGACTACAATTAACGATATTACAATTAACATGCTAAATATGCCTAACTTTGGCTTACCATTCAAAACGATCGTAGCATTTAACAGTAATATAACTTAAATACAATAATATAACTAAGAGTAAGAGATAAACAAACTCACTTTTATTCAGACTGAAGCAAACATGAAAGATAAGACAATCCACATTACAACGGAGTACAAGATGCTATAAGAAAATCTAAACTGAATTTTCTGATGCTTTAGAATGAAAATTTTTTCTCCTTATATAGATGGAGAAGTCCTTCGATGCTCTTCTCTGATTGGTTGATAAAGGAATCTCCTTTTGAGGGTCTCTTTTCCTTTTGATAAAGTTGGTCGACCATCTGCTTTTTCTTTTGGAAAAGTAGTGGCTACTTTTTCTTTTGTCGAGCATCTACTTTTTGGAAAGTGATTGCTGCTTTTCTAAAAGTTGTCTGCCACCTTCAGAGTGATGGCTATTTCTGCAACGTGCCAAAGTATCTTTTGCTGTTGTGGGATTCTTTGTATAATTAATTTTATTGAATAATTAATCAAGAGATATTCCAACTCTTTGAGTTTCATCTCTTACCTTCTTAAATAATTCTGACTCTTTGAGTCTCTATTCAGAAGGTCAGTAATTCCAGATTTTAATATCCTCTACTGAATTATTTATTTAATTAGATCAATCATAAAATGGATCTTGAAAAGACTGTGCTAAAGCTCTTTGCCTTAACATATCTCCATTGTCATCACTTTGTGAAGAGGCCTCATCTAGCAGTTGTAAGGCTGTCTCATCATTTTGTTCATCATCTTCTAGATCTGACAGAGCTTGTTGAAGCCTTTTCTTTAAATCATCTTTAGAGGATGATTTCTTTCTAACTGTTGGTGTTGGGGATTGGCGCAGAACTTCTTTGGGAGCCGGTGACCATCCTTTAATGAGTATTTCTTTGGACAAATATTTGATCCTATCAAACACATGAATAGAAAAAGTCCAACTAATAATGAAGGAAATTCTTTTTTATACAAAGTATTTACACAATTTAATGTGTTCTAGCAAAGTAGAAATATCTTGTTCAGTTTGAAACTGATTAAATTTATCTAAAAAGGTTTTTGGTAAAACCTTCTGATTTCTTCCGAAACAGTTCCACCATTCATAGAACCATCTGAGGATAATGGATTTGGAAAATTCAGGACTATATTTGATGAACCAAGTATGAGTGGTCACCCTTAAATATAAAAAGTTAAACCAAGCATTTTTATAATCAAACCAGTTGTATGTCTGGGGTCTGTGTTCCCTGGAAAGGTTAATTGGAGTATGAAGATGGTCAACTTGCCAATCGAATGGAGATAAAACCTTTTGGTTGCAAGAGTTGCAACATAGTGCTTATTATGTGGAACACTACATTTTCCTCGACTAGAGGTAACCGAATAGCTTCAATACCTCCCATGAGATGAGGACCATTGATGCTGGGCTCTTGGACATCGTTGAGATTTCCGATATCATCTTGGTGTCCCACCTGGCTACTGTTGCAACCGTTAACACTCGTGCTTTCTGAATAATTCACACAAGCAAACAAAACAAAACTAAAAATTAAGTAAGTAAACTACAACTAAGAAGAACAAAAATTCTACTAATCTAAAATTTCTAAAATAACACCACTCCCCGGCAGCGGCGCCATTTTGATGTTAGCATAATCAAGCCACAACTTTCAATTCAAGTGTCTACGATCATATAATAGTAAAGTAACCCAACCAAGGGTTGGGGTCGAGTCCCAAGGGAGTGGGCTTGAGAATTAGCAGAAAAATAAAATTAAGTTCTAATTTGTCATATTTTCAAATATTAACATGTTAAATCTAAGGGGTGACACAAGCATCAATTAACAATGGGGCTTTTGTCACAAGTAAGCAAAAATACAAAAAGTACTAATCAAGGAGATGGGGTTCTTGGGATGTGATAGGAATACGGGAAAAACTAAACTATTAGGTACATGCTTTAGACAGTAAATCTATTGAATATTTGTGACTAGGCTAGACAATAAAGGGGATAAATTCTCTCTCGAGCAACTTACCCCGAATCAAATGGGTTCCTCTCAGACACCCACTTGCCGCATGAAGAGCAGCCTCTGCCTTAGCCCACTCACTCTCTCTAGCTGAGTGTGTGGGAATGAGATTAGGGTTCACTCTCTTGAGTTGAACCTCATGTCGACCCACTCCCACCGGCCATCAATTTAGTAGTCTTAGTTATACGACTTCTCTCTCGGGCAAGCCGAAAACACAAAGGTGAAATCATATTTGCAACTACAATTTCATTAAGTTCCACCACAACTACTAAACGAAATCACATTTAAACAACAAATAAATCATCAACAAGAAAGACCCAACAGATAATCTAACCCATATTCACAAAATCACACCCCAAGAATTGGGGTTTTATCTAGACATGTAAAAGAGATAGAAATTTATACCAAAATGAGTTTGCCTTCAAATGGGTATGAAGATTTAAGTATCAAAACAAGCCAAGATTGAAGAATCCACAAGACCCAAGTCCAATTTCTTGGAGTTGAAACCATTTGAACCTTCAAGTTCTTCAAATCTCTCTCCAAACTTAGAACTCAAAAGTCTATATTAAAAATTCTACATTAGAAAATCTGATACTAAACTACAATTCTTCAATGAGTATTTATAGTTTTCAAAAATCTATGTTGCAGTGGATCATTCAGCGTTGTTAGTCGAGATTGCCGATCAACTCGGCGATCCGCAATTTGGTAGGTTTCATCACCGTCTTGCTCTATCCTTCAGCATTGTCGTGTTTGGACCATTGGGTAACAAAGTACTGCTTCGCGGAGCTACTCGGTGACATGCCGACTACTCCTTTTCACCGCTGATTTGATCCTTTCCTTTAGGGCTCAGCTCACTTGAACAAAAGGCGAGGATGGACCTGTTGGCGACACGACGAATGGGTTCGGCGATCCTCAGGTCCTCGCTTCTTCGTTCTTTCAGTTGTCTTTGTTCCTTTTTCGCTTGATTATGTCCATGCTTTGTCTCCAAGCCTATATACCTGAAACTTAAGGGTTTTCATCAGATTTTGAGACAAAATATGCATTTGAGGACACTAATTCTATAAAAATATAGCCCTAAATGAGTCCAATTTGTGGACTCATCAAAAACCAAATCTTAAAAGCTCTAAGTTCTACAATAAAAAACACAGGAAAAACTTTCAAAACTCTAAGAAAAACTCAAAACTCACGGAACTCTCGAAACTCTCCATTAAAATCTACTTTTCTGTTTTTCAAATTTCAATATATATTTTCACAGATTTTTGCCTTCAGGACCATTAGGTGAAGTAAGTCGAGTATCGCCAACCGAGTCGGCGACACACTTTTTGCTAGCTTCCATCGCCGGTTTGCCTCGACTCTTTATCCTTATGGTTCTGTGACTTTAGGTGATCAGAATTGAGGTCACCAATCCGTTCGGCAGTTTGCCGACTGGCCATTTCCATCACCAAGTAGGTTCTTCACTAGGTCTGGCACGCTAGAACCTTAGGCGAGCTGAAGAGCCACTCGACGAGTGGTCTTGGAGATCACCAGGATTACCTTCCTTCAACTTCTTTAGATTTTTTGCTCCTTTTTGCCTGGTAATGTCCTTGCCTTGCTCCTTAGCCTTCATTGCTGCAAATCAACACTTTAACATTAGTCCAGAGCATAAATTAGGCAGTGAGGACACTAAAACAATGAAAACAAAGCCCTAGATGAGTTAAAATCTCAGACTCCTTAGTCTCCTACACCGAAAAGGGTTGTCCTACATGCCAAAGTAAGGACCATGAACTTCTAGCTTAAGTGGATCCACTAGCTAATATCTATATAGACAATCATTCGATGGGGGCACATAACTAAGGGATAAGGAGATTGCTTCTAGAAATCCGGCCTCTACTAACGGGAGAGATTCCATCGTGACAATTCTCTAAATCTTGAGAAGTTTAAGAATTTAAAAAAAATATTCAGAAGCATATATTTACATCACAAGAGAAATTGTTAACAAAAATAAATAAAATTAGACTACATCATGTTAACTTTATATATTGGAACATTACATACTACTTTATATACTAAGAAAAAAACATTATATCATCAGAATTATTTTCCTCAAGTACCCGAGGTTAAGGAATGTACCCTCTTATGATAGAATAATTTACTTCATTAGAATAGTGGTACCTCAAATTCCGTTAAATTTCGAACTCACTCAACGACAACAAATCACAAGAAATTTTTTAAAATGCAAGAAGAAGAATAGTAGAAGATTAAAACAATGGTGGTTGAAAAATGAGAGGAAACTCCTCTATTTATAGTCAATAAAGGGTAGTATGATCAAGTGTTTTTTGTGTCTTATATGAAAAGTCATGACCTTCCAAGAAGTCACAACCCTTTGGAAAAGTCACAACTTATTAAAAAATTCACAACCATTTGGAAAAGTCACAACTCTTTGGAAAAGTCACAACTCATAGAAAAATCACAACCCTTTGAAAAAAGTCACAACTCATCGAAAAAGTCACAATCTAAGTTAGAGATATTATAGTAATTTATCATTCAAGTTAGGAGTTCATGCTTTTAAGGTAACTAGTTTTTTGATACATGCATTGCTCGTGATTACCAATTCCAAAATTATATGTTATAGTAAATAGTATTGTTTATTTAAACGATGATTTGAATAATAAGCTTAGCAAAAAATACTATTACACATTCTTTTGTGAATGTTCAACGTGAATCATCATATATATCTCATATTCGCGCAAACATATGAAGACGGTCAATGAAAAAATTTATTAGGTAAATGCAATAATGTATATATTTATTTCAATTTGATGAGGTGCAATCATGTAATTAGTCTTATCTCACTAATATTACCTTATAGACAATATTTGCTTTGTATTTTTCTTGTCATCTAACCAGATGTGCTTTGCATGTGTATTTCACGTTAAATTATTTAGATGTCATATGAACATGTGAAGAGAACAACTATATTTTATATATTCACATATTTTCGCTTTGTTGTATTTTTTTTATGAAAAAAAAAAACTCGAAACATTTTAAAATAATATATTTTGAAGTTAGAAGATCTTGTTAACTTTATTAATACATTTGTGACATATATAATACTTTAATTTAAATACAAATACCTAGCCAAATATAAATATATATTTGCATTAATGGAAATATTTATCTCATAAAATTAAATATTAAATAAATAATATAAACTAAACTAATACAAACTTCAACTGGCGTTATTATAGGTCATGTGAACTTTTCTTCATCTAAAATACTGAAATATTAAGAAATAGTAAATAGGTAAAACAAAAGGGCAATGTTTATATAGTAATAACTATTTTGAAGTAACTTAATTAGAGTCTAAATCACATAAGTAGCCTTGATAAATAAAGTCATTTTTTTGTCTTGAGCATCAAAAACAAATTGTGACAATTCTCTAAATTTTGAAAAAGATATTCGGAAGCATATATCTGCATCACAAGAGAAATTGTTAACAAAAACAAATGAATTTAGACTACATGTTAACTTCATATATTGAAACATTACATACTAATGTATATATTAAGCAAAAAAATAATTATTATATCATCAAAATTATTTTCCTCAAGTACTCGAGGTTATGTAATATACCCTCTTAGGATAGAATGACTTACTTCATTAGAATAGTGGTACCTCATATTCCGCTAAACTTCGAACTCACTCAACGATAATAAATCACACAAAAAATATTAAAATGTAAGAAGAAGAAGAGCAGAAGATTAAAAAAACTGTGGTTGAAAAATGAGAAGAAGCCCCCTTATTTATAGTCAACAAAAGGTAGTATGAACAAATGTTTTTTGTGTCTTATCTGAAAAGTCATGACCTTTTCGAGAAGTCACAACCCTTTGGACAAGTCACAACTTATTAAAAAAATCACAACTTATTGAAAAAATCACAACTCTTTGGAAAAGTCACAACTCATAAAAAAATCACAACCCTTCGAAAAAGTCACAACTTATCAAATAAGTCACAACTCATCAAAAAAGCCACAACCTAAGTTAGGGATATTATAGTTCATGCTTTTAAGGTAATATAGATATAGATAATCAAGAGAACCCATGATAGTTGAAGAAAATCCTAACTCAATTGGGGATAACTTTGAAAATAGAGGAATTTGGGAACTCCATGATGGAAGGAATCCATGGATGAAAACTATCATACCTCAAAGCCAATTACTTATCTTCGTCTTCAATGGAGGAATTGAGACTTGACTTGAAACCCTAGGTTGAATCCTTTTTCTTCAAGCTTTCTAGAGAGAGAAATATTTGAGGGTTCTTCTTTTTGGTGAATTTGGAGAGAATGAAGTGAATGAACTAATTTGGGGTTGGAATAACTTATATAGGGGTCTTAGTGAAGGGTAAAACGACGTAGTATAGAGATAAAATAATTAGGAAAAGACCCAATTGCCCTTAAACTTAACTGCTAGCCCACTACTTACGGCCACGACTAATAGACTGTGGACAGAACAACGGTCCGTCCTACACGACCGTTGTTCATGGTCAGAAATAGGATTTTGGGCCATTGAACCATAGACCATGGTCTGACTAACGGTCTGTTGGTCAGGCCGTGGTCTTGGGCCTTCAAGGTATGTTCGGGGAGTGCCATCTATGGACCACACCTACGGTCTGTAGTTCCATCCACAGGTCGTGGGTGGCCTGCGTTGGTTAGCTCCTACAGCTTCTGAAAAATGTTGTCTTACCCTCTTTCAGATCCTGGTATTACAATATCTCTCCTTTGGGATCATTCGTCCTCGAATGAGATTCAAGTTAGTACTAAAAGGGTAGGAGAGGAACTAACAACTCAACCATCAATGCAACTTCAACTAAATGCATATAACCAAGGAGGAACTATCGATTCAAAGCTAGGACGTAATCAAAACACATAAAAGGGTGGAACTACTGTAACAGACCATCATGCATGCAATACACATATCCGGAGAGGAAACAACTCCAAGCTAACATCTAAGAGGAAACATTAACTCCAAGCTAAAAAAATACTCAAATGCATATATCTGAAGAGGAAATATCAACTACAAGCCAAAGACATGCTCACAAGATCTGGTGGCTCTTGGGTGAATGAATACCGCGAACTATGAGCTTCTTACAAGATCTGTTCCCTTATGTCATCAACATTCGGAACACGCAAACGACCTTGATATCTAAGGACACCATCTCCCCCAGGGAGAAAGCCTCAATGGATTTCTTAAGCATCGCTTCCTTTAAGTCAACGAAAATTGGACCAAGACCTTGCTTGACTTTCACATTCGCCACTAAAGACTATTCAGAACCATTGTGGACCATAACACCACCTTTGGTATAGTCCACTAACCGAACACCCAATTGGGCCAATCTATGAACATCTCGAACCAACTTTTTCTTTTCTCCTTCAATATGAGCAACATTTCCCATGGATAACCGACTAAGAGCATCCGCCACACCATTTGTCTAACCGGGGTGATAGAGAACACTCATGTCATAATTTTTCAATAACTCAAGCAACCTTCTTTGACGAAGATTTAGATCCTTTTGATAAAACACATATTGCAAACTCTTGTGGTCGGTAAACACATCTACATAAACACCATACAAATAATGCCTCCAAATCTTTAAGGCAAAAACAACGACAACTAGTTCTAGGTCATGGGTAGGATAATTCTTCTCATGAATCTTAAGTTGCCTTGAGGCATAGACAATCACTTTCTCATTCTGCATAAGCACACACCCTAACCCAATTCTCGAGGCATCACAATAAATAACAAAACCATCCGTCCCTTCCGATAAAGTCAACATCGGAGTAGAAGTAAGTCTATCCTTCAATTCTTGAAAACTCTTCTCACATGCCTCGGACCATATGAACTCAACCTTCTTAAGTCAAAGTTGTCAAAGGAAAGGCAATTGAAGAGAACCCTCAACAAACCTCTGTAATAACCAGCCAAACCAAATAAACTTCAAATATCTAAAGGGTCTGTTTGGGGAGTGCCATCCACGGACCACACCTACGGTCCATGGTCCCATCCACATGCCGTGGGTGGCCTGCGTTGGTTGGATCCTGCAGCTTCTGAAAAATGTTGTCTTACCCTATTTCGGATCCTGGGTGTTACAAATTTTTTCAACCTCCTACACTTCAAAGGATGTGAAATCTTCTTGGATGTATGAACATCAATATTATAAGTCATTTCCTTAAAAATATTAGTGAGTTCTTTAACACAACTAATAAAATAATCATGTTGTTGCTCACATCCTTCGCATCGACAAAAAGAGTATTTGATGTTAGAAGAGGAAGAAGCACCAACAAAAGATTGAGCTGTTGCCATAGATAAAGCTTTTTGTGTCATTTTATCAACAAGGTATATAAAAAAAGGTTGAGAGTTTACAATTAATTATAAGATAATAATGATTAGCAATTTATACTTATGTTGACACACATGAACATTCTGTTGCCACAGATGTACCTTTTGTTGACACAGATGAATCTTCTATTTCAGTATATGGGTAACCTGTTACTACAGATGACCATCATGTTGCTCTAACACATAGGTGACATGTTCCAACATATGATAACTATGCTGGAATATGTACCAACAGATCACGAATATTTTGCAACATACAACACTCCTTTCAACAAATGAAATATATGTTGGACTGTTAAACAAGACGACTGTATTTCTAAAATTATATGAACAAAATGGTCACAAAAACGACTTTTCAATGAACAACAACAATACATATACATTTCCTCAATATTAGGGTTTTTTTTGTGTTAGTCGATTTTCTTTCAAAAACAAATAAATAGTAGGTACTTGTATTTTATAAAAGTTTAGAAAGTCTGGAAAATATTAATTTGGTCCCAGATTAACTTAATTACATTTTTAAATAGGTTTAACCCCCTTTTGTTTTAATCAAAAGTGTCACAAAAAACAAAATCAACCCTTATTTAACAACTTTTATTCAATTTTGTCGAGAAACTAAAGGTAAAGTTGAAGGGTAAAGACCCAGTTCTCGTCTCAAAACCCCTAAAATCAACACCATGTCTCAGATGATCAATTTCAACAAAGCTCTTCTGAGATTCTCCAGGAACTTCTAGTTCCTCATGCCGCCATCGTCCCTTCTACTTTTGATCTTTTTAATAGAAATTTCATGGTCGAGTTTGGAGCTATGTACAGTCACCATTGATCTCTTCGAATCTCTCTGTTTGGTTAGATCTTTTGCTTATATCCAGCTCGAATTTTTTGTGTTTTTTCCGGAGTAAAACATATTAAAATTATTTTACATGAAATTTCCTCTTTTCAAATGGTATTGATTCCTGAATTAGGGTTATCTTTGCTATTAAGATTGTTTCACAGAGATTAAACATTTCCAATTTACTCTACTCAATTTTTGATCTACCTTGTTATTGAAAGTTTGGTGCGAATTTGGTGGGGTGGGGGGGTGGGTTTCAACATTATCAAGGATATTGTGGGAGCTTGCACAAAAAAGTTGCACTTCTCCACAGAAAACTGTTCAATGGGAAAAACAACAAAAATTATCAGAGGTAATAAGGATTGCTTATTGAATTCTGGTTGTGTTTTAACTACAACAGGACATGATTTACGATATAAAATTAGTCCACCAACAGACATTTAGTCACTAGAAGTTAAATCAAAGTTATATACGAGATTATTTACACTAAAAGATTCGAAATTCATGATATGAGGTCAAAGAATTATTTAGAAATTTAAGGGTCTAACCTAGTGTTTTAACTACAGTAGTGAACTCTTTTTTTCCAGCCTTTCTTGTTGCTATTTACTTTTTCTTGTGTTTGTGTATCTTTTTATTGCTTGAAAGCTTATGAGCATTTGCATTATAGCAGTTAATTTATAAAATTGTCTTCCTTTATTCTGTATGGTGATAATTAAGGTTCCTTGTTCAAGAATCTCCTGGTTCTTCCGTTCCAATATTATTATGCTCTTTTGTTTTTGTTATATTGATTAAAAGAAGTTCATGTGTGCTATGAAAGAGTATGAGATTAAATGTTTCTTCCAGGTTTAAAATATACACATTTGTACAGAAAAATAACTAGTTTCATAGTTGGTTCATTGATTGTTTATGCATTTATGATTGAAATCTAAAAATTACTATATATATTTGCACTCCAAGAATATATTACTTGTTGAGGAAAAGAGCATATATTCCTTGGTTTTCGGTTGCTCTACTTTACTCGAGGTCTTTTTTATTTACAGTTGTACCACTACTTTATGACAATTTTTCTCTTTAATTTTGGACTGTCTAGTTTTGTCTAGTCTAAATCGGAAGGGAAGGGGAAGGGGAAGAGAAGAAAAGTATGCTGCGAGTTCCCGTTTCCACTCCAAGCAGTGGAGAAATGGAGCATAACAACACACACCAGTTGAGGTCTCGGTCCCACCACCAGTTTCATCCCTCTCGACCTGCCATCCTTGATCTCTTCAATTTATACTTAGGACTGGTAATCAATTTTAATTTCAAACCCCCTTCTTCCGTACATATTATTTTCTTCTTCAATTTTTTTTCTATTTGGCAGAAAAATTCTGGACAAAAATCAGATGATTCTATCAGAGAACCACCGTAAGTCTACTCTTTTTGTTCGAAATAACCTCTTCTTTTATTAATGTTAAACTTAACTTACTGAACGTCATTAATATCTTTTCTAATTCTAAAAATATCTGTTATACTTTATTATCATTTTCAATACTCTTATTTAAACATGTATCAGCAATTGATTTCAACACATAATTCTTATCAGCTATTTACATTGAGTTAATCCGAATGGCTCTATAGCCTTATGAAGTTATGTTTTATTCCACTCTGTAACAAGCGTAATGGGATCTTTACTTAAATGCTTCACTTCTCCTTTCATTTCAAACTTGTGCTTTATGATGCCAAAAGTCTTATGTTTCATTGCACTGACTCAAAGAAAGAAAAAAGAAAGTCTTATGATTCGTTAGAGATATACAGGAACAAGACACAGAAGAGAGTAACTGCTCTTAACAGAGAGTTTCCTCCACGAAATGAGCAATTTCTCTTAGATTTTGGACAGCTACAGAACCAGTTTACTGTAAGTTTTTCACTTGGAAATGTTACATCTTTGCTTTCGTTTATCTTCTGTGTAATGACACATGCTTCTTCTTTTGTCTGACATGTTATTCCAGGACAAGGAACAGCTAAGTGCAGTGGCAGAATCTGTTCTTATTTCTCTCATTATTCATTGCAGTAGTCACGCACCTCGTGCAGAATTTATTCTATTTGCCATATGCAGTTTGTCTAGTATAGGATTCATAAACTGGGATACTTTCTTGCCTTCTCTTCTTTCCTCCGTTTCATCAACTGAGATATCCGCTAGCCAGGCTAATCTACCATCTGGTGCTGTCTCTTCTGCTAATTTAACATCTGGATTGCTCCCTCCTTCCACCACAGTAGCGAGTACCTCCATTTTTCACTCAACAAATCCTGCATCTCCTTTGCCCACTGTCCATGGTATTGGGTCCCCTCTTCATTCAGCAGCTGAACCCTCATCTTCTGCTGCTTTGTCTCCCATGAAGTCTTCTGATGTTAATGGTACTAGCCAACAGTCTATTGCAAAAGTGAATTTGTTGTCAAAGGATAATGCTACAAGCAGTCTGCGTCAGTTATGTTGCAAAATTATTTTAACTGGTCTAGATTCTAATCTTAAGCCAGTAACACATGCCGAAGTTTTCCACCATATGTTGAATTGGTTGATTAATTGGGACCAAAAGTTACATGGTGTTGATGAATTAGACAGTATGAAATATTGGAAACCAGATAAGGCCCTAATTAAGTGGCTACATAGTTGTTTAGATGTTATTTGGTTGCTGGTTGAGAATGATAAATGCCGCATACCGTTTTATGAACTTCTCCGGAGTGGGTTGCAGTTTTTAGAAAATATACCAGATGATGAAGCTCTGTTCACTCTTATTTTGGAGATCCATCGGAGGCGAGATATGATGGCTATGCATATGCAAATGTTGGATCAGCACCTTCACTGCCCTACATTTGGGACCCCTCGACTTCTTCCTCAAGCCACTACAAATTCGTCTGGTGAAGCAGTTGCTAACATGAGATATTCACCAATTACATATTCTAGTGTGCTTGGGGAACCATTGCATGGAGAGGTATGTATATGTGATATTATTAGAACCATGTTAAAATATCATGTACAAGCATACTGATAAAATGTGTAAATAGGAATCTGTTGCTTGAGAAAAAAGGAGCAGGTAAGACATCTTCCAGACTGAAAGAACATTTTAGCATCAAATTTTGGCAGTCCTCTTGGTCTCCTTGACATCAACAATAATATATGTTCTATGTATGATACCAATTCAAGTACAACTATGCTTTGTGCCCCACTTTAGTCTAGGAAGAATAATGCCTGTTAGTCTATGAAGAATAATGCCCATTTTGGTCTTGTATGATACTTATCCAAAAAAAAGAAAGATCTAGAACATCACTGCCGTGCTTTATTGCTTAAGCTTATTAAAAACACTGGCTTAATACATTTACCAATGCCAAAGTTTGGTTAAATTAGTCATGGACCTGTTACTTATCGAAAATAAAAAGATAAAAAATAAAGGAACTCTTGTGGAGGAATGCAGAAGCGTGGCAAATTTAATTGCTTTTCAATCAATTACTTCCGATTTTAATGGCTATTGCCAGTAAGAGTTGGGCAGTTTGGAAGATTATGATATGAATTCTAGTGACTAGTAGTATATTAAGGGATTTTTTGCTAGTGTTACTAAACCTAGAAAATGTTGCAGGATTCTGATTCTAAATTGTATTTGTGTTGTTGCTCATAACACATAGACAATTATAGTATTCCGGTGGTTTTGCCTAAACCAATGGATTGGGGCAGCTATTACTTTAAGTTTGATTTTTCGCTTGTGATGTTTAGACGATTTGCTTACAATTTTTAAATCTTGAGTTCAAAGGGCTCTGATGTCCTAAAAATGAATGTACGTTGGGTAAAGGGATAGTCTTGGTTTTGATTGTGGGATTTTGGATTATAGAAATGACTTTGATGGTAGTTTGTGGAGGTCGGGCTGGAGTATCTGGTCCGTTCTATGGTGATTAAAGCCCATGTCTAATGCCTTTTTTTATGTGGTTGGCTATGGGTGAGATAAATTCTTCCTCATGCTCTGGCCATTTCTGATTCTTTAATTGATTTGGTAGAGTCTTCCTTATCTAGTTCTCTTTAGTTGATTGGGTGGAGTCTTTCGTTTCCTAGTCCAGTGGTTCTCTTTAGGACTTCCTGCGATTATTTCCTTGAATTTATTAAATCTGAACCTTACCATCTAGGTCATACTCCTATTAAACCTGATAAATGGTGGCCCTGAGCAAACAGAGACGATCTAATCATCCTATCTTCAGCTCATGGATGCCTTAATTTATGTTCCCATGTTTTTGATAATTTTTTTCACGAACTTTGACACCAGCTTCAAGTTTTTAAGTGTTTTTTGGGATGAAACTTAACATGACCAATTTTTTTCGTTTAATCGGTAAAATAAGAAGTATAGTTGATGTAAAATAAGCAGCATGAAGAGAAAGTTATTACAGGTTGCATCTAAAAAAAAGAGTAAGGACTTCACAAAAATTGTAGTGAACTAACATAGCGTCTATCTCTAACACATGCCGATCCCATACTGCACGAAAAACTATGCAAGGATATACAATTGAGTTTTAGTTTAACTACCATCTTTCTTGTCTTCGAAAACTATCACATTTCATTCCTTCAAGAGACCCGACCAAAAAGCTGATGAGATTGAATTGCATGTTTTCGAAGAGGACTTGGTAAAACCTATCTTTTGCCAAGCTAGGAGAAAATCTCCTGGCATGCACCACTGGTTGTTCAAGATATTAAAGAAGCTCCAGATGTTGGAAGAGAACCTGCAATTGAGGAATAAATGATTTATATCTTCTTGCAAACCGAGGGTTTACCCGCAGCTTTTGTCCATGAATCCTCTTTCACTTGGTTACGGGACTAGAGCGAATTGTCTCTTGTGCTACGGTCTAATATATGTGTCAAAGAGCGGATTCTCTTGCGGCAGATACGGGGCATGCCCCTGAGCCGGTCGGTAAGTGCATCCTATTCCTATTAAGCGGGGCGGCAATTGCTAAATAAAAAGGTGGCGCCATTCCCGCTAAACCTCATTCTTGCAACGAGAGCATCAGTTGCATAATGAAAGACCTCTCTTTTATAGATTATGCATTGTGAGGCACTTGCCGTGAACTACGAGCCAGAAGCAGCGTTTAACCTTGTACAGGGCATAGCTCTTCCAGATTGTTTTCCAAGGTCAAGGATCCAAGCCTTGGGATGGGTATTTGTTATATTTATGTAGATGGAGCTATTCAGTATAGATTGTATAGTTGCTTGTAGTATTCATGGCCTCCCAATTGCCATCTCAATAACTCTTAAGGAGATTCCTTTTACGGTAGCTGTTGATACTTGTTGAAAGTTTGAGAAGCTTCTAGTTGATTACAAAGTATTTTCTCTATTGATTCAGTCTTTTTTACTCTGTTACTGCTATCTACTATGTAACCTTGTTTCACATACCTAGTGGTATACTTTCCTGGCCAATTAATAGTTCTATGTATAGTCCTTGTTTGGTACCTTTGGGCTTATTGTTGCACGTAACTGGAAGTGTTTAGATGATAAGTTCTTTTCAATTGAGGGGACTTATTTTGTTAGTTGCTTTCGTTTGTCCATCTTAAGTTATCTGCTATTTATCCTTGTTAGAGTTTAGAAGAGCTGCTGGCATCACATGAGGAGGGATTTTTTATTTTGCAAGGCATGGGTGATTTTGGGCTGGGGTGGGGGGTGGGGGTGGGGGTGGGGTAGGGGGAATGGGCGACTTGTGTTGAACTTAGACGGGCTAAATGGGTTGTATGCAGTGGTGGATCTAGGAGGAGGTGAGGGTGTTCAGCCGAATCCCCTTGGCATAAAGTTATACGGTACATATAAGGTCTTTTTAAAATTTTTAGTGTAGATATATAGATTTTGAATCTCCTAAACACAAGACTAGAGGTTGACTTTGTGATTTAGTGAGTTCAAAATTCACCTTGATGTTCCAAGTTCAAATTCTAGGCGCTATATTTTTTTTGAACCCCCTTAGTGAAATCCTGGACCCGCAGCAGTGGAACAAAATTTAAGCCATACAAAACAACTTTTATGATAAAATTTGGGAACCAATGGCGACCTCTACCAGTTAATTTGCATACACATGAATCAATGTTGAGCATCTCCACATGTCAATTTGGATGCTTTTTAATGTAGAAATTACCGCAGGTATCCACTTTTATAGGTGCTATTTAAAAACTAGCCAATCTTTTCAAAATATTAAATTTTAGCCCGAAGAGGACAAACATCAAGCCAAACCAGTGCTTCTTCTCCTTCTCCTTCTTCTTAGCACAATCTGCCATATCATAAGATGGTCTAAGCTGTCATTTGTTTTCACTTAATGCATGTCTAAATCTGAATAATTCAGATTTTGTCTTTAGGTGTGTTTGTTTTCTAGGTCTGGATTTTTCGGATCTAAATCATTAAGTATTTTTTTTTTTTTACAACCATTTATAGTCTGAGCAGATACGAATTATTAAGACCTATAACAAAGTCTTCATATCATTAAGATGCTATTCATTCAAGAATTTCTGCAAAGTTGACATTTCACTACTCCATCCTCTTTTACCTAACAACAATCACTGCTGCCGCTCACCATAATCAACTACCATCGATGCCCATAATTATCAACTACCACCACCCATCATCCACCAACCACGGCCATCATCATCATCCAAAACCACCAGCAACATCAACCAACACAACGCCACTACCATTGGCCATTGTTTATAATCACCACCACCAACCACAATTACTACAACTTTTTATTTTTTGGCTTAAAAGTCATTTAAATTTGACTTAAAAGCTACTTTTTTTTAAGCCAATCCAAACGGGCTCTAATCTTACTATTCGATGTATATTTAGATTTAGGCATTATAATATCAATAAAAACAAATAGGGACTGAATAAGTTTGTAATGAAAGGAGACCAATAATTATGTTTTAAAAAAATAATTAAAGAAAATGAATGTGAAAAGACTAATGCAAAAGCTCGTGTAGTAAACAACTTTTCTTAATCTGAGAGTTCTATAGTGCACAAAAGAATTGAGAAATTAACGCAATTGCACAATAATCAACTTTGCACCATAATCAACATTGAAGAAGACTTTGCACCGTAATCGTGTATACGCGCACTTATTTGGTTCTCGTTAAATTATTTATACATATTTAGTAGACTTTTAATACAAATATAGGGTTTAGGCCAAAGCTACTGGATTTTGCCGAACGAGTAACCAGAACTATAGCTCTGCCCCGGCTGCCAGTGGTGCATGGGTCAGGCTGCGCACATTTTGACTAGTCCATCAGGAACCTGCTACTTCCTAGAAGCACATGTACCGGTCAACTTTTCCTACATGCTTAGGCATATTGGAATAAATATCTTAGTGTGTTGGTCTCTATTGGGTGTGGTTTTGGAGTCAGATTATTCGTAGCTTAAGGTAATAAGGAGATAGTATACGCTGCCTCCATATAGACTGTATGCTATAGTTATTGTCACCCATTCAAGTCCTTGCAAGTGACGTGTATTCATTATTATCTTTAGAATGGGGGTTGTAGGTGTTACCCAGAAATCCAGTTACTACTCGTTATTTACTGAGCTGAGCCTTATTGTTCATATTTGAGGCACATTCATGGATGCTGAGCTGCTTATCTCAGTTCAGAAGTGCTGCACACGAGGTGTTTGACCAAGAGATGAAGTATGTAACTTGGGCTCAAAGGCAGGTTGAATCTGCATAAAATTATTATAGGATAGCTAATGATGTTCTTATATAAAAAAGGCTATAGCATATGATGCCCATATTAGTCTTCTCTATTTCCTTGTGCTAATGTATATATGTATATGGGACAGACAGTATACAGGCCAGAACTTTATTTATCTTACATGGACCAGTTGTTTTATGTAGACACTCTCATGCTCGTGCAAAAGCTGATCTATAATACCTTTGTTTTATAGTTAAAAATTATTTTTGTTGTTTAAATGTACTTGCATTTATTTGGAAAATAGGATCTTGCAGCTTCCATTCAAAAAGGAAGCCTGGATTGGGAGCGAGCTTTGCGTTGTTTAAAGCATGCACTTCGGAACACTCCATCACCAGACTGGTGGAGACGTGTGCTTCTCGTGGCTCCCTGTCACAGGGTTCATGCCCAGGCTCCAACTCCGGGTGCTGTGTTTACATCGGAAATGGTTTGCGAGGCAGTTATTGAAAGAATTGTTGAATTATTGAAGTTGACTAATTCAGGCAATATTCTCAGACTTCAAACTCTGCTTGAGATTGTGTTACGAGTTGCCAATTTGTACATTTCTCAGTTTTCCCCTTTTCTTTCTTATAATGTTATTATTAATATAAGTAGTCGGGTACAGTATCTCCAGCATAGTGCTTTGGCTATGAGACTGAAATTCAATCTTCACTGCTGTGTGAATAATCTGATAGAAAAAAAAAAAAAAATGTTTTCTCAGTTGATTCAGAAAGCTCCATCCAAGGGCATGGCATAAAGGAAAATGCCGATGCTGAGGAAAATGATGTGTTATTATGGCAGGAGGACAGCAAAGGTGACTTCTCAGTCAAGTTTGCTTACAAGGCCCTCAACAGGACAGGGGGACAGGAGAAAGATTGGCCATGGAAGATGATATGGAAGCCAAAGGTGCCTTACAAAGTGAACTGCTTTACTTGGCTCTTGGCAAAAGAAGCTGTCCTAACACATGAGAACCTGAACAAGAGAGGTTATCAGTTGGCCCCTAGGTGTTATCTGTGTGGGGAGCAAGCTGAGACAGTCAACCATCTCTTGTTACATTGTAAATGGACAGAATAGCTATGGAGAATGTTCACTAGCCTGAAGGGGATCATGTGGGTGAAACCAGGATGTATTAGAGGAGTACTTGGTAGCTGGAACAGGGATGGAAATGTTACAAAGGAGGAGAGATGGAAGATTGTCCCAGCATGCATTTGGTGGTCAATCTAGAAAGAGAGAAACAATAGGAGCTTTCAAAATGTACAAAACAGTCTTTAGGATGTCAAAATGAAAAGTGTCTATCTCTATTTTACTTTTGGTGTAAACATAATTTATTAGCTCAAACAGAAGACATCTTTGATGTTCTAGATTGTTATTAGGCAACATATATAGTTTTGAGCTTTTGATAGATTGTAATACTTTTGAAGGGGAACTACACTTTTGGTTGTAGTATACCTGTGGATGTATCGAGTAAGGTTACTAGTTTTAAAAAAAAGGAAAATGCCGATGCTTTGAAAGAAAAGTAAACAAAGACACGAGTGTTTTTCTGAATTATTGTGCTATATGGCCTTAACTTGTCTAGCTTGACAATAAAATGTAATACGGGGGTGTTTGCTGTGGGTGAGAACTATGCGCCTGGATGCGTACTTCATTGAGAAAGATTGCGTGCATTCTTGGGTTACATAATATGTTCATTATCACATATTCTACTCGCTTAATTAGTATATTGTTGATATTAATGAGTTGCTCTATTTCCTAGTAAGTTGCTCTCCCCCTTTGTGATTGGCTTAGTTTGATAGTTTTAATGTACTCTCCTTACTTTCTGCAGAAATCAGTTGCTGGCAGGAGTGGCTTATATTCTCAGATATATTCTTTTTTCTCATGAAAAGTGGATGCGTTGATTTTGTGGAGTTCGTGGACAAATTAGTATTTCGACTTCAAGAGGGTGATCAACAAATACTTAGGACGAACCATGTTACGTGGTTACTTGCACAAATTATTCGGGTTGAACTAGTGATGAATGCTCTAAATACAGACTCAAGAAAGGTTTTCCATCTTGGATATAACTACTTTTTTACCTATAAGGAAGATATAAACTGATTGAACTTTAATATAATCGTTTTGGTAATGACCTTGATGTTTTAGCTGGTTAATTGCATTACTTTCATATTTATCCGTCTCTGATTTTCAAGAATTACTGGGAAAAGATGGTGGAGGGGAAAGGGGCCTCCACCGTTGGAAGGTTCGAGTCACCAAGGGGCAAGTGGGAAAAGCCACTGTTGGCTCCTTGGAAGGGGTGGGGGGTGGGGGTGGGGGTTGAGGTTGCCTATAATTTTAGAAGAAAATCCCCCATCCAGGTGCTGAACCAGAAATACGTCATTGCAGTTTCTTCTCCATGTTTAAAGCTTTGGTATATCAATCTTCTTGTATAGTTTTTGTTTCTTATTTTCTTTTCCTGTTTTTCATGAAGATATAAGTTATTAAATTATGTTTTTGGTGTCATAGCCTATCGTTGTATGTTTTTGTGATTTTCACAATTTGCTGTTAGGTGGAGACGACCAGAAAAATTCTTTCGTTCCATAAAGAGGAGAAAAGCTCTGATCCCAATAATCCTCAAAGTATCCTACTTGATTTCATTAGCAGTTGTCAGAATTTGCGCATTTGGACACTAAATACAGCAACAAGAGAATACCTGAATAACGAGCAGCTACAAAAGGGAAAGCAAATTGATGAATGGTGGAGACAAGTTAACAAAGGTAATCATTTCATTAAACTGCATGGGTGGCTCAACAATATGTGTTGCCTAAAACAATACTTCAATGAGAAGCTTTAAGGTTTTTGTAGAAAAAGAGAAAAGAACACTTAACATATATAATTTCATTTGAAGTCTATTTTTCTAATTTTTTTATGTTCTAAGTTATGAAGAAATAACTTTAATAGGTCTCTTCTAGCATTTCTTTTCCAATTTCTAATATATCTAATCCTCTTAATCTCTCTTCAAACATTCCAAATTTTTAATTTTGGATTTTTCTTATTTGTTGAGAAGTTATCAAGGGCTTCAGGCTTCTTTTTGGGATTGTATTAAAGTTTCAATCCTTCTCTCTCTATCTTTTTTTTTAAGTTTTGAGTAAGTTCAATAGAGTGCTGTTAGACTGGCTTTGTTATGGGGCAGAGTGTTGGCCAATTAAGAAATCCTAGGTACAAAAAATGCAAATGGCAGAAATGAGGATGTTGAAATGGATGTGTGGGCATATTAGGAGCGATATGATTAGGAATGAGGATATTCAGGAGAAAGTGGGAATGACCTTCGTGTGGACTAGATGAGGGAACATAGACAAAGATGGTTTGGGCATTGGAAGAAGGGATGTGTAGATGGCCCAATGAGGAGGTGTGAGAGATTGAATATAGTGGGTCGAGGAGAGGCAGAGGTAGGGCAGATGTAGGTCAAAGAATTATTTGGGGAGGTGATTAAATAACATATGACGCATCTTCAGCTTATTGAAGACATGACCTTAGATAGTAGGGTATGGAGGTTAGTCGGTAGTTAAGAGTTGTCCTATTAATAGCGTATTCATGTATTTGGTTTGGTGGTAGTATAGAGTATCGTGTCGGTTGTAGTATTAGCTTATTCGTGTAGTCTTTTGGCTTTTAGTATTTGGTATAATCAGTGGTTTATTTTTTTTGAAAATGGTAATTGTTTCTATTTTTGTAGAATAGTACATAGGTTGTATTGGAAACAATATTGACATAAGGAGCTCTAATAATACTGGCCTATCCCTATAATGAGTCTAAAACATCAATGTTAGTGAGCGTATCATTAGAGTAAATCTGATTACACCAAAAACACAGAGTCCAAATGCAATTCAGTTTGACTTGTTGCATACTACTCTCCTTGTTATCAAAAACGCTTATGGTTCCTCTCTTTCCATATTGTCCAGCAAATAGTGGTAGTGTCTTTTGCTTGTGTCCCTGCTTCTTCCCAGCTATATAGAGCCTCTGACTGAGCCCCACATATTCTTATTATCATTTGGGTACTCCCAAAGCCACTTCATCCTCAAAGCTTTGCTCTGGTTCTTTATGTACTTGATCCTCAGACCCCCAACTCGCTTTTCAGTGATCACAGTTTTCCATTTGACGAAGTGATACCCTTTCCTTTCCTTGTTCCCTTGCCACAAAAATTTCTCCAAATGCTATCCAACATATTGATGAATCCTGTTAGGATAGGAAATAATGACTTCATATATGTTGGAAGTGCATCACACTTCTCAGTCACCCCATCCCAAATTTCCATAGACTTGGATTTTGCCCCCAAAGGCTTTCCCAAGTATGTGGTTAGGAGGACACCGACTTCACCTTCAAGTATTGACTTCAAAATTTCCATGCTTGGTACTTCATTTACGGGATACATAAAGCTTTTCCTCCAGTTGACATGTAGCCCAGACATACCTTCAAAAATAACTAGAATTAGTCTCAGTATTTTAAGGTGGTCTTCCTCAGCATCATAAATGATCAGGGTGTCATCGGCATGTTGTAGATAAGTGATCTCTAGACTTTTTCTTCTAGCTCTAGCAACTTCAAAACCTCTCAGCCACCCTTCACGACTTGCATTCTTGATCATATTGTTGAGTCCCTCCATGACTAGTATGAAAAGGAAGGGTGATAGGGGATCATCCTGCCTTAGATCTCTCTGTGACCTAGAATATCATGTTGGAGAGCCATTTACCAAATATTAAGAAGTTCACAGAACATATGCAAAATTTAACCCACTGTCTCCATTTGTGACCAAAACCCATCTTCTCTAGCATACCCATAAGAAAGTCCCAATTGAAATGGTCATATATTTCTCAATGTCTAATTTGCATAGAATTCTTGGTTTTTTTGTGACCAACTTGGAATCTGTAGCTTCATTAGCTATGAGGACCCGCATCCATTATCTGCCTCCCTTTAATAAAAGCTAATTATTGTGAATCAACAAGGTTGGACATCACTTTTTTCAGCCTTTCAGTAAGCACTTTGAGAAGATCTTATACGTACGGCCTATCAAGCTAATAGGTCTAAAGTCCCTCAATTATTTTGCACCTTTCTTCTTTGGGATTAGGGCTATGAATGTAGAATTTAGACTTCTTTCAAACCTCCCTTGTTATGGAAGTCCTGAAAAGTCTCCATTATGTCACCTATCACCACCTCTTAGCATTTGGTGTAAAACCTCATAGTAAAGCCATATGGTCCTGGTGCTGCTTTAAACACCTTAAAACTTTTTCCTCATTAAAGCTTCTTTCAAGATCCTCTGTTTCCTCCTTGTTCAACCTTGGGCAGTTCAAAAAATTGTTGGTAGGTCTCCACTGCACCTTCTCTGTATAGAGTTTCTGATAGAACTCCACTATTTCCCCTTGGATTCTTTTTGGTTCTTGGACAATGTTCCCATGGACTAGCAGTTGGTCTATGTTGTTGTACCTCTTGTGTACATTAGCTATCTCATGGAAGAACTTGGTGTTCTTATCCCCTTTCTTTAACCAAATTGTCTTGATTTTTGCCTCCAGTAGATCCCCTCATTTTTTAATCAAATCCTCCAAGTTCAGAAGTAAACTTGCCTTTTCCATTGCCTTATCGTCTGTTAGACCTCGACCTCTATCAGTAGCAATGTTTTCCATAGCACCCAACTTTTCAAGTAAAGATTTCTTCTGTTGGCCAAGATTTTCTTGCTCGCTTCTGCTCCACTTCTTCAATTTGTGTTTCAAGGCTTTTAATTTGGATGCAAGGATGTAATCTGGTCTCCTAGTATAATCAAAAGAGTTCCACCATATCCTTACTCTGTCAATGACCTTCCATTCCTAACCACCAATTCTCAAACTTAAAATAACTCTTGCTCTTCTTCTAGGAACCACCTTGGAGTGTGATTGGGGAATGGTTAGACAATATTCTCTACATAGTGTATTGTTTCAAGTTGCTAAAAGCATCATCCCCTTCTTGAGATACCAGGTCCAGGACCTGTCAATTCTTGAAGCTATCAGGTGGTTATCCCCTTTGAACCCGGTGAACTTTGCACTTTCCAGTTGAAGATCAACTAGGTTTAGGTCCTCGATCAAATTAGAGAACTCCCTCAACCCTATTGTTCTCCTGATACAGTTCCTCTTTTCTGAAACATATCTAGCCTCATTAAAATCACCACAAATTGCGCACTTCTATCAAACCTCTGATAGAGCCAATTTCTTCCCAAACTAGTCTTCTTTCCACATAGCAATTTGTAGCATACACTCTTGTAATATGACATGAGAAATCCTGTACTTGTGATTCAAACTTCCAAGTTACAGGTAAGGTATATGTCATGTCCCTATCTCTAAAACTTCCGTTTTCACATTCTACTATCCCAAAGCATCATTATCTGCCCTCTTGTCCCATTAGCTTCCAAACATGCCATTTTGATCCATCTATCACCCCAATTCTGCATTACTAGCCCAGTAAGATCCCCCTCTAGTTTGGTTTCTTGAAGACAAATAATGTCGGCTTTCCAATCCCCCATAATGTTCATGACAACCCTCCGTTTTTCCCTACTATTCAAACCCCTTAGTTCCATGAGACAAGTTTAAATTGCATCAAGAAATATTTAGGAAGTTTCTCCCCGTATCTCTACACCCCCCCACTTTGGAACTTCACATCAAAAACTACTAAACTTTTCAATTCGTTAGAGCCTTTGCACCTTGTCTTCTTGCATACTGCTACAACTTCTTGGTGTCTGGCCCTGTCAACCTGTAATAACAGTTGCATGGCTTCCTCTTCATGACCTTGGAAATCAGCCCCCAACAATTTTCCCTGTTTGATCAAATTCTGTTTCACCCAAGCAGAAAGTTCTTTCTCTTTTTCTGTGATTAAAAGTTGCTGTTGCGTGCATAGTAGCTCTGCTTCTTGGACTTCACATTCTTCAATAGAGGTTGATGTTCTTTGGTCTTCAATATTGCATACCTCTTTTTCCTCCCTCCCAATCATCACCTCCCCAATTGGAACTTGCGCCTCTGATTCTCCCATATTTAGCATAGTCACGTCACCCAAAATACCTCTTGAATCAGCTGTTATCTCCTTCTTAGTGTTCTTTTCTGCTCCTTGCATTGTCTTTGGGCAGAACTGTGTTTCTTTATCTTGAAGAATCCAATTTTCTACTGAATTGGGCTGGGTGGAATTGGATATTCTATTAAAAATAAATGAATCTGTGGTTTATTATGTTTAGGTGATCACACCTTCTTGTTGTTATAGTTCCTTGCATATATGGTCCACATTGCTTTGCTGTTAGTTGTCATGTTTTTCCCCACTACCATTTTCTCGTTGAGTTATTGCTTTGATTTTGCTTGAGCTAAGGGTCTTTCAAAAACCTCTCTACGTCGGAGAGGTAGTGGTAAGGCCAGCATAAAATCACTCTTTTGCTTTATCTTTTTTAGAAGTTAGTTGGCAGTTTACTTTGGTATCTCTTACTTTATAGAGTTGTTTCTGTGATTTGGAAAAAGGTCAGGAAATATCAAAGATTAAAAGTGAAATTACATGTTATTCAAAAAGAAAGGTAAAAGAAAATGAAAATAATGTCGACCCATTGATGATGTTGGTTGCATCAGTAAACAAGGCAAGGAAAATATTGTTTTCATGTATGATTTAGGGATTCCAGACAAGACTATTTTGTTTCACAATTTATGCTCAATGATTTATTTTTTACTATGAAAATCTGTACATTTATCTTTAAAACACTATTTTTTTAAAAAAACAAATTAATATATAGGCGAAATGATCTGATGGACTCTTGTACTTGTATTGGTTTGTATCTGGACCCTTCTAGTTAACCCTATGCCAACAGAACCCTTAAACTCAATGAAACTCAGCATTTTAAACCCCCTGGCATTGTGTGAACTTCAAACGCTCAACAGAAATGACACGTCATTATCCTCGTCAGATTTTAAATGACACGTCATCATCCACGTTAGATTTTAAATGACACATCACTTATTTTTATTCTTTTTTAAATACAATCTTTTCTTCTTTTACATTCCATTCCTCCCTCATTCACCCTTGACCACCTCTCTCTCTCTCTCCATTTTTTACATTTAGATCTCATCACCACAACCTTCCATCTTCGCCATTATCACCACTTCCCTAAATCATAAAAATCACCTTTCTTTTCTATATTTTCATCATTCATAACTTCCGGTCGTATTTTCTTTACCACTTGTCCCTTACTTGAAACACCATAAACCTCTTTTCTCCATTAATGCCAACAAATCATCACTAAAATGCCTTAATATATCATAATATTTGTACACAATTTACACAACATACTCCATCTGATTTCTCAAAGGCATTTAACTATTTCTTTTTGCCTACCAAAATGATCAGATCTGTCACCTCACAAACTATAGCACAATTTCGATTATAATTTGGGGAGAAAAGAAAGTGAAAGAAAAGAGAAAAAGAAACTGGAGAGCGGCGGGAAATGGGAGAAAGAGAGAAATGGGAGTTTGGGTCAGTGGGGAAGAATGGTGTGAGTGATGGTAGAAAGAAAAAAGAAATGGGGAGGGGTGGGGTGGGGAAAAGAGGAAATAAGTGAATTAATTTTCTATCTTTTTTTTGGTCTTTTTATTCTATTTTTCTTTTAATTATTTTTGGTCTAAATTTTTACGTTGTTCTCTTTTTGTGCGTGAAGTCACGCATTTTCTCCAATTAAATAACTAAGTTGCCACATAAGCTTGGTCAATGGTCAGAGGGGTTTAATATGTTGAGTTTCATCGAGTTTAAGGGTTTAGTTGACAAATTGTTAAGTAGAAGGGTCCATAATACAAAGTGATACAAGTACAAGTGTCCATTAGACCATTTCGCCTAATATATATGAGTTTAAGTTAAGTAGTTAACTGCCAATGTAAACAACTTTTACGCCCTTAAATTATATTTACATGTAGCTGGTAACATATCTTTATGTAACGATTTCAAATATCACATTTGATGAGGTTTACATATAGATATCCATTAGATAACATAATTGTCTAAAAAATTTATTCATGCTGATGATAAAAATATAAATTTAATATATACAATATTAGGAAAATTTGGACCCCTAAAATTATGGTGCCTTCACCCTTTAACTGACACGTTAAACTATGTACAAATTTAAAACAAATTCCTTCATTTTGTGATTTTTTTTTTTAATGATTTCACAAATAAGGTGTTTTTTTTTTGATAACCGAGAAATCCGTCTGTGACCCGCCCTTTGGACCAATCACAGCCTTCTAAACTCGGTGGATAATGGGCCCGCCCCTCTACCCTTCTCCACTTAAATACCAGGCTTCGCTTTGCATGGTGTGGGGCTTGAACCTGCGACCTAAGCCACAAATCCTCCACCACTTAGCCACTTGAGCTAGGCCTTGGCGGCTTTCACAAATAGGGTGTTGACCATCAGCGTATCTATTGCCTCCCCTCCTCTTTTTGTCTGCTTCTGTTTTTTGGTAAGGTCTTCATTTCCTCTCTATTGGTCATTAGAATTTTTATGGTTTGTAACTAACTTCACCGAATCCACTAAAACAATGAAAATAGAAATGTTGTGCACAACAATTTACAAAAAAATAAAATAAATTAATGCCACTTATGTTGTTTCCAAGGTATCGTTTTGACCAATTAAGGTGTCAGACTTTTGGAGTTAGTCTGGTGGAAATCATGTTGCTATTGGGGTTATGTCTTCATGAATATTGATAAAGGTGTTTCTGTATAGGGGGATTGAAATCCAGTAGTATCAACAAAGAGTGGTGAGGTGATATCTCAACTCTCAAGTTAAGTTCAACCATTGAAGGAAGCAATTCCGTTTTGTTTGAATCCATAATGGAAGAAAAAGATGTATAAGGTGATATCAACTAGGTGGAATTAAGGCTTAGGCATGTTTGTAACTTGTAACCTCACATTAGGTCTAGTGTTGGGTAGGATTGTCCTTAGTCTTGTAGGATTTATGTTAGTGGAAAGTAGACTATATAGAGAAATTCTAGTCTTGAAGGGCCTAGTTAATTAATATTGGAATGAGATGGGCTCAAATGAGTGAGGATTCATGTACCGACCCCAATCTGCTTGGGATGAGGGTTTAGTTGTATTGTTATCTTAACATAGTTGGAGAAATAAAGAAGTAAAATATTATTAAATTATGTATTCTACATTATTATGCTGGGTCGTATTTATAGACACCATGTTACAATCCTTCTCCACATAGGACACTGTATACAATTCTATTTGGCATAATACATAAACGTGCCCATTAACTTGGATTCAGTTGACATCTATGCCCTCCAACTTTGAGTGTACACTTAAACTTGTATGTAGTTGAACAAGTAGACACACACGTTCTACATGACAATTCGCGTGAGATACTAAGACACGTGTGCCTACTTGTTTAATTTTATATAAGTTTATGTGCCTACTTGTGCACATCCAAAGTTGGAGGGAGTAGATGCCAATTGAGACCAAGTTAAAGGGCACGTTTATGTATTATGCCATTCTATTTTTATTCCTATTCTAGCTCTCCCTCTCAAGATACAAGTCATATGCACCAATTTTGTTACCAATGTGATAAATATGAGGACTAGTGAGAGATCTACATGCTGATCATCCGACTTTACAGATTTTGTAACAATATCTGCTGAGAGTATCTTTTCGATGACAAAGTGACGGTAAATCTCAATGTTCTTAGTGCTCTCATGAAATACATGATTTGTGCTATATGATCGACTGTTTGGTTATCACACAGAAGTTCCAGCTGACTGGTTTCTCCAAATTTTAGTTCTATGAGCAACTATTTAATCAAATCTAGCTCACAAGTCGCTACAACCATTGCTCAATATTATGCTTCTACACTTGATTGAGCGACTACACTTTGTTTCTTAATCTTTCATGACACCAAATTACCTCCTAAAACACAATATCCAAATGTACAATGCCAATCAGAAGGTGATCCTGACTAATCAACATTTGTATTTTCAACAATTTGTTCATGGTTGCGAACTTTATATAACGCAGAATGTAGACAACTGCATCACAATGTCTATTACAAGGAGAAGAATAAACCGACTTGCCCCACTCACAAGAAAGGAAATGTCAGGTCTAGTGACAGTGAAATAATTCAACTTACCACTCAGCCACCTATATCTTCCAGGATCACCTAGTGGATCCTCTTGTCCTGGAAGGAGTTTAACATTTGGATCCATAGGAGTGTCAATGGGTCTATATCCCATCATTCATGTCTCCTCAAGTCATACTTCTGTTGTGGAACAACAATACCTAATATGAACTGAGCAACCTCAATACTTAGAAAATACTTCAGTCTTCGGTTTGGAAATGCTAAAAGAGATGTTGCTTTAAATTAATAATACAATCCTGATCATGTTCATATGTTGCACTTTTTTGAGTTCTTCTTTTGTTATATGTAAAATTATTGAATCCTTTATGTAAATATCTTACTTTTAAAGAAAGTTATTGAATGTTATAAGCAATCATGGTCGAATAATGTAAGTTTTGAGACATTCGTCATAGGAAATTTTTAGGGTGTCCTTTTACCTGATAGTAATACGAGTTCTTCCCTAATATGGTTTGGCCTTCCTTATCCCATGCATATAGCGGGAGCTTGTTTCCCATTATCTAATCAAACTACCTTTCTAACTGTCTTTTGATGTTTCTTCGCTTCTGTTTATATCTTAGAGAAAATGTGCGATCATCCTAGTTGGTGAGGTGAATAATATTGAGGTCTTAGCACATGTGATGAATTGTAAGATTGGGGCTCTTTCTACTAATCTTCGTTTACCTTTAGGAGCCACTAATACCTGACAGTTTGGAATCCGGTGATAAAAAGGGTAGAAAAGAGACTTGCAAGTTGGCAACATATATTTATTTGGGGGGGGGGGGGGGAGGGATGAATACAAGTAAGTGTTATAGGGAAGATGGAAAAACATAAGAGGGATTTCTTATGGGATAAAAAGGTCACTTGGTAAATTGTCACCACACCAAAGTGTTGGGGTGGGCTTGGGGATAAAGATCTTAGGGTCTTTAACAAGGCGCTACTTCGAAAGTGGCTATGGAGATTTGGGTTACAGGTGAATGCTTTTTGGGAAAGGGTTGATTGCGGAGACGTATGGGGTTTTGAAAGTAGGCAGAGGACTAAAAATGTTCTTTGAAGAGCTCAATGTGTGTACATAATTCAGAGTAGGTGATTGGAGTAGGGTGAGTTTATGGGAATCTAGTTGGTGAGGGAACAACATCTTGATAATCACATTTTCTAACTTGTATATAGAATTTCTTACCAAAAAATAATGTCAGTTCAACCGTTATGGAGTATACAAGGGGAGAAGTGCATTGGGATTTGTTTAGGAGAAATTTGCAAGACTGGAGTTTGAAGAATTAAACCTTGATTGATTTGCTTCAACAAAAAAGTACTATGGATAACCATGTGTATGGAGATTGGAGGTGGGCGGAAATTGCATTCTTTTAGTGAAGTCATATTATGAGAAGCTTTTTTCTGAAGCTGGTATTATGAGAAGCTTTTAACTAGAGTGTGATTTTCAACATATATTTGTATGGATTCATTGGGTACCAAAAAAGGTGTTCTTTTCACTTCGCTAGCTTTGAGGAGAGTGATCTTATTGGTGGAAAATCTCAGGAAGAGGTTAATTAGTTGTATCAGTTGTATTCATGTGCAATGAATCAGGAGAAGTTGTGCATCACTTTTTTATATTGTCAGGCAATTTCTTGTTTATGGTGGGAAATTTTAAGATGGTTTGGACATGGGTGGATGCTGCCAAACACTTTGAAAAAGAAACAATGTTTAGTTGCGCATTTAGAAGGAAAAGAAGACGCGGGGCATGGGATGTTGCCCCGCTAGTACTTATGTGGATCATATGGAGAGAGGAATATGAGAGCTTTTGAGGGAGTAGAGAAATACTTTGTACACTTGAGGAATACCCTATGTTCCCTTCTTTCTTTTTTGGTGCAACCATAAGATTCCTACATGTATAGATGATTGAGTGTTATTTGTAAAAAAAAAAACAGGTCTGCTTGTAAGGTTTTCTATTTTTTTGCTATACTTCTGGTATACGCGCAAGCTTTTGCCCTTTCTTTAATGAAATTTATTACATAAAAAAAAACTAAGGCCAACTAATTCATTGTCTAGTCAAGTGACCTCATGTAGAGGAGACTGAGGGTAATTTGTTTCTCTTGTGATGTTGGAGTACCTCTTTTTCTAGGGAAAGCAGCAATGAAACTGCTGAACCTTAACTGAAGATACTTTTAGGAGCTCAGGTAACTTTAGCTTGGTAACGAATAAGGAATTGAGCAGAATCACCTGGGTTCAATTGATATGCAGCCGTCCAAGTCTCTGTGGAGTAGATGTTGAGGTCGTGTTCTTAAATTAAATGTTGCTCAACCTTTTCCTGTCTCTGTGAGTTAAATTTAATGTTGCGCAGCCTTTTCCTGTCCAAGTCTCTTCTCTGTTGCGCTTTCAGGCAGCCAATTCTATTGAACGCAGATCGGTCGTTATGTTTGAACTAGGTTTGGCTGGAACGGGGCATTCTTCAGTTTATATCTACTGAGTATTACTTTGCCTCCCCAAGCCCTTCTCTGTTGAGATTTCTTTTGATTAGCATTGTTGGTTTTATCTTTTGCATAAAATCAGGGGAACGCATGATGGATTATATGAATTTGGATGATAGATCAATTGGGATGTTTTGGGTTGTGTCCTACACAATGGCTCAGCCTGCTTGTGAAACTGTGATGAACTGGTTAACCTCCGCGGGGGTTACTGAGCATTTACCTGGACCAAATTTGCAGTCCAATGAGAGATTAATGGTGATGCGTGAAGTTAGCCCCCTGCCGATATCATTGTTATCAGGATTGTCCATAAATTTATGCTTGAAAGTGGCTTTTCAGATGGAAGAATCAATGTTTTCTGGACAGGTACTGATAAACTCATATGACATTTCTTCTTTATGTAAAAAAAAGTTCAGTAAGCGGTACGCTGAGATTTTTGAAAGTTTGGAGGTCAATCTTGTCCCACTCTTTCTTATGGTTTTATTTTCTTGGGTCATGTTGTTTCGTGGATTGTTATACAGCTTTATTATCATACTAACTCTATTCTGACTGGAGCTAGCCAGCATTTTCCACCTTATTTTCATGCTTCATTTGCACCCGTTAAAAATGTTTGATATCATTCTCTCATTTCATTGCAGGCTGTGCCCAGCATTGCTATGGTTGAAACATACTGTAGGTTAATGCTCATTTCTCCCCATTCGTTGTTCCGTTCGCTCTTAACTGTAACTTCTCTTTCCCCCTTCTAATATTCCTTTTTTGATATTTATTCTCTGGCATGTCACGCATATTCGGTGGAATTACGTTCATTGTATTAACCTTCAGTAAGCAAAGAAACCTCCTGAGAATCGTGAGAAATATTGGAAAATAATATTATTGAATTGTGTATCTAGATTATTACATTGAAAACCTGTTATAGACACTACATTGGAATCCTTTTCCAACTAGGATTCCTATTCCTATTCTAAGTAACATTGTATATACTTATTCCTATTCTAACACTCCCCCTCAAGTTGGTGCATACAAATCATATGTACCTAGCCTGTTACTGATGTAATTAATACGAGGTCTAGTCAAAAACATGGTGAAGATATCTACAAGCTGATCATTTGACTTCACAAATTTCATAACAATATCTCTGGAGAGTATCTATTCTCTGGAGGTGCTTTTCCTTTGTATGATAGTTAAGCAGCTTTATACTGCAGTCTTACATCAAATAGGAAAGGATACTCTGAATCAGCCTGTTATATAGACCTTCCTTGGGCTTTGTCATTTACCTGCGACAATATGTTTGGCCTTCGATTGCTTTATTTCTTGCGTGTCTGTAGAAGCACTTGAGTTTTGTATTCTGTTGATTGGAGGGTTGTTCATTTTTTATGGTAAGTCGGTGCAACATATTAGTGATCATTTCCTCTTGTCTCTTGCTAATTCAGATGAATTGTGGCTTCCCAGTAAGTAGTGCTGCTAGAATTTCTGTCTATGCAGTTTTATTTTCTTGGTAGAAGAATTCGTTGCACACTTTTCTACTGGAGTTTATTTTGTTTTGCTTTTGATGTAAACTTCTATTTCAGCATCTGACATCGAGGAATCCCACCACATTGACCAAGCCAGGAAACACAATCTTGGTGTTTGAAATTCTTAACTATCGTTTCCTTTCACTCTACAGGTTAGTGAAGTTACTCATCTTGGGAATATATCAGCTTCTTCTCTATTATCTGTCTTCTCTACTTGTGTTTGCGAATGGTGTTCACTTTGGCTCTACTAAAGAAAAGTGCATTCACATTGCTACTTTTATGCTAGAACATCTGTGGTCTGTTTGATGTCTCTAGTGCTCATAACGTTACCATCTTTCTGAATCTCGTTAATTATTCCGATTCTGTTACTTGATTGTCTAAATAACTGATAATAAGTAAAGTGGTCTATAAACTTTTGCTTTTTTCTAGGTACCAAGGTAAGAGCAAGACATTGATGTATGATGTCACCAAAATGATTTCTACACTGAAGGGTAAACGCGGAGATCATCGCATTTTCAGATTGGCTGAGAACTTGTGTATGAATCTGATTTTGTCGTTGAGAGACTTTTTCTTTGTGAAGAGGGAAGGGAAGGTGGGAATATTTCCTCCAGCTGAGCTTTTGTGGATGCACTGTATCTCCAATTATAACTTTTTCTTAACTATTAAATCCATTTGCAGGGTCCAACTGAGTTTACTGAGACTTTAAATAGGATAGCAATTGTTACTCTTGCAATCATAATCAAAACTCGTGGAATTGGAGAGTTTGAACAGTTACTGTATCTTCAAACAATGCTGGAACAAATCTTAGCAACTAGCCAGCATACCTGGTCTGAGAAAACCTTGCGCTATTTTCCTTCAATTTTACGTGATGCCTTGAGTGGGCGAATGGATAAAAGGGGCATGGCAATCCAAGCATGGCAGCAGGTACATGAGATAGTTCCTCTTCATACAAATTATCTGAAGATGTAAACCTTAAGTTATTTCTTAGGTCCATGTTTTCTGTGCTTTAAGGGAGGATATCCCATGATTAAGTTTGGTACGTGGGATAAGATGGGATATCACAGGGTTAAGTTTGGTAATAGAATACTGTCCGCAAACCGAACAACCCCTAAGAGTTTGCTTTATCTTCAAAGGTTTCCCCATGTCACTTTGGTAGATAAGGTCATGATGGATGTTAGTTCATGAAATGGAAGGAAAACCAGAGTCAAGAAAAGTTTGCATTAAAGTAGAAAAAAGAAGAGAATGGTGCTAAACTGCATTTCGATAGTCTTAAAAATAGTAGTAGAAAATACCCTTCAGGGTGGCCCAGTGGTTTGGACTTGGAACTTCCATGTTGGAGGTGTCAAGTTCGAAACCCCTTGCCAGCTAAAGCAAGGGGTTTGCCTTTTGGGTCGAGCTCATCGTACTGGGCTTGCCTAGTGCAGGTTACCTCTCCTATGTGGTTTGCGAGCTATTGCATAGGAGCGGGGTTTTTACCCTGTGCGCACCTAAATGGTAGCGGCTGCGGTTTCCCTTGTCATCAAAAAAAAAAAAAAAAAAACAGTAGTAGAAAATATGGCCCAAAAAGACGAAATGAAATATCTCATCATAGCAACATAATCTGTGTCTTTTAAAGTTGATATAGAATGATAAAGCTCATTCTTTGTATTAGCTAGTTACTTGCTACATATTTTGCTCAACTTTATCAAAATTTTTTTCCATCAGAAATTACCTGTGCATCTCATGCAGGTGCCATATTTAAATGTCAACTATTTGCAGAAATGCTACATATTTATTTGATACCCTGAAGACAGATTTTTATCAGGACTTAAAGCTGAACAAATTAAGCAATTAGATTTTGGATGTGTGGCAATGTAAAATGGAAATCACTTGGGGGCTGTTTGGTTACGGTGTAAGAGGCATGTTATTCATTTATAAAACATTGTATTACTAATACTATGTTTGGTAAAAGTTTTTTATTAGGTTGAAAAGTCAACATGATTTATACTATGATTGGTTGATAAGTTCTAAAAATTGTATGAAAGTTATTTATGTATTAATTTTATACAGTATTTGGTTGTGTTTTTTGTACTCCTACATAATTAATACCTACATAACTTATGAGGGAATCTATGTATAAGTTATGCAGGATGGAAGCTGGAATAAGTTATGTGGGTGTTAGTTATACATTTATTAAAATGATAAATTACACATTTATCCCTATTAATTTGTTTTTAATTTTTTTTATTGAAAACTTTACATAACTATTTTATTTTCCCAACTATTTTTGTTTCTTATTTCTTTTTGTATACAAACGACTTTTTATTTGTTTTCATTTAAAATCAAAATATAAATATTTTATTAATATTGTGAATCAGAATGTATAATTTTGATAGTGCATATGCTAATTATATATTCGCATTATATATTAATAGATATATCCACATATTTAATTATCATGTATTAATTTTTTATTTAGAATGTGAATTTATACATAATTTATATATTTGGTATACTAAAAATGTACAAACAACACATGCAACATATTGATAGAAATTTACATTATATAAAATAGGATAGTATAATGTGCTTGAAATATATTACTAGTATTTTATTTTTACGGAAAAGGGTCAAAATTGCCCCTGAACTATGCGAAATAGACCACTTATACCCTTCATTACATTTTGGGATAAAAAATGCCCCCGCTGTTATCTTAAGAGACCACAAATACCTTCAAGAGTTAACACCCCAAATTTTTAGTGACATGGTAAGCCACGTTGGACTAATCTCTCCACCTAACCGTTGCCAACTAGGATTCAATACAAAGAATTAGACCTTTAGCGGTGACACAAGTCGCCACAAAAGTTCAGATTATCGTCACTAAAAGTTTTCACTGATTGTTAACTTAAATTCTAATTTTGTGTTTTTTTTCTTTATTGTTTTTAAAAAATCACAAATGATACCGATCAAGGAGGAGTTTGAAGACACTTAGAGTTTTATATGCATAAAATGTACAATGATGCATTATATAGTAGGAGATTTAAATCGAGAAGTAATTTTTGATGATTTTCATAATAATATTAGATGTTTTTAATATTAATAGTGGATGTTATTTATTTTAGTAAGTTAGGTTGTAACCGAAAATTAATTATCATAATTTTTTGTTGAAAAAATATGTTATGCTAGGGAATGGTTGTTGTAGCATTAGTTGCCACTAAAAATCACTCATAACCTTTAGTGGCGATATTTTGGGATTTTGTGGCGACTTTTATTGCTGCTAAAGGTCTAGTTCTTTTGTAGTGTATCCAAGTCGGCAAGCTTAGGTGGAGGGATTAGTCCAATGTGGCTTGCCATGTCACTAAAAATTTGGGTAGTTAACTCTTGAGGGTATTTGTGGTCTCTTGGGATAACGACGAGGTATTTTTGATCCCAAAATGTAATGGAGGGTATAAGTGGTCTATTTCGCATAGTTCAGGGGTATTTTTGACCCTTTTCTGTTATTTTTATAAGCTTTAAACATTCAAAAAAAACAAAGAAAAAAAATATCGAATTCCTAGTTAAATATAGAGAATATTCCTTTCTTTATTTTTTTTAAGGGAGAATTTATACTATTTGCTTGCTTATTTATTTGTAAATAATATACATAAATTTATATTAAATTCAATAGTTAATAATTCATGTAATGCAATCTCTACATAACTAAATAATACCTACATAACTAATATTGCATAACTAATACTCACATAACTAATACCCACATAACTAAACCCTGCATAATTAATACATGCATAACTAATACCTGCATAACTAATACCTACATAACTAAACCCTGCATAACTAAACCACACATAACTAATACTTGCATAACTAAACCTTGCATAAACCTTGCATAACTAGTCTTTCCAGTCTCAAAACTGCCCATGACTAGAGAGTTAAATGGCAAAATTCTGAACAACCATTTAATCGTTTATCATGGAAATTGTACTTGTTAAATTTTTATCGTTGTAGTTGCTTATTAATCATAGAGAATAGCTCAAATTTGCATTTAGTGATACATTTCAGAAATCATGACTTCTATTTTCTGCACTCAACGTTCAAAGCTTTAAATTGTTTAGGCACCCTTGTTTCAGACTGTGGACTTGAAATGCTAGTATCAGTTGTCAAACAGCTCTAAAGCTGTAATCTTAATGATTGAATCTGTTCTCAGCTGCTTATTGAGGATTCGAATCGCTATATTTGATAAGTGATATCCGGAAGTAAAAAAGATTAAAAAAAGGAAACAAGTATGATTTAATTTGATTAGTGATCTCTGAAGTAAAAATGAATAAAGAAAGGAAAAGAGTATGGTTTTAGATGATAGATTTGCATCATTAAACAGTTTAGATTTAGCCAAAAAAAAAGAGAGATAAAATTTTCCTGAATAGAGGCTTTGCAAATACTTGACAAGATGTTTCCAGGAATTTTCGCTCATGCTATTATTTTGAAAGCTCACAATTGAGTTCTAGGTGTTCTATTTGCAGGCAGAAACAACTGTTATCAATCAATGCACACAGCTTCTTTCACCCTCAGCTGATCCCTCATACGTTGTAACTTATATTAACCATAGTTTTCCTCAGCACCGCCAGTATCTTTGTGCTGGTGCGTGGATACTAATGCATGGGCATCCAGAAAATATTAACTGCACAAACCTTGTAAGGCTCGACTTTGTTTTCCCTTAAGTTATCAGAAGCTTATGAGTGCTGATCAACTTCTGTCTCATATGGAGATATCCCGAACTAAAACTACATCTTTCTCGTGATGGCATTCCTGCTAATAATTGGATACAGGGACGTGTTTTGAGAGAGTTTTCTCCTGAAGAGGTGACTGCAAATATTTATACAATGGTAGATGTCCTGCTTCATCATATTCACTTGGAACTACAGCGTGGACATCCCTTGCAGGTTTAGTCATACTCCTTTGTTATTCATTCTCTGGACCTATCAGATTTTCATGGAGGATCTACTCTCCTTGCCTTGCGTTTGCCTTATGTCGTCCCACACTTTTTATTCCTCAGGATCTTATGCTAAAAGCCTGTGGAAACCTTTCAGTTTTCATCTGGAACCATGAGCTTCTGCCTCCAGATATCCTACTGCTGGCACTTATTGACCGTGATGATGATCCACATGCTTTGCGCATTGTAGTATGTTCTCTATGATCTTTCTCAATTAGTTTCTTGTCTTTATTCATCTTAGTCAGTTGGTAACAGTGGTCTAAGCATATCATCCTCAATTCTTGTGTTGATGTTTTTACATTATTTGTTTATAGTATACTATTCTTTTGACTTTTTCGCTGCTCTCAATTCTAAGTTTGTCTTCTGGGGAAATGGTATTTTGTGTCATGCTTTGCTTTCTATTCTAGATTTGGGTTCATTCCTTTTCAATAAGAATTTATACTTTCATTCTTAAGCTATCATTTATGAGGACAAACTGGTAATACTAGCTTGCTTGAAAAAGATATCATCTTCTCTTTGGCTATGATTTCTTACTATCTAGTTCAGCTGATCAAACTGTAACACGTCTTGCACAGTTACTATATTCCAATCAGCTTATTTTGGACTATGAAAGTTTATCTTCCACAATTAAGAACTGCGGAGAAGAACTAAATGATGGGGGAGGGGGATATCTGGCTCTGGATTTCAATGAAACAAAAGTATATTCATTCATTTACTAAAAATAAATAATTTCTGAAGAATTTGATTAGTATGAGATGCCAAGCTTATGTAATCTCATTTCTCTATATCATACATGATAATGCATAAAACCAGGCCTATCTGGTTTAATGGCTCAAATATGTACAGCGTTCTGATCGCAGTGGGTCCATACTATTCGTGAGTGGTTCTTATTGCTGTTGACATCAACAGCTTGAGCTTTCTGCCCCACTAACGTCATAGATTCCACCCATAGGTTAATGAATGTAGTGATTTTGCTAATTATTTTAAGTCTTAACTCAACACTATTGTTTCTCCTAATGATTGGCATCTGTCTTTCCTTTTATAGAAAGGGAAAATCTAATCCAGTTGCATGGTTCATGCTACAGTGGTAGAACAACTACAAATTATCGTCTGACCTATTGAAACAAGTTATGTTCCATCTTCTCCTTTCTGAGTATGATAGAGAATACTATGGAATGAGAACAAAAGGAATGGCGTTACAGTATCCAGAGAGTGATATTGTACTTCTGCAGAGAATTGCTGTGTCAATATCGGTTTCTCCTTCATTATGCTGTGAATAAGAGAAATTGAGAAATTCACTTGAGTTATGATCCAAAAAATGAAAAAAAGAAGAGTGAAAAAATCACAAGTGTTATAGAGTGAAGATATTTTCTTTGCTAGCCAGCAAAACAGTGATTGCACTCATAGTAAGAACAGAAACAATAGTTTATTTATGTTCAGTTGGCATAACATTTCTGTTTGCAGTTTCCCATGGGATGTTCTGCTTCCTGCATATGCGGTCATTCTAATTATGAATCTCACCATGATTGTAAGAGCTTTTCATTCACATTAAGAATGCTCTTAGAATCCTGTATATTCTAGAATATTCTAAGATCATGTAAATGTAGTATAGCTTGATTTTCTCCTGTAATTATGTTTTTAATTCTATTTCCCTTCTTAGAACACATGCACTTTTCTATTTGAACTCCAATGGCTTGAGGGAATAATCAAGCTTTGCTCTCTCTCAATTTCTCTTTCCTTCTCACAGTGATCACTTTCCAGTTAGTGTTGTAGTTATTTGCAATTTATTGGAGTAGTGACTTATTTTGTTAAAATTCCAAACAGATTAACTTACTTGACAGTAAGGAGCTCCAACAAAGAGTGAAACATTATCTCATAAATCGTGGCCCGCCTGAGCATTGGCTTTCGCCTGGACCTTTCAAGCGTGTGGAATTGCAGAAAGCTCTTGGAAATTATCTGTCATGGAAGGAGAGGTAACAAAATGAACATTTTTTGTTCTTTAGTGTGTTCTTTTGTTTGGTTGTTTGAAATGCTTTTACTTCAGCCGAAGATCTATCGGAAACAACCTCTTTACCTCCCAAGGTAGGGGTAAGGTCTGTGTAAACTCTAACCTCCCCAGACCCCACTTGTGGTATTACACTCGGTATGTTGTTTCTTGTTGTGTAACATCTTGGACATTATCATGTGCAATTAAAAAGTTCCTTATAATTGGTGAATGTTGAGATTTTAACTGTCAGACCAAGTATCTCTTTGGTTATGTCCAATGTTTATTCATAGCTTCTATTACCATTGTTATACTAACATTTATTTTATGTAAAAGTGAGTAAATAAATACATCCATGTTTGACTTGATACAACTTTAATTGAATCAAAATGAGCTTTTTAGCTCACATTCAGTTATCCAATTTTTATCATCAGGATAAAAGTTTTACATTTACTTGTTCAAATGTATTTCTGATACTGGATCAGACAGATTTATATGATTCTCCTGATCGAATTAAATGAGATTCAACTTCATCTGTTTGATGTATTAGAATTGCATTTAGATACTCAAGAGAATAACCTTCTTTCTTGTCTGAATTGACATGGAGATGGTGCTTTTTTAATTCTGTGTGTAAAAAGTGCTGAAAAATTTATAGTGACACTTTTAGTGTCATCCTTGGAAGTTTTCTGAGGCTCTGGCTAACTTGGTTGACTAGTACAACTAAACCCACTTGGTATTTATCTTTGAGAATCAATCCAATTAAACATAATTTGCTGCAACATACGTCTTTTGAGCTCTGATCATTGGAAAATGCATGCAAATTCCTCTAGTTATGATTACTTGAGTTGTGTTTAAATTTACTCACATGCTTATTGTTACCACTTCCCTTAAATATGTGATCACTTTTCTATCAAGTCCTTGAATAACATTATCACACATTTACACCCAAGGGGTGTAGCAAACTCCAAATTCTTTCAAAACTCCTTAGTGTCAGAGGTTTGGCATACACGTTGGGTAAATACATTAGTTTCACTACCGTTTGACCATGTGGCTTCTCGCACAACTTAAGCTTTTAGATGAGATGTCACACACTTCAATAACCATGTTGAAGATAATAAATAAATAAATAAATAAAGTGTCTCTCTAACAACTTAAGCTTTTAGAGAGATGGTCACACATTTCAACATGGTATTAGAGCAAGATCCTTTCCAATTCATTGCTTTACTCGATGTTTGACCCCTATCTTATATTGTCCACGCTCTAGATATCCCGTTCTTGGCATGCAGGTATGTTGATTCCCATATCAGTTGAATTTGGATTTCTTGATCTCCTTATATTGTGTTCGACAATCCTACCTCTTTAGCTAACTTTTATGGTTGAGTTTGAATTAATTATGTATATGAAAATAGTAAAGAAAGGTATAATTTTGTTTGATAGTTTAACTTGGGTTCAAAGGACTTCCATCCCAAAGTTAATGGGCTTGATCCCTGTATAGATCCGTTATAGATCCTCCAGACCTGATTCACAAATGTTTGGGACGTTCAAGTCTATTGAAGCTACAGAAGATGGTGCATAGTTTGCCTAGTTTATCCACATTAGATTGTGAGCAGCATCAACTTGGGAAATACACCCATGCTATATTTTCACGTAGTACTGTGGGTTGTTCTGTGTCTATTTTTTCATTAGTTCATTATGATATTTGGGGTCCTAGTAGCGTCGGTTCAACCTTGTGATTTTGTAATTTTATTAGTTTCATTGATGCTTATTTAAGATGCACTTGGGTTTTCTTAATGAAAGATCATTCTGATTTTTTTTTTTAATCAAGTAACATTTTGTATTCAAGCCAGTACTTAGGTAGTGCGAAAAACCATATTTATCAGAGTGAGATTAGATACAAGGTATGCCAAAAATTGAGCAAGCCTCAATGGAATCTAAAACATCTAGGATTGATTCTATATCCCAGGGTACAATTCAGTACACTAAAAGCAAAATACAAAATACAATTTAGCTTAATCTTTTGTACTAAATTGCACCTATCCTCAAAACATCTATCCTTTCTTTCCAAAATGTCCACCATATACATGAAGGGATGATCCTCCATCTCTCTCTGTTCCTAGCTGCAGCTCCATCTTCCTCCCAACTAAAAAGAGTGTCAGCAATCTTGCTCGGCATTGCGCCCATGCTATGACCCTAAGATTGATGAAAATCTTCCATAGCTGATCTGTGATGCTACAGTGTAGGAACAAGTGATTTACTGTGTCAGCTTCCTTGTTACATAAGCAACATCTTGAGCATAGTGATATCTTCATCTTAATCAAATTCTCAGTTGGGAGTTCAATTGCTACGATCCGTCAAAGTTCCTATGGCTCGTCCTAGCTGCTCGTGGGTCTAACTTCAGAAACTCGAATTTCCAATATCTCAACTCCATGTTTACGGTTCCTTTCCTATGGCCCGTAAGACTTCCTACAATCCGTAAATAGGACTCATACATCACTGCTTCAGTCAATTTTTTTGCAACATTTCAATTCGACTTTCCAATTTCCGAGGTGTTACAGTGAGTCTTTCCCTAAGAGAAAAATATTGAGACTTCCACCTAGTCAATTTTTTCTCACACTTTTCCAGTACTGAGTCCCATATCCCTTTGGACTTTGACTTTGCTCCTAGGGGCATACCCAAGCAGATAGTGGGAAGCTTTCTCACTTCACCTCCCAGTATTATGGCTTGCTCCTCCATGTTAGGCACATGGTTTATGGGGTATATGTAACTGTTTCTCCAATTAATGCGAAGACCTGAAATGGCTTCAAACATGATTAAATCAATAACATGATTAAATCAATCTTAAATACTTAAGTTACTCTTCTTCTGCATCACAAAATATTTGTTGGACTGCACTATATGAAGCATGCCTAACTCAAGCCACCGTCTATAAAAGGAAAGACACCATTGTGAATGGATGCTACTTATGCCAGAATAGAGCACAGAGCAATAGACACCTCTTTTTGCATTGTACTGTAACAACAAATCTGTGGAACATACTTTACTTTCTTTTTGGACTCAGTTGTGTCATGCCACATGGTATCAAATAAGCTTTTGTGATTTGGTGTTGCTGGAAAGTTGACAGCACCATCAAACAAACTTAGAAGATGATACCTGCAACAATTTTTTGGAATATTTGGAGGGAAAGGAATAGAAGATGTTTTGATGGTCTATCAACTCCATCAGGGCCTGGGGCTTTGTCAATTGCACACAACTTGAGACGATTATACACTTCTTGGTCATCAAACTTCTCCTGCAGAGCTGCTTTCTCTCTCTCTGTAATGGTGGGGCGGTTGCTGATAGTTCATGCTGGCCTCCAATCTTCCTCCTCATTGTTTAGCTTTCTGTAGAACTTAATTATATCTTCTTTTAACTTCTTGTTGGCTATTCACCTGATCTTCGTCGTTACCTTATGTCCGCTGACGTCACATTCATTGAATCTCCTCAACCTTACTATAGATATTTTGATCATCCTGATGTCTCTATGGTCTTATCCATACCTCAGGTGTTACTTGTACCAACGTTTGAGCAATCTACGGTTACTTCTATATATCCAGTTGTAGTGCCACTACTCTTGACTTATCATCTTTGTTTGCGTCCAACATTTGTCCCAGATGATTCATGTCATATGCCGGACCCTGCTCTTATTGCGGACTTGTGTTCTCCTGGCCAACCGATTGCACTTCAAAAAGGTATACGATCCACTCAAAATGCTAACCCACATTATACTTTCTTGTGTTATCATCGTCTATCATCACCCCGTCATGTCTTTGTATCATCTTTGCCTTCTATTTCTATCACTAAGACTACATGTGAAACACTTTCTCATTCTGGATTAAGGCAGGATATGATTGTTAAGATGTTTTCTTTACATACAAGTGGTACTTGGGATCTTGTCTCCTTTCTTGTAGGTAAATCTATTATTGGTTGCCGTTGGGTTTATGAAGTCAAAATTGGTCCAAACGGTCAGGTTGATCGGCTTAAGGCTTGCCTTGTTGCTAAAGGGTATACTTAGATATTTGGGCTAGATTATAGTGGCACTTTCTGGCCCGTGGCTAATATAGCATCTGTTCGTCTTTTTCTATCTATGGTTTTTGTTCGTCATTAGTCTCTTCATCACTTGGACATTAAGAATGCTTTTCTGCATTGGTGATCATGGGGAAGAAAGATATATGGAGCAATCACCTGGTTTCGTTGCTCAAGGTGAGTCCAGTAGCCTTGCATGTCGATTCTGTAGGTTACTTACTGTATGGTCTGAAGTAGTAGTCTCCTCGAGCCTTGTTAAGGAAGTTCAATACAATAATTCAAGAGTTTGGCATGACTGGTAGTGAAGCTGATCAGTCTTATGTTTTATCGGCATTCTGCACCAAATTTATGTTTTATTTGGTTGTTCACGTTGATGATATCAATCACTGGCAATGATCAAGATGGTATCACTAATTTGAAGCAATATCTGTTTCAACATTTCTAGACTAAAGACCTCGGCAGACTAAAGTATTTCTTATTGAGGTTGCTTACTCCAAATTTGGTCATGTTATTTCTCAACGCAAGTATGCATTAGACATTCTCGAGGAGACATGAATGAGTGGATGTAGACCCATTGACACTTCTATGGATCCAAATGTTAAACTCCTTCTGCAACAAGGGTTATGGTGGAATGATAAGTACTCCTTCATGGCTTCATCCTTAACTAGAGGTCTGTGGTTCGAGTCCCCCCAGGTACGGAGTCACCTTTGTTAGGGAGTCCATTACCCCCCAATATGGGACTTCCAGCGCAAATTCAGATTTAGTCAGGCTCCAATGTGGGTACCAGACACGGTGTGAAAAAAATTAAAATAAAATGTTAAAACTCCTTCCAAATAGAGGGAGCTATTTAGTGATCCTAAAAGGTATAAACAACTAGTTGGAAAGTTGAATTTTCTCATAGTTACTAGACCTGACATCTCTTTTCTTGTAAGTGTTGTAACTCAGTTTATGACTTTCCTCAGTGATAGTCATTGAGATGCAGTTGTTTGTATTCTGCGATGTATGAAGTCAGGTCTAGGCAAAGGACTACTCTCTGAGGATTGAAGCCCTATGTATATCATTGGATATAGAAACGTTGATTGGGCAAGATCACCCTGACGTTCTACGTCCGGATATTGTGTTTCAGAATGAGGTAATTTGGTGTCGTGGAAGAGTAAGAAACAAAGTGTGGTTGCTCGATTTAGTACGAAGCAGAATATGGAGCAATGGTTGTAGACTTGTAGCAACTTGTGTGCTAGTTTTGATCAAACAATTGCCGATAGAACTAAATTTGGAGAAGTCGGTTAGATGAAACTTGTGTGAGATAATCAAGCGGCCGTTCATTGCATCAAATCCAATGTTTCATGAGAGGATTCAGCACATTGAGTTTGATTGTCACTTCGTCAAAGAAAAGATAGGTATTGTTACACAATTTGTCTAGTCTAGTGATCAATTTGCAGATATCTTCACCAAGTCCCTCACTGATTGTTGTATTAATTACATCTGTAACAAGCTAGGTACATATGACTTGTATAAGGAGGAGAGTTAGAATAGGAATAAGCACAACAATAGTAAATATAATCCTACTTAGAATACGAATAGGGAAAGGAATAGTATATATAGAATCCTACTTGGTAAATGATTGTATTATAGTGTCTATAATTAGGGTATGTGTAAAATGTAGATACACAATCAATAATGTTTTTCTCCAATATTTCTCACAAGGACTAATTTGGACCAATTTGGATTCCCCATTACTAAATTATGATACTAGCCTTTATGCTTAAGTTATCTTAATTCTGATTAGATTATATCTTTAAGATAAAGTTGATTAAGCACCTATCAAAATAGAAGTAGGAATAGGATCTTAAATTATACGTGGAAAAAGATTGTATTGTATTGACTATAAGTAGTCTCAGTGTAATAATGTATGATACAATTCAATTATATTTTTCTCCTTTATTTCTCACATGGTATCTGTTAATATGTCCCACATCGGTAGAGGGATGAGAATTTGGTTTTCTTATATGGAGTATGGACTTGGACAAACCTCCCCTCATGAGCTAGCTTTTGGGGTTGAGTTAGGCTTAGGTGCCACATCTTTACGTGGTATCAGAGCCAGACCCATCCCAATTTGTTGTTCACCGATGTTGGGCCCCCTGTTGGTTTTTGCACAGCACTGAAGGAAACTGAAGGAGTCACAAACAGCTTGTACTGATAAGGAATTGACACACGTGACTGTATTTTCTTTTTCCGGATGTTTCTCACCAAAGCTTTGGTCTCCTTGTATGGACTTGGACAAACCTCTCCTCATGAGCTAGTGTTGGCGACCAAATCCCTGTAAGCTTTTTGGCAGTCAACCCTGCATATGCCGCCAGAAGCTAGTGTTTCGACGAGCAACTACAGTCACATGTGAGGTGATTTTCTTGCATTTTTCAAGTCTGTTCTATTTTGCTTAGGTCGCCTATTGTTTCTGACCCCAACCCACAAATGTTTACTGGAAAATAGTTGACAGAAAAGTGTTTTATGGCTGCACAATACTATTTTTCCAGCGTTACAGCATTGTTCTGATCTGTTCCTACTTCGTTGAGGTGGCCCTACTCTTCCAAGCACTTCCTATCAGTTTGCTGCCAAGTTCCAATTACTTTTCGTTTTCCGGAGAAGTTCCAGCAGCTTCTGACCTATCCAACAACTTTGTTGCATCTTCTGAACATATTTTTAAGAAAGCTTCTAGAATGAACTATTGTAGTGTCTTGGATACGTATCTTAAAGATGTGTTTAGAAGTTCCAGATTCTTGTTAAATAGTTAGAAGATTAAGTTGTCATGATTTTCCTTGTAGATGTATCTAGAGCATCCCTACACAAGTATAAATAGGGGTGGCAGTCATTTGTAGTCAACCCAAAAAAAAATCCAATTCGAAGCAATTCATGCCAATTCAAAAAGTCTTCTTCCATAACAAAGTTCTACTATCTAAATTCTTCCTTCTCCTTTCATAGCTTCCTCTTCTTTAGTGAAATCTTCCTACCATAATTAATGATCTTGGGCTAGCAGAAGGTCTTTCCAATTATATTTTCTTTTGTTGTTACAATATCATGCCTTGGAGAGCAAGTCTAAGGTTAGGTGCCTGCTCACCTAATCCCTTGATTTCTACCACCAAAGCTATTCCTAATCATCAATAATGGTTCCTTCCATATTCTAGCAAGGAAACATAATAAACAACGTGAATTCAACACTATGGTTCCCAAACCCTTTGCTGCCCATGATTATTTACACAACTAACTTCAAATCCTAGGCTACAGCTTCTATATTCAAGACTAAATTCAAGTTTACTCATGAAAATTTGTCTATTTCCTTCTTTGTCTTGCTAAAATCTTCTTGGTAGATTATTGAGTCCTAATTTCATCTTCTCAAGTAGCTGTATACTATGTGGCTCGTTTTCCAAAAACGTGAGACAATATGAAAATGCAGTTTTTGCACCTAAATGAGAACACCATTAGAAGTATGCAAAACCCTTTCTGCCGTGGTATGCGTCACAGAAGAACCTACCTGCACTTGGCTCACTGACAGCTTTTTTCTGCATCTTCTACTGCATGGGAAAATACTCCTTCCAAAAGATCTTTATGAACTTTCTGCCTCTATCTTCCTGAAGTACGAAGCTTAATATGTTCATGTCGTAGGAGTCCCACACTAGTATTAGCAACTTCGTTTCTTGGTTTTACTTTCATTTGACATCCTTTTTTTGTAGAAGTTGTCGTTGTGTGATCAAAGGGTCACAAGTTCAAGCCATGGAAACTGCCTCTCACAGTAATGGTTGGTAAGGGTGTTCACAATGGACTTAATGTGGTTCGGTCTTCCCCGAACCCAAGCGTAGCGCACTCGGCTTCCCCTTTTGTTTAGACCCTGGTTCCGCCAAACATCCTGTAACACATGTTTGTAGCTTTGAACTTGATCTTTATATCATTTGAAACTTGTTCGTGATTCAGGGTATTACACGTTCTCTGTCCGTCTGTCGATTCATTAAACATTATAAATTTTTGTAGTACATAGATTCATGTCATCTCACATACATCGTACACAAATGGGACACATGAGGACTCTGACTGTCCATATCTTATGTATTCGTCTCCCTTTGGGCATTTGATAAGATGTGGAAAGACTTCTTCAGAAAATCTACTTCTCAGGATACACATTCTTCCACTGCTTCTAATTCAATGAGATGAACAACTGATAAAGCTTCTAGTTTTTGTAGTACAGTTCGTTCAGCTATCCTCCCTTGAGATTTTTGCAAATTAGGTTTGCCTCTATAGCTTCTGTACACACCAAAATCACATACTTTAAGAATCTTACTTTTTCAGATATGTTTAGTTGCTTACAAGGGAAAACTGGACACATTTCTTATTGAAAAGAGTTTACTTCAAGGATAGCTCAGTTTGAAGTCATCCATAGAATTACAATCCACGTATGATACTGTTTTCTGAGTACAAACTTCATGCACTTCCAAGGTCTTCTGTATTTAGCAGGCTAATCGTAGAAGAGTGTGAAGGATTAACAGGGTTAAAATGAGTCCTCAAGGAACCTTGGTTTTCAAAATGATTGAAGATACATGAGTGTTTTTGTCATTAATAATTATCTGACTTATTCTCTCTTATTGGGTCTCTTGTATTTATAGTCCAACTGCGAAAGGATAAAAGGGTTTAAAGGTATATTCTCAAGGAACTATCTGATTTTCAAAATTATCACTATCTTATAAGAAAGAATTTGATGCCAAAGCAGGCTTTGACATCTATGCTGTTTGGTCAGTTTAGATAATATAAAATCACATGATTGGCTTAATAACTTTCGAGCTGATTCAAAATTTTCAAAAACATTAAAATAATTAGAGGTTGTTTGGTAGCTGATTAGAATTATACGGTATTAGTAATGCATGAATTAGTTATAAGGTAATTTAAGTATTTTTTGATGACCAAACAACGAGATATACTTGCATAAAATAATACTTAGATTCTCTTATAACTTATACGAGTATTATTTATGCATGTTTCTAAATTGCAAATCAATCACCGCTTAATTTTATACATGAATACCTTACCTCATAACCAGCTACCAAACAGGGTATTGGTTGTGCAATATTTGATACCTGCATAACTCACTTCCAAATTAGCTACCAAATGAACCCTTATTTATTATTACACCTAGCAACTTGTTTAGCTCTCCTTCAGGCTTTAAACTAATTAACTTTAATTCATTTAATTGTTTTTAACTGATTACATATTTTCTACGATCCATTTATATGGTATTTTTAACTTTTATATTTACTTCTAAAATAAATGTTTTGTACATAATCAAGAATACATTATTTTCATTTTTTAAAAATACCCTTATTTAGATAAGTAAATTTTGACATAATGAAAAAATCATATTAAATGGGTGGTACGATATTATCAAGGGTAATTTAGAACATATTTACCTTTTTAGGAATAAGTGAATTTCTTATGTGGTTGATGAGTCAGAGGGATTAGAAGATATCTATGATGCTTTAAATTAAAACCATTTGTTTTATTGCTCAAAATTCTCCCATATTTTAACCAAGCACTAATACATTTGATTATATTATTTCTTGTCCTTTTTTTTATAAATGACATTTGATTTCTAATGTTTGACTGTTAATACAGTTAGTAGAGAAGAAAAATGTAAATATCACTGTATTTAAAAATTATAAAATACTGCAACAGAAACTATGAAATTCAGCTAATGGTGATTCGGCCTGTGCAGAGCACGAACTTCCCCTTTTCTAGTAGTCATATATATGCAGGTTATCTTTCGTATTAATATTATCAGATGAGTAAAGAAGCAGCCAACAGTAGTGGTTACAATTTCTATTCTAGGAAAATAGAAATTAACAATTCTAATTGGTGCTCAAACTGTAAAAGAAACCTGTTATTAAAACTCCAACTTATACTTGATTTGCTTGTGGTTTCAGGTATCCAACATTTTTCGATGATATTGCTGCACGCCTGCTTCCAATTATCCCCCTTATCATATATAGACTCATTGAAAATGACGCTATGGATGCGGCTGATAGAGTTCTTCAAGTTTATTCACCCTTCCTTCATTACTATCCTCTGAACTTCACGTTTGTTCGTGATATACTTTCTTATTTCTATGGTCATCTTCCTGGAAAGCTAATACTCCGTATACTTAATATCTTAGATATTAAAAAGGTGATGGTGGTTGATGCTCCGTAACTTGCTAGATTGTTTTCCCTTCTGTTTTAGTAATTATTGAATCATTCTCTTTTTCCTTTTTTCTATGCAGATACCATTTTCAGAGTCATTTCCGCAACATATCAACTCATCAAATGCAGCCATGTGCCCACCATTGGACTACTTTGCTACTCTTTTGTTAGGACTGGTGAATCATGTTATTCCTGCTTTAAATAATAGCTCCAAATGTGCAGCGATGGGAGATTTTGCAAATAATTCTACCCGTGCTCCCCATGGAAAGATCCCAGCAACATCACAATCTGGGCCAACTAATTCTTTTGACGGGCAGAAACCTTATTATCAGATGCAAGACCCTGGGACATCTACCCAGCTTACTCTTGAAACAGCTGTCATAGAATTACTTTCTCTTCCTGTTTCGCCATCACAAATTGCCTCATCTCTAGTTCAAATTGTCGTTCACATACAACCAACCCTTGTCCAATCCAGCAATGGGCTGCATGGAGCTCCTGGTAGTTCTGGACAAGGCTCTATTTTGCCTACTTCTCCTTCAGGGGGAAGTACTGATTCTTTGGGTGCAACTAGGACGACTCCATCAGTTTCAGGAATGAATACTTCTAATTTTGTTTCACGTAGTGGTTATACTTGTCAGCAGCTGTCTTGCTTGTTAATCCAAGCATGTGGTCTTCTTTTGGCACAACTTCCTCCAGAATTTCATGTGCAGCTATATGTTGAAGCTGCACGCATAATAAAAGAAAGTTGGTGGCTTACTGATGCTAAAAGGTCTGTGGATGAATTAGAATCGGCTGTTAGCTATGCTCTACTAGACCCCACCTGGGCTGCACAGGATAATACCTCAACAGCCATTGGTATGCTTTCTTAACCAATCTGGGATAGCTTTACTGTTTTTTTTGCCCCACTCCCTTTGTCTCTATCGATTGACCTCTATTCATTGGTATGCTGATCATGAGAATCCAAAAATTTTAGGTGAAAAAAAGTAAATAAAAATAATGATCTTGGTCTCTGAAGTAATGTGTTATACCGGTTTTAGTTCCAAATTATTTAACTACACATATGTAGACTTTAATAGAACAATACAGACATTTTTACTACTTGAAGTTAACGGAAACCAGTGGCAAATGTTTCTATTAACAGAATTTTGATTATAAAAATAAAAAAGTAAAAGAAAAGTGGTAGCAAAACTTGATGAGACGCCACTTCCTCCTCCAACCTTCCCCTTGCTGATTCTCTTCGATCTCCTGTTCATCCTCCTACTGCTTTCACCAGAGAAAACATGTTCAAGTTATTCAAACTAAACCATCTGCTTACTAGTAGAATGTTAGGAAACAAAGATAATCATATCCTCTGTCCATTTGTAAATAATCCAGTTTCTGATTTTTCAGTAGAAAATCTATCAAGATTGCCCATGATGCTGTAAGAGTTGAGTGAATAGAATTGTTGTGTAGTTGGAAAAATTTAGAGGCAAACCAATTAGGTTGCTATACTTCTAAAAAGCTTGTGCCAACACTATATCAGGAGTTCGAGAGAACATCGTCATCTTGGGTGTAGAAACGTTCTGAGGAGTTGAGCTTAGGCAGAGAAAGGGCGGATATAAGGAGAACAAAAGTCAGCACAAGACCACAACACCCTGCCCCCTTCCTATTTTCTGCTCCACTAAAATTCACTCACTACACGACCCCATGCTCTTTCCCAGAAAGCCAGCCAAATTTATCCATTAATAGGTATTACTAGTTGCATGAGGCCCGTGCTAGGCCCGGGCACAAACTCATGTAAGAGTAATACACTTAATTAAAGAAACATAATTTTTGTTATATTTTTATTTTGTATAATTAATTTAATGAAGTGGCATTTTAATCTTGTCTTGTTCACATGTTTTTACAGTTATTAAAATTTCTTACCAATAAAGGTTGTAGTTGTCATGTTTGCTGAATGAGTACTCTCAAATGGTGAGTTCTTCCACTAAATAGAAAGAATTCTGATTTACATCCGTAAAAAAATTGTTATTTACACCCTTAAATATCTGCTATTGCTAATTATAATATCTCTAAAACTATGCTACATTAACAGTTGATATCTCCTACATATGGAAAACAATTGACACCATAATTACACAAATATTTAGAGCTATTACATAGATATGTACAACTATTAGAATCTGTTCAACATGCTAACGTTCCCCCTCAAATTGATGCCGGTGAATCAAAAAGCAGCAATTTGCCTACCAGAAACTGATGACGTTGTCGTGCCATAGATTTTGTAAACACATCAGCTATTTGAAGATCACTGGATACATGTGGAAGAGTAATGACAATCCACTTCTATGTGTTTGGTCCTTTTATGATCAACTGGATTAGTAGCAATCTGAATGGCAACTTGTGTTGCCAGCATGGAGAAAGGAGTCATATTAGATTGAGGTAATCTAATTTCTGCAAGTAAATCACGAAAACATACAATCTCTGAGCAAGCACTAGACATTGTCTTGAAGATTTTGAAACATGGTCTTGCTTTTTGCTCTTCCAAGTATCAAGGAATCTCCAAGAAACATGCACCTGCGACAAAACTACGAACATGCAGCCCAATCAGACTCACTAAATGCATTAAGCTGAATAGAGAATCACTAGGAAAGAATAATCCACGAATAGTTGTTCCCAAGAGATATCGAATCATGTGACGGACACCCACCAAATATAGATGGCTAGGATCCTGCATAAATTGGCTCACTTGTTGAACTGCAAAAGAGATATCAAGACGAGTAATAGTGAGATAATTAAGGCTCTCAGCTAATTGCCGATGCAAAGTTGAGGTATCAGGTGCTCGACCTACAATGTGTCATGGCTTTCTTCATGATTTACTGCCTGATTTTTCCAACCTTGGGCATGTCTCGCCTCCCCCCCCCCCACAATTGAAAAAGAACAACTTGTGGTGAGAAATTGTTCATCTTCCACTCAGGCTTTTTGTCTTGCCTTGACCAGCTAATAGCATCTCGAATGTCACAATTGGCTATGGTGATGACAACAAGCTCAGACTTTCTTTTTCAAAGTGTCAACCACAACGTCGTCCTTGCCTTGCTTGTACTCAACACATAATCAAATACAAACCAAGATATCTTGCCACCTACCTTGCTTCACTATGAGCTTCTTGTGGTTGGAAATAGCTAGTGGTTGCATTGTCGGCCTTGATCATGAACTTCGATGCAAACAAATAATTTCTCCACTATGGCTTTCATCTCCTTCTCTTATATTGTATAAGCTTCCATTTCAGCTGTCATGTTTGTTCCCTTCTTCGTCGTCTTATACCTCTCCCTATTCCTCTTCTTCTCCTCGTCTAAGCTTTCCACTAGTATTGTGTACGCAACCTTCTTGGTCTCCAACTTCTCCGTGGACCTGTCCATTCATCCAAAAATCCCCTTTATGCCCACAAGAGTTGCCCTTCAAGACCCCCTAATACCTCTCTACTTGCTTCCTTGACACAACCATCTATTATAGCCCACTTACTATAAGCGGTTTCACTATCTCCCAAGGCCAGCCACCAACTTCGTCCCATTCTCCTGAGCTCTAACCATAGTAATGCCTCCCCATCTAATCTTTGGCCGATTACATGCAACCTCCTCCTTCTTCTTCTTCCTCTTCCTCATGGCATCTAAATCCAACGACAAGCGTATGTTGGATTGTAAGATTCTCGCTCGGAATAACCTTGCAGTCTTTAGGATTCGGGACTATTGTTATGGTTGTTAAGATACAAATTAATTATTGTATATTACGACATATATAAGTATATATTTGACAATTTATTGAACTTATTAAATTAACACTAGTATAATTAAAATCTGTGTGAACACTTCATATTTTTTTCATAAGTTATCCATATAATAGCAAAGTTCTCTAGTATTTTATGTTAATATATATATGATATATGTAAGAAATATAGGAAAAGAATATTATTGAATTGTTGTTTCAAGATTATTACAGAGAGACCCTATTTATAGACACTACAATAGACACCTTTTCCAGCTAGGACACTGGAATACTATCCTTTTCTAAGTAGGACACTACATACTATTCCTCTTCCTATTTTGAGTAGGATTGTATATACCTATTACTATCCTAACAATATAAATCCAATTTAACCAAATGCCGAGTCAAACTATATTTCAAAGGTCTTAGGTTTAGTCAAAGCACCCAAGTTAGGTTAACCATATCGAGTGTGGATCCCATAAGCCACACCCAAATTGTGTAGTTTCGACACGGCACAACAAGGATTTTGATAGATCTAAGAAGCATAGGTTTTAATTGTTTTGGGAGTAACTGACACTCCTTCAATCCATTACTAAGCATCATTCTAGGGGGACCTTAATTTAGTCTCTTCCTAATCTTTCATTAAATATTACCCCTAAAGCTGTTCAAGTTGTTGTTCCTTGAACAATCTTCTCAATGAAAAAAAAGAAATGCTCGAAGAAAACTTCCACTTCTTGCCTCAAGTGACCTGCATTTGAGCGCAAAATGTGATCCCATCATTGGACCCACCTTATGTCGAATACTGAAGCACATTAACCCTCACCTTACTTCAGTCATTTTAAGCGAAAAGTGATTGTGTTTCATAACACTGCATTTGAGGTAGCTATATTATTGCATCATGTTTTTCTTTCAACAGTGTTCTTTTTCTTCTTCTAGGTCTAATTTAGCATTATTTGCCTTTCTCAACATTGTCTTTTGCTTCATGGAATTTTAGTCCACTGATTTAATCGTTGGTCTTTTAGGTAATATTGTCGCACTGCTACATGCTTTCTTCTGTAACCTCCCACAAGAATGGCTCGAGGGAACTCATCTTATCATTAAGCACCTTAGGCCTGTGACATCTGTTGCAGTATTAAGAATATCATTTCGTATTATGGGTCCCTTGCTTCCGAGGTTGGTCAATGCTCACACCCTTTTCAGTAAGGTACAACTTCTTTCGAGTTTATGTTCATTTTTCTCTTAATGTAGGATCAGTAAGGGATTAAGGGGATTTGAATTTTGATTTACAGTATTCCAAGAAACCTAGCTTATTTTCTTAATTTTATAGGCTGAGAGATTATATGCTCATGTTTGACTGTTCTCCTGCATAATAGTCCTTGTTTTGCCATGTAAAAAGAAAACATGAAAGAGCTAAATTAGTTACCAAGTATGAAGTATAAAATTTCACAATCCCTTGCCTACCCCCGTCCCCCGTCCATCCCTTCACCCGGATAATTACCACTTAAGCACCTCTGGAAGCAAACAAAAAGAGATGGCAGGTGCTGGTGTTCTGTCTTCCCTTTCACCTCATACTCACGTGGGTTATACAAGCCTAGCTTACATTCCGACATCTCAAACTAACTGAGTTATGCCCATTTTAAGCACCATGCCTATATTTTATCTTAAGATGAAGTAGCCACCATGCCTGCTTTAGTCTCAAATAGGGTGCAAAGAAGTTGCTGAGTGGTGCAACCAAAATGGCTCTCGAAGGCACTACGGTATAAGAAAGAAGTGATTTATAGTGTTAGCGTTTTCAGAATTGTTAAAAATTAGGAAATTATTAATGTGGAAAGACCCCATTCATTATATATATAGGAAAGGTTTAGAGTTCTTAAGTAGTGGTTTCGCCATGAAAACCAAATGGTTTTTACTTTATTTGTAGTTTTTGCAGTTGGAGTTGTGTTTGAGCATACGTTTTACAAAGAATATTTAGAATTTATGTACCTTTTCTAGATGTGGTTTATACTCCCAATTTCTACAAACTAGCAAAATCACCCAACTCGACTAATTTACCTAAAACATACCTTCAAATCTGCTCTAAAAGAGTAATATCTCAAAATAGATAGTCACATAATGTCATAGATTAGATCCATACACGAGCTACTACATACTATTACAAATATTTTTGACTTTATTTGGGATTTTAAAGTTTTCGAGTTGAAGATGGATTTGTGTGTGATTATAATTTTTGTAAATAATATTTCGTTGTTTGGATGTGCTTTTCCTAAAAAGACATGAAATTGTATTGGGAATTTTCGTGGACTGATTTTGATATAAAGTGAAACAATTCTTCAGAAAAAAAAAGTTAAATTCTAAGGCCAAATGGTTCCTAACATTGTATCATTAGAGATAAGAATTACTTTACTTTTCAAGATTACTTTTATAAACTTATTAAACCCAGCATGCTTCTGGGAATAATCAAGGAATTCATCATTTTCATTGCCAACATCTCTTCTTTTCTCATTGTTTAACATATAATTAAACCCTCTAAGATCTTGATGGAGACACAAGTAGCTTCCACTACCGGCAGACATTACTGACCAATTGGCAACAATTTTCTTGCACCTTGCAATCCGAACTGAAGACGATTTTTCGGAGTTAGCTTCCTTTGAAGCGGAGTGAATCAGAAAGCAAGAAATAATAGGTCCTGCTCTAGGAAGAAATTCCATTGAATCGACAACTATTGATAATAGCTTTGGGATTTCGGCATCTTAAGCAAAAGAGGAGATTTCTTTGTTTACTGGCTGCCTTACCCCTTTCTTATTCTTTTTTTTGTGTCTCTTCTCCTTCCTTTCGGTATCTAGTACAGTTCCTCTCTCCAACAATCGATGCATTTCTCACCTTTCAAGCATTGTTCATCTCTCTGGCAGCTGTTGTGGCACCACCATCTCTTTGATGACCGACACTGCTATTTCTGTACATGGTCGGTGCCCTCCTCCCATCGTGATTTCCATCAGAGTCAAATTTTTGAGTTTCTACTTTGAACTTCTTATTCTCTACTCTAAAAATTCCTTTACTAGACCCAAGGGTTTGAGTCCCTACCCTAAAAGTTCTTTCTTTTTAATCTGATAATTTTCTCTCCCGCTTCTATTACTTCTTTCTCTAGTTCTTTTTCTACTAAAAAAAAAGGTTCTCTTTTATCCAAAAGTTCTTGTACTTCTGTTTTAATTAAAAAATATGACTATCTCCTTCCAAATAAAGCATCTTTTTACTCTTCTTAATTTCACACGGAAGTAGAACAAAAAACAGTTGTCTTGTTCTTCGTATTCTAAAAGAAATATTGTAGTTCAGACCAATGAAACTAGAGTCCTATCTTCACTAGATGCAAGAGGGATCGAAGCCTTATTCTACTATCATCCTAACCAGCGTTGATTATTAGAACTAGGGGTGTTCGTGGTTCTGATTAAGTCAAAAAATTTCCCCCAAAGGAAATTAAACCAATTAAGTTAGCTTTGCAAATATTGGAACCAATCAAACATATTATGTCGGTTTTTCTTGCTTTGTCGGGTTTATTGGTTTAGTTGGTTTTTGTCATTTTTTTGAAAAATATGTACTACCAAATAAATTACTTTTTAAGAATATATATATATATATATATATATATATATATATAGCTTCCTTCGAAAAAATCGTATTAAATTTTTCAAGAATTTAAGCCATATTCAAGAAGAAAAAAAAAGAAAGGGTCTATTGTACGCAACCTTAACTTGCATTTATGTTAGAGACTGTTTACAAGGCTTGTACTTGTGACCTCTTGGTCACATGGCAACAACTTTACCAGTTATTCCAAGGCTCCCCTTCCATAAGCCATATTCAAGGAATATTAAAGCTAGTGTAGCTTTGAACTTGCATTAAAGTTTTGTCAACATTATTATAAAGATTTCAGTTAATATAGATTTTTGATTATGAATTTCATCAAAGACACATTGTCATGGAAGTAAATATGCATATGTATGGAGATGTTGATCAATTGTTTCATATGTTGGAAAACAGACAGTGTCGCTGCTTTTGAATATCTTGGTGGATGTGTTTGGGAAGAACTCACAGCTGTCAGCACCTATTGAAGCAACGGAAATAAGTGATCTTATCGACTTCCTGTAAGAAAAGAAACTTTTTGTTTGTTTGATAATTGATTTGATGTATTTATTTTTTTATCTTTTACACTTTTCCAATTCATTCCTGAATCAGGCATCATGTTATTCATTACGAGGGGGCATCTAGTAAACCCAGATCAGAAATTTTGGCTCTTTTTGGAAAAGCAGCAGAAAATTTGCGTCCAGATGTTCAACATCTTCTTTCCCACCTCAACACTGATGTAAACACTTCGGTTTATGCAAAAATCGTCCACAATGCTTAAGAATCTGCTCCTACTGTTAGGTGGTTCCTTGCTATAATCTAGTTTGACATGCCTCACTTTGTTGATTTACTTCATGTTATAAATAAATTAAATTAACAAAACATGAAGAGAGGAGACAAGTGTAGTCTCTATCTTCTTTATTCATAATTCTCTTTGATAACTACAAAGGCTATTAATAGGTTGTTCCTTGGCTGCAGAAATATGAGTCGATCCCATTTCACATGGATCATCTACATTTTTTTTACAACAATCCTCCTTAGATGTCCATGTAGAGAAAATGTAAAGAGAGTGTATAGAGTTATTCGTAATAATGTGCATTGCTTGTTGCCTCATTGCATCCTGCTTGAAGGAAACTAGTTGTAAGTTGCTTGTAGGAGTACTGAATAGACATCTATAATACAATGTACTTATAATACACCTTGGATGTTCATTAATAGATAATGTTCCTCGTTAAACCTTACAAGGAAAAAACTTACACATATCTAGTAGTCATACGCATCTGTTAGCTGCCTCATGAAAAACCTTACTAGGAAAACCTAGTGGCAAAAACCTTTGTTTAAGCAAAAAGGGTACGTGTATTTTACTCCCCTTGGTGAAGACCACAATTTAGTTGTTCAAGTTTCTGCATTTCAATCTTGTATACCATTTTCTCATGCATTAAAGCTGGTAAGTATTTGATGAATAAATTAACTGGGTTATCGCTTGAAAGAATTTGCTGGACGTCAATATCACTATTCTTGAAGAATAATTTTGGTGAAATGTACTTCGTTTTGCCTCATTTTATGAAGCCACACTTTAATAGAGTTATGTATGCAACATTTGTCTTTGTATTAGACTGGGTACTTTAGTATCACACTTCAGGTCACAAGTCCCTTTACTTGACTTGTTCCATACAAAGATTATGAACAAGCTTGCGAAAATACTTGTAAATGCTGCAGGCATTTTATCCTTAGAAAATTTCTTACAAATTTTGCCAGGTGACGATATCCATTAATAATTAAAGTATGACTTCTTCTGGTGTCAGAAATGTAGGTCAAATAAATCTTTATCTTATCAAAATGCATCATTTCAATGAAAACATCCATTATTATTAAAAGCATGACATTTTTCTGGTGTCTTGACTACAAGCCAAATAAGCTTTATGTCGTAGAATATAGATTCTCATAAGCTTTTACAATATTGTACACTATATTGTACTAAAGATCTTGTTGACAAGATATCATTTTATATCAGTTTATAATGCGACATAACTTACTAAGATCTCATCACTTCATTATTTCAGGTAGTTGAACCACTCTTGAGGTTTCATGAATTGTTATATCGTAGGCTCTTCAAGAGCACATTGCTTTATCATTATGATGATTTGCCCCTTTTTCTTTTCAAGGATTAGTGCAATTGGAACTGATTGGTCTACTCTGCTTCATGCATGATGCAGACGTTCTCCTTCTGGGACATTAGATAGGAGCATTTATTGTTGAAATATGAGATTAGTTTTGGGTTAGCAAATGCTTTTGTAATTGACATGAATTATCTTTTAAATGAAGATCATATGATAATTCACAACATATTTCTTAGTTGCTTGTTTACTCCCCTTGATCCTAAACCAATTGAAAGGAGGGAATCGATCATAGTTTATTGGTTTGATGTATATCAATATTGAAGCATGCAATATCATATCTTTGATCAACACATAAAACTTTGTTCTCATAAAGCATAGTTCAACCATGTATTTGTAGGCATGCAGTGCAAAATCAATTCGGAAATAAATCAGTACTATCAAGATAAATTATCTTAATTACATAATCTGACATTTATGCTCTTAATTTATATTTGAGCAAGCAACTTGCCAATGTCAAACAACTGGTTGACAATAAAATACATGTGACAATCGCATAGATGCATCTATTTAAAATATCACATGATAGATGAACGGGACTTATAAAATACCTCTCTTACTTAAACATAATTTATGGGATTCAATCCCAACATTAGCTGGTATAATCAATTTATCATAAGAATAAGCAATTAAAGGAATTCTTGAAGATTCTTTCAATATATTTTGATATTCAATAAATTTCTAATTTACTGTGGCATGTGATTTCATTATGCTTCTATTTACAGTACAAATAATTAACTCTTCAGGAGTTCTTGGTTTATTAGTTTTGTACTATCAAATATATTATTCAGATATTGCTGGTATCATAAAAAAAAATTTGGCTGTACCTTTGCTCGTGACAAACTTGGTATTCAAAGTGCCAAGTTTTAGAAAAAGGTTCTCAAATATCGTACAAGCTGCATCGAGTAGAGTCATAACCATAAATGTGAAGCACGACACGTTTATGAATAAAGGCTACAAAGCGTTTAGTAAACTTCACTCCTTTCACTACTCTAAAGTCGTGTCGTAGAGTTCATCTCTATAAAGATCTTTATCCTAACTCTTGTCTGATGATTTTCTGGATATGCCTCCTAGAAGAGCTAACGCAAGAAGGAATATGGAGCAAGAAATTTCTCAAGTGTCGATCGATCCTTTGGCAAAGCAAGTGACTCATGTCAAATTTCAAGCTGCTTCCAAGTATTAGCAAGGTATGATGGCTCAAGCTAATAGAGATGACATTGCTCCCAATAACCCAAATATGGGTATGTAGCCGATAAGGGTGATATACTTCACTAAGATTTATCCCCTAGAGCTTCGTGGATTGAATGATAACGTCAACATATACTTGAAAAAATATGAACTGTCGTATGCAATATATTTATGCAACTACAAGTCGGGGTCGATCCCACAGAGAATATGGAAGAATATTATCAATAGCAAATATTTAATTTGGTAGTCGTTATTCAAAAAACGGGGTGGGGGGGGGTGGGGGGTGGAATTTAAATTGAAACAAAATAAAAAGAATAACAATAGCTTGGAACTAGGTATTTATTTGTATTTAGATTATTAGAAATAACTAGGAATGTGTTCCCCATGATTGCATAACATATCAAGAATATTGTACTAGTGATCCATTTCAATTTTTAGTATGCAAGATTGGCAAGTTAGGTATCTCATAAGTGATTGGTCGTCTGAGTAGGGAATTTCACCACGCAACTTGGATAGTCTACAAGTGTATGCTTTACTAACCAACCCTTGACCCCAGATTAGCTCTCACATCTTGAGGGTAGGCTATTAGATAGCAGATTGTCATGCTAAATCTCCGTTGTTTAATATATTTTCTCATTCGTTACTTTCTTGGTTGGACAAGCAGAAAAAAGACGTGTTCTAACTCTAGCTGACGAGTCCACGATTTGGACTCATTTAGGGCCTTATTTTAATAGATTTAGTGTCCTCAAATGCATATTTTGTGCCAATAACTGATGTAAATCCTTGATTTTCAGGTATTTGGATTGAGGAATAAAGCATGGACACTAATGAGTGGAAAGGAACAAAGTAACTAAAAGAAAGAAGAAAAAAAGGCTTGATGATCGCCTAACCCATTGGGCGAGTCGCTGAATGGCCATGATCTCGCCTAAAGTTCCAGTGTACCAAGCCCTGAAGGAGAAAATCAAGTCGGCGATAAAAGGAGCAGTCGGCAAGTCGCCGAACAGTTCTGTGATGTAGTGCTAGATCGCTCAAAGTTATAGAACTTGAAGATGTTGAAGGCCAAAGCAAAAAGGCGATGGAATAGACCAAAGGGCGGATCGCCGAGTGGATCAGCGATCCCAACTTATTGCGCCGAGTGGTCCTTCGCAACACATTTTTTGGCGACTATAAATACATTTTTAAATATTTAAATAGTATCTATCTACAATCTTATCTATCTGATGATCAATTATTAGTTTTGAAGTTGTAGAACTGAGTTTGGAGATAATATTTCCTTAACTTTGAAGATTTGAAGATTTCCATTTTTGAGAAATTAGAAGTGGGTCTTAGAAATTTTTCAACCTTGACCTTTGTAAAGACGAAATTAATCTTACCTAGTTGATGGAAACATAATTTAGTAACGATTTTTATCTTTTTATAATGTCTAGCTAAAACCCCAATTCTTGGGGTGTGATTATGGGTTGATTTAGCTAACCAATAAAGTAAACTCACATGCAGATGAAATCAAAACCCTTGAAAGTCAATTGAGTTTACTTACAGTACAATTGAAACAAAAGATGGAGACGAATGATGAAGATAGAGGGTTGACCGTTATCACTCGGAGTGGAAAAGAAGTAATAGGTGATATGATGATAAATGAGGAAGTGCACTTACCAACTGCAAGCAAAGATATGGAGGCCGAAGAAAGAACCATCCCACAAGACATCATAAAGGAGCCGCAAATTGATGTGGAGAAACACAAGCCATACCTAAACATCTAGCAACCATTACCCAAGATACCTCTTCCATTTCCTCAACGCCTCAAGAAGAAGAATGAGGATGAAAGGTTCAAGAAGTTTCTATCGGTATTCAAGACCTTATCGATTAATCTCCCTTAAGATTTTGGATTTCCATTACTTAAACCTCCTTCTGCTAGGAAAGTAGGAAAAAGAGAAAGAACGACTGGAAAATACAAAAGAAAATCTTCTAGGAAAGGAAGAGAACCCAATGAGAAATCCAAATGGACTAGAAAGAGGCAAACCCCTAAAGAATCCGCTTCAAAAGACACATGCTGGACATGTGGTAAAAAAGGTCACAGGTCGAATAAGTGTCCCAAAAATAAGAAGAAGAGAAAGAAGATTAATCTTCTTGAAGTCGATGAAGAAATTAAGCAAAAACTCTTCTCTATCATAGAGGAAGAAGAAGTATCTGATTCAGAATATTCTTCCTCCGAGGAAGAAAGCGATGATGAAGAATTCCTCAATGTCGCCCATAATTCAGAATCTGAAGAAGAAGAGTCAGAATGCAATTGCAATGGTGCATTTTGTCTATGTGATAGCAAAACTATTCATGTTATCTCTGAGAAGACTGCTGAAACCCTTTTCTCTACCATTGAGCATATTTAAGATGAAGATGCTAGGAGAAAATACCTCCTTGAATTACAGAAATTGGTTACTAGGCAAAAGGAAGAAAAGCCTAAAGTAACTCCTTTTAGCATGAAGCAAATCATGAACAGATTTGACTCCAAAAAGGAAGAACCTTCAGTTGAAGAACTTAGAAGAGAAGTCAATTCTCTTAAAGAAGAAATGAAAGGAATTAAGTCCAGACTTCATAAGATAGAGATTGAAGCTATCACAGAAAAACTTCTCAAGGAAGTTAGAAATGATGGGGGAACCTCCAAGGCGGTTGCTTCAGATAATGAAGAAGATGAGGGAGATTCGGATAGCGAAGCAGGTATTCATGCTATTACCAAAATTAGACCTCAGAGTTCTCATATTATGATTAAATTAGTTATTAATGATCATTTGACTCTTAACAAGATTGCTTTGTTAGATAGTGGTGCAGATCGAAATTGCATTATTGAAGGATTAATTCCTACTAAGTACCTTACCAAAGGGACTACCAAATTATCTGACGCACAGGTGAACGTATAATTATTGATTATAAGTTATTTGATGCTCATATTTGCAATAATGGTATATGCCTTAAAAATGATTTTGTTATAACAAAAAATATTAACGAAGAAATTATTTTAGGTATACCATTTATTACTCAAATAAAACCTTATATTTCTGATTTTGATTCTATCAAAACAAAAATTTTAGGAAAAGAAATTTCATTTCCTTTTATTAAAACTCTTTCTCAAGAACAAAGTAAATTTTTACATAAACAAACTGCTTTTAGAATTAATCTAATTTCTAATCAAATTTGTTTACTTAAAGAAGATATAAAAATTAAGAAAATTGAGCAAATTTTAAAAACCCCGAGAATGGTAACTAGATTGCCAATTTGCAAAAAACTTTTGAAAAAGAAATTTGCTCTGAATTTCCAAATGCCTTTTGGGCCAGAAAAGCCCATACTGTTGATCTCCCTTATATTGATGGATTCAATGAAAAGGCCATTTCTACGAAAGCTAGGCCCATTCAAATAAATCATGATTTAATGGAAATCTGTAAAAAAGAGATTAATACTCTTTTAGAAAAAAACATTATCAGGCCCTCTAAATCTCCGTGGAGTTGTTCTGCATTTTATGTAAACAACGCTGCTGAAAAAGAGAGAGGTTCTCCTCAACTTGTTATTAATTACAAACCTTTAAACTCTGTTTTAAAGTGGATTAGATATCCTATTCCTAATAAAAGGGATCTTTTAAAGAGAACTTTTAAAGCTAATGTTTATAGTAAATTTGATATGAAATCAGGTTTTTGGCAAATACAGATTTTCGAAAAGGATAAATACAAAGCTGCTTTCAATGTCCCGTTTGGACAATATGAATGGAACGTTATGCCTTTTGGGCTTAAGAATGCCCCTTCCGAATTTCAAAATATTATGAACACCATCTTTAATCATATTAGTCATATTTCAATTGTTTATATTGATGATGTGCTAATCTTTTCTGAAGACATTGATTCTCATTTTAAACATTTAAATATATTCTTTAAAATTGTTAAACATAATGGTCTTGTGGTTAGCGCCAAAAAGATTAAACTTTTTCAAACTAAAATAAGATTTCTTGGTCATGATTTATATCAAGGCACTTATAAACCCATTTGCAGAGCCATTGAGTTTTCTGATAAATTCCTAGATGTTATCATAGATAAAACTCAGTTACAAAGGTTTTTAGGTAGTCTTAACTATGTTGCAGACTTCATCCCTAAGGTAAGACATATTTGTAAACCATTATATGATAGGCTTAAGAAGACACCTGTTCCATGGACTAAGGAACAAACCATCGCGGTTATTAAGATTAAAGAAATGGTTAAGAGTTTGCCTTGTTTAGGCATCCCTAATCCAGATTCTTTTATGATAGTTGAGATTGATGCTTCAGACATAGGTTATGGAGGAATTCTCAAGCAAAAGAGAACTCCTGAAAGTCATGAGCAATTAGTTCATTTTACTTCCGGAGTTTGGAATTTCGCTCAAAAAAACTATAGTACTGTTAAAAAGGAAGTTTTAGCTATTGTCCTTTGCATTACTAAGTTTCAAGATGATTTGATTAATAAGGAATTCTTGCTTAAGGTAGATTGTAAATCTGCGAAAGAAATTCTTCAAAAGGATGTTAAAAATCTTGTTTCTAAACAGATATTTGCTAGATGGCAAGCTTTATTGTCAAGCTTTGATTTCCAAGTTGAATATATCAAAGGAGAAGAAAACTCTCTCCCGGATTTTCTAACAAGAGAATTTTTGCAGGGAAAAACGTGAGGCCGGTCATAAGGCCAGGATTTGGAACTAAAGGCCCTTTCCAAGAAAAGGGAAAAGACTCAGACAAGAAGCCATCAGCTTCTCCGTTTGCAATTAGGCCATCATTGAATAGCCCAAACAAATTTTCAGCTCTGGCAAGCCTGCCTCCCATTAATCCTTCATATGCTATAACCCCTTTTCCGCCGCTACCACCTAGCTCATCCTTGTCAAACCCTTTGATTCTTAAGAAACCATTCTCTAAAGAATCTGAACCTTGCTCCTTTGCTCCATCAGGAAAACCCAGATTTTCCTCCCCTCAAACTAAAGACTCTTATACAATGAAAGCTCCTGAAAGCTTTAGAGAAGCAGTTTCTCCTATTTCTCCAGCCCATAATAAACTTAAAGAATGTGAAGTCTTTAATATGGTTACTTTGCAGGTCAACCCCCTCCTTGCCCTTGACAAGGAATTTGAAAATTATGAGGTTAAGCATCTGGTTAAACCATGTTATACAAACAGGAATTATGTGGATACAGAAAATCCACTTAAAACCAGGAAATATTATGAATTTATCCTTGTTGATACAGGTTCCATTGAAGTGGAACATAAACTCAGCCATGATTCAGATCCAGATAGCATTGCCTATTCTAAATTTACAATTAAAAGAGTTTTTATCTCCATTTGAATGGCTGGTAGATCATTTGCATACACCCATTAATCTTTCCAGGGAGCATAGACCCCAAACTTATAATTGGTTTGATTATAAAAATGCTTGGTTTAATTTTCTATATCTCAGGCCAACCACTCATACCTGGTTTGTTAAGTATAGTCCAAAATTTTCAAAATCTATCATCCCCAGATGGTTCTACGAATGGTGGAATTGTTTTAGAGGAAATAAAAAAGTTTTACCAAAGTTATTTTTGGATAAATTTGATCAGTTTCAAACTGAACAGGATATTTCTACTCTCCCTGAGCACATCAAATTGTGTAAATATTTTGTCCAAAAAAGGATTTCCTTTATTATCAGCTGGACTTTTTCTATCCATGTATTTGACAAGATCAAATATTTATCAAAAGAAATATGTATTAAAGGATGGTCTCCAACTCCTAAAGAAGCTGCTCAACATTCTTCTCCAGCCTCTACAAGTGGCAAAAAAGCATCGTCCAAAGATGACTTAAAGAAGAGGCTCCAGCAAGCCTTATCCGACTTGGAAGATGACAAAGTCAATGATGAAACAGCCTTACAACTATTAGATGAGGGATCTTCTCAAAGCGATGACAATGGAGATATGTTAAGGCCTAAAGCTTTAGCTCAATGTTACTTTGATCCATTTTATGATTAATATAATTAAATGGATAATCCAGTAGAGGATATTAAAATCCAGAATTACTGACCTTCTAAATAGAGACTCAAAGAGTCAGAATTATTTAAGAAGGTAAGAGATGAAACTCAAAGAGTTGGAATATCTCTTGATTAAAAATTTAATTAAATTAATTAAAAATGGAATCCCACAACAGCAAAGATATTTTGGAACGTTGTGGAGATGGACGACAACTTTTTTAAAGGCAGCCACTACTTTCCAAAAGAAAAGCAGATGGCCGACAACTTTATCAAAGGCCGCCACTACTTTCCAAAAGAGATGGCAAACAACTTTAATAAAGAAGAAATCCACTCAAGATAAAGCAGATTCCTTCCAAAGCCAATTAGAAGAAGGCATCAAAATTATTTTATCTTCTCTTTGTCTATATAAGATGTTGCATTTCTCATTGTAAGGCATCAGAAATTTCAGCATAGAATTTCTTATAGCCTCTTTGGTACTATTGTAATGTTTCCCTTTGCACTTTTGGTTTGGATGTTTGCTTCCGTTGCTTGAATAAAATTGTGAGTTTTTGTATATCTTTCTCTCGCTTACTCGTTTATACTTTTGTTAATGTGTTAATACTATTAAATGCTACGATCGTTTAGAATGGTATCAGAGACATGTTAGGTATATTTAGCATAATAATAGTAAGGTTAATTGTAGCCATGAACGGCTAAATACTTATGCCAAGACTGTACTTATGAAATGTTAATTAGTCACTTAGCAATTTAGCAAAGTTATCACCTTGTTATACAATATGATGTTTCAATTCTTTAACTGTAAAAATGGAGTTCATGTATGGTGATTAAGGAAAGGTGTTGAGAATGTTTCAAGTAGTTGCGATGCCGACAGGTGGTCGTTAAGCCGATGGGACAGGCGCGTAGACTGCAAGGTACTTTACTTGAAAATCTCTTGTAAAATCCATAATCCTTAATGTAATATCCAAGCATGTACCCATAGTTACAGTATAAGAATTTGAAATCTCCTGTTGTATGACTAGTTGATATCTTTACTAGAATGCTTAGTTACTTTTCATCGTATCATTAGTATAGTCAAAGGCATTTTCTCTCTATGGATAATAGACAACATATTATTAACTCTGTTAATATATCTATTTCTAAAACAGAAAATGATTTACAAAATTGGTCTATCCCTAAAGAACCTTTTGAAAAGATTTACCAGTTAGGTAATTTTTCTATGTTTAAAAAATATAAGATTAAAACTTGTGAATCCACTATAGCTATTAATAATTCTCTTGAAACTATCAAGTTGTTATTATCTGCTGATATAGATAGATATAGGAAGGAATTTAAATTTCTTCATATTGGACTAGTGCAAGTTGCTGTTAAACCTCTTTTCTGTAAAGATTTGAATATTCCTATTTGTCTGCTTCTTAAAGATGATAGACTACTTAATTTTGATGATTCTCTGTTAGGAGTTTTAGAAAGTAATCTTGCTTATGGACCAGTTTACTTTAACTGTTATCGTAATTTTACTGTTGATATTCAGGATCCGAATATTATTGATACTTTGTCACTTAATGTCAAAACTAAGAATATGAATAGTAAAATTGATACCAGAGAAATAGCTGTAATATATCGGTTATATTATAAGCTAATGAAGACCACTATAGCCCCAAAGGCTATAGCTTCTAGTGCTAAAGGAGTTACTATGCTTTTGGAAGCTAACCAAGAGCATAGTACTACTTTTGTCCCTAGACTTCTTAAGTGGACTGATATTTTAGCTGATGAAGAATGGAAATTTGATTCCATTACAAATCCTTTACCCCTTCAACCTGAGACTTCACAGTTAGATAGGGTTATCCAGTTCCCTGACGGATCTATTAACCTTAAGTTTTTAAGATCCAGTTCTTTCAGCCAAGCTTCTTCAAGTAGAAGAATGTCTTCGGCAAGACCTTCTTCTTTTCAACCCCGAGAGGAGGATGAAGATAGTATTAGCCAGGAAGACAGATTTGTGAAGTCAAATTCTTAGGAAGTCTTGTCATTTTCCTGTAGAGTTAAAGCACAAAGCACTCAAGAAGCTCAATTTGGATTGAGATGTCCCGTGAAGTCAAAGATTGAATGAGTTGAATGAGCTCGATGAGTTTCGCCTAAATACATCTGAAAGTTCAGCCTTGTATAAGGAGAGGATGAAGAGGTACCATGATCAAAAGATTGAAAAGCGTGAGTTTGTTCCTCGTGATTTAGTGCTCTTATTCAATTCAAGGTTGTGCTTATTTCCTGGCAAGCTCAAATCCAAGTGGACTGGTCCATTCAAAGTGGTGCAAGTGTTTTCACATGGAGTGGTTGAACTAGAGAATAAGGAAGGAACGAAGTTCAAGGTGAATGGTCAAAGGATCAAAATCTACTTGGGCCAATCGAAAGAGGTCAAGAAGTGATCGAAGAATAAGACCTTGATGAAGTCTGAGTAATCAAGGGGGTATACATTGTGTCGCGATATTAAGTCAAGCGCTACTTGGGATGCAACCCAAGATCGATGTAAAATCTAGCCAATGTTGGGAAATTTTCTATTTTAGTAAGTTTTAGGGTATGTAAAGAGTTTTTTTTAGTGATTTCTATGTTTTGTTAAGTCTTAGTTTTGGCTAGATTAGGGTAGTATAGGGTCTGTGTAAAAAAAGAGTCAAGAAAAATGTAAAAAGAAATTCCTAATGGTTGCTACATTTGTAGGAAAGTAAAGGAGAATCTCCAGAGAAAGTGTTAGTGCAAGGGTTTACTGTTCTCATAGATGGTCCGTCGTTCAATCGACAGACCGTAGATGGTATCCCTAGATCCTATGTATGCTAAAATTCACCAAGTATAGAAGGGAACTACGACACCCATCCATGGATCGTTGTTTGACCAATGGGCCATTGTTGGGGTTCTGTTGGTCCAAGTCAGTGAATCAGTCGACTCGACCCATGATAAAATTAACTTTAAAAAAACTTTCATTTTAAAACATCCCTCATTTCCCTCGTCTTCACCAACCGTTACAACCCTTCACATAACTGCTTATACAAATTCCCAACCTTCCAATTCCCCCAAATCACATATATATATTTCATCCATTCCCTTTTCCCCCATATTCTCTCCCTATTTATCTCATTTCTCTTCTTTCATGAAGAAATGGAATGATGCTAAGATACTCAAGAGAGAGTTTAAGGTGGGAGATTAGGTGTTGCCATATAGTTCACGACTGAAGTTGTTTCTTGGAAAGCTCAAATCAAAATGGTCAGGACCATTTAGAGTGACGTAAGTGTTCCCAAACGGCGCTGTAGAAGTTGAAGGGCAATAAGGACATGCATTTAAGGTGAACAGGCCGCGTTTGAAATTATACTTTGGTGAATGTCAGGAGATTTCTTTGATTGAAGTGGTGTACCTGGAAGATGCTTGAAAACATTTCCGCATCATGCCATGACATTAACTAAGGCGTTGTTTGGGAGGCAACCCAGAACCCTTTTTATTGTTTTAAGTTTGTTTTAAAAATAATGGTGTGTTGGTTGTGTAGGCTAAAGCGTGGCAAGTGTTAGGAAAGAAGGAGTTTACCGAACAAAAAGCTTCATTCGGTGATTTGCCGAAGATGTCGGCGACCCCGATCCAGTCCGCCGTTGAGCTCAAGGCAACTTTAAGCTAGAACCTGTAAAACTTGGCGAGCCCAAGAAATTATTGGCGAATCGCCAACTTGTCTGGCAATCCTAATCCTTACCGCCGTTTGGATTCCCAACATTGACTAGGAGTTCTGTAAAACTCGGTGAGGTAAGTGACGATTCGGCGTGTCGTCGAATGATTCGGCTATCCTAACTAATGTCGCCGAATGAGCGAAAACTAGACTGTCTTTAAAATAAAGGTTTAAATTGCTTAAACTCCTTAAAGCTCCCTTATTGTCATTCTTCAAACTCACACCTGCACTTCTACTTTTATATCTCTACGTCTATATTGTATGTTGGTTATTGAGTTGTGCTCGGGGTTGGATTGCATTGTCTCCTAGTATCTCAATTGATCTTACTCAGCACAAAAGGTTAGTTTCCAAGCCCTAAGCTTCTTGTATTGAAAGTTGTACTCAAATGAAATGGCATTACTTTGATGATGTGTGCTGGGCCTTTCTCGTAGGATTAGAATATTTATTTGCCTGTTAGGTTCGCAAATTTTGCCCGTACTAAGTTAAATAGTTTATTCCCAAAGGCCGCGCTTTAAATTGGATGAAAAATCATGGGTTGTGCATAATTGTCATTGGGTTTAAAGCTAAATTGAGTTGTGCATGCCTTAATTTTGTTTACGGGGGTTGCGGGGTTGAATTCGGGAAGTTGGGTTGAAAGTAGGCACGTTGGGTCATTTGGCGAGCTGGGTCGAGCTCGCCGAACCACTTGGTGGTTTGCCTAACATCCCCATCTCGCCTCTAATTTAATGTTAAATGTGATGTTGAATTATGTAACTTTTGGTGAGAAGCATGATGTCGCCGAATGCATTAGGCGTCTTACCGAAAGACTTCTGATTTGCCCTTTGTCTACACCCTTGTATTCTCTATGTAATGCACTCGGTGAACCACCTAAGTAGTTGTGCGCTTTACCAACTGGTTCGGCAAAGTGATTATGCAATTGAACTGCCTTGCTTTTGTTTGAATACTTTCTAACTTTTTCTCGAAGCTTTGCAGAAATGGATAGATCGAAAGTAATTGGAGGAGATATGCCACCCCGACAAACAAGAGCGAAAAATTTCAGGAAAAATACAAAGGCAACAAATCCTCCCAAAAAGGATAATGAGGGAAAGAAGCCCTGTGCTAGCAAGAAAACAAATCCCCGAGACCCCACTATTCCCTTGTGGTGAGGTGGATTCTTCACAGCTATCCACTCCTTTTTGGCGGTTCATGACTTGGACAATCTTAGTAAGTGAGTTGCCACTGAATCTTCTGAAGAAGCTCCGGGGCCATTATCAAATTCCAGACTGACACATCAGGCACTGATGCCTAGACAGATAGAGCAACTGTGTAGACAGGATCTTTCTCTACCTCTCTCTCTATATTTGTTTATTCTGAATTCTAGAAATTCTGTTATTTGTATTTGAGGACAAATGTTTTTTTATTTGTGGTGGGGTGAGGCCCACCTTTGTGTGCCACTCGTGAATCATGTTTTGTTTGAGTATTTGGGTTGTGAGCTATAATGTTGTGTTAATACTGTTTTTGTGGATGTTTGAGCTTGTGGCTCCTTCTGTTTTAAATTGCAAAATGATTTTGACCCTTTCAAAAATTTTTGCCACCTCTCGTGTGTTGAATGTGGCTGTTCTTTTGCAAAATTTAAGTCTCGGTTCCGATCAATACCGATGACTTAAATAGTGCTCATGATTGAACGAACATGAATGTACGGCTACGATGAGGCAAAATGAAATTGCATAGACAATATGTGAACTCTTTGGATCTTGTTGTGATTAGCAATGTATCAAATTGATTCTCTTGTGATGACTGTTGCACACTAGCAAAAGTGTGGAGTCTTGTTTGACTTTAGTGTCGATGCCTTGTGTGATGAGCTTACTGTGAACCATGCATGATAGATCCTAGAATTTTTCCCGTTGGTCCTATCGACTAAGTAAGGCTATCTCTTGATATGATATTAGGCAACTTTAAAAAGTGTGAGCCAATTTGACATATACCTCTTTGTGGCCTACCTTGTGAGCATGTGTGAACCTTTTTGTAACACCCCTTGAGCCTTACCTTTCTTTGGAAGAAACTTGATGAAATCATAACCTTTCTTTATCCATTACCCATAATCCTCATGAAGTTGTGATTAGTTAGAATAGCAAACTTAGGCCAAAAGCCTAAGTTGGGGGTGTGGTGAAAAGAAAAGGTAAATCAAGAAGTGCAAGAAAGTCCCTCTTACCCATGGTTTTGAGAAAAATGGAACCCCTCCATATAAAAAATTGAAAAAGAAAGTTGTGGAATAAAGTACAAAAGAAATGGGGTTTCCAAACAATCCATGGAAAGTGAATAATAGGATGACTTATGAGCACTAAAGAGAATGATGAAGGAAAAGGAAAGGAAGTGTTGTGAGCACCACATTTCATGAGGATGAAAGTCATTGAGCCTAAATGACCATACCTTTGCACTCAACCCCATTACAAGCCTTGAAAATACCTTTTTGTTCTTGAATAAGTCAAAACAAATGTTGATTGAAAAATATGGGCAAACCTATGGGTGAAAGCATGCATTATGTTCTTCATTGTGAGAGTGAGCGTTGCAATTGATTTTGGAACTTTAAATGATTAAACCTTTGTGGGTGAGTATGGAATCATCCTTTTTATGAGGGTATTCGAATACTTTTGTTGAGCTCAAACTTGCATTTGAAACAAGTATTGCGAGCTTGAGAATCTTTGAGAATGGTTTGTCACAACTTAAACCTTTGGGTACACATTTGATCTTTCCATAAGTAACTTGAGTCTTGTTGTGTGCATTCATGATTGAGTCTTGTGTAGTACTATTCCAGACTTCCTTTTTGAATGGCTCAGCTTGAGTTTGCTTGAGGACAAGCAAAAGTTTAAGTTGGGGTGTGTTGATGAGTCCACAAATTAGACTCATTTAGGGCTATATTTTGATAGAATTAGTGTCCTAAAATGCATATTTTGTCTCAATATTTGATGAAAACCCTAAAGTTTCAGGTATTTAGAGTTTGAGGGAAAGCATGGACACTACTTAGCAAAAAGGAACAAAGGCAGATGAAAGAACAAAGAAATGAAGATCTGAGAATCGCCAAACCTATTCGGTGAGTCGCCAAAAAGGTCTTACCTCGCCTTTTGTTCCAGTGTGCTGAGCCCTGAAAGAAAGGATCAAATCGATGGTGAAAAGGAGCAGTCGGCGTGTTGTCGAGCAGTTCCACAAAGCGGTACTATGTCGCCCAATGATCCAAAATACGATGATGCTGAAGGATAGAGCAAGACAACGATGAAACCTACCAAAGGGTGGATCAACAAGTTGATCGGCGATCTCGACTAACGACGCCGAATGATCCGCTATAGCACAGAGTTTTGAAAACTATAAATACTCATTGAGAGTTATAGCTTAATATCAGATTTTTAATATTGAATTTTTTTAACATAGAATTTTGAGTTCTAAGTTTGGAGAGGGTTTTGAAGAATTTGAAGATTCAAAGGGTTTCAACTCCAAGAATTTGGACTTGGGTCTTGTGGATTTTTTCACTCTAGGCTTGTTTTGAGACTTAAATCTTCATACCCATTTGAATGCAAACTTATATTGGTATAAATTTCTAACTCTTTTACATGTCTAGCTAACAACCCCAATTCTTGGGGTGTGATTTTGTGAATATGGGTTAGATTATCTGTTGGGTCTTGCTTGTTGATGATTTGTTTGTTGTTTAGATGTAATTTCATTTAGTAGTTGTGGTGGAACTTAATGAAATTATAGTTGCAAATACGATTTCACATTTGTGTTTTCGACTTGCTCGAGAGAGAGGTCGTAAAACTAAGATTACTAAATTGATGGCCAGTGGGATTAGGTCGACATGAGGTTCAGCTCGAGAGAGTGAACCCTAGTCCTTCTCCCACACACTCAGCTCAAGAGAGTGAGTGGGATAAGGTGGACACTGCTCTTCATGCGGCAACTCGGTGTTCGAGAGAAACCGAGTTGATTCAGGGTAGGTTGCTCGAGAGAGAATTTACGCCCACTATAGTCTAGCCTAGTCACAAATATTCAATGGATTTACTATCAAAAGCATGTACCCAATAATTTAGTTTATCCCGTATTCCTATCATATCCCAAGAACCCTATCTCCTTGATTAATACTCTTTGCATTTTTGCTATTTTTTTTACTTGTGACAAACCCCCATTGATAATTGACGCTTGCGTCACCCCTTAGATTTAACATGTTTGTATTCGAAAATATTTTTAGCTAAGACTAATTAGAACTAAATTTTATTTTTCTATTAATTCTGAAGCCCACTCCCTTGGGACTTGACCCCAACCCTTGGTTGGGTTACTTTACTATTGTACGATCGTAGACACTTGCATTGAAAGTTGTGTCTTGATTACGCAAGCATCAAAATGGCGCTGCTGCCGGGGAGTGGTGTTACTTGAGAATTCTTAGTTTAGTAAAATTTTTTGTTCTTCTTAGTTGTAGTTCTACTTACTTAATTTTCAGTTTTGTTTCGCATGCTTGTGCTAACAACAGGAAAGATGAACATGCACGAGGAAGATATGAATGACAATCAAGCTGGTCATCGAGACATTATAGATGACGTAAATAATGTCTATAATCCAGATCAGTTGGGTGGAATGGGTGCAATTTGCATTCCATAAATTGATGGGAATGCGATGTTTGAAGTTACTAGCACAACTCTTCACCTTCTCCAAATGAGAGGACTATATAGAGGGCTAGATCACGAAGACCCGCATGAGCATGTAAGAAGCGTTACAGAGGTTTGCAGCCCTTTTTCATTCAAAGGTGTGTCACAAGAGTCAATTCGGCTGCGGTTATTCCCATTATCCTTGAAAGGAAAAGCAAGCAAGTGGTTAACCGAGTTACAAAAAAATTCCATCGCATCATGAAAACTTCATCATTTCAATATTCATAGGAGGAACTATCTTCTCCAACTCAAAGCATGCTTAAGTCAACATCATGATGAAAATTATGCAATTACTCTCAAAATCACATTGAAGAGTATTCAACAATTCATCTCATGAAGCATATAGGCAACTCATACTAAATGCATATCAACATGAGGAACACATAAATCATGAAAGCTCATTTTCTTTCTAAACATGAATTTCATCAAGAACATGCATAGCATAAGAGACCATGGAAACACATAAATCACACATGAGTCCAAAACATGAATCAAGTCACAAGGAACTCTTTGTCTCAAGCTAGAATAGGATTAGAAGAAATAGATAAGTATATCGGAACTCTCAACAATCTTGCCTTCTATGCATACCATCTCCCCTTTGGGAGTAAACCCCTACTAAGGCTAACATGAAAACCTAACAAATAGCATAGGGACCTAATAACCATTTATATCTATAAGGAATTATCAATATACTAATAACTTCATCCGTAAGGGCTCCTTTGTCCTCTCTAGGCCGAAGTGCATAGAAGTGACCATACTTTGGAGCATTGGGATCCGGTTCACTAAGGCAAGTTTCTTGGCCTCTCTTCCTCTTGCTGTAAGTGTAGGGCAATTTTTCACTTGATGATCACTCTTTCCATAACCATAGCAACCATCCGTACCGGCTAGACACTTCCCATGGAGCTTCTTTCCAGAATTGGTGCAAGTAGGCATAGGAAATGGAGATTCATTATCTTAGTCTTGGTTAACCCTAGGAGTGTTTGAAGAATCTTGGTTAGAGTATCTCTTTTTGAACCTTGTTTGACCTTGTTCATCGGACCCAACTCTCTTAAGCTCTCTATTCCTTTTCATAAGTCTTGACTTTTCAAGTTGTTGGGCATACACCATAAGGCGTGATATATCCATGTTATAATAAAGCATTGCTGCACGACATTCTTCTTCAATTGAGTTGGACACGCCCGTCAAAAATCTGCTCATCTCATCCCTCGGATTTGACACCAAAGATGGAGCATATTTGGACAATTGAGTGAACTTTAGGGAGAATACTTGCACACTCATGCCCCCTTGACGAAGATTGATGAATTTTTCAACTTTAGCTTCCTTCAATTCTCGGGGAAAATACCTAGCAAGAAATGCGGACTTGAACACTTCCTATTCTATGGGACCCGCTCCTACCAGCCTATTGGTCTTCCATTGAGTATACCAAACTTGAGCAACACTTTTCAACTGATAAGCGGCCAATTTTGCTTTCTCTACCGAACTCACTCCCATAACATCAATTATCTTGAAGACCTCTTCCACAAACTCATAAGGATCCTCTCCTACTTTGGAGCCATAAAACTCGGGAGGATTCATTCTAGCAAAATACCTAATTCTTGAGGTAGCCGAATTCACATTTGGATTTTCCGGAGCAATAACTTCCCTAGTAGCTTGGGCTTGAGTTGTCATGGCTTGAGTCAATATTTGGAGAGCCAACCTTATTTCCACATATTTCATAGCCTCCGCATCAATAGTAGCTTGAGGAATTTGAGGACCTTGGGGAGGATCACCCTCATTCACTATCTCCTCTTCCCTTCTTCTTGTGTTCGCCCTTTTTGTAGTCATATCCTGAAGATACAAGAGAATGGTCAGAAAAAAAAAGACTTTATAGAGTTAAACTCTATGGCAGTACTTAAGAGTAATGAAAGAAGTGTAACTTCCTAACATCTTATAGCCTCTCATTCATAAATGTGGCGCGCTTCACACTCATGAACAAGACTCTACTAGACGTGGCTTATGAGACATCATCCTAAAACCATCCCAAAAACTTGGGTCTAATACCATGTTTGTCACGACCCAAGAGTGCCCCCTAGATGTGACACGATTTACAAAGACTCCGAAAAGCATCATACAAGCCTTATAGCATATCATGACATAAGGTAATAGAAAATGGTGCAAAATTTAAAACTTTTATAATACAATCGAGGTCTTTTATAAAAGCAAGTGGAAGTCTAGACATTATCTCATTTAGCCATCTACTACAATCAAAATCTCAAATAGGGACACAACCCTTACAATAGTTCTCAAATGAAATACTAGAATGAAACTACTAAGTGAAGATACTTGTCCTCGAATCTTGAGGACTTACCATCTAGCAAGGAGAGTGATCAATTCCAAGCTCTAGCCACGAGGAGAGTGAAATTGAGTGACAATCCCTACACTTATAAAAAAATGTAGAAGGAATATGGGTTAGTACAAAAATGCACTAAGTATGATAGCCAAGCACAAAATCCTTGAAAACATGCTAAAAAGGACATTTTAGTTGAAAAGCATGCATTTACTAAGTTTGAGAATCATCATGCACTTTTAGTGTAAAACACAAGTCACAGACGTGTTCACCATATAAATCATTATAATCTAATAAAACCATCTTTTAGGTAACCCTAAGTTATACTTGTGCTATATATGAATGACATCCTATAATACCACTCATAGTAAATATTCATTTTAGGCCATCATAGTCATGCTTACCATTTTTTGATCCCATCTTTAGTTAATACTCATAGACAAGGAACATTCACATTTAATAAGTCATGTCAAGGAAAGAGACTCATAGCAACAATCCAAGTTAAACATTTATCCTTCATGTCAATATTCTCAATAATCATTATAAGCATATTCATTTCATTTGACATTATGACATTTGAGGAACACACCATAGCCACTCTCAAAGTCTACTCGTGCAATGCGTTGATGAAGTCCCATACCCCCACCCACACTTCATAGATATTCTTGAGTAACCATAGAATATAAATGTGTTTTACTTTTATTGTTCTATTTATTATGTTTTGAGTACTAAGTGGCTTGTATGGAGTCCTTCGGGGTTCTATACGCCATGTTACATCTAGGGGGTACCCTTGGGTCGTGACAAACTTAGTAATAAGAGAACAAGGTTTAGAATGGTCCTAAGATGATGTCTCACAAACATCTAGTAGAGTCTTATTCATGAGTGTGAATCATGCCACATTTATGAATGAGAGGCTACAAGATGATTAGGAAACTCCACTTCTTTCATTACTCTTACGTCGTGCAATATAGTTTAACTCTATAAGATCTCTCTCCTAATCCTTACCCAGTTGTTTATATGACATGACTACTCAAGTAGCATTCATTAGTGGAATTGAGGGAGACAATGTTGATCAAGAAGCTCCTCCTCAAGCTTCTCATGTTTCGATTGATCCTTTGACATACTGGGACACCGTGTAGCCTAATAATCTCTCTAATATAGAGCCCTGCATAGTCTTCAGCCGTAAAAGTAGCCCTGACTGGTAAGAAGTGGGCTTATTTTGTTAGTCTATCAACAATTACCCAAATAGAGTCAAACTTGCAACTCGATTGAGGTAACCCTGTAATAAAATCCATATTAATTACTTCCCACTTCCACAAAGGAATGACTATCTCCTGAACTAGCTCAACGGGCTTTTGGTGCTCAACCTTCACCTTTTGGCAATTAGGACACTGTGCCACAAACTCAGCAACTCCTTCTTTATCTCGTGCCACCAATAAATCTCCTTAATATCATGGTACATCTTCGTCGAACCAGGGTGAATAGAATAAGGGGAATGTTGTGCATCTTCCATAATTCGATGTCAAAGCCCTGCAATATTCAGAAGACACGATCGACCGCTATATCTGAGGACTCCATCTCCTGCTATATCAAATACTAAAGACTGCTGATCCTGAGCCTTGGCTCTGAGCTACTCTAAGCTAGGATCCTCTTGTTGTCGTGATTTAAACTTCTACAACTAGAGATGATACAACTGTGTCCTGAATTGTGACCCTACTATCGTCTGCCTTTAACAATCTAACTCCCAAGCTAGCTAACTGATGAAGCCCTCGTGCTAGCTCATGCTTCTCAACACCTAAATATGATAAACTTCCCATTGATCTACGACTGAGGGCATCAACTATCACATTTGCCTTCTCTGGATGATATTAAATGTCTATATCGTAGTCTTTCAGTATTTCAAGCCATTGACGTTGTTGAAGATTCAATTCCTTTTATCTAAAGATATACTGAAGGCTCTTATGATATGTGAAAATGTCCACATGAACGCCATATAGATAGTGTCTCCAGATCTTCAGTGCATGCACAACTACAACCAACTCTAAGTCGTGAGTTGGGTAATTCTTCTCATGCTTTCTCAAGTATCATCTACATCAAACTAAATATCTATTCTTCTAACATTAACATAGGACATATGTTGGCTTTGAGCCATTTCAACCTTTATATAATAAACTGAGCTTTTTCCAAAGTCTTATCTACCTATTGGGACCTATCAAAGCTACTCCACCCACTTCAAACCAACCGATAGGACATCTACCCCTACTACCATATAGAGCCTCAAATGGATCCATACTGATACTTGAGTGATAGATATTATTATATGCAAAATCAAACATAGGTGGGTGATCATCCCAATTACCCTTAAAGTCAATTACACAGGCTCTCAACAGATCTTCTATGTTTAGGATAGTACGCTCAGCTTGCCCATCATTTTGCAGATGAAAGGGCATATTGAGCTTAACACGAGTACCAAGCCCCTTTTGGAATGATTTCCAAAAGTGAAAAGTGAATTAGGTACCATGATCGGAGATAATGCATAAGTGTACTCCATGCAACCTAACTATTTCTCTAAAGTACAACCTAGCATAGTCTTGGCCAAAATACATAACCTTGATGAGAATGAAATGAGCCTATTTCATCATTCAATCCAGAATAACCCAAATCTAGACTTATTGCTGTCGGGTGCGGGGTAAATTAACAAGAAAGTCCATATTCAAATCTTCTCACTTCCAAGTAGGGATACTAATATCTTCGGATAAACCTTCCGACCTTTGATTCTAAACTTTTACAGGTTTACAATTTGGGCACTTAGCTACAAATTCCATAATATCTTTCTTCATCCCATTCCAGTAATAGACCTCCCACAAATCACGATACATTTTTGTGTCTCCAAGATGAATGGAATATCCAGAATTCTAGGTTTGTAATAAGATTTTCTCTCAAGTCATCCACATTGGGAAAACACAAATGACCTTGATATCAAATCACACCCTTTCCCCCTTGGGAGAAAGCCTCTATATATTTTTTTCAAGAACCATTTCCTTGAACTCAATTAAGATTGGTTCGAGACCTTGTCTGGCAATCACATCTGACACAAAAGATGATTGAAAACCGTTATGAATGCTAACACCACCTTTGGTGGAGTCAACTAATCAAACACCTAACCGGGCTAATCCGTGAACATCACGAACCAACTCCTTCTTATCTTCCTCAACATGGGCAACATAACCCATTGTTAACTGAATAAGAGCATCCGCCACCATATTCGCTTTGTCGGTGGTGATAGAGAACACTCATGTTATAATCCTTTAGTAACTCAATCCACCTTCCTTGGCAAAGATTTAGATCTTTCTATTTATACACATATTACAAATTTTTGTGGTCAGTAAAGACATGAACATGAACATTATAAAACTAATGCCTCCAAGTATTTAAGGCAAACACAACTCTTTTAGTTCTGAATCATAGGTAGGATAGTTATTTTCGTGAATATTAAGTTGTCGTGAAGCATAGGCAATGACTTTCCCAGTTTGCAATAACACATCCTAACCCAATTCTTGAGGCATCACAATAAAAAACAAATACATCAGTTCCTTTCGGTAAAGTCAACACTAGAGTGAAGTAAGTCTATCTTTCAATTCCTTCAAACTCTTTTCGGAGGCTTCCAACCATAATAAATAGACTTTATTTTGTGTCACTGCCTTCGATGGAGAAGCAATCAAAGAAAACCCTTCAACAAACCATCTATAGTAACCAGTCAAATCCAAGAAACTTTGAATATCTAAAGGGTGTAGAAGTCTAAGAGAACTCTTAACTACATCTATCTTCTTAGGATCTACCTCAATACCCTTTTGGGAAACAATGTGACCAAGGAAAGCCACTGATCTTAATCAAAACTCGCACTTACTAAACATTGCAAAGAGTTGTTGGTCCTTAAGGACTTGCAACACCATCCTCAAATGATTGATATGCTTATCTTCACTCCTTGAATAGATCAAGATATCATAAATAAAAATGATCACGAATATATCAAGGTATTGTCTAAACAACCTAGTCATCAAATCCATATACACGACCACAACATTTGTCAAGTCAAAGGACGTCACCAAAAACACATAATGACCATATCGAGTCCAAAAAGTCATTTTCAGAATATCATCATCTTCCTTCCTCAATTGGTGATGACCCAACTGAAGGTCAATCTTAGAGAAGTAAGTTTCTCATTGTTGTTGATAAAAAAAATCATCAATTCTTAGAAGAGGTTTTTGTTCTTCATGGTAACTTTGTTCAACTGGTGGTAGTTGATATACATCCAAAGTTAACCATCTTTCTTTTGAACAAATAAAATTAGAGCACCCCATGCTGAGATATTCAGTCTGATGAAGCCCTTATCCAATAAGTCTTTCAATTTCTCCTTCAGTTAATTAAGTTTTTTCGTATCCATTTAGTAAGGAGAAATAAAGATAGGCTGTGTATCTGGGATAAGGTAAATACTGAATTCTATTTCTCTTCCGGGAGAAGCACAAGGTAAATCATTAGGAAACACTTTCAGGAACTCATTAACAATAGGGACCAACTCAAGAGTAAGGTTTTTAGAATCCATTTCCCTCACCCTAATTAGATGGTAATACAAGATACAACTAACCTCTCGGTATAAAATTTCCCGCTTTCCACTCTAGGATAGGCTCATTTGGAAACTTAAACTTGACCACTGGGTTCTGCAATCAATAGAATCATAATAAGAATGTAACCAATATATACCAAAGATAATATTAAAAAATAGCATATCAAGCTCTAAAAGATATGAGTGACTCTATGGGATAATAAGATGGGATAATTTCTATAGACTCTCCTAGCCACAATAGATTCACCTATATGGGTAGAGATAGAAAAAGGATCTAACAACACATCTGAAAGAATATGAAACCTCATAGCCAAATATGAAGTCACAAAAGACAAGGTAGAACCGGGATCAACAAAAGCATAAACATCAAGATGAAAGACTTTCAACAGAATGGTAACCACAACGAGAGAACCCTCTTGCTCATGATGAGTTTGAGGTGCATAAATTGGTTTTGCTCCTGACTCCCACTAGAACCTGATGAAGGGTTAGGTTGAGCCCATCTATTATTTTATCCTTCATTCTTAGCAACTGAGGGCGTTCCCTTATATTATGATCTATCTCACCACAAGAAAAACATGCATTAGATCACTCTAGACATTTACCCTTATTCTTTCTTCCACATATAGCACAAGTAGACAATGAAGATCCACTACCATTTCCTCGTTGAGGCTTAGGGTTAGACACCATATCTTTGTTGAATTTAGGAGGAGCATTGGAGGAACCAGGAACCGAAAACCTTTGTCAAAACTTAGAACGACCATGCCCATCGGACCGTGAATGTGAAAAGTCATCATCACTAGTCCTTACCTTCTTTGCCTCCCTAGATTTCTCCTTAAGTTTCTCTTCTTCTATTTGTTGAGCATGCACCATTAGACAAGAAATGTCCATATCATTGATGAGCATAGCGGTACGACATTCTTTGACTTCCATCTCAGATAGTCTCAAAACAAACTTACTCATCCTTATCCTAGGATTGGCAATCTTAGTACAAATATATCTAGACAATTGTGTTAACATCAAATCATATTCCTTCACACTCATGTTTCCTTGATGAAGGATAATGAATTCAAGAACCTTTGCCACCCTACCCGCATCTCTGGGGGAAAGAACCTATCAATAAAAGCAACCTTAAACTTTTCCTAATCAAGAGGACCGATATCAACAACCCTCTCTCCTTTCCATTGGTTGAACCAAACTTGAGAAACACCGTTAAGTTGATAAGCAACCAATTTTGCCTTTTTCAGCGGCATCACTCCCATGATTATCAACACCGTATATACTTAATCAATGAACTCTTGAGGATCTTTCTCAACCTTGGAACCATGAAACTCCAGAGGATTAATTCTATTGAAGCGTCCCACTCTAGTTGTCGCCGAATCACATTTGGGTTCATGATGACCGCAACCTCCCTATTGGCTTGAGTCATCATGGCTTCGGCCAACAGTTGTAAAGAAGCCCTAAACTCCACATTAGTCACTTGTTCAGCCAAAGGGTCGGCCAAAACTTGAGGAGCTTGAGGAACTTCTCATTCCACATTCTCATTCACATTCTTTCTAGCGTATGCTTTTCGACAGGCCATATCTAGAAAATCATTGAAAAAGGATAAGAAGAAGGACGTATATAGTTACGCTCTATGGATTGGCTTTAGAGTAATGAAAGAAGTTGAACTTCCTAAACATCTTATAGCTTCTCATTCATAATTGAGGTGCACTTTACACTCATGAACAAGAATCTACTCGGCGTGGCTTAGCTATTTCCTAGGACCTTTCTAAACCTTGTGCTCTGAATACGAAATTTGTCATGACCCAAAGTACACCCTAGTCGTAAAATGGCGCATAGGATGCTGAGAGACCCTATAAAAGCCACTTAGCATACATATACAAGATTATAGAATCTTAATGTGTTCAAAAGAGGATTTATATCATAAAGAGTTTGAGATAAGTAGCAGAAGTCTAACATAAGTCTCAAAGCTATCTATTATATCAACAGAGTTATTCAGACATAACCCATAAATCACATAAAAAAGTCAAAATAAAAAGACATAAAACCAATCAAAGATTATCCGTCATCCAAACATGAGAATCACCAATCTCTTTAAGCTCTAAGAATCAATCTAGCCACGAGAGTGCGGAATGGAAGGGTCCGACCCTACATTAGTGAAACAATGTAGGTACAATGCATTAGTACATTGAATGTACTACGTATTATAGCTATGCATAAGAGTTATGAAATCATGCTAAAATTACTTTATATTAAATTCAATGACCACTAAATCTTGAAATAACAAGTTAGATGACATAAATCGAAATCATTGTCAATGCAAGATAAGCATCTTTAAAACATATTTGAGATACTTCTAGAATTATCCTTAGTTTATTCTTGTGGGAAGCTTGCCATTAATCGCATAGACCATGTGAGCTATAACATGGAATCTGGCTCCTATCCCACACTGAAAAATAGATATCTTTACTTGCAAAGGTAAGAACCTTAAAATTCTAGCTTAAGTGGATCCATTAACTAACATATATCTAAGACAAACCTATGGTGGCACATACTTATGGGACATGCGTAATCACAACTTGTCCACTCGGTTCTAACCATAAAACCCACGGAACAGTCATTAATCATATTCATCTTATTAACCATTTAAAGGCAAGAACAAGTAGATGATCCAACCTAGAGTTCATTAGAATAACTCCTAAATGTTTAATAAAAGTTTAGTTGAGAAAACCTTTCAACCATATAATCCTTTATGTGAGAATAACCTTTCACAATAACAACATTGATGCTTTACTATCAAAGCAACCTTAACTCATTTGAAACAATTTCATAAAAGCATGTATATCTCCATAATTTCATAGTTCATGAGTTTATCATAAGATCATGGTTGAAAATGCATAATTAAAGCATGGGCAAGTGAAATTTCAACTTAATATGATAGATTGACATCAAATAATTTATTAGAAGACTCAATTGATCGAAATAAATCATAATTGAAAGAAACCCACATTACTTGATGAACCCTAATTTTGAGATTCGGAGAATTGAAGTGAGGACTTAAAATCATTGGGAATACCATGGAGGAAAGGATGCCATGGGTGAATGTAGACATACCTTGATGTCAAAAGCCCACAATCAATGGAGGATTGAAGAATTTGTCTTGAAACCCTAGTCTTCTTCTTCAAACTTTAGAGATAGAAATATTTGAGGGTTTAAAATGTTTTTATAGGGCCTAGGGTAGGGGGTAAAAAGATATAGTATTGGGTTAGAATAATTAGGAAAAGACCCAAAAGATATTAAATAAAATTGTTAGATCTCCACCGATGGTTGGACCTACGGTCCGTAAGTCCTACTATGGACCATCCTGGTCAATTATTTGTGGAGTTCTGGTGCTTGAACTTTGGAACTTCACCAATGCTACTCATGTATGGACCTTTGGTGTACCAACGGTCTGTACACTGCCACCGTAGGTTCAACTTTGAAATCCCAAAATTCACCAAGTTAGAAACTCACCTATAGTTCCCACCTATGGCTTGTAAGTGAACCTACAGGTCATCTTTGGGGTCTGTCAGTACAGACACTAGCAAAGAAAATCTGAAACTTTTTTTCATTCTTTTCAAATGGAGGTGTTACACAAAAAATCTAAACACATCAAACCACTATAATAAAACCAAAAAAAAAAAAAAAACTACAATCATCCAAAAATAAAACAAAAAATAACAAAATACAATCAAAAGGGGAATATTGGCACAAGTGCCCTCACCCTACAAAAATAGAAATAGCAGTGTCCTCAATGCAAAATAAAGTAAAGAGTATGAGAGGAGAGGTAAAATTCCCCCTTATAGGCTATGCTTGGGAGTGCTTGCATTAGGAGTCTCAGGAGGAACGACATCATCCTTTGAATTAGTGCTCGGCAAAATAATCACTAGAGTATCAACAAAGGCATCAATGCTAGACACATCATTAGGTTGAATGATTGAGTATGAAGAGATTCCACTTTTTTCAACTGTGGAGGTCTCTTCAAGGGATCTCTCAAGTGTAACATGTACCATCATATCTTCAAGGTCTTGTAGCTCTGTTAGTGTCACCGCAATCCCATACTCATCCTTCTTTCTCCTCAACTCCTCCTCATCTTCACCCTCATCCAAAAGATTATTGCACATATCCTAATCTCCTCTTAGCATCAGTAGCAACATCATCACCAATAATCACATCACCTCTACTCAACTGTTCAGCCACACTTAGAGGAAGTTAACTACTAGGAAAAATCGCATGTGTAGACTTAGGTGCATATGACAAGGGAACGTTGCCCCACAACGTAGATATTTCTGTAGACCTCAGCAGGTCTACATCAACCCTAAGAGTAGTTATCTCAATCTTCATCAAACATAGAACATCTAAACTACCCTCAACCCTCTCTTAGACTTCTAACCTAATAGTAAGGTTATCAAAATTAACACCATATGTCTCTATAGAGATCTCACACTTAGTCAACCGAACTCTTTGTAGAGCTAAAACAATCTCAGTCGCCTGATCAATCATCCTAGGTACATCCTTCTCAACCCTTGTTTCCCTCACATTGATTAACGTCTCAAGTATACCTCACTGAATTCTAGGTTTAAACAATCATTAACTAGTATAAAACCCAACTAAGAGTTGGGGTCGAACCCACGTGGAGTGGTATGTGTTCAAATTCAATTATGAATTGCAAACGTGTTCTAAGCGGTTTTAGGAATAAAAATTATTGAAAAAATACAAACAAATCTAAAGGGGTGACAGCGAATGTCAGATGGGGGTTTGGATTTGCAATTAATAGTGGAAAAAAAGAATGAAAACAGGGGAAACAACAATATTAAGAGGAATTCTTGGCATGTGATTGCTTATAAGTTAAGTACACTATATGGGTAATTGAAATTTAACAATAATTTGCTGAAATATTGTAGGTAGGCTGGACTTTAAATGAAATAGCTTTCTCTTGAACAACTATAACGGTTCAGGTGATTTCTTTCAAACATCAACAAGCTTACCTAGATAACCAGCCCACAACCATAATGCATTCACTCTTTCATGCTAGATGAGTGGATTCCGGTTAAGGATTCACTCTCTCAAGCATAACTATATCAACACAATACTAACAAATCATTAATCAAAAGCTTTGGTTCTGAAACCTCTCTCAAGCAAGCCAAAACTCAAAATTAGAATTGCATTTGCAACTACAATTCATAGATTAAATGTCAGATAATGATTAAACACATATTAAAACAACAATTTCATTATCAAACAGCAATACCCATAAGATAATTAGACAAATAAACACATGATCACAACCCAAGAATTGGGATTTTAGCTACACATCAGAAAAACAGAGAAATGATTACCAAATACATTAGCAATGATCTGGGTAAAGGTTCTCAAGTCTTTACAATGTTCCAAATTGAGTAAATTTTAAAACACACTTGCAAATCTTCAAGTTTGAGCCTCAAAAGCTTCAAAAGCTACAATGGAGCTAAAAAACTAAAAGAAAAGCCATTGAGTGAGATAAGTTGGGATTCACCGAACATGTCTGTCGTTTACCCCAATCCATCGCCGGTTTGCATTGGTCAATTGTCCTCAGGGTTATGTGACTTTAGGCAATCAAGGTGGCCATAGCGGAGTTGATTGGCAATTCGTCGAATGCCTAGTTCTGTCGCCAAATTTGTTTTTCTCCTCGGGTTGACACGTTGGATCTTTAGGCAAGCTAGAATAGCCACTCCGCGGTACGCCGAGTAGTCTTGGCGATCACCAGGATCACTTTTCTTCACTTCTTCAGCTTGTTTGCTTATTTTTGCTCGGTAGTGTCCTTGCCTTGCTCCTTAGCATTAAATGCTGCAAATCAACACTTTAACATTAGTTTAGAGCATAACTTAGGAATTTGAGGACACTAAAACTATCAAAACAAAGCCCTAAATTAGTCGAAATCTCAGACTCATAAATACCCCCAACTTAAACTTTTTCTTGTCCTCAAGTAAAACTCAAAGATCAATCAGTTCAACAAGGATGTTTACAAATAATACTGCTTATGATTCAATTTTAATGCACACAACAAGGTTCAAACTACCCATACAATGCTCAATTGTGCAGAATTGCGACTCACCATTATCAAGTGTACTCAAACTCACAATACTTACTTCAAATACAAGTTCAAGCTCAACAAAGGTACTGAAATGCCCTCACAACAAAGATGATTCCATAATTACACAAAATTTCTCAAAAAGTGAAAGTCCCAGAATCAAATACAACTCTCAAACTCAAAAAAAGTGAACACATGCATGACTCAACCCATAGCTATGCTTGCCCTTATTTTCCAATCAACATTTGTTTCAGCTCACTAAGATCACAAAGGTCTTTTTAAGGCTTGTAACAGGGCTGAGTATAAAGGTATAGTCATTTAAGCTTAATGGCTTCTACCTTCATGAAGTATGGCTTGAAAAACACTCTTTCTCCTTTCTTTCGCATATAAGCCTATTTAAACTCCACCCCATTATTAAACTCAACATGAATCATCGGATACCCCATTTTTTTTTGCAATATTCACTACTTTATTTCACAACTTTTTCTCTTTTAAGTCATTTTCTTTTCTTTTCATTTCTTTTATTTCTTTTCTTTTTTTTTTTTACATGGAGGGGTTTCATATTTTTCAAAACAATCGATCAAAAAGGGAGTTTTTCACAATTCTTGACTTTCCTTCTTTTACACCACACCCCCAACATAGGCTTTTGGCCTAAGTTGGCTATTCAAACAAACCGCAACTTCCTGAAGGGTATGGATGATGGGATAAAGAGGTCAAAGTTGCTCAAATTTCTTCCAAGAAAAGGATAGGCTCCAAAGGTGCCAACCAAGGTTCACACATCTCACAAGGTTGGCCACAAAGAGGTATATTGTCAAGTTGGGTCATTCATCAAAATTCTTGCCTAAGATCATTTCAATTGCTCGCTTCACTCAATCAATCGGACCAATGGGGCAAGTTCTAGGTGTCATCAAGCACAATGTTCAAGAAAACCTTACCACACAAGGCAATGGTACAATTATCAAACAAGACAGTACACTTTCTAGCTAGCGTGAAATGTTCATCACAAGAGAGTCATTCGACAATCAGCTAGTCACAACGAGATGCATAAACTTCACATATTGCCTATGTAAATTAGTTTGCCTCATCGTAGCCACACATTCATTTTGTTCAGTTAAGAGCACTATTTAATTCATTGGTATTGACCACAACCAGCACTCAAATTTGCACAAGAACAACCATAATAACACACACAAGAGGTGGAATTTTTTTTAGATTGGTTCAAAACTGCTTTCAAATCAAAACAATGAGCCACAAGCTAAGAACAACCGCAATACCATGATCAACATATATATATATATATATATAAACCAATGAGCTTCAATATTCACATTAAAAAGATAATATTCACAAAATTACCCATAAGAGGTATGTATGAAAATACCGCACCCCAACAATTGTCCTCAAATGCAACTAAAAATAAAAATAGTCTAAAAAGTAATAGAGAGGGAGGGGAAAGATCATCCTTCCAGTCTAAGCCTTGGGTGAAGTCTGCATGTCCGAAGCTCCATCAGTCTGGCATTAGTACGTGGTGTCTCAACATCCTTGGCTCCGCTGGAGCCCACCATCGAAGTAACTCTCAGAGAGGCCTGTCTAGCTTTCTAGTACATGGCACCCTCTAAGTCAGCCAGGTCGTCATAAACCGCTTCCTCACGAACACCAACTCTAATATCATCTCCGGTAGTAGCCGGTGGCACCTCAGGTCAAGCTGAAATATCTGTTGCTCAGATCATCTGGGATCTTCACCATCCTAAATAGTGAGGTGAAATTAGTGGACTTCAGCTGGTCCACATCTTTTCTCAACCCAATAATGTTGGCCTTTCAGGCTGTCATCGCATTAGTGGCTCTCTGCCCTCTCTCACACACCTCTACTCTCGTTGTAAGGGCATCAATCAAAGATCTGATAGGTGTCAAAGCAACAATAATGACTCTCTTGATCATCACAAAAATCATGGCCTCTAGCTGGGAGGCACGTACATCAGCAGATTGGGCCAAATGCCCCATCTTATACAACATTGCCTGGGTGATTGGAGGCCTAGAAGCAGAAGCAGAAGCAGATCTAGGGGGAAGAGGTGCAGCAGAAGAGCTAGGAGACCCTAAAGAATGAGGTGCAGATGTAACTGAGGGCCCACTGGCTTGATTAGGCATGACTGCCTCTGTAGATACCATATCGACATCAACCTCCAAGGATGTGTCCACAGGGGCTACCTTCTTTTTGTCAAACTCATCCCGCTGGTACTCAGCCTCAATACGCTGGATGTCAGTAGAGGAGGTGGGTGTCACCTCAATCTCCATCTTCTCATCTCGAGGAACACGCCTTTGTCTGCACAGCTCAGTGATCAACACCGAGAATAAGAGTGAAGTTTATTTCTGCTTGGCCCTCATGGCCATGTCCTTCTCAATCAATAACCCCAAATTCAGTGACTGGCGAGAAATGATGGACGCTAAACATGTTGCCTTCAGGTGTCTGAGAATGGATTCATTTTGGGACGACATAATCATGCTGCTAATGAACCCGAACTAGTACCGAGCTGCCACATTGAGATCCATCTTTTCTATGGGCACACATGCCTCTATCCACCTCGGGGAGGCATCAGATAATAGAGGTTCCAACCAACCCTTCAGGTCCTCAAAGGTTTTCCCCTCAATCAAATCGATGTACTGGTGCATAAAATCATAAGTGCACCCGAGAACAACATTAATGTAAGAACTGTCACACTTCACCTTCTTGCCTTGGACTTTGACAGACAGAATCAATCAACTTGAACATGCTGGTCTTTTTCTTCCCCTTAGGGACCAGCTCACCATAGGCCGAATAAAACTCTGCACCCAATTTTGAATGTAGTGGCATGGGGGTTTGGTGAAAATCACGAACTTATGGATATTGAGAATGTTCCATATCTTTGGATACCTATCCACCGCACAAGCTGTGGACAATCTCTTCTCCTCAAGAATAGTCCTTAATCTCTCTTCCTTTAGTCTGTTGAGAGACCGGGGAGGAAGACTGTGTACTGGTAGCGTAAAAACCACAAATATGTGTTGGAGTAGGAGTTGGAGGAGGAGTCTGAGGCACCGGGATCCTAGATGGATCATGCATCGCCTTAGAGCGAAGCTATGCTCTCTGGGCTTGTAACATCTGGTCATCCTCAGGCTCAGTAATGGAAGCTAAAGAATCTTGAGAATTCCCCTAGTTGTCTGATGAGGTGAGGTGAGTCTTGTAGACTTCCTCACTATCGTAGTTGGCCTTCGGTGTCTCAGCCATGGGCGCCTTGCCCTTGCCTTTGCCTTTACCTCCATTTGTAGGGTGTTTGGTTGCCTTTGCTCCAGATGCAGCTGCACCTTCATCTATAACTACTCCATGTGTCTGCTTGCAGGGAGGCATGTCTCTTCCGGACACTTTGGGTCTAGCCATTTCTGCAAACAACATAGAAAAATGTTAGAAACAATTCGATGAAAAACACATAATATAAGTTGCAGAAAGACTCGCCGAATCGTTCTGCGAGCCAAATCGGGCTCGCCGAATCATTCAGCAAAAGAAGTATAAAAAATTCAAGTAAAGTCGGCAATGTCCAGGGCCATTTGGCAGATCACCAACACCCTCGGTGAAATAAAAGTAACTTGCAAAAAGTTACAATGTATTTTAAGGATTAGGGGCACAGAATGACGATCAAGAGGGACTTTCGACGAGTCGTTGAGTTAACTCGGTGAGCTCACACATATCGCCGAAAGTTACAGATTCAAACTCACCAATTTAAGGAAATTAAGGCGATCAAGGGTGTTTGGCAAAGTGCCGAACCACTCGGCAAGCTTGACTCAGCTTACCAAATGGCCTAACGTGCCAGTTTTTCATCCCTCACTTTAAAATCAAGCCTGCAGTCCCCAAAAACAAAATTAAACACCTACACTATAAAATTAAGGTCAAACCCATACTATCCATGCCCTCGGGGTACTCAGACTTTCCCCGATTTTGCCAAAATTGGCCCTTTGACATCTTTTGCCCTTATGAATGACGTCAACTGCTCCATCATTCGGCAAAATCCAACATTTAGCCCAATTTGGTTTTACTCTGACTTCACCCAACTAAGCCCAACACAAAATTACCGCAACCCAATAATTTAAACATGATTTTAGACAATCACAGCACGGGAACCAATCATATACTTGCAAATAGGCAAAAATTAAATTAATTACAGGAAATCCAACAGTTAACAATGATAAAATCATAATACCTAACAATTATCAACAACAATTTACTGATTACATTCGAGTTCAACCAAAATTAGAGTTTAGGGTTTGTAAAACCAACTATTTCAAAATATATTTTAAAATGCTAGGCGGAAAAGAGTCAAAAAGTAATTCGAGCAAAGGTCCCAAAGATATGAAAGTAAATATGTGAAAAATATGAGCAATATAGTATTGGGGTGAGAGTATTAAAGTTTAAAATGGGAGAAGATTAAGGATTTTGAAAATTTAAAATGTTTGGCCTTTAAAACCTTTCAGTTCGCGCTCCATTTAGCGGAGTAAGTCGCGCCCACCGAACCACTCGGTGATGCACCTAGTGGTATTTTAGCTCGCTGACTGAGCTTTTATCCCACTGAGTTTTACATAGTTCCACTTCATGCTGGGTTGTTCCAATAACGGTCCAAGTCGGGGCTCGCCAAAGAACCCATTTTCCAACACTTTTCAATTTTCAACCTGCAAAATCAACACCCGTTATTAAAATTTAAAACTAAAGCATCAAAAACTTGGGTTGCCTACCATGAATGTTCACTAGTTGGGGTCTAGTCCCTCTATTCTATTTGCCTTTTTTCATATAATATACTTCTCTATATTACTACTACGCAAGTCATCACACATGAATGAGCACAAGACATCAATTCAAGGCTACCAAGGAATAGCACCTACAAGGCTAGAGCAAGCTAATAATCGAACTAACATAACCTTACTATGCTAAGTCAAGCTACCATGGAGATATACTATTATGCTAGTCCAAGCTATCCAAGGAATAACCCTATAATAGGTTAGACCATGCTATCATCTTACTAACATAACTAGGTTACGCTAAGCTAACTAACTTGGAAGACACACTAACATGCAAGTCCAAGCTATTCTTGGAAAGGTACAAGTGTCCTATCCTAGCTACCATGAAATAGTCTTACACCAACTAAATCATGCTAACCTGACAAGTGTATTAGAATACAAATGCAAGCTATCCATAGGGGAGTATGATTCTCAACCCTAAGCTATCCTTAGGAGAGTATGTGTCCTCAATCCCAAGCTACCATGACTAATATAACTCAAGCTATCCTTGAAATGCACCTTACAATGAAAGTCAAGCTACCCTTAGGGGAGTATGGTTCCGCAATCCTAAGCTACCTTTAAGAGAGTATAAGTCCTATATCCCAAAGCTACCATGAAATGGTCCTGGCCAAACCAAGTCAAACTACCATGAATGCATCCTAACGATGCTAGTTCAAGCTTACCCATAGGAGAGTATAATCCTCAATCCTAGGCTACCATGATTACTACTAACTCATGCTACCATGACATGCATCCTACAATGCTAAGTCAAGCTATCCCTTAGGAGAGTATAGATCCTCCATCCCAAGCTATCAACCTTGGTCTTATCCTATTAAGCCAAGCTATACATGAAGGAAACATATGCCTCAACTTCAAGCTATTCTAGTTTAACATGGTTTGATTCATTTTAGGTTATTAAGTGTACCTAGAATCCTTCTATGTGAGAGAACTTGATTCTCCTAGCATATTCATGTCTAAGTGTAAGATAATACACCACAAGGTCACATCATATTGACTTCACCCCCAAATCCCTAACAATGATGGCTACAAGCCCTACTTTCAAGCTTAACTTCATTCTATCATGATCCATGTCTAAATTACAAGCTATTCAATCACATTGTTCCTTAGAAGGTGATTCTAGTCATACTTGATCATAAAGGTTCAATTCCAGGTTTACAAGTCCAAATCATTCCTATTCAATTAAGTCTAGTTCAATTCATGATTAGTTGATCCTAACTATGATCAATTAGTATTCAAGACATTGAAATAGGACGATCACTTTAGAACCTTCAATCTTGCCTCTAATGGCATCAACCCACAATAATCACATTCATCAATTTAGATTAGGGTTCATCATAGAAATCACATGAATTCATCATAATATAATTAAACAAATACAATTCAATCATAATTGTGTGATATCTGCTATATTGGAATCACACCCAAGCCCTATCCACAATGCACTTACAACCCTAGCTAGAATTGGATTTTTGAGTTCACAATTGGGGGATTTCTAAGGGGACTCCATGGGTGGAAGAACCCATGGATGAATAATATACACATACCTTCTATCAAAGCCCCAAACAAGCCTTGAATCAATGGTGAAAATTGCCCTAAGCTGCTGCCCCAACTTCCTTTCTTCTTCTTCTTTTAGAGAGGGGATTTCTTGGGGAGTAATTTGGGGGTCTTTAGATGAATGAGTTAAAGTGATTAGTTTAGGGGTATATTAAATATTTATAGGTGGTTATTGAACTATATAACCGATCCCCTAAGCCCTTAATTAATTAACTAATAAAATCCCAAACAGCCAACTTAAAACTAAAATGTTGAAAACTGGCAGCATTCACGACTTCACCATCCATGGACCATAGATTGATCTACTGTCCGTGGTTTGGGTCAGAGACTCATATTTTGTAGGCCAACTCAGGCCTGATCCACGACCATGAACCACGGGGCATAGATCAGTCTACTGAGCGTGGTTTGCAACCGTGAATCACACTTTTTGACAGTTTTGGGGACTGTTTTGGGTCCTCCTCAAGGACCTCTTGGTTGGTCCTTGGGGAGTCATACCTGGACGTTCAACCCCCAAACATGATATTCTAAGTATGGGAGCCATTTATTTTGAATTTTAACCCTCAACGACACTCCAAACCTTACCCCAAACGCTCTAGAACTCATTAGTTCAACTAACTAAAATATGGGGTGTTACATTATCCCCCACTTGGGAATATTCGTCCTCGAATGACACTTTAAACACTTCACAAAGTCTAAAATCTAACATAGTATCCCATTATGCATGCACTACATCTAATGCACATAATCAAGGAAGAAAACTTAAATTCTGAGCTAAATACATTCAAAGTGACACAAGGTAGTAGCACTACTTCTACCAACTCGAAATGCACTAAACTATATATCTATTCATTCTCAAGGAGGAACTAACATCTCCTAGCTAAACCATGCTCAACACATACACTTGGAGCCTAAATGCAAAGTTCTCCTCATAAAACATTTATCCATTGAGGATATCATTCAACTCAAAACTAGGGCATGCTCATAGACCAACTCATGAAGCCTATATGCAACTCTACTCACAAGCACCACAACATGAGAAAACAATGCATAAAAGTCATCTCTAACAAGACCAAGCAATTTCATGGTCATGCATATAAGGAAATCATGGAAACACAACCACCCTGCTAGATAGGCACACTATCCCCCACATGGGAGCAAGCCTACACAAACTTTTCTAAACATCATATATGCTAATATAACTTCAAAATCCAGGATGACCAGTCATAAAAGACAAGAAATCTGAAAATTTTTCTAAAGCATGAAACATATATCGAAAGGGACATGAGGAGATCACTCTTGATCTTCTCTAGATTAAAGAGCATAAAACCTATTCTTCTTTTGAGGCTCCACATCCCCACTACTAGAGGCAACTTACTTACCTTCCCTTCTTGTAACCGTAACCTTAAGGATATCTTTCATCATGTGGCCACTCTCACCACAACTAAAGCAACCCTCTCTATCGGCCAAGCGCCTACCCTCATGCCTCTTACCACACTAGCACAAGAGGGCCATAGGGACTCATTACTTATCCCTTGTGGTCTAGGGGTAGACACCCTCTCATCCTTATGCTTAGGAGCATTAGAAAACACTTGTACGGAAAACTTTTGTCGATTCTTAGAACGACCATGTCCATCAGACCCATCATGAAAGGACTTATCATCATCCACCCTACAGTTCTATTTTCTCTCTAGCCCTCTCCTTCTTGAGTTTTGACTCTTCTATTTGTTAGGAAAACACCATCAACCTTGAGATATTCATATCATCAATAAGCATTTCCGTACGACATTCTTCTTTTACTAAATCGAACACCCCCATCATAAACCTATTCATCAAATCCCTAGGGTTAGCTACCAAGCTTGGAGCATACTTAGACAAAAGGATGAATTTCAATGAGTACTCCTTAAAACTCATACTTCCCTGCTTAAGGTTGATGAATTCTCCCAATTTGGCTTCCCTCAACTTCCAGGGAAATAACCTATCTAGAAATGCCAACTTAAAAGGTCCCACTCTATAGGGCCCGCTCCTCTAGGCCTACTATCTTTCCATTGCTCATACCAAATTTGGGCAGCGCCCTTCAATTGATAGGCGGCCAGTTCCGCTTTCTCAATAGAAGACACCCCCATTATTTCTAGCACCTTATAAACCTCTTCTATGAACCCATTTGGATCTTCTTCCACTTTTGAGCCATAGAACTCCGCGGGGTTCATACAAACTCTCTCACCCTAAAAGCACCCATTCCTTCTATAGAGTTTGCCGGAGCCACCACCTCTCCATTGGCTTGTACCATCAAGGCTTGAGCCAATAGTTGCATAGAAGCCCTAAACTCTCCAAGAGTGGGATTCCCAATTGGAGGGTCATTTGGAACCTGAGGAGGAGCTTGATCTAGAACTGGGGAGGAATCTCTTGATTCCCAATGTCTTCTCCTTCTCTCCTAGCATTAGCCCTAATATTTGCCATAACCTGAAAAATCATAGGCAAACATTAGTAGAAAGACAAACTTGAGCTAAACTTTTATGGCACAACTAAGAGAATGAAGAAGTGAGACTTTTCCTAAGCATCAAATAGTCTCCTATTCATAAAATGTGTCGCGACTCACACCCATGAATAAGACTCAACTTAGACGTGGTTTGAGACATCCTAAAATTTATCCCAAAACTTTATGCTCTGATACCAAGTTTGTCACGACTCAAAAGCACCCTCTAGTCATAATACGGCGTACATGACCCCGAAGGGATCGTATACAAGCCCTTAGCACATTCTTAACATAAGATAATAGAGAATACGGGAAAATTTAAAAGTTTTACAATCAATGTCTTATTTCATAAAATCAAGCAGAAGTCTTTACTAGAACCTTTGTCTCAAACTATCTATTTAAACTCATGAATAAAAGTCTTTGGGACGCAGCGTATACAAAGTCTAAAAACATAAAGAAATGACAGAGTAGGATATTTAACAAGGTTGAGAGGTCGGACAAAGTGTTGAAAGATATGAAAAATTATTCATCCACTTTGACTCAAAGATTTACTTCCCAGTCCGTGTCAATTAAGCAGCTGAAAAATGTTGATGTCTTAAATCTCCACATATTTAAATCCAAGGCAAAAAGGACCGTTGCCTAGTGATACCATCACCAACCCCAACAATGATATTTGATGAGTATGAAATATGTCATGCCACGACGTTAAATAAGGCGCTTCTTGGGAGGCAACCCAAGTTCATTTTATTTGTTTTAATAACGTGTGTTGAGAGTGCAAGTTGAAAGGATGTGAAAAGTTGAAAAGGACAAAATGGGCCATGCAAATCCATTGTGTTGGTTAGGCGAACATCTTCATGTTTTCCTTCTTAGCCATGAATTTCAAAAAATGGTACATACAACTACATCTTCGGCGATCCACTGAATAAATTTTTGAAAACTACATAGGGTTCACTGAGTTAAGCTTAACGTTGGGTATTTGTTCATGCATCATTAGCAAGCTGAAGCTCTTTTAGGGATTTGCTAAAATCATTCTGTGACGTTAGATGGGTATCCTTTAATCTTTTTGAATATTTTCACTTCCTACAATCTATACTCTTTAGACGAAATACTAGTTTCAGTCTTCATTGTTTCTATTTGCTTGCATAGAGTGCTATATTACTTGAGATTCATGACCCAAGCCCTTCATCCCTCCTTTGTTTGAAGAAGCTTTGCTCGTTAAGGTTGGTTTTTGAGTTTACTTTACGTGTTTGTTCTTGAAATTGATTCCCATGGCTGTGTTAACTATTGTGTTACGCTTTTGCTCTGTGAATCATGTAGGTTGCTTTAGCTTACTCGATTGAATATTTCCCATTTCTTAAAATTGTCGATTTTGTGCCCAAAAGTGCTAAAATTAATTTTGCGGGTTATTAGTTGAAAATGAATTGTTCAATAGAGTGGATTTTGTTTGAATGTTTTTTGGGGGAAAGCCCGATTAGCTGAGTGTTGTCCATTTGGCTTGCATTTTCGCGATTTAAATAGGGTGATGTGTTTCTTAAGGGAAAATCATCGACTTGGAAATGCATTGTTATAGTTTGGGTGTAATATGAATATTTAGGGTTAAATAAGCATATTGGTAACTTGTTAAATAGTTAGGGTGTTCAGTAGTGTTGTATTTTTGTGTTTAATTTTGAAAAATTGGCATTGGGCTGAAATTACCTCTTCAGTGAGCTTTTCTTATCCCACCAAGGTTATTAGGTGAACCGCTGAGTAAGTCTCACATTGCCTTTTAATTATAAACTTGGGACCTGGGTACTATAACTTTCAGTGGGCTTTTCTTAGCTCACTAAACTTTCTCAACGAATCACCGAGTTGAAGTTGACATCGCCCTTTATACCTATCCTTGAACTACTTTGCACTATCACTTTTGGCAGGCTTGTCTTAGCTCACTAAAACATCTCGCTGAATAACTGAGTTCGAGTTGGTTGAGCCCTTCATGCTTGAGAAAATTAAATTTTGTCATCCTCTTCATCTACCCATTCAGCGAGACTTAGTAACTTGTTTCAACTTTGTTTCTTTGTGCAATATTTTTCAACTATTTTTCACTCGATGTTTGTTTTGAAATGTTGTGCTTTATAGTAAAATGCCAAAACTAGAGTCCTAGTTTCTTCTAGGGTGGTGTCCTTGACTCAAACTCTGACTCCACACCTCTACCTCTTCTCAAAACGTAAAAATGGGTGGTGATAAATGAACCCTCTAGGAAGGAACAAGTCACTCCGTGTACCATTTCGTGTGTTAGTGAAAAGCAAAAGAAATCTGTGAAGGCTGCACCAAGGAAAAAGAGAGCAATCTGCCCCAAGTTGCAATAAGATCATGTCACAAATGTTACTTCAATAGTTCTCCCGACAATAGCTCCAAGCGAGCTCAATAGACTCTCAAGAGGCTGAAATCTACGGGGGATCAAACTATTCTAGATGAGCGACTGTTGTCAGCTGATGGAGTTATTAGTGACTATCGAACCATATGGGACATGGTAAAATTTCACAATTTTGAGCAATTAACAAGAGGCCGACCACAGTATGTCCCGACATAGGTTCTAGACTTTTATGATACCTATGCCAAGGCATTGCCTAAAAAGAGGAAGGGAGTGGTTTGGAAGCCCTTAGAAAAGGTGGAAGTTTGGGGCATGATTGTTCACGGTTGATGTGTTGCAATAAATGATGTCTACTGAATGAAAGTAAATAAGGATTAAATGTATAATCTTCGAGTAAAGCAAAATTTTGATGACTTGAAGGGGTAGGGCTATCATCCTTAATACCGGATAGTACTCCTATATGGTTGGAAGACAGGGTGAAGATTAAGAATAAATAAATCGACATAGCATCTCTATTCTAGTTTCGGTTTGTCAGCAGAAACCTCATTCCTTCACTGAATAAGTCGATCCTCCGACACCCAAAGGCCATCTTGATAGGCACTATTATTGATCGGGAGGAGCTTTATGTGGGTGCAATAGTTGAGGAAGAGATGATCTTATGAGTGAGGTAGGAGTAGACATCGATGTCTTTCCTTGTTCTAATCACACAACTATATGAGGCAACTGGAGTCCCTTTATAGCTGAGATATGATGTCAGAGTTACCCCTACTCATCAAACGACAATCGAAAGATTGAGGCTGATTATCTTAGATGACACACCCAAAAGGAAGTTTCCACCACCTAAAACAACATTGGTAGTGGATCCTACTACTTTAGCATCAGACATTGTTCTTCCCACTCTTACAGTGGAGCCATTAGGTATGCCTAAACCTTGACCTCGAGTGCAACTTCCCTATATACTAGCCTTTATTAACACACACCTTGATTTGTTAAATGGGCAACCTTTCCCATTTTTCGGATGTTAGGGCATCTCAACTTGAAAGAGAGGTGCCTGTGCATGATATGATTATCTCGTCTAGTGAGGTTGTTATGCTTCTGGGGTAGGCTGAGGTTGTTGCCATATAGCTATTCAGGCTTCATATGGGGAGATGATAAATAACATAAAAACAAAGGTTGAGGCATGCGAGTGATATGACGGAAATTATGTTGAACAATCTTAGTTCAGGCGCAATATAACTACTTTAAGGATTAACTTGGACCAACAGAGGTCAGATATTATGGGGTGAGGTTCCGTTGCTTGAGATGCCCACAGGTATACCTCTGACTGAGCTAAGAGGAGATAGACCTACTAGGATAGCTTTCACAACCCAAGCCTACACCCCAGAAGTGACATAGCAAACAAGACTCCGAAGAGCCTCATACAAGCCTCATAGCATTCATAACATAATACATAATAAAATGCTACAAAATTTAAAACGTTTAATCCATACAATCAAAAACTTTATTCAAAACAAACAGCAGAAGTCTAACTTGTCTCACATGGCCATCGAATACAACTTGAATCAAAGATAGGGTCACAGACCTTAAACACAGTCTGAAACATAAAATGACATAAAATGAACTAAAAATGACAACTATTGTCCTCGAACCATGAGGAATCACAAACTAGCTTTGGAGATAGTCAATCCAAGCTTGAACACTAGAAGTCACTTTATGATCCGAAACCTACACTTTGTAGAAAAATAAAAGAAATATGGGTTAGCCCACAAAAATGTACTAAGTATGATATCCATGCAAAAATCATGCTTAAAAAGGACATTTTGGTTGAAAACCATGCTATATGCCAATTTTGAGAAAGATCGTGAACTTTAGTATAAAAGGCATAAGGTACAATCATATTCAACATGTAAGCAATCACAACACATTAGAACCCACATCTTAAGTAACCCTAAGCTATACTTGTGCAATGTAGGAATGGCATCCTATACAACCATTCATACTAAGTAAAACTTTGAGGCCACCATAGATATACATACATTTCTTCATTCTCATCTTTAGTCAATAATCATAGATAAGGATCATTCAAATTTAATAAGTCATGACAAGGAAAGTAACTCATAATAACATTTCCAAGTTAAGCACTCATCATTACATTAAGCCTTTTAGTCAACATTCTAATTAGCATCATTAGGAGCACATTCATTTCATTAGACGTTAAGACATTAGAGAACACACCATAGCCCTCTCCAAGCCTACTCGTGCAATGCATGAATTGCATCCCATACTACCACCCACACATCATAGAACCTCTTGAGTAATCATAGCACATATCTCACATGATGGGAATAAGTATTAACCAACATAGACCATGTGAGCTTAACATGGAATCTGGTATCTGTCCCACACTATAAAGGGTTGGTCTACTTTCCTAAGGTAAGACCAGTAACATTTTAGCTTAGGTGGATCAACTAGCTAATAACCTATGTGGGCACATAGTTATGGGATAAGAAAGATGTTCATTAAAACCCGGCCTAACATAGGGAGAGCTTCCATCTCTGTGCTAAGCTTATATTCCCATAGAGTAGTTCATTCTCATTAACATTATTATACTTGAGAGGGCTACCAGCATTAGGTCTACCGATCTAAAGTACATTACACACATGAAAGGGCCACCACCATTAGGTTTACCGATTCAAGGTACATTATTAGGATAGCTCATTGAATCCTCAAGAAAGGGCCACCACCATTAGATCTACTGAATAAAGGTTCATCATTTTACGCATGAAGGGCTACCACAATTAGGTCTACCGATTCAAGGTTTATCACTACTTAAATTCCTACACTCATCATGAAGGGCTACCACCATTAGATTTACTGGTTCAAGACATAGCCTTAGAATACTTCATTAATCATTTATGAAAAGGCAACCACCGTTAGGTCTACCTATTCAAGATTCATTATTCAATTAATGAAAGGGCTACCACTATAAGGTCTACCAATTCAATGTTCATTAAGTCAAGATACATTAGTTACACAAGAAGAGGATTCCCTACGCCTACCAATTCAAGGTACATAAATGAAGATTAATTTCAATTACATAAGAAAAGGATGTCGTAAGCCTATCAATACAAGATGCATCATTACATTGAAGAAACCTTTCACATTATATCATCATCATTGACAAGTGTATAATTGAGAATAAACTTTCAATAATAACAGAATTGCATTGTAGTCATGATCACAGTACTTTCATTGAAATAACAAAGAATATACATGGCATCATGATTATACATCAATTTTTCATACATTGACCTTCAAGGCCATGACAATTCACCAACACACCTAGAATTAATACAATTTAGGCATGAATAATGACATAATACAATAACCTAAATCAATATATACTTAATCACTTCACATGATTCCATAGTCAATCAACCCACAACATAAATTCACAATATAGTATTTTTGGGGAAATCATGGGTTCATGGGGGAAGTTTTATCATAAATCAACATTAATTCTTAAATTCAATCATAATTCATCATTAATCAACCATTGAAAACGTTTTGAATTTGAACCCATGACTTAGATTGAAACCCTAACTTTTGTGGGAAATTGGAAGCTTTGAAATCATGTTTTGAAGGGACTCTATGGGTGAAAGCTACCCATAGATGAAAATTACTATACCTTATGAAGATTTCCTCATGAAATTGAAGAGAAAAGATGAACTCTTGAGCTCCAAACCTCATTCTTCTTCTCCAATGGAGGTTTCTAAAGAGAGAATTATTTGGAGAGGAGGTGGTTTCTATTTTTTGGTTTTGGGAATTATGAGTAGTAAAGGGGTAGTTAATAGTTTAAAAGGCCTTAAATAAGTGAAATAAAACAATATAAAACATCTCACTTCATTAACTAATTAATTTAGAATTAACTAAAATGTCTAAGCCTTGGCTGTGAATGAGGCAGATTGTGTAGTATCACCCACGACCCAGGACTCATGGACTGCGAGTGGGGTCACACTCCGTCCTATGGGTCCTTGGATGGGTGGCCTTCAACTCCTTTTTGGGGTCTTGACCTACGACTTGGTTCCATGAGGCGTGGATGGACCTACGCCCAGTAGGTCCCATCCGTAGGTCATGAAAAACTAGTCAGATTTTGGGTTCTTGGGGCAGCCTTGGGGTTAGACTTTAGGGTCCTCCTCAAGGACCCTTGGTTTGTCCTTGGGGAGTCGTACCTTGACATTTAACCCTTAAACCCTCAAACTAAGCTTGATAAATAATTTTACAACATAAAACCCCACATCAAAGTCAACAACACAGTTGTAAGGCTCTAGTTTCACCTACTAGTTTTCCAAGGTGTTACATTATCTCCCCCTTGGGAACATTAGTCCTCGAATGACACTTTACACACCTTACGAAATTAAATACTCAAGACTAGCCGCCCATCATGCATGAAACACCATAACAATGAATAAAACAAGGAGGAAACATCAACTTCATCTCAACATACTCCATGCAACACAAGGAAGTAGGAACTACATCTACAAATTCATTATGCATGAAAACTTCTACATTTCTCATGTCATTGGAGGAATTAGCTTCTCCAACTCAAATCATGCTCATCATAAATCATAAAGCAAATTATGCAATTACTCTGAAATGTACATTTAAGCATATTCAACAATTCACCTCATGAAGCATATAGACAACTCATACTAAATGCACATCAACATGAGGAATAAAAATCATGAAAATTCATTTTCTCTTTAAATATGAATTCATCAAGAACATGCATAACATAAGGAGACCATGGAATCACATAATTCACATATGACTCTAAAACATGAAATAAGCCATAAGGAACTCTTTGTCTTAGGCTTGAATAGGAATAGAAGAAAGAGATAAGGATATCGGAACTCTCAAGAGCCTTGCTTTCTAACAATACCATCTCCCCCTTGGGTGTACGCCCATACTAATTCTAACATGAAAATCACATAGGGACCTCAATAAAATATTCACAACTATAAAGAACTATCAACATACCGGTGCCTTCATCCAGAAGGATCCTTTATCCTCTCTAGACCGGAGTGCATAGAAATGACCATACTTTGGAGCATTATGATCTGGGCCACTAAGAGAATCTTGTTTGGCCTCTCTTCCTTTGGTCGTGAGTGTAGGGCAATCTTTCACTTGATGAACACTCTTTCCACAACCATAGCACCCATTTGTACCAGCTAGGCACTTTCTATAATGCTTCTTTCCACAATTGGTCCAACTAGGTTTAGGGAATGGAGACCCACTACCTTTCTATTAGTTAACCCTAGGATTTCTTGAAGAATCTTGGTTAGAAGATCTTTTTTTGAACCTTGGTTGACCTTGCCCATCAGACCTAGCACTCTTCATCTCCTTAGTATTTTTCTTAATTTTGGTCTCCTCAATTTGTTGAGCATACACCATAAGCCTAGATATATTGATGTCATCATGGAGCACTGTAGTACGACATTAATCCTCAACTAGGTCGGACACACCCATCACAAATCTATTCTTCTCATCCTTAGGATTTGACACCAAAGAAGGAGCATACTTAGACAAAAGGGTAAATTTCAAGGAATACTCATGCACACTCATGCTACCTTGCCTAAGGTTGATAAATTCTTCCATCTTAACTTCCCTCGTCTCATGGGGAAAGAACCTATCAAGGAATGCTTTCTTAAACTCTTCCAAATCTATAAGATCCGCTCCTACCAGCCTATTACTCTTCGATTGAGTAAACCAAACTTGGGCAACATCCTTCAATTGGTAAGCAGCTAGTTTTGCTTTTTCTACCGATGGCACCCCCATAGTATTAACTACCTTATACACCTCATCCACAAACTCTTAGGGATCCTGTCCCATCTTAGAACCATGAAACACTGGAGGACTCATCCTCTCAAAGTCCCTCAACCTAGAAGCCATAATGGTGGCATTCGGTTCACATGAGTCTCAGCACCCCTATTTTCTTGGGTCGTCATAGCTTGGGTTTGAGTAGTTTTGGCTTGAGCTTGAGCCGTTATGGCTTGAGTCATCATTAGGATAGTGGTCCTAAACTCTTCTAGGGTAACATTTTTGATCGGAGCTTGATTTCCTTGAGGAACTTGAGGACCTTGGGGAGGAACTCCCTCATTCACATTCTCCTCTTCCACCTTTCTAGCATTCGCCCTTCGTTTATTCATTTTCTGAAGACACAAGACAAGGGTTAGGAAAGGGACTTTATAGAGCTAAACTCTATGGCATGACTCAATAAGTAATGAAAGAAGTGTAGTTTTATCTTATAGCCTCTCATTCATAAATGTGGCATGCTTCACACTCGTGAACAAGACTCTACTAGACGTGGCTTGTGAGACACCAATCCTAAAAACCATCCCAATATCTTGTGCTCTGATACCATGTTTATCATGACCTGAGCCTACACCCCAAACGTGACACGGCGTACAAGACTTGGAAGAGCCTCATAAAAGCCTCATAGAATTCATAACATAAGACATAAGAAAAGGGTACAAAATTTAAAAGTTTTAATCCATACAATCGAAAACTTTATTTAAAACAAACAGCGAAAGTCTAATTTGTCTCACATGGCCATCTAATACAACTTGAATCAAACATAGGGTCACAAACCTTCAAGATAGTCCAAAATGTAAAATGACATAAAAAAAACTAAAAATGACAGCTCTCGTCCTCAAACCATGAGGACTCACCAACTAGCTTTGGAGAGAATCAATCCAAGCTTGAACACTAGAAGTCACTTTATGATCCGGAATGTACACTTTGTAGAAAAATAGAAGAAATATGGTTTAGCAGACAAAAATGTACTAAGTATGATAGCCATGCAAATATCATGCTTAAAAAGAACATTTTGGTTGCAAACCATACTATATGCCAACTTTGAGAAAGATCATGAACTTTAGTATAAAAGGCATAAGATACAATCATGTTCAATATGTAAGCCATGACAACACAATAGAATCAATATCTTAAGTAACCCTAGGCTATACATGTGCAATGTATGAATGACATCCCATACTACCATTCATACTAAGTACCACTTTGAGGCCACTATAGATGTACTTACCATTCTTCATTCGCATTTTTAGTCAATAATCATAGGTAAGGAACATTCACATTTAATAAGTCATGACAAGGAAAGTAACTCATAATAACATTTCCAAGTTAAGCATTCATCATTACATTAAGCTTTGAGCCAACATTCTCATTAGAATCATTAGGAGCACATTCATTTCATTAGACATTAAGACATTAGAGAACACACCATAGCCCTCTCAAAGCCTACTCGAGCAATGCATGAATGGCATCCTATACTACCACCCACACTTCATAGAACCTCTTGAGTAACCATATCACGTATCTCAAATGATGGGAATAAGCATTAACTGACATAAACCATGTGAACTTAACAATGAATCTGGTGTCTGTCCCACTCTGTAAAGGGTTGGTCTACTTGCCTAAATTAGGACTAGTAGCATTTTAGCTTAGGTGGATCCACTAGCTAATAACCTATGTGTGCACATAGTTATGGGATAAGAAAGATGTTCATTGAAACCCGACCTAATGTAGGGAGAGCTTCCATCTTACCATATCCACTCGGTGCTAATCTTACATTCACACAAAGTAATTCATTCTCATTAACATTATTATACTTGAGAGGGCCAGCATTAGGTCTACCGACCCAAAGTACATTGCACACATTAAAGGGCCACCACCATTAGGTCTACCGATTCAAGGTACATTATTAGGATAGCTCATTGAATCCTCAAGAAAAGGCCACCACCATTAGGTCTACTGAATCAAGGTTCATCATTACACACATGAAGGGCTACCATGATAAGGTCTATCGATTCAAGGTTTATCACTACTTAAATTCTTAGACTCATCATGAAGGGCTACCACCATTAGGTCTACCGGTTCAAGACATAGCCTTAGAATACTTCATTAATCATTTATGAAAGGGTTACCACCATTAGGTCTACCGATTCAAGGTTATTCAATTCATGAAAGGGCTTACAACCATTTGGTCTACCAATTCAATGTTCATTAAGTCAAGATACATTAGTTACACAAGAAGAGGATGCCCTAAGCCTACCAATTAAAGGTACATCAATCACGATCACTTTCAATTACACAAGAAGAGGATGTCCTATGCCTACCAATTGAAGATGTATCATTACATTGAAGAAACCTTTCACATTATATAATCATCATTCACAAGTGTATAATTGAGAATAAACTTTCAATAATAATGCAATTGCATTGTAGTCATGATCACATTACTTTCATTGACATCACAAAGCATATACATGGCATCATGATTATACATCAATTCTTCATACTTTGCCCTTCTAGGCCATGAATGACAATTCACAAAAACACCTAGAATTAATACAATTTAGGCATAAATAATTACATAATTCAATAAACTAAATCAATATAGACTTAATCTCTTCACATGCTTCCATAGTCAATCAACCCACAACATAAATTCATTATTTTTGGGGAAATCATGGGCTCATGGGAGAATTTCATCATAAATCAATATTAATTCCTCAATTAAATCATAATTCATCATAAATCAACTATTGAAAATGTTTTGCAGTGAACACATGACTTATATTGAAACCCTAACTTTTGGGAAAATTAGAAGCTTTGAAATCATGTTTTGAAGGGACTCTATTGGTGAAAGCTACCCATAGATGAAAACTACCATACCTTATGAAGATTTCCACACGAAATTGAAGAGAAAATATGAAATCTTGAGCTCTAAACCTTGACTTCTTCTTCTCCAATGGAGGTTTCTGGAGACAAAATTATTTGGAGAGGAGGTGGTTTCTATTTTTGGGCTTTGGGAATTATGAGTTGTAAAGGGATAGTTAATACTTTTAAAGGCCTTAAATAAGTGAAATAAAAAAATATAAACCATCTACCTTCATTAACTAATTAATTTGGAATTACCTTAAATGTGTAAGCCTTGGCCATGAATGAGGCAGATTGTGCAGTAATCACCCACAACCTAGGACTCATGGACCATGAGTGGGGTTACGTTCCATCCTTTAGGTCTGTGGGTGGGTGGCCTGCAACTCCTTTTTGGGGTCTTGACCTATGACTTGGTTCCACGGGTCATGGATGGACCTACGCCCAATAGGTCCCATCCGTAGGTCATGAAAAAATAGGCAGATTTTGGGTTCTTGGGGCATCCTTGGGGTTAGACTTTAGAGTCCTCCTCAAGGACCCTTGGTTTGTCCTTGAGGAGTTGTACCTTGACGTTGAACCCCTAAACCCTTCAACCTAAGCTCTGTAAATCATTTTACAACATAAAACCCCATATCAAATTTAACAACACACTCGTAAGGCTCTAGTTTCACCTACTAGTTTTTGAAGGTGCTACAGTAGCTGGGCAACCAGTGGGTGATGAGTTTGAGAAGGTTTTTGATATGGATAATAACGATTCAGCTACAAAGAGATATGAGGAGGAGTTTATGAGGGTTGATGTGCAAGTTCATGTTGAAGCCTTAGCTGAGTTGTAGTGTTTAGAAGAGTCGATAATGCTTTCTACATTGGAGATATTTCCTCTAGATATCTCTAAGATTGGTATTATTAGTGTCTATCCTTAAGATTCTACTATTTCTCCTCCTGATGTTCCACACACTGAGGCACGGGTTGATTCTACACTACTGCCTCCGCCTTTTGATGTGATGGGTACTGATGCCCGAGGTGATTCCACTCCCTATAAGCTGCAAGATTAGAGTAATTCATAGCCATAGCCTGTCGGGGGGACCTCTTTACTCAGCTAACTCCAGTATTGTTAGATTTTTTTTAGCATTGAGGACACTTTTAGTTATTTTTCGGTGGGGTGGGAAAACATCTACCTAGATTCCCATTTTGATTGTATTTTATTTATTTTAGTTGTAGTTTGATATTTTAATAATTTGGTTTTATTGTATTTGGTTGGTTTTGGTTCCATTTTCATATCTCTATCAATTGCCCCATAAAATTTGAAATGATTGAGATTGCTTGTTTTTATATTGTTGATATTTGAGGATTGATTTTGTCCATTATTGATGTCTTTGATAGTGCTCCTGATGATAAATGTGTTTGGCGTTTGTATTGCAAGTGTAAATCGATGTGGCTTTACTTTTGGATGATCTTTTAGAATCTTCTGTTGACTAGCTCCATATTGATGTTTGCCTTGCAATGAACATCGCATATAAGTTTCATCATTTTGTAGAGTTAACTAAAATGATTGTGTTTGAAGTGCCATCTGTTGTGAGATCCTTCTCGAAAGCATGCTTGTTGATTCCTAAAATTTTCCTTGTCATTCTAATTGTTTTGCCTTGTTTAATGCAAGAGATGATCTTGGACACAGATTTTTAGAGGGAACTCAAATCTTCATACCTTCTGTAACTACCTTATGAGGGTGTGTAACCATCTTGACACCATTTGAGCCTATACCATTTGTTGTCAACCATATTGAAACCTATTGAACCAAATATGTCCCTAACTTCTCACCCTTAAAAATGCTGGGGTGTGGAATGGAAGGAGGAATGAAAACCAAGTGAAAGAGAAGAAATAAAAGTGAAACTCAATCTTGAAATTTGTGGAACAAAGAAGGAAGCCCTCCTTATATATAAAAAAAAAAAAGAGCAAAAACATGAAAAAAGAATGAAAAAGAAAGTCTTAATGAAATAAAATGGGTTTCCAATAAACTGAATGAAGATTTGAGGATTGAGTCTCCTAATGAAAAGAATGAAAAGAACTTGAGAAGAGGTGAATATGAGTACAACAATGCTTTGAAAAGGTGAAGTCACTGAGCCAAATTTACCACGAATTTACACTCATCCCCATTACAAACCTGAAATACCTTTAAAGATCTTGCGAAAATCAGGTTGTGTGATAATTGGAAAATATGGGAAAACTTATGGGATGAAGCTTGCATATTTGTTTTCTTTTTGAGAGTGAGAATTATATTGATTCCTAACTTCTTTGTTGATGTGCTTTCTGAGAGCATGGAATTGTTTTTTATGGTGAGGGCACTTGAATGCTTTTTTTGAAACATGATTTTGCATTAGAAGGAAGCATTAGTGAGCTTTAGCTTGGATTAATACCGGTTAGTCATCATTTGAAGCTTCTTGAGTATGATTGATATATTGCATAGACTTGTTTGTACTCTTCTGATGAAACTTTGATACTGCTTAAATGTCCTCATTAAAACCAAATAAAACAAGATAGCAGTCATCATTAATAAAAATATCTAATTAAGACTCGGGGTCGAATCCCATAGGGAAAGGTATGAGCTTAAAATACAATTGATGAATTAAAGTGTAACTAATCTCAATAAAGTCAAATAACAATTGGGAGGATGATTCTGCCAATTTAAACAACACACTTTCTTTCATTGGATTATCTCTATTATCACCAACAAGGATTAAAAAAATTCATCAACTCTAGGGGTATGAGGATTTAATATCGATTTCATTAGGGGTATTGTAGAATTGCTCAATTCAACTATATAATCATTGATATGCTAGGTCCTCTTGAATGACGCTAATCTTCTTTGGATCTCATAACATCTATTCAAAGAATCTCCTTTCGATCTATTCTACATGCAATTCTAGCATGTTAATACATTGTATTTACAATTTATTGACTAAATTGCAAACACCAAACCTATAACCAACTCATATCAGTCTCTTTCGAGAAGCCATACAAGACTCGAATCTAAATTCATCTTCGCCACCTTAATTCATGAATTAATCACTTAGCGATAGTTAAAATCTATGATTTATAGCTTTAAAATAGAGTAATTCAAAAAAATCCACTAATTTAAATCAACACCCAACCCCATAATCACACCCCAAGAGATTTACATTTTAGCCATCATCACAAAAAGCAAGAAAAATATACCTTCCATGAAAGAAACCATGGGTAACATTAAATCAACCAATTAAAAGCAAGCCCACTTTGAGTTTTTCTCAATTTAACAAAATTCAAGCAGTAAATTTAAAACTCCAAAAGATATAGTTGTTTTTCACTCTATGGAAAGTGTTTTCTCTCTTTAAATTATTTAGATTTTTTTTTCAATTTTGAACCCCTTTCTCTCTGTCCTTTGTGCTATTTATTATTTCCTATAATTTGGCCTAAAAACGAACTTCACGTCTCAGTTTGAAACATTAGCTGAATTCGCCAAATACATTAGATGAATCAACAATCTCCCTTAATTTCTCCTCTTTCTTGCTTCAAGCATCAGGTGTTTCAACCTTATTCAGTGATCCTGTTGGAGTTAGATTTGATCAATTTGCGAGGCACCGATCACCACCTTGGTTCGCCCTTCATTTTATCACCCTACACTGTCAAATTCAGTGACATCCAATTTCTTCGCCCTTTGACCTTCGGCAAATCACCATTTTTTTCAATTCGCCAATTGAACTTGAGAAATCACCCAGTGCACTGTAAACTTAGGCAACCTTAGGTTCGCTGGGTAAATCGCCCTTTATGTTTGGCGAGCACTAGTGTATGATTTACACTTCTCTTCATGTCCTTGGTCATTCTTTCAAAACATTCATCCTTGCCTTGTCCATCAACCTTCATAGATATTAATACTCACAGTATAATCAGAGTAGGAAACAATTAGGCAATTGAGGATAGTAATTATTAATCTAAATATACCTCAAATGAATGTAAATGTACCACTCATCAACACCCCCGACTTAAACTTTTGTTTGTCCTCAAGTACATCAAGAACGAAATTAGCTCAATAAGGGTGTCTATGATAGTATTCAATGAGAGCTGTCATGAATGTGCCATAACAAGCCTACTCTCAAAAATATGCTACGCTCAATCATGAAAAAAAAGTCTTTAAATTATGATTCACCGCTCCAACAAAAGCTCAAGCTCACTTTAACTTCTTATCTAATGTAAGACCTTGTTTCATTAAGTACATTCAAGTGTCATCACATAAAGAACAATTTCATTCTCTCACAAAGTAATTCAACAAATACATAAGGAATCAATGCAACTTTCATTCTCTCAAAAGAGAAACACATGCAAGATTTGGTCCATAGGTTTCCCTATATTATCCATTCATCACACAACCTAGTTCATGCAAGATCGTAAGGGTCTTTTAGGCTTGTAATAGGGTTGAAGGTTAAGGTATGGTCTTTTTGGCTCGGTGACTTTACCCTTTTTAAAGAATTGTTGCATTCATCTTCACCTCTTTTCAAGTTCTTTTCATATTTTTTTTTCATTTGAGAACTCAAACTTTGACTCTTCACTAAATTTATTTAAAATCCCCTTTATTTCATCACTTCTCTTTTTCCTTTCCATTTTTCAAGATGTATTCACCACAAAAAATAAAACAAAATTCAAGAGGGGTTTCCTTCTTTTTGTAACAAACTCTAAAGTTGAGTCTTATTTCATCTTTATTTTCTCTTCACCTGGATCCCATTCCTCCTTTCTTTCAACACCCCAATTTAGGCTTTTGGCCTAAGTTGGCTATTTAAAGATAACAATGCTTCAGAAAGGATTTTAAGTTAGAATGTAGGGATAATATATGGCTCAAGAGGTTTTCTTTTGGTTATTCCAACAAATGTGTTAGGCTCGAATTGAACCAAAAAGGATGCACTCCATCACAAGGTAATCATAAAGGAGTATAGAAACTAGGGTTCCCTCCTCGAATTATTGCCCAAGATCATGCCTCACATTTACCAAGATTTAGATAATTAGACTAACAAGAAATATTCTAGGACTCCACACACATGCATTCAAATATGAACTCACCACATATGGAACTTCCAAATAAACTCATTTAGCACATCTCAAAATGATCAAGAGAAGAAGTTTGAAGCTCATTGCTAGGCTCACATAAAAACACAGCTAGTCAACAAAAAAATCAAAGTGATCGCTCAAAATTTCAACAACATTGAGTTCATTCTCACAACACCAACATTATACATCATGCTCATCATGATTACTATTCAATACATGGATATTGAACAAAATCATTCCTCGAATCACCATCAATGAAAGCTACAAGAATTTCATGCTTTTCAAAGCCCATGTGGGGTTGCAAAAGTAAGAGAGAACGGAGAAGACAAAAGAGATCCACTCATCAAAAAATAATGTTAACAAAATACAAAGTAAAACGGGGAATGTTGGTCAAATTCCCTCACCCCACGAATAGAAAATAACAGTGTACTCATTGAAAAGAAATAACAAGAGAAAGCAAAGCAGGAAGTACTCCCTGAGCATTTTTTTGAATAACGCTCGCTGACTCATTTGAAGGAATGCCAAGTAAGACCAGCTCACTGATGGTTTCTATAACTTGCAAAAATTTAGCCTCCATTTTGGTGAACTGTATCGAGATCACCCAATGTCAATGGGTTAATTTCTGCATTTTTATTAACCTCACCGAATTTACAAGTATAATTCCCACTTCAAGATCCTGATAAGGTAAAATACAAAGGGTTCGCCCAATTGCATCAGTGCATCTCCAAGATGGTGATTTTATTCTCCAAAATGAACACTTTGCTCCTAAAGTTTAGTGCCCTATTAGGCAATCTTGTTAGAGCATCGCCTACTATACTCGTCGTATCACCGAGTTGCCTTCTAGATCCATCCATTTGCACACGATACCTGCACATTTTAATAACCATATTATTGAATAAATAACGCTTGGGTTGCATCCCAAAAAGTGCCTGATTTAACATCACCGCACAATATGTATATATATGCCTTCAAGCATAATCCAAATACACCACTTCAACAACCCGAACATCATGACTTTCTCCAAAGTATGCCTTCAACCGTTGGCCATTGACTTGAATCTCACCTTCTTTGCATCTTCTATCTTAATCGCTACATTTCAATACACTTTTGTGTTTGTGTGTGGACCAGTCCACTTGGACTTAAGCTTGACTGTAAAGAGTTTCAATCTTGAATTAAAAAGTGGAACTATCTCCGCCACTCGATACTCACGAGAAAAATCTTAGCATTATGTAACCGTTAAACCTTCTCCTTATATAGAGCGGAGCTTTCAAATTCTTAGAAATGAAATTCATCCAACTCAAGGATTTGACAAACACGATCCTTGGAAGCCACTGACCAATTCAAAGTTATCCTTTTAATGCCCATAAGGATTTGTGTTCTAACTCAATAGGTAGTTGACAGGCCTTCCCAAATATATACTTGTAGGAAGACATACCAATAGGGGACTTGAATTTCGTACGATAAGCCCATTGTGCATCGCCAAGCTTACAAGAGCAATAGGTATGGTGGACAATAACTGTTTTGGCTAATATGCTCTATGTCTCTCGTTTTGACACTTCAACTTGCCCACTAGATTAGGGAGGATACGGGGTGGCTTCCATGTTCTTTACCCCATACTTCGATGGAGGGGCTGAAAATTGACTGTTGCAAAAGTGTGACCCTCCATCATTTCAAATGGTTCTCTTGGTTCGAAACCTTTTGAAAAAGTTTGTGACACTTATTGTTTCATTGTTTCGTAATGCTATAGCTTCCACCCACTTCGAGTCATAGTCAACTGCTACAAGAATGTACTTGTTCCTAAATGAGCTAGGAAAAGGCTCCATAAAATAAATCCCCCAAATATCAAATAATTCAATTTCAAGGATTTGCAATAGTGGAAATTCATGTCTCCTAGATATATTCCCTGACAATTGACATTCAATACATTATTTGCAAAAGGAATGATCTTTGAACATAGTAGGCCGAGAATAGCCTAATTTCAAAACCATTGAGGCTGTCAGATACCTCCATTAAGACCATCTGCATGAAAAGCATGGCATGCTTGAAATATCTCATTCACCTCCACTTCGGGTATATAACGTTGAATGATATTATCAGTAGACTACGTAAAAATGATGGGTTAATCCCATATATATTTCATCACATTAACAAAGAATTTCCTCTTTTAATGGCTATTGAGATCGTCAGTTAATAGCCCACATACAATGAAGCTTGCAAAATCAGCATACCAAGGAACAGAGGGAGTACAAACTACTATCGTTGATTCGTTAGGAAAGGCATCATCAATATCTCTTTCCTTAATAACTTGAGCACCCGCTTCTAGCCTTGATAGGTGGCCAGCCACTTGATTCTCACGACCCTTTCTATCTTTTACTTAAAAGTCAAACTATTGAAGAAGGAGCACCTATTTGATTAGTCGCGATTTTGCCTCTTTTTTTGACATTATGTATCATAGGGTTGCATGATCAGTGTGCACAATAACTTTTGTACCTAATAAATAGGATCTAAACATCTCAAACTGATATACAACAAATAGCAACCCTTTGTTTGTCACGATATAATTCTTTTGAGTGCAACTGAAGGTTTTACTAGCATAATAAACGGGATGAAAAAACTTGTTTTTGTGTTGCCCAATAATAACCCCTAGTGCCAACCCACTAGCCTCACACGTCAATTTAAAGGAAGATCTCTATCGGGTGCTATGATAAAAGGATCCGAGATAAGTTTATCCTTCAACATTCTGAAAGCATTTTCAAAGGCGAATGTTCTTTTGTTCTCAAGGAGCTTTCACAATGGGATATAAATTTTGGAAAAATCTTTGATGAACCGATTATAGAATCCGCCATGACCAAGAAAACTCCTTACTCCTTTTACTAAAATTGAGGGATGTAATTTTTCAATTACTTGAATTTTGTCTTGATCAAATTTGATACCATCCCCATAAATTTTGTGCCCACGCACAATTCCTTTTTTCAATATACAAGAGGCATTTCTCCATGTTAAGGACCAAGTTTGAATCCACACACATTTTGAGCACCATCTCAAAATGCCTTAAATATTCCTCAAAAGAATCTCCAATGGAAGAAAAGTCATCCATGAACACTTCCACGGAGTCCTCAACCATATCTGCAAAGATTGACCAAAACATCATTGAAAGGTAGCCGATGCATTACATAACCCAATGGTCCTTCGCTTGAACGCGAAGGTGCCACAAGGGCATGTAAAAGTTGTCTTCTCTTGATCCTATGGTTGAATGGAGATTTGGTTATACCTAAAATATCCATCAAGAATGCAATACCATCCCTTGCCGGCAAGCCTATCAAGCATTTGATAAATAAATGGCATACAGAAGTGATTTTTTTGGTCCATAAATTAAGCTTTCGATAGTCGATGCACACATGCCACCCGACGATGGGTCTAGTAGACACAAGCTTCGCTTTTTCATTTGGAACTTCCGTATTACCACCCTTCTTAGGAATACATTGCACCAGACTTACCCATTGGCTATCTGTAATTTGGAAGATGACTCCCAATATAACCATTTTATAATCTCCTTTCTCACCACTTCTTAGATTGGAGGATTTAGCCGTCCTTGGTGCACAATTGTCACAACCCAAGGGTACCCCTTAGATGTAACAAGGCGTACTCAACCCCAAATGGATTTCCTACAAGCCTCTTAGCATATCATAATATAAGATAATAAAAATGAGCAGAAATTTAAAATTTTTTTCATAACATCAAAGTTTCATAAAATGAAGCAGAAGTATATTACACTTCTCTCAAACCATCTAACAAAATGAATAGTCTTTAGGACGTAGCCCATACAATAGTTCTAAACATAAACTGAAATATAAAGGACATGGTGGTCAAGGCCTCTAATGCTATGAGGACTCACCAAAACTTCTTTTCTGGCTCTACTATGAACCTAGCCACGAGGATGGAAGTCGGTATCGCCAGACCATACATTTGATAAGAGTGTAGGAAAATGTATGTGTTAGTACAACCACGTACTAAATATGATGGCTAGCATAAATGAACAACAAGAGCATAAGGTGTTACTCAACATAAGACATATTCACAATCATAAGCGATACATCATAAGACATAAACTATAAGCATAAGAGATAACAACAATGTCATAGGCATAATTTCCAACTTAGACATAATATAAGCACTAGTCAATACTTAAATCTTCATAACATAAGAAAAACACTTCATAAATAACCTCAAAGCATACTTGTGCAATGCATTGATAAGACCCATAATCTCACCCATGCTAAGTACCCCTTTTTGGTCATCATACATATTGATCATCTCTTTGATCTCATTTTTGCCTCATCTTTCATAAATAAGGGGAATCACCTCAAGTCATAAATGTTAGGGAAGGCCTTTCAAGCTTGAATGCACACTAGACCTTCTTATATTTAATAGTTCACATTACTCTTACTTACTCTTAAGACATAAGGATTCACCTCGCTATGTCTACTATAAAGGCTAATGGTTATTCACATTTTTCCTTAATGTATAGTCATAGGTATTCCCCTCCATAACTATTTTAGGGAAACATAGGTATTCGTCTCTATGCCCCTTCATGATATGATTTGGTATTCGCCTCCACATAATTTAATAAGGATCATATGTATTCTCCTCCATGTCCAATATACTATGATATAGGTATTCGCCTCCACATCATTAAATAAGGATCATAGGTATTCGACTCCATGATCAACATAAAGGCTAATGGGTAATCACATCTTGACTTGCTTTAGGAGTCATATACATAAAAGGGTAATCACATCACACTCCTCATAACATGACATGGGTAATCACCTATTGTTTACTAAATTAGGAATATTGGAGCTCTCCTCACACCCTTCTCATATAAAGGTCTTTGAGGGAATCACCACAAGCCTCATCACATTTCATAGTCCTGGGACTTGGATTCATTTTTGGTGAGCAAGCCTTTAAACCTAGAATCATTCTATGTGAGAGAACCTTCCATATCATATCATATCATATCATATGATATTCATGCATAACTGTGTGTGTGAGAATATCCTTTCAACAATACAACAACTAAATCATAATCATAGACACTTTACTCTCAAAGTGTTCTTAAAGCATATGCATATATTTCATAAAAACATGCATAAATCTCATACTTTACCTCCTTAAGGTTTAAAACTTACTCTCAATCAACACATGTAGAACCTAAGCATTAGACATGGATATCATCATAACTCAAGTGATTCTATCACTTTATACATTTAAACATTCATAAGGCATACTAGTTGGGTAAAGTTCTTCCACAACAACTCTACCTATAGTCTTTAATTCTTATGCAAGCTTCACTTTCAAAGACATATCATTCATCATTCAAAACCTTAGACTAACTCTCGAAGCCCTAGGAATATACAGTCATGAATACAAGATTTATTCTCAAGCAATACTTCTCCTAAGCATCTCATAGACCTAAGTCTCAAGGTATTCTACCTACGTGCTTCATTCTTATCCAATTTCAATCATATATCTCATATAGGCTTAAAGCCAACAATTACTCTTCATGATTCAACATGTATACTTTAACCTCATTCAATTCATATCTATGTGCCTTAATCTCAGGCAATCTACTATACATTTCATCAATCTTAAAAGATTATCTCTAAATCCTCAATTTCCCCCTTCAAGGCATAAAATCCACTTACTTCAATTTCATCTCTCTAGACATGGGTTAGGCATGTAAACATGTAATTTAACCTTAAAAACATGATATACTACTAATTCAATAATAATTGATCATTATCCACTCAATTGGATCAACAAACAACAATACCCACAATATAGAAAGAAATCCTCACTAGAATTGAGGATTCATCTTCACAATTGGGGGAATCTTGAGGGCTTCATGGATGAAAGGAATCCATGATGGAATAAGCCATCATACCTTGATTACAAAGGCTACCAATCTTGAAACAATGGAGTCTTGACTTCTTCTTCACTTTTTAGAGAGAGAATATTTGAGAGGATGATAACATGGGATTCTTTTTGGGGTTTTGGAAATAACGACTTAATTGGTGAGTTTAAAGGGTTAAAATAGGTTATATAGGTGTACTAAGACAATACAAAACGACCTCACCTTGTTCCCACATAAAGGGGAATTTCCCATTTTACCCCTAACTAGGCAGCCTGGTGCCAGGCATCACGAGAGGCATAACAAGCTGTGGTCCTCACCACTGAACGTGGTCCTGCTCGTGGTCATTGGACCAGTAGCTTACCCATAAGGTCTTGGCCCCCATAAGTCTAAGTCATGACCATGAGCTTTCCCACAGACTGTGGTCTTCAACACTAGTCGTGAAGTGGCTCGTGGTGATGAGCCAACTTTAGGCAGCCTTTAGGGAGCTACTGCCCAAGCTCCATGAAGCACTCCACGAGCTGTGGTGGTGGTCGTGAAGATGAGGCAGTGCTTGCCAAGGTTAGGGCAGCCTTGGCTCTTGGCTTGGGCCTTTCCCCTTTGCGTTGGCTCTCGCCCTCTAGGCAACACTTGTTGCACCCTCACTTAGTCCTAGGTGGCCTACTAGACTACGGGGTGTTACAACAATGTTTGGCATGCAAACATCAGCGAGATTAATTTTGTGAGTGCATACACCCATTGAAATTCCCACAATATCAACAATTTACTATCCCAATGATCTAATGTGCCTCTTTAACACGATGATTAACAACTCTACTTCCCATCGTGTAAGATTTTTTAAAAATAATTAGCGGATGTGTGTTTTTCGCCCCCAAAAATACATATTTGAGATGAGGTGGGAGCTCCTTTAATTCTAATTTTGGGTGCTCGATAATAGATGGCTTGGCCGGTGGTGCTTCTCGATAAGACATATCAAGATCAAGTTTCACTTGAAATGAAGTATGTGTACACCCATAAGAGCAGCCATAACTTCATCATAGTCACCAATTTCAGCTTGATCATAATTGCTTAATACTTGAGCAAATGAATCCCCATGATATGTTTCTTTTCCAATACTTTCCACAGCTTCATCAATTTGATCCAAGTGTGAGATAAAAGTGCATATCAGTAGGATACTTTATTAATTTATGAATATTGAAGTTGATCACCTCATAATTAACTCAGAACTTCACCTCACCACTTTCCACATCAACCAAAGCTTTTCCCGTAGCAACGAATGGTCTACCAAGGGTACTCGATATATCAATATGAATTTCACAATCAAGCACTATAAATTCAGTGACAAAAATTTGACAACCTTAACTAGCACATCAAAGACCACACCAACCAATCTCTTTATTTAACAATCAGCCATTAAGAGCCTTATGTTAATTGGTTTTTGTTTCTTAAGCCCAAGCTTATTAAATATCATCACTGGCATGAAATTTATACTTGCTCTAAGATCACACAAGGCTTTTGAAGATTTTCACCAATCAATTGTGCATGAATACAAAAATCTCTCGGATCATTCCTCTTGAAGTCTGAATTATTTGTCATTACCATACCACATGTTTGTGGGATTTCAATTGTTTCAAAATATATCACCCTCTTCTTTGTCACCAATTATTTTATATATGTGCCATACCTTGACATTTTGGTAAGAGCATCAACCAGTGGGATATTCAGTTTCAACTTCTTCACTTATCTATCAACTTTTGGAATTTTGCAGTGTCATTTTGCTTCCTCAACCTTTATGGAAAAGAAGGCTTTATCTTAATTTGAGGCAATGTAGATGAAGCATCATTACCACCTTCTTTCCCCTCAACTTATTTAGTGTTAGTCATATTTATTTCCTTAGGTTTCATCATCAGCAATCACCCCTTGAGCATCTACTTTGTCGGGCCTATTGATTTTTTTCTTCCAAGACCTTTTCACTTCTAATAATGATGGCTTAAACTTTAATAGGATTCCTTTGATTCACATGTGCATTATATTTTTCATATGCATAAGGATTTGAAAACACAAGATCATATAGTTGTCCAATATTTTCTTTAAGTGACTTGATGGAAGATGCATGTGAGACTACAGTTTTGGACAAAGCTAAAATATCACGCTTCATCCCTTGTGATGAGTCCATGATTTGGTCTCATTTAGGGCTTTATTTTAATATATTTAGTGTCCTTAAATGCTTATTTTGTGCAAACAACTAATGTAAATCCTTGATTTCCATGTATTTGGATTGAGGAACAAAGCATGAACACTAATGAGCAAAAAAGGACAAGGTAGCTGAAAGAACAAAGAAAAGAAGGCTTGGCGATCACCTATCCTATTGGGTGAGTCGCTGAATGGATTTGATCTCACCTAAAGTTCTAGTGTGCCAAGCCCTGAAGGAGAAAATCAAGTTGGCAATGGAATGGAGCAGTCGGCGTATCGCCGAATGGTACCGCGATGCAGTGTTAGATTGCCCAAAGTAACAGAATGTGAGGATGCTGAAGGCAAAAGTAAAAAGGCAATGGAATTAACCAAAGGGCGGATCGCCGAGTGATTCGGTGATCTCGACTTAGTGCGCCGAATGGTCCTTCGCAGCATATTCTTGGCGATTATAAATACATTTTTGAATTCTTAGTTTAGTAATAGTTTTCAAAATATAGAATTTGTTATCAGTTTTTGAGACAGAAATCATAGTATTGAGACAATATTTTTTGCTTAGCTTTGAAGAATTGAAGTTTTCTATTTTTGAGAAATTGGAAGTGGGTGTTTGCGATGTTTCAATAAAGATGAAATTAATCTTACACAGTTGATGGAAACACTATTTGGTAACGATTTCTATCATTTTATGATGTCTAGCTAAAACCCCAATTCTTGGGGTGTGATTATGTAATTATGGATTGATTTAGCTTATGGGTATTGTTAATTGATAGTTTAAATACTGTTTAAAGGTGATTTTAATCAGTAGTTGTAGGTTAATTTAAAGGGTTGTAGTTGCAAATGCAATTCTACCTTCGTGTTTTTGGCTTGCTCGAGAGAGAGGTTTTAAAACCAAGATTACTAATTTGATGGTCTGTGGGTATTGGGTTGTCATGGGTTCAGCTCGAGAGAGTGAATCCTAAACCCTTTTCCACACATTCAGCTTGAGAGAGTGAATGGACTAAAGTGTAGGTTATTCTTAATCACTACTTATTGGTGTTAGAGAGAAACAAACTTGATTCGGGATAAATTGTTAGAGAGAATGCTTATCCTTACTAAAGTCTGGCTTATTTACTGATTTACAGCTATTTATTATTAGTTGCAATTACCCATTTGTCTACCTTAACCTATAATCCAATCACATCACAAGAACCCGTTTCTTTAGTTGTTAATTAGTGTTATTTGCTACTCTTGTAGTTGATAATTACAATCAAAACCCCCATATTTGACACTTGTGTCATCCTAACTTTGAAGTATGCTTTTATTCGTAAATGTCTTTACCTATGATTGAATTGAACATATTTGTACATGGCTCTTGAATCTTTCGCATGTACCACTCTGTATGGGATTCTGCCCCAACTCACTTAGTTGGGTTATATTACTGACTAACGATCGTTGGCACTTATAATTGGAAGAAGTTTCTTGATACGTGAAATGAAAATGGCGCCGCTGCCGGGGAGTGGTGTTGGTTAAGAATCTTTAGTTAAGTTGAATTTTGTTGTTGTTAGTTATAGTTCAATCTCCTGATTTTTAGTTTTGGTTTGTGTGTTTCTATTTTGAGCAAAAAATTGGAGTATATCTAGTAGCAACAGTGACCCAATGGACCACCCCCCTTTGAGATTGATGATTCTTAGGGATAACATCCTAAATTTGAAATAACTAGAGTGTGAGTCCATTTATGAGTTGTTGCAAAGGTTTAAGACCCTATTCCAGTAGTGTCCAACTCATGGGATTCCAAATAAGATGCTTCTGGAATGTTTCTACCGGGGTCTTGGCCCCGAAAATAAAATAGTGGCTGACCAAATCTTTCCAGGTGGTCTTATCCAGCTAAAGCATCCCAACTCCTTGATCATATGGCCAAGTCAAACAAAGAAAAAGGAAAAGACCAAAAATTGACCACATTGTTGACTCAGCTGGATGTCTTGGCCGAGAAAGTTATGGAATTGGAGGCAGTGTCCAAAAAGAAGGACAGGTACATCCCTCCTCATGAGCGTCGAAGGACGAAGAAGCAAGAGGGTGGGAAAATTGAAGAGGTCCACTCACTCATTCTACACAAAGTTAAAGAGAATGACTGATTGTTAGAGGATATAAAAGAGAATATCTTAATGCTAAACCAGCTAACAACCTCTTATTCCATGTTGATTCTGCTACTAGAATCCCAAATGGACCAAGTGTTGTCTTGTCTCTACCTAGAGCCAGAAGAAGGGTTGCCTTATGCAAAACCCACAAATGGAATTTGAGTGGGGACTTGAGTCATGCCACGATGTTAAACTAAGGCGCTTCTTGTGAGGCAACCCAAGGTTTTATCGCTTTATTTTTGTTTTAGAAATAATCATGTGTTGATTTTGCAGATCAAAATGTAGAAGGTGTTTGAAAAGTGTAGGTTGGCGAGCTAAAAGTCCAGTCGGCGAACCCGACATGGACTTTCGTTAGACTTAATACATTTTGGAATTGGAGTCTATAAAACTTTGTGAGCCCAGGAGCAAATTGGCGAATCTTCGACTAGGTCATTGATCACGACTTTGTCCGCCGTTTGGACCCCCACATTAACTGGAGCTCTTGTAAAACTCGGCGAGGTAAGTGCCCACTCGACTTGTCACCGAGTGGATCGGCGAGCAAAACTAATGTCGCAGAATGGGCAAGAACTTGACGGTTTTTAAAGGCCAAAGGTTTAAACTTCGAAACTCTTTCACTTTCCCTCACTTTTGAACTTCCCAAACTCATACCCGCACTTTAGTATTCTATATTTTTACATTTGTACTAAATTTAAATCATTGATTGTGTGCTCGGAGTTCAAATCTTTGCCACCTAACTTTTAAATCTTGATTAGTCGGCATCAAAGGTTGGTTTTCCGAACCCCAAATTCATTTTTAGAAATTTGTACTCATTTGCAATGATTTTATCTTAATGATGTGTGCTGGGCCTCTCTGATAGTATTTGAATGCTAGAAAGCCTGTGTTAACTCAAATATTTTGCCCATAATGCCTTTATTATTGAATTCCCGTGATTTTGTGCCTTAAAATTGGTTAAAATTTGTGGGGTTGTGTATGCATGTTGTTGGGTTTAATCAAGTGAAGTCAAAGTAGCCCACATTTGTGTCAAATGACATATTTTCCTCAATAATGGAGCGGTTGATGTCATTCTCAAGGGCAAAAGTCGTCAAATGGCCATATTTGGCCAAATCGGGAAAAGTCTGAGTATTCTGGGGACATGGGTTTAATGGGTCTCAGTTTAATTATAAATGTGCATGTTCTGATTTTGTTTTCGGGGGCTGCCAGATTGAATATGAGAAGTTGGGTTGCAAGTAGGCTCGTTGGGTCGTTTGGCGAGCTGGGTGAGCTTGCCAAACCACTCGGCGGTTCGCCGAAGTTCCCCATATCGTCTTTCATTTCTTTCTAAATGTGAATTTTGGTTTTGTAACTTTTAGTGAGAAGCTTGAGGTTGCCAAATGCACTCGGCGACTCACCGAAAATCCTTCTTGATCACCCTTTATCTGCGCCCCTATCCCTTTTAGCATTGTAACATTCGCTGGGCTAGTTCTTGCTCACCGAATGCTGTCTATGATTCAATGAATGACCCATCACATCACCGACATGCCAAAATTTTTTGGTATTTTTGAGCCAATCCTTTTAGTGAGCCCGATCTAGTTCACCAAAGAGATTTGGCGACTCACTGACCGGTTCGGTGAGTATGTCTACAACTACTTTTCTATGCATTTAATTGAATTGTTTCTAACTATTTTTGATGTTTATGAAGACATGGCTAGACCAAAAGTTGCTGGTAGAGACAGGCTGCCCCGCAAGAGGGCCAAAGGGATAACTATCAATGAGGATGTAGCTGCATCCAGGGGCAAGGCCACAAAACTTCCCACAACTGGCGGGAATGGAAAGGGCAAAGGAAAGGCACCTGCATCACCAGAGGCCAGCTCCGACGGTGTCGGTATCTACGCCACTCACCTCACAACTTTTGAGAGTGAGGATGAGTGATGAGTCCACAAATTGGACTTAGGGCTATATTATGATAGAATTAGTGTCCTCAAATGAATATTTTGTCTCAATATCTGATGAAAAATATTAAGTTTTAGGTATTTGAAGTTTGAGGGAAAGCATGGACACTACTTCGTAAAAAGGAACAAAAGTAGCTGAAAGATAGAAGAAATGAAGATCTGAGAATCGCCGAACCCATTCGGTGAGTCGGTCTTATCCTCACCTTTTGTTCTAGTGTGCTGAGCCCTGAAGGAAAAGATCCAATGGACTGTGAACAGGAGTAGTTGGCGTATTGCTGAGCAGTTTCGCAAAGCTGTACTATGTCGCCTAATGATCAAAACACGACGATGCTGAAGGATAGAGCAAGACGGCGATGAAACCTACCAAAGGGTGGATTGTCGAGTTGATCCGCTATCTCGACTAACAACACTAAATGATCCGCTACAAAACATATTTTTGAAAACTATAAATACTCATTGAGAATTATTATTCTATATCAAATTTTTAGCTCTGAACAGTAATTTTTTAGACTTTTCTTCTGTTTTTGAGTTCTAAGTTTGGAGACGCTTTTGAAGAACTTGAAGGTTCAAAGGGTTTCAACTCCAAGATTTTGGGTTTGGGTCTCTTGGATTCTTCACTCTTTGCTTGTTTTAAGACTTAAATCTTCATACCCATTTGAATGCAAACTCATATTGGTATAAATTTCTATCTCTTTTACATGTGTAGCTAAAACCCCAATTCTTGGGGTGTGATTTTGTGAATATGGGTTAGATTATCTGTTAGGTCTTACTTGTTGATGATTTATTTGTTGTTTAGATGTGATTTCATATAGTAGTTGTGGTGGAAATTAATGAAATTGTAGTTGCAAATACGATTTCACCTTTGTGTTTTTGGCTTGCTCGAGAGAGATGTCGTAAAATTAATACTACTAAATTGATGGCCGGTGGGATTGGGTCGACATGAGGTTCAGCTCGAGAGAGTGAATCCTAGTCCATTCACACACACTCAGCTCGAGAGAGTGAGTGGGCTAAGGTGGAGGCTGCTCTTCATGCGGCAAGTGGGTGTCCGAGAGGAACCCATTTGATTCGAGGTAAGTTGCTCAAGAGAGAATTTATCCCCACTATAGTCTAGCCTAGTCACAAATATTCAATAGAATTATTGTCAAAAACATGTACCCAATAGTTTATTTTTTCCCGTATTCCTATCACATCCCAAGAACCCCATCTCCCTAATTAGTACTCTTTGCATTTTTGTTGTTTTTACTTACTAGTGACAAAACACCATCATTAATTGACACTTTTGTGTCATCCCTTAGATTTAACATGTTTATATTTGAAAATGATTTTAGCTATGACTAATTAGAACTAAATTTTATTTTTCTATTAATTCTCAAGCCCACTCCCTTAGGACTCGACCCCAACCCTTGGTTGGGTCACTTTACTATTGTACGATCGTAGAAACTTGCATTGGAAGTTGTGTCTTGACTACACAAACATCAAAATAGCGCTGCTACCGGGGAGTGGTGTTATTTGAGAATTCTTAGATTAATAGAATTTTTGGTCTTCTTAGTTGTAGTTTACTTACTTAAGTTGTAGTTTTATTTTTCTTGTCTGTATTGAAGTAGAGGAAGTGAGTATGGCTAGCAGCACTCGAGAGCTAATAGATTTTCCTCCATTAGAGGTAATGAGGTTTTGGGATCGTATCCTCACCTTTAAGCAATTGGAAGGTGAACGGATCCACAAGTCATGGGCAAGGTTTAATAAACTGATCAATCAATGCCCAAATCATGACATTCCCGAAATAGCTCTCCTTGACTATTTCTACATAAGTCTTGGTCCTGGAAACAAGAGGTTGGTCGACCAACTCATTCGGGAGGCATTGCGAAACAACCATATGTGATAGCATCTCAATTGCTTAATCAAATGGCTGAAACGAACCAAGAATTAGAAAAGGACTTCATGTTGGCCGCCCTAATGACTCATATGGATGTGTTGACCAAAAAGATGGTGAATATCGAAGTGCAGTGTAAGAGGAAGGATAAATACATCCCTCCTTATGAGAGAAGTAGTCTAAAGGACAATGAGATTAAATGCCTTGAGGGAATGCTCTCAATCATTCTCCACAAGGTGACTGAGCAAGATAGTGCGCTGGAAGGAATGAAGGAAGACATTGAAGGAATGAAGCAGATGATTTGGTCTCATTCCAGAGCTATCCAGCTGCTCGAGAGCCTCATGGATTATGCATTGCCCGATCTCCACTGGCAACAAAACAGGGGGTTGCCTAGTGATACTACGGCTAACCCCAAAAATGGAGTTTGAGTGCTGACTTGCGTCGTGCCACAACGTTAAGGAAGGCACTGTTTGGGAGGCAACCCAAAACACTTGTTCTTATTTTGAGTTTATAAATAATGGTGTGTTTATTATGTAGGTTTAAGTGGGAAAGCGTTTGAAACGTGCAAATGGGCGAAAGAATGACCTAGTCGGCGCATCACCGGAAGGGTGGGCATGCCCGATTGAATCCGCCATTTGGCTCAAAATCATAGTAATTTTGGCCTGTAAAACTCGGCGAGCCAAGGAGAAATTTGGCGAATTGCCAACCAGGTCGGCGATCCCGATACAGACCATCGTTTGGATCATTACATTTAATGAAGGTCCTGTAAAACTATGTAAGGTAAATAACCAATGGCCGTGTCGCCAGGTACGTAGGCGAGCATGACTAATATCGCTGAATGGGCACGAACCAGATGATATATCGGGTCAAAGGGTTTGAAAGTTGATTTTTCCTCACTTTCCAACCTCAAAAAATCGCATTTATAGTTCGTATCTTTGTAGTTATTTTTGTCGACGATTTGTGCTTAGAGTTGGATTACTTTGGTGCCTAGCATTTCAATCTGTATTAATCATCATCTAAGGTTAGTATCCGAACCCCGAGTTTATTTTTAAGAATATTTTTCTCATTTGCAATACTCATATCCTGTTGTAGTGTGCTGGGCCTATCTGGTAGGATTAGAATGTTTGAATGCATATCTTAAGTCTAGAATCTTTCCTGTTGTATCTTAATTTTTGCAATTTCGTATGCTTGTGCATTTAAATGAGTCAAATAGTGTGGTTGTACTTGCATGCTATCTAGTTGGCAGAACCGGGAGAAGTTTGAGTATCTCGGAATGATGGGAGTTATGGGTTTTAGTTTAATTTCTCTAGCGCAAGTGTTAATTTTATTTTCAGGGATTGCAGAGCTGAATTCGAGATATTGGGTCGATTATTGGCACGTTGGGCAGTTTGGCGAGCAAAGTTGAGATCGCCAAATTACTCGGTGGTTTGCCTAAAAAATATGCATCTCGCCTTTATTTCGTGCGAAATTTGACTTGAGAGCCTATAGCTTTGACCGAAAAGCCTGAGGTCGCCAAAAGCACTCGGCGACTTGCCAAAAGCTATCTGGTTCGCCCCTTTTCTGCCTCTCTGATCTCTTGTTGAGCTGTAACTTTCGACGGACAAACCATTGTTCACTGAAAGTAGTCGGCGAGACACCGAAAAGGCCTTCTCATTGCCAGCTTGCTTTAACCTTTGAGCCAATCCCTTCGGTGAGCCTGAGCTAGCTCGCCAAGGTGGTTTGGCGATTAGCTGACTGGATTGGCAAGTCTCTCTACAGTAGATTGTTTGAGCTTATCAATTGTATCATTTCTAAATTTTTTTAGTATATTATAGAGATGGCTACACCGAAGGCTCCAGGTAGAGACACACCACCACGCAATAAGGCGAAAGGGATTAAAATCAACGAAGGTGCAGTGGTATCAAAAGACAAGACCGCAAAACTTTCCACATCTGATAGAAAAAACAAAGGCAAATGCAAAGCACCTGAGTTATCAGACGCAAGTGAGAGATTTTATGCTTCTTTCCACAGTCCATATGATATTGAGGAGGAACATACGAAGCCTCAAACTACAGAATTTGAAGAGGATGAGCTCACAATGGCACAGAAAGCTAAATTACAATCTAAGAGGCTAAATGATCCATTGAGGATCCGGAGTCCCCAGTCTACCACTCCTACACTTCTAGATCCTGAATAAGCAATAATGTTGGCACCTCCTGTACAAGATCTTCCGCCCAAGTCAATGAATAAATCGAAGACTGAGGACAATCCTAGAGGAAAAGCGTCTTTCTATAAATGGGGTTATCGACACGTACCCGGAGATAATGGAGTCCCTAAAGCACCATAAGTTCCAAATCTTCACAAAACCCCGTGGCTCTTACATACCAAGCTGGGTCAGAGAATTTTACAGTGCATTGGTTCCCCAGAGGAAGAGGCTAATGTTTAAAGAAGTCGACTATGCGGTTGTTACAGGAAGGAAGGTAATTTGTGATAGTGAGGCCATCAACACAATCGTGGGCATGTGCATGAGTATTGAGGATCATTGCCAGTACTTGATCAGAACAAAGAAGCTAGACACAATGAAAAGGTGCTTAGCCCAACTAATTTTAGACAGTTTGCCGAAGTAGTTGGTAGAAGGGGCTACAATTGAAAAGAAAGACTTGAATGTAGCTGCAAGATACTTGTTCGGGTTTATCAGTAGTACATTTATGCCATCCTAGAACGAGTCGATTCTTCACCTTGCTAAAGCATCCTGTTTGGGTTGCTTCATGGAAAAGACTAGAATAAATTTGGGGATGATCATGGCTTCAGAGATTCATAGGCGTGCAAAGTAGACCTGGACCTCTATTCCTTTCCCAGTATTAATCACCGAGTTGTGTAGACGGGCTAGGGTACCAAGATATGCAAAGAAAGATGTAGAAGTGATTCCCACATCCTCCACTGATATTCGAATGATCAAAGCTGAGTACCTTAAGGATCAGGAGGAAAAGAAGAAGGCAGCCCCGGTGGACCTAAAATCAGCATCTGCAGAGGCATCTTTGCCTACTTCGGCCTCTGGGCCTTCAGGTATCCCTATTGCTACTTCTTCTGATACTCTAGGTTCTTTTGCTGCTGCTGTCTCCCAACCTCCACTCACCAAGGCCTCCCTACTTCAGATGGGACAGCTGGCCCTTTCTACTGATCATCGGGCTGCTAGTCTAGAGGCCTCTGTTCCAAGCATGATCCAGATTGCCCTAGCTGATGTTGTGACACCTCTAAACACTATCATTAATGGTCTAGCGGCCAGGATAGCGGTGTGTGAGTAGAACCAAGGGGCCACAGAGGAGGTGACAACTTTAAAAGCCACCATTACTGAGCTGCGAAAAGATGTAAACCACCTGAAGTCCACCAATGTGTCCATGGTCTTTGGAATAGTTGAAATTCCAAACGTTCCTGAGTTGCCTCAGACCACCACTGTACATGTGGATAGAGTGGAGCAGATAATTGATCCTGATTCAAAGATAGGAATGGATGAAGAGATGCATGAGAGACTGAGGGAGCTGCAGATGAAGACCTGACCTAGACGGAAGAAATTATGATAGATGTTGCTGTGCAGGCTTCCTTAGCACCTGTTGCTGGATTCAGTGGAGCTGGCCCTTCTAGAAGTCATTCTAGGCAATGAATCCCGGGCTGATGGAGCGACCGATTAGCCAGGATCACCTTTACCTCCCTCTCTATCTTTCTTTATTTTACATTTTGGATTCTATATTATTTGCATTTGAGGAAAAATGCTTTTATTTGTGGTGGGGTGAGGCCCACCTTTATATGCTATTGATGTTCGTGTTTTGTATGTTCCTGAGATGCCTCAGACCAGCACTAGACATGTGGATAGAGTGGAGCAGACAATCGATCTTAATTCAAAGACAGGAACAGATGAAACGATGCATGAGGAGACTGATGGAGCTACAGATGAATACCTGACTGAGATGGAAGCAATTATGATAGATGCTGCTATGTAGGCTTCCTTAGCACCTGTTGCTGGATTCAGTGGAGCTGGCCCTTCAACAAGTCACTCCGGGCAATGAATCTCGGGTAGATGGAGTGACCGATTAGCCAGGATCACCTTTACCTCCCTCTCTATCTTTCTTTATTTTACATTTCGGATTCTGTGTTATCTACATTTAAGGAAAAATGTTTTTATTTATGGTGGGGTGAGGCCACCTTTATGTGCTATTGATGTTCGTGTTTTGTACATTCCTGAGATGTCTCAGACTACCACTAGACATGTGGATAGAATGGAGCAGACAATCGATCATGATTCAAAGACAAGAATGGATGAAGAGATACATGAGGAGACTGATGGAGATACAGATGAAGACCTAACCGAGACAGAAGCAATTATGATAGATGTTGTTGTGCAGGCTTTCTTAGCACCTATTGTTGGATTCAGTGGAGCTGGTCCTTTTGGAAGTCACTCCAAGTAATGAATCCCGGGCAGATGGAGCGATCGATTAGCCAGGATCACCTTTACCTCCCTCTCTATCTTTATTTATTTTACATTTCGGATTCTGTGTTATTTGCATTTGAGTAAAAATGTTTTTATTTGTGTTGGGGTGAGGCCCACCTTTATGTGCTATTGATGTTCGTGTTTTGTTTGTATTTGGGCTGTTCTGTTTAAAAATTGTGTTTGATATACAACTTTCTGTGGATGGTTGAGCTTGTGGCTCCTTTTGTTTTAAATTGCAAGATGATTTTGACCCGTTCGAAAATTTTTGCCACCTCTCGTGTGTTGAATGTGGCTGTTCTTTTGCAAAATTTAAGTCTCGGTTCCGATCAATACCGATGACTTGAATAGTGCTCTCAATCGAACGAACATGAATGTACGGCTACGATGAGGCAAAATGAAGTTGCATAGACAATATGTGAATTCTTTGCATCTTGTTATGACTAGCCTAGTATCGAATTGAGTCTCTTGTGATAATCATTGCACACTAGCGAAAGTGTGGAGTCTTGTTTCACTGTAGTGTCAATCTCTAGTGTGATGAGTTTACTTTGAACCATTCATGATAAATCCTAGAATTTGCCCCGTTTGTCCGGTCAACTAAGTGATGCTATCTCTTGATATGATTATAGGCAAATTCTAAGAGTTTGTACCAATTTGACATATACCCCTGGTGAGTGTGTGAACCACTTTTGAACACCCCTTGAGCCTTACCTTTCTTTGGAAAAAACTTGATGAAAACTAGACCTTTCTTTATCCATCACCCATAATCCTCACGAAGTTGTGGTTAGTCGAATAGCCAACTTAGACCAAAAGCCTAAGTTGGGGGTGTGGTGAAAAAGATAAGGGCAAGTTAAGAAGTGCAAGGAAAGTCTCTTGTTACCCATGGTTTTGAGAAAAAATGGAACCCCTCCATATAAAAAAAATAAGAGAAAAGAGAAAGAAAAATAAAAGAATGAAAAAGAAAGTTGTGGAATAAAGTACAAAACAAATGAGGTTCCCAAACAATCCATGGAAAGTGAATAATAGGATGACTTATGAGCACTAAAGAGAATGATGAAGGAAAACGAAAGGAAGTGTTGTCAGCACCACATTTCATGAGGATGAAAGTCATTGAGCCTAAATGATCATACCTTTGCACTCAGCCCCAGTACAAGCCTTGAAAAGACCTTTTTGATCTTGAGTGAGCTGAAACAAATGTTGATTGGAAAATACGGGCAAACCTATGGGTGAAGTTATGCATTGTGTTCTCTTTGTGAGTGTGAGCATTACATTTGATTTCGAAGCTTTAAACTGTGAACCATTGTGTGAATATGGAATCATTCCTTGTGTGAGGGCATTTGAACACTTTGATTGAGCTTGAACTTGAATTTGAAGCAAGTATTGTGGGCATGAGATTCTTTGATATTGGTGAGTCACAACTTGAATCTTTGACTGCAGAGACGGTCATGAGAGCCAAGCAGTGCCAGATTTCCCTCCCCTTCCCAGTGTTTATCACCAAGCTGTGCAGACGAGATCAGGTTCCTATAGATGCGAAGAAGGATGTGGAAGTGCTTCCCACATCTTCTATTGAGGCAGAGTATTTAAAAGATGAGGCAGAGAAGAAGAAGACAGCCCTGGTGGACTCTTCCCCGGTTATTAACACATACATACTACCTGTAGAGGCACCTTTGCCTACTCCGACCCCTGGGCCTTCAGGTACTTCTAGTGTTGTTCTTTCAGACATCCCTAGTTCCTCTGCTACTATATTTTCTTCTGGAGATGTTGTTGTTGCTGTTTCCCAGCCCCCGCTCACTCAGGCTGCACTACTCCGAATGGGGCAGCTAACCCATTCTGCCAATGATCGTGCTGCCAGGCTTGAGACCTCCATTCCAAGCATGATTCACTCAGCCCTCGCTGATACTGTGACACCCTTGAGCACTACCATTGATGCCCTTGCAGCTAGGATAGTGGTGTGTGAGTGTGGCCAAGGGGCCATCGAGAAGGTGACGGCTCTAAAGGCTGCCATTGCTGCACTGAGGAGAGATATGGACCAGTTGACGTCCATCGACATATCCATGATTTTTGGGATGGTAGAGATCGCAGATGTACCAGTAGAGCCAATATGCCTCTGGCTACCACCGGAGATGATGTTAGAGTTGAGGAGGGGGTTGACCCTGAGTCCGAGGTTGAGATGGTAGAGGAGATGCTTGGGGTTGCTGAGGAGGCTTCTTATGAAGGCCTTATGGAGACTGAGGAGGCTATGGTCGATGCAGCTGTGCAGGCTTCTTTGGCAGATACACCCTTAACTGACCTTAGTGGAGCCATTGCTTTTAAGGTAACTTCAGGTACTGAGACCCAAGACCAGAGTAATGCACCAGGCACTGATGCCCCAACAGATGGAGTGACCGTTTAGACAGAATCCTTTTTACCTCCCTCTCTGCCTTACTTTTATTGACTTTTGGATATTTTATCTTGCATTGGAGGACAAATAGCTTTTGTTTGTGGTGGGGTGAGGCCCACCTTTTTTGGTTACTGTTTTGTTCATATATTTGGGTTTTGTAGTATATATTGTGTTTTTTCACTATTTTTGTGGATGATTAAGCTTGTAGCTCCTTGATTTAATTGCAAATTATTTTTGGACCCTTCAAAAAATTTTATGCCACCTTTTGTTTGTGTTTGAATGTGGATGTTCTCTTACAAATTTGAGTATCGGACTTGATCAATATCGATGACTTTAATAGTGCTCATGATCCAACAAAAATGAATGTGCGCTATGATGAGGCCAAATGAAGTTTCATAGACAATATGTAAACTTTTTGCATCTCGTTGTGACTAGCCAAGTATCAAATTGTGTCTTTTGTGATGAACATTGCACACTAGTGAAAATGTAGAGTCTTGTTTGATATTGGTGTGAATGCCTTGTGTGATGAGCTTACCATGAACCATGTGTGATGAGCTTACCATTTGCCCCGTAGGTCCAGTTAACTATGTGATGCAATCTCTTGATATGATCTTAGGCAATTTTGGAGAGTGTGAAACAATTTGACATTACATCTCTTTTTGTGGCCTACCTTGTGAGTGTGTGAACTACGCTTGAACACCTTTTAAGCCTTACCCTTTTCTTGGAAGAAACTTGATGAAATTGTGACCTTTCTTGATCCATTACCCTTAATTCTCATGATTTGTGGTTTTTGTGAATAGCCAACTTAGGCCAAAAACTTAGGTGTGGTGAAAAGAGAAGATAAATCAAGAAGTGCAAAGAAGTCCCTTTTGACCCATGGTTTTGAGAAAGATGGAACCCTTCCATAATAATAATAAAAAAAAAAAAAAAAGAGAGAGAAAAAGAAAAAAAGAATGAAAAAGAAAAATAATGTAAAAGTTATGGAATAAAGTTGTGAAAATGTAAAAAGAAATGGGGTGTCCAACAGTCCATGGAAGATGAATAATGGGGTGACTTGTGAGCACGAATGAGAATGATGAAGAAAAGGAAAGAAAGTGTTGTTCACACCATATTTCAGTAGGATAGAAGTCGCTAATCCTAAATGACCATACCTTTACACTCAGACTTGTTACAAGCCTTGAAAAGACCTTTTTGATCTCGAGGGAGCTAAAACATTAGTTGGTTAGAAAATAAAGGCAAACATATGGGTGAAATAATGCATTGTGTTCATCTTTGTGAGTGTGAGTGTTGATAGTGATTTCGGAGCTATAAATTATTGAATCATTGTGTGTGAATAGTGAATCATTCTTTGTGTGAGGGCATTTGAGCACCTTTGTTGAGCTTTAACTTGCATTTGAAGCAAGTATTGTGAACTTGAGAATCTTTGTTAATGGTGAGTCACAACTTTAATCTTTGAGTGCACAATTTATCCTTGCATGTGTAAGTTGAATCTCTTTGTGTGCATTCATGATTGAATCTTGTATAGCAATGTGTGAGACATCCTTTTTGAACCGCTGAACTTGAGTTTTACTTAAGGACTAACAAAAGTTTAAGTTGGAGGTGTTGATGAGTTTACAATTTGGACTCATTTAGGGCTTTATTTTAATAGATTTAGTGTCCTTAAATGCTTATTTTGTGGAATAACTGATGTAAATTCTTGATTTCTAGGTATTTGGATTGAAGAACAAAGCATGGACACTAATGAGTCAAAAGGAACAAGGCATCTAAAAGAATGAAGAAAAGAAGGCCTTGTGATCGCCTAACCCATTGGGCGAGTCACTGATTAGCTATGATCTCGCCTAAAGTTCCAGTGTGCAAAGCCCTGAAAGAGAAAATCAAGCTGGCGATAAAATGGAGCAGTCGATGTGTCGTCGAACAGTTCCACGATGCAGTGTTAGATCGCCCAAAGTTATAGAACTTGAGGATGCCGAACGCCAAAATAAAAAGGCGATGGAATTGACCAAAGGGTGGATTGCCGAATGGATTGGCAGCATATTCTTGATGACTATAAATACATTTTTGAAGTCAAAGTTTAGTATCAGTTTTCATAATATAGAATTTCTTATCAGTTTTTGAGAGAGAACTCTGATTTTTGAGACAATATTGTTTGCTTAGCTTTGAAGAATTGAAGTTTTCCATTTTTAGAAATTGGAAGTGGGTGTTTGAGATTCTTCAATTTGGACTTTTATAAAGATGAAATTAATCTTACCCAGTTGATGGAAACACAATTTGGTAACGATTTATATCTTTTTATGATGTCTAGCTAAATCCCCAATTCTTGGGGTGTGATTATGGGTTGATTTAGCTTATGGGTATTGTTAATTGATAGTTTAAATATTGTTTAAAGGTGATTTCAATAAGTAATTATGGGTTAATTTAAAGGTTTGTAGTTGTAAATGCAATTCTACATTCGTGTTTTTGGCTTGCTCGCGAGAGAGGTTTTAAAACCAAGATTACTGATTTGATGGTCTTTGGGTATTGGGTTGTCATAGGTTCAGCTCGAGAGAGTGAATCCTAAACCCTTTTCCACACATTCAGCTCGAGAGAGTGAATGGACTAAAGCATAGGCTGTTCTTAATCGCTGCTTGTTGGTGTTCGAGAGAAACCAACTTGATTCGGGTTAAATTGTTCGAGAGAAAGTTTATTCCCACTAAAGTCTAGCTTATTCATTGATTTACAGTTTTTTATTATCAGTTGCAATTACCCATTTGTCTCCCTGTGGGATTTGACCCCAACTCACTTAGTTGGGTTATATTACTGACTAATGATCGTTGGCACTTAGAATTGGAAGAAGTGTCCTGATACGTGAAATCCTTTGCAAGATCATATTTGAATACTCTAACTTGTTTAAAATTTTAGTCAACAAGTCATTGAATTATGTCTTCATCGGATCATGTGGAATTAAAATTTGCTTATCTATAACATCATCACATTCCCTTCCGTACCACATCTCAACAAAATTATTAGTCCAATCTTAATTCTCAACAAGTCTTAGATGACTTGGCAAAAAAACCCTACGATTTTCCACCTCTCATGGAAACCTGGTCATCATACACACTCCGGGATATCATATTTATTGAGGTTGCTCCACTTCTAATAACGCATTCGGATAACATTTCAAGTTGAGCAGTCGATCTAACAACTCTTTTATCACTCTCTTGGTTTTTTCTTCTTCTTCCTTTCATGGCCCAAATGTGGAAGTGACACATAATCTTCACTCGTATAACAAGCTTGGTTGGTTTTAGTCATCTCATCAAGCAACCTTGCCATCACTAATGGTTCATTAATGATACCGCCTCACACAAAAATGTCAACTAATCCCTTACAAGATGTCACGACCCAAGGTAGCCCCTAGGCATAACATGGCATGGATCAAACTGACACTTAGGCATAGAATTTCCCCCTTCCCATTCTAGGACAGGCTCATTTGGAAACTGAAACTTTACTACATGAGTTCTACAATCAGTATAAGCATAACATGAGTGTAGTCAATCCATACAAAGGATAGCATCAAATTCTATCATATCAAGCTCTACCAAATAAACAAGAGTAACTATATAGGACAAGGAAATGGGACACTTTCTATAGACCCTTTTTTGCCACAATAGAATCACCAATAGGAGTAGAGATAGAAAAATGATCTAACAACACATCTGGAGGAATATCAAACCTCATAGCCACATATGGTGTCATAAAAAACAAGGTAGCACCGGGGTCAAGGAAAGCATTAACGTAAGGTTGAAAGACATTCAACATACTGGTAACCACATTCGGAGAACCCTCTTGCTCGCCACGAGTCTAAAGTGCATAAAATTTGTTTTGCTTCTGACTCCCACTAGGACTAGATGTAGGATTATGTTGAGCACTTCGACAATTATCTCCTTCATTCTTACTAATTAAAGAATAATCTCTTATCGTGTGGTCCATCTTACCACAACAAAAACAAGCATTAAAACTTGCTAAATAGTTGCCTTCGTGCTTCATTCCGCACTTAGCACAAGTAGGCAATAAAGACCCACTACCATTTCCTTCTTGAGTCTTTGGGTTAGATACCCTATCTCTGTTGATCTTAAAAGGAGCATTGGAGGAACCTTGGCCAGAAAACCTTCATTGAAATTTAGAACGACCATGTCCATCGGACCTTGAATGTGAGAAATTACCATAATCGGTCTTAGCCCTCTTTGTCTCCCTAAACTTTTCCTTAATTTTTTCCTCTTTGTTGAGCATGAACCATGAGACAAGAGATGTCCATATAATTGACAAGCATAGCAGTACGACATTCCTTAACCACCATTTTAGGCACACCCACAACAGACTCACTTATCCTTGCCCTAGGATCGACAATCATGATGGGATCATATGGAGACAATTGTGTGAACTTCAAAGCATATTATTTTGCCTCGTACTTCCTTCACGAACATCAAAGAATTCAAACACCTTTGCCTCCCTCATCTCAAGGGGAAATAATCTATAAAGGAAATCAACTTTGAACTTTCCCCAATCGAGAGGATCCGCATCTTCCGGTCTCACCTCTTTCCATTGGTTGAACCATATTTGAGGAACACCCTTAACTTGATATGGCCAACTCCACCTTTTCCACAGACGTCACTCCCATGATTATCAACACCTTGTAAACCTCAGCAATGAACTCTTTAAGGTCTTCCTCAATGATAGAACCATGAAACTCTACAGAATTCATTCTAGTAAAGTCTCTCACTCTAGATGCTGCCGCACCCACATTTGGATTCTCATGGTACGCAACCTCCCTATTGGCTTGGGCCATCATAGCTTGAGCCAATACTTAAAAAGTAGCCCTAAAATCCACATTAATCACTTGCTCGACCAAGGGGTCGACTGGAGCTTGAGAAGAACCTTCTTGCTTTGCATTCCTTCTATCATAATCTTTTCGAGTAGCCATATCCTTCAGAGCATCAGATAATGATTAGAAGAGAGACCTTATAGAGTTAAACTCTATAGCATGACTTTAGAGTAATCAAAAAAGTGGAGTTTACTAAACATCTCGTAGCCTCTCATTCAAAAATGTTGTGCGCTTTACACTTACATGGCTTATGAGACTTCTTAGGACCTTTCTAAATCTTGTCCTCTGATTACCAAGTTTGTTACGACCCAAGGTAGTTCCTAGGCGTGAAAGACCCCGAGAGGCCCTATACAACTCACATAGCTTTCATCAGACAAGAAATAGAATAAAGAGATTTAAAAGATAGTTCAATATATATCAAAGTCTTATAGAACATAGCGGAAAGTCTAAACATAGTCTAAAGCCATCTAGTACATAAGAATGAATCTGGGCATAGCCCGTACATCATGTTCCAAAACTCAAAGTAAGGAAAGAATGAAAACAATAAATGTGCTGTCCTCGAAGAATGATCAGTCACCCAAGCGAGAAATCCCCTCGACGAAGTCTATCCATGAAATTGGGAACTCTAATTGTCGGACCCTAAATTTGGGATATGTAGTCAAGTGTATTTGCTAACATAATATGTAACAAGTATGATAGCCATGAATAAAGACACTTGAAAACATACTTTAAAGAGATACCTTCATGAAATGCAATAACCAAGCTAAAAGATGAGAATAAGAGTTAGAAAACATGAGTCAATATGTATAGTCATCTTCTTTAACATGTACAAAATATTTTCTTGAAGTAATCTTAGCTTATCATAGCTTTCTTATGGGAAGTAGCCTTAACCGACATATAAGATCATATGAGCTATTATCATGGAATTCGATGTCTCCCACACCGAAAAGGGTTGTCATACTTGCCAAAGTAAAGACCATAAACTTCTAGCTTATGTGGATCCACTAGCTAATGTCTATCTAGATAATCCTATGTCGGCACATAGTTTATGGGACACGGGAAATTGCAACTTGTCCACTCGGTACTAAGCTTAATTTCCACGGAATAGTTCTTAATAATATTCATCTTAGCTCTTAAAGGAACGTGGGTACTGGCCTCTTGTCCTTACATCTTGGGACATGGGTAATCACCTCTTTTATTGCAGTTACAGATTATGGGTAATTTCCTCTTGCCTCACCATTATAATAACTCTTTCATATTGGTTCATTTTAGATGAGTAGACCTTTCAACCCTAAGAAGTATTATTATGTGAGAAAACTATTCATAATCATGATTTCATGTGTATGTGAGAAATCCTTTTAACAACCCAACAATCAACAACATCATTGATACTTCATTCTCAAAGCATCCTTAAAACATTTACATAAATTTCATGAGAACATGCTAAATTTCATAACCTCCTCGTTTAATATTCAAAACATGCATCACATTATCATAACTTATAAAACATGGGAATTACAGGGTTCATGGGGGATCATCATAAAAAAATGAAATTAACTCAATTCATGCATATGAGATTCAAAAATCAATCAATTAAATCAATAATCAAAGGAACCGATGACATGGAAGAAAACCCTAATTCAATTGGGGAATTCTACCTTTATAAATTGTAGAATTTGGAAACTCAATGGATGAAAGGGCTCCATTGATAAAAACTATCATACCTCAATGCCAATTTCTTAACTTCTATGGTGGAATTGAAGGCTTGAAACCCTAGGTAGGATCCTTCTTTTCAAGCTTTCAAAAGAGAGAAATTTTGAGAGGAGGACTTTGGTAATTGTTGAGAGAATGACTTGAATGGGCTGATTTTGGGGTTAGGAACACTCATATAGGGATTCTATAAGAGGGAAAAAATGAGTCGTCCTAGTAGTCGTGGTCCTTCGACCAGTGGCTAGGGAGGACCCTCATTTTCCTGACCCTCTTCACGACAATCTCCATGTGTTGTTTTCCCCTTAACGACCCATCTGGAGGTCCGTGTAAAGGGGCTAGTCTAGGGGTGGGTTCTGCCTTCCCTTCACGGGAACCACCATGAGGCGTGAGGCATACCACGAGCCGTCCAAGGGCTCGTGGGAGGGCAACCACTCTTTGCCAGGTTTTGGAAGGCTCCACAAGCACCACTATGAGTCGTGGTACCCATTCACGACCCGTCAAGGGCTCCATGAAGGGTGCAATAGCTCACCTTTAGGCTGGTGATCTCCCATTTGACCCCTTTTCTAGTGATGTTAAACAAGTCTTTGGTAAAAATAATATAATAACAACTCATCTGGGAAACCATGTCTAGGACATTATAATAATACACACTTAAGACGTGTCAAAGCTTTATGAGTAGTCTCTCCACTCATTCTATCGATATTTGTGTAACATCCAGTAATTTAGTGAGTTGAACTAGTGAGTTCTAGAGCCTTTGGTAAGAGTTTTGGAGTGTCGTATGAGGGTTCAAACTTGTAAAAATGGTTCCCGTACTTAGAACAAGGGTGTTAGGGGCTAAAAATCCTTGTATGACTCCCTAAGGACCACCCAAGGGTCCTTGAGGAGGACCCCCAACACTTCCCAAAAAGCTGCTCATAACAGCATATTCCACCAATTGCAATTCACGGATTGTGAGTGGACCCACACCCTGTGGGTTGGGGTCGTGGGTCAAGGCCTTCACCAGGCCTGAAAAGCTGAGCCTCTAGTGCAAACCACGGAGGTGATTGATGTGCAGTAGCTCCACCTAGGTGCTGCCAGTTTTAAGTAATTTAGTTTTAAGCTAGGTGTTTGGGAATTAAGTTAGTTATTAATTAAGGGCTTAGGGGGTCAGTTAAGTAGTTAAATAACCACCTATAAATACCTAATAAGACCCTAAAACTAATTCATTATCTCATTCTTCTTAGAACCCCCAAATTACTCTCTAGAAATCTTCTCTCTAGAATAAAGGAAGTAGGGGCAGCAACTTAGGGTAATTTTCACCATTGATTCAAGCTTTGTTTAGGGCTATGATTGAAGGTTTGTGAAGATTAATCATCCATGGGTTCTTCCACCCATGGAGCCCCCATAGTTTCCCCACTTGTGAAATCAAAAACCCCATTCTTGCTAGGGTTATGCTTGCATTGTGGGTAGTGTTTGGATGTGATTCCAATCTAGTAGATAACATCCAAATATGATTGAATTAGCTTTTTTTAATGATATTATGATTATTTCATGTGAATTCTATGGTAAATTCTAATCTAAATTGATGAATGTGATGATTGTGGGTTGATGCCATTAGAGGTGAAATTGAAGGTTCATGAGTGATCCTCCTAAATCAATGTTGTGTGTAGTAATTCATCAAGATTAGGAATACCTAGAAATTAATTGAACTAGACTCTATAATACATGATTGATCTTGACTTGTAAAGATGAAATTGAACCTTTAAGGTAAATTATGACTAATATCACCTAGGATCAAAGAATGTGATGGAATGTCTAGTAATCTAGGTTCATAATATGTTTCCATGATGTAGACTCATTGAGAATGAGGAGTCATAGTTATGAATGATGATCATTAGGGCTTAAACAAGAAGCTAATATGATTAACTTTGGATCTTAAGGCTTTGAGAGTAAAATCTACATCTGAATCGAAGGCAAATGAAGAGTATTGAGTTGAGAGACCTTTACCTACCTAGATCACCTATTGAATCATAGATGGTAGGAAGTGATCGAATCACTTAGGTCATAATGTTATCCTTATCTAAATGTATAATTATAGACATGATATTAAGTATGCATATGAACTTAACATGAAAGACTTCTCACATTGTAATGGTTCTAGGGTTGGAGGACTTCTCCTAACTAATTGAACTAAAGGCTAGAAAGACCTTTTACCTAGGTGATGGATGATTATAGTTGCTCACACATGGTCTAAAAGAGGTATAATCATGGATTGGTTGTCAAAGACATCTTTCCATTAACCTAAGTCATAGTAGAGACTTAATGATTATCTTGTGGGATTTATGCTTAGCACCGAGTGGATATTTAAATGAGATGGCGGTTCCCACCTAGTTGAGTTTGGGCTTTCATGGAGGTTCCTACCAAGTTTAGTTTGGGCTTCCCACAAGAGATATCTCACCTAGAAGAGTATTGATTTCTCCAAGTGTATCTCATGAGATGGAAGCCTCACCTAGTGGAGTTTTGGTTTCTAGTAGCAATCTCCATATCCCATAACTACATGCCCCGTAGGAAAGTTAGCTAGTGGATCCGACTAAGCTAACAAACTGGTCTTCCCTTAGGAAAGTGGACCAACCCTTGATGGTGTGGGTAACACCATGAGAGATCATGTGATAGCTCATATGTTCTCATGTCGGTTAAGGCTATATCCCAACTAAACTAGATTCGTAATGAACTAAGATTGTGCTCAATGTTGCATCTCCTAGAGTCCAATGTAAGTAAGGTCTAAGATTATGCTTGAAGGAGCATCTCCTAGAGATCAAACTAATGAACTAAGAGCATGCTTTAAATAGTATCTCCTAGGGTTCTACCTTAATGAACTAAGATGTACTTAATATGGTATTTCCTAGGGTTCCAAGTAATAAGGGACTAAGACAAGTTAGTGTAGGACCTCACAATGTTTAAGAGTATAAATGGACTTAGATTTTCCTGAGTAATGCCTCCTAGAGTCCATAATGATAATGAACCTAGACATGCTAAAAGAAGTATCTCATAGGGTCTAACTTTATAATGAACTAAGATTATACTTTAAGTAGCATCTCCAAGTGTTCAAGTCTAAAGAACTTAGATTATAAGTAGCATTTCCTAGAATTCTAGCATGATGAACTAAGATGTACCTAGCATAGTATCTCTTAGGGTTCAAAACAAGAAAGGACTAATATAGACTTAGTAAAGTGTCTTTTAGAGTCCCCAAACTTCAAATAGAGGGCTAGTCCCTAATTAAAGAACGTGAGTATGATGACCTAAAGAAGTACTTATGAGTAGTAGTATGGATGCTACTCATGCCTTTCACAAGTATGACTAAAGGTTACATTATGAGTGTTGTCTTACATGAGTGAAGCTTGAGATAGGACTGACTAGAAGTGATAACTCCTTTGTCTACATGAAGTAAGCCAATAGTGATACAGAAGGATGGTGAATATGACTAGGATGACTTCAAGGTGATGCTTAGTGTGAAGGGTAGTATGGGATGCCATTTATGCATTAAACAAGTGTGCCTTGAGGTTATGTAGCAGTATGGTACCCTTATAGTAGAAATGCTTAAGACAACTATGCATATAGACCATGATTAAGATGACCAAAAAGGGATACTTGGCTTGGGTGGTATAATGGGATGCTATTCTTGCTTTGCAAATGTATGCTTTTGAGGTTACTTGAGAATGGTTCTATTATGGTATTTATGACCAAGAGTCAATTGTGCTTATATTATTATGACTTATCTCCTATGCTATGTCTTATGTTGACTTATGTTCATGTGATGCTTATATTGGAGATTTTGCTATGAATATGATGATTGTGTTATTATCTCTTGTGCTTATGTCTTATATTGACCAACCAATTTGAGATGCTCTTATGATGTTGTGCTAGCTTTCATACTTGGTACATTTTGTTCGAACACATATTGCCTACATTCTAATCAAATGTAGGGTCTTGGAGATTGAGTTCTTTTGGATGATAGGTTTCTAAGGAGCAAGAAGAGTTGAAGATTTTGGTGAGTCCTCATAACTTCGAGGACAAAACCCACCTTACCTTTACATCTTTTATTTTCATGTTAAGACTATTGTTTGGGTTGTGTCCCAAGAGTTTATTCTAAAAAGTTGTATTAGATGGTTTGGCACAATGTGTAGAAAGTCTTCCGCTTGCTTTATGAAAAATGAGTTCGATTGTAATAATTTTAAATTTTCCCGTATTTTCTATTGTCTTATGTTCAGGATATGCTAAGGACTTGTATGAGACCCCTTCGGGGTCAACTATGCCATGTTACGTCTAGGGGGTACCCTTGGATCGTGACAATTTGGAATGTCTTTCCTCAATTTTGTTACTTTAGATGGAGGAAAGAATCACTCAAGGAAGGTTTCAATTAATCCTCCCCATTAGATAATAGGCTTTCTTGGTACCTTAATCAACCACCTAGCCGCCTTCCCCATTAGAGAAAAGGGAAATAACCTTAGCCGCATTGACTTTTGTGAGATATCTTCAACAGAAGAAGGGTTACACACACTAATGAATAACCATAGATTCTCATTAAGATCATTGTGCTCTAGACCACCAAATAATCCTCTCCTTTTGATGACCTTCAACATGGGTATAGTTATGACATATGTGATATCCTTGTGCACGAGTGGTAAACAAATTGATTCAACTTCATTGATCATATGTGATACCACTTCATCTTCTCTTCTAATGTAACTGTACCAACCATGGCAACTAGAGTCCTTACCACTATGCATATTCATTAATTCACCTACTAGAATACACAAATAGAGAGACAACCGTAAATTTTTCAATTCGGAAGTAAATTTGCATAATAGTTACTTCTCAAATTAAATTCCTTATTGCCATTTCTCGGCAGTGACGCCAATTTTGATAATACTCAAATGTTCTGTTTGAAACCAAATAAAAAGGGACATCGGTCGTCGTCAATAAAAACACCGAACTAAAAGTTGGGGTCAAATCCTAGAGAGGATGATGTGAGGCTAAAAATCTAATTAGTAAATTAAAGTGCAACTAATCTCAATATAGTCAAATAACAATTAGGTGGATGATTTAACCAATTTCAACAATACGCCTTCTTTCACGTGATTATCTCTATTATCACAAACAAAGATGCACAAAATTAATTAACTCTAGGGGTGTAGGGATTTGATATCTATGTCATTAAGGGTATTGTAGAATCGCTCAATTCAACTATTTCAACAAAGATACGTAAAGTCAACTTGAATGACGTTAATCTCGTTTTGAACTCGTAGTATATTTTCATAGAATCTCCTTTTGATCTCATCTAGATGCTATTCTAGCAACTTACTACCTTTAGTTTACAATTTATTGACCAAATTGCAAATATCAAACCTATTACCCACTCAAATCAATCTTTTTATTGAACCCATACAAGAATAAAATCTAAAATCAAGTTTTTCACCTTAATTCATGAACTAATCACTTAGCAATAGTTCGAATCTATGATTTACAACTATGAAATACAGTAATTCGGCAAACTCACTAATTTAAATCAACACTAAACCTCATAGTCACAACCCAAGATATTGGGTGTTTAACCACCCATAAGAAAAAGCAAGAAAAATATACCTTCCATGAAAGCAACCATGAGTAACATGAAATCATGCAATTACAAGCAAACACACTTTGAATTTTTGTCAATTTAACAAATTCAAGGAGTAAATTTAAAACCCCAAAGGATAAAGATGTTTTTCACTCAATTGAAAGTGTTTTCTCTCTAAAATATTCAGATTTTTTCTTACTTCGAACCCTTATTTCTCTCTCCTCTGGGCTATTTATAGTTTTCAAAAAAATTTCCCAAAAACTAACTTCTCATCTCACTTTGTCACGTTAGTTTAGTTCACCAAATACATTCGGTGAATCAGTTATCATCCTTCAGTTCACCTTTTTCTTACTTCATGCTTCAGGTGTTTGAACCTTTTGTGGCAATCTCATTTGAGTTTACTTATATCAATTTGGTGAGGCACCGATCACCAACCTGGTTCACCCTGTGGACCTTCATTTTATCAGTCTGCACTATAAAAATTGATGACATCCACTCTTTTCGCCCTTTGTCATTCAGTGAATCACAATTTTTTCTTCAATTCACAAATTGACCTTGAGAAATGACCTATTGAACAATCAACTTAGGTGATCTTAGGTTCGTTGGGTGATTCACCGTTTATGTTTTGCAAGCATCAATGTATGATTTACACTTCTCTTCATGTTGTTCGCCATTCTTTAAAAACATTCATCCTTGCCTTGTTCATCAACCTTCGTAGTTGGAAATAATCATAATTTTATAAGAGTAGGACATAATTAGGTATTGAGGACACTAATTATTGAGCTAAATAGACCTCAAGTGGGTGCAAATCTACCACTGATCACACTTGTATGTTAGCTCACATTGAGAACTATTTGTAGACACCCTTGTTGAATTGATTGTGTTTTTCATTCACTTGATGACAAGCAAAAGTTTCAGTTGGAGGTGTTGAAGATTTTGACTTATTTGAGGCCTTTCAAGTTCAACAAATAATGTCCTCAATGCCTATTTATGTCCTTATCTAATGATATATTGATATTTTGAAGCTATAAAGGCTAAATGAGAAGGCAATGATGAATATATTAAAATGTAACACCTCAGAATTTGAAAAGTGAAGAACATAAGTTTTTGCATTGCAGGTTATGTCTACAGGTCCCATGTAGGGACCATAGATGGAAACCGTAGGAAAAGGGAAAATCATTTTCTAAAATTAATTCCATGTACTCTTTTTTATTATCTACATCATTTTATTTACAAGTCCTAGATAGGTCTCATAGGTGGATCCTAGCCATAGTGAAATTTTAAAGAGTCAAGTTGGTTTTTACGATTGGTATCTACGAACCGTAGGAAGACCTATTAGTTGTAGAAATATTCTATCATTATATAGGTGATTTTCATAGTCCCACTACTTTGTCTACGATTTACCAGTACGGACTATAGGTCGAGTATGACAGTTGATTTTTAAGGGCTTTTGGGTATTTTCCTAATTGTTTAAATCCAAAACTATGTAATTTTGTCTTCTACCCTAAATCATATATAACACTTTTAAGCCCAAAATTACCATTTTCTATTAATTCTCCTAGATTACCCAAATTCACTCTAGACTAAGGAAGAAGTAGAAGAGCTAGGGTTCATCCAGAGTCCTCCATTCTTTTTCAGCTTCAAGCATAAAGGGATGTGGGTATTCACCCATGGAATCTATTCTTCATGGGGTCCCCAAAGTTTGCAATTTTTAAATCTCTAATTCAATTACTTAAATTAGAGTTTCAATATAATCTTTACAGGTTTCATTAAATTATGATTGATGTTATTTAAGTGTCTATGCATGATTCAATGTTAATACATTATATTTAGATGGAATTATGTTGACCCATGCCTGAAATATGAATTTCAACTATGAAACTATGATGAACTCATGAACCGATGAATTATGAATTTATGATAATATTCGTGGTTTTATGAAATTGTGGTAAATGATTTGGGGGTCATTTGAAAGGAAAGTATTAATGGTATTGTGAAAGGTTTTCTCACATGTTGTGATGATCATAATTGTAGAAGGGATTTCTCCCATATGAATTCATATTGGTAAAAGCTGAGCAAGAAAATCTGGGGGGGGGGGGTTGTCCCAAGTTATTAGTATTCCTACTTGGAAGTGGGAAGATAAGAATATGGACTTTATTATTGGGTTTCCCCACACTCTGCGACAACATGACTTAATTTGGGTTATAGTCGATCGTATGAAAAATTCATCTCATTTCATTCTCGTCAAAATTTCTTATTCAGTGGAAGACTATGCTATGTTGTATTGAAGAAAAATGGTTAGGTTGCATGGACTTCCCCTATCCATTATCTCATATAGTGGTACCCAATTTACCTCACAATTATGGATGTTTTCTGAAAAAGTGCTTGGTACTCGTGTCCTGCTTAGTACTGCCTTTCATCCTCAAATTGGTGAGAAAGAGGAGCTACAACTCAGCCATTGGGATTCTCCATTTCTGTCTCTTTATGGTATATGGGGTAGATATCCCATAGGTTCATTTAAAGTAGGCGAGGTTGCTCTGATAAGACCCGAATTGGTACATGAAGCTATGGAGAACTTTTGGCTTATTAGAGAAAGGTTGAAAACAACTCAACATCGACAAAAGTTTTATGTCGATATTAGAAGGAGAGATCCTGAGTTTGATATAAATGATTGGGTCTACTTGAATATTTAAACAATGAAGGGTGTGATGAGATTTGGGAAGAAATGTAAGCTTAGTCCCCGTTATGTTATCCCATATAATATTTTGAGGCATATTAGTAAGGTTTCTTATGAACTTGATTTTCCTAATTATTTAGCACTGGTTCATCCGATTTTCCATGTCTATTTGTTGAAGAAATTTGTTGGTGATCCGACATCTATTGTACCATTGTACAATCTTGGTGTAAATGAGAGTCATTTAACGAAGATGTTCCAGTTGAAATTTTTTACCAACAATTTAAGAAATGGGGAAATAAGGAAGTTTCATCCATAAAGGTCATGTGGAGGAATTGAAGGGTTAAAGGTGCTACGTTTGAGACAGGCTGATATGGTGTGTCTTTATCCCTATCTCTTTCCCTCATATCCTACTCTAGCTTGATTTAGCTCCTCATATTTAATTCATTGGTTTCTTCTGTCTTAGTCGTTCTCACGTTTCCTCATGAATGCATGCTCATGAAAACTTGATTTTGAGAAAAATGAGGTAATTTGATGTATTTCTTTGTGATTATGTGCATTTATGTATGAGTTATATGTTTGCCTTCTGAAATGATCTTTTTAGTATGTTTTTGATGAATTTTTATTCTTGTTAAGTTGTTAGATCTCCTCCAATACAAGCCTTGTATCGCTTTGAGTTCCATTCGAGGATGAATGTTCCAAATAGGGAGATATTGTAACACTTCAGAATTTGGAAATGGAAGAAAAAATGCTTTTGGGTTACGTGCTATGTCTATGGGTCCCATCTATAGACCATAGAAACTTCTACGAGCCGTAGATTGCAACTGCAGGAAGAGGGAAAATAATTTTCTAAAATCAACACCAGTACCCCTTTTTATGATTAGCCAGGAGGTTTGTCATTATATGTATGAGTCATAGATAGGTCTCCTAGGTAGGTCCCCGACATTGTGAAATTTCAGGAGTCAAGTTTATTTTTACGATTGGTATGTATGCACCATAAGATGACCTACGAGCCATAGAAATGTTCTGCCATCAGATAAGTGATTTTCATGGTTCCATTTCTTGGTCTACGTTTGACCAGTACGGACTGTAGAAAGATCTACAGTGTGTAGGTCAAAACCGTAGGTTTAGTTTGGCGGTTAGTTTTAAGGGATTTAAGGTCCTTTCCTAATTGCTTTAATCTAAAACTATTTCGTTTTGCATTCTACCCTGAAACCCTATATAATGGTTTTAAGCCCCAAATTACCATTTTTTATTCTTTCTCCTAAATTTCTCTAATTCTCTCCAGACTAAGGAAGAAGAAGAAGAGCTAAGGTTCATTTATGTCTCAAATCCTCCAATCTTTTTGGGCTTCAAGCATCAATATATGTGGGTACTAACCCATGAAATCCATTCTTCAATGGGGTCCCCAAAGCTTTTAATTTTTAAAGCTCTAATTCAATTACTTAAATTAGGGTTTCAACTCAATCATTATGGGTTTTATTCTATGGTGGTTGATTATTTTTAATCAAGTCTTCATATTCATGATTAAATGTTAATAGGTGATATTTAGATGACATTATATTGACCCATGCCTATATTAGGATTTTTAGCTATGAACCTATGATGAAGTCATAAACCTATGAATTATAAATTTATGAAGATATGCATGTTTTTATGAAATTTTTGTAAATGATTTGGGGATGCTTTATAAGGAAAGTATTAATGGTATCGTGAAAGGTTTCCTCAAATGTTATTATGATCATTATTGTGAAAGGTATTTTCCACACATAAATTCACATTGGTGAAAGGTTTTTCGATCTCGGTTAAATTATGTTTAAGGAGCTATTATATATTTTTATCTTGAAAGATGTGGATTGGTATTGATCATTGCCTTTTGTATGTTATAACAATCTTTTACTTTTAGCTATTCTGTTGGGAGATTGAATTAGCACCGAGAGGGATTCGAGGTGGAGGTTTAATTAGGATAGTCTTTAGTAGCAAACTCTAGGCCAAAACTGTGTGCCCCCATAGGATTGTCTTAAATGACCTAGCCAGTGGATCCACTTTAGCAAAAGATGATTTGTACATTTTCTACCTTGGAATGTATATACCTCTTATTTCGGTATGAGGGATATACAAGATGATATGACATAGCTCTTATGGTCTTATTGTTGGTTAAAGCTAATATGTCACAAAAATGACTATGTTTTCTTCAAATATTTTCTTATGTTCCCTATTTCAAATGCATTGACTATATCTTATGGTTTTCATTTTTTGCTTCCTTAAGCCTTTAATTGTTCAAAGAATGATCATGTCTACATTCTTTAAATAATTCATACTATCATATCCATTTTATTCATATTGCCCCATACTTAGTACATTCTATGCACTAATGTATACTTGTGCCTATATTATCTTATAAATGTAGGGTCTGACGTTCCTACCAGGCATACTTGTGTCTAGAAATCTATATGGTGCTTCAAGTGATTGGTTATTTCTCATGTTCTGGGTATTGAGATACTTTATTGTTTTATGTCATTTGTGTTTTCTAACTTTGTATTTGATGTATGGGTTACGTCCAAATCACTTTTCCTATGATGTATTAGATGGATTTTGAGACTTATGTTAGACTTCCTATTTTTCAAACACTTTTGTACTATGAAATACTATATTTTAATGTATTTATTTCTATTATCTTACATGATCTATGCTGAGTGGTTTGTGTAGGGCCTTTTGTGGTTCTATACGCCATGTTACACCTAGAGTATACTTTGGATCGTCACACAAAAAGAAGGAAAAAACATTGAAAATAATGTAAACTCCTAGTTGAGATCGCCTACCACAAAGGTCGGATTGCCAAATAAGTCAAACCCCACCAAAAGTGGCAAAGTTCACATCTGAGAATATTCAAGGCAGGTCAACATAGCATAGTTTAAACATTGATTTGTTGAAGTAGTTGGGCGAGATATAATCTTCATCGCCAAAAGTGTCAAATTTCTGAATGAAAATAAAGGTTGAATAGGCGAACAAGGTAGTAATCATCAACTCGCTGAACATGATAGGCTTACTCTATCGAGTTCATCGATTGAGGTTTACAAACCTAAAGACTGACGCAAAGAAAGTGTGATATTGATATAAGAACGATGACTAGCTGAATCACAAAGGTGAGCCAAACTAACATTTGTGATAAGACGGGGCATGAAATTTCAGACAATTTTTTGGAGAAATTATAAATAGCCAAAAGGAGAGAGAAAATAAGATCTTTTTATTATCTTCAACTCTCTCAATTATTCAGTATCTTTTACCTATTCTAACTTTTTCATATTGAGGAATAGACTTTCTATAACACCTCAAAAATTTTAAAGTCAAGTTGTAAGTGAAAGGTTTAGATTTTGGCATTGAAGCAGGTTCTACAAGTCCTATATACAAAGCATAGGAAATCCTGTGGGTTGTAGAGAGAAAGTCGTAGGCACAGAGTTGAGTTTTTGGAATTCAATGTTTCTCAAGTTCAACCTACTAGTGAACATGACATGTCATCGTTTGGACAAAGGGTCATAGATGGGTTCAATAAAGGGTTCCAAACATAGTGAAATTTTTTACATGCTTCGGTTCTACGAGTTGGATCTACGAGCCGTAGGAATTTTGATAGGATGTGGAAAGGTCTCATGGGAAGTTGAGCAAATTTTGGTTTCTTCATGTGAGTTTACGGTTGACTAGTACAGGCCGTAGAAAGTTCTATGGATCGTAGGTTACTATAGTAGTTATTTCATAAGGGTATTTGGGTCTTTTGCAATGCATTTAGTGCCTTTAATATGTCATTTTGACACTAATTTTAAGTCCTATAACTACCTTATATTCCAAAATCTACCCAAACCCTTTCATTTTCTTAAATTCCCAAATCCCACCAAAGTTCATCCCCTCCAAATCCTCTCAAGTTTCAAGGGATAAATCTAAGGCTCAAGATTCGAACCTCTTTTTCCTCCATTTCTTTTGGGCTTTGATCATAAAGGTGTGTTGGAATCATCAATGGGTTCCATTCATCCATTGAGTCCCAAAAGATCTCAATTCTCTAATTTCAATTTCATCAACATTTGTTAGGATTTCATCCTATTCTCCATGGGTGTTCATTGTTGTGATTCAACTGTTTGATTTTAGTCATATGATGAATAATTTGATTTAATTATAGGCTTTCCAAATGATTTCACATGGACCCATACATTACTGATAATTTTGACTATCAGTTTATGAAGATATGAGTTTCTAAAGAAAGTGATAAACTTATGCATGATGATGTGTTAAAGTTTTTGTCATATATATGAAACGATGTTTTATGATCTAATAGTTTTTTGTTAAAATATGCATCAATAAAATTGTGAAAGGATTTTCTCACACATTAAGAATCATCGTTGGTAAAAGGCTTTCTCACATATGCATAATTCATGATCTAAGGAGCTAATCTATAATTTTTTAAACTTCGATTGGTAACTTAATGGTGATTTTTCATGTATGATGTTATGTTTATGAAAAATACTATTATATTTGGATTTAACTTAGTACCGTGGGAACTTTGAGATGGAGGCTCAAATAGGGTAGTCTCTTGTACCAACCTCTAGTTCCAAACTACGTGCCGCCATAGGATTGTCCTAAATGACTTAGGTAGTGGATCCACAAATATCATATAAATCATGATACATATTCCTACCTTGTCAAGTAGAATCTCCCTTCTTGATGTGGGAGTTACATCAAATTCAATGTTATAGCTCACATGGGGTATTGTTGTTTAAAGGTAATATGCCACAAAACGAAGTTATGTTACTTCAAACATTTTACATTGACCTTGTTCATGATTTATGCTTTCTTTTAAAGGTGTTTACTATGTTTTAGCTTTGTCATGAATGTTATGTTTTCCTTTATGTCCCCTTATGATCATGTTTTATGTTCTTATGCATATCCTTCATATTTAGTATATTTCATTTACTAATGCCTACATTGTCCCCAAATGTAGGGTCCAATGCTTCTCCTCCTCCTGCTCGTGCCTAGTGATCGAGTGTTTTGGTTACATCCCAACCACTCTTTTTGATATATTAGATGGGCTTGTCAAGACTATGAGTAGACATTGACTTTTATGTCAAACTCTTTCATGATATAATATTGCCTACTTTAATTATTGTACTTTCTATTATGTTGTATTGTATGTGTGTCAAGTGGCTTGTATAGGACCTTTCAAAATCTTATATGCCATGTAACGTCTTTGGTGTACATTGGGTTGTGAAAAAGTTGGTATTTAGAGCACAACATTTTAGAAACGGTCCTAGAATGTCTGACAAACCGTGTTGGGTAGAGTCTTTTTAAAGAGTGTGAAGCGTGCCACATTTATGAATAGGAGGATACAAAATGTTTAGGAAACTCCAATTTTTTTACTACTCTAAAGGTGTGCAATAGAGATTATCTCTATAAATATCCTTCACCTTAATCTTGTCCAATGCTTTTCAATATATGGCCCCTTAAAGAGTGAAAAGAAATGTAGATGAGAATGTGGAGCCCGAGGTTGCTCAAGTCCTAGTTGATCCTCTGGCCGAGCAAGTGACTCAGGTTGAATTTCGAGTTTCTTTTCAAATGTTTGCTTAAGCTATGTTGGTCCAACCTAATATAGAGGCCATTGCTCCCATGAAACCAAATATGGGTATGAAAATGACAAGGAGAACATACATCACTAGGATGACTACTTGGAGCTCCGTGGTTCCAAGATAGATAAGGATCCTCAAGATTTCATTGATGAGGTGTATAAGATTGTAGGAATCATGGGATTGTCTGTTGTGGAGAAGGCAAAGTTGGCCTCTTATAACGTCAAGGGTGTTGCTAAACTTTGGTTCAACCAACAAATGGAAGAGAGGGTGGTTGGTGGGTTTCTTCATAGTTTCTTTCCATTTGAAATGATAGAAGAAAAAGTTCTAGAGTTCATTTATCTCTGACAAGGGAATATGAGTGTGAATGAGTATGCTTTAAAGTTTACTCAACTAGCTAAGTATGCTCCAACTATTGTGTCCAACTCTAGGGAAAGGATAAATAAGTTTATGTTGGGTGTTTCTAATTAGTGGTCAAGGAATATCATACCACCATTTTGATTATGAAGATTGATATATCCTATTTGATGATAAATGCCCCAAAATTTGAAGAGGAAAAGCTTAAGGAAAGGGAAAGCAAGTCCAAGATGACAAGGATTGTTGATGGTGATGTTTATCATTCTAGGTCGGATGGACATGGGCATCATCAATTTCAGAAAAAGTTTTCTAGCCATTTCTCCAACCTGTAAGTGCAACAAAGATAAGGTGTCTAACCCTAAGCTTCAAAGAGGAAACTGTGGTGGATCTTCTATATCCACTTACACTAGGTGTGTAAAGAAGCATGATGGAAAATATTTAGCTGGTACAGACGATTGCTTTTGTTATGGAAAGAGTGGGCACAAAGTGAAGGATTTGTCCATTGCAAATTGGCAAGCGTAAGGATGGTAGGCATCCTCATTCTAGTGATTTTTGCTTGGGTTTTGCTCATCAGAATAGATTTTATTCTCTTCAAACTTGACAAGATCATGACGAATCCCCGGATGTAGGGATTTGTATGTTGAAAGTCTTTAATTTTGATATGTATTCTTTGTTTAATCCGTGTGAAACATTATCATTAGTTACTTTTTATGTGGCCATGAGATTCTATGTTTGTGCAAAAATTCATTCTAATCCCTTTCATGTCTCTACTCCCATTGGTGATTCTATTGTGGCAAAGATAGTTTATAAAAATTTTCATGTTTCTTTTTCTCATAGAGTTACTTATCTTGATCTTGTAGAGCTTGATATGTTACATTTTAATTTTATTCTTGGGATGGATTTGTTTCATGCATGTTACACTTTCGTATATTGTAGGACCCAATTAGTCAACTTCAAGATTCAAAACGAACCTACCATATCATAGGAATGGGGTAATTATATTCTTAAGGGTTAACTTATATCTTGCCTAATGGAAAGGAAGTTGATCTCTAAGAGTTTCATTTATCATCTTGTTCAGGTTAGGGATACAGATTCTCAAACCTCTACTGTTGAATCATTTCCAATTGTAAATGAGTAATCCTGAGTTTTTCCTTTTGATTGGGGTATCCGTCAAGAAAGGGAAATAGATTTCAGTATTGACCTTCTCTTGGATACACAACATATATCTATTCCTACTTATTGTATGGCCCCGATAGAACAAAAGGAATTATAGGATCAATTGAAGGAATTGTTGGATAAGGGTTATATTAGACAGAGTATTTTTTTCATGGGGTGCTCTTGTGGTGTATGTTTGAAAGAAGGATTGTTCTGCATGAATGTGCATTAACTATCAACAATTGAATAAGTTTACCATTAAGAATAAGTATTCAGTTCCAACAATTTATGATTTGCTTGATACACTCAATGGAGTAAGTTACTTGTCTAAGATTGACCTCCGGTGGGTTATCACCAAATAAAGGTAAAAGATAATTACATTATGAAGATGACTTTTCAAACTCAGTATGGTCTTTATGAGTTCTTGGTGATGTCTTTTGGTTTGATTAATACCCTGACGGTGTTTATATATTTAATGAATAGGGTTTTCAATCAATATCTTGATATGCATGTGAATGTGTTTATTAATGATATGTTTTCACTCATACAGTGAGGATGAGCATGTTGAGAATTTTAGGATTGTTTTAAAAATTCTCTCTCAAATGAGAAATACATGCAAACATTATCCCATATCTTTACTCGTATTTTCCAATTATCACATAACTTAGTTCATGCAAGATCTCATGTCATACCCCCAACCGAAGGTGAGGCGGACAAGTACAATATGAACACATGCTTTACAAGTGACCTATGATGAGAAAGTGAACTACTATGCAGAGAGATTTACTAATGAGAAGCTCTATTTACAACACATGTTGACCAGCTAAACCGATACATGTGACAAGTAAAACTATGAATACAAATGATCGCTTTACCATGTCTAAAAAGCCTCTACTGGAATCCATGTATGTACCACTATGAAAATACGCATAGTAAAGACTCGGCAAAGGCCCGAATCAATCTGGAGCTCACCAATAACTGATGAGTATCATGTGCTTCTATTGAGGAGATATACTAGTTGAGTACCAGTAACTTCAACATGAAATGCAACATCCCCAAAAAGGGATGTCAGTATGAAAGAATGTACTGAATTGTAAGGAATAATACAACCATATGTGAAATGAGAGCTCAAGTGAAACCAAATACAAATAGATAAGGATTTGAGACCACCTTTGCTTATACTTGTGGAATCCTATATGTTACATTATTTTTTTACTTTTATGTGAGCTATAATATTTATAAGACATATGATACAAATAACTAGCTGATCAGTGGTAGAAGAGGATGACCCATGATAGGCATTTTAATCCCTGGGATGTTATCTTCAGAATTCAACAAATTGGGATCGGCCCATGCTAGGCTTTCGCCCCTGAACTGCCACCCTTCTATACTAATTGGGATCGACCCATGCTAGGCTTTCACCCCTAAGCTACCACCCTTGTATACCAATTAGGATCGACCCATGCTAGGCATTTTCCCTTGGGCTGCGACACATAATTATACAAATTGCTTCACTTAGATTCTTTAATCTTATAGATTGTTGTTTTGATGTTCATAACTCTTTTGAGATTGTTCTTTTAATGATCATAACTCTTTTGATATTGCTGTTTTGGTGGTCATAATCATTGTTGAGATTTGGAACTATGAACCAGTTGTAGAAGACATATGAATATGGACTTACGATAATAGCAATGAAATGGGAAGCAAATCTGACACCAACGTAATACTTAGGAGCTTATATGACTCAGTAAGCATTTTGACATCAAACTGAAGCAAATATCAAGTGAAGACATTTACTATTCAGCCAAGAGATTTGAACTCTATATGATAGACTAATATCAAATAAAAGGTATACATAAACGTGGAACCAAGGGAAAACATAGGCAGATTCAACTTTAGGACGGATACATATTCCAAGTAAGTACATATAAAATGTACAATAGAGTAAGTAGGGATCTTGTGAGGTAACATTATAGTCTAACACAATGAGAGTAATAACCAATAAAGGGAACATATGAGCATGTGAAAATATGACATATATGATAGAATAGGCAATTGAAGCAAGTTGGCAATATATAAACATATGTACCATGTGTAATCTAGGATTATTTTGATTTATATAAGGAGAATATGTGCCAAGGGTAATTTGACGATGAAACAAGTTTAAACCTTGTATGAGATTAATTTTTGAGTTTGAACTCTAAGTATTGAGATAAGTTTTTCCTTAGCTTTGAAGAATTGAAGTTTTTCATTTTTGAGAAATTGGAAGTGGGTCTTTGAGATCCTTCAATTTGGACCTTTGTAAAGACGAAATTAATCTTACCCAGTCTATGGAAACATAATTTGGTAACGATTTTTATCTTTTTCTCATGTCTAGCGAAAACCTCAATTCTTGGGGTATGATTATGCGATTATAAGATGATTTAGTTTATCGGTGTTGCTAATTGTTAGTTTAAATGCTGTTTAGAAGTGATTTCAATCATCAATTTTTGTGTAATATAGAGAATTGTAGTAGCAAATACAGTTCTACCTTCGTGTTTTTGGCTTGCTCGAGAGAGAGGTTTTAAAACTTAGATTATTGATTGATGGTTTGTGGGTATTGGGCTATCATGTGTTTAGCTCGAGAGAGTGAATCCTAAACCCTTTTCCATACATTCAACTCAAGAGAGTGAATGGACTAAGGTGTAGGTTGTTCTTATTTTGCAATCTTGTCGATGTTTGAGAGAAATTGACTTGATTCGGGGTAAATTTTTTGAGAGAAAGTTTCCTTTCTCTATACTCTAGCTTAATCACTAATAGACAACTATTTCCTAATAGTTACAAGTATCCATTTTTCTACATTAGCCTATAATCGAATCACATCCCAAGAACCCGTCTCATTAATGTCATTTTTGAGTTGTTTGCTGCTGCTGTAGTTGATAATTAAAACTAAAACCCCCATATTTGACATTCACGTCACCCCCTAATTTAAATTATGTTTTTATTCGATAATGTCTATTCCTATGATTGACTTGAGCATATTCGTACTTTACTCTTGAATCTTAAACATATACCACACCCTATGGGATTTGACCCCAAATCATTTTGTTGGGTTATTATACTAACTAACGATCGTTAACGCTTAGAACTGGATTAAGTGTCCTTGAAACATTAATCAAAGTGGCAGTTCATTTTGATTAATGTTTCAAGGACACTTAATCCAGTTCTAAGCATCAACGATTATTAGTCAGTATAATAACCCAACTAAATGAGTTCGAGTTGAATACCATAGGAAGTAGTATGTGTTTAAGATTCAATAATAAAGTACGAATATGCTTAAGTCAATCATAGAAATAGACATTTTCGAATAAAAAGATAATTTACATCAGGGGTTGACACGAATGTCAAATATGGGAGTTTTAGTTTTAATGATCAACTACAACAGCAGTAAACAACACAAAAATGACAATAATGAGATGAGTTCTTGGAATATGATTCGATTATAGGCTAATGTAGACAAATGGGTAATTGTATCTATTAGGAAAAAACTATATATTAGTGATTAAGCTAGACTATAGAGGAGGTAAACTTTCTCTCGAACAATTTACCCAGAATCAAGTCAATTTCTCTAGAACATTGACAAGCATACAAAATAAGAATAGACTAGCCTTATTCCATTCACTCTCTCGAGCTGAATGTGTTAAAAAGGGTTTAGGATTCACTCTCTTAACCTGAACCCATGAGAACCCAATACTCACAGACCATCAATCAATAATCTTGATTTTAAAACCTCTCTCTCGAGCAAGACAAAAACACGAAGGTAGAACTGCATTTGCAACTACAATTCTTTAAATTAAACCACAAGTAATGATTGAAATAACTTCTAAACTGCATTTAAACTAACAATTAGTAATAGCCATAAACTAAATCAGCCCATAATCACATAATCACACCCCAAGAATTGGGGTTTTAAATAGACATCATAAAAAGATAAAAATCATTACCAAATTGTGTTTCCATTAAGTCGGTAAGATTAATTTCATCTTTACAAAGGTCCAAATTGAAGAATCTCAAAGACCCACTTCGAATTTATCAAAAATGGAAAACTTTAATTCTTCAAAGCTAAGGAAAAACATGTCTCACTACTCAGAGTTCAAACTCAAAATTAATCTAATGAATGTTTAGAATAAAAATTGAATAAAGATTAGATGCCAAACTAAATGTTCAAAAACGTATTTATAGTCGCCCAAAAATATTCTGCAAAGGACCATTCAGCGCAGTAAGTCGGGTTCGCCGATCCACCCTTTGGTGAGTTCCACCGCCTTTTCACTTTGGCCTTCAGCATCCTAAAGTTCTGTAACTTTAGGTGATGCAACATTGCATCGTAAAGCCACTCTGCCACATGCTGACTGCTCCTTTCTCTTGCCAACTTGATTTTCTCCTTTAGGGCTTGGCACACTGGAACTTTTGGTGAGATGGTGGCCATTCGGTGACTTGCCAAAGGGACATGGCGATCACCAGGCCTGCATTTCTTTGTTCTTTCAGCTCGCTTTGTTCCTTTTTGCAAATTAGTGTCCATGCTTTGTTCCTCAATCCAAATACATGGAAAAAAAGGATTTTAAATTAGTTATTGGCAAAAAATTAGTATTTGAGGACACTAAATCTATCCAAATAAAGCCCTAAATGAGTCCAAATCTATGACACATCAATACCCCCACTTAAACTGTTGTTTGTCCTCAAGTAAAACTCAATTTCAGCAGTTCAAAATAGATGTCTAAAACAGTGCTACAGAAGACTTAATTATAAATGCATACAACAAGACTCAACTTACTCATGCAAGGATCAATTGTGCACTCAATGGTTCAAGTTGTGACTCACCATTACCAAACATTCTCAAGTTCACAGTACTTGCTTCAAATGCAAGTTCAAGCTCAACAAAGGTACTCAAATACCCTCAAACAAAGAATGATTCCATATTCACACACAATGGTTCAACAATTTATAGTTTCAGAATAAAAAACAACTCTCACGCTCACAAAGATGAACACAAGCATGACTTCACCCATAGGTGTGCCCTCATTTTCCAATCGATACTTGTTTCAACTCACTCAAGATCAAAAAGGTCTTTTCAAGTCTTGTAATGGGGCTGAGTGTAAAGGTATGGTCATTTAGGCTCAGTGGCTGCTATCCCCATGAAATGTGGTATGAACAACATTTTCTTCCCTTTTCTTCATCATTCTCATTCATGCTCAAAATTCACCCCATTATTCACTTTCCATGGATTATTGATCACCCTATTTCTTTTGTATTTTCACAACTTTATTTCAAAACTTTTTCATTCTTTTGTTGTTTTTCTCTTTTTTTTTTTTTGTATGGAGGGGTTCCATATTTCTCAAAACCATGGATCAAAGGGGACTTCCTACACTTCTTGGTTCACCTTCTCTTTTCACCACACCCCCAACATAGGTTTTTGGCCTAAGTTGACTATTCAAACAAACCACAAATCATGAGGATTATGGGTAATGGGTAAAGAAAGCTCACCATTGCATCAAGTTTTTCCAAGAAAAAGGCTAAGGCTCAAAAGGTGTTCAAGCAAAGTTCACACACTCACAAAGTAGGCCACAAAAGAGGTATAATGTAAAATAGTTTCACTCTTGAAAATTGGTGCCTAAGATCATTTCAAGAGCTTGCATCACTTAGTCAACCGGTCCAACAGGGAAAATTCTAGGTGTCAACACACATGGTTCACGGTAAGCTCATCACACAAGGCCAATACACCAATGTCAAACAAGACTCCACACATTTGCTAGTGTGCAACGTTCATCACAAGAGACTCAATTTGATAATCAGCTAGTCACAGCGAGATGTAAAAAGTTCACATATTTTCTATGAAACTTCATTTGGCCTCATCGTAGCCGTACATTCATTTTTGTTCGACTATGAGCACTATTCAAGTCATTGGTATTGATCAAGACTGATACTCAAAATTGCTAAAGAACAACCATTTTCAAACACAATCAAGAGGTGGCACACAATTTTTCAAAAAAGATAAAAAACTATTGACAATTAAAACAAGGAGCCACAAGCTCAAATATATACAAACACAGTGCCAAAACATAATTTATAGCATAAAACCCAATATATAGACAAAATTAATATTCAGATGAGGTAGGTATGGAAATACCTCACCCCACCAGAAAATAAAAAACAATTTGTCCTCAAATGCAAGAAAATATCCTAAAAGTCAATAAAAAGGAAAGAGAGAGAGGTAAAGAAGATCATATCTAAGCAATCGCTCCATCTGTTAGGACATCAGTGCCTAGTGCAAAACTCTGAACTAGGTTTCAGTGCTCGGAGTCATATCAACAGTACCACCTCCACTAGGGTCAGCTAAAGGTGTGTCTGCCAAATATATGTGAAAAATTGCATCTACCATGACCTCCTCAGTCTCCATAAGGCCCTCATAAGAAACCTCCTCAGCAACCTCAAGCATGTCCTCATCCATCTCAACCTCAAACTCGGGATCAGCTACCTCCTCAGTTCGAACATCATCTTCGGTGGTAGCTTGAGGCATATCTGGCTCAACTGGCATACTAAGATCTCCACTATCTCAAAAATCATCGGCATGCTGATGGACTTCATTTTGATTAACATTTCAAGGACACTTAATACAGTTCTAAGCGTCAACGATCACTAGTTTGTATAATAACCCAACTAAATGAGTTGGGGTCGAATCCCAAAGGGATTGGTACGTATTTAAGATTCAAGAGTATATTACGAATATGCTCAAGTCAATCATAGGAATAGACATAAAAATATAATTTAAATCAGGGGCTGACACGAATGTCAAATATGGGGGTTTGGTTTTAATTATCAACTATAGTAGCAGCAAACAACACAAAAATGACAATAATGAGACGGGTTCTTAGGATGTGATTTGATTATAGGCTAATGTAGATAAATGGGTAATTGCAACTATTAGGAAATAGTTGTATATTAGTGATTAAGCTAGACTATAGAGGAGGTAAACTTTCTCTCTAACAATTTACCTCGAATCCAGTCAATTTCTCTCAAACATTGACAAGCCTGGAAAATAAGAATAGCTTACGCCTTAGTCCACTCACTCTCTTAAGATGAATGTGTGACAAATGGTTTGAGATTGACTCTCTCGATCTGAACCCATGACAACCCAATACCTATAGAGCATCAATCAACAATTTTGGTTTTAAAACCTCTCTCTCGAGCAAGCCAAAAACACGAAGGTAGAACTGCATTTGCAACTACAATTCTTTAAATTAAACAACAATTGATTATTGATATCACTTCTAAACATCATTTAAACTAACAATTAGCAATACGCATAAACTAAATCAGCCCATAATCACATAATCACACCTCAAAAATTGGGGTTTTCGCTAGACATCATAAAAAGATAAAAATCATTACCAAATTATGTTTCCATCAACTGGGTAAGATTACTTTCGTCTTTACAAAGGTCCAAATTGAAGAATCTCAAAGACCCGCTTCGAATTTCTCAAAAATAAGCATTTGAGGACACTAAATCTATCCAAATAAAGCCCTGAATGAGTCCAAATCTTGGACTCATCAGCATGCTAATACTTGGTAGTGTAAACACATACATTTAGTAATAAACTCATATTAGAGTACTCAGTTTAATGCTCTAGGGAGTAGGAACTGCAACTATGGATAGTCATAACCAAGGGCACTTGGAAATTTTACTTTGTGATACAAGTGTAGGATTCATGCCAATGAAATAGGAAATAGAATAACCTTACATGCCTTGTTATACAATTCATAAAGTATGACTTAAGCTCCTTCTCTTCGGATTACTAATCTACAATAAAATAAGTTGTAAGACTAGTATTAGTAGCTAATCAACCAATATGAGCTAGTTGATCTTACCAAAATAGTAACCAAGCAGCAAGCATGCAATTTATCTATTCACTATTTTTCTTTCCTTCCCTTTCCCTTTAATCGCGTCTATATACTATACAACCTTTATATCAGGTCCTCCCCAAAACTCCCTAAAATATTTATTTAAGTCCTTTAACGCCTCCATAAATTCTCCACACATCAAGTCACATCCTTTATCATAACATACATAAAACAATCCTTAAACATAATAATGTTATAAAAGTAAAATGAATCTCAGTTTCTAATCACCAGCACTTGAAGAGCTAACATTACTCTTAAGATGCTCAAACGAGCTCATAATTGAATTTAAAGGGGACTCCCCTCCATGGTTGTCCTAACATGCACTAACCACCGAAACATCCTCCCCAATAATACACCATGTAGAAGGAGCAATTTCCAACTCACTAACACATACCAAATGTCCTAATTAACTCAAGAACAAGAGGGAGAAAACTACAGTAGCTTACCTTGCTGGATATAACTACCACTTTGCTAAGAGTTGATTTTTCAAGGTAAAGGTTGTCCTCCTCAACATGTCTTAACTTATACCTCTTAATAGATTTAATTCCCTAATATTCAAAAACCCTAATAGTATTTAATGATTATTGTATGAAGCTAAGAGAGAGATGAGAGAAAGCTCTAGAATCAGATTTTTGTTAAAGTAAACATTGTTGGAAAAAGCTGATATCAATCCCTTTTAAAGGGACCTGCTTTGACTGACTTTCTACTCATTTTGGGCCATAATTTATCAAGTATGTGATCCACCTACTTGGACTTTCCATTTTCCCGTTATTCTTCTAATCAACTTGGGCCTTGGATATCCATTTTCCCCTTATACTTCTAATCAACTTGGGCCAGATTAATGAAGGTAGGTGGTAGTTAACTTGGCCCAAATAACATGGTCAAAAGAGTCGTAGTAGGTGATGCACCTACTTGTTCCATTGGGATGGTCAATAAGTGAAAGTACGTGATGCACCTACTTGGTCCTTTGGGCTGGTCAATAAGTCAAAGTAGGTGATGCACCTACTTGGTCCTTTGGGTTGGTCAATAAGTCAAAGTAACTGATGCACCTACTTGGTCCTTTGGGCTGGTCAATAAGTCAAAGTAACTGATGCACCTACTTGTCACCTACTAGCTTAGTAAAGTCAAGCAAGCACCTCAATATTTTATTCCATTTCTAGACCTTAATACCTTTAACTTAAATTAAAACTTATATACACTATGTCACTTTAAACTTTAGACTCAAATAGCACCTAATGATCTCAAGTTTAAATACTTCCATCGACGTCAACTTAATAGGGTCGCATCAAAATCTACGGACAGTTCACTTTAAATCTATTCTATTGTCACTATCGCATAGGAAACCGAGTCCATAACTATACCACAAAACAATTTATAAGCATTATATAAATAGAACTAGTACACGTAGAATAGGGGGTGTTACATCTCAAGGGTATTTTAGGCCTGTAATGGGGTTAAGGGTTAATGTATGGTTAATTTGGATTGGTTACTTTACTTTTTTAAAGCATTGTTGTAATCATGATCACCTCTTCTCAAGTTCTTTTCTTTTTTTTTTTTCGTTTGAGAAATCAAACTTCAACTTGTCACTCACTTTATTTGGAACCCCCTTTGTTTCATTGACATTTATTTTTTCATTTTGCTTTTTTCAAAAGTATATTAATCAGAATGACTCTCTTTCTCTCTCTTTTTTTTTTATAAAGAGGGGTTCCTTCTTTTTGTAACAACTTTCAAAGTTTGGTCTCATTTCATCTTTCTTTGCCTTTCACTTGGTTTTCATTCTTACTTCCTTTCTGCACCCCAACTTATACAATGGCCTAAGTTTACTATCCAAACATTACCATGCTTCAAAATGGATTTTCTTCTGAGAAGGTAAAAACAATTTTTTTTACAGAGGATTTCTTCTTGTTTTATGTTGCCAACAAATAGGTTAGACTCAAATGGTGCCAAAATGGATACACACCATCACAACGAAGTCACAAGGATTATGGAAAATTGGGTTTCCTCTTCGAATTGTTGCCCAAGATCAAGTCTCACATTGTCCAATATTCAAACAATAAGACTAAAAAGGAAAACTCTAGGATTCCACCTACATGCTTTCAAGCATGACCTCACCACACATGTCACTACGAAGTATACTTATTTAGCAAATCCCATGAAGATCAAAAGTGTACGCGCAATATTTATTGCAATGGTCACATCAAAACATAACTAGTGAACAAAAGGTTTAAAGAGATTGTTCAAAAGCACAACAACATCAACTTCAGTCTCACAATACAAAAACTATACACCATGCTAATCATAAGTACTATTTATGACATCCATATTGAACACAATTGATCCTCAAATTTTTATCAATGAAAAGTTCAAGCATTTCACAATTTTAAACTCATGGGGGTTGCAAAATCAAGACAGAACGAAATAAAATCAAGAGACACACTTTTACCAAAAGAGAACTATCATAAAAACCAAGTAAAGTACTACATTAGTATAAAACTCAAAATAACAAAATTCAATCAAAAGGAGAATATTGGCACGAAGGCCCTCACCCAAAAAAATGTAGTTTCCTCAAAGAAATGTAACCAAAGTATGAGGAGGCGGAGATAAAAAGATCCCCCTGATTTACTATGTGTGAGGAGCACTCTCGTCCAGAGTCTCAAGTGGGGAAACCACAATAGGGTCATTAATGCCTAGTAACAAGATCACTTGTGGAAGAAGGGAAGGCTTAACTCGGGCATCAATGCCTATCTCAGCAATCGGAGTATGGTGGGGACTGGAGTGAATCCATTAAAACCAAGCTTTGACGTCTCACGAAGAGATCTCTCCAGGGCTGCCTAAACAATAACTTTCTCAGTCTCTTGTAGCTTAGTTAATGTATCTGCAATTTGATGCGTCTCATCCCATAACTTATCCTTAGCCCTCTTAACTCTAATAATCATCCACAACAATCTTAGGCAGCTCACTAGGGATAGGCACAATGCTCGACATATCAGGCATAGAAGCAGGTGTATCATTAGGGGAACCTCACCCCAATACATATATTTGTCTATTGACTGAAACTGGTACAACCTCCAGTTGAAGGGTAGCAAGCTCATTCCCATGTAGTCTAGTGCACCATAGCTATCCTCACCCTACACTCAAGCCTCTAATATTGTTGCGAGATCATCCAACTTCACACTGTGACTCTCAACAGTTCCCTCGCACTTGAATACCCTCTCTAGCAATAAAGCTAAGGCCTTCTTAATACCTTGATCAATGAGCTTTGGCATGTTTATCTCAACCCGGGTGGCTCGAACATCTACCAACTGGGCAAGGTTTTCATCTGGTATATCATAGCGTGGGTCAATGGAAGACGAGAAATAGGAGAGGGAGAGGTCTCACAACAGCAACAATAATAGATATAGATACAAAAATAGAGGCAGTAGGGCCAGCAGTAGAGGAAGGTATAGAAATACCTGCCTGCTCCACATAAAGAGTATGTGTGCTAGCCACAGCTGCTAGAGTAGTGGGATCGACTATGGGTGTCAAATTAGGTGGTGGCATCTTTCTCCTAACCACATTATCTCTTAAGTACTCAACCTCTATCTTTTGAATATCACTGGAGGAGGCTGATGTGATCCTCACATCTGTCTTCCCCCGAAAGTGATCTATTGCTCTATCACATAACAACGTATTAGGCAGCTGGAATGGGATAGAGGTATCCTCCTTATTGGCTCGTAGCAGTGTTTCTTCAACAATGATGGCATCTACATTGAGTTTTTCTTTTTCAATGATAGAGCCAACTAACACTACCTTTGGATGTCGGAGTATTGATTTGTATTGGGACAACATAATGTTGCTACTAATAAACCTGAACCATTATCATGTGACAAGTTCAGATCCTTCTTCTTTATCTTGACCCCTTCAGCTATCCAAGAGGGAGAAGATTCTTCGAATATCAGAAAGGCCAACCACACCTTTAATGCATCTAGATTCTTGGTCATTAGAGTCTTGTACTATGAACATGATTATTCAGGGTGCAAATTTCCGTGTTAATATCATTTGCATGACACTAAACCATCTTACTCCTGACTTCTACTTCAACTATAGATTTCTAAATAATGCCCTTTCTCTTCTTTGGAAACACCTTAGTATAGGGATCATATAATTCTTGCACCCACTTCGGCACATAAGGTTGTCTTGCTTTAGTGTACTGCTCAAACTTGTGAAATTTTATTACTACCCATATGGCTGGGTAGTTGCTCATGACTCCATCAATTCATACTCAGCTCTACTCCAAAATAGTACTCTCTCCTTCTGCTTTGAGCCTATTTAAATCCCTTGTAGCTATTATCAGGAGAATCCGAGAAGCAAGATTAGGATCTTCTTGGGTTGATGCAAATTTAGAGTGAACTTTCATTTCCTTGGTGGCTATATGTTTCCTCACTTTCTTACCCCTGCTGGTAAGGGTTTTAATATTTGTTTGTTAGGGAGGAGAGGCCTCTATAGGCTTATTAATTGGTTTGTTTGGGAGGGGAGGCCTCTGTAGGTTCATTAATAGATATACCCTTTCGATTCTTTGGAGGACGAAGAGGAGACTCTCTATCGATCTTTGTGTAAATTAAAATACATGTTGTCCCTTTTTTCTTGCCATTTCCTGCAAAGGACACATTTGTACATATGAGTTATGAATGTTCGTTGAAATCAAAGACACATTGAATCACAATTAAAAAACATTTATTAGGCTAGTCTAACAGGAAGGAAAATCGCCATATATGACCAGTGAGCTCTGGTAAGCAGAGTTGGACAGTACAAATTCTCTAAGGGTTCAGGCATAAAAGACAAAGTCAATGCCAACTCAGTGATTCGTTGAGTTAGTTTTTGTGGGCTAAGACAAGTCAACCAAAAAAATAGTGTAAAATTGAAAGACATATGAATCAAAGGAGATATCCTCTCCCACTCAGTGATATGCCAAATGGGTTTGGTGAACTAAGACAAGCTTGTCGAATAGGACAGTACCCAAGGTCATATATATGGTAAAGAAGGCGAAATAGGGCTTATTCAGCGATTCTCCTAACCTCCTTGGTGAGCTAATACAAGCCCGCCGGATAGGAAGTATAAATCCAAGTGCCTAATTTTCACAGCTAATACAACATACACAAAAAATACAAGTTTCTCTCATTATTACAATCCACTTATATGCTTATCTACCCATGGGTACTTAGATTTCCCCCAAATAATACTAAATATTTCACTAATTGACAATTTGCCCTTACAAAAGTAGTCACATTGTCTATCATTGGGTAAAATCATGAAATTGGGTCAACACTACCTAATTAGACTTTACCCACAACAAGTTGGACTCATGGCCCATTATATTTATTAGTTTAAATTCATATTTATGCCAACCCAGCCAAGATTCTCAATTGACATGCATACACATCATATGAATGGGCACATTTCAAACCACAAACTACGATGCTACCCATCTAAATCCTGTATACATAAACAACTAAATAGCTAAAACCCACACCCATATGCAATTTAAACTAAAAAATCTAAACTAAGATTTAGAAACAAACATTAATAGGATCAAGAGTCGAGAATAATGAGGGATTGGAGTTGGGTTGAAAATAAATGCACGTAGATCTACTACTTGAACTTTGAAATTACTCAACAAGGACATGCAGTCACTAAAAAAATGCAAAGTAAGACAAAGGATTTGAAAAGGGTTTAAAACTATCAAAGGTATTGATTTTTGAATTTGAAAAGACCATTTGTGTTTTTATTCCAGACCCATTCGGTGATTTTGACTAATGCCACCGAACATGTTCGGTGAATTGCCAATTGGAGCTTAAGCTCCTTGAAAATGATTGAACAAAACCCAAACCTAAAGACTGATTGAGTCGACTCAATTGAGTCCACATAGTGCACTTTGGTAGTTCTTCTTTTGAAGTTCTGATCACCAAGTTTGAAAGTGCTCTTTTTCACCATTTCAAGCTCAAAAGTCTAACAAGAATGAGTATGCACAAGGCCTTCGACATATCGTTGTCTAGATTATGGAATCACCTATGCTTCCCTTTTAAATCTTTTGATCTCTTCTTAACATGCACTCACATTACACATAATTCAAAATCATTAAAAACAAAGAGTAAAGACTTGGGTTTCCTCCCAAGAAGAACCTTGTTTAAAGTTATGGAACCACATAGTTCTTAAACTCAATATTTGTTCTTGAGGTTCGGGATGGTGTCACTAGGCAATGTTTCCTTTTACCTTGGATTGAGATGAGTTGCAATTTGGCCCTATTGGGTCTCCAGATACTTGATACAAATAGAGTGAGAAGTCACCTTCTATGATAAATTAGAGAAGTCATTTTTCAAATCCTTCATCACTCTATCGGACCCTTAAACCTTGTTGTAGATATTTGCAAGCTTATCTTCAGTCAGGCTCCCTACCGGCCCAACTGGTTCTTTTGGGTTTGGATGATCATGGGGAGGCATATACCTATCTTTTTCCATGTCCCTATCTCTACATTTTTCACCCTTCACTCTTTCCAACCACCATCTCTATTTGTGTTCAAACCTCGGCTCCCACTAGGTCATTGATAATTATTGTGAGAACCCTCTGCCCCATTTGATTTCCCAAGTACTAAACTTCCTCATTTTATAATGCCTCAAATTTGCAATCATTCGGGAACTGCCCATTGTAGAATCCAACCACATTTAGCAACTTTAGTACACCTCCCATGACATGGTTAGACAACAACTCAAGTTAGATCATCATTTTTTCCATGTTTGTATCTCTGTCATGGTCTTTCTCAACTTGCTATTTGCTTAAGCTCACTTGTAGAGTGGGCACTTGGTCCTCTCTAGTATGCCATTCTCGGTTAACTATAGTCATATTATCAAGCAACAAAGCAGCCATATCATATGGTTGTCTCATAAATCCACCTTAGACTAATTGATCAGCCAGACCTTTATTTACTGAATCAAGGTTGCAATAGAAGTATTGCAACATAAAATTTTCTAGAAAGCCATGTGTTGTACATTGCAAAAAGAACTTCTTGAACCTAATCCACGTCTTATGTAAAGGTTCACCTACAATGCGCTCGAAATTTTTGATCTGGGTTCGATGTTTAACCATCTTCATTGATATAAAGAATTGCTCCACGAAGACATCATTTAGCTCTTTACACAAAGTGATAGAATCATTTGACAACTCTGCCAACCATCTAGTAGCCTCTCCCATCAAATATAACAAGATTAACCTCAACCTAACGGTCTCTTGGGAGATACTCTTGAACTTGAAGGGTCCACATACCTCTATGAAATACCTAAGGTATTCATGGGGATCCTCATGAGCTAGGTCTCCAAAGACTCATTTCATCTTGAACAATTGTATCATAGTTCCGGTGATGTGAAACATAGCCCTTTTGATTGTAGGAGGTATTCAGATTTTTCCTGTGGTTTGAATGACATTAATGTGCATAGCATTCAAATCACCCAAATTCCCTTTTTGACCATAGTGACTATCATTGTCACTTCCATGGTTACTCATTGAATAAACCTTCAACAACACTAAATAAAAAATCTACAACAAATAAAGAAAATTAAAATCTATTTTCTAAGTTAGAATACTCAACTACCATTCCCCGATGGTGGCGCCATTTTGGATAACACTCAAATCACTCTTAAAAATAATCAAAATAGTGAGTGATCATAGTCGGTAAAGAACCCAACGAAGAGTCGGGGTTGAATCCCAAAGGGAATGGTCTATTGTGGAGAATTCCATTCATGAAATTTGGACTTTAAACTCACTAATTTGCAATAGTAAGAAATATTTGGTGGATGATCCAACCAATTTAATATAATTCTTTTGTTATAAATTATAGCAATTAAACTAAAATGTCAAAGATATAAAGAGTCAATAAGCAATCTAGTGGTGTTAGGATTGGGAATCGATTTCACATTGGAGTAATTGTGTTCTTCTATAATGAATACATTCATGAATAAGCTATTTCATCTTCACAGACGCTAATCGTCTTTCTATCTCAGAGCATCTATGCATAGATTCTCCTTTTGGTCTCATCTGAATGCCAATCTAAACAACCCAATACCTTACTATATTCCCTCTTTCAAGAACAAGGCAATTAAGTTCGACCCATAACCTCTATTTTCAAGCAAGTTATAGACATCAAACCTAAATTTTCAGTATCGGACGAATTACCCACACCAATTATTCTTTTTCGAGCATCACCTGGAGATCAGAAATAGTTATTAAGTTTGAAAAAATAACTTATATTTAAACCTCATGCTAATTAGACCAAATTCATGTGTTAACATTAATAAAATAGAACATAGCACAATACCCACTACATTAAATCAACTGTGAACCCCATAATTACACCCCTAAATATTGGGGTTTTAGCCACCTATTAAAAAAACTACAGACACTATACTTTCCATGAAAGAAGTCATGGGTAACTTGAAATAAAGTGATTACAAGTTAACCCACTTTAGATTCAAATTCAATTTATCAAATTCAAACACCATGTTGTAAAATCCCAGAAGCTAAAAAAAGTATTCTTCAAAAGTAAATTGTTTTCTCTCTCTAAACTCTTTACAAAAAGCTGATACTTTCTATTCGATGTCATCTGATCCTATTATTTCTCTCTCCTTTAGGCTATTTATAATTTTCCAAAATTATGTCCAAAATTCCACTATGTAGATTAATCGACGACAATAGTAAGGCTCATCGAACAGGTTCGCTTCATCGCCTCTTCCTCCTCAGCTCACCTTTTGATGCTCTATGCTTCAGGTGTTTTGAACCTTAGTTGGCGAACTAGATTGAGTTTACCTTTCACATTTGGTGAGTCACATATCACTTGTTCGCCTTTCGAGCATTAAATATTTTCTTTCCATACCATAATTTTGGGTGATATTCAAAAAGTATGCCATTCTCATTCAATGAATCTCCGTCTCCACTAGAGTCTACCGGCCCAATTTGGTAGATAAAAGTTCTATGAAATGTCATTTTAGGTGAGGTCATGCTCAATTGGTGATCCACCCTTTTTGTTTAGTAATTCACAATGTATGGTTTGCACTTCTTTTTGCTTTTTTGGCCATTCTCTTAAACATCAATCCTTGCTTTATCTAATTTCATTCCTAGATGCAAATCATCAATAATTAATGAGAATAGGACAATATTAGGCATTGGGGACACTAATTATTAAGCTAAATTGACCTTAAATGAATACAAATCTACCACTCATCAAATGACCTTCTCAGTAGGTGAGCACTAAAAAAAAAATTTGAATTGTGGTTTCAATTGAGTTTGAATTAACTAACCTTTACCAATTGTATGATTGGAAATAATGTGCTTTGCATGAAATGGGTAAAGCTCTTGGATAAAGAATAGTGACATCTGATTCAGAACATTACAATCCTCCTCATCCAATGTGGCAATAGGGATAGTCTTTACTGAGAAATATGGGGCTCCTAGACAACAGACAACTCCATGTTGTCCTATGTGTATAAGCTAGAGACATATTAAGCACATAACCACAAATAAAACCACTTCTTCTTGTGGTCTTCATATCATAGCTCCAACGGCCCTGAATAGGCTCAAAGACGAAAGAGAACGAGCAATTCTTGAGGTGCGAAGGCTCTCCATAAATGGTGTTTAGAGTGATTACCTCACCATTTATTAAACTATTAAATTTCACCCATTTAAACAGTTCACAAAACATAGACCCATATGTGCAAAAATGGTTGAGGGAATTCTACGAGCCTACAAAATGGCCCTACCTAACAAGAAGAAGGGAACAATCTAGAAGCCCTTAGAAGAAGTTGAGGCCCATGGCAAGAAAGTGGAATGTCATTCCGATGGAATAAATGTTATTCTGGGCAATATGACAAACCCAACGAATTTCAAGATTTTGATGAAGATCAATATAGATGCACACAAGGAGAGGTTTGCACAACTTATTTTAGACTTTTCTCTTTCTGTGATAGTTGAAGGAGCAAAAATAAAAATGAGGGACATGAATGTTGTAGGCTATTATTGGTTTGGATTTATTAGGAACAACTTAATGCCATCCCAAAATGAGTCCATCCTCTTGCATCTCAAATTTATTATAGTTTGGTGCATCATTGACCAGATAGAACTTAATGTAGGGTCGAGAATAGTGGAGGTGATGCTTATGAGGGCCAAACAAGAGTAGACCTCATTGTCATTCCCATTCTTGATCATAGAGCTATGAGAAAAGACTGGAGCTCCCTTCAGGGGGGAAATTGATGTACATATCACCCTGGCCTCCTCTAATGATATCTAAAGGATTGAGGCTGATTACTAATGAGACAAAGCAGTTCAGAGAAGGCCTCAATCATAAGATTCCATGCTTGTTTTTGATCCCACTACCTACTTCTTAAGGCACCACATCTACTTCTTTTGTGAAAAAGTTAGGTGTATATCAGTCTTCTACTATGCCTTCAACTTCCGCCACTACTTCTACTATAGAACATTCACATGTTCCTACCTTCCGTCCCCCTAGCCCAGTTCATAATTACAAAATGGTCAATCTTGCCTGATCTGCGGATGTGAGTGTGGCACAGGTCAAGGTAGAGTTGCCCAAATTGTTCGAGAAAACATTGAGAAGGTTGTAGCTCCTTTGAGAGATAGGGTGACCAATGCAAGGGTTTGATTAAGTCACACAGGATTCACTTTGATAACCTCACTAATAGATTAGAGGCTTGAGAAAAAGATGAAGGGAATTTAGGTGTGTTTGGTACTATAAGGGGTTAGTTTGCTACCTTTAGGGAGGATGTAGAATTACTAAGGTCTAGAGATATTTCGATGATTTGGGGTGAAGTTACCCTACCTAATACACCTGTCTTTATGCCACTGACTATGCCTAGCAGTGAGCCATCTTAGAGTGTGTAGCCAAGTTGGGTAGCTGAGAGAGTTGATGATGTTATGGTTTATATTGATGATGTGGATGAGAGGGAAGTAGAGGGCCCATGATGGTTTGGCCATGGGAGAATGATGAGGATGAGTTGAGGAGAGAGGATGATGAGAAGGGTATTGCACTACCAGTTACCAAGTTGTAGGACACCGATGAGGTGAAGGTCCAAGAGACCTGGATAGATCCCTTCAAGAGACCTCATTAGTTTGCACAAGTGGAGTCTAACTATCCCTCTTAGTGATGTATCAGGCACTGATGCCCTAGATGATGCCACATTTCCATCTCCTATGATCATATTATCGGCCACTGATGCCCCGGTGATGCCACTCCTCCCGTTGAGGGCACTCCACCGACATAGCCTGTCATAGTGACCTTTTCACTTTTCCTCCCATACTATTATATTATATTTTCTCATTGAGAACATTTTTGTTTACTTTTTGGTGCGGTTAGGAAACTTATACCGATATTTTTTTTTAATATTATGTTTGGTATTTGGCTAATTTTAGGTTTTGATGATTGTATTTTAAGTTGTTCTTATGACAGGGTTTCATTTGGTTTGATTTATGTCTCATTGCCTCTTTCACTCAAAATTTTCTCTTGCCCTATGAGTCTTGGTGATCATGAAATGCATGAGTTTCCATTGATTAAAATTCAAGGATCGATTGCGTTCAATATCGATGTCCTCAATAGTACTCATGATGAGTATAGTGTATAGTGTTTGTGTTGCAAGAAAGATATCAATGTGGTCTAGTTTTATAGCAGTAGTTTTGAATCTTTTGATTGACTAGCTACATTTTTATGCGATCCTTGCAATGAACAATATACACAAGTTTTTGATCTTTTCGGGTTATGCTAAATGAGTGTATTTTAAGTACCATCTGTGGTGAGGTTTTACTTTACAGCATGTGTGTGTAATCGTAGAATTTTCCTTGTTTGTAAATTTGTCTAATCCTTGGTATGTGTAAGGCATGATCTTGGGAAAAGATTCTAAGGGGGAACCGAAACTTCCATATTCTTAGTAACTACCTTGTGAGGATCTGCATCTATTCTGACACCATTTGAGCCTAAACCATTTGTTGACAACCATATCAAAACCCCTTCAGAAAAAATGTTCCTACAAAATCTTTTTGAAGTATTAGTTTTTTGAATAGCCAACTTAGGCCAAATACCTAAGTTGGGATGTTGAAAGGAAGGAGGAAGAAAAGCCAAGTGAAGCACAAAGAAAGATAAAATGTGACTGAACATTAAATCTATTACAAAAAGAAGGAACCCCTCATAAAAAAACAGAAATATTATGTCACGACCCAGGGGTACCCCCTAGATGTAACAAGGCACATAGAACCCCGAAAGGCTCCATGTAAGCCACTTAGCATATCATAACATAAGAATAGAACAATAAAGAGTAAAACATATTTTAAGTCTTAAAATTTTCATAAACTAAAGCGGAAGTCTAGACTAGTCTCAATATAGCCATCTATTACAATATTCAAAATGGGAAAGGGACACAACCCATACAACATAGTCCGAATAGGAAATACAAGAAATGAACTACAATGAGATAACATCCGTCCTCGAATAATGAGGACTCACCAACAAGCTAGGAGAATAGGCAAATCCAAGCTTTAGCCACAACGATGATCACCTTAAGAACTGGACCCTGCACTTGGGGGAAATGTAGGAAAAGTAGGTGTTAGTACAAAGATGCACTAAGTATGATAGTCATGCATTAAAACATTGAAAACATGCTAAAATAGATATTTTATTTGAATGCGTTCAATTTACTAAGTTAATACATCATGTGAAGATAGTGGAAAAGCATAAGTCATAAGTATGTAAATCAATATAACTATCAATCATTCATTCTACCCTACACCTCTTTCTCAAGCAAGCATAGAGAGCTAAGCTAGAATCAAATTTGCAACTTTAGTTCACCAATGAAAACATGAATAAACAACTGAGTTCATTTCAAAACAACATTAAATTCAACAATTAACAATACCCATAAACTAATTTATATATTCAATTACATGATCACACCCCTAATGAAAGGGATTTATGTGAAATATAGAAAAAAGTAAGAAAATCGTTACAAAAGATTATCCATAAAAAATTATAAACAATCAACATTGCCCAATGCCAAAATTAAAACTAGAATCGTAAAACCTAAAATCCAAGATCCAAATCCTTCCTAAGAGTGTTCAGCAATGTAGAAATATATAAAAGCTCTCAAAACTTGGGAATACACTTTGTAGGAACGTCTTTTCACATTTCTAAAACTAAATTCATAGGTTTCCAAAAACTACCAAAAATCTCAGCACGAAGTCCACATGGCAAAAATAGTCAGGATCGCTGAAAGACTCGCGATCCGCTGAAGTGCATGTCTTTTTTCCTTTCGGCCTGACTCTTGCATCCAATTGTTCTAGAAGAATTGGCAAGTTGTATTGTTATTGTCGTTCCATTTGACGCCTCACAAAAGTGCTATTTTGCTCTCTGAGTTGGCTTAATCCATGGGCTACTTTTCTGGAACTTTTAATGAGCTGAAGCTCACTTGGTGACTCACTGAGTAGCTTTTGGGAGCTCCAACTTTTCTTTTCTATAGCTATTCTAACCTTTTCACTCATTTTCACATCGTAATGTCCTTGACTTGTTCTTAAGCCTTTATTGCTGCATATAAACACATTAACATCAGTTGTGAGCACAAAAACGACATTGAGGACACTAATCATTGGATACTAAGCCCTAAATTAGGTGATATTCCCGACTCATCGCTCTCATTGAGATCTTTTGTAGACACCTTGTTTGAGCTGATTGTGTTCTTTATTTATTTGAGGATTAGCAAAAGTTTAAGTTGGGATGTTGATGAGTGGTATATTTACACTCATTTAAGGCCTATTTAGCTCAAAAATTAATGTCCTCAATGCATAATTATGTCCTACTTGAAAGATATTTTGATTATTTGTAGCTATGAAGACTAAAGGACAAGGCAAATGTGAATGTTTGTATAAATGGCAAATAATATGAAAAGAAGTGTAAACTCTATATTGTTAATCACCTAGAAAGAATGCAGAATTTTCCAATGGGTATGACCTCACCAAAAGTGATAGTGTACAACACATGAATTAATTTAAACAGGTCCATGAAGAAAATGGAGAACAATGACTCACCAAATTAGAAGGGCAAACATGCTGACCATCCCCAAAGGCAACATTAACAGAAGAAAAGTTGAAGGCTTGAAAGGCGAATAAGGATGGTACTCAGTGATACGCTGAATGTGAAAGGTAGACTTGAATGACCTTGCCGACTGAGGTTCAAACACCTGAAGCCTAGAGCAAGAGAAAGTCGAGCTAAAGAGAAGTTTGCAATCCACCTATCGTGATAGTGACCGACTAACGTCGCATAATGGGTCATGCATTGACTTTTGGAACAAAATTTGGGGAAATTATGAATATCTCAAAAGAGAGAGAAAGAAGAGTCCAAAAATTATAAGTTAAAAACAATCTTCAGAAATTCTTTTCATAGTGAGAGAGAAATACTTTACTTTGTAAAGAACACTTTTAGATTTTGAGTTTATTTAAAAAATTTCTCGTGAAATTGGTAAATGGAATTTGAATTTAAAGTAGTTTTGCATGTAATCTCTTAATTCTATGTTATCTATGACTTCTTTCATGAAAGGTATAATTTCTTTACTTTTTTTATGGGTGGCCAAAACGCCAAGATCTAAGTGTGCAATTACTTGTTTGGGTTTTGATTTAATGTATTAAGTATTGTGTTATGCTCGCTTCTTCAGTTGTTCATACATGGATTTGGGCTAAATAGCATGGGTTTATCTTGTGGGTTTAGGTTGCAAACTTAATTCTTAATGATTGAAGAAGATTGACTTGTGTGGGTAATTCGTCTTATACTTGCATTTAAGGTTTCATGTTTGTAACTTGCTTGAAATAGAGGTTATGGGTCGGATCTATTTGACTTATTGATGCTTCAAATGAGAGAATAGTTAAAGGTATTGGGTTGTTTAGTATAGTACATAAATCAGTACAAAAATAGATTATATGATTTGATTCTATGGGATGAAACGAAGATTAGTATCATTGAATTTGACCCAGCCTATCCATGAATGTTCATCACTATAGAGCAACACAATTACCCCTATATGAAATTTATTTCAAATCCTCTCACCCTTGATTACTTGTTACTTATTTGAATTTCTAAATCTTACATTAACTGTGACTTTTGATAACCAATTTTTTTTAAATTAAATTTGGTGAATTTATCCACCCACTTGTTTTATTGGTGCAAATGAACAAATTTACATTACACAATTCCTGATACAATTCCTAGCCCTGTATCATTTTCATTGGGATTCAACCCCAACTTTTCATTAGGTATTTTTGTTCACAAATGACGTGCTTACTCTTTTAATGTCTTTTGAAGAGTAGTTTGAGCGTTATCAAAATTCACAAAGACTGGACTCTAGATCTGAGCGTGTACTCTCAAATCATAAATTCAATCATGAAATCTTGCTTAAACACATTTCATGAATTTAAGCATAGAGTCAAGGAATTACAAAAGCAATGTAGTACGACAACCTCAATTTAATACACACAATTATACCAATAATTCAGGCAATCCAGAGCAAGGAAATGAATAAGGGAAATGAGATTTTACAATCAAGAACATAATCTTCAAAACTAAAGGTGAACTGCAAAGCAACTTGTCTTCGATATCTTTACCCAAAATTAAGATCTACATGTTAGAGTTCTTCCTTAGTCGAAGCTACAAAAAATGAGAAAAGCAGCAGTCTAAAAATCTTTGAAAATTTGATATGGACTCATGCTTCTTTCCAGCACTTGTGAGCATTTTGGGTCCAATGACTGAATATATACATTTTTACCCTAAAAAATTAGGAGGGGTTCGAATAAGCTATAGGGAGTTTAGAAAAGCGAACGTCACAAATTTGCTTAAGAGACCTCCGTATTTTTGGACCACTTTGCAAAAGCTACTAGTTGACTTTGTTGACTCTTTGGCAAAAGAAAACTTCTTTCGCAAGTGCGGCATTTGAGGCTCATTTCCTGCAAGGTTCAACAACTTTTTCAATCTCCTATTCACTTTTTTCTATCATTTTCCTTTTGAGAAACAAAAACCTTAAATCAACATAATTAGATAGATAATCAGCCTCTTTCTATACTTGAGTGCCACAAAATTACAAGAAAAGAGACTAAAAATGAATGCTTAACCACCACTCATCACTATAAACTTATGAATGATGATTTTTGAAAGTATATGCCTGATTTAAGAAAATATGTGCTATGATATAAAGGTTGATTTCAAATTTGAGCATTAACGAAATTATGAATGGATTTTATCACACATTGAGGAATCATGGTTGGTGAAAGATTTTCTCACACATGCATGAGTCATGATTTAAGGAGCTACTCTAAAATGATTTAACCTTGGATTGGTAACTTAATTGTGCTTTTTCCATGTATAATGTTAGGTTTATAAAATTTCCTATTACATTGGAATTTAACTTAGCACTGAGATAACTTTGAGGTAGAGGCTCAAATAAGGTAGTCTCTAGTAGCAATCTGTAGTTCTGAACTACATGCCCCCATAGGATTGTTCTAAGTTACTTAGATAAATAGAATATTGTCATGACCCAGGGGTACCCCTTAGATGTAACATGGCATATAGGACCCCGAGAGACTCCATAGAAATCACTTAGCATTCATAACATAAGAAATAGAACAATGAGCATAAAACAACATTTCAAGTCCAATAGTTTTATTAAAAAATCAATGGGAAGTCTAAAACACTTGTCTCAATAGTCATCTAATACAATAGAATAAAATTGGGCCTAGCCCATACATCATGTCCAAAACTGAAATACAATAAGGAAACTAGGAACACTGAAAATTTATCCTCGAAGCATGAGGACTCAGCAAAGCTCGGGAACCTCGAAATTAACCACTAGCCACGAAACTAAGAAACCTGCCTGTCAGACCCTACATTTGAGGAAATGTAGACAAGAGTATGTGTTAGTACAAAACAATGTACCAAGTGTAATAGCTATTCATAAAACATTTAAATCATGCTAAAAGAGGACATTTCATGACATGCAATTGACCAAGCTAAAACATGATATAAAAGGGTTAGGAAACATGTAAGTCATAAAACATGGTCAATGCACGCTAATAATCATTGAAATCCTTTGAACACATTTGTGATACTTCTTGAAGTAACTTCTGTTCATTATTAATGTAGGAAGTAGGCTTAACTTACATAGAAACCATGTGAGTGTAGACACATAAATTTTATTGGATTTAATTCATACAAAATTTGGATTAAATCCATGTTTATTTGGGTTGAATGATTAATTTGGGCTTTACAAATAAATAAGTCCATTTTTATTAAATTCATGTCCAAGGTCCATTTCACCTTGAAGCCCAAACCCATGCCAAGTGTCACAGTGACTAGGCATCCAAGACCAACAAGGTGACACCACTTGTCTAAATGAGGTTGTAGTCCCTGTAAAATGCAAGAATCAATCACAATCTACCAAGTGTCAAAATGACATCCTTTGGCCAATCACAAGCAACCTTGTCCACTCCCTACAACTATAAATATGGGATAGGCATGACATTCAAGGGAGCATTAAGAAAACTCTTAAACAAGAATTCTCCAATTGGAGAAAGTTACAACATCAACTACATAGCTCTTCGATGGAGAGATCAGTAGAGTTTTTCCCGAAGATTGACTTGAAATGACGAAGTGCAACCCAACATTCTGGGATATCAAATACATCTCAAGGACCTACATCTTCCTATATTCCATAAATATGCTACTGAAGGCCCTCGAATCTTTGAGAAGCTTTGGAGGGAAGAATCAAGAGAACAATAGAATTGTACTCACAGTGATTCATCAATAAAAGTTACATTTTTATTTATTTATTTTTCATGTAGTTAATTTTTAGCGATACGAAAATTTGTTGAGAAAAAAGTTGCCACGCCCAATGGGACGAACTCTACTCTTCTTCCTATAAATAAAAAAACAACAAGTTCTACTTTGAAATGGCCTTCAAGAAGATCAATGGTGTTTCATCCAAGGACTTCATTGTTGCCACATTTGTTGATTTTAGTGATGTTGATCCAATCACTCTAAGCGAGTTCAAAACAAGTGCCTTGAGTGGATTTGAATATTTCACCTCCCTGGAGATGGCAAGAAAGAGCAAGTCTCAAATGTCACTCAAAACTGCAATCCTCGGGGGAAACATTGCAACTAAGTTGTTTGATGAACTTTCTCACTCTAGCTTCAACTTTGGTGAATCTAAAATTCAACAAATTCTTCATTTCAACAAAGGTTAACTCCTTGATGGTTGACACAATTGACATGGACGAGAAGTTCGCAATGATAGAGCAAACCATAGAAGCCTTGAAGAAGTCTATAGATGACAAAAATCTCCAAATCACCAAACTTATGAGCAAGATAGAGATGTACAACTCTAGAGAGTCATATCCTTTTCTAAAAATGCAAGAAAACGTTGATATTGATTCTCCCAACATGCCAGTTGATTCTCAAAGCGCAAAACAATTTGCTTCAGTTGCAACTTTAATAGTTCAACAATTGCAAGTTATGATCGCAAACACTTTAAAGCTCAATATAGCGGTCCACCACAAAGTTCCTTTGGATATTCAAAGCCATATTTTAAGTGAATTGAGGGTTTACTAATGCCAATTGGATATTAACTACCAAAGTTGCAACAATTTGATGGGAGGGGAAATTCAAGACAACACATTGCCCATTTTGTTTAGACTTGTAGCAGTGCTGGTACACATGGTGATCTTCCTATCAAGCAGTTTGTTCGTTCTTTAAAAGAAAATGCATTTGATTGGTATACAGACTTGGAGCTTGAATTAATTGATTGTTAGGAGCAACTGGAAAATCAATTTCTCAATCGTTCTGCAATACCCGACGTATAGTAAGTATGACTGAATTGACAAACACCAAACAAAGTTAGGAAGCTCCCGCGGTGGACTACATCAATCGTTGGTGAATGTTGAGCTTAGATTGCAAGGACCCACTATCTGAAATCTCTGCAGTTGAAATTTGCATACAAGGAATGCATTAAGGCCTTGTATATATCCTTCAAGGAATTAAGCCTCAGACTTTTGAAGAACTAGCTACAGGCGCTCATTACATGGAGTTGAGCATTGCAAGTCATGGAAAGACATCACATGTCTTTGATTCAAGAAAAGAAGATACACAATTCAAAGAGTAGTTAGACCACATAACTAATGAGTCCATTGCGGTAACCACGACTTCTACTAAAGCCTCTATGAGACAAAAGTTGAAAGAGATCGTGATGCATCAACAAATGCGAGAAGTGAAAAATCAATCTACCTTGAAGGAGTTACGTGCAATAGAGTATCCCTTTCCAGACTCTAACGTTCCTATGATTCTTGATGAACAACTAATCAAGAAAGTCATTTCCAAGAGTTAAAGAAATCCAAAGAATCCAATAAAGTCGATGATCTTATGTATTGTAAATTTCACCGCATCATCAGTCATCACACCACAAAATGCTTCACTCTAAAGGAAAAGATCATGACATTGGTACAAGAGGGAAAGATGACCCCTGACGACGGTGATACAACTTAGACAAACCATTGTAGTATCAAAATTGATCATAAAAAGGATTCTATTTCAGAGGTTCCACATCCTGTGGTATCGCCAAAAATTGAAGATGATCACATCATACTACAGTTTGGGGGCATTGAACCAGTTGAAGTTTCCGCCTAGAAGAAAACAACAAACACATCCAAGGTAGATGACTTCTCTAATGGAGAGAGTGGTGACACTTCGACTTTGGTCGCTCTCAAAAGGCAAAAGCATCAAGGGACTTCTAAAGTCCAATTTTCAAAAGTCGACGTCAGATCAAGTACACATCAGGTTCCACAATGCGAAAGCATAAAATCAAACACCAACTCAAAGTACATGAATGCTTCATCACAAAGTGTTAGAAGGACAGTTACATTGATGGAATATTTCCTCGAATCGCTCATTGATGTATGAGCCTGAACTGCATGTTGAAACGCTCCTCGTTGTGCAAGACTAAACTTCAAGTTGAAATGCTTCTCAATGTATGAGCCTAAACTGCAAGTTACAACGCTTCTTAAGGTATGATATAAATTGCATGGTACTCCTGGACCGCAAGAGTATAAACTGTATACGGTCCAAAATAAAACTCATCATCTTGAACTACGATATGATTGATCCTCTTCACCAAGGTACGTAGGCACTTGGAGTAATCACTCTAAGCACAATAACATGAGTAAAAAAAAGGGGGGGGGGGTTGTGGCATTGCGTGATCATAACATTGGCTCTTTAAAATTATATATCTAGCACATGAATTCAAATGCGTCACATATGAGCAAAGGAGAATAGTTAAGCAAGGCATCATAGCTAACTTCAAAGGCGTATTTGTAAAAATTCATAAAGGTTTTTACCGTGATTTTTACATATATAGCAGTTCTTAGAGTCTATCTTGCAACGAAAAAATCAACTCGTGATTCAGAGGCTCCTGCGCTGAGTTATTGATTTTCTCTAAAAGTTGCTCAAAACTTAAGAGTTGAGCGAGATAGAATTTGAGCTAACTTTAAAAATACATCTGTACTAATCTGGAAAGCTTTAGGCCGTGATTTTTATATATGTTGTACTTATATGAGTTATTCTTCCAACAAAACAAGAATCTCATCATTTCAAGGCTCCTACGCCGAGATATAGATTTTCTCCCAAAGTTGCTCAAAGCTGAAGAGTTGAGCCAGGCAGAACTGTGGGCTGACTTTAAAGAATGTGTATAAAAATTCATAAGGCTTTTGGCCGTGATTTTTACATATGTTGTAGATATTTGAGTCATCTTTCCAACGGAAAAAAGAAAATCATGATTTCAGTACACCTACTTTGAGTTATTATGTTTTTACCACAGACGCACGAAGCTGAAGAACCGAGATAGACAGAATTGTGGGCTGAGTTTGAAGTGATATCTGTACCAATCCACAGTTTTTAGCCTTGATTTTTACATATGTTGTTGTTTTTTGAGTCATCATTGCCATGGAATAAGAATCTCATAATTTCGGTACTCCTACTCCGACTTATCAATTCTCTACGATAGACGCGCAAAGGTGTGAAACAGACATATCAGATCGAGAAATCAACTTCAGAAATTAATTTTGATCAATTTGGAGGGAGTTTTGGTCTCAACTCTTGATATATTGCAAAAAGTTTAGTTCTGTTCCTTAAGGATCAAGCGGATTGCAATTCTATTGTTAAAACATCAGGGAACGGATAGGTTCCAAGTACTTACTCCCCGAATTCGGAAAGGACTTATCATGATGTCAATCTCTCCAAGCCAGATGGAATGCGGTCACTCTTAGCCTCTTTATCGGCAAGAGTCAAGGATAAGATGCACCACCTGCTTTCTCGCCGAAAATAAAATGAAAGTACTCCAAATGTTTCTCTCGTGGAGCCTCTAAGGGGGATGGAAAAGGGAGGTGACAAGTTGTCGCTACCAATCCTGCAAGAAAGGTGAATGCCTCGAGTAATTTTTCTGCCAATATTGCAAGGATGAGACGAGTGTTTCCACGCCGATCATGTGAACAACTCGTGCATCTTCTCGGTGTTTAGGCTCTTTTGGAAACATGAAAATAAAAAATATTTGAGCCACCGTTGCCAACTGCACGAAGTTTTCTTTTTTTCTTCATCTATCTACTTCTGATAATACATGTAGTAAGTACATGACCTTCAATATGACATGACAAACATGAGCAGCACCACAACAATCTTGTTAGACATGGCGGTGCCAATAACACGAAGCTTTAAATTGCGTCCAAATTGGATTTTGAACGTCAATCTCCCATGTTTAAGAAACATGAAAATGCATAAATAATGATGCAACCACAACCATTCCCTGCAAGAAAAAGAAACAAGAAAATCTAAAGGACACAAATCATTGAGGAAAACGGCAAAATTTGAAAACCAATTTAAAAAATAACACCCGACAATACAGAAGGTTTTTGATGTCAATTACTAAAGATCTAGTTTCTCCAGAATCAAGCTGCTCGTTGTTTGAATGCTCCTACACCAAGAAAAGAGTGTTTTAGCGAGATTGCGCATAACTGTGAGAACTTCTAGATTTTGAGACCAACTTCAAAAATCAATTCCCGTCAACGCGAAAGGTTTTTGATGTTGATTTTTAGATTTCTCTAGTACTAAAAGTCTAGTTTTTCCAGAATCAAGCCGATCATCGTTTGAATGTTCCTACACTGAGAAAAAGTCGTTTTGGCGAGATTGCACATAACTGTGAGGAAAACATCCAGATTTGATGACCAACTTCAAAAATCAATTCCCATCAATACGAAAGGTTTTTGATGTTAATGTTTGGATATGTGGTAGTACTAAAAGTCTAGTTTCTCTAGAATCAAGCCACTCATCCTTTGTATGCTCCTACACCAAGAAAGGGACGTTTTAGTGAGATTGCGCATAACAGTGAGGAGAACTTCCAGATTTGGAGTCTAACTTCAAAAATAAATTCCCATCAATACAAAAGGGTTTTGATGCTAATTTTTGGATATGTCGTAGTACTATAAGTCTAGTCTCTCCAGAATTAAATCATTCGTCGTTTGAATTCTTTTACACAAAGAAAAGAACAGTTTGGAAGGACTGCACGAAATTGAGAAAAGAACACACCAAATTTGGAGTTCCACATTGATTTGGTTAGGATAATTATTTTTTTTCATATGTACATGGGAGATTCTTATATAGACGTTCCTTTAATAATTTTTATATCTTGTACAAGGAAAGCTTTGGTAAAATTGGAAGAAGCAAATCATATCAATTCTTACCCATCTAAATGGAAGTTTCTAGCACTCAAAAGGAAAGCAATAAATCTTCAGATTTGAAGAATTATTCTTACAAAATCAAGCAAAGGAAAGAAAATTTGGTTTGATTGTTAAATTACCAATTGTTTCCAAGTTGAAGATTTGAAAAAAGAAGCAAATCAAGTTATGTTTGGGGACTTGTGTGACACTCTAAGTGTGGGTGTCCTAATTTGTATTCAAGTCTATGGTGAATGTTTTTTGAATTTAAAATTCATACAGCTTTGTCACATTGATTTGCTTATCCCTCTCGAAAGAGAGTTCTCCATATCGTCACTCGAGTCGACTAAAATAACAAAGGCCTGTAGGAGCACATCGAAATGGGATTGCACATGACCATACCATGCAACTTTTTTCATCACAAGAAATGTAGTGAAATAAATGTTGTAAGAGAGATATTGTTGGATTTGTAATACTTCAAGTTTCGCAATCAAGTGTAGGCAAACCTACACTTTAACAAGGCTTGAAGTAGGGGGCAACTGTTGACACAAATTTGATTGGATTTAATTCATAAAAAATTTGGATTAAATCCATGTTTATTTAGGTTGAATGATTAATTGGGGCTTTACAAATAAATAAGTCCATTGTTATTAAATTCAAGTGCAAGGTCCATTTCACCTTGAAGCCTAAACCCATGTCATGTGTCACAGTGACTAGGCATCCAAGACCAACAAGGTGACGCCACATGTCCAAATGATGTTGTAGTCCCAGTCAAATGTAAGAACAAATCACATTCCGCCAAGTATCAAAATGACATCCCTTGGCCAATCACAAGAACCCTTGTCCACCCCCTACAACTATAATTATGGGATAGACACGACATTCAAGGGGGCACTAAGAAAACACTTGAAAAGGCATTGTGCAATTGGAGAAAGATACAACATCAACTATATATCTCTTCGAAGGAGTGATCAACGGAGTTCTTCTTGGAGATCGACTTTAAACGCCAAGTGCAACCCTACATTCCCAGAGATCAAATACATCTCAAGGAGGTCTACATCTTCCTATATTCGAGAAATACACTAATGAAAGCCCTCGAATCTTGGATAGGCTTAGGAGGGAAAAATCGAGAGAACAAACAGAATTATAATCACAATGATTAATCAATTAAAATTACATTTTTATTTATTTATTGTGCTTGCGTTAGTTTTCATCGTTACAAAAATTTGTTGCGAATAGTGAGCTATAACATGATCCCCAGTGTCTCCCACACCGAAAAGGATTGTCCTACTTGCCAAGGTAAGGACCATAAACTTCTAGTTTAGGTGGATCCAATAGCTAATTTCTATCTACACAATCATCCTCTAGAGGCACATAGGTAAGGGATAAGGAGATTGCTTCTTGAAACCCGACCTCTACTAACGGGAGGGCTTCCAACTCAATATCCTCTTAGTGCTACGAATAAATCCCACGGATTAGTCATTTCATACTTGTGATTATTATCCATGGAAGAGCACGTCATCTTGTCAATCCAAGCTAAGTAATCATCCATGGAAAGGTATCATTCAATAATCAATCCAAGCTAGGTTTCGTTAGGGTAGCTCTTAATATTTGATTCAATTAGGTGAGAAGACCTTTCAACCTTAGAACCCTTTATTATGTGATAAAACCATTCACTTCGTGGTTTCATATGTTTTATGATAAATCCTCTCAACAACACAATAAAAACATCATCATGGATCTTTACTCTCAAAGCATCCTTAAAACATTTGCATAGATTTCATATGAACATGCATGATTCCATAATTTAGCTTTCAAGGTTCAAAACTAACTTTTAAACATCAACATTTACAAAACATGGGTTAGATAAGGATTTCATCATAAATTCTTGTAACTCTATCAATACATACTTGATTTTGTAAAACTCTTCCTTTATAATCAAAATCCCACATCATATGATTATAACTTGAAAACATGGGGATTACATGAGTTCATGGGAAACTCATCATAAAATCATAGTATTTGATCAATTCATGCATAAGATATCATAATTCCATCATTTAAATCAATAATCAATATAACCCGTGACAATTGAAGAAAACCTTGACTCAATAGGGGATTTCTAACTTTGAAATAGAGGAATTTGGGAACTCCGTGAATGGAAAGAATCCATGGATGAAAACTATCATACCTTACTATCAAAACCCACAATTGCTTGAGGAATGGAGACTTAACCTTGATCCTAGCTTGAACCCCTTTCTTCTTCTACAAGTTCAAGAGAGAGAATTATTTTGGAATGGTCATCTTTTTGGTGAGTTTGAAGAGAATAAAGTGAGTGTGTGAGTTTTGGGGTTAGAATCACTTACATAAAGGTCTTAGTGAAGGGTAAAACAACATAGTATAAAGATAAAATAATTGGGAAAAGACCTAACTACCCCTGAACTTAACTGCCAGCCCACCACTGATGGACCAATGACGACGGACTATGGTCATGATGACGGGCCATCCTACACGACCATCGTTCATGGTCATAAGCTGAATTCTGGGTCAGTGAACCACGAGACCGTAACCACGAACCGTGGTCTGACCTATTGTTCATTGTCCACACTACGATCTGTGGTCTTACCCACGGACCATGGTTGGCATCTATGGCTTGCACCTGATACTTCCTGAAATCTTCCTTATTTCACTTTTTTGAATACGGGGTGTTACAATATCTCCCCCTTGGGATCATTCTTCTTCGAATGATATTCAAGCTAGTACGAAAATATTAGGAGAAGAACTAACAACCCAACCATCAATGCAACTTCATGTGAATGAATAAAACTAATGAGGAATTATCGACTCTGAGCTAGTATGGAATCAACACATCATAAGAGGAGTGGAACTAAATCTAACCGCCCATCATGCATGAAATACATATAATCGAGGAAGAAACATCGACTCCAAGCTAAAATCCAAGAAGGAAACATAAACTCCAATCTAAAACATACTCAAATGCATATATCCGAGGAGGAAACATCAACTCTAAGCTAAAGACATGTTCAGAACATCATATCAAGTAGTCGAAATGAAATTCATACTCATATGCACATAAACATGTAAGAGTCAATTCAATAAATTCATTTTCTCAAAACATGAACTTTTCATAAATTATGCATAATAAGGAAATCATGGAAGCATATAAGAGACATGACTCCAAAACAAGGAACAAACCATGAGGAACTCATTACCTCAAGTTAGAGCAGGAGTAGAAGGAAAGAGATGAGGATATCATGACATCATATCGGCCTCGGCTTCCCAATAAGTACCTTTAACTAACTGATTCCTTCACAACACTTTCACGGAAGCTACTTTCTTATTTCTCAACTTCTTGACTTGCCGATCTAAAATCTCAATTGGAACATCCTCATAAGAAAGATTCTCTTTAACTCCCAAAACTTCTAAGGAAAATGTTAGATCACCAACACATTTCTTAAACATAGAGACATCAAAATTGGATGCACCGATGCAAACTCATTTGGCAAATATAGCTCATAACAGCCTTACTAACATGTCTCAAAATCAGATATGAGCCTAAATATTTGGGACAAAGCTTTCCTTTCTTACCAAACCTCATCACACCCTTCGTGGGTGAAATTTTTAGTTTAAACCAATCATGAAATCAAACTCAAGATCTCTTCTTCCTACATCGACATATGACTTTTGTCCACTTTGAACCATTTTGAACCTTTCTCTAATGAGTCTAAATATCTCTATGGCCTCATGTACCAACTCGGGACATATTAAGGTGACTTCACCCACCTCAAACAATCCTATAGGAGATCTACACCTCCTACCATATAATACCTCAAATGGAGGCATATCGATACTCTAGTGATAACTATTGTTATAAGCAAACTCAAACAATGGAAAATGGTCATCCCAATTACCCTTAAAATCAATCACACAAACCCTTAACATGTCTTCCAAAGTTTTGATAGTACGCTCTGCTTGCCAATTATTTTGGGGATGAAAGGCCATACAAAGCCTAACACGAGTCCCGAGACCTTGTTTGAAGGACTTCCAAAATAGAGAAGTGAATTGGGTACGACGATCGAAAATAATGGAATAAGTCAGTCCGTGCAACTTTACCATTTCTCTTAAGTACAACTTAGCATAATCCTCCCCCAAATATGAAACCTTGACCAGGATTAAATGAGTTGATTTCATCATCCGATATACTACAACCCAAGTCGAGTCATGTTTTCGCCGAGTGCGAGGTAAACTAACAGTAAAGTCCATGTTCAAACTATCCCATTTCAATGTAGGAATGCTAATGTCTTAGGACAAACCTCCTGATTTCGAATGCTCAACTTTCATTTGTTCACAATTAGGACACTTAGTCACAAATTCCGCAATATCCTTCTTCATCCCATTGCACCAATAGACTTCCCACAAATCTCGGTACATCTTGGTGACTCCCGAGTGAATGGAATACCGTTAACTATGGGATTCTGACAAGATTTGTTTCCTCAAGTCATAAACATTCAGAACAAACAAGCGACATTGATATCTAAGTACACCATCTCCCCTTTGGGAGAAAGCCTCAAGGGATTTTTTAAGAACCATTTTTTTTAAGTCAACCAAAATTAGATCATGACCTTGCTTGGCTTTCACATATGGGATTAAAGATGATTCCGAGCCGTTGTGAATCATAACACCATCCTTGGTAGAGTCCTCTAATTAAACACCTAAGAGGGCCAATCTATGAACATCTCGAGCAAACTCTTTCTTTTCTTCTTCAATAGGAGCAACACTTCTCATGGATAACCGACTAAGAACATCCGCCACCATATTTGCCTTTTTGAGGTGATAGAGATCATTCATGTCATAATCTTTCAATAACTCAAGCCACTTTCTTTGGCAATGATTTAGATATTTTTTACTAAACACATATTGCAAACTCTTGTGGTCAGTAAACACATCTACATGAACATGATACAAATAATGCCTCCAAATCTTTAAGGAAAAAACAACCATCGCTAGTTCAAGGTCATGGTTAGGATAATTATTTTCATGAACCTTAAGTTGCCTTGAGTCATAGGCAATAACTTTCCCATTCTGCATAAGCACACACCCTAGACCAATCCTTGAGACATCACAATAAACAACAAAGCCATCAGTCCCTTCCGGTAAGGTCAACATCGGAGCGGACGTAAATGTATCCTTCAATTCTTGGAAACTCATCTCACATTTTTTGAACCACCTGAACAACTTTCTTTTCAGTCAAAGCCATCAAAGGAGACGCATTTGAAGAGAATCCCTTAACAAACCTTCTATAGTAACTGGCTAAACCCAAGAAACTTCTAATATCCGAATGAGTTAGAGGTCTAGGCCGACTCTTGATAGCATCTATCTTCTTAGGATCTACCTCAATACATTTATTTGAAACAATATAACTAAGGAAAGCTACACACCTTAACCAAAACTCAGATTTGCTAAACTTTGCAAGGAGTTGTTGTTCTTTAAGAATTTCCAACACGATTATCAAATAATCAATATGTTCATTCTCACTTCTCAAATAGATCAATATAATATAAATGAACAGAATCATAGACATGTCAAGGTATTGTCTAAACAACCTAATCATCAAATTCATAAAAACCGCCGAAGCATTAGTCAACACAAATGACATTACCAAAAACTCATAATGACAATATTGAGTTCGAAAAGCTGAAGGTCAATCATAGAGAAATAACTTGCTCCTTAAAGTTGGTCAAACAAGTCATCTATCCTTGGAAAGGGATACTTATTTTTAATGGTCACCTTGTTCAACTGACGACAATCAATACACATACGAAGAGACCCATCTTTCTTTCTAACAAACAAAACTTGAGCACCTCATGGAGAGTTACTCGATCGGATGAAACCCTTATCAAACAAATCTTTCAAAAAAGATTCAACTCCTTTAGTTTTGGCAGAGCCATACGGTAAGGAGGAATAGAAATAGGTTGCACTTCTTGGAGAAGGGCAATACTGAAGTCTATTTACCTCTCAGGGGATACTGAGTTAATCATCCGGGAACACTTTTGAAAACTCATTCACAACTAGGACTGACTCAAGAGTAGGGGTTTCAAAATACACATCCATCACTCTAACTAGATGGTAAATGCAACCATTAGAAACCATCTTTCTAGCTTTAAGGCAAGAGACAAACTGACCATTAGGCATAGAATTCCCCCTTTCCACTCTAGGACAAGGTCATTTTGAAATTAAAACTTGACTACACGAGTTCTACAATCGATGGAAGCATAACATAAGTGCAGCCAATCCATACCATGGATAACATCAAAATCTAGCATATCAATATCTACCAAGTCAATAAGAGTAACTTTATGGGACAAGGTAACATGAAACATTCTATATACCCTCTTAGCCACAATAGTATCACCAACAAGAGTAGAGAAATAAAGGATCTAACAACACATCCGGAAGAACATCAAACCTCTAAGTGATTAACGTTTGAAAGACACTTCATCCAATTCTAAGGGTCAACGATTGTTAGTCAGTATTTAACCCAACCAACTGAGTTGGGGTCGATTCCAGAGAGAGTAGCTTTCTTTTGAATTCGAATACAAAAGTATGATGATGACCTTTGCAGCTGAGCAACATAACACTTAAGAGTTTAACACTCAAATTTCAGGATGTTGTTACTACCCCACTTCGAATTATCAACAAGAAACAATCAGATAACTAGAAAACACTTGGGGGATTGACTGACCAACAGCCAAATTTAACTTAATGGCTGTAAATCATTACCGATAATGTTAATTTATTGTGGGTAGAATGGACTATAAGTAAGGCAACTTTCTCTTGAATAATAGCCTTATTTCCGCTGAGTTCTCTCGAACCTCAAAACTACCCATAAGACGAACATCCCACGTTCTCATCAAATTCACTCTTTAAAGCTAGATACAATAGTTGGATCTTGGGTTTCACTTTCTCAAGCTGAAATCGTCATGACCCATTACTCAGGATGCCAAATTACTACGTTGGTTCTGCACTTCTCTCTCGAGCAAGCACAAAACTCTGAAATCTATGACACGAATTATGCCATAATGAAATAAAATCACTGTAATAATTCAGACCCGCTTCAAAGTAACACCAAAAATCACTAATCGATAACACCCATTTAGTAAAATGCACCAATTGGTCATATTATCAAACCCCTAAGGTTAGGCTTTTAGCCAATCATAGTGAAATGATGAAATTCAATACCTGCCATGTTTTCCATGGCTGGGTAAATGAAATTCAAAAGTTAAAATTAACTAAAATCTTATCTATTACAAAACCCAAATGAAAAACCTTGCCAAAATCACTTGAACTCACCAATGGAAGTGTTTATGCTCTCACTGTTTTGTTCCTTATGTTTTTTGAATGCTTTCTCTCTCATGCAAAAATCAATTTATAAAAAATCTGGTGTAACTTTTTAGGACCACTCAGTGAATAAAGTTGAGCTTTACCGACCATCCGGTGACTCACTCATTGTCCTTTCATCTGGCCTTCCTTCTTCACATATTCCTCATCCGACCACTGTAACTTTAGGCAAGCTAACTCACGATTGCCATTTCATTCCATGATGCGCCCTTCTGTCTTTTGTCTTGCGCATCTGTGATTATCTGGGTCTCCATCGGTACTTTCGGTGACCTGGTCATCCATCGCTAATGTGATCAGCGTCACACCGAGTGGAATTGCTGCTTGCCAAAATTAGTCCTAATCCAGCCTCAACATTACGTAACTTTAGGCGATAGAGGGACAACTTGATGAGTCGTCGAGTGACATCGACAATCATCATGCTTGTTTTTCCCTTCTCTTTTTCGCTCGTGTTGTCTTTATTGTCTATTAGTATCCTTGTTTTGCTCCTCAATCCATATACCTGAAAATCAAGGATCTTACATCAGTTATTGGAACAAAATAAGAATTTGAGGACATTAAATCATTGTAAATAAAGCCCTAACTGAGTCCAAATCTTGGACTCATCACATAGCCACATATGGCATCATAAAAGACAAGGTAGCACCGAGATCAAGTAAAGCATAAAATTCAAGTTGGAAGACTTTCAACATAGCGATAACTACATTGGGAGAACCCTCTTGTTCACCACGAATCTGAAGTGCATATAATCGATCTTTCTCAGGAGCATAGGGACCCAAACCACTAGGAGGAGATTGTTTTCCATCTCTTCATTTAGCTATAAGAATCGAGCAATCCATCATTTTATGACCACTCTTACCACAACTGAAGCAACCATCTGTGCCGACTAGGCATTTACCCTCATGCTTCATTCCACACCAAGTACAAATAGACATAGGCAATGAAGATCCACTACCATTCCTCCTTGAGGCTTATAGTTAGACACCCTTTCTTTATTGAACTTAGGAGGAGCGTTGGAGGAACCTTGACCGGAAAACTTTAATTGAAATCTAGGACGACCATGTCCATCAGACTTTGGATGAGAGAAATTATCATCTTTGGTCTTAGCCCTCTTTGTTTCGCTAGACTTTTCCTTAAGTTTCTCATTTTCAATCTGTTGTGCATGAACCATGAGATGAGATATGTCCATATCATTAATGAGTGTGGTGGTACGACAGTCTTTAACCACCATTCTAGACACAGCTAAAACGAACTTACTTATCCTTGCCCTTGAATCAGCTACCATTTTTGGAGCACAGTTAGAAAATTGTGTGAACTTTAGAGCATATTACCTCACACTCGTACTCCCTTGTTGAAGGTTGATAAACTCTAGAACCATGGCTTCCCTCCTCTAAAATGGAAAGAACCTACCAAGAAAAGGAGCCTTAAACTTCTCCCAATCAGGGGAGCCTGCATCTTTTGATCTCCCTTCTTTCCATTGGTTGAAACAAATTTGAGCCACACCCTTAATGGTTACCGAGTTAGACAGGTCATAAACCCTTCTGTGAACATCAGTTGTTTGTTGTTTGTGAGCTAGTGGCATGTGGTTTTTATCTTCATGGGTTGTATTGTGTTAAAAGGACCATTTACTAGCTCATGAAGAGCACTTCTTACTCTAGCTTTGTCTGCACACATGCACACAGTGTGACCCTATAAAAATAACAACATTTGTAGGAATTTAAACTTCCTATTACAATTACATATTGGGTTGCCTCCCAAGTAGTGCAAAATTTAATATCACGACGCGATGCACGTTACTTGATTACTAGGACTTCATCAAAGTTTGCATTCCTCAACTATCTTCAGCTATATTTTGGGACCCTCATATATGCATTGACTCGCTATCCATTTGGCTTGAACTTCTCACCTTTTTAGTTTTCAAGTTCAATTGTTCCCGATTGAAATACTTGGGTCACTCTGAATGGTCTTGACCATTTGGCCCTTAACTTTCCCAGAAATAGGCATAACTTTGAGTTAAACAATAGCACCACGTCTCCAGGACTAAAAGTTCTCTTGATAAGATGTTTGTCGTTATACAATTTCATCCTCTCCTTATTGTAACACCCAGAAATATTTTGAATTAAGACTTAAACCCTTCTTTGTTTTGAGTAGGATTTTACCAAGGAATTTAAAATTTCTGAACTGTTAAAGTTAGGGCACTAGATATAGCACCTTGAGTTCCAAAAAGAATTAAAGAAAATTCATTCAAGTAATTCCTTAGTTCTCTTATGTGGGTGAAATTCAAATACCCATAACTTTTAGTATAGGATGAGTTAGGATACCAATAAGATATCAAATGAAAGATTTCTATGTCCTCTTTACAATGCCACTGAGTTTGATTATTTTCGAGCTCGTATGAGTGAGATATGCCCTTTAAAAATCAGGTTGTCCATTTAAGAAAAGCTACCCAATTATAGGAGGGGTATTTTAGTCTTTTCCTTATACCCACTTATTCCAAAAGCAAATTACCTCCACTTAAGGGTCTTAACTGATTAGAACCAGTTTTATTCATCCCCAAAGTGTTTATGGTTTTAGAGAGAACATTCAAGAGGAGAAAAAGTTCAAAGTTTCAAACGTTCATTTAAGAAATTCTAGATTTCGCCAAGAATCTAGTTCTTTAAGGTATGTAAGCTTCCATAGTGTTCGGTTCCTTCTTTGTAACATTCCGCAATATTTTTTTGACTAAACTAGCAGCTAACCTAAAACGAAATAGGCTAAGTTAAAGCTTGACATAAGAATTAGAGCCTTAAAGATAAGTTAAAATTCATGTTTAGATATTAGGAGGTTAAGGCCTAAACCCTAAGGACCAAGCTTGAGTCCTTGGGGAAAAGACCCTTAAGGCTGCCAAGCATTGACCCATGAAAGGGGTTCCACACCACGTGGATCAACCCATACCCCGTAGGGGGGCAGCATGGGTGAAGCCCTTGTGGTATCTTCCTAAGGCAGTAGCCACGGGTAGGACCCACGCCTCGTGGATGGGTCCATGCCTCGTGGCCTGCATCCGTAGGCCAAGACCCCTCAAAATGAGTCTCTGAAGGAAACCAAGAATGACCAGCATGGGCCGTGGTCCCACCCACGGTCAGTGGGTCCCCAAGTGTGGATGACCCCTGAAACTACCTTTTGGCAGTTGAGTCTAGGGTTCCTTGGTATTTTCCTTATTAATTAATACTTATGTGGTCTCATTTTAACCTTATTTTAAAGGAATATATAAGTATTTTTCCCACCTAAAATAACCCATCTAAAGTCATATTCATAAATCCCCAAAACCAAAACAAAAGCTCTCCAATTTTATCTCTATAACCTCCATTGAAGAAGAAGAAGAAATCAAGGTTTAGGGCTCAAGAACTCAACTTTTCCACCCAATTTCGTGAGGAATATTCAATTAAGGTATGGTAGCATTGATTCATGGTTAACTTTTCATCCATGAAGTCCTTAAACTCTTAATTTCAAAGTAGAAAAGACTCCAAAACCTAGGGTTTTCATTCTAAGTGAATTCTTCCTCATAACATTTTCATTGATTTAATTATGATATATTATGATTGAATAGTTGATTATTATTGATTTTATGAGAAAATCCCCCATGAATCCATGTATTCCCCATAATCCTAGTTCGTGACTTGTGAATTGGGTGAATTGTAGCAATCATGAAGGTGTACTTATAGTAGTTTAGTTCATTGAATCATGTCACCACATATATCTAATGTAGTAATTCTATATTAATGGGTTGAATGTGATCTATAGCCTTAAAGGACAAAACATGAAGTTTGACTATATGAATGAGATTTGTGTGTATACAATTAGATTGCTTTGAGAGTAAAGTAACAACAATATAATCTAATTGTTGTGTTGATTGGATTATTATCCTCATGTAAAAACTTAGGAATGAATAGAATACAATGTGAAAGGTTTGTCACATGTAATGATTCTTAGGTTTGAAGACTAGTCTCACCTATTGAATGTTGGAGCTTTAGTATGAGTTTGTTGGTTGAGTGTCAAGACATTCTTCCTTAATTATAAATTTAAGTCAAGACTTAATCTAAACTTGTGGGAGTTATTCTTAGCACCTAGAGGATATTGATATGAGATGGAAGACATCATGATAGCAGAGGTTGGATTTCTAGGAACAATCTCTTGGGATAGAAACCCTTTCGTTAGTAGAGGTTGGGTTTCTAGAAGCAATCCCCTTATCCCATAAACTATGTTCCCACATAGTTCTTTAGCTAGTGGATCCACGTAAACTAAGAGTTTTAGTTCTACCTTACGCAAGTAGGGCAACCCCTTTTCGGTGTGGGGTAGACACCGAATTGCATGATGAAGAGCTCATGGTCTGTGTCGATTAAAGATGATCCCACTATGATATAATGAACTAGAATTGGAGTTATGAACTATAATCACTTAACAACTTTTCCTTAGCATGGATAGGAGTATGGGATCTTGTCCATACATTGAACAAGGTGTCTTTGATGGTTCATATGGTTTGTTTCCATTATGTTGAGATGATCAATATGTTGAATATGCTTGTACCTATGCTTTTACACTTATTTGCATGTTGGTTCATAAACTTGGTAAAGTGCATAGTTTTCAACAAAAATGTCCCTTTGAGCATCTTTAAAGGTTTTTATGCATAGTTGCCATACTTAGTGCATTTTTTTACTAACCCATATTTCTTCTACATTTTTCTACAAAGTGTAGGTTCTAGCATTGAAGATGATTCCTTCTAATTCAAGCTTGGGTTGACTACTCATCAAGCTTGTGCTATGTCCTCATGGATCCAAGGATAATAGCTTTATTGTTGTTTCATTTCTTTAGTTGTAATAGACATTTTCATATTGTCTATGGTAAGGGTTGTGACCCTATTATTTTGAGACTCCGATTGTAGTAGATGGCTTATTGAGACTATGTCTATACTTCCACTTTACTTTTATGAAAGTTTCTTAAAAGACTTAAAAATATGTTTCTATTCTTCATTGTTCTATACTTATGTGATGATGATATGCTAAGAGGCTTACTTGGGGCCTTCTTGGGTTCCATGGGCAATGTTACGTCTATGGGTTACCCTTGGGTCATGATAAACTTGGTAATCAGACAAAAGGTTTAGAATGATTCTAGGATGATGTCTTATAAGCCACGTCTAGTAGAGTCTTGTTCATGAGTGTGAAGCGCGCCATATTTATGAGTGAGAGGCTATAAGATATTAGTAACTTACACTTATTTCATTACTCTTAAGTCGTGCCATAGAGTTTAACTCTATAAAGTCTTCCTTATAATCCTTCTATTGTGTCTTTAGGAAATGAATACACGAAGGGCCAACACAAGAAGGGTGGAAGAGGACAATGGGAATCAAGGAGTTCCTCAAGGGAATCAAGCTACTCTAGATGAGCAAGCTCCGGTTGAGCCAGTAAATGTGACTCAAGCAGAATTTAGAGCAACTATGCAAATGATAACTCAAGCTATGACGGCCCAAGCTCAAGCTGTAACAACTCAATCTCAAGCCGTGACAACCCAAGCCCAGGCTTTAACATCTTAAGATAATAGGGATGTTGGGCCCAATGTGAACTCTAATGTGAAATCCATAGTTTCAAGGTTTAGAGAATTCACAAAAATGAATCCTCCTATGTTCTTTGGTTCCAAAGTGAGTGAAGATCCTCAAGAGTTTATGGAGCAGATCTTCAAGATAATTGATGCTATGGGGGTGCCTTCTTTAGAGAAAGCAGAACTAGCTGCTTATTGATTGAAGGGAGTGGCCCAAGTGTGGTATACTGAATGGAAGAATAATAGGTTGGAAGGAGCGGGTCCCATAGGCTGGAGGTGTTCAAGAAACCATTCCTTGATAGGTTCTTTCCTTGAGAGAAGAGGGAAGGCAAGGTGGAATAATTTATCAACCTACATCCAAGAGGTATGAGTGTTGAAGAATATTCTCTAAAATTTATCAAATTATCGAAGTATGCTCAATCTATGGTTGCAGATCTAAGGGATGAGATGAGTAGGTATGTGACAGGTATATCCAAAGTGGTAATAAAAGAATGTCGCACGACAATGCTCCTTCATGACATGGATCTCTCACATCTTATGGTGTATGCCCAACAAATGGCGAGTGAGAAACTCGAAGACAATAAGGAGGTGGAAAGAGCAAGAACCAGTGAAGGGAATTTTTCTAATGCTAAGTCGGATGGGAAAGATCGGCAATGTTCCAAGCAAAGATTCTCCAATCAAGGCTCCTCTAATGCTCCCCCAAGGGTCAAGAATGATAGGTTTTCCAACCCTAAACCACAAGGAGGCAATAGTGGTTGCTCCTATGTTGCTAGGTCTAATTGTGGTAAATGTGGTAGAAAACATGAAGGCAAATGCTTCGTTAGCTCAGATGGGTGATATGAGTGTGGTAAGAGTGGCCATAAAATGAGAGATTGACCGGTACGCATGGCCAAGGGGAGAGAAGGCAAACAAACTCCTCCAAGCACTTCCAACTCCAATGCTCAAAAGGAAAACAACTTTTATGCTCTTCAATCTCGAGGTGACCAAGAGAGCTCCCTGGATGTGGTGACGGGTATGTTACAAGTCTTTTCTATTGATGTATATGCATTGTTAGATCACGGTGCCACTTTGTCATTTGTCACACCTTTTGTAGCTATGAAGTTTGAAATATTGCCCAAAGTGCTACTAGAGCCTTTTTTGGTTTCTATCCCGGTCGGTGACTCGGTGTAGCAAAAAGAGTCTATAGAAGTTGTCCTATTTCCTTGTCGCACAAAGTTACCTTGGTGGACTTGGTAGAGTTAGAAATGGTTGATTTTGGTGTAATTTTGGGTATGGATTGGTTGCATGCATGTTATGCCTTTACAGATTGTAGGATCCGGGTGGTCAAATTTCAATTTCCAAATGAGCCAAATTTAGTGTGGAAAGAGGGGAATTCTATTCCTAGAGGTCATTTTGTTTCTTGTGTCAAAGCTAGGAAAATGATCTCCAAGGGATGCATTTGCCATATTGTTAGGGTGATGGATGTTGAGTCCGAAACCCCTTCTCTAGAGTCGGTCCCCGTGGTGAGCAAATTTCAAGAAGTCTTTCCCGATGACTTACCCGAAATTCCTCCCGAATGGGAAATAGACTTTGGCATTGATCTTTTTTCGAATATGCAACCTAACTCCATTCCTCATTATAGAATGGCTTCGGTCGAGTTGAAAGAGTTAAAGAGCAATTGAAGTATTTGCTAAACAAGGGTTTTATTCAACTGAGTATCTCTCAATGGAGTGCTCTGGTGTTGTTTGTGAGAAAGAAGGATGGGTCCCTTAGAATGTGCATTAACTACTGCCAATTGAACAAAGTCACCATTAATAATAAACATCCCCCCCCTAAAAATCGAACTTATATTCGATCAAACAAAGGACTACTAGTTCAAAAAAAACTTCACCGTCGTTTGGGCTACCATCAACTTAGGGGGGAATGAGGAAAGATAGGATTGATGAACTACGTATGGGCACTATGAATTCCTTGTGTGATTGTTTGTGATGTCATTTGGAGCTAACTAACATGAATCTGATGAATAGAGTATTTAGATGTTAGATTTGATATGATTGTGATGTTTGATATGTTTATTATGATATTTTTGATCTATTCAAGAGTGAGGGAGAGGAGGGAGGAGAGGAGGATTGTGTTGTCTTGTAAGACCACCAAGTCCTGTAAAGTTTGTAAAAGTAAATATTTGTTTTGTTTTGGTTGAGGTCTTAGCCTTCCTTGGTTTGATGTGCATTGGGGTATAGTAAAAAAGTAAAAGAAAAAGTCAAAAAGAAGAAAATCTTCCCGTCCTAAAAAAAAGCCGATTTTAAGCTTGGGTTTGTTTTGGGTTTGGTTTTTTTTATCTGTTTCCTGTTTCTCTCTTCTCTCTCTGAAGCTAAGTCTCAAAAGAAGCTAAGAAGAAAGTGTGAAGCTTGCTTGAAAAAGAGAAGATAGACTTTGAAGAGAACTTACTTCGACTTCCTTACGTTGACCTTGTGCAGGTAACCGATAAGTATAGATGGGGTATTGGTGTATTGGGTGTGGTGGGTCATAGGTTGAGGGTATGTGTATGCAACACATAAACCCCCTAGAAAAATTCAAAGTTCATTATCAAAAGCAGTAGTGTTTTGATATTAACCTTGTTTGTATGGAGATTTGTTTTACATTACTTATATGTATGGAGGCATGTAGATGTATATGTCAGTCTGTAAACTGTCTCTAAAAAATGAAAAAAAAAAAAAAAGATCTTTTGAAGAGAAGAGACAGGATGACAGATTAGGGATAAGTAAAGTTAAAAAGGTAAATGCAATGACATGTTAATGTTTAGTAGAAAGCTAGCATGTGTATCCATGGAGAGATGACTAGACATGAGTAGTAAAGGTGACTCAGAGGTGATATGTTAAGAGTTAGTCTGTGATGTTAGTGGATTTATGATTTAGTGGTTCATGTGTTTTCACGGTTCATAACAGCTCTAAATGTTTTTTTGTGTAGTAGATATACTTTTGTCCAATATATATAGTCCAAACAATAGAATGATCCTATTAGAAGTGGGAAGGAGGGAGGTCCCAAGGGGCAGATGGGGTACTTAGGTACCAAGGTAGGGTAGGTTGTATGGTACTTAAGGGGGATGTGGATGGGAGATTCTAGAAGAGCTCTTGGTCTGAGGATGGACTTTCCATTCTATTCTATTCATCGATATTGGATCTATCCGAAAAAAAGGAAATGAATGATGATTGGAAAAAAAATGTTTGATGGGATGATGAAAAAAAATATTGTGTTGTTTGTAAGCAAGAACAAGTTAAGATTGATGGAAAGATTTGAGCATATATAATTAATTGGGCTTGCAATGGGAAAAAAGTTATATGAATATTTATTATTGTGGAATATACTATTTATTGAATTATTGATATCAATGATTCATTGTTCAATATTGTTGATTATATGATGTCTTTATCAAATAACGTAATCAGACCATCTTACAGACTATGAAGAGATCGGTGGGTTAATTATTTCGATTTTTGTATTTCATTCCTCCCTTTACTTTCACTTTCGACATTCCTCCTCCTCTTACTTTTCACTTCGGTTTTTCAGTTCACTTCTAACTTCAACCTTTTAGTGAGCCTTCACAGAGGACATGTTGTTTTCAACCTAGAACAAACATTGAGGCGTCCATTAAAAATTTTAAGGGAGGGGGTGTGTAATTTAAATTTTATAAGATTTTTTGATGACCATAGTCACCACTTTTTTATTAATTAATACCACTCAAGCTTTGGTATGGTAAGAGATTGTTTTTGCTGGTTGGCTCAGTTTGTATATTCTCATTGGTTGGGCTTTGGAAAGGTTGTTGAACTCTTATTAGCTGAGACTCTTTGGAGAGCTATTGAGAAAGTGAAAAGGTAGGCAAAAGTCTTATGCCAATGTGAGGAGAAGGGAGTTAGAATTTGAGGTTGGTGATTGAGTCTATTTGAAAATCTCACCCATGAAGGGTTTGATGAGGTTTGGCAAAAAGGGGAAACTTAGTCCCTAGTTTGTAGGTCCTTACAAAATATTGGAGCATATTGGGAAAGTTGCCTGTGGGTTGGACTTTCCAAATAAGTTGGCCCCGGCTCACCCGATATTTAATATTTATTTATATGCTTAAAAAAGTGTATTGGGGATCTGGTGTCCATTATTCCTCTATAAGGGTTGGGAGTTGATGAAAGCCTTTCTTATGAAAAGGTTCTGGTAGAGATCCTTGACCGGCAAGTCAAAAGGTTGAGCAACAAGGAAGTAGCTTCCGTTAAGGTTTATAGAGAAATCATTTAGTTAAGGGTGCTACTTTGGAGACCGAGGCCGATATGAAGTCCTGATACCCTCATCTTTTTCCTTCTACTCCTAATCAAGCTTGGGGTACGTAGTCTCTTTTAAGTTTTAGTGTTTGGGAGTCATGTGTGTAAATGTATTTTTCCATGATTTCCTTAAGTTATGCATGTTCTTGACGAATTCATGTTTAGAAAGAAAATGAGTTTTCATGATTTATGATCTTCATGCTGTTGTGCATTTAGTATGAGTTGCCTATTTGACTTCATGATATATGTTAATGAACATGCTTTAATGTGATTTTGGGAGTATTGGAATATTGGCTCCATGATGTTGTGTTGAGCATTTATTGGTTGGGGGAAAAATTAGTTCCTCTTATGAATATGAGAATTATTGAGTTTCATGCATATTGGTTGCTAGATGTAGTTCCTACTCCCTTGTATTGCATTGATTATGTTTTGAGATGGAGTTGATGTTTCATCCTTTGAATTTTTGCATTATTTTGATGTTTCAAGTGAGATGGGCTGCTAGTCTTGAGTCGTTAATCCGGTTAGGTGTCTAGATCATCATTCAAGGATGAATGTTTCCAAGGGGGTGATAATGTAACATTCCAAAATTTTTTTGACTAAACTAGTAGTTAACCTAAAACTAAATAAGCTAAGTTAAGGATTGACGTAAGAATTAGAGCCTTAGAGATACCTTAAAATTCATGGTTAGGTGTTAGGAGGTCAAGGCCTAAACCCCAAGGACCAACCTTGAGTCCTTGGGGCAAAGACCCTTAGGGCTGCCAGGCAGTGACCCACGAAAGGGGTTCCACGCCACGTGGATCAACCCACGCCCCGTAGGAGGCAACATGGGTGAAGCCCTTATGGAATCTACCTAAGGCAGTAGCCATAGGCAGGACCCATGCCTCGTGGCCTGCATCCGTAGGCCAAGACCCCTCAAAATGAGTCTAACCCATGGTCCATGGGATCCAAAGCGTGGATCACCCCTGAAACTACCTTTTGGTAGTTTAGTGTAGGGGTTCCTTGGTAATTTCCTTATTAATAAATACTTAAGTGGTGTCGTTTTAAGATTGTTTTAAAGGACTGTATAAGTATTTTTCCCACCTAAAATAACCTATCTAAAGTCATATTCATAAATCCCCAAAACCAAATGAAAACCTCTCCAATATTTGTCACTCTAAAACCTCCATTAAAGAAGAGAAGAAATCAAGGTCTAGGGCTCAAGAACTCAACTTTACCACCCAATTTTGTGAGGAATCTTCAATTAAGGTATGGTAGCTTTGATTCATGGTTAGCTTTTCATCCATGAATTCCTTAAACTCTCAATTTCAAAGTAGAAAAGTATCCAAAACCTAGGGTTTTCATTCTAAGCCATGGATTCATTTTCAAAACGTTTTTATTGATTTAATTATGATATATTATGATTTAATGGTTGATTATTATTATTGTATGAGAAAATTCCCCATGAATCCATGTTTTCCCCATAACCCTAGTTTGTGAGTTGTGAATTGGGTGAATAACAATTATCAAGTTGTACTTATAGTAGTTTAGTTCATTGAATCATATCACCATCTATATATGATTTAGTAATTCTAGATTGATTGGTTTAATGTGTTCTATAGCCTTGCAGGGCAAAATATGAAGTTTGACTATATGAATGAGATTTGTGTGTATACAATTAGATTGCTTTGAGAGTAAAGTCACTACATTATAATCTAATTGTTGTGTTGATTGGATGATTAACCTCATGTACACACTTAGGTATGAATAGAATATAATGTAAAAGGTTTGTCACATGTAATGATTCTTAGGTTTGAAGACTAGTCTCACCTATTGAATCTAGGAGCTTTAGTATGAGTTTGTTGGTTGAGTGTCAAGACATTCTTCCTTGATTATAAAGTTAAGTCAAGACTTAATGTAAACTCATGGGAGTTATGATTAGCACCAAGAGGATAGTGATATGAGATGGAAGCCCTCATGATAGTAGAGGTCGGGTTTCTAGGATCAATCTCTTGGGATGGAAGCCCTTACGTTAGTAAAGGTCAGGTTTCTAGAAGCAATCCCCTTATCCCATAAACTATGTGCCCACATAGGTCTTTATCTACTGGATCCACGTAAGCTAAGAGTTTTAGTTCTACCTCAGGCAAGTAGGATAATCCCTTTTCGGTGTGAGGTAGACACTGGATTCCCTAATTAAGCTATCATGATCTACGTTGGTTAAAGTTAATCTCACTATGATAGAATGAACTAGAATTGGAGTTATGAACTATAATCACTTAACAAGTTTTCCTTAGTGTGGATAGGAGTATGGGATCTTATCCGTACATTGCACAAGGTGGCTTTGATGGTTCTTATGGTTTGTTTCCATTATGTTGAGATGATCACTATGTTGAATATGTTTATACCTTATGCTTTTACACTAATTTCCATGTTGGTTCATAAACATGTAAAGTGCATAGTTTTCAACGAAAATGTCCCTTTGAGCACTTTAAAGGTTTTTATACATAGTTGCCATACTTCGTAAAGTGCATAGTTCTTGTGGTTTTGCGTTTCGTTCTTTAATAATGAAGTTCTCGTAGAGTTCTACAGGTGAGAGTTGTGAATTAGTGATTGTATTGGTAAGTCTTGATTGGGATTTCGACATAAGTGTGTTTAGTATATGAATCTAAAAGAACTTGGAGTAAATCATTAGAGTTTAGACGATAGAGGGCTAAAATATTGAAAAGGAAATTTTTGTGGTTTTACTTCTAGAATAGGTCTAGGGTGGTGTGTCCTTGTTGCACCTGAGGGGCTGGCCCCCTGTGCCTACAGTGTACCCTAGACCAGATTCCGTAACTTCATGGCTGGCAGCACGCACCACTACTGCGCCAAGGATGTCAGGTCCTTTCTACCTCTCTTCTTTGTTCCGTATTCATTCATTCAAAACATGTCTTCATTCTCTTACTGATTTTTACCATCCAAACTATATATAATCATCAAGAAATCTTATATATAGAGTCATGATCCTTGAATTCATATTTCAAATTCAAGAAAGAGTTTAGAGTAAAGTTTGAGAAAGTCCCTTAGAGTCTTTTTGAGGAGTTTTCTATAATAACTTATAAATTGTTTCAAGACTAAAGTAAGTGAGTATAAGAATAAGGAGAATGTATTCATGAGTCTATATTATCATTAAGATCCTTGAGTCAAATTAAGTCATGCTTATGATTCCACATGAACTCCATATGTTGAGTATCTTTGAGAGGAGTAGTATCTTCAAGTTCTAAGTTCTTGAGTATTGAGTTCCCAATTTATTTTGGAACTATATTTCAAATTTTTGATTAGTTTATGTTATCAAGGAGATATTTGAGTTGAGAGGGTCATGCCCATAATCCCGTATAAACCCTATGGACCGAGCATTCATGAGATAGTAGTATCATTGAGTCCTTGAATTATGGATTCAGTGAGTTTTGAATCTACCCTATTTTGAGAAATCTTTTACAATTATTCATAATTTGATTTTAAATGCTTGAGTAAATGAGTATGAAGAAGAGTAGAATCAAGTTTCATTTTATTTAAAATGAATAAAGGGAACTATGTATTCCTAAGAGTAAATGTTTTCACATTTAAAAGATGAGGAAACTGAGATTTTCGAAAGAGTTTTGAGACGTTTGAGTTCCATCTCTTTTACGAGAATGATTTTTGAGTAAAAATCTTAAAACACAGAAAAAGTTATGTTTTCTTTAAAACATATGAGTTAAGTATATTTTTGGGAATAGTATTGAGCACATATATGGGGGAGAGTCCTAATAACTCACAACCCCCACAGCCCATATAGCCAATGTGGGTATAAAGGATCATACTTTTTAGATGATTCCTTATTTATTTTTAGCATAAACTAGTGGATCCACTTACTTAGTAGGTTCTATACCCCGACAAAGAATAGTACAGTTCTAGCAACGTGGGGTAGACGTTGTTTCATCACATAGATTATAGTGATGGTTGTCGTTTAGAGAATCTCCCAAACAAAGTTATCTTTCATCTTTACATACAAATAAGAGTTATTATTGTATTTTACATACAATTAAGTTATTATTGTATTTTTGAATAGAACTAAGTTATTATATATTGTTTTAAAAGCTTTCCATATATTGTATCTTTTATTGTTGCTTTATCCTTGAGTATCCAGAATTTAACTATGTTACACAATGTTGAGTATCTTATTATTGAGTTAAGCCCTATTTTCTCTGAGTTTAGTTGAACTATGTTTCATTGAGTTGAGTTGAGTTAACTTGAGTGAGTTGAGAAGAGGTAAGTATGTTTCTTTTCCATCAGTTTGAGCTTATGTTTATGCTTTAGAATTCCCTTACATGCTCACAAATTCCATGTATTGAGCCATTTGTCCTACATCATATCATGATGCAAATACATGTATTCAGGATAACCAACAGGCATTTCATTGAGGTCATGTTATATTCTAGTCAGCTTTTGTGAGCTATCTTATATTCTGCAGGACTCTAGCTTTATCTTACAGTTAGTAGTTTTGAGATGTCGTGGGTCCTATCCCAATATGCTTCTATAATAGTAGAGGTTTTATAGATAGACAAAGTTGAGGAGTTTTTGTATTTACTTTTATTTTGTATATTGCATAGGCTTTTAAAAAGGTTGAGTATTTGAGTTCAATCAAATTTAACTCAGTTTTTAAGCTTTTGTATGCTTGAATTAGTCTTTCGCTTGTAGCCTGACCAGGATGAGGCTTCGCTTGGGACAAGCAATGGTTCTCTAGTACCAGCCATGTCGAGGGTGTAGGCTCGATTCGTGACAACTTCATATCAGAGCACAGAGTTTATGATTGTGAGAGCCCCACTTTCATACTTTTAACAGTAAAATAGAGCTATGCCATAGAGACTTATTCTAACTCATGCTTTCTACTATCCCATTGACTACCTCTCATACTAGAGGTGGTTGAAAAACAAAGTCAGTTCTTTATCGATCAGTTGCTCATAGCAAAAATCTTGAGGAAGTCATGACACTTTAGAGGGGCTTGAGAGAAGCCCAGGAGTGAGTTAAGTGTTGAGTTTCAAAGGAATGTGCTCATGTTCATATGAATCGTGCATTCAAGATAAAATCGAGTTGTACTCTCTTCTCTAAGATCGGTTTGTTCTGAGATCCTTATGAGGACGTATGTTTAGAGCTTGGTTAGTATTTTCATCCTAAAAAAGTAGCATGATTTATGAAATTATGAGCAGTAGTAGTGAATGTGTCCAGAGTTAGAGGAAGGTATACAGAGGTTCAGTAATCTATGAAAGGGAGATAATGATGGGGCAGATTATGTTCTTTCAACCATACACCCGTTAGTTATAAGTAATGAGTTCCTTTATGAGTCGAATAAGGAATAATAAGGTTGTAGAGAGTTTGTGATAAGAGGAAGAGTTGCTAGTCAAGATGAGATAGGGTATATTTTAACCAGGATAGAGTTGATGCCGATGTGCCATCATGTTAGAGTAGGCTAAATATATGTGTTGAATAGAATCACAGAGTATTCATGAAGTGATAGATGTAAACTGGGATTATGATTTGTTTTGAGAGGGTCATGATGGTATTGATTATGAAATTAGGTATTAGTACTTGCTTATGGAAAGTTCGGTAGTCATGAGGTAAACTTATCCATAGTACTAGAGTAAAGGGGATGTAGATTAGTTTAGAGATGATGGAATAGGTCCATAGCTTTCAAGTGTCAGCTTTAGACATAAGGGGGAGATGATAAGATGAGAAATCAAGTCAAGTGTTGAGAATAAGATAGTACGGAGCTTGAAAGAGTATAAAAGATATAATTTCAAAGATCTTTTTGTAATGGAGTTATGTTAGAAGAAAAAGGTTAATGTTCTCAACATGGTAATGATGGTGTGATAATTCAACCTAAGGTTTATAAATGAGGAGGAAGAGGAGGATGAGGTTTTACTACGAGAAATAGTTAAATGAGCGCCCTTAGTTGGTCCCGAGTAGTAATGCGAGAAATTCTGTTTGTATGGCACAAATGATGAGAGAATGATAACTTCTTAAGGAGTTGGTTAGTAAGAGACCATGGAGTTTATAGGATACTAAGTTTGAATGTGGTGTTGTTAAATGTGAGGTAGTTATTAATATAAGCCCAATGTTGATTAAATGAGGTAGTAAAGAGTAATGTTCTTGGAATGAGACTTTCTATAGAGAGGTATAGAACCTAACCTTCGGATTTGGGTTAAGCTTGAATATTGTAAGAGTGTGTCATTAGACTCAGGCCTTGGTAAGAGAAGTCATGTACCCTATAGGAACTAGAAGTTGCATCCAATTAGGCATGGTATTCCTATTCTTACTTCATGTCCAGATTTCCTTTGTTTCGGATAAGGTAACTTCAGAGAGAGTGTGACTATGTTTACAATAGCATCTTTCTTTATTTAGGTGCTGTAGAAGATCCCAACTCTTGGTACGAATCAATCTAGCCTGTGTTAGTAGGCCACTTCATGAGTCGAAAAAGATAGTGAGAGTAGCCCCGTGCCATAACTAGTCTAGCCGTCATTCGAGGACGATTGATCCCAAGGGGGAGATCATGTAGCACCCCGGAAAATTTTTGAACCAAGAGTCGAAACCTTCTTCGCTGTGAGTAGGATTTTACCAAGGAATTTAAAATTTCTTAAGTGTTAAGGTCAGGGCACTAGATATAGCACCTTGAGTTCCAAAAATATTTAAAGAGCATTCATTCAAGTCATTCCATATTTCTCTTATGTTTTGGGTCAACTTCAAATGACCATAACTTTCAGTACAAGATGATTTAGGAGACCTATAAGATATCAAATGAAAGATATCCGAGTCTTCTTTCCAACGCCTTTGAGTTTGCTAATTTTTGAGGTTGTATAAGAGAGATATTCCCTTTTGAAGTTGTCCATTTAAGGAAAGTTAACCGAAAATAGGATGGGTATTGTCATATATTCCTTTCCCCAACTTATTCTAAACGTGAATTACACCCAATTAAGGATCTAAAGTTATTAGAATCAACTTCATTCATCCCCAAAGCATTTAGGGTTTTAGAGAAAAGATTCAAAAGGAGAAAAAGTTCAATTTTTCAAGTGTTTGTTAATGAAATGCAAAATTTTGCCAAGAACCTAGTTATTTGAGGTATGTAAGCTTCCAGAGTGTTGGGTTTGTTCGCTCACATGCCAATCATTATTTTATTTTATGAATTTCATCCATGATTTTGAGTATATTGATAATATTGTTGAGTTTTTGAGGTTTTGTGATTCGTTCTTAGATAATGAAGTTCTTGTTGAGTTCTTGAGGTGAGAGTTGCAAATGAGTGATTCTTTTGGTAGGTCTTGATTGGGATTTCGACCTAAGTGAGTTTAGTATATGAATCTAAAAGAATATGGAGGAAATCATTAGAGTAAAGACGAAGTAGGGCTGGAAAATTAAAGAGGAAATCCATCGTGTTTTTCTTCTGGAACATGGCTGGGGCGGTGTGCCCTTGTTGCACCTAAGGGGTTGGCTTCCTGCACCTGCAGTGTACCCCAGTCAAGGCTCAACCAACTGAGGGCTGGCGCGGCACGCCACTGCTGCGCCAGGGACATTAGGTCTTTTCCGCCTCTGTTCTTCATTGCAGATTAATTCTTTCAAAACATGTCTTCGTTCTCTTACTAATTTTTACATCTAACCATAAAGAAATGTTATATATCAACTCATGATCCTTGAATTCATAATTCAAATTCAAGAAAGAGTTAAAGAGTAAAGTTTGAGAAAGTGTATTTGAGTCATTTTGAGGAGTCTTCTACAATAACTTATAATTTGTTTCAAGACTCAAGCAAGTGAGTATGAGAATGAGATGAATTAATTCATGAGTCTATAGTACCATTGAGATCCTTTAGTCGAGTTAAATCATGCTCATAATTCCCCATGAACTCAATAAAGTGAGTATCTCTTACAGGAGTAGTATCTTAGAGTTCTAAGTTCTTGAGTATTGAGTTCCTAATAAATTTTGAAACCATATTTTATAATTTTTTATTACTATTTGTTTTACAAGGAGTTCTTGAGTTGAGTGGGTCGTGCTCATAATCCCGCATAAACCCATAACACTCCGAAAAATGGTATGTTAAACTAGAGCTAAACGTAAGGTTCAAAAATTATAAAAAAAGACTCTCCGTAGATTAGTAGACCATCTAGACTTGATGTAGGGGTTTTAAGAGTCAGGGCCTAAGGGGCAAGTGCCAAGCCAAGGCCAAAGGCCAAGGCTGCCCCAAACTTGAGTACACTGCCTCAACTTCCACGGCCATCACCATGGCTCGTGGTCATCACCACGACTTGTGGGAGGCCTCCTGGAGTTTCCTTGGCCAAAGGAGAGAAGCCTCCAAATGTCCTAGCTACTGCCTCAACTTCACGGAAGGGACCATGGCTCGTGGAGCCCTTCATGAAGATCCCTTAGGCATTCGAGCTAGGGGTCCCAAAAGGCATGGATACTGCCTCAAGGACCATGAGAGGACCACGACTCGCGGTCCTGACCACGGCTCGTGGAGCCCTCGTGGTAATGTCTTGGGCTTGTGAGCCTCATGCCACATTTGTGTAGCTGCTGCCCCAACCTTCATGATGGGGACTACGAGTCGTGGTCCTCACCATGACTCGTGAAGGGGCTCGTGATGCTTGGACGGGTTCATTAAGTAAGGGTCAATTAAGTCTTTTTCTATTTTAGTCCAAATAATGTGAGGTCATTTTGGGTATTTTTAGGGGTACTATATAAGTTGTTTTTAAGTCAAATTCACCCAATTGAGGTCATTAATTAACAAGACCCAAATAATTCCCAAAATCCTCTCCCTCACAATTTTCTCTAACTAGAAATCCTCTATTGAAGAAGAACAAGAACTTGAAGACTAGGGCTCAAGAACTCATCTTCCTTACTCAAATTTGTGGGGAAATCTTCAATCAAGGTATGGGAGTCTTGATTCATGGTAAGCTTTCTTTCATGAAGCCCTTAAACTTTCAATTTCAAATTAGTAGATTCTCCAAAACCTAGGGATTTCAATCTAGTCATGGGTTCTTCCTAAAAATGATTTCAATGAGTTAATTGTCTTACCTTATCATTGAATTGTTGTTTTATGGTGATTTTATAATAAAGTCCCTCATGAACCCATGAATATCTCCATGACCCAATTTCACGAATTGTGATGGGTGTATTGATGCAAGATGAATTCTATGAATTGTGTCTATGGTATTTTAGTTATTATATCTTGTTTTATCCATGCCTAATGTAGTATTTCTAGGTGTGATTGTGAAACATGATTCATGATCCTTGAAGGGTAAACTATGAAGGTTTGTACATGTTGATGAAGGTTCTGTATAAACTTATGATTCACTTAGAAAGTGAACATCCTATGACTATTGTGTAAATTGTGGTATTGTTGAAAAATCATTCTCCCCTTACCCTTACACATGACTATGTATGAATTGTCTAGGATGATGATAATGTTGTTGTGTTTATTGAAATGCTATTCTCATTAACACTATGAACATGATGTGAAAGGTTTACTCACATATTAATGATGATTTTAAGGGTGAAAGTCCATTCTCACCTAATTGAATCTATGAGCTATTTTATGAGTTGTATTGAATGAAGGGCAATATATTCCTTCACACATGTAAATGCAATTCAAGACTAATTATATATAATTTGGGAAAAAATACTTAGCACCAAGTGGATATGGAAAATGAGGTAGAGGCCCTCTTGTAAATACAATAGGCCGGGTCATCTAAATTATTCTCATGATATGGAAGGTCCTTCACTAATACAATAGGTCAGGTTTCCAGAATAAATCTCCCTATCCCATACCTATGTGTCCACATAAGTCTTTAGCTAGTGGATCCACCTAAAAGCTAATACATTTAGTTCTACCTTAGGCAAGTAGGACACCTTGCTTTGGTGTAGGGTTACACGACACCGAATTCCATATAGATCATATGGTCTATGTCGGTTATGGCTAATTTTCCCTACATGACAAGATAATGAATATGACACGAACTATACTTATGACTTCTTGATGAGCTTTACTTAGTAGGAGTGGGGGTATGAGACTTCACTTTTACATTGAACAAGTAGACTTTGAAAGGGATTATAGGATGGTTTCTTATTCTATGGTAAGATATGAATGTATGCATGTTTTTGAATGGATTGTTGCTATGGATTACTTTTTTTATGTTTAAGTTAATGTACATGACTATTTCCTTGTCTATGAGTATTGACTATGATAAGGTCTACGTAAGTTATATATGACTAGGGTGGCCTCAAAGGAGTACTTAGTATGGTTGATATTATGGGATGTCAATCATACATTGCACAAGTACAACTTAAGGTTACCGAAAAGATGGTTCTATTATGTTACAATGTTCTTACATGATAAATGTGCATATGACTTGTGTTTTACATTAAAAGTGCATGGGGATTCTCAAACTAGGCGAATGCATATTTTTCAACCAAAATGTCCTTTTTATCATATTTCAAGGGTTTTTATGCATGCTTCCATACTTAGTACATATTTGTGCTAACCCCTATTTCTTCTTCATTTTTTGAAAAGTTTAGGTTCCGGCTAGGTGAAATGTACTTGCTTTCTTAACAAAGGCTTGGATTGTTTATCTCCAAGACTTGTGGTGAGTCCTCATGGTTCGAGGACAAGATTTCCTTCACTTCTAATTGCTTTTATATTGTTTTTTTGAGACTTTTGATTGTAAAGGGTTTGACCCTTCTTTGACATTCTATTGTAGTAGATGGTTAATGAGACAATGTCTAGACTTCGCTTTTCATCTTAAATAAAAGACATCAATTGTAAAATTTTAAATTCCGCATTATTTCTATTTCCTATGTTTATGTATGCTAAGGCCTTGTATGAGACTCCTTCGGGGTCAAGTACGTCGTGTTGTATCTAGGGGGTACCCCTGGGTCGTGACAAACTTGGTATCAACGCATAAGGTTTTGGGATGATTGTTATGTTGATGTCTCATAAACCATGTCTAGTAGAGTCTTGTTCATGTGTCTGAAGTGCTACACTTATGAATGAGAGGCTATAAGATGTTTAGGAAAGTTCACTTCATTCATTACTCCTTAGTCGTGCTTTAGATTCCTAACCCTATGAAGTCCTTTTCCTAACCATTATCTTGTGTTTATAAGCTATGAATAGAAGAAGGGTGAATGCAAGGAGGATGGAAGAGGAGAATGTGAATGAGGGAGTTCCTCCCCAAGCTCCTAAGACCCTCAAGCTACTAATGATTGGGGGCTATGACCAATGTGGAAATAAGGGCGGCTCTCTAAACATTGACTCAAGTTATGATGGCTCAAGCTCAATCCATGACAACTTAAGCCCAAGCTATGACGGCCCAATCCAACCGAGATGTTGGGCCCCATGTGAACCCTAATGTGAGCACTATTGCTTCAAGGTTGATAGACCTCACAAGAATGAGCCCTCCTATGTTCTTTGGTTCCAAAGTAAATGAAGATCCACAAGAATTTGTGGAAGAGATCTATAAGATAATTGATGCTATGGGGGCGACTTCTATTGATAAAGCCGAACTAGCCACTTATCAATCGAAGGATGTGGCCCATGTATGGTACACTTAATGGAAGAATAATAGGCCGGTGAAAGTGGGTCCTATAGATTGGGAAGTGTTTAAGAAAGTGTTCCTTGATAGGTTCTTTCCCGGGGAGAAGAGGGAAGCAAAGGTGGAGGAATTTATCATCCTTCGTCAAGGAGGTATGAGTATCCAAGAATATTTTTTGAAATGCACTAAGTTGTCCAACTATGCCCTGTGTTTGGTGTCTAATCCAAGGGATGAGATGAGTTGGTTTGTGATGGGTGTGTCCGACTTGATTGAAGAAGAATGTCATGCGGATATGCTCCATGATAATATGGATATCTTACGTCTAATGGTGTATGCTGAACAAGTTGAGGATACAAGGCTTAGGAAGAAGAATAGAGAGGTAAAGAGAGCAAGCACCGATGATGGAAATTCTTCTAAGGGTAAGTTTGAGGGTCAAGGTATTCCAAGGTTTAAGAAGAGGTTTTCCAACCAAGGCTCCTCTAGTGCTCCAAGGATCAACAAAGATACGGTGTCTAACCCTAAGCCTCAAGGAGGCAATAGTGGTTATTCTTCCATGGAGAGGCCTACCTGTGCCAAGTGCGGTAACAAGCATGATGGTAAATGTATTGCAGGCATGGGTGTGTGCTATGGTTGTGCAAAGAGTGGTCATTAATTGAAAGATTGCCCAACCCGTACAACCAAGGGGAGAGATTATAAGCAAACTCCTCCTAGTGGTTCAAACTCCGATGCTCCCAAGAAGAATCACTTCTATGCACTTCAATCCTAAGGTGACCAAGAGTGTTCTTTGGATATGGTGACGGGTATGTTGCAAGTCTTTTCAATTGATGTTTATGCATTGTTTGACCCCGGTGCCACTTTGTCGTTTGTTACACCTTTTATGGCTATGAAATTTGAAATACTCCCCAATGTGTTAGAAGAAACTTTTCGGTGTCTACCCCTATTGGTGACTCTGTAGTGGCAAAAAGAGTCTATAGGAGTTATCCTATTTCTTTGTTCCATAAAGTTACCTTGGTGGATATAGTGGAGTTAGACATGTTAGATTTTGATGTGATTTTGGGTATGGATTGGTTGCAGACATGTTATGCCTCTATTGATTGTACGACTCGGGTAGTAAAGTTCCAATTTCCAAATGAGTCTACTTTAGAGTGGAAGCAGGGAAATTCTATCACTAGAGATCAATTTGTTTCTTGTCTCAAAGCTAGGAAAATGATCTCCAAGGGGTGTGTTTACCATATTGTTAGGGTTATGGAGATTGAGTCCGAAACCCTTTCCTTAGAGTTGGTCCCTATGGTGAGTGAGTTTCTAAAAGTCTTTCCCGATGACTTGCCCAGCATTCTTACTGAACAGGAAATAGACTTTGGCATTGATCTATTGCCATATACGCAACCTATCTCCATTCCTCCTTATAGAATGGCTCCGGTCGAGTTGAAAGAGTTGAAGGAGCAACTCAAAGATTTGTTAGACAAAGGCTTTATTCAACCGAGTATATCTCCATGGGGTGCTTCGGTATTGTTTGTTAAAAATAAGGATGGGTCCCTTAGAATGTGTATTGACTACCGCCAATTAAACAAGATCACTATAAAGAATAAGTATCCCCTTCCAAGAATTGATAACTTGTTTGATCAACTTCAAGGGGCTAACTATTTCTCCAAGATAGATCTTCGTTCGGGTTACCATCAACTAAGGGTGAGAGGGGTTGACATTCTTAAGACGGCCTTCCGAACAAAATATGGTCACTATGAGTTCCTAGTAATGTCCTTGTGTCTACCCAATGCCCTGGCGGCATTCATGGACCAAAGGAATAGAGTATTTAGGGACTATCTTGATATGTTTGTGATAGTGTTTATAGTTGATATTTTGATCTATTCAAAGAGTGAAAATGAGCACACGAACCATTTGAGGATTGTATTGAAAGTCCTTAAAGACAACCAATCGTATGCGAAGTTTAGTAAGTGTGAGTTTTGGCTAAGGTCCGTAGCCTTCCTTTGTCATATTGTTTTGAGCAAGGGTATTGAGGTAGATCCTAAGAAGACAGATGCGATCAAAGGTTGGCCTAGACCTCTAACTCCTACTAATATTAGAAGCTTTTTTGGGTTTGGCCAGTTACTATAGGATGTTTGTTGAGGGTTTTTCCCCCATTGCTTCTCCATTGACGGCTTTGACTCAAAAGAAGGCTAAGTTTGTGTGGTCGGAGGCTTGTGAGAAAAGCTTCCATGAGTTGAAAGAGAGACTTATTTCCACTCTAGTGTTGACCTTACCGAAGGTTACCGATGGGTTTGTGGTGTATTATGACGCTTCTTGAGTGGGTTTGGGATGTGTCCATATGCAACATGGTAAAGTGATTACCTATGCTTCAAGGTAACTCAAGATCCATGAAGAGAATTACCCAACCCATGATCTTGAATTAGCGGCGGTAGTGTTTTCTTTGAAAATATAGCGACATTACATAAATGGGGTCCATGCGGACGTTTTCAGTAATCATAAGAGTCTTCAATATGTGTTTAGCCAAAAAGACTTGATTCTCAGACAAAGAAGGTTCTTAGAACTTTTAAAGGATTATGACATGAATGTCCTTTACCACCTCGAGAAAGTCAATGTAGTTGCAGATGCCCTAAGTAGATTGTCCATGGGTAGTGTGGCCTATGTAGAGGATGAGAAAGACTTAGTTCGTGATGTACATAGGTTGGCTCGGTTAGGTGTCCAACTAGTGGATTCCACCAAGGGTGGTGCCATGGTTCATCATGGTTCCGAATCCTCCTTTATGGTTGATGTGAAGTCTAAACAAGGCCTTGATCCCATATTGATGGATTTGAAAGAATCGGTACTCAACAAGTCCGTTGAGGCTTTCTCCTAAGGGGGAGTGGGGTGCCTAGGTACCAAGGTAGATTATGTGTTCTGGATATTAATGGCTTGAGGGTGAAAATTTTAGAAGAGACTCATGGTTCGAGGTATTCTATTCATTCGGGAGCCAGCAAGATGTACCATGATCTACGGGAAGTATATTGGTGGAACGACATGAAGAAGGATATAGGGGGTTTTGTAGCCAAATGTCTGAATTGCCAACAAGTTAAGGCCAAACACTTAGGACCTGGAGGGTTGTCCCAAGATATTGATATTCCCACTTGGAAGTGGGAGGATGTGAACATGGACTTTATAGTGGGTTTGCCTCGTACTCGAAGGTAACATGATTCTATTTGGGTCATCGTTGATAGAATGACAAAATTAGCCCACTTTATTCCCATTAAGATATCATTTTTGGCAGAACACTATGTCAAATTGTACATCAAGGAGATAGTGAAGTTTCATGGGGTTCCTTTGTCTATTATTTCGGATCAAGGTCCTCAATTTATTTCACATTTTGGAAGGCATTCAAAAAATGGCTTGGTACTAAGGTCAATCTTAGCACGGCCTTTCACCCTCAAACGGATGGTCAAGTGGAGTGCACCATCCAAACCATAGATGATATGTTGAGGGCATGTGTCATAGATTTTAAAGGTAATTGGGATGACCATCAACCATTGATAGAATTTGCCTACAACAATAGTTACCACTCAAGTATTGCCATGGCTCCGTTTGAAGCACTATATGGTAGGAGGTGTAGATCTCTAGTTGGGTGGTCTGAAGTGGGTGAAATTTCTCTAATCGGTCTCGAACTAGTTTATGAGGCCATTGAAAAAGTCTAACTCATTAGACAGAGGTTGAGGACGACCCAAAGTCAGCAAAAGTTGAATGCCAATGTTAGAAGAAGGGATTTAGAATTTGAAGTTGGTGATTGGGTCTATTTGAAAATCTCACCCATGAAGGGTGTGATGAGGTTTGGTAAGGAGGGGAAACTTAGTCCCCGGTTTGTGGGTCCATATCAAATCTTGAAGCGTATTGGGAAAGTTGCCTATAAAATAGACTTGCCAAATGAATTGGCTCCGATTCACCCAGTATTTAATGTTTCTATGCTTAAGAAGTGCATTGGTGATCCGGTAACTATCATTTCTTTAGTGGGTTTGATGAGAGCCTTTCCTATGAAGTGATTCCAGTTGAGATTCTAGACCGGCAAGTTAAGAGGTTGAGAAACAAAGAAGTATCTTCCGTTAAGGTTTTACCGAGGAATCACTTAGTTGAGGGTGCTACATGGGAGGCCAAGTATCACGACCCGAGCCTACACTCTAGATACGACATGGCGTATAAGACTCTGAAAAGTCTCATACAAGCCTCATAGCATTCATAACATTCGATATAAGGAAAATTGTACGGAATTAAAACTTTTCTTTAAATCCATACAATGAATAACTTCATTTAAAACAACCGATGTCTAATAATCTCACATGGCCATCTAAAAACAATATTCACCAACTCTCAAAGCTTACTTGTGCAATGCATGGATAGAATCTCATACCCCTACCCACACTAAGTAGTGCATTATTGAGAAGCCATAGTTCATTAACATTCTTTGTGGGGGTAAGCCTTAACCGAGATAGACCATGCGAGCAATTCATGGAATCCCGGTGTCACCCTCACCGGATAAGGGATTCCTACTTGCCTAAGGTAGGACCATTACTTTTTAGCTTAGGTGGATCCACTAGCTAATATCCTATGTAGGCACATAGTTTCGGGATAAAGATATTGCTACTAGATACCCTGCCTCAACTCATGGATGAGCATCCATCCCTAGAGATTTCTACTAGATACCCTGCCTCAACTCACGAATGAGCATCCATCTCAATTCATATCCACTCGGTTCTTAGCATTATTCCCCACGGAGTCCTTAACATTCATTACTTTAGTTCATTATTATGGTATAAGAAATTGTTACTAGATACCCCGCCTCAACTCTTGGATGAGTATCCATCTCAAACCCAACATTCATTCATTAAGATAGCTCAGAGATTCAAATATGAGAATAGCCTTTCAACTAAGAATCATATATTGTGAGAAAGTCCTTTCACAACACGTCATTACCATTCAGTAATGTACAATTGAGAATAGCCTTTCAATCAACACATCGTCATTAACATAATCATAGAAACTTCATTCAATATTCATTCATGAGTGTGTGTGCATGTTAGAATAACCTTTCATATATACCATCACCATTCATAAGTGTTAAATTGAGAATAATACTAACACAATTCCATTATAAACATGATCATAATACATTCATTGAGATCGCACACATATACTTCACGTCATAATCATACATAAATCCTTAATGAAATTTCCCTTCAAGGCCATGAATCAACAACCTCAACCCATAAATCCAAGATACTACAATACATAAGGGAATTAACATGATTCAATAACTAATTCAATATAAATATAAACAATTCAACATACTTTCATGATCAACAAATTCCCAATCACAATTCACAACTTAAGAATTTGGGGGATAACATGGGTTCATAGAAGAAATTAATAATTCAACAATCCATTAATAATTCATCATATATAACCTTTTGAAAACATTTTGGAATCTAACTCATGCATAGATTGAAAACTAGTGTTTTCGGGGGGGATTTTGGAGACTTGAAATCATATTTGATAGGGCTCCTTGAATGAAACTTAAACAAGGATAAAAGACTACCATACCTTTTGGGAAGAAAATCCACAAAAATTAGTTGAAAAAAATGAAATCTTGAGCTTGCGAGCTTGAATCCTTCACCTTCAATGGTGGTTTCTAGAGAGAGAATATTTGGAGAGGAGAGGGGCGTTCTAATTTGTGTTTTGGAAGAATGAATTAAAAAGGGTGTTTTAATACTTTTAAAACCGTAAAAATACCTTAATTAATCAATAATAACCGTCCATTAACTCAACTAACTTAATAACCGTCCTACACTTGGCCGATTTGGACAGATTGCAGGTGCAATCCACGCCCCATGGACCTACTGACCGTGGGTGCAATGACGCCCTGTCCTGCAGGTTCGTAGGTGGTGGCTGCAGCTTGTCAAATTGGGGCCTGACCCACGACTCCTACCTACGAGGCGTGGGTCCATCTACTCGCCGTAGATGGCCATCTGTAGGTCACTATATTTTGACAGCTTTCTGGTTTGTTGGGGTCTTGGGGGTTAGGGTTTAGGGTCTTCCTCAAGGAACCCTTGGGTGGTCCTTGGGGAGTCGTACCTTGACGTTTAACCCCTAAACCCCTCAACCTAAGCTCTGAAAGACATTCTACCACATGCAACCCCATAACAAACTTAATACACAATCGTTAGGCTCTAGTTTCACTTACTAGTTTTTCGAATCATTACACCAAAGTGGGTATGAAGTCCCACTATCCTCATCTTTTTACTTCTACTCCTATCCAAACTTGAGGTAAGTTGTTTTTCTTGAGTTTGGTGTTTCGGAAGTCATATTGCTATGAATGTTCTTTATGATTTCCTTATGATATGCACGTTCTTGTGAGAATTCATATTTGGCATAAATTGACTTTTCATGATTTATATGTTCCTCATGTTGATTTGCATTTTAGTATGATGACTGTACATTTGACTTCATGAGATGATTTGATGAACATGCTTACTTATGTTTATGATGAACATGCTTAGTTAAGCTTTTGTTGAAATGGCATATTGGTTCCATATTGTTGTGTTGAGCTTGCTTTGACTTGGAGAAGGTAGTTCCTCCTATGATTATGTGAAATGATGAGTTTTGTGCATAATGGGTTTAGAATGTAATTCCTACTTCCTTGTATTGCATTGATTATGTCTTGAGATGGAGTTGATGTTTCCTCCTTTGAATTGTGCATGATTTTTTTTATGATGCATGCATGATGAGCTGCTAGTCTTGAATCTTTAATTCCATAAGGTGTCTAAATCTTCATTCGAGGACGAATGTTCCCAAGGGGGAGATAATGTAATACTCCGGAAAATGGTAGGTTAAACTAGAGCTAAACTTAAGGTTCAAAAATTTTAAAAATGACTCCTCGTAAATTAGTAGACCATCTAGACTTGACATAAGGGTTTTAAGAGTCAGGGCCTAAGGGGCAAGTGCCAAGTCAAAGGGGCAACCCAAGGCAATAGGCCAAGGCTACACCAAACTTGAGCACACTACCTCAACTTCCACGGCCATCACCATAGCTCGTGGGAGGCCTCGTGGAGTTGCCTTGGCCAAAGGAGAGAAGCCTCCAAATGTCCTAGCCACTACCTCAACTTCAGGAAGGGACCATGGCTCGTGGTCTTGACCACAGCTCATGGAAACCTTCGTGAAGATCCCTTAGGCATTCTAGCTAGGGGTCCCATAAGGCATTACTACTGCGTTAAGGACCACGAGAGGGACCACAACTCATGGAGCCCCTCGTGGTAATTCCTTGGGCTTGTGAGCCTCATTCCACATTTGTGTAGCTACTACCACAACCTTCACGAGGGGACCACGGGTGGTGGTCCTCACCACAACTCGTGAAGGGGCTCATGATACCTAGACGGTTTCATTAAGTGAGGGTCAATTAAGTCTTTTCCTATTTTTGTCCAAATAAAGTGAGGTCGTTTTGGGTATTTTTAGGGGTACTATATAAGTTGCTTATAGGTCAAATTCACCCAATTGAAGTCATTAATTCACAAGACCCAAATATTTCCCAAAATCTTCTCCCTCACAATATTTCTCTCACTAGAATCCTCCATTGAAGAAGAACAAGAACTTGAAGACTAGGGCTCAAGAACTCATCTTCCTTACTCAAATTCGTGGGGAAATCTTCCATCAAAGTATGGGAGTCTTGATTTATGGAAAGCTTTCTTCCATGAAGCCGTAAAACTTTCAATTTCAAATTAGTAGATTCTCCAAAACCTAGAGTTTTCAATCTACTCATAGGTTCTTCCTAAAAACGATTTCAATGAGTTAATTGTCTTACCTTATGATTGAAATGTTGTTTTATGGTGATTTTATAATAAAGTCCCCCAGGAACCATGAATTTCCCCATGACCCAATTTCATAAATTGTGATGGGTGTATTGATGTAAGATGAATACTATGAATTGTGTCTATGGTATTTTAGTTAATAAATCTTGTTTTATCCATGCCTAATTTTGTATTTCTAGGTGTGATTGTGAGACATGATTCATGACCCTTGAATATTAAATTCTGAAGGTTTGTACATGTTGATGAAGGTTGTATATAAACTTATGATTCACTTAGAAAGTGATGATCCTATGACTGTTGTGTAAATTGTGGTATTGTTGAAACATCATTCTCCCCTTACCCATACACATGACTATGTATGAATTGTCTAGGATGATGATAATGTTGTTGTGTTAATTGAAAGGCTATTCTCATGAAACACTATAAACATGATGTAAAAGGTTTACTCACATGTTAATGATGATTCTAAGGTTGAAAGTCCATTCTCACCTAATTGAATCTATGAGCTATTTTATGAGTTGTGTTGAATGGGAAAGAGATTCCTTCACACATTGTAATGCAATTCAAGACTAATTATGTATAATTTGGGAAATAATGCTTAGCACCGAATGGATATGGAAAATGAGGTAGAGGCCCTCTCATCAATACAATAGGCTGGGTCATCTAAATTATTCTCTTGTGATGGAAACTCCTCCGCCAATAAAATAGGTCAAGTTTCTAGAAGCAATCTCCCTATCCCATAACTATGTGCCCACATAGGTCTTTAACTAGTGGATCCACCTAAAATCTAATACATTTAGTTCTACCTTTGGCAAGTAGGATACCTTCTTTCAGTGGGGGGTTATACAACACCGGATTCCATATAGCTCACATGGTCTATGTCGGTTATAGCTAATTTTCCCTACAAGACAAGATAATGAATATGACACGGACTATACTTATGACTTCTTGATAAGCTTTACATAGTAGGAGCGGGAGTATAGGACTTCACTTTTACATTGCACAAGTAGACTTTGAAAGGGATTATAAGATGGTTTCTTATGCTATGATAAGATATGAATGTATGCATGTAGGTTGAATGGATTGTTGCTATGGATGACTTTCTTTATGTTCAAGATAATATACATAACTATTTCCTTGTCTATGAGTATTGACTATGAATGTATGACTAGGGTGGCCTCAAAGGAGTACTTAGTGTGGTTGGTATTATGGGATGCAAATCAAACATTGCACAAGTACAACTTAAGGTTGCTAAAAAGAAGGTTCTATAATGTTACAATGTTCTTACATGATAAATGTGCTTATGACTTGTGTTTTACATTAAAAGTGCATGGTGATTCTCAAACTTGGAAAATGCATACTTTTCAACCAAAATGTCCTTTTTATCATATTTCAAGGATTTTTATGCATTCTTCCATACTTAGCACATATTTGTGCTAACCCTATTTCTTCTACATTTTTGAAAAAGGTATGTTCCGGCTATGTGAAGTGTACTTCGTTTCTTGACAAAGGCTTGGATTACTTATCTCCAAGACTTGTGGTGAGTCCTCATGGATCAAGGATGATGTCATTCACTTATAGTTGCTTTTAATAGTTTTATTTTGAAACTTTAGATTATAAAGGGTTGTGACCCCTCATTGACATTCTATTATAGTTTATGGTTAATGAGACAATGTCTAGACTTCACTTTTGATTTTAAATAAAAGACGTCAATTGTAAAATTTTAAATTCTGCATCATTTATATTTCCTATGTTTATGTATGCTAATAGATTGTATGAGACTCCTTCAGAGTCAAGTACGCTATGTTGAATCTAGGGGGTTACCCCTGGGTCATGACAAACCCTATAAGTCGAGTATTCACGAGATGAGTAGTATTATTGAGTTCTTAAATTCCTGAGTCATTGAGTTCTATAAATGGTTATTTAAAACCTTCAATTGAGTCATTCACGTCCATAATTCGGCACGAACCCTATTTTGAGAAGTCTTTTACAATTATTCATAATTTTTTCAAAAGCTTCACTAAATGAGTATGAGGAAAAGTAGCGTCAATTTTCAATTTCTTTAAAATGAATTAATGGGGACTAAGTATTCCTAAGAGTAAATGTTTTAACATTTAAAAGAGGAGGAAATTGAGATTACCAAAAGATTTTTGAGCAGTTTGAGTACTATCTCTTTTAAGAGAATGATTTTTGAGTAAAAATCTCAAAACATTGAAAGAGTTATATATTCTTTAAAAGGTATGAGCTAAGCATATATTTGGGTGTAGTGTAGAGCACCGATATAGGGGAAAGTTGTAACACCCTGTAGCCTAAAGAGGGAAAACTAGCCAAAATGCAGAACCTACAAGTACTACCCACGAGGGCCAACCACGCCACGTGGTTGGACCCATGCCCCGTGGAAAGGCTTTGTGGATGGGCACTTAAGGCACTGTTTTTGGTCAATGAACCACTACCAGGACCCATGCCCCGTGGGTGCATCCACATTCTGTGGTTACGGAGTCGTAGGTCAAGGTCCTGGAAGCCAAGTCCCACAACCCAAACCACGCCTGACCAGGAAGGGTCGTGTGACCATCTATGGTCCATGGGTCATGGTCTCTAGGTCAAGTCAGGGAAATTATTTTAGAGACTTAAGGGTCTTTTCCGATTTTAAATAAATTGAACAGGTGTCAATTTGTCTAGACCTAGTTAACCTATATAAGTATTTTTAACCCCAAAAATTCCCCAATTAAGCCATTCTCTCAATTTCCAAAAGAAAACCAAAAACTCCACTCAAAAATTCTCTCTCTAGAAGGAAGAAAAAGGAAAAAGAGGAAGCTAGGTCAAGTTCAAGTCTTCAATTTTCAAGCTTTTGTGGGCAATTTGACTAAGGTATAATGTATTTTCATCCATGGGATCATTCCTCCCATGAAATCCCCTAGAATTCCACAATTTGAAGAAGAATTTTCCCAATTCTAGTTTGGGTTTCTTCCATTGTTGTGGGTTATGATTAATGTTGATCCAATTGAGTGGATTACAATTGTTTATGATCAAATTGATAGGATTTCATGTACTTAGAATGAAATTACATGTACCTATAGCTATCCTATGATTTTAGGGTTGAATTGATATGTTGGGTTTGATGCCATGTGAGGAAAACTCTATGGGTTAGATATGTCCTTGTAGGATTGATGATTTATGACTAGAATTGCTTTAGATAGAATCATAAATGATGAATATGATGTTAATTTCTTTAAAGTAAAGCATAGATAATGATCATGAGATGTAGTGCTTTAAGAGTAAAGCCTAGACTATGAATTATTAATTGATTGATACTATGATTTGGAAGAGATATTTCCCATATTGAATTGCTAAGCATGATTGAATGAATGGGAAAGGTTTACTCACATGAATGATTCTGAGGATTGCTCACCTAAAATGAATCTAGGAAAAAATGCTTAATGAATGATGAGGCTAGAGGCGATTGCCCTTGACGTCCACATATAAGGATATGAGGGGATTTCCCATACTCCTTAGAATTGAACAAGAGCTGAGTTCCACACGTTCTTACTATGATGAATGTACATGGAGGCCTGTGCCCATGCTCCTTATGAAATAATGTGGCGACGAGTACCCGCATTATATGATGAGATTGTGGAGGCGAGTACCCACAATCTAAAAGTAAGTAAGGCAAGAGGCGAATACCCATTAGCCTTTATGAACTAGGCATTGAGGCAAATCCACATGTCTTCAAAAGTATGTATGACTAATGTGATTATGTTATGAAGTTGATTGACTTAGATTGTTGCTAGATATGCCTTCCTTGATGTAAGCTTGACTAGAGGTGGATGACCTATGTCTTGGATAAGAATAAGTGAGGTTACTTAAGGAAGTATTCCTCTTTCATTATGATGCTTATTGTGTATTGATTATGATTATGCCTCATGTCTTATGTTGACTAATTCTTATGTTTACATTGTTTATGTTAGCCATCATATTTAGTACTTGATTTTACTAACGCATACTCTTGGCTACATTCTTATCAAATGTAGGGTATGTCATTCCTGATTCGCACACTTGTGGTAGGTTTCTAGAGGATTATAAAGTGATGTTTTGGTGAGTCCTTATTGTATTTGAGGATTGGATCACCCTATCTCATTTTCTGTTTTTTTTTATGTTTAAGACTATTGTATGGGATGTGTCCCAAGATTTCTATTTCTTATGCTTAGATGGTTTGAGACAATGTCATTTAGACTTCCAGTTGCTTTTATAAAAGCTTTGATTGTACTGAAAAATTTTAATTCTCTCTCATTTCTATTACTTTCTATTATGATATGCTAAGTGGCTTGTATGAGGCCTCTCAGGGTCTTATACGCCTTGTTACATCTAGGGGGTACCCCATGGTCATGAAAAACTTGGTAATCAGAGCACAAGGTTTAGATTGGTTCTAGGATATCTTAAACCACGTCCAGTAGGAAATTTTATTTCGTCAATTCTCTAACTCATGCCATGGAGTTTAACTCTATAAGTCTTTCTCCTAACTCCTGCCCAATGGTTTTCAGGATACGACTACTATAAAGGCTAACATTAGAAGATTCGAGGAAGGCAATGTGGAGCAAGAGGTTCCTCCTTAGGTTCCTCCCCAAGCTCCTCTTCATGCTTCGATTGACCCATTGAATTAGATTGTGATGAATGCAAAGTTCAGGTCAGCATTCAAAAGTTTGGCTCAAGCCGTGAGGTAATAAAGTGGTGGTACCCCCGTGAACTCTAGTGTGAGTACTAGGACAGTAAGAGTGAGAGATTTCAAAAGAATGAACCCGCCAGAATTTATGGCTCCAAACTTGAGGAAGACCCTCAAAAGCTTATCGACGAGGTCTATAACGTGCTTTCTATCATGGGTGTGACTTTGGTAGAGAAGGCGGAGCTAGTTGCTTACCAACTCAAAGGGGTTGCTCAGGTTTGGTTTAATTAGTGGAAGGAGGCAAGACCAGTGGAAGCTGGTTCCATAGTATGGGAAAGGTTCAAAAGTGCACTTCTTGATCGATTCTCCCCTCTAGAGATGAGAGAGGCCAAGGTACTTATGTTCATCATCCTTAGGAAAGGAAGTATGAGTGTATGAGAATACACTTTGAGGTTAACTCAACTATCCAAGTATGTTCCTTTCATTGTGGCGAATCGTAGGGCCAAGATAAATAAATTTGTGTTGAGAGTTTCCAACTTAGTGTCACACTGCTATGCTTGTCCATGAAATGGACATTTCTTTCCTTATGGTGCATGCCTAACAAATTGAGGAAGAAAAGCTCAAGGAAATATCTAGAGAGGTAAAAAGGGTTAGGGTGGATAATGGCAACTATTATCATGCTAGGTCCGATGGACGAGGTCGTTCTAGATTCCGGCATAAGTTCTCCGGGCAAGGTTCTACAAGTGCTCCTCTGAGGACAAGGAATGAGAGGGTGTCTAACCCAAAAACGAAAGTGTTTAGCCGGATCAAATGCTTGTTTCGGGTGTGGAAAAGTGGATCATGAAATAAGGGATTGCGCTTCTATTACTAAAAATAATGGAGAACTCGTTGTAGGGCTCAACCCTACCCTTCATCGGGTCCAAGTGGCTCAAGTGGAAATGCTCCTAAGATAAACCATTTATCTGCTCTTTAAACTAGAGGTTACCAAGAGAGCTCCCCGGACATTGTGATTGGTATATTAAAAAGGCTTTCATATAGATATGTATCCTTTACTTGATCCGGGTGTTACTTTGTCATTTGTGACTCCGTTTGTGGCTATGAGATTTGATGTGCTCCCCGAAGTGTTGTTAGAACAGTTTTTTGTTTCTACCCCCGTTGGTGATTTTGTTGGGTCTAAAAGAGTCTATAGTAGATGTCGTGTTTCCTTATCTCATAGAGTCACTTTTGTATGGATTGGTTGCATTCCTGTTACGCCTGCATTGATTGTAGGACTAGAGTGGTCAAATATGAGTTTCCAAATAATCCTATCCTTGAGTGGAAGGGAGGAAATTCTATGCCTAAAGGTCAATTTGTTTCTTATCTAAAAGCTAGGAAAATGATTTCGAAGGGTTGTGTCTACCATATAGTAAAGGGAAGGGATATGGAGTCCAAAACTCCTACTCTTGAGTCAGTCCGTATTGTAAAAGAGTTTCCAAAAATTTTCCCCCATGATATACCTGGAGTTCCTCCCGAAAGGGAAATAGACTTTAGGATTGACCTTCTCTCGATACCCAAGCTATCTCTATGCCTTCTTATAGAATGGCTCCTATGGAACTTAAGGAATTGAAGTAACAGTTAAAGGACTTATTGGATAAGGGTTTCTTTCAACCGAGTATCTCTCCATGGGGTGGTCCGGTGGTTTTTTTCAGAAGAAGGATGGTTCTATTCGTATGTGCATTGATTATAGATAGTTGAATAAAGTAACCATTAAGAACAAGTATCTTCTTCTGAAGATAGATGATTTATTTGATCAACTTCAAGTTGCAAGATATTTCTCTAAAATCGATCTCCGGTTGGGTTATCACCAATTAAGGGTGAAAGAAGAAGATATTCCAAAAATGGCTTTTAGAACCCGATATGGTCATTATGAGTTCTTGGTTATGTCTTTTGTTTTGACTAATGCCCTGGCGGCGTTTATGGACTTGATGAATAGGGTGTTTAGACAATACCTTGATATGTTCTTGATTATGTTTATCGATGATATTTTGATCTATTCAAGAAGTGAGAATCGGCATATTGATCATTTAAGGATTGTATTGCAAATTCTCAAGGACCATCAACTCTATGCAAAGCTAAGTAAATGTGAGTTTTGGTTGAGGTCTTTAGCTTTCCTTGGTCATATTGTTCGAGTAAGTCTATTGAGGTAGATAATATTAAGACGGATGCGGTCAAGAGTTGGCCTAGACCTTTGTCACCGATGGATATTAGAAGCTTCTTGGGTTTGACCGGTTATTATAGAAGATTTGTTGATGGGTTTTACTCCATTTCTTCTCCGGCCAAGTTTATATGGTCGGATATTTGTGAGAAACGTTTCCAAGAGTTGAAAGATAGACTTAAGTTCACTCTGGTTTTGACATTACCGAAAGGTAAGGATGGCTTTGTGGTATATTATGACGGCTCTAGAGTGGGATTGGGATGTGTGTTTATGAAATATGGTAAGGTGATTGCCTATGCTTCAAGGCAACTGAAGCTCCATGAGAAGAACTACCCTACCCACAATCTTGAATTAGCGGCAGTAGTATATGCCTGAAAGATTTGGAAGCATTACTTGTATGGGGACCATGTTGACGTTTTCACGAATCATAAAAGCTTACAATATGAGTTTACCCAAAAAGACTTGAATCTACACCAAAGAAGGTGGCTTCAATTGTTGAAGGACTATGAGATGATTTTTTTTATATCACCCCGGCAAGGTGAATGTAGTAGCAGATGCCCTTAGTCAATTATCCATGGGTAGTGCTGCACATGTTGATGATGAGAGAAAAGAGTTGGTTTGAGATATTCATAGGTTGGCCTGATTAGGAGTTCAACTAGTGGATTCCACCAAGGGTGGTATTATGGTCCATGATGGTTCCGAATCATCTTTCGTGGTCGATGTCAAAGCAAATAAATGCCTTGATCCGATCTTAGTTGAATTAAAGGAGGTGGTACTTAGATTGTCCGTTGAGGCTTTCTTCCAAGGAGGAGATGGTGTCCTTAGACATCAAGGTCGGTTATGTGTTCCAAATGTTGATGACTTGAGGGAACAAATTTTATCTAAAGCCTATGGTTCTCGGTATTCTATTCACCCGAGAGCCACCATGATCTACCGTGATTTTTGGGAATACTATTGGTGGAATAAGATGAAAAGGGATACTGCTACTTAGTTTTCACAATCTTTTTCTGTCTTTGACCTCAAAGTCAAACTCTTGCAAAAATAGCACCCATCATAGCAATCTCGGCATAGCGTATTTTTTCGCAATTAGATACCATAGTGATGCATGATTAGTGTGAACTATCACTTTTTTTCAAAGAAGGTATGCTCTAAATATCTCAAAGGAAGGTCATTTACTCGTTTTATGATCTTTTAGTGTTTTGACCTTTCCTGTACAGACCCCAAGTAATTTATGACTTCCTAGGACTAACAGTTTGGTAATCGGGTCGTTCATTTAGATTTTGTCCGAGTTTCTATATTTTGGAGCCTTTGAAACTTGAATGGTTTACTTCAGTCAGAAGTTGATGAAGATTACCTTAGAATGCAATTATCATGGTACCAATAGCTCTTGAAGGGCCATTTAAGGATAGGGGCATGGTCGGTTTGGGTCCTGAGACTTCTTCTGAAAGTTTGTGTCTCTATGCATTTTAACTTTGAAGTTTAAGCCAAAGTTTGACTTTTGTCAATATTCTTGGTAAGCATGCACAAATTGGAATTCTGCCATTACAGTTTGCTCCAGAATATCAAGATTGGTCTAGAATGACATTTCATGCCACTCCCGAGGCTTCTGGTCTCATATTGAGCCCTTTCGTGGATGTTGGCAAAAAATATAACTTAGGTGTGAGACACACTTTTCATGAAGCAAACCTCATATTGAAGTTTTTATGGTTTTGTAGAGTGCAGAATGTTGAATTTGATGGGGTAGCATTTTTGGTTTGCGTGTGCGGTGTTTCGAACGAATCCTAAGAACCCTGTTGGACCTTTTTCAACTCTTGAAGATCAGCAGATGCAGCCATTAATGCTTGTGTATCTTGGACTGTTCATTCACAAACCTGGTTCTCGCGTTTGCAAACAGTAGTCAAGCTGACTTTCGCATTTGCAAACCTATCCATTTGTAATTTTTTTTTTATTATTATTTTCTTGAGTTGAAGTTTAAATTGGTAGTTATAAAACTTAAATAACAATATGTTAAAATTATTGTGATTAAGCACTTCATGACAATACCCAATTTTTTGCCCATTTGAGTCCTAAGTAAACTTGAGCATGTCATTACCCAACCTGATTTCTATTTTAATTTGCTTTAATATCTTTAATTTCAAGTCAACCCACCTATTTAACACCTCTAATCACAACTTATTGAAAAATAAAACTTCAAGAAAAAAATCACAACCTTTTAATGTAAAAATGTGTCTACTTTAATGAACAAATAAATAAATCTAATATAATATAAAAAATGAAATATAAAATATATACTAAATTGGGTGTTTTATGTTTAGGGTATTATAGTAATTTAATATTTATGTTAGATAGTTCATGTTTTTAGGGTAGTATAGATAGATAGACAAATAGATATAGATTCATGTGTTCAACTAAAACGATGATATGTGCTTATTCATCCGTTCACTATCTTGATCCAATAATATTACAAAAGGGTACTAAAGAAACATCTTTCCTCCCAATTTAATATTTCACCACTAGAAAATAAATTATCTTGCTCATAATTTGAAAATAATTTTAGACGTTACTGTTTTGCAGTGATAATAAATATCAGTCTAATAGGCTAACAATTCATCAATTTGCACCTGTATTTCCTTATGATTTTCGTCACATACATACTTCAATATTATATATATATATATATATATAAGGGTGCAAGTGGAAGAAATATGGGGAACAAGGTGAAAATGAGGAAGGCGGAAAATTGATACAAGTGTACAAGAGAAATACAATCAAATTTAATAACAAATGGTTATTACATACAAAAAATTCCAAGTTTAAAAACATTATAAGTATCGTATATCTACAGTACATCAACAACAAAGAAGTGGGATAACTTAGTCATCTGATCTACAATCACCCAAATTGAGTCTTTTTGTCATCGTGTATCAGTTAGGCCTTTTATAAAATCTATGTTAATCATCTCTCATTTCGACGTAGGAATGTGGCACGACCCAAAACACCCTTAGGTGTGTCATGATGTATAGAACCCCAAGAGGCCCTCAACAAGCCACTTGACATATACGCCTTACATAAAATAAATACATCAAGAGAGGAAAGGCAGCATAAGTCTCATATCATATAAGAAATCGAAACATAAGTGCAAAATACCAAGTTTTGTCTTACATAGCCTTTCTAATATTGTAAGAGTGGTTGGGGCGTAACTCATACACCATGTACAAATCTGAAACTATAAGACAAATAAGGAAAGCATCAATGTTCTCATCTTCGAAGCATGAGGACTCACACATCCAATGTACTAGCAAAACAATCAAAGCTAACCATGAGCGGGAGTAGTGTCATACCCAATATTATAAGACAATATAGGCACAAATATGCATTAGTATGGTGAATGTACTAAGTAGGGAGAAATTCATAAAAATGTAAAGCATGATAACACGATGAGCTTAAACATGGTATGCAAGATCAAGTAAAACGTAGTAAGAGCCTTGAAAGAAAAATCATAAATCATATACGAGGTCAATTCATACTTTGGACCTTCAAGACATAACCCACCTACGGTCCGTGGTTCTAGCTACGGTCTGTGGGTAGTTCCATCGCTACTAACCCTAGTTTTTATGAAAACTAGGATTTTCTTCATTTTGAGGTCTTAGGTGTTACATTATCTACCCCTTGGGAACATTCATCCTCAAATGAAGTCTAAAAAACCTAAGTACAGAGAAAAAGAGGTGAGAGCCCTAGCACATGGTACTAGAAATTGATATCTAACTTAATAGAGTTCTAAGAATATGCAAATATTCTAAAATTCAATAACAGCTGTAGTAACAAGATACTAAAACTGAATTTACGCAAGAGTAAACTAAGAGACTGGAGAGCAACTATTACCTCAAAATTGGAAGGAAAGAGGTGAGGATACTTGCCCTTCATGGTTGCATCTACTTTCCCAAGTAGCTTCCTCTACGGACTGACTCCTCCACAAAACCTTCATTGAAGTGACTTCTTTATTTCTCTACCTACGACCTTGGCAATTAAGAATTTAAACATGCACCTCTTTATAAGTTGGACTATACTTCACAGCCACACTCTCTAACGGTACTATCGATTTTGGATCACCCACAAACTTCTTCAACAAGGAAATGTGAAAGACTAGATGAACCACTGCTAGTTCTGCTTGCAACTCTAACTTAAAAGTCACATTACCAAAGCTTTTAAGGATTCAGTAAAGACCCATATATCTAGGACTAAGCTTTCATTTGTTGTCAAATCTCACCACCCCCTTCTTAGGTAACACCTTCAGGAAGACCTAATCATTGATTACAAACTCTAAGTCCCTTCTCCTCACATTTGCATAAGACTTCTTACGACTCTGAGTTGTCTTTAGTCTATCTCTGATGAGCAGAACTTTTTCCATAGCTTCATGAACCGAATATGGCCCCTATCAAGGCTTATTTACCTACTTCAAACCAACCAATCAGAGACATGCATCTACGCCCATATAGGGCGTCATAAGTGGCCATCTGAATTCCAAAATGAGAGCTATTATTATAGGCAAACTCTATGAAAGGTAGGTGATCATCCCAACTACCCTTGAAATCGATCACGCAAGCTCTCAAACATGTCCTCTAAGGTCATAATGGTATGTTGTACCTGACAATCCATCTATGGATGAAATGCATTACTGATTATTTACTTGGGTGCAAAGATCTTTCTGATACTATTTTCAAAAATGAGAGGTAAACTGAGGACCTTTATCTGAGATGATAGACAGGGAACCCCGTGAATTCTATTTATCTCATGGGTGTTGAGTTTGGCGTAGTGCTTCACTGAATCTGTAGTCTTGATATCTAAGAAGTGAGCGGACTTAGTAACTCTGTCCACTATTACCTAAATGGAGTCATGTTGTTTATGAGTACGAGGTAAACCCGTAAAGAAGTCAATGTTTATCACTTGCCACTTCCATGTAGGAGTGCTAATATCTTGAGTCATACCTCATGGTTTCTGATGTTCTACCTTATCCTCTTTACAATTTAGACACTTAGCCATAAAGTCTGTTATGTCCCTCTTCATGCCGTTCCACTAAAAGACTTCCCATAGATCACACGGTACATCTTAGTTGCACCTGGATGATTTGAATACCTAGAGTTATAAGGGTCTGTAAGGATCTGCACTTTAACTCACCCACATTAGGAACACATAAGTGACCTTGGTACCCAAACACGCCATCTCCCCCTTGGAAGAAAACCTCAACTTTTTTCTGATGAACCACCTTTCAACTGAAGTAATATAGGATCACTATCTTGTTTTTCCTTAACCTCTGCTACCAACGAACATTTTGATCCATTCGGAACTTTTACCCCACTATCTGATGTGTTAGTAAGGCAAATTCCTAAGCGAGCAAGCTGGTGAACATCTTTGGCCAGCTCTTTCCTTTCTTTCCAAACATGTGCTACACTACCATGGACAACCTGCTGAGAGCATCAACAACTACATTGGCCTTACCTAGATAGAACAACACATTTATGTCATAATCCTTGAGGAATTCAGGCCATCTCCTCTAATGAAGATTCAATTTTTCCTGGGTTAGCACGTACTGGAGGCTCTTATCATTTGTGAATACATCAAGATGAAAACCATACAAGTAGTGTCTCCAAATCTTTAGGGAGAATACTACTATTGGAAGCATAGGTCATAAGTCAGGCAGCTCTTCTCATGGACCTTTAGTTGTCTAGAAGCATAAGATATGACGTTACCTCTCTGCATAAGCACACAATCTAGGCTAACGCTGGATGCATTACAATAAATTACATAACTGCCTGAAACATCTGGTAGAGTTAAGACTGGAGTTGTCGTCAACCTAGTGTTCAGTTTCAGAAGCTTTTTCACACTCATCTGACAACTAAAATTTGACCTTCTTATGAGTCAACTTAGTAAATGGGGAAGCTATGCATGAAAATCCTTCAACAAATCTCCTGTAATAACTGGCAATACCTAAGAAACTCCTGATATTAATTGGAGAGGTGGGTCTGGGCCAATGCTTTACCACCTCAATTTTCTGTGAATCTACTCAAATCCTTTCAATGTATATCACATGGCCAAGGAAAGCGACAGACTATAACCAGTATTCACATTTGCTAAACATAGTGAATAACTGGAGATCTTTGAGAGTTTGCAGAATAGCTCTCAGATGAGTCGCATGTTCCTTTTTACTTCTAGAATAAATAAAGATATCATCACTAAAGACGATGGCGAACAAGTCCAAATATTGTTTGAACACCCTATTCATTAAGTCCATGAAAGTTGCAAGTGTATTTGTTAGTCTAAGAGACATAAATATAGATTCATAATGACCATACCGAGTTCTGAAAGTTGAGTTTGGAATGTTACTATCTCTGACTCTAAGTTGATGATAGCTGGATCTGAGGTCTATCATGAAAAAGTAAGTAGCACCCTAAAGTTGGTCGAACAAGTCATAAATTCAGAGGATGGAATACTTATTCTTGGTTTTGACTTTGTTCATCTACCGATAGTCAATGCCCATTATGAGAGAACCATCTTTCTTTACACGAACAATACTGGAGCACCCCATGGAGAGATATTGGGTCTGATGAAGCCCTTATCTAGAAGGTCTTTCAACTACTCTTTCAATTCCTTAAGCTAAGTTGGAGCTATTTTATAAGGTGGAATCGAAATAGACTGGGTATTTGGAAGTAGATCTATTCCGAAGTCGATTTCCCTTTTCGTAAAAACTCTGGGAAGATCTTCTAGAAACACTTCTGGAAACTCATTTACTACTGGGATTGAGTCAACAGTTGGGGTTTAAGAGTTTGAATCCTTAACCCAAAAAACATGATAGATATACCATTTGGAAATAATTTTTCTGGCCTTAAGGTAAGTGATGAATCGACCCATATGAAGCGAGCTACTACCCTTCAATTCTAAGACTGACTCATTTTGAAACTGAAATTGAACAATCCTGGCTCTATAATCAATTGATGCAAACATGAATGTAACCAATATATGCCTAGAATGATATCGAAGTCTACTATTTCTAACTCTACAAGATGTGCTGAAGTGACATTTTGAGACACTGTGACATGGCACTTTCTGTATACCCGCCTAGCTATAACTGGGTGACCAACTAGAGTAGAGACTGACAAGGTTCTAAAAGAGTTTATGGACTAACACTGAAGTTTACTGCTATATAGGGAGTTACAAAAGACTATCTATCCCCTGGATATAACAATGCATAAGCATCTATCTGAAAGACTCGTAATGTACCAGTGACCACATTAAGAGAATCTTCCAGTTCCTAGCGGGTATTGAGAGCATACAATCTCTTCTGGTGCTGACCGCCACCTGTGCTAGATAAAGTACCCTGTTGAGTTGGGCAACCTGCTAGTGCTACTATTGCTCCTGAAGCTGTGGACTAAGCCTTATTGTCATTACCTCCTTGACCCTGCTTGGATGAAGGGCAATCCTTCCACCTATGGCCAGACTGACCACACCCAAAGCACTCTTCCTTGCCTGCAAGACACTCACCCGGATGGTTCTTACCACACTTATGACAAGTGGGGTAAGTCATGTTACCTGAAGCACTTCCTTGAGACTTAGAGCTTGATGCCTAACCTTTCTGATCATGTTGAAAACCTCATGATGGTGCACTAGTTGATGAAGCTGTTAGGGCTGTAGACCTCTGCAAAAACTATGAGTGATTTCCACAGTCTTACTTTTGTTGTGAGTATTCATAGTTTCATGTTCTCGCCTTCTTAAGCTTATATCCCTCAACCTGTTGAGCATGAGTCATTAGTCTGGAGATATCCATATCCCTAGGAGCATAGCATTCCTGCACTCAGTATACTCTAAACAAGAAATTACTCATTTGTATCCTTGAGTTGGAAACCCTATATGGAGCATACCTGGAGAGCTGGGTGAACTTCAGCCCTTACTCTTGGACCGACATAGAACCCTGCTTCAAGATCATAAAATTTTGTGCCTTAGCTTCTCCCAATTCCCTTCGGAAGAACCTGTCTAGGAAAATTGTAGTAAAACAATCCCAAATCATAGGAGTTGCATCTGCACACCTATTATCTTTCCATTAAGTGAACAAGATATAGGTTACACCCCTCAGTTGATAGGATGCCAAATTAACACTCTTAGTTCTAGTCACTTGCATTACTCTAAGGATTTTCTTAACCTCATCAATGAAGTTCTATGGGTCCACACCAACCTTCAACCCTAGAAACTAAGGTGTATTCACCAAAAAAAGTCTTAAACCCTAGCTGCAACTGATCCATCATTTGTGTTAGTAGGAACTGGGATCTGTTGATTATTCTTATTGGCCACAGTCTGAGCCAAGGAATGGATCACATTCTAAAATTCTGCATTCGTAACCTCATGGTTTTGGACTGGAGGAACTGTGTTAGAATTGCGTGCATTAGCATATTGTGTGATATCTCTATGAGGAGGAATGTGAAAGGCATAACAATGGATTATAAAGGAGAAGTTGGATCATATCCACACACGATAAGAATACAAAAGAAAGTGAAGTTTTTCTTGAAAAACTTTGTTGCATCCCTCTCATAGATGTGGTGCATTTCACAACCATGAAAGAAACTCTACTTAGTGTGAGTTTCATACATCCTAGGACTCTTGAATATAATGCTCTGATGCCATGTTTGTCACACCCCAAGGCTATCCCCTTTAGTGTAACACAGGACCTAGGATCACGAGTAACCCCAAGCTAACCCTATGTCTAGCATATATCAAGCATACTAAGAATGACTGAATAAGACATATACTATGGGGAAGCTAAAACAATGGATAACTCAAAGTGGGGAATACCAATTAGTATGAAGGTATAAAACATACTAAGAGTTTAGTAACAATTAAAATATTAAACTTAACAATTAAAGTTGATTCTACTACTATGTCTGAATAGCCTCTAACTTAGTTGAGTTAATGGGACATGCCCCCCAGCTAACTCTAACAAAACTAAAAACTAAATAAAAAGACTAAAATGAAAAGCATGTCTATTGTCCTTGAAGTATAAGGACTGACCACTGAAGCTGCTTAACTGCGGACCAAAAAATCAATCTAAGCACAATTTGGATGCTGAATACCTAAACCTACATCATGAAAGGATGTAGCACAGAGAATGCATCATTACTTGGAATGTACTGAGTATGCAGGATATATATACTAAATTGAACAAATATATATAAGCTTAACAAAGAATAACTGAACAATGACATAAACTAAGCAAGAATGTAAATACTAAAACACTACTGAAAAGCTAAGATGAATGCAATGACAAAGTACTAATGATGAAAATAACATGTTGAACTTAATGCAAAATTATATACTAAAAACCTGGTCAAATGCACTAAGAGTGTCACAACCCGAGAGCACCCCCTAGTCGTAACACGGCATACTCGACCCTGAAGGGGTCTTATACAAACTTCATAGCTCATTCATTGCATAAGATACTTAAAAATAGAGGAGAAGTAAAAACACTCCTTTACAATCAAAGACATTTTATTAAAAAGCAAGAGGAAGAATATTCTAGACTTTATACACTATGTCTCAAACCATCTAATACTTTGAATACAACATTGAGACTTAGCCCATACAAAGCTTTAACAAAACTAAAAGACATAAAAGGAACATAATGGGTTTTGTCCTCGAAACTATAGGGACTCACCAAGTCTTCATCTTCAGGCACCTTAGAAACCTATCCTTCAAGCATAGAACACCAACATCTCCAAAGCCTACACTTTGGTAAAAAGGAAAAAGAATGGGGTTAGCACATTAGATGTATTAAGTATGATGACCATGCAAAAACATGCAAAAACTCACGGTTTAAGGATTTAGGGATTCTAATGGTTTTTTTAAAATGTTTTTAAGGGTTTTTTAGGATTTAGGGTTTAGGAATTCTTAGGGTTTTTTTTATAGGGTTTAGGGTTTAGGGTTTAGATTTTACGAGGATTTTTAGGGATATTTATGGTCTAGGGTTTAGGGATTAGAGTTTTTAGGTTTTTTTGGGCATAGGGATTTTTTAAGGGTTTTAAAAAAAGATTTTTTTAATTAATAGATTTTTAGGGTTAAGGGTATTTTAAGTGTTTAAGGATTAGGGTTTCTTAGTGTTTAGGGCTGAGAGTTTTTTAGGGTTTATAATTTCTTAGAGTTTAGGGCTGAGGGTTTTTTAGAGTTTAGGATTTCTTAGGGTTTAGTGTTTACAGATTTAGGTTTAGGGTTTTTAAGGGTTTATGGTTTAGGGTTTTTTAGGGTTTAGTGTTTACGGATTTAGGTTTAGGGTTTTTAAGGGTTTAGTGTATAAGGATTTAGGTTTAGGGTTCAGGGTTTCTTCGGGTTTTTTAGGGTTTAGGGTTTCTTATGGCTTAGGGTTTCTTAGGATTTAGGGAATAGGGTTTTAAGTTTAGTCTTTCTTTTTTGATTTTAGGGGTTTTAAGGGTTTCTTATGTTTAGGCTTTTTAATGGATTTTTAGGGTTTATAGGATTTGGGTTTTCTTAAGGTTTAGGGTTTCTCTAGATATATGGTTTGGCATTTAGGGTTTTTTAGGGTTTAGGGTTTTAGGCTTTTTGTTTAAGGGTTTTTAAAGTTTAGGGTTTATAGGGTTTAGGGTTTAGGGCTTATGTTTTTCAAGGGTTTTTTCAGACTTAGAGTTTTTTAGGGGTTTTTTTTTTTTTTGTTTAGGGTTTTTAAAGGTTTTTTAGGGGTTCTTAGGACTCAGGGTTTCATAGGGTTTAGGGCTAAGGGTTTTAGATTTCGGGGTTTTATAGGGTTTTTTAAGGGCTTTTAGGTTTTTGGTTTTATTAGCCTTCTGGATTTAATAAGTTTTAGGTTTTATTAAGGTTTAGGGTTTCTTTGGGCTTATGGTATAAGGTTTTAGGGTTTCTTAGGGTTAAGGACTTAGAGTTTAGGGTTTATAACCTAAGGTTTAAGATTTAGGGCTTAGGATATTTTAAGGGTTTTTAGGCTTGGAGTTTTTAAGGTTGTTGTAGTTTCTTAGCGTATGTTAGGGTTTAGGGTTTAGGGCTTAGGGTTTTAGGTTTAGGGATGTCTTGAGTTTTTAGGGTTTATGGTTTTTTTAGGTGTTTTTAGGTTTAGGGTTTTTAATAAGGATTTTTAGGGTTTAGGCCTATGATTTAGGGTTTTGGTTTAGGCCCTAAGGTATAGGGTTTAAGGTTTAGGGTTTAGGATTTATCATTTAGGGCATAGGGTTTTTTAGAGTTTAGGTTTTTTTAGTGTTTTTTAGGTTTAGGGTTTTTTATGATTAGGGTATTAAAAGGTTTTTTTATGCTTTTTAGGGTTTTTTTAGGCTTTTGTGTTTCCCATGGTTTAGACGTTCTTAGGTTTTTGAGTTTCTTAGGATTTAGGATATAGGGTTGTAAGTTTAGGGTTTCCTTAGGGTAAAGGGTTTTAAAGTTTTTTTAGGGTATTTTAGCTTTAGGGTTTTTAATGTTATTTTTTTTGGTTTTTTTGGGTTTAGAGTTTTCTAGAGTTTAGGGTTTCTTATTGTTTCATAAGGCTTGGGGTTAAGGGTTTAGCCGTAAGGTTTAGGTTTTAGTGTAAGTTAGGAGTTAGGATTTAGGGTTCATGGGTTGTTAGGGTTTAGGGTTTTTTTTGGGCATTGGATTTAGGGTTTAGTCATTCAGATTTAGAATTTAGTATTTAGATTTTCTTATGGTTTAGATTTACGAATTCATAGATTTTTATAAAATGTTTTTAAGGGTTTTTTAGGGTTTAGTGTTTAGGGTTTACGGGATTTTTAGGGATATTTTGTGTTTAGGGTTTAGAGCTTCGAGTTTTTAGGGGTTTTTAGGTTAATGGTTTCTAAGTGTTAAGGGATTAGGGTTTCTTAGGGTTTAGTGTTTAGGGTTTTTAAAGGTTTATGTTTAAGGGTTTATGGTTTAGGGTTTCTTAGGATGTAGAGTTTAGGGTTTAGGGCTTGGTGTTTTTTAAGAGTTTTTAGGTTTAGAGTTTTAAGGCTTTTTAGGGTTTCTTTGTGTATGTTAGGGTTTAGGGTTTAGGTCTTTGGGTTTTCGGTTTAGGGATTTTCTTGAGTTTTTTAGTGTTTAGGGTTTAGGTCTTTGGGTTTTCGATTTAGGGATTTTCTTGAGTTTTTTAGGGTTTAGGGCTTTTGTTTTTTTAGGGTTTTTAGGTTTTGGGTTTTACACTATTTTTTGGAGTTTTTAAAGGTTTTTTAGGTTTAGGGTTTAAGCCTATGATTTAGGGTTTAGGTTTAGGCCCTAAGGTATACGGTTTAAGGATAAGGGTTTCTTAGGGTTTATAAATTATCATTTATGGTTTAGGTCTTTGAGTTTATGGTTTTTTTAGTGTTTAGGTACTTTTTACTATTTTTTTGGTTTAGGGTTTATTACGATAAGGTTTTTTAAAGATTTTACTGGGTTTTTTTTAGTGTTTTGGGTTTCTTACCATTTACGCGTTCCTAGGGTTTCTGATTCTTAGGATTTAGGTCAAATGGTTTTAAATTTTGGGTTTAGGGTTTTAAAGCTTTTTTAGGGTATTTTGGGATTAGGGTTTTAAAAGATTTTTTGGACCTTTTAGGGTTTAGGTTTTCTTAGGGTTTAGGGTTTCTTACGATTTAGGGTTTCTTATTGTTTCATCAGGCTTGGGGTTTAGGATTTTTCCCTATGGTTTAGGGTTTAGTGTTTGTTAGGGTTTAAGGTTTATGGTTTGTTAGGGTTTAGGGTTTTTTAGTGCTTAGGTTTTAGGGTTTAGTCTTTAAGATTTAGAATTTAGGATGTAGGGTTTCTTATGGTTTAGGATTTAGGGATTCTAATTGTTTTTTATAAATGTTTTTAAGAGTTTTTTAGGGTTTAGGGTTTAGGAATTCTTAGGGTTTCTTTATATGCTTTAGGGTTTAGGGTTTAGATTTTACGAGGGGTTTTAGGGATATTTATGGTTTTGGGTTTAGGGATTAGAGTTTATAGATTTTTTTCGGTTTAGAGATTTTTTTATGGATTTAAAAAAGATTCTTTTATAGGTTTTTAGGGTTAAGGGTTTCTAAGTATTTAGGGATTAGGGTTTCTTCGGGTTTAGGGCTGAGGGTTTTTTAGGGTTTATAGTTTCTTAGAGTTTAGGGCTAAAGATTTTTTAGGGTTTAGGATTTCTTAGGGATTCGTGTTTACAGATTTAGGTTTAGGGTTTTTAAGGGTTTATGGTTTAGGGTTTAGAGTTTAGGGTTATTTAGGGTTTAGGGCTTAGAGTGTTTTAGGTTTAGGGTTTTAAAGGTTTTTTTTTATTATTATTTTTTAGGATTTAGGATCTCTTAGGGTTTAGGGCTTAGATTTTTTAATCGTTTTTATGATCTAGGGATTATGTTTTTTAGGGTTTTTTAGATTTAGGTTTTATAGAGTTTAAGGTTTCTTAGGGTTTAGGGTTTCATAGGGTTTAGGGTTTTAGGTTTAGGGTTTTTGAGGGTTAGGGTTTAGGGCATAGAAGTTTTTTAGGATTTTTTGGCTTAGGGTTTTGGGTTTTTTTTTTTGGGTTTTTTAGGTTTAGGGTTTTTTTTATGATTAGTGTTTTTAAAGGGTTTCAGGGTTTCTTAGGGCTTTTTAGGCTTTAGGATTTCTTATGGATTAGGGTTTCTTAGGATTTTGGACATAGGGTTTTATGTTTAGGCTTTTTTTTAGTTTTTAGGGGTTTTAAGTGTTTTTTAGGTTTAGGCTTTTGAAAATATTTTTAGGGTTTATAGGGTTTAGGATTTCTCAGGGTATAGGGTTTGGCATTTAGGGTTTCTTAGGGTTTAGTGTTTTAGCTTTTTTGTTTAAGGGTTTTTAGGGTTTAGGGATTAGGTCTTAAGTTTTTCTAGGGTTTTTTCAAATGTAGAGTTTTTTAGGATTTTTTCTGTTTAGGGTTTTAAAGGTTTTTAGGAATTTTACATTTTTTTAGGGTTTCTTAAGGCTCAGGGTTTCATAGGATTTAGGACTTAGGTTTTAGATTTCGGGTTTTTTAGGGTTTTTTATGGGATTTTAGGTTTTAGGTTTTATTAGCCTTATGGGTTTCTTAGGGTTTAGGTTTTATTAAGGTTTAGGGTTTCTTAGGGCTTATGCTATAGGGTTTTAGGGTATCTTAGGGTTAAGGATTCAGAGTTTAGGGTTTATGACCTAAGGTTTAGGGCTTAGGATTTTTTAAGGGTTTTAGGCTTAGAGTTTTTAAGGTTTTTTTAGTTTCATAGCATATGTTAGGGTTTAGAGTTTTGGTCTTAGGTTAGGTTTAGGGATTTCTTGAGTTTTTAAATTTTTATGGTTTTTTAGGGGTTTTTAGGTGAAGGGTTTTAAACTTTTTTAGGGTTTTTAATAAGGGTTTTTATGGTTTAGGCCTACGATTTAGGGTTTTGGTTTAGACCCTAAGGTATAAGATTTAAGGTTTTGGGTTTCTTAGTGTTTAGGATTTATCATTTAGGGCTTAGGCTTTATAGATATTAGGTTTTTCTTAGTGTTTAGGTTTTTTTTAGTGTTATTTACGTTTAGGGTTTTTACGATTAGGGTTTTTAATGATTTTTTATGGGTTTTAGGGTTTTTTAGGGTTTTGGGTTTCCCACGGTTTAGGCGTTCTTAGGTTTTTGGGTTTCTTATGATTTAGATCATAGGGTTTTATGTTTAGGGTTTCTTTAGGGTTTTAAAGGTTTTTAGGGTATTTTAGATTTAGGGTTTTTAATGTTTTTTTGGGTTTTCTAAGGTTTAGAGTTTTCTATAGTTTAGGGTTTCTTATTATTTCATAAGGCTTGGGTTAAGGATTTAGCCTAAGGTTTAGGTTTTAGTGTATGTTAGGAGTTAGGATTTATGGTTTGTTAGGGTTTAGGGTTTCTTAGGGTTTTTTCGAGCTTAGGTTTTTGGATTTAGTCATTAAGATTTAGAATTTAGTATTTAGGTTTTCTTATGGTTTAGGGTTTACGGATTTTTAGATTTTTATAAAATGGTTTTAAGGGTTTTTTAGGGTTTAGGGATTCTTAGGGTCTTTATAGGATTTTTTTGGGTTTAGGGCTTAGAGTTTACGGGGTTTTAGGGATATTTAGGGTTTAGGTTTTAGGGCTTCGAGTTTTTAGGGGTTTTTAGGTTTAGAGATCTTTCTTTAGGTTTTTTCAAAGATTTTTTTTATGGTTTTTTAGGTTAAGGGTTTCTAAGTGTTTAGGGATTAGGGTTTCTTAGGGTTTAGGTTTGAGGGTTTTTTTTAGGTTTATGGTTAATTAGAGGTTAAGGCTGAGGGTTTTTTTTTAGGGTATAGGGTTTAGGGCTTTAGGTTTAGGGTTTTTAATGGTTTAGGGTTTAGGGTTTATGATTTATGGTGTAGGGTTTCCTATTGTGTAGAGTTTAGGGCTTTTTAGGGTTTAGGGTTTATGGCTTAGTGTTTTTTAAGGGTTTTTAGGTTTATAGTTTTTAAGGTTTTTTAGTGTATGCTAGGGTTAAGGGTTTAAGGTTTAGGTCTTAGGGTTTTAGGTTTAGGGAATTTCTTGAGTTGTTTAGGGTTTAGGGGCTTCTGGTTTTAAAGGGTTTTTAGGTTTAGGGTTTTAAACTGTTTTTGGGGCTTTTATTGGTTTTTTAGGTTTAGGGTTTAGGCCTATGATTTTGGGTTTAGGATTAGGCCCTAAGGTATACGGTTTCTTAAGGATTAAGATTTATCATTTAGGGTTTAGGGTTTTTTTAGTGTTTAGTTTTTTTTTTTTTTTACTATTTTTTAGGTTTAGGGTCTTTTAAAGATTTTTATGGCTTTTTAGGGATTAATATGGTTTTGGGTTTCTTATGGTTTAGGTGTTCTTAAGGTTTCAGGTTTCTTATGTTTTGGGTTTTCTCGGGTCTAGGGTTTTAATGGTTTTTTAGGGTATTTTGGGTTTATGGGTTTTAATGTTTTTTTTGGACTTTTTAGGGTTTAGATTTTCTTAGGGTTTAGGGTTTCTTATTGTTTCATAAGGCTTGGAGTTTAGGGTTCATCCCTAAGGTTCAAGGTTTAGTGGTTTTTAGGGTTTATGGTTTATGGTTTGTTAGGGTTTAGGGTTTCTTAGGGTTTCTTGGGCTTAGGTTTTATGGTTTAGTCCTTAAGATTTAGAATTTAGGATTTAGGGTTTCTTATGGTTTAGGATTTAGGGATTCTAATGATTTTTTAAAAATGTTTTTGATGTTTTTGTTAGGGTTTAGGGTTTAGGGATTCTTAGGGTTTTTAAAGGGTTTAGGATTTAGGATTTAGGGTTTAGGGTTTACAGTTTACGGTGGTTTTAGGGGTATTTATGGTTTAGGGTTTAGGGAATAGAGTCTTTAGGTTTTTTCAGATTTAGGGATTTTTTTGGGTTTTTAAAAAGATTTTTTATGGTTTTATAGGGTTAAGGGTTTCTAAGTGTTTAGGGATTAGGGTTTCTCAGGGTTTAGGGCTAAGAGTTTTTTAGGGTTTATAGTTTCTTAGAGTTTAGGGCTGAGAGTTTTTTAGGGTTTAGGATTTCATAGGGTTTAGTGTTTAGGGCTTTAGGTTTAGGGTTTATGGTTTAGGGTTTCTTAGGGTTTAGAACTTAGGGTTTAGGGCTTAGGGTTTTTTAGGTTTAGGGTTTTAAAGTTTTTTGGGATTATTTAGGGTTTAGATTTTACGGGGGTTTTAGTGATATTTATGGTTTAGGGTTTAGCGATTATAGTTTTTAGGTTCTTTTCGATTTTGGGATTTTTTTTGGGTTTTAAAAAGGATTTTTTATAGTTTTTTAGGGTTAAGGGTTTCTAAGTGTTAAGGGATTAGGATTTCTTAGGGTTTCGGGCTGAGGGGTTTTTAGGGTTTATAGTTTCTTTGAGTTTAGGGTTGAGGGTTTTTTAGGGTTTAGGATTTCTTAGGGTTTAGTATTTACGAATTTAGGTTTAGGGTTTTGAAGGGTTTATGGTTTAGGATTTCTTAGGGTTTAGAGTTTAGGGTTATTTAGGGTTTAAGGCTTAGGGGTTTTTAGGTTTAGGGTTTTAAAGGTTTTTTTTAAGGATTTTTTGGTGTTAAGGTTGTCTTAGGTTTTAGGGCTAAGTGTTTTGATCCTTTTTAGGGTTTAGGGATTACATTTTTTAGGGTTTTTTAGACTTAGTATTTCTTAGGGTTTAGGGTTTCTTAGTGTTTAGTGTTTTAGGTTTAAGGATTTTTAGGGTTAGGGTTTAGGGCATATAGGTTTTTTAGGTTTTTTTGGCTTAGGGTTTTATTAGAGGTTTTTAGGGTTTTGGGTTTTTACGATTAGGTTTTTTTACTATTAGTGTTTTTAAAGGTGTTTAGGATTTCTTAGGGTTTTTTAGGGTTTAGGGTTTCTTATGGCTTAGGGTTTCTTAGTATTTAGGGTTTCTTAGGATTTAGGGCATAGGGTTTTGAGTTAAGTCTTTTTATAGTTTTTAGGAGTTTTAAGGATTTTTTTGGTTTAGGCTTTCTAGTGGATTTTTAGGGTTTATACGATTTGGGTTTTCTTAGGGTTTAGGGTTTCTCTGGGTATAGGGTTTGGCATTTAGGGTTTCTTAGGGTTCAGGGTACTAGGTTTTTTATTTAAGGGTTTTTAGGGTTTAGGGCTTAAGTTTTTCAACGGTTTTTTCACATTTAAAGTGTTTTAGGGTTTTATTTTGTTTAGGGTTTTTAAAGGGTTTTTAGCATTTCTTAGGCTTAGGGTTTCATAGGGTTTAGGGCTTAGGGTTTTAGATTTAGAATAGGGTTTTTAGGTTTTTGGTTTTCGTAGCCTTCTGGTTTGTTAAGGTTTAGGTTTTATTAAGGTTTAGGGTTTCTTTGGGCTTATGGTATAGGGTTTTTGGGTTTCTTAGGGTTAAGGATTTAGAGTATAGGGTTTACGACCTAAGGTTTAGGGTTTAGGTTTTAGGATTTTTTAAGGGTTTTTAGGCTTGGAGTTTTTAAAGTTTTTGTAGTTTCTTAGCGTATGTTAGGGTTTAGGGGTTAGGGCTTAGGGTTTTAGGTTGAGGGATTTCTTGAGTTTTTTAGGGTTTATGGTTTTTTTAGGGGTTTTTAGGTTAAGGGTTTTAAACCTTTTAGGGTTTTTAATAAGGGCTTTTAGGGTTTAGGCCTACGATTTAGGGTTTTGGTTTTGGCCATAAGGTATAGGGTTTAAGGCTTGGCGTTTCATAGGGCTTAGGATTTATCATTTATGGCATATGTTTTTTTAGAGTTTAGGTTTTTTTTTTTAGTGTTTTTTAGGTTTAGGGTTTTTAAAGATTTTTTTTTATGGGTTTTAGGGTTTTTTAGGGTTTTGGGTTTCTCATGGTTTAGGCGTTCTTAGGTTTTTGGGCTTCTTATGATTTAGGTCATAGGGTTATATGTTTAGGGTTTCTTTAGGGTTTAGGGTTTTAAAGGTTTTTTAGGGTATTTTAGGTTTAGGGTTTTTCAAGTTTTTTTGTATTTTCTAGGGTTTAGAGTTTTCTACGGTTTAGGGTTTCTTATTGTTTCATAAGGCTTGGATTTAGGATTTAGCCCTAAGATTTAGGTTTTAGTGTATGTTAGGAGTTAGGATTTATCGTTTGTTAGGGTTTAGGGTTTCTTAGGGTTTTTTCGGGCTTAGGTTTTAGGATTTAGTCTTTAAGATTTAGAATTTAGTATTTAGGTTTTCTTATGGTTTAGGGTTTACGGATTCTTAGATTTTTATAAAATATTTTTAAGGGTTTTTAAGGGTTTTTAAGGGTTTAGTGTTTAAGGTTTACGGGGTTTTTAGGGATATTTAGTGTTTAGGGTTTAGGGCTTCGAGTTTTTAGTATTTTTTAGGTTAAGGGTTTCTAAGTGTTAAGGGATTAGGGTTTCTGGGGGTTTAGGGTATCTCAAGGTTTATTGTTTAGGGTTTTTAAAGGTTTGTCCTTGAGGGTTTAGTGTTTTGGGTTAATGGCTTAGGGTTTCTTAGGGTGTAGAGTTTAGGGTTTTTTAGGATTTACGGCTTAGTGTTTTTTAAGAGTTTTTAGGTTTAGAGTTTTAAGGTTTTTTAGGGTTTCTTAGTGTATGGTAGGGTTTAGGGTTTAGGTCTTAGGGTTTTTGGTTTAGAGATTTTCTTGAGTTTTTTAGGGTTTAGGGCTTCTGTCTTTTTAGGGTTTTTAGGTTTAGGGGTTTAAACTATTTTTTGGAGTTTTTAAAGATTTTTTAGGTTTAGGGTTTAAGCCTATGATTAGGGTTTAGGTTTAGGCCCTAAGGTATACGGTTTAAGGATAAGGGTTTCTTAGGGTTTAGAAATTATCATTTTGGGTTTAGCTCTTTGAGTTTATGGTTTTTTTAGTGTTTATGTATTTTATACTATTTTTTGGGTTTAGGGTTTTTTACGATAAGGTTTTTAAAAGATTTTTATGGGTTTTTTCAGTGTTTTGGGTTTCTTACCGTTTAGGCGTTCCTAGGGTTTCTGGTTCTTAGGATTTAGGTCAAAGGGTTTTAAATTTAGGGTTTATGGTTTTAAATGCTTTTTAGGGTATTTTGGGATTAGGGTTTTTAAAGATTTTTTGGATATTCTAGGGTTTAGGTTTTGTTAGGGTTTAGGGTTTCTTATTGTTTCATAAGGCTTGGGCTTTAGGGTTTTGCCCTAGGGTTTAGGGTTTAGAGTTTTTTAGGGTTTAGGGTTTATGGTTTGTTAGTGCTTAGGTTTCTTAGGGTTTTTTTGGGATTAGGTTTTAGGGTTTAGTCCTTAAGATTTAGAATTTAGGATGTAAGGTTTCTTATGGTTTAGGATTTAAGGATTCTAATGGTTTTTTAAAAATGTTATTAAGGGTATTTTAGGGTTTAGGAATTCTTAGGGTTTTTTTTTTTTGTTATAGGGTTTAGGGTTTAGATTTTAAGGCGATTTTAGGGATATTTATGGTTTAGGGTTTAGGGATTAGAGCTTTAAGGTTTTTTTTGGCTTAGGGATTTTTTTAGGGTTTTAAAAAAGATTTTTTATAGTTTTTTAGGGTTGAGGGTTTCTAAGTGTTTAAGGATTAGGGTTTCTTAGGGTTTAGGGCTGACAGTTTTTTAGGGTTTATAGTTTCTTAGAGTTTAGAGCAGACGGTTTTTTAGGATTTAGGATTTCTTAGGGTTTAGTGTTTATAGATTTAGGTTTAGGGTTTTTAAGGGCTTATGGTTTAGGGTTTAGCGTTTAGGGTTTAGGGCTTAGGGATTTTTAGGTGTAGGGTTTTAAAGTTTTTTTAGGATTTTTTGGGGTTTAAGGTTTCTTATGGTTTAGGGCTTACATTTTTTAATCGTTTTTAGGGTTTAGGGATTATGGTTTTTAGGATTTTTTAGACTTAGGTTTTCTAGAGTTTAGGATTTCTTAGTGTTTAGGGTTTCTTAAGGTTTTGGGTTTCCTAGGGTTTAGGGTTTTAGGTTTAAGGTTTTTTAGGGTTAGGGTGTAGTTCATAGAGGTTTTTTAGGATTTTTTGGCTTAGGGTTTTGGTTTTTTTTTTTTTGGTTTCTTAGGTTTAGGGTCTTTTACGATTAGTGTTTTTAAAGGGTTTTAGGGTTTCTTAGGGTTTTTAGGCTTTAGGGTTTCTTATGGCTTAGGGTTTCTTAGGATTTAGGACATAGGGTTTTAAGTTTAGGCTTTTTTTTTTAGTTTTTAGGGGTTTTAAGGGTTTTTAGGTTTAGGCTTTTTAAAAGATTTTTAGGGTTTATAGGATTTAGGTTTTCTCAGGGTTAAGGATTTCTCAGGGTATAGGATTTGGCATTTAGGATTTCTTAGGGTTTAGGGTTTTAGGTTTTTTGTTTAAGGGTTTTTAGGTTTTAGAGTTTAGGGCTTACGGCTTAAGTTTTTCTAGGTTTTGTTTTTTCAAATGTAGAGTCTTTTAGGATTTTTTCTGTTTAGGGTTTTAAAGGTTTTTTGGAATTTTATATTTTTTTAGGGGTTCTTATGGCTCAGGTTTTCATATGTTTTAGGGCTTAAGGTTTTAAATTTGGGGTTTTGGTTTTAGGTTTCATTGGCCTTATGGGTTTCTAAGGGTTTAGGTTTTATTAAGGTTTAGGGTTTCTTAAGGCTTATGGTATAGGGTTGTAAGGTTTCTTAGGGTTAAGGATTTAGAATTTTGGGTTTTTGACCTAAGGTTTAGGGTTTAGGGCTTAGGATTTTAAGGGTTTTTAGACTTAGAGTTTTTAAGGTTTTTTTAGTTTCATAGCGTATGTTAGGGTTTAGGGTTTAGGGCCTTAGGTTAGTTTACGGATGTCTTGAGTTGTTTTAGGGTTTATGATTTTTTTAGGTTAAGGGTTTTAAACATTTATAGGGGTTTTAATAAGGGTTTTTAGGGTTTAGGCCTACGATTTAGGGTTTTGGTTTAGACCCTAAGGTATAGGCTTTCTTAGGATTTAGGATTTATCATTTAGGGCTTAGGCTTTTTAGAGATTAGGGTTTTTTTAGTGTTTAAGTTTTTTTTAGTGTTATTTAGGTTTAGGGTTTTTTAAATTTTTTTTATGGGTTTTAGGGTTTTTTAGGGTTTTGGGTTTCTTACGGTTTAGGCGTTCTTTGGTTTTTGGGTTTCTTATAATTTAGGTCATAGGGTTGTATGTTTAGGGTTTAGGGTTTTAAGGTTTTTAGGGTATTTTAGGTTTAGGGTTTTTTAAGTTTTTTTGGGTTTCTAGGGTTTAGAATTTTCTATAGTTTAGGGTTTCTTATTGTTTCCTAAGGTTTAGGTTTTAGTGTATGTTAGGAGTTAGGATTTATGGTTTGTTAGGATTTAGGGTTCATGGTTTGTTAGGATTTAGGATTTCTTAGGGTTTTGGGTTTACGGATTCTTAGATTTTTATAAAATGTTTTTAAGGGTTTTTTAGGGTTTAGGGATTCTTAGTGTCTTTATAGTGTTTTTAAGGGTTTAGGGTTTATGGGGTTTTTAGGGATGTTTAGGGTTTAGGTTTTAGGGCTTCGAGTTTTTAGGGTTTTTTAGGTTTAGGAATTTTTTTAGGATTTTTTTAAAAGATTTTTTTATGGTTTTTTAGGTTAAAGGTTTCTAAGTATTTAGGAATTAGGGCTTCTTAGGATTTAGGATTGAAGTTTTTTTTGGGTTTATGGTTAATTAGAGGTTAAGGCTAAGAGTTTTTTAGGGTTTCTTTGAGTTTAGTGTATAGGGCTTTAGGTTTAGGGTTTTTAATGGTTTAGGGTTTTTAATGGTTTAGGGTTTAGGGTTTATGGTGTTAGGTTACTTAGGGTGTAGAGTTTAGGGCTTTTTAGGGTTTAGGGTTTATGGCTCAGTGTTTTTTAAGGGTTTTTAGGTTTATAGATTTTAAGGTTTTTAGGGTTAAGGGTTTAAGGTTTAGGTCTTAGGGTTTTAGGTTTAGGGATTTTCTTGAGTTTTTTAGGGTTTAGGGGCTTCTAGCTTTTAAGGGTTTTTAGGTTTAGGGTTTTAAACTATTTTTTTGGGGTTTTTATTGGTTTTTTAGGTTTAGGGTTTAGGCCTATGATTTCGGGTTTAGGATTAGGCCCTAAGGTATACGGTTTAAGGTTTAGGGTTTCTTAAGGTTTAAGATTTATCATTTAGGCTTTAGGGTTTTTTTTTACTATTTTTTTAGGTTTAGGGTTTTTTAAGATTAGGTTTTTTAAAGATTTTTAAGGCTTTTTAGGGATTAATAGGGTTTTCTGTTTCTTACGATTTCGGTTGTCTTAAGGTTTCAGGTTTCTTAGGATTTCAGTCAAAGGGATTTATGTTTAGAGTGTTATAGGGTTTAGGATTTTAAAGGTTTTTTAGGGTATTTTGGGTTTACGATTTTTAAAGTTCTTTTTGGGTTTTTTAGGGTTCAGGTTTTCTTAGGGCTTAGGGCTCTTATGGTTTAGGGTTTCTTATTATTTCATAAGGCTTGGGGTTTAGGGTAAAGCCCTAAGGTTTAAGGTTAAGTGGTTTTTAGGGTTTATGGTTTATGGTTTGTTAGGGTTTAGGGTTTCTCAGGGTTTTCTAGGCTTAGGTTTTAGGGTTTAGTCCTTAAGATTTAGAATATAGGATTTAGGGTTTCTTATGATTTAGGATTTAGGGATTCTAATGATTTTTTAAAAATGTTTTTGAGGTTTTTAAGGGTTTAGGAATCCTTATGATTTTTATAGGGTTTACGATTTAGAGTTTATGGTGGTTTTTAGGGGTATTTGTGGTTTAGGGTTTAGGGATTAGAGTTTTTAGGTTTTTTTAGATTTAGGGATTTTTTTAGGGTTTTTAAAAAGTTTTTTTTATGGTTTTTTAGGGTTAAGGGTTTCTAAGTGTTTAGGGATTAGGGTTTCTTAGGGTTTAGGGCTGAGGGTTTTTTAGGGTTTAGAGTTTCTTAGAGTTTAGGGCTGAGGGTTTTTTAGGGTTTAGGATTTCATAGGGTTTAGTGTTTAGGGTTTTAGGTTTAGGGTTTATAAGGGTTAATGGTTTAAGGTGTCTTAGGGTTTAGAGCTTAGGGTTTAGGGCTTAGGGTTTTTTAGGTTTAGAGTTTTAAAGGTTTTTTAGCATTATTTAGGGTTTAAATTTTACGAGGGTTTTAGTGATATTTATGGTTTAGGGTTTAGCGTCTAGAGTTTTTAGGTTTTTTTCGGTTTAGGGATTGTTTTAGGGTTTTAAAAAGGATTTTTTTTATACAATTTTTTAAGGTTAAGGGTTTCTAAGTGTTTAGGGATTAGGGTTTCTTAGGGTTTCGGGCTGAGCCGTTTTTAGGGTTTATAGTTTGTTAGAGTTTAGGGCTGAGGGTTTTTAGGGTTTAGGATTTCTTAGGGTTTAGTGTTTACGGATTTAGGTTTAGGGTTTTTAAGGGTTTATGGTGTAGGGTTTCTTAGGGTTTCGAGTTTAGGGTTATTTAGGGTTTAAGGCATAAGGTTTTTTAGGTTTAGGGTTTTAAAGGTTTTTTTAGGATTTTTTGGTTTTTAGGGTTTAGCTCTTAGGTTTTTTGATCATCTTTAGCGTTTAGGGATTATGCTTTTATAGGGTTTTTTAGAGTTTAGGATTTCTTAGGATTTAGGATTTCTTAGGGTTTTAGGTTTAGGGTTTTTTAGGGTTTTTTGGCTTAGGGTTTTTTAGGGTTTTTTAGGGTTTTTTAGGGTTTTTTAGGGTTTTTGGGTTTTTTAGGTTTAGGGTTTTTTATGATTAGTGTTTTAAAAGGTTTTTAAGATTTCTTTGTGTTTTTTTAGGGTTTAGGGTTTCTTATGGCTTAGGGTTTATTAGGATTTAGGGCATAGGGTTTTAAGCTTAGTCTTTTTTTTAGTTTTTAGGGGTTTTAAGGGTTTTTTAGGTTAAGGCTTTTTAATGGATATTTAGGGTTTATAGAATTTGGGGGGTTTAGGGTTTCTCTAGGTATGCGGTTTGGCATTTAGGTTTCTTAGGGCTTAGGGTTTTAGGTTTTTTGTTTAAGGGTTTAGGGTTTAGGGCTTAAGTTTTTCAAGGGTTTTTTTCAGATTTATAGTTTTTAAGGGGTTTTTTTTTTTGTTTAGGGGTTTTAAAGGGTTTTTTGGAATTTTTATATTTTTTTTGGGGTTCTCAGGGCTCAGGGTTTTATAGGGTTAAGGGCTTAGGATTTTAGATTTCATGTTTTTTATAGGGTTTTTAGGTTTTTGGTTTTCTTAGACTTCTGGGTTTCTTAAGGTTTAGGTTTTATACGGTTTCTTTAGGCCTATGGTATAGGGTTTTAGGGTTTCTTAGGGTTAAGGATTTAGAGTTTAGGGTTTATGAGCTAAGATTTAGGATTTATGTCTTAGGATTTTGTAAGGGTTTTTAGGCTTGGAGTTTTTAAGGTTTTTGTAGTTTCTTAGCGTATATTAAGGGTTTAGGGTTTTAGGTGTAGGGATTTCTTGAATTTTTCAGGGTTTATGGTTTTTTTAGGGGTTTTTAGGTTAAGGGTTTTAAGCTTTTTTTAGGGTTTTTAGGGTTTAGGCCTACGATTTACGGTTTTGGTTTAGGCCCTAAGGTATAGGGTTTCTTAGGGTTTTGGATTTATCATTTAGGGCATAGTTTTTTTTTAGAGTTTAGGTTTATTTAGTTTTTAGGTTTAGGGTTTTTTACTATTAGGGTTTTTAAAGTTTTTTTTTTTTAGGGTTTTTTAGGGTTTTGGGTTTCTCATGGTTTAGGCATTCTTAGGTTTTTGGGTTTCTTAGGATTTAGGTCATAGGGTTGTAAGTTTAGGGTTTCTTTAGGGTTTAGGGTTTTAAAGGGTTTTTAGGGTATTTTAGGTTTAGAGCTTTTAAAGTTTTTTTTTATAGTTTTTTGAGGGTTTAGAGTTTTATAGGGTTTAGGGTTTCTTATTGTTTCATAAGGCTTGGGGTTAAGGGTTTAGCCCTAAGGCTTAGGGTTTAGTGTATGTTAGGAGTTAGGATTTATGGTGTCTTAGGATTTAAGGTTCATGGTTTGTTAGGGATTAGGGTTTCTTAGGGTTTTTTTGGGCTTAGGATTTAGGGTTTAGTCATTAAGATTTAGAATTTAGTATTTAGGTTTTCTTATGGTTTGGGGTTGACGGATTCATAGATTTTTATAAAATGTTTTTATGGGTTTTTTAGGGGTTAGTTTTTAGGGTTTATGGGGGTTTTAGGGATATGTACTGTTTAGGGTAAAGCTTCGAGTTTTTATGGTTTTTTAGGTTTAGGGATTTTTTAAAAAGATTTTTTATGGTTGTTTCGGTTAAGGGTTTCTAACTGTTAAGGGATTAGGGTTTCTTAGGGTTTAGGGTATCTTAGGGTTTAGGGTTTTTAAAGGTTTATCCTTAAGGGTTTAGGGTTTTAGGCTTATGGTTTAGAGTTTCTTAGGGTGTAGAGTTTAGGGTTATTTAGGGTTTAGGGCTTGGTGTTTTTTAAGGGCTTTTAGGTTTTGAGTTCTAAGGTTTTTTCGGGTTTCTTAGTGTATTTTAGGGTTTAGGTCTTAGGGTTTTCAGTTTAGGGATTTTCTTGAGTTTTTTAGGGTTTAAGTCTTTTGTATTTTTTAGGGTTTTAAACTATTTTTTGGAGTTTTTAAAGGTTTTTTAGGTTTAGGGTTTAAGCCTATGATTTAGGGTTTAGGTTTAGGCCCTATGGTATACGATTTAAGGATAAGGGTTTCTTAGGGTTTAGATATTATCATTTAGGGTTTCGGTCTTTGAGTTTATGGTTTTTTTAGTGTTTAGGTTTTTTTTTTTACAATTTTTTTGATTTAGGGTTTTTTACGATAAGATTTTTTAAAGATTTTTATGGGGTTTTCAGTGTTTTGGGTTTCTTACAGTTTAGGCATTCCTAGGGTTTCTGGTTCTTAGGATTTAGGTCAAAGGATTTTAAGTTTAGGGTTTAGGTTTTTAAAGGTTATTTAGGGTATTTTGGGATTAGGGTTTTTAAAGATTTTTTGGATTGTTTAGGGTTTAGGTTTTCTTAGCGTTTAGGATTTCTTACGGTTTAAGGTTTCTTATTGTTTCATAAGGGTTGGGGTTTAGAGTTTTGCCTTAAGGTTTAGGGTTTAGTGTTTGTTAGGGTTTAGGGTTTATGGTTTGTTTGAGTTTAGGGTTTCTTAGTGTTTTTTTTGGGCTTAGGTTTTAGGATTTAGTCCTTAAGATTTAGAATTTAGGATGTAGGGTTTCTTATGGTTTAGGATTTAGGGATTCTATTGGTTTTTTTTATAAATGTTTTTAAGGGTTTTTTATGGTTTAGGGTTTAGGAATTCTGAGGGTTTTTTTTATAGGGTTTAGACTTTACGGGGGTTTTTAGGAATATTTATGATTTAGGGTTTAGGGATTAGAGTTTTTAGGTTTTTTTCGGCTTAGGGATTTTTCTTAGGGTTTTAAAATAGATTTTTTATAGTTTTTTAGAGTTAGGGGTTTCTAAGTGTTTAGGTATTAGGGTTTCTTAGGGTTTAGGGCTGAGGGTTTTTTAGGGTTTACAGTTTCTTAGAGTTTAGGGCTGAGGGTGTTTTTAGGGTTTAAGATATCTTAGGTTTTAGTTTTTGTAGATTTAGGTTTAGGGTTTTTAAGGGTTATTGATTTTGGGTTTAGAGTTTAGGATTATTTAGGGTTTAGGGCTTAGGGTTTTAAAGGTTTTTTTTAGGTTTTTTTGGGGTTTAGGGTTTCTTAGGGTTTAGGGCATAGGTTTTTTAATTGTTTTTAGGGTTTAGGGATTATGTTTTTTAGGGTTTTTTAGACTTAGGTTTTTTAGAGTTTAGGATTTCTTAGGGTTTAGGGTGTCACGCCCCAAACTCGAGGTGCGCAACTGGCTCCTAACACCAAAACTCAGGGCCGAGCCGACCCTGCTGAACCATTTGCTAATAGCGCATGGCAGTCACACATAATCAAGGAAAAAAAATAAGTATATCTCAGCTTAAAACTAAGCCCTTGGCCGGCAAGGCCCCTGTCAACTGATCTATAAAAGAAGTAGCTACTTCCAGGAGATCACATAAATAAATAGCCAACTAGCACAGAAGTCCTGATTTTGCCATCGAGGCTACCATGATATCTACACCAAAACTGAAAACATGTATATATCAAGACAATACATCAAACAACTCATAAGCTTCAGCAAAGCAACAACCTAGGCCAGTATGGCAATAACGTAGCTATACACCCCACACACTAGTCTACAAGCCTCTAAGAGTAGTAACGATTGGCGGGACAGGGCCCCAGCCTACCCATAAATATATATACAACAAAAGGTAACAAACCTCCCAACTCTGGCAGCTCCAGAGGAAAGGGGCTAGCCAATCGGATAGAAGTCAATTCTGCTTAGGTCTACTGGGTCGTATGTCGGGACCTACATGCATGAATGCAGCGCCCCCAAGGTAATGGGGCATCAGTACAAAATAATGTACAGAGTAGGAAAGGCTATAGATTTAGTGAGCAAGTATCATAATATACCAAAATCAATCACGCAGGGAAATCAAAATTTTAGTTAAGTATGCTAACCCGCTACTAAATCTAAAAATACAAAAATGATCAAACATCAACCTAACCAAGCCCCCATAAGCTCGGCAGGTACAAATAGCATACCACCTACCTATGCCCCCATAAGCCCAGAAGGTGCCAAATCACTCTACATACACCTATCAGTAGCCCCTTGTCTTTGTAAGAAGTCACATAGCCCTTTTTGGCAACGATATAGCCCCATAGGCAGCACATAGCCCTCTTGGGAAACATCATAGCTTTATGGGCTCCACATAGCCCTCTTTTGCATCAACATAGCCCTATAGGCAACACATAGCCCTCTTTGGTGTCAAAATAGCCCCGTAGGCAACACATAACACTTTTTGGTATCAATATAGCCCCGTGGGCAACACATATCCCTCTTTGGAAATAACATAGTCCTATTAGACATCATAACCCCCATAGGCAGTTCATAGCTCAACAACTAACCACAATAGCTCCAAGGGCGACAACAAACAAATGAATAGGCTAAATGCAAGCAATTTAGCTATAAATAATCTATATGAATAATCTCCATGTCGTTTCTAACTTAGGGTCATTCTTAACAGATTATGAGTCCCTGAAATGAGGGTTTATAACCACTCAATCAGCCAACCACTCACAATTACATCTACAAGATCACCAACATAAACTACCTCTAAGGAAGCATGTCGATGAAGGGAATAACCTTAACTTACCTTTCCAATAAACGCTCGAAAGATCGTAGTTCCTTCATGAAAGTTGTTCCTCTTCTCCTAAGCTTAGTAAACACTATATAAACACAGCTGGTACACACCTATCAACAGTTCATAATTAATCTTAAATCGGTAGATTTGCCATATTGCCCCAACTTGTCGAAACGTCCATCGAAATTCATAAAAACAATCATAAAAGAGTCCCGAGATAATTAACTTAGTTAACCAAGTTTCAAACTTGAAGAAACACCAATAACTACAAATTTATATCCTCAAAAATTAGTTCCAAACGCAGCTAATATAAGGGAAAAACGATTGCCACGTCTAGGGATTACATTTCTAGGCACGGGGGAAATGTTTAATGGTAGAAATTGTCAAAAACTAACCTTCAACATGCTAGAACTCCATAGGAAACCTATCTTAAGGTTTGTCTCTAGTTTGGAACTGAAATGAAATGTTTTCATCGCTTAAACAGTTAAATAAGCCGACATACCAAATTTTTGACCCAACCCGGATTTTTCCCCGACAGTCCCTAGTAAAACCCTCATAACTTTTTTCTCTGATGTTAATTTGATATGAGGTTTTGTGCATTGCAAACTAGACTCATAGGCCTTCGATTTAATAGGTAATAGGCCTTATAACTCTTTATATATTGTGAGAAAACATCCAATACATTTGACCCAAATTTCAGAGAAATCTTTAAGAAGGAACTTACGATAACTTTGGCCAACTTTTATTTTGTCACTTACATAACTTCAAAACATGAGATACAACCCTTGAACACTTAAAATATGACATACCACATCATTCTTAATTTATTACCCACCCTCCTTGTCATTCCATGAAGATACGAGTTAATTTAGACGTTTTAAAAAGTCAGGGTGTTACATAGGATTTCTTAGGGTTTAGGGTTTTTTAGGGTTAGAGTTTAGGGCATAGAAGTTTTTTAGGGTTTTTTGGCTTAGGATTTAACTAGGGTTTTTTTTTTTTGGGGTTTTAAGGTTTAGGCTTTTTTTACGATTAGTGTTTTTAAAGGGTTTTAGGGTTTTTAGGCTCTAGGGATTCTTATGGCTTAGGGTTTCTTAGGATTTAGGACATAGGGTTTTAAGTTCAAGCTTTTTTTAGTTTTTAGGATTTTTAAGGGTTTTTTAGGTTTAGGCTTTTTAAAAGATTTTTATAGTTTATAGGATTTAGGTTTTCATAGGGTTTAGGATTTCTCAGGGTATAGGGTTTGGCATTTAGGGTTTCTCAAGGTTTAGGGTTTTAGGTTTTTTGTTTAAGGGTTTTTAGGGTTTAGGGTTTAGGGCTTAAGTTTTTCTAGCTTTTTTCAAATTTAGAGTTTTTAGGATTTTTCTGTTTAGGGTTTTAAAGGTTTTTTGGAATTTTATATTTATTTAGGGGTTCTTAGGGCTCAGTGTTACATAGGGTTTAGGGCTTAAGGTTTTAGATTTTGGGTTTTTTAGGGTTTTTTATGGGATTTTAGGTTTTTGGTTTCATTAGCCTTGTGGGTTTCTTAGGGTTTAGGTTTTACTAAGGTTTAGGCTTATTAGGGCTTATGGTATAGGGTTTTAGGGTTTCTTAGGGTTTAGGATTTAGAGTTTAGGGTTTATGACCTAAGGTTTAGGGTTTAGGGCTTAGGATTTTTTAAGGGCTTTTAGGCTTAGTGTTTTTAAGGGTTTTTTAGTTTCTTAGCGTATGTTCGGGTTCAGGGTTTAAGGATTTCTTGAATTTTTTAGGGTATATGGTTTTTTTAGGGGTTTTTAGGTTAATGTTTTTAAACTTTTTTAGGGTTTTTAGGGTTTAGGCCTATGATTTAGGGTTTTGGTTTAGACCCTAAGGTATAGGGTTTATGGTTTAGGCTTTCTTAGGATTTAGGATTTATCATATAGGGCTTAGGATTTTTAGAGTTTAGGTTTTTTGTAGTGTTTTTTAGGTTTAGGGTTTTTAAAGATTGTTTATGGGTTTTAGGATTTTTTAGGGTTTTGGGTTTCTCACGGTTTAGGCATTCTTAGGTTTTTAGGTTTCTTATGATTTTGGTCATAGGGTTGTAAGTTTAGGGTTTGTTTAGGGTTTAGGGTTATAAAGGTTTTTTAGGGTATAAAAGGTTTAGGGTTTTTAAAGTTTTTTTTGGGTTTTCTAGGGTTTAGAGTTTTCTACGATTTAGGGTTTCTTATTGTTTCATAAGGCTTGGGTTTAGGATTTAGCCCTATGGTTTAGGTTTTAGTGTATGTTAGGAGTTAGGATTTATGGTTTGTTGGGGTTTAGGGTTGATGATTTTTTAGGGTTTAGGGTTTCTTAGGTTTTTTTTGGACTTAGGTTTTAGGGTTTAGTCGGTAAGATTTAGAATTTAGTATTTAGGTTTTCTTCTGGTTTAGGGTTTACAGATTCTTAGATTTTTATAAAATGTTTTTAAGTGTTTTTTAGGGTTTCGGGATTCTTAAGATCTTTATAGGGTTTTTTTACGGTTTAGGGTTTAGGGTTTACGGGGTTTTTAGGGATATTTAGGGTTTAGGTATTAGGGCTTTGAATTTTTAGCATTTTTTAGGTTTAGGGATTTTTTTAGGGTTTTTTAAAAAGATTTTGTATGGTTTTTTAGGTTAAGGGTTTCTAAGTGTTTAGGGATTAGGGTTTCTTAAGGTTTAGGGCTGAGGGTTTTTTTGGGTTTATAGTTAATTAGAGGTTAAGGATGAGGGTTTTTTAGGGTTTAGTGTTGAGGGATTTAGGTTTAGGGTTTTTAATGGTTTAGGGTTTAGGGTTTATGGTGTCAAGTTTCTTAGTGTGTAGAGTTTAGGGCTTTTTAGGGTTTGGGGTTTAGGGCTTAGTGTTTTTTAAGGGTTTTTAGGTTTATAGTTTTTAAGGGTTTTTAGTGTATGTTAGGGTTTAGGGTTTAAGGTTTAGGTCTAAGGGTTTTAGGTTTAGGGATTTTCTTGAGTTTTTTAGGGTTTAGGGGCTTATGATTTTTTAAGGGTTTTTAGGTTTAGCGTTTTAAACTATATTTTAGGGGTTTTTATTGGTTTTTTAGGTTTAGGGTTTAGGCCTACGATTTCAGGTTTAGGATTAGGCCCTAAGGTATACGGTTTAAGGTTTAGGGTTTCTTAAGGTTTAAAATTTATCATTTATGGTTTAGGTCTTTAGGTTTAGGGTTTTTTTAGTGTTTAGGTTTTTTTTTAAACATTTTTTAGGTTTAGGGTTTTTTAAGATTAGGTTTTTAAAGATATTTATGGGTTTTTAGGTATTAATAGGGTTTTGAGTTTTTTACGGTTTAGGCATTCTTAAGGTTTCAGGTTTCTTAGGATTTAGGTCAAAGGGTTTTAAGTTTAGGGTTTTCTAGGGTTTAGGGTTTTAAAGGTTTTTTAGGGTATTTTGGGTTTAGGGTTTTTTAAGTTTTTTTGGGTTTAGGTTTTCTTAGGGTTTAGGGTTTCTTACGATTGAGGGTTTCTTATAGTTTCATAAGGCTTGGGGTTTAGGGTTTATCCCTAAGGTTTAGGGTTTAATGATTTTTAGGGTTTATGGTTTAGGGTTTGTTAGGGTTTAGGGTTTCTTAGGGTTTTTTTGGGTTTAGGTTAGGGTTTAGTCCTTGAGATTATAAATTTAGGATTTAGAGTTTCTTATTAGGATTTAGGGATTCTAATGTTTTTTTCAAAAATGTTTTTGAGGTTTTTTTAGGGTTTAGGGTTTAGGAATTCTTAAGGTTTTATATGATTTTGGGTGTAGGGTTTAGAGTTTATGGTGGTTTTTAGGGGTATTTATGATTTAGGGTTAGGGATTAGAGTTTTTAGATTTTTTTAGATTTAGGGATTTTCATAGGGTTTTTAAAACCATTTTTTATGGTTTTTTTAGGTTAAGGGTTTCTAAGTGTTTAGGGATTAGGGTTTCTTAGGGTTTAGGGCTGAGGGTTTTTAGAGTTTATAGTTTCTTAGAGTTTAGGGCTGAGATTTTTTTAGGGTTTAGGATTTCATAGGGTGTAGTGTTTAAGGCTTTAGGTTTAGGGTTTTTAAGGGTTTATAATGTAGGGTTCTTAGGGTTTAGAGCTTAGGGTTTTTTAGATTTAGGGTTTTAAAGGTTTTGTAGGATTATTTAGGGTTTAGGGATTAGATTTTTTTTTATCATTTTTTAGGGTTTAGGGCTTACATTTTCATACAGTTTTTTAAACATAGGTTTTTTAGGGTTGAGGGTTTCTTAGGGTTTAGGGTTTCATAGGGTTTAGGCTTTCCTAGGGTAACCTTAGGGTTTAGGGTTTAGCATTTAAGGTTTAGGTTTTAGGGTTTAGCGTTTAAGGTTCTTAGGGGTTTCTTTTTGGTCTTTTAGTGCCCCTATGGCTTAGGATTTAGTGTTTTTCTTGGGTTTGTTAGGTTTGGGGCTTTTTAAGTTTAGAGTTATTAAAGACTTTTTGGTGTTTCTTAGGGTTTAGTGTTCCTTAGTGTTTTTTTGGGTTTAGAGTTTGGTGTTTCTTAGGGTTTGGGTTTAGGGCTTATGGTTGTTTACATTGTAGGGTTTCTAAGGGTATAGATTTTAGGGCTTAGGTTTTAGCGTTTAGAGTTTAGGGTTTCACTACAAGAAAAACGGCTAATAGGGACCAGAAAAATTGTCCCTAAAAGTCCCATTCTAGTCCCTAAATACCAAAAGGGACAGGGAAAACCCATCCCTACTGGCTTCGTCACTAAATACCTATAGGGATGGGATTTCGTACTGGTCCTTGAAATGCTTTTACGACTAGTATAATTCTAGTCCCTAAAACCTTTTAGTGACCACATTTCTAGTCCTTAAACATTAATTTCAAGAATAGCTGAACTAGTCTTTAATACCTTTTGGGTCCAAATATCTGGTCCTTAAAGAGTTTTAAGGACTGAAGCAATACTAATCCTTAAATGTGACTTTACATTCTTGCGACAAATAATTTATTTATAATATGATATTAAAGACGATAATACATGCTTATTTTCAAAGATATTATAAAATTTTAAATAGAGATAATCAAATGCATATAAATAAAATTATCGATCGTATTATTTAAAACAATAGATTACCATGGCATGTGAAGGATGAATTACAAAAATATAGTCACAATACTATATTTACACAACTCATTAGCAAAAAAAGCTAACATCTCTAAATATATAATGAAATGTTTAGCCAAACTATCCAAGCGAAGGATGACTGATTTGACAAAACTTGTTTAATGTTTTCAAACTTGCATCTCGACTTGTAAGCAAAAATATCCAAATCCTGTGGAACATGCAAAATAAAATTTGCTTAGAAAAAAGAATAATTACACAGCCAAATCACACAATATACTTAAGTGTAGGCAAGAAATAAGATATTGCAATCTGGATTTTTTGTTCTAGTTACTCTGCAACTTCTATTAATACAACATATTTCCATAACAAAAGAAGAAAATTTGATAAAGTTACTGCTAATACTCAATCATACATAAGATTTCAAGCAACATAAAGATATGTAATGACAAGGAAAAGGAACAAGAATTCAATATCTGTTTTGATCTAAAAACCAAATAGAGGCAGAAAAGAAAATTGGGCAAAAATAAAAAATCAGAGAAGTTGAGCAGCTATGCTGAAAATTAAAAACAAAAGGCAGAAAAGGTTTTGCCCAGCTGTGTAGAAAGTGTGTAAAGCTATAGGAAGAAGAAGTTATGTAGAAAATTTAAAAAAAGAAAAACAGAGGATGAAGAGTTGTTCAACAATAGTTAATACCAAAAATGGAGGAAGAAGTTGTGCAACTGTGGTAATGTCGGAAACAAAGGAAGAAGTTGTGCAACTGTGGAAAATTTAGAAATTAAAGTATTAAGTTAAAAATATTGCGTCTTTTTAAAAATATGATGCATCACTATTTGACCCCATAGTTAAATCACAATTTAGCTATCTAAATCAGTATACCGAAACCTATTCTTAAGGTATAGATTAGTAGATGAAACCATAAGCCCTTGAATTAGGAGTTGAATTCCATGGGTAGCTCTAATACCCTTGAATTAGGAGTTGAGTTCCATTGGTAGCTCTAACACCCTTGAATTAGAGTCGAGGTGCTAATATTTACATGATTGCAATGGAAGCTTCTATGTATTCTTTTTGGCATGAATGAAATAATAGAGTCTTTCAGTAGAAAAGAAGATCTGAAGATGCTATTGTTAGGGCTGTTATAAATGAAATTTATTATCGAGCAAACATGGTTCCTAAGTTATCCATTCATATTACTAGGCTTAAAACATACCCTATTTGAACCATTGCTAATTTAGAACTAAGTGTTGGTGTTCTATAAATACATGAAATGAACCATCCTCTATATCTTTTTGCATTGCTAAACGCCGCTCCTTACATTCCCCGATAACTTATATGTGAAGCAAGGGGTCCTCTCTTTAGAAGGGTGAAGTTGAGCAACTACTAGATTTACTTTAAGAAAAAAATGACTATATACAAATCAACAAAGTAAATTTAAAAATCAGGTATACTGTTACTAACTTGATTAGCAGCAAACAACAATGTTTATTCCGTTGAAATAGGTGATGTCGTAGGTGAGAGATATTATTGTTGAGTAGCAAAAAATTCTTTCATTTTCATTATTTCTTTCAGCTCATCTTCTAAGGTAGACAAGCAATCATTCAAGTATTAGTTTTCCTCATTCAAGAATTTGTTTTTCTCTTGATTTGAATGTACCACAGAGATTGATTTAGTCGAGGAAGAAGTGCCTTTAGGAATTGTTTTTTTTGTATAATACATTTTCATGAATAATCTCTTGAAAATGCTTGCTACCAATATGATGAAGAATCTTCAACTTAGCTTGGTTTATAGCATTCATGTTTCTTCTCTTCTGTATTTTTGAAACAATAAGCTCAACATGACTTCCTTAGAATGCAAAAATGAAGTGTATAGCTGACCATGCAAACAACAAAGGTAATGAAGTGTACAGCTGACCATGCCAACAACTAATGTATTACAGATGAGATATTTGTAGTTCTGAATATGAACGAGTCTTATCTTTTGAATTCGAACGACACTTATCTTTTTCCATTGACAGTGTGTGAATTTTTTTAGATTCAATTAGTTGTTGTACGAATTATGACACTGAGGACAAGCTAAAGATCTAAAGGATGAGCTACAAAAAAAGTCCCCCCCCCCCCACTATTTTTAAAAGAAAAGTACAAGATTAGCAAATAAATGCAACTGAAAGTGCTCCTAGATTTTGTGATTCGTGGTCATTCCTGGGCCCTAACTAACCATCTTTGTCATACTCTTAATCAAATCAAGGCAATCTATGATTATAACAGGGCGAATTAAAGAAGAACTAATTCATGATTTTAGCTAGAATATTGAATTACAAGAAGAAAAAAAAGTAAAGTAAAGAACTCTGTTAACAGTTTGCATGAACGTAAATAACTTTGTCAACAACATTTTGTATAAAAGTAAAGAACTTTAGTTTGACAAAAATTTAGGAACGTTAAGACTTGCACCATAAATTTTGTCATTCTATTTCACACAGAGCTATGCCAAATAATTTTAAACACAACATCTAAAATAGTAGATTGCGACTAAAAAGGAAACTAGTTGATAGTTTGTGTGAGATCATGAATTTCCCTGAGTTCTTAACATGTATGAAGATTCAAATTTGGCCCCTCCTATTTAAATTTTCCATAAGATGTTGAATATAGAAAAGTGTATACAGAGGTTCATTCTAGCCAACCCCTAGATAATACCAAGTATTTACACCCAAGAAAAATTCAAACAATATACTTTATTACATAATATAATCTAAAATAGTAGCTTGCTACTAAAAAGATCACTGATTTTACTCACAAGTTGGCAATCAGAACTCTAACTCATTAATTCTACAAGCTTAGTCTCTTTTCCTGAAAAAAATAAATTTTGATATTATCCTCTGTAGATAACAATAGGACCGACTGATAAGGGTCTCAAGCTTTATGATCCAACTAATCTTAACACGGAACCTCAAGTCATCAATATGTTATATAGATTGTGATGCCAGGATTCTTAGATATCGAGATTACCCTATTGAAGAGTTGGATGAGGGAACTTTCTTCTTGGTAGTAGCATATTTTTTGTATAAGTGTTTCTCATTATAATGTTATATATATTTAAACTTCTAACGTGCTGGCAGATTCATCTTTATGGTGTCTGGATTGATTTCTATGGGGAGTAAACAATCTCTTGAAATCTGTCCTAGAAGTAGCTTAACTATTTATCAAAATGAATGATCAAAGCCAAAAATTCTAATAATGCTGAAGGTTTTATTTTTAATAAGATGACAAATAAAGACAACATATGTTCCCTCAAACCTATAGGCAGTATTAGTTGAATAAAATTAAGACTAGACGCGCACATTAACAAATGGATATACCTTAAGGAATAAGCATGAACTGGATCATCTTGAGAGGTTGTTGTTGTTACAGAAAGAAAAATGTATAGGTTCGAAATTCTATTGTAAACATTGGAAGAAGCTGCAATGCTGTAAAACTTTTTTGTTGGTCTATAAACAGAGAAATTACAACGCAATTCTGATGCACCTTCTTAGTTTGGGGAGTTTTCCCACTAGTTGTCTTGTGTGGTCTATTTAAGAAATTTATCTTTGGTCTAAATTAACTACAAAAGCTAACTCACAAGGAGAGGATTACCCAAGAACATTTAAAGAGACCTCTAGAGAAACAAATGCTCCCTACCAAACTCCAAAACAAAAGAAACGAATGAATGAATGGAAAATATGTTGCTCCATACACCGAACTTCTCTGCTGGTATATCCTTTCTTTTGTGCTTATTGATTTTTTGTTTATTAAAACTTTAGTGTATGGTAATTTACCATCTGAGAACTAGCTGGTAGACTGTGGTTTATAGTTTTACAGCATTTAACAGTTCCACAAAGACTCTTGATGAACTTATACTTTGTGTTTCTAAGAAAATTTTAGTTAGTTTTTATTCAGATTTAGCACTCGCAAATGGTTCCCGTGATTTAGAAAAGAGGAAAAGTTGGCATATATATGTAAAGTAAAAGAGCTACTGACAAAGAAAAGTATTCTCTACCACTTACAATACCTTTATTCACTGTATTGGTACTTCAGTCCCAAAATCAGTCCTAAAATCTCAACATTGAAGATATAAACAAATATGCTATACAAGAAATAATTATTTTTTTTTAAAATCATTATGCACTAAGTATACAACATGATTATCAAACTATACTGTGATTCTTTAGATACCTAATACACTAGAAACTTGAATATACTTCAAAGTTTAAAATAAAGAAAAATGTTCAGATTGTGCAAAAGAAGAAGATTAACTCAAACAAAAGAAACAACAATCTCTAAAGAAAAAATATTTGGCAGAAGAAAGGCATACCTGAGAATCGAGTAGATAGAAGAGAATGATTAGGGCAGAACCTTGATGACATATAATCGATGTTTCCTCTGTTTTGAGAAAGCATTAATCAAAATGTTGAGAGTTCTTATAGTTGGTGTGCAGATCGATACTAGAAGCTAGGGCAGAGAAAGTATCTTTTGTTTGCGACCCAGATAAAAAGATTGGGAGTTCTAGGAATTGCTTTGCAGATCGATACTAGCAGGTAGGGCAATATGAGTTTAGTTTGGGACGATGGGTCGAGAAAGCAAGACTTTTTGTGTTTTTTTAGAATTTATTACTTTAGTATAATTTGGTGCCTAAGATTTTGTCAAAACAACACTTTTTATTTTTCCAATATTTTAATATTAGATTTTGCCACACTTTCTCCCGTTTAAGACCCACAAATTTTAATTTAGGACCAGTTATTAATTTATTTAGGGACAATATTTAGTACCTTCTCAATAAATTATGGAATTAAGGACTAGAATAAAATCTCGTCCCAATACATGTACTTTTGGAGACGAGATTATTAACTAATCCTTAAATGTTGGTCTTAAATAAGGCTTTTTCTTGTAGTGTTTCTTAGGTTTAGGGGTATTAATTTTTTTTTAGGATTTTTAGAGTTTAGGGTTTTCTTAGGGTTTAGGGGATTCGTATGGTTTAGGGTTTAGGGTTTCATAGGGTTTAGGTTTTTTTTTTTTTTTATGTTTTTAGGGTAAATTAGGGTGTAGAGCTTAGTGTTTTTTACGTTTTTTTGGATTCTAGGTTTTTAAAGGATTTGAGGGGTTTTAACGGTTTTTTTTTAATTAAAAAGTTTTTAGGTTTTGAGTTTTTAAAGGTTTTTAGGGTTTCATAGGGTTTATGGTTTAGGGTGTTAGGGTTTCTTAGGGCTTAGGATTTTGGATTTCATAGGGTTTAGGTTTTAGGGTATTAGGGTTTCTTAGAGCTTAGGGTTTTGGATTTCATAGGGTTTAGGTTTTAGGGTATTAGGGTTTCTTAGAGCTTAGGGTTTATAAGGATTTAAGGTTTAGAGTTTCTTAGGGTTTAGGGTTTAGTGTTTCTTAGGGTTTGTTAGCATATATTAGGCTTTCGGGTTTAGGGCTTAGGGATTTAGGTTTAAGGATTTTTTGAGTGTTTTAGGGTTTAGGGTTAGGGCTTATCATTTTTAAGGGTTTTTTAGGTTTAAGGTTTTAAAAGGTTTTAGCGGTTTTAAGTTTTATTATTTTTGAAGTTTTTTAAAGGCTTTTATAGGTATAGGGGTTTAATGGTTTTTTTGGCGCGTTTATGGATTTATAGGATTTTGGGTTTCTTAGTGTTTAGAGTAAATGGTTTTTTACGGTTTAGGGTTTTATGTTTAATGTTTTTAGCATTTTTAGGGCTTAGGGCTTAGGGTTTTTTTAAGGTTTTTTTTAAGTATAGGGTTATTTAAGTGTTCTTAGGGTTCTTATAGAATTTTTTTAGGTTTAGGTTATTTTTAAGGTTTTGTAGTTTTTAGGGGGTCTTAGGATTTAGGGTTTAAGGTTTATGGTTTTTTATGATTATTTAGTGTTTAGGGTTAAGGTTTATGGTTTCTTATATTTTTTTAGGGTTTTTTAGGGTTTCGTTGGGCTTAGGGTTTTGGCCATAAGGTTAAGGGTTTAGGGTTTCTAGTTTCCTTTATTATTTTAGGGTTTTTAGGGTTTAAGGTTTAGGTTTTTTTTATTGGTTAGGGTTTAGGACTTAGGATTTTTTAGGTTTACAGTTTTTTAGGTTTAGGGGTTTTAAAGTGTTTTTAGGGTTTTTTTTTAATTGTTTTTTAGGATTTTTAGGGTTTAGGGTTTCTAAGAGTTTAGGGTTTTTTTAATTAGGGCTTAGGGTTTTTAGGGTGTAGGGTTTAGGGTTTAGAGTTTCAGATTTTATATTTAGGGTTTAGGGTTTCTTGTGGTTTAGGGCTAAGGGTTTTAGGTTTAGGGTTTTTAGGGTTTAGGGCATTTGGCTTTTTAGGTTTATGGTGTTTTAAAGTTTCTTTAGGATTTTTAGAGTTTCATATACTTAGGGTATAGGGTTTCATAGGGTTACATAGGGTTACTTAGGGTATAGGTTATTTTTAAATATATTAGGGTAAATTAGGTTTTAGGGCTTAGTGTTTTTTACGTTAAGGATTTTTAAAGGTTTTTAGGAGTTTTAAGGGACTTTTTGGATTTTTAGGTTTTGAGTTTTAAAAGGTTTTTCATGTTTAGGGTTTAGGGTATGAGGGTTTCTTAGGAATTAGGGTATTAGGGTTTCTTAAGGTTTAGGGGTTAAGCTTAAGGGTTTCTTAGGGTTTAAGGTTTAGTATTTCTTAGAGTTTCTTAGGGCTTAAGGTTTAGGGTTTAGGTTTTGTTAGGGTTTAGTGTTTAGTATTTAAGTTTTCTTAGTATTTCTTTTGGGTTTGTTAATGCTTTTTTAGGGTTTAGGGTTTAGGGTTTTTTTTTAATAGTTGAGGGTTTAGGTTTTAGGTTTAGAATTTTTTATGGTTTAGGGTTTAAGTGAATTTCTTAGGGGTTAGGGGTTTAAAGGTTATTTAGGGTTTGGTTTCTTGGTGTTTTTAGGATTTTCATGGTTATTTATGGTTTAGGGGTTCTTAGGGCTCATGATTTCTTAGGGTTTAGGGCTTATGATTTAGATTTTGGGGTTTTAGGGTTTTTGGGTTTCTTAGCATTTAGGGTTTCTGAGGGTTTAGGTTTTCTTAAGATTTAGGGTTTAGGGTTTCTTAGGGCTTGTGGTATAGGGTTTTAGGATTTCATAGGATTTATGATTTTGGGTTTAGGGTTTATGACCTAAGGTTTAGGGTTTAGGATTTTTTTAGTGTTTCAAGGTTTAATGTTTAGGGTTTTTGGCTTAGGGTTTTAGGTGTAGGTATTTCTTAAGTTCTTTAGGGTTAAGGGTTTAAGGCATATTGTCTATTAGGGTATTTTTGGTTATGGAATTTAAACTATTTTTATAGGGTTTTTTTTAGTTTAAGGGTTTAAAACTATTTTTAGAGGTTTTTTTTAGGGTTTCGTAGGGTTTAGGCCTAAGATTTAAGGGTTATGGTTTAGGCCCTAAGGTATAGGGTTTCTTAGGGTTTAGGATTTATTGTTTAGGGTTTAGGTTTTTAGGTTTAGGGTTTCTTTATTGTTTAAGGTTTTTTTAGTGTTTTTTTAAATTTTGGGGTTTTACGATTAGGGTTTTTAAAGTTTTTTTAGGGTTTTGGGTTTCTTAGGATTTAGATTATAGGGTTTTAAGTTTAGGGATTCTTTAGGGTTTAGGGTGATAAAGGGTTTATAGGGTATTTTAAGTTTAGTGGTTTTAAAGTTTTTTTTGGGTTTTTCAAGGTTTAGGTTTTCTTAGATTTTAGGGTTTCTTAGGGTATAAGGTTTCTTAGTATTTCATAAGTCTTTGGGTTTAGGGTTTAGCACTAAGCCTTAGGGTTTCTTAGGGTGTAGGGTTTATCATTTAGGGTTTCCTAGGGTTTAGGTTTAGGTTTTTTGTTTAGGGGGTTTTAGGGTTTAGGATTTAGGGTTAAGTTTTTCTAGGGTTTTTTAGGTTCAGGGTTTTAAAAGGTTCTTTAGTTTTTTTGTATGGTTTAGGGGTTCTTAAGGCTTATGGATTCTTAGGGTATAGGGCTTAGGGTTTTAGATTTAGAGTATTTTTAGGGGTAGGGTTTTAACAAGCTTTCTTTGGATTTATTAGGTTAGTGTTTTAAAGGTATTTTTAGGGATTAGGTTTTCTTAGAGTTTAGGGTTTATTCAGGTTTAGGGTTTCTTCATGTTTCATGAGGCTTGGGTTTTAGGGTTTAGCCCTAAGGTTTAGGGTTAAGTATGTCTTAGGGTTTAGGGTTTATGATTTCTTAGGGTTGTTAGGGCTTAGGGCTTAAGATTTAGAATTTAGGGTTTAGGGTTTCTTATAGTTTAGGGATTCTTAGATTTTTTAAAATGTTTTAATGGTTTTTTAGGGTTTAGGGTTTAGGGATTCTTAGGGTTTTTATAGTGTTTTTTAGGGTTTAGGGTTTAGAGTTAAGGGGTTTTTAGGGATATTTAGGGTTTATGGTTTAGGACTTAGAGTTTTTTAGGTTTAGAGATTTTTTTAGGGTTTTATAAAAGATATTTCTATGGTCTTTTAGGGTTAAGGGTTTCTAAGTATTTAGGGATTAGGGTTTCTTAGGGTTTAGGGTGAGTGTTTTTTAGGATTTGGGGTTTCTTAGAGTCAAGGGATGAGCTTTTTTTAGGGTTTCTTATGCTTTAGTGTTTAGGGATTGTAAGGTTTTGGGTTTAGGGTTTATGGTTAAAGGTTTTGGGTTTAAGGCTTAGGGTTTCTTAGGATTTAGGGCTTAGGTTCTTTTTATCTGTTTTTAGGGTTTAGGGCTTAGGTTTTTTTTCTTTTTTGGTTTGTAGGCTTAGGTTTTTTTTAGGGTTTATTAGGGTTTAGGGTTTTCTAGGGATTAGGCTTTCTTAGGGTTTAGGACTTAGAACCTAAGGTTTAGGTTTTATGGTTTAGGGTTTCTTAGGTTTTAGGGTTTCTTAGGTTTTAGGGTTTTGCGTTTTAAAGATCCAAACTGTCGTTAATTAGGAGAAACAAAAATTTGGGGAATTCTGGGCCACTGTCCCGCCACAATGGGCCAGATGCCATTAGGGCGGCGACTCTAGGGCAGGGTAAGCTGGTGCCAAGGTGAGATAGGCTAGGTAGCACATAAATTACGAGAAATTCTATTTTCTTCATCTTCCTAAAATACCTAAATAAGTCGTATGACACCCTAGAAACCTCGGAAAAGCTTCTCTAATATTGGGAAGGAAGGAGAAGAAGATTTCTAGCATGAGCATGGTGATATCTTGTGGATTCTTGGCCAATTCACCATCGCGAAGCCCGAAAAATCAGAATCAAAGTCAAAAACTCTGTGCAACTACTTGGCACCCAGGTAGGCTAGGTTTTATGAATTGGGTAGTTTAAATCTGTGCTCACTGTGTAATAATATGTGTAAATCGATAGTAGGGTTTATGTCTAGACCTTCATGCACATAATGATTTATGATTTACACCCTAAAAAGAAGCCTTAGACAAAGAATTAGGGCTGAGGAGGTCGAATTAAGGTTTGCATGAGGTGTGTTGATGAATAATCCATAGGTGATGGTTGTGAATCTATGATTATGTGATGTATGTTGTTCTTGCTTCAGTATGATACTTGTATGTATATGAATGATGCAATATTGATCACATTTGTTGTATATGAGATAGATGAATTGTGATTGCCATGAAATCATGACTTAAATGTATGATCTTGAGGATATACTTGTAATTGTGATTGTGGTGTGTCAAATGGATCGGTTGCCACGTTCCAACATAACTAACTTGGATCGGTTGCCACGTTCCAGCATAACTAACTTGGATCGGTTTCCACGTTCCGGCAGAACTATGGGATCGATTGCCACACGGTATACTTATTATATCGGGTACCATATTCTCGTATGCTAACTATTTGGGTTTGGATTCCATGAGAGGACCAATGACGTTACTTAATTATCCATCTTGGGAAATGTGTAGTTGTTCGCTGTTCGTAAATGTTGATAATATTGTATATGTTGATCTGTATGCATGTGATTATAATGTTGTTTGACTTATATACACTGCACTTAGTGGATATAGGTTATGATGATTTATATTTGATTATTCTTTGTGTTAAGCGAGCTTGTTAGATATAGTGGAAGGGTAAAGTGTTCAAGCTTCGAGTAATGGATAGCAAGGGTTGTTCGGGTGTCGTAATGGCGAGAAGCAGAAGTAGGGGATGTGAAGTAAGTGCTTAGGTGGATTTCACTTGGAGTAAGGTACTTGTGTTTAGTGGTTAGAAAGTGTGACATAATGTACTATGTTACCATGGTTGGGTAATGTGAACAGAAAGTAAGGGTATGATGTGAATGGGTTAATTGGGATGTTTGTAGTTGTATTGGGGACTTCTCTATATGTTAGAATGGTTACGCCATGATCAAGTACCTCGTAAGTAGGTTGATTAAGAAGATGGTTAGAAGTCATAGTACCAGGGTAATTCGGAAGTAATTCAAGAGAGGGTAAAGGTGGAGAAATGAGTGGTTTATTTCATGATCTTACTAGTTGGTTTCTTATGTTATGTGGTGGGTGTCGGGTTGACCGATGATGCCTATCAGTACGTGTGTTTGTACTGATACTACTCTTGCTAATGTCTTTGGACATAGTCTGGATGCAGGTTTGATGACATTTCATTAGGTGAAGACGAAGAATTCTCCAGCAGCTTCTACTTTTCCCTTCTGCATGGTGGGAGCTGTGTCCGTGTTATTTTGTCCAGTTTATACTCTTAGTAGCTCTTGTACCTATTTAGAATAGATCCATGGGGGTTGTTAAATTACGTTACAAGTTTAACTAAAAATGTGTCTAAAGATATTATTAGTATCATTATATTATTACATTTATCTCTGTTTTCTTAATTTTCCGCATGTTTTAACCATTGGGATATGAGGGTTCTCCTACTGAGGTGGTAGTATGTAGGTGCTCGCACGGCCCAGTGGGTTGGGTCGTGACATAAGGATTCTTGAAGTTTTTTTTTGTCTTTTAGGTGTAGGGTTTAGGGTATAGTGTTTTAGGTATAAGGTCTTTTTAGGGTTTAGGGTTTAGGGTGTTTTTTTTTTTTTTTTGTCAAATTAAGGGTTTTTAGGTTTAGAGTTTTTAAAGATTTTTTTTTTTGTTTTTTAGGGTTTAGGGTTTCTTAGTTTTTTTTTAGGTTCAGTGTTAGGGTTTATTAGGGTTTGGGTTTAGGGCTTATGGTTTTTAAGGGTTTATGGTATAAGGTTTCTTAAGGTTTAGGTTTTCGGGTTTAGAGTTTAGGGCTTAGGGTGTCTTAAGTTTATTGGTTTTAATGTTTTTTAGGGTTTAGGTTTTGTTAGTGTTTTATTTGATTTAGGTTTTCTTAAGGTTTAGGTTTTAGGGTTCATGGTTAGTTTTTTTTTTTTTTATGATTTTTAAGGTAAATTAGGGTGTAGGTCCTAGTGTTTTTCAGGTTTTTTAGGTTTAAGGTTTTTAAAGGTTTTTAGGGGTTTTAAAGGGTGTTTTTTTTTTTTTTTAGATTTTTGGGGTTTAGAGTTTTGAAAGGCTTTTAGGTTTTCATAGGGTTTATGGTTTAGGGTATTAGTGTTTTTAGAAATAGGGTTTCATAGGGTTTAGGATTAAGGATTTCTTAAGGTTTAGGTTTTAGGGTAATAGGGTTTCTTATAACTTAGGATTTATAAGTGTTTAAGGTTTAGAGTTTATTAGGGTTTACTGTTTAGTGTTTCTTAGGGTTTCTTAACGTATGCTAGCATTTAGGGTTTAGGGCTTAGGTTTTTAGGTTTAAGGATTTTTTTTAATTTTTTTAGGGTTTAGGGATTTTCATTTGTTTAGGGTTTCTTAGGTTTAGGTTTTTTCTTTTTGGGGTTTTTAGGGTTTCTTAAAGTTTAGGGTTTAGGCCTAAGATTTAGGGTTTATGGTTTAGCCCTAAGGTATAAAGGTTTCTTAGGGTTTAGGATTTTTTTTTAGTATTTTTAGGTTTATGGTTTTTTATGATTAGGGATTTTAATGGTTTTCTAGGGTTTCTAAGTTTAGAGTCATTTGTAGGGTTTAGGGTTTAAAGGGTTTCTTAGTGTTTTTAGGGTATTTGAGGGCTTAGGGTTTTAGATTTTAGGGTTTTTTTAGGGTGTAGGGTTTTAAGGGTTTTTTTTTCTTCATTTTTTTAGGTTTAGGATTGTAAATGTCTTTTTAGGGGTTAAATTTAGGGTTTAGGTATTCTTAGAGTTTAGGGTTTCTTAGGGTTTAGGGTTTCTTAGTGTTTCATAAGGCTTGGGGTTTAGGGTTTTGCCCTAAGATTTAGGGTTTAGTGTTTCTTAGGGTTAAGGGTTTATGGTTTCTTAGGGTTTAGGGTTTCCTTGCGTTTTTAAGGCTTAGTGTTTAAACCTTAGGTTTAGAATTTAAGGTTTACGGTTTCTTATGATTTAGGGTTTAGGGATTCTTAAAATGTTTTAAGGTTTTTTAGGGTTTAGTATTTCTTAGGGGTCTTTTTTAGAATTTTTTAGAGTTTAGGGTTTAGAGTTTAGGGTTTTTACGGAATTTAGGGCGTAGGGCTTAGAGTTTTTAGGGTTTTTTAGGTTTAGGGTTTTTTAGGGTTAAGGGTTTCTAAGTGTCTCGGGATTAGGGTTTCTAGAGTTTAGGGTTGAGGTTTTTTAGGGTTAAGGGTTTCTTAGGGTTTAGTGTTTAAGGCTTTATGTTTAGGGTTTTTTAGGGCTTAGGGTTTAGGGTTACTTATGTTTAGGGTTTAAGGTTTAGGGCTTAGGGTTTCTTAGTGTTTAGGATTTTAGGTTTTCTATTTAAAGGTTTATGGCTTAAATTTTTCTTGGGTATTTTTAGGTTTAGAGTTTTTTAGGGTTTTTTGATCTAGTGTTTTCAAATATTTTTTAGGTTTTTTTATGGTTTTTTTTTTATTGTTTTAGGGGTTCTTTGGGCTTAGGGTTTCTTAGGTTTTATGGCTTAAGGTTTTATATTCAAGGTTTTTTACGATATTTTATGGTTTAGGGTTTAGGGTAGTGGGTTTTTTTTTAGGGTTTCAATAGTTATTTGCAGGGTACTTAGGTTAATGGTAATTTATTTTTTAGGGTTCATGATTTAGGGTTTAGCTGTAAGGATTTCTTAGGGTTTAGGGTTTTAGGTTTAAGTTTTTTGTTTAAGGGTTTTTTAAGGTTTAGGGTGTAGGGTTTAGAGCTTATGTTTTTCTAGGGATTTTTTTAGGTTTAGAGTTTTTTATGTTAGGGTTTTTAAAGGTTTCTTAGGATTCTTATGGTTTTTTATTGTTAGGGTTCAAGGTTTCTTTGTGTTTCTGAAGGCTTGGTGTTTAGTGTTTATCCCTAAGGTTTAGGGTTTAGTGCTTCTTAGGGTTTAAGGATTTAGGGTTTTAGGCTTCTTAGAGTTTTTAGGGCTTAGGGTTTAGGGTTTAGGTCTTAAGATTTAGGATTTAGGGTTTTGGGTTTCGTATGGCTTAAGGTTTAGGGATTATTAAGGGTTTTAAAAATGTTTTAAGGGTTTTTTACGGTTAAGAGTTTCTTAGGTTTTTTTAGGGTTTTAGGATCTCGGGTGTAGGGTTTAGGGTTTTCTTAGGGCTTAGAGTTTTTTAGGTTTAGGATGTTAGGGTTTAGGGTTTATGGCTAAGGTTTTTTTTTGCCTCCTTTAGGGTTTTGGGCTTTATTTTTTTTAGGGTTTTAGGCTTAGGTTTTTTGGGGTTTAGGGTTTCCTAGGTTTAGGATTTAGAACCTAAGGTTTAGGTTTTAGGATTTAGGATTTTTTAGGGTTTAGGGTTTAGCATTTAAGGTTCCTTAGGGTTTTTTTTTGGTCTTTTAGGGTGTAGGGTTTGGGATTTTTTTTGGGTTTAGGGTGTTTTTTCGGAATTGTTAGATTTAGGGGTTTTAAGGGTTTTTTAGGGTTATAGTTTTTAAAGAGTTTTTGGTGTTTTTTAGGGTATGGTCTTTCTTAGTGTTATTTTGGGTTCAGGGTTTGGGTTTCTTAGGGTTTAGGGGTTGGGGTTTCTTAGGGTTTGATGTTTCTTAGTGTTATTTTGGGTTCAGGGTTTAGGGGTTGGGGTCTTAGGGATTGGGTTTAGGGCTTATGGTTTTTTATGGGTTTACTATTTAGGGTTTCTTAGGGTTTAGGTTTTAGGGTTTAGTGTTTCTTAGGTTTAGGATTTTTAAGGGGTTTGTTTTTAGGTTTTTTAGGGTATAGGGTTTTTCTTAATAATTTTTAGGGTAAATTAGGGTGTAAGGCTTAGTCTTTTTTAGGAATTTTAGGTTTAATATTTTTAGGGGTTTTAAAGGGGTTTTTTTTTTTTTTTTTAAGGTTTTAAGGTTTAGAGTGTTTAAAGGTTTTTAAGGTTTCTTAGGGTTTAGGGGTTCTTAGGTATAGGGTTTTTTATTGTTTAGGATTTATGATTTCTTAGGGTTTAGGTTGTAGGGTATTAGGGTTTGTTAGAGCTTAGGATTTTTAAGGGTTTAACTTTAAGAGTTTCTTTGGGTTTAGGGTTTAGGGTCTCTTGGGGTTTCTTAGTGCTTAGGGTGCCCTAAGAAATAGGGTTAAGGATTTAGCGTTTAGCGCTTAAGGTTTCTTAATATTTCTTTTGGGTTTGTTAATGTTTTTTAGGGTTTAGGTTTCTTTATGGTTTCTTAGGTTTAGGGTATTTTAGGATTTTTATGGGTTTTCAGGATTTAGGGTTTCTTAGGGTTTTTTAGAGTTAAGGGTTTAGCATTTCTTAGGGTTTTTTTTTTTTTTAGAGATTTTTAGGTTTAGAATATTTAAAGGGTTTTTATGGTTTTTTAGGTTTCTTAGGGTTTAGGGTTTAGGGTTTGAGGTTTAGGGTTTTCATAGGGTTAGGGTTTAGGGCATAGGGTTTTTGAGGTTTTAATTTTTTTTTATGGTTTTTGGGATTGAGGTTTTCTTAGGGTTTAGGGCTTAGGGGTTTAGGTATAGGGTTTTTATGGGTTTAGGGTTTATTAGAATTTAGGATTTCTTATAGCTTAGTGTTTAAGGGTTTCTTAGGTTTAGGTTTTTTAAGGTGTAGGGTTTCTTAAGGCTAGGGTTTATTAAGGTTTAGTGTTTAAGGTTTCTTAGGGTTTAGGCTTTTAGGGTTTCTTAGGGTTTAGGGTTTCTTAGGGTTTCTTAGAGTTTAGGGTTTAGGATTTAGGGCTTAGGGTTTATACCTTAAGATAAGGGTTTAGGGTTTAGGCCCTAAATTTAGAAATTTTTTTAGGGTTTAGGGTTTTGCATTTAGGCCTCAACATCTAGGGTTTTCTTAGAAATTTTTAAGTTTTGGCTTTTAAAGATTTTTTTAGGGTTTTTTTAGGTTTAGGGTTTCTTAGGGTTTAGGGTTTGTTAGTTTAGGGCTTAGAATTTTAGGTTTAGTGGTTTGAAGGGTTCTTTAGGGTTTAGGGCATATGATTTTTTAGGTTTTTTTAGGTTTAGGATTTTTAAAGGTTTTGTAGGACATTTAGGGTTTAGGTTTTCTTAGTGTTTAGATTTTCTTAGGGCTTAGGCTTTAGGCCCTAAGGTTTAGGGTTTCTTAGGGTTTAGCTCTAGGGTTTTAGGTTTAGTGTTTTTTAGGGTTTAGGTTTCTTGGGGTTTTTAGGGTTTTTTTAGGGATTTTGTGGATTTTTTAGGTTAGGCATTTTTTTTAGGATTTCGTAGGGTTTAGGGTTTAGGGTTTAGGCCTATGATTTAGGGTTTTGGTTTAGGCCGTAAGGTATAAGGTTTCTTAGGGTTTAGGATTTATCATTTAGGGTTTAGGTTTTTTTAGAGTTTAGGTTTATTTTAGTGTTTAGGTTTTTTTAGTGTTTTTTATGTTTTGGGTTGGGGTTTAGGGTTTAGCCCTAAGGTTTAGGTTTTAGTGTTTGTTAGGATTACGGGTTTATGGTTTGTTAGGGTTTAGGTTTCTTAGGGGTTTTTCGGGCTTAGGTTTTAAGGTTTAGTCAGTAAGATTTCAAATTTAGGATTTAGGTTTTCTTATTGTTTAAGGTTTAGGGATTCTAATATTTTTATAAAATGTTTTAAGGGTGTTTAAGGGTTTAGGATTCTTAGGGTCTTTATAGGGTTTTATAGGGTTTAGGGTTTACAGTGTTTTTAGGGATATTTAGGGTTTAGTGTTTCTTAGCGTATATTAGGAAATTAGTGTTTCTTGGTGTAGGGTTTAGGGCTTAGGGTTTTAGGTTTATGGATTTTTGAGTTTGTTAAGGTTTAGGGCTATCATTTTTAAGGGTTTTTTAGGTTTAGGGTTTTAAAAGGTTTTTAGTGGTTTATTGGGTTTCTTAATGTTTAGGGTTTAGGCCTAAGATTTATGGTTTTGGGTTTAGGCCCTAAGGTATAGGGTTTAAGGTTGAGGGTTTCTTAGGGTTTACGATTTATCATTTAGGGTTTCTTAGGGTTTAGGGTTTTAGGTTTTTTTAGTGTTTTTTTGGTTTAGGGCTCTTTACGATTAGGGTTTTAAATGTTTTTTAGGGTTTCTTAGGGTTTTGGGTTTCTAAAGGTTTAGGTTTTCTTATGGTTTCAAAGGATTTAGGGCATAAGGTTTTATGTTTAGCGTTTTTTAGGGTTTGGGATTTTAAAGGGTTTTTAGGGGATTTTAGGGTCTTTTAGGTTTAGGGTTTTTCAAGGCTTTTAGGATTTAGGTTTTCTTAGGTGTTAGGGTTGCTTCGTGTTGCATAAGGTTTGGGGTTTAGGGTTTAGCCCTAAGGTTTAGGGTTAAGGGTTTCTTAGGGTATAAGGTTTAGCATTCAGGGTTTCTTAGGGTTTGGGTTTCTAGTTTTTGGTTTTTTTCAAGGGTTTTTAGTGTTTAGGGCTTAAGTTTTTCTAGTGTTTTTTAGGTTTAGGGTTTTTAAAGGTTTTTAGGATTTTTATGTTGTTTTGTGATTTAGGGGTTCTTAGGGCATATGGTTTTTTATATAGGTTTTAGGATATTTAAGTGTTTTTTTAGGGTTTTTTAGGTTATGGTTTTAAATGTTTTTTAGGGTTTAGGGATTATCTCTAAGGTTTAGGGTTTCTTTTCTTATCAGGTTTAGCGTTTAGGGTTTCTTGGGGTTTGGGGTTTTAGGTTTAGGGTTTGGGTCTTAAGTTTTTCTATGATTTTTTTGGTTTAGAGTTTTTTTAGGTTTAGGGTTCTTAAAGGTATTTTAGGATTGTTTTGGTTTTTTACGGTTTAATGGTTGTTAGGTCTAAGGGTTTTAGATTTAGGTTTTTCTTTTAGGATATAGTGGTTTTAAGGGTTTTTTTAGGGGCGGTTTTAAGGATTTTTTTTTTAGGGTTTTTAGGTTTTTCTTAGAGTTTAGGGTTTCTTAGGGTTTAGCGTATCTTAGTGTTCCGTAAGACTTGGGGTTTAGTATTTTTCCCTAAGGTTTAGGGTTTAGTGTTTCTTAGGGTCTAGGGTTTTTGTTTTCTTAGGGTTTTTAGGGCTTAGGGTTGAGGGTTTAAATCTTAAGATTTAGGATTTAGGGTTTAGTGTTTCTTATGGTTTAGGGCTTAGGGATTCTTAGGATTTTTCAACGTTTTGAAGGGTTTAGGGATTCTTAGGGCTTTTTTAGGGTTTAGGGTTTAGAGTTTAGGTGTTCTTTAGGGATATTTAGGGTTTAGGGCTTAGAGTTTAATACATTTAGGTTTTTTTTGGGTTTCTTAAAAGAGTTTTTTTTTATGTTTTTTAGGGTAAGAGTTTCTAAGTGTTTAGGGATTAGGGTTTCTTAGGATTTCTTAGAGTTTATGGCTGAGGGATGTTTAGGGTTTAGTAGGGTTAAGGATTTAATGTTTAGGGTTTTGGGCTTAGGGTTTATGACCTAAGGTTTAGGGTTTAGTGCTTAGGGTTTTTTAAGGGTTTTTAGGTTTAGAGTTTTTAAGGTTTTTTAGATTCTTAGCGTATGTTGGGGTTTAGGGTTTAGGGCTTAGGGTTTTACGTTTAGGGATTTTCTTGAGTTTTTTAGGGTTTATGGTTTAGTGCTTATGATTTTTTCTAGGGTTTTTTACGTTTACGATTTTTAAAGGTTTTTTAGGGTTTAGGGCTATGATTTAGGGTTTTGGTTTAGGCCCTAAGGTTGGTTTAAGGTTTAGGGTTTCTTAGGGTTAAGGATTTATCATTTAGGGTTTAGGTTTTTTTTAGTGTTTAGGTTTTTTTAGTTTTTTTCGATTAGTGTTTTTTAGGTTTATGGTTTTTTAGGGTTTTGGGTTTCTTACGGTTTAGGCATTCTTAGGGTTTCGGTTTTCTTAGGATTTTGGTCATAGGGTTGTAAGTTTAGGGATTCTTTAGGGTTTAGGGTTTAGTGTTTAGGGCTTTAGGTTTAGGGTTTTTAAGGGTTTAGGGTTTTGAGTTTAGGGTTTAGGGTTATTTTAAGGGTTTTCAGGTTTAGAGTTTTTAGGGTTTCTTAGTGTATGTTAGGGTTTAGGGTTAGGGTTTAGGGCTTAGGGTTTTAGGTTTAGGATTTTCTTGAGCTTTTAAGCGTTTAGTGCTTATAATTTTCTAAGGGGGTTTTAGGTTTAGGATTTTAACCTAATTTTAGGGGTTTTAAAAGGTTTTTTAGGGTTTAGGTTTAGGATTACGATTGAGGTTTATGGTTTAGGACCTAAGCTATAGGGTTTATGATTTATCATTTAGGGTTTAGGTCTTTATATTTAGGGGTTTCTTTAGTGTTTAGGTTTTTTTTTTACTGTTTTTTAGGTTTAGGGTTTTTACGATTAGGGTTTTTAAAGATTTTTATGGGTTTTTTTGGGTTTTGGGTTTTGGATTTCTTACGGTTCAAGTGTTCTTAGGGTTTCAGGTTTCTTAGGATTTAGGTCAAAGGGTTTTAAGTTTAGGGCTTCTTCAGGGTTAAGGGTTTTAAAGGTTTTTTTTAGGGTATTTTAGGTTTAGGGTTTTTAAAGTTTCTTTGGGTTTTTTATTGTTTAGGTTTTCTTCGTGGTTAAGGTTTCTTAAGGGTTAGGGTTTCTTATTGTTTCATAAGGCTTGGGGTTTAGGGTATAGCCCTGAGGTTTAGGGTTTAGTGTTTATTAGGGTTTAGGGTTTATGATTTTTTAGGGTTTAGGGTTTCTTAGGGTTGTTTTGGGCTTAGGTTTTAGGGTTTAGTCCTTAAGATTTAGAACTTAGGATTTAGGGTTTCTTATGGTTTAGGATTTTTTAAAAATATTTTGAAGGGATTTTTAGGGTTTGGGGTTTAGGGATTCTTAGGGTTTTTATAGGATTTTTTAGGGTTTAGGGTTTAGAGTTTACTGAGTTTTTTAGGGATATTTAGGGTTTAAGGTTTAGGGATTAGAGTTTTTAGGTTTTTTTTTTTTTTTTTAAAGTTTTAGGGAATTTTTTAGGGATTTTAAAAAGATTTTTTTATGGTTTTTTAGGGTTAAGGGTTTCTAAGTGTTTAGGGATTCAGGTTTCTTAATGTTTAGGGCTGAGGGTTTTTTAGGGTTGATAGTTTCTTAGAGTTTAGGGCTGAAGGTTTTTTAGCGTTTCTTAGGGTTTAGTGTTTAGGGCTTTAGGTTTAGGGCTTTGGGTTTAGAGTTTCTTAGGGCTTAGAGTTTAGGGTTTTTAAGGGTTTAGGGTTTAGGGTTTTTTAGGCTTATGGTTTTAAAGGTTTTTTTTAGGGTTTAGTGTTTCTTAGGGTTTAGGGCTTAGGTTTTTAATCATTTTTAGGGTTTGGGGCTTAGGTTTTTAGGGTATATTAGACTTAGGTTTTCTTAGGGTTTAAGGTTTCCTAGGGTTTAGGATTTCCTAGGTTTTCTTAGGGTTTAGGCTTTATTGTTTAAGTTTAGATTTTAGGGTTTTGGGTCTTTTAGGGCTCCTATGGTTAATGGTTTATTGTTTTAGGCTTTGAGTCTTTTTAGGGTTTAGGGTTCAGGGTGTTTTTTGGGTTTGTTAGGTTTAGGGTTTTTTAGGTTTAGAGTTTTTAAATATTTTTTTTGTGTTTTTTAAGATTTAGGTTTCTTAGTGTTTTTTGGATCTAGAGTTTGGGGTTTCGTAGGGTTTGGGTTTAGGGCTTACAATTTTTTAAGGGTTTACATTGTAGGGTTTCTAAGGGTTTTTTTAGGTTTAGGGGTATTAAGGTCTTAAGGTTTAGAGTTTTGGGTTTCTTAGGCTTAGGGGTATTAAGGTTTTTTTTTAGGTTTTTTAGGGTTTAGGGGATTCTTATGGTTTAGGGTTTAGGGTTTCATAGGTTTTGGGATTTTTTTTTTTTTTTTTGGGTAAATTAGGGTGTAGGGCTTAGTGTTTTTTTTTTTTTTAGTTTGTTAGAGTTTAGGGCTGAGGGTTTTTAGGGTTTAGGATTTCTTAGGGTTTAGTGTTTACGGATTTAGGTTTAGGGTTTTTAAGGGTTTATGGTGTAGGGTTTCTTAGGGTTTCAAGTTTAGGGTTATTTAGGGTTTAAGGCATAGGGTTTTTTAGGTTTAGGGTTTTAAAGGTTTTTTTAGGATTTTTTGGTTTTTAGGGTTTAGCTCTTAGGTTTTTTGATCATTTTTAGCGTTTAGGGATTATGCTTTTATAGGGTTTTTAGAGTTTAGGATTTCTTAGGATTTAGGATTTCTTAGGGTTTTAGGTTTAGGGTTTTTTAGGGTTTTCTGGCTTAGGGTTTTTTAGGGTTTTTTTAGGGTTTTTGGGTTTTTTAGGTTTAGGGTTTTTTATGATTAGTGTTTTAAAAGGTTTTTAAGATTTCTTTGTGTTTTTTTAGGGTTTAGGGTTTCTTATGGCTTAGGGTTTATTAGGATTTAGGGCATAGGGTTTTAAGCTTAGTCTTTTTTTTAGTTTTTAGGGGTTTTAAGGGTTTTTTAGGTTAAGGCTTTTTAATGGATTTTTAGGGTTTATAGAATTTGGGTTTTCTTAGGGTTTAGGGTTTCTCTGGGTATGCGGTTTGGCATTTAGGTTTCTTAGGGCTTATGGTTTTAGGTTTTTTGTTTAAGGGTTTAGGGTTTAGGGCTTAAGTTTTTCAAGGGTTTTTTTTTTCAGATTTATAGTTTTTAAGGGGTTTTTTTTTTGTTTAGGGGTTTTAAAGGGTTTTTTGGAATTTTTATATTTTTTTTGGGGTTCTCAGGGCTCAGGGTTTTATAGGGATAAGGGCTTAGGATTTTAGATTTCATGTTTTTTATAGGATTTTTAGGTTTTTGGTTTTCTTAGACTTCTGGGTTTCTTAAGGTTTAGGTTTTATACGGTTTCTTTGGGCCTATGGTATAGGGTTTTACGGTTTCTTAGGGTTAAGGATTTAGAGTTTAGGGTTTATGAGCTAAGATTTAGGATTTATGTCTTAGGATTTTGTAAGGGTTTTTAGGCTTGGAGTTTTTAAGGTTTTTGTAGTTTCTTAGCGTATATTAAGGGTTTAGGGTTTTAGGTGTAGGGATTTCTTGAGTTTTTCAGGGTTTATGGTTTTTTTAGGGGTTTTTAGGTTAAGGGTTTTAAGCTTTTTTTAGGGTTTTTAGGGTTTAGGCCTACGATTTACGATTTTGGTTTAGGCCCTAAGGTATAGGGTTTCTTAGGGTTTTGAATTTATCATTTAGGGCATAGTTTTTTTTAGAGTTTAGGTTTATTTAGTTTTTAGGTTTAGGGTTTTTTACTATTAGGGCTTTTAAAGTTTTTTTTTTTTTTAGGGTTTTTTAGGGTTTTGGGTTTCTCATGGTTTAGGCGTTCTTAGGTTTTTGGGTTTCTTAGGATTTAGGTCATAGGGTTGTAAGTTTAGGGTTTCTTCAGGGTTTAGGGTTTTAAAGGATTTTTAGGGTATTTTAGGTTTAGAGCTTTTAAAGTTTTTTTTTTATAGTTTTTTGGGGGTTTAGAGTTTTCTAGGGTTTAGGGTTTCTTATTGTTTCATAAGGCTTGGGGTTAAGGGTTTAGCCCTAAGGCTTAGGGTTTAGTGTATGTTAGGAGTTAGGATTTATGGTGTCTTAGGATTTAAGGTTCATGGTTTGTTAGGGATTAGGGTTTCTTAGGGTTTTTTGGGGCTTAGGATTTAGGGTTTAGTCATTAAGATTTAGAATTTAGTATTTAGGTTTTCTTATGGTTTGGGGTTGACGGATTCATAGATTTTTATAAAATGTTTTTAGGGTTTTTTTAGGGGTTAGTTTTTAGGGTTTATGGGGGTTTTAGGGATATGTACTGTTTAGGGTAAAGCTTTGAGTTTTTATGGTTTTTTAGGTTTAGGGATTTTTTAAAAAGATTTTTTATGGTTGTTTCGGTTAAGGGTTTCTAACTGTTAAGGGATTAGGGTTTCTTAGGGTTTAGGGTATCTTAGGGTTTAGGGTTTTTAAAGGTTTATCCTTAAGGGTTTAGGGTTTTAGGCTTATGGTTTAGAGTTTCTTAGGGTGTAGAGTTTAGGGTTTTTTAGGATTTAGGGCTTGGTGTTTTTTAAGGGCTTTTAGGTTTTGAGTTCTAAGGTTTTTTCGGGTTTCTTAGTGTATTTTAGGGTTTAGGTCTTAGGGTTTTCAGTTTAGGGATTTTCTTGAGTTTTTTAGGGTTTAAGTCTTTTGTATTTTTTAGGGTTTTAAACTATTTTTTGGAGTTTTTAAAGGTTTTTTAGGTTTAGGGTTTAAGCCTATGATTTAGGCTTTAGGTTTAGGCCCTATGGTATACGATTTAAGGATAAGGGTTTCTTAGGGTTTAGATATTATCATTTAGGGTTTCGGTCTTTGAGTTTATGGTTTTTTTAGTGTTTAGGTTTTTTTTTTTTACAATTTTTTTGATTTAGGGTTTTTTACGATAAGATTTTTTAAAGATTTTTATGGGGTTTTTTGTTTTGGGTTTCTTACAGTTTAGGCATTCCTAGGGTTTAGTTCTTAGGATTTAGGTCAAAGGATTTTAAGTTTAGGGTTTAGGTTTTTAAAGGTTATTTAGGGTATTTTGGGATTAGGGTTTTTAAAGATTTTTTGGATTGTTTAGGGTTTAGGTTTTCTTAGCGTTTAGGATTTCTTACGGTTTAAGGTTTCTTATTGTTTCATAAGGGTTGGGGTTTAGAGTTTTGCCTTAAGGTTTAGGGTTTAGTGTTTGTTAGTGTTTAGGGTTTATGGTTTGTTTGAGTTTAGGGTTTCTTAGTGTTTTTTTTGGGCTTAGGTTTTAGGATTTAGTCCTTAAGATTTAGAATTTAGGATGTAGGGTTTCTTATGGTTTAGGATTTAGGGATTCTATTGGTTTTTTTATAAATGTTTTTAAGGGTTTTTTATGGTTTAGGGTTTAGGAATTCTGAGGGTTTTTTTTTATAGGGTTTAGACTTTACGGGGGTTTTTAGGAATATTTATGGTTTAGGGTTTAGGGATTAGAGTTTTAGGTTTTTTTCTGCTTAGGGATTTTTCTTAGGGTTTTAAAATAGATTTTCTTATAGTTTTTTAGGGTTAAGGGTTTCTATGTGTTTAGGTATTAGGGTTTCTTAGGGTTTAGGGCTGAGGGTTTTTTAGGGTTTATAGTTTCTTAGAGTTTAGGGCTGAGGGTTTTTTTAGGGTTTAGGATATCTTAGGTTTTAGTTTTTATAGATTTAGGTTTAGGGTTTTTAAGGGTTATTGATTTTGGGTTTAGAGTTTAGGATTATTTAGGGTTTAGGGCTTAGGGTTTTTTAGGTTTAGGGTTTTAAAGGTTTTTTTTAGGTTTTTTTGGGGTTTAGGGTTTCTTAGGGTTTAGGGCATAGGTTTTTTAATTGTTTTTAGGGTTTAGGGATTATGTTTTTTAGGGTTTTTTAGACTTAGGTATTTTAGAGTTTAGGATTTCTTAGGGTTTAGGGTGTCACGCCCCAAACTCGAGGTGCGCAACTGGCTCCTAACACCAAAACTCAGGGCCGAGCTGACCCTGCTGAACCATTTGCTACTAGCGCATGGCAGTCACACATAATCAAGGAAAAAAATAAGTATATCTCAGCTTAAAACTAAGCCCTTGGCCGGCAAGGCCCCTGTCAACTGATCTATAAAAGAAGTAGCTAGTTCTAGGAGATCACATTAATAAATAGCCAACTAGCACAAAAGTCCTGATTTTGCCGTCGAGGCTACCATGATATCTACACCAAAACTGAAAACATGTATATATCAAGACAATACATCAAACAACTCATAAGCTTCAGCAAAGCAACAACCTAGGCCAGTATGGCAATAACGTAGCTATACACCCCACACACTAGTCTGCAAGCCTCTAAGAGTAGTAACGATTGGCGGGACAGGGCCCCAGCCTACCCATAAAGATATATACAACAAAAGGTAACAAACCTCCCAACTCTGGCAGCTCCAGAGGAAAGGGGCTAGCCAATCGGATAGAAGTCAATTCTGCTTAAGTCTACTGGGTCGTCTGTCGAGACCTACATGCATGAATGCAGTGCCCCCAAGGCAATGGGGCATCAGTACAAAATAATGTACAGAGTAGGAAAGGCTTTAGACTTAGTGAGCAAGTATCATAATATACCAAAAGCAATCACGCAGGGAAATCAAAATTTTAGTTAAGTATGCTAACCCGCTACTAAATCTAAAAATACAAAAATGATCAAACATCAACCTAACCAAGCCCCCATAAGCTCGGCAGGTACAAATAGCATACCACCTACCTATGCCCCCATAAGCCCAGAAGGTGCCAAATCACTCTACATACACCTATCAGTAGCCCCTTGTCTTTGTAAGAAGTCACATAGCCTTTTTTAGCAACGATATAGCCCCATAGGCAGCACATAGCCCACTTGGGAAACATCATAGCTTTATGGGCTCCACATAGCCCTCTTTTGCATCAACATAGCCCTATAGGCAACACATAGCCCTCTTTGGCGTCAAAATAGCCCCGTAGGCAACACATAACACTTTTTGGCATCAATATAGCCCCGTGGGCAACACATATCCCTCTTTGGAAATAACATAGTGCTATTAGACATCATAGCCCCCATAGGCAGTTCATAGCTCAACAACTAACCACAATAGCCCCAAGGGCGACAACAAACAAATGAATAGGCTAAATGCGAGCAATTTAGCTATAAATAATCTATATGAATAATCTCCAAGTCGTTCCTAACTTAGGGTCATTCTTAACAGATTATGAGTCCCTGAAATGAGGGTTTATAACCACTCAATCAGCCAACCACTCACAATTACATCTACAAGATCACCAACATAAACTACCTCTAAGTAAGCATGTCGATGAAGGGAATAACCTTAACTTACCTTTCCAATAAACGCTCGAAAGACCGTAGTTCCTTCATGAAAGTTGTTCCTTGTCTCCTAAGCTTAGTAAACACTATATAAACACAGCTGGTACACACCTATCAATAGTTCATAATTAATCTTAAATCGGTAGATTTGCCATATTGCCCCAACTTGTCGAAACGTCCATCGAAATTCATAAAAACAATCATAAAAGAGTCCCGAGATAATTACCTTAGTTAACCAAGTTTCAAACTTGAAGAAACACCAATAACTACAAATTTATATCCTCAAAAATTAGTTCCAAATGCAGCTAATATAAATGAAAAATGATTGCCACGTCTAGGGATTACATTTCTAGGCACGGGGGAAATGTTTAATGGTAGAAATCGTCAAAAACTAACCTTCAACATGCTAGAACTCCATAGGAACCCTATCTTAAGGTTTGTCTTTGGTTTGGAACTGAAATAAAATGTTTTCATGGCTTAAACCGTTAAATAAGCCGACATACCAAATTTTTGACCCGACCCGGATTTTTCCCCGACAGTCCCTAGTAAAACCCTCATAACTTTTTTCTCTGATGTTAATTTGATATGAGGTTTCGTGCGTTGCAAACTAGACTCATAGGCCTTCGATTTAATAGGTAATAGGCCTTATAACTCTTTATATATTGTGAGAAAACATCCAATACATTTGACCCAAATTTCAGAGAAATCTTTAAGAAGGAACTTACGATAACTTTGGCCAACTTTTATTTTGCCACTTACATAACTTCAAAACATGAGATACAGCCCTTGAACACTTAAAATATGACATACCACATCATTCTTAATTTATTACCCACCCTCCTTGTCATTCAATGAAGATACGAGTTAATTTAGACGTTTTAAAAAGTCAGGGTGTTACATAGGATTTCTTAGGGTTTAGGGTTTTTTAGGGTTAGAGTTTAGGGCATAGAAGTTTTTTAGGGTTTTTTGGCTTAGGATTTAACTAGGGTTTTTTCTTTTTTTGGGGTTTTAAGGTTTAGGGTTTTTTTACGATTAGTGTTTTTAAAGAATTTTAGGGTTTTTAGGCTCTAGGGATTCTTATGGCTTAGGGTTTCTTAGGATTTAGGACATAGGGTTGTAAGTTCAGGCTTTTTTTAGTTTTTAGGATTTTTAAGGGTTTTTTAGGTTTAGGCTTTTTAAAAGATTTTTATAGTTTATAGGATTTAGGTTTTCATAGGGTTTAGGATTTCTCAAGGTATAGGGTTTGGCATTTAGGGTTTCTCAAGGTTTAGGGTTTTAGGTTTTTTGTTTAAGGGTTTTTAGGGTTTAGGGTTTAGGGCTTAAGTTTTTCTAGCTTTTTTCAAATTTAGAGTTTTTAGGATTTTTCTGTTTAGGGTTTTAAACGTTTTTTGGAATTTTATATTTTTTTTAGGGGTTCTTAGGGCTCAGTGTTACATAGGGTTTAGGGCTTAAGGTTTTAGATTTTGGGTTTTTTAGGGTTTTTTATGGGATTTTAGGTTTTTGGTTTTATTAGCCTTGTGGGTTTCTTAGGGTTTAGGTTTTACTAAGGTTTAGGCTTATTAGGGCTTATGGTATAGGGTTTTAGGGTTTCTTAGGGTTTAGGATTTAGAGTTTAGGGTGTATGACCTAAGGTTTAGGGTTTAGGGCTTAGGATTTTTTAAGGGCTTTTAGGCTTAGAGTTTTTAAGGGTCTTTTAGTTTCTTAGCGTATGTTCGGGTTCAGGGTTTAGGGATTTCTTGAATTTTTTAGGGTATATGGTTTTTTTAGGGGTTTTTAGTTTAATGTTTTTAAACTTTTTTAGGGTTTTTAGGGTTTAGGCCTATGATTTAGGGTTTTGGTTTAGACCCTAAGGTATAAGGTTTATGGTTTAGGCTTTCTTAGGGTTTAGGATTTATCATATAGGGCTTAGGATTTTTAGAGTTTAGGTTTTTTGTAGTGTTTTTTAGGTTTAGGGTTTTTAAAGATTTTTTATGGGTTTTAGGATTTTTTAGTGTTTTGGGTTTCTCACGGTTTAGGCATTCTTAGGTTTTTAGGTTTCTTATGATTTAGGTCATAGGGTTGTAAGTTTAGGGTTTGTTTAGGGTTTAGGGTTATAGAGGTTTTTTTAGGGTATAAAAGGTTTAGGGTTTTTAAAGTTTTTTTGGGTTTTCTAGGGTTTAGAGTTTTCTACGATTTAGGGTTTCTTATTGTTTCATAAGGCTTGGGTTTAGGATTTAGCCCTATGGTTTAGGTTTTAGTGTATGTTACGAGTTAGGATTTATGGTTTGTTAGGGTTTAGGGTTTATGATTTTTTAGGGTTTAGGGTTTCTTAGGGTTTTTTTGGACTTAGGTTTTAAGGTTTAGTCAGTAAGATTTAGAATTTAGTATTTAGGTTTTCTTCTAGTTTAGGGTTTACAGATTCTTAGATTTTTATAAAATGTTTTTAAGTGTTTTTTAGGGTTTCGGGATTCTTAAGATCTTTATAGGGTTTTTTTAGGGTTTAGGGTTTAGGGTTTACGAGGTTTTTAGGGATATTTAGGGTTTAGGTATTAGGGCTTCGAATTTTTAGCATTTTTTAGGTTTAGGGATTTTTTTAGGGTTTTTTAAAAAGATTTTGTATGGTTTTTTAGGTTAAGGGTTTCTAAGTGTTTAGGGATTAGGGTTTCTTAAGGTTTAGGGCTGAGGGTTTTTTTGGGTTTATAGTTAATTAGAGGTTAAGGCTGAGGGTTTTTTAGGGTTTAGTGTTGAGGGATTTAGGTTTAGGGTTTTTAATGGTTTAGGGTTTAGGGTTTATGGTGTCAAGTTTCTTAGTGTGTAGAGTTTAGGGCTTTTTAGGGTTTGGGGTTTAGGGCTTAGTGTTTTTTAAGGGTTTTTAGGTTTATAGTTTTTAAGGGTTTTTAGTGTATGTTAGGGTTTAGGGTTTAAGGTTTAGGTCTAAGGGTTTTAGGTTTAGGGATTTTCTTAAGTTTTTTAGGGTTTAGGGGCTTATGATTTTTTAAGGGTTTTTAGGTTTAGCGTTTTAAACTATATTTTAGGGGTTTTTATTGGCTTTTTAGGTTTAGGGTTTAGGCCTACGATTTCAAGTTTAGGATTAGGCCCTAAGGTATACGGTTTAAGGTTTAGGGTTTCTTAAGGTTTAAAATTTATCATTTAGGGTTTAGGTCTTTAGGTTTAGGGTTTTTTTAGTGTTTAGGTTTTTTTTTAAACATTTTTTAGGTTTAGGGTTTTTTAAGATTAGGTTTTTAAAGATATTTATGGGTTTTTAGGTATTAATAGGGTTTTGAGTTTTTTACGGTTTAGGCATTCTTAAGGTTTCAGGTTTCTTAGGATTTAGGTCAAAGGGTTTTAAGTTTAGGGTTTTCTAGGGTTTAGGGTTTTAAAGGTTTTTTAGGGTATTTTGGGTTTAGGGTTTTTTAAGTTTTTTTGGGTTTAGGTTTTCTTAGGGTTTAGGGTTTCTTACGATTGAGGGTTTCTTATAGTTTCATAAGGCTTGGGGTTTAGGGTTTATCCCTAAGGTTTAGGGTTTAATGATTTTTAGGGCTTATGGTTTAGGGTTTGTTAGGGTTTAGGGTTTGTTAGGGTTTTTTTGGGTTTAGGTTTTAGGGTTTAGTCCTTGAGATTATAAATTTAGGATTTAGAGTTTCTTATTAGGATTTAGGGATTCTAATGTTTTTTTCAAAAATGTTTTTGAGGTTTTTTTAGGGTTTAGGGTTTAGGGTTTAGGAATTCTTAAGGTTTTATATGATTTAGGGTGTAGGGTTTAGAGTTTATGGTGGTTTTTAGGGGTATTTATGATTTAGGGTTAGGGATTAGAGTTTTTAGATTTTTTTAGATTTAGGGATTTTCATAGGGTTTTTAAAACCATTTTTTATGGTTTTTTTAGGTTAAGGGTTTCTAAGTGTTTAGGGATTAGGGTTTCTTAGGGTTTAGGGCTGAGGGTTTTTAGAGTTTATAGTTTCTTAGAGTTTAGGGCTGAGATTTTTTTAGGGTTTAGGATTTCATAGGGTGTAGTGTTTAAGGCTTTAGGTTTAGGGTTTTTAAGGGTTTATAATGTAGGGTTCTTAGGGTTTAGAGCTTAGGGTTTTTTAGATTTAGGGTTTTAAAGGTTTTGTAGGATTATTTAGGGTTTAGGGATTAGATATTTTTATCATTTTTTAGGGTTTAGGGCTTACGTTTTTATACGGTTTTTTAAACATAGGTTTTTTAGGGTTGAGGGTTTCTTAGGGTTTAGGGTTTCATAGGGTTTTGGCTTTCCTAGGGTAACCTTAGGGTTTAGGGTTTAGCATTTAAGGTTTAGATTTTAGGGTTTAGCATTTAAGGTTCTTAGGGGTTTCTTTTTGGTCTTTTAGTGCCCCTATGGCTTTGGATTTAGTGTTTTTCTTGGGTTTGTTAGGTTTGGGGTTTTTTAGGTTTAGACTTATTAAAGACTTTTTGGTGTTTCTTAGGGTTTAGTGTTCCTTAGTGTTTTTTTGGGTTTAGAGTTTGGTGTTTCTTAGGGTTTGGGTTTAGGGCTTATGGTTGTTTACATTGTAGGGTTTCTAAGGGCATAGATTTTAGGGCTTAGGTTTTAGCGTTTAGAGTTTAGGGTTTCACTACAAGAAAAACGGCTAATAGGGACCAGAAAAATTGTCCCTAAAAGTCCCATTCTAGTCCCTAAATACCAATAGGGACAGGGAAAACCCGTCCCTACTGGCTTCGTCGCTAAATACCTATAGGGATGGGATTTCGTACTGGTCCTTGAAATGCTTTTACGACTAGTATAATTCTAGTCCCTAAAACCTTTTAGTGACCACATTTCTAGTCCTTAAACATTAATTTCAAGAATAGCTGAACTAGTCTTTAATACCTTTTGGGTCCAAATATCTGGTCCTTAGAGTTTTAAGGACTGAAGCAATACTCATCCCTAAAAGTGACTTTACATTCTTGCCACAAATAATTTATTTATAATATGATATTAAAGATGATAATACATGCTTATTTTCAAAGATATTATAAAATTTTAAATAGAGATAATCAAATGCATATAAATAAAATTATCGATCGTATTATTTAAAACAATAGATTACCATGGCATGTGCAGAATGAATTACAAAAATATAGTCACAATACTATATTTACACAACTCATTAGCAAAAAAAGCTAACATCTCTAAATATATAATGAAATGTTTAGCCAAACTATCCAAGCGAAGGATGACTGATTTGACAAAACTTGTTTAATGTTTTCAAACTTGCATCTCGACTTGTAAGCAAAAATATCCAAATCCTGTGGAACGTACAAAATAAAATTTTCTTAGAAAAAAGAATAATTACACAGCCAAATCACACAATATACTTAAGTGTAGACAAGAAATAAGATATTGCAATCTGGATTTTTTGTTCCTAGTTACTCTGCAACTTCCATTAATACAACATATTTCCATAAAAAAAGAAGAAAATTTGATAAAGTTACTGCTAATACTCAATCATACATAAGATTTCAAGCAACATAAAGATATGTAATGACAAGGAAAAGGAACAAGAATTCAATATCTGTTTTGATCTAAAAACCAAATAGAGGCAGAAAAGAAAATTGGGCAAAAATAAAAAATCTGAGAAGTTGAGCAGCTATGCTGAAAATTAAAAACAAAAGACAGAAAAGGTTTTGCCCAGCTGTGTAGAAAGTGTGTAAAGCTATAGGAAGAAGAAGTTGTGTAGAAAATTAAAAAAAAGAAAAACAGAGGATGAAGAGTTGTTCAACAATAGTTAATACCAAAAATGGAGGAAGAAGTTGTGCAACTGTGGTAATGTCGAAAACAAAGGAAGAAGTTGCGCAACTGTGGAAAATTTAGAAATTAAAGTATTAAGTTAAAAATATTGCGTCTTTTTAAAAATATGATGCATCACTATTTGACCCCATAGTTAAATCACAATTTAGCTATCTAAATCAGTATACCGAAACCTATTCTTAAAGTATAGATTAGTAGATGAAACCATAAGCCCTTGAATTAGGAGTTGAATTCCATGGGTAGCTCTAATACCCTTGAATTAGGAGTGGAGTTCCATTGGTAGCTCTAACGCCCTTGAATTAGAGTCGAGGTGCTAATATTTACATGATTGCAATGGAAGCTTCTATGTATTCTTTTTGGCATGAATGAAATAATAGGGTCTTTCAGCAGAAAAGAAGATCTGAATATGCTATTGTTAGGGCTGTTATACATGAAATTTATTATCGAGCAAACATGGTTCCTAAGTTATCCATTCATATTACTAGGCTTAAAACAAACCCTATTTGAACCATTGCTAATTTAGAACTAAGTGTTGGTGTTCTATAAATACATGAAATGAACCATCCTCTATATCTTTTTGCATTGCTAAACGCCGCTCCTTACATTCCCCGATAACTTATATGTGAAGCAAGGGGTCCTCTCTTTAGAAGGGTGAAGTTGAGCAACTACTAGATTTACTTTAAGAAAAAAATGACTATATACAAATCAACAAAGTAAATTTAAAAATCAGGTATACTGTTACTAACTTGATTAGCAGCAAACAACAATGTTTATTCCGTTGAAATAGGTGATGTCGTAGGTGAGAGATATTATTGTTGAGTAGCAAAAACTTCTTTCATTTTCATTATTTCTTTCATCTCATCTTCTAAGGTAGACAAGCAATCATTCAAGTATTAGTTTTCCTCATTCAAGAATTTGTTTTTCTCTTGATTTGAATGTACCACAGAGATTGATTTAGTTGAGGAAGAAGTGCCTTTAGGAATTGTTTTTTTTGTATAATACATTTTCATAAATAATCTCTCGAAAAGGCTTGCTACCAATATGATGAAGAATCTTCAACTTAGCTTGGTTTATAGCATTCATGTTTCTTCTCTTCTGTATTTTTGAAACAATAAGCTCAACATGACTTCCCTAGAATGCAAAAATGAAGTGTATAGCTGACCATGCAAACAACAAAGGTAATGAAGTGTACAGCTGACCATGCCAACAACTAATGTATTACAGATGAGATATTTGTAGTTCTGAATATAAACGAGTCTTATCTTTTGAATTCGAATGACACTTATCTTTTTCCATTGACAGTGTGTGAATTTTTTTAGATTCAATTAGTTGTTGTACGAATTATGACACTGAGGACAAGCTAAAGATCTAAAGGATGAGCTACAAAAAAAGTTCCCCCCTCCCGCACTGTTTTTAAAAGAAAAGTACAAGATTAGCAAATAAATGCAACTGAAAGTGCTCCTAGATTTTGTGATTCGTTGTCATTCCTGGGCCCTGACTAACCCTCTTTGTCATACTCTTAATCAAATCAAGTCAATCTATGATTATAACAGGGCGAATTAAAGAAGAACTAATTCATGATTTCAGCTAGAATATTGAATTACAAGAAAAACAAAAAGTAAAGTAAAGAACTCTGTTAACAGTTTGCATGAATGTAAATAACTTTGTCAACAACATTTTGTATAAAAGTAAAGAACTTTAGTTTGACAAAAATTCAGGAACGTTAAGACTTGCACCATAAATTTTGTCATTCTATTTCACACAGAGCTATGCCAAATAATTTTAAACACAACATCTAAAATAGTAGCTTGCGACTAAAAAGGAAACTCGTTGATAGTTTGTGTGAGATCATGAATTTCCCTGAGTTCTTAACATGTATGAAGATTCAAATTTGGCCCCTCCTATTTAAATTTTCCATAAGATGTTGAATATAGAAATGTGTATACAGAGGTTCATTCTAGCCAACCCCTAGATAATACCAAGTATTTACACCCAAGAAAAATTCAAACAATATACTTTATTACATAATATAATCTAAAATAGTAGCTTGCTACTAAAAAGATCACTGATTTTACTCACAAGTTGGCGATCAGAACTCTAACTCATTAATTCTACAAGCTTAGTCTCTTTTCTTGAAAAAAATAAATTTTGATATTATCCTCTGTAGATAACAATAGGACCGACTGATAAGGGTCTCAAACTTTATGATCCAAGTAATCTTAACACGGAACCTCAGGTCATCAATATGTTATATAGATTATGATGCCAGGATCCTTAGATATCGAGATTACCCTATTGACGAGTTGGATGAGGGAACTTTCTTCTTGGTAGTAGCATATTTTTTGTATAAGTGTTTCTCATTATAATTTTATATATATTTAAACTTCTAATGTGCTGGCAGATTCATCTTTATGGTGTCTGGATTGATTTCTATGGGGAGTAAACAATCTCTTGAAATCTGTCCTAGAAGTAGCTTAACTATTTATCAAAATGAATGATCAAAGCCAAAAATTCTAATAATGCTGAAGGTTTTATTTTTAATAAAATGACAAATAAAGACAACATATGTTCCCTCAAACCTATAGGCAGTATTAGTTGAATAAAATTAAGACTAGACGCACACATTAACAAATGGATATACCTTAAGGAATAAGCATGAACTGGATCATCTTGAGAGGTTGTTGTTGTTACAGAAAGAAAAATGTATAGGTTCGAAATTCTATTGTAAACATTGGAAGAAGCTGCAATGCTGTAAAACTTTTTTGTTGGTCTATAAACAGAGAAATTACAACGCAATTCTGATGCACCTTCTTAGTTTGGGGAGTTTTCCCACTAGTTGTCTTGTGTGGTCTATTTAAGAAATTTATCTTTGGTCTAAATTAACTACAAAAGCTAACTCACAAGGAGAGGATTACCCAAGAACATTTAAAGAGACCTCTAGAGAAACAAATGCTCCTTACCAAACTCCAAAACAAAAGAAACGAATGAATGAATGGAAAATATGTTGCTCCATACACCGAACTTCTCTGCTGGTATATCCTTTCTTTTGTGCTTATTGATTTTTTGTTTATTAAAACTTTAGTGTATGGTAATTTACCATCTGAGAACTAGCTGGTAGACTGTGATTTACAGTTTTACAGCATTTAACAGTTCCACAAAGACTCTTGATGAACCTATACTTTGTGTTTCTAAGAAAATTTTAGTTAGTTTTTATTCAGATTTGGCACTCGCAAATGGTTCCTGTGATTTAGAAAAGAGGAAAAGTTGGCATATATATGTAAAGTAAAAGAGCTACTGACAAAGAAAAGTATTCTCTACCACTTACAATACCTTTATTCACTGTATTGGTACTTCAGTCCCAAAATTAGTCCTAAAATCTCAACATTGAAGATATAAACAAATATGCTATACAAGAAATAATTATTTTTTTTTAAAATCGATATGCACTAAGTATACAACATGATTATCAAACTATACTGTGATTCTTTAGATACCTAATACACTAGAAACTTGAATATACTTCAAAGTTTAAAATAAAGAAAAATGTTCAGATTGTGCAAAAAAAGAAGATTAACTCAAACAAAATAAACAACAATCTCTAAAGAAAAAATATTTGGCAGAAGAAAGGCATACCTGAGAATCGAGTAGATAGAAGAGAATGATTAGGGCAGAACCTTGATGACATATAATCGATGTTTCCTCTATTTTGAGAAAGCATTAATCAAAATGTTGAGAGTTCTTATAGTTGGTGTGCAGATCGATACTAGAAGCTAGGGCAGAGAAAGTATCTTTTGTTTGCGACCCAGATGAAAAGATTGGGAGTTCTAGGAATTGCTTTGCAGATCGATACTAGCAGGTAGGGCAATATGAGTTTAGTTTGGGACGATGGGTCGAGAAAGCAAGACTTTTTGTGTTTTTTTAGAATTTATTACTTTAGTATAATTTGGTGCCTAAGATTTTGTCAAAACAACACTTTTTATTTTTCCAATATTTTAATATTAGATTTTGCCACACTTTCTCCCATTTAAGACCCACAAATTTTAATTTAGGACCAGTTATTAATTTATTTAGGGACAATATTTAGTACCTTCTCAATAAATTATGGAATTAAGGACTAGAATAAAATCTTGTCCCAGTACATGTACTTTTAGAGACGAGATTATTAACTCATCCTTAAATGTTGGTCTTAAATAAGGCTTTTTCTTGTAGTGTTTCTTAGGTTTAGGGGTATTAATTTTTTTTTAGGATTTTTAGAGTTTAGGGTTTTCTTAGGGTTTAGGGGATTCGTATGGTTTAGGGTTTAGGGTTTCATAGGGTTTAGGTTTTTTTGGATTCTAGGTTTTTAAAGGATTTGAGGGGTTTTAAAGGTTTTTTTTAATTAAAAAGTTTTTAGGTTTTGAGTTTTTAAAGGTTTTTAGGGTTTCATAGGGTTTATGGTTTAGGGTGTTAGGGTTTCTTAGGGCTTAGGATTTTGGATTTCATAGGGTTTAGGTTTTAGGGTATTAGGATTTCTTAGAGCTTAGGGTTTTGGATTTCATAGGGTTTAGGTTTTAGGGTATTAGGGTTTCTTAGAGCTTAGGGTTTATAAGGATTTAAGGTTTAGAGTTTCTTAGGGTTTAGGGTTTAGGGTATAGTGTTTCTTAGGGTTTGTTAGCATATATTAGGCTTTCGGGTTTAGGGCTTAGGGATTTAGGTTTAAGGATTTTTTGAGTGTTTTAAGGTTTAGGGTTAGCGCTTATCATTTTTAAGGGTTTTTTAGGTTTAAGGTTTTAAAAGGTTTTAGCGGTTTTAAGTTTTATTATTTTTGAAGGTTTTTAAAGGCTTTTATAGGTTTAGGGGTTTAATGGTTTTTTTGGCGCGTTTATGGATTTATAGGATTTTGGGTTTCTTAGTGTTTAGAGTAAATGGTTTTTTACGGTTTAGGGTTTTATGTTTAATGTTTTTAGCATTTTTAGGGCTTAGGGCTTAGGGCTTTTTTAAGGTTTTTTTTAAGTATAGGGTTATTTAAGTGTTCTTATAGAATTTTTTTGGGTTTAGGTTATTTTTAAGGTTTTGTAGTTTTTAGGGGGTCTTAGGATTTAAGATTTAAGGTTTATGGTTTTTTATGATTATTTAGTGTTTAGGGTTAAGGTTTAGGGTTTCTTATATTTTTTTAGGGTTTTTTAGGGTTTCGTTGGGCTTAGGGTTTTGGCCATAAGGTTAAGTGTTTAGGGTTTCTAGTTTCTTTTATTATTTTAGGGTTTTTAGGGTTTAAGGTTTAGGTTTTTTTTATTGGTTAGGGTTTAGGACTTAGGATTTTTTAGGTTTACAGTTTTTTAGGTTTAGGGGTTTTAAATTGTTTTTAGGGTTTTTTTTAATTTTTTTTAAGGATTTTTAGGGTTTAGGGTTTCTAAGAGTTTAGGGATTTTTTAATTAGGGCTTAGGGTTTTTAGGGTGTAGGGTTTAGGGTTTAGAGTTTTAGATTTTATATTTAGGGTTTAGGGTTTCTTGTGGTTTAGGGCTGAGGGTTTTAGGTTTAGGGTTTTTAGGGTTTAGGGCATTTGGCTTTTTAGGTTTATGGTGTTTTAAAGTTTCTTTAGGATTTTTAGAGTTTCATAGGGTTACTTAGGGTATAGCGTTTCATAGGGTTACTTAGGGTTACTTAGGGTATAGGTTATTTTTAAATATATTAGGGTAAATTAGGTTTTAGGGCTTAGTGTTTTTTACGTTAAGGATTTTTAAAGGTGTTTAGGGGTTTTAAGGGATTTTTTGGATTTTTAGGTTTTGAGTTTTAAAAGGTTTTTCATGTTTAGGGTTTAGGGTATGAGGGTTTCTTAGGAATTAGGGTATTAGGGTTTCTTAAGGTTTAGGGGTTAAGCTTAAGGGTTTCTTAGGGTTTAAGGTTTAGTATTTCTTAGAGTTTCTTAGGGCTTAAGGTTTAGGGTTTAGGTTTTGTTAGGGTTTAGTGTTTAGTATTTAAGTTTTCTTAGTATTTCTTTTGGGTTTGTTAATGCTTTTTTAGGGTTTAGGGTTTAGGGTTTCTTTTTTATAGTTGAGGGTTTAGGTTTTAGGTTTAGAATTTTTTATGGTTTAGGGTTTAAGTGAATTTCTTAGGGGTTAGGGGTTTAAAGGTTATTTAGGGTTTGGTTTCTTGGCGTTTTTAGGATTTTCATGGTTATTTATGGTTTAGGGGTTCTTAGGGCTCATGATTTCTTAGGGTTTAGGGCTTATGATTTAGATTTTGGGGTTTTAGGGTTTTTGGGTTTCTTAGCATTTAGGGTTTCTGAGGGTTTAGGTTTTCTTAAGATTTAGGGTTTAGGGTTTCTTAGGGCTTGTGGTATAGGGTTTTAGGATTTCATAGGATTTATGATTTTGGGTTTAGGGTTTATGACCTAAGGTTTAGGGTTTAGGATTTTTTTAGTGTTTCAAGGTTTAATGTTTAGGGTTTCTGGCTTAGGGTTTTAGGTGTAGGTATTTCTTGAGTTATTTAGGGTTAAGGGTTTAAGGCATATGGTCTATTAGGGTCTTTTCGGTTATGGAATTTAAACTATCTTTACAGGGTTTTTTTTAGTTTAAGGGTTTAAAACTATTTTTAGAGGTTTTTTTTAGGGTTTCATAGGGTTTAGGCCTAAGATTTAAGGGTTATGGTTTATGCCCTAAGGTATAGGGTTTCTTAGGGTTTAGGATTTATTGTTTAGGGTTTAGGTTTTTAGGTTTAGGGTTTCTTTATTGTTTAAGGTTTTTTTAGTGTTTTTTTAAATTTTGGTGTTTTACGATTAGGGTTTTTAAAGTTTTTTTAGGGTTTTGGGTTTCTTAGGATTTAGGTTATAGGGTTTTAAGTTTAGGGATTCTTTAGGGTTTAGGGTGATAAAGGGTTTTTAGGGTATTTTATGTTTAGTGGTTTTAAAGTTTTTTTTGGGTTTTTCAAGGTTTAGGTTTTCTTAGATTTTAGGGTTTCTTAGGGTATAAGGTTTCTTAGTATTTCATAAGTCTTTGGGTTTAGGGTTTAGCACTAAGCCTTAGGTTTTCTTAGGGTGTAGGGTTTATCATTTAGGGTTTCCTAGGGTTTAGGTTTAGGTTTTTTGTTTAGGGGGTTTTAGGGTTTAGGATTTTGGGTTAAGTTTTTCTAGGGTTTTTTTAGGTTTAGGGTTTTAAAAGGTTCTTTAGTTTTTTTGTATGGTTTAGGGGTTCTTAAGGCTTATGGATTCTTAGGGTATAGGGCTTAGGGTTTTAGATTTAGAGTATTTTTAGGGGTAGGGTTTTAACAAGCTTTCTTTGGATTTATTAGGTTAGTGTTTTAAAGGTATTTTTAGGGATTAGGTTTTCTTAGAGTTTAGGGTTTATTCAGGTTTAGGGTTTCTTCATGTTTCATGAGGCTTGGGGTTTAGGGTTTAGCTCTAAGGTTTAGGGTTAAGTATGTCTTAGGGTTTAGGGTTTATGATTTCTTAGGGTTGTTAGGGTTTAGGGTTTAGGCCTTAAGATTTAGAATTTAGGGTTTAGGGTTTCTTATAGTTTAGGGATTCTTAGATTTTTTAAAAATGTTTTAATGGTTTTTTAGGGTTTAGGGTTTAGGGATTCTTAGGGTTTTTATAGTGTTTTTTAGGGTTTAGGGTTTAGAGTTAAGGGGTTTTTAGGGATATTTAGGGTTTATGGTTTAGGACTTAGAGTTTTTTAGGTTTAGAGATTTTTTTAGGGTTTTATAAAGATATTTCTATGGTTTTCCAGGGTTAAGGGTTTCTAAGTATTTAGGGATTAGGGTTTCTTAGGGTTTAGGGTGAGTATTTTTTAGGATTTGAGGTTTCTTAGAGTCAAGGGATGAGGTTTTTTTAGGGTTTCTTATGCTTTAGTGTTTAGGGATTGTAAGGTTTTGGGTTTAGGGTTTATGGTTAAAGGCTTTGGGTTTAGGGCTTAGGGTTTCTTAGGATTTACGGCTTAGGTTCTTTTTATCTGTTTTTAGGGTTTAGGGCTTAGGTTTTTTTTTTTTTTGGTTTGTAGGCCTAGGTTTTTTTAGGGTTTAGGGTTTTCTAGGGCTTAGGCTTTCTTAGGGTTTAGGATTTAGAACCTAAGGTTTAGGTTTTATGGTTTAGGGTTTCTTAGGTTTTAGGGTTTTGCATTTTAAAGATCCGAACAGTCGTTAATTAGGAGAAACAAAAATTTGGGGAATTCTGGGCCACTGTCCCGCCACAACGGGCCAGATGCCATTAGGGTGGCGACACTAGGGCAGGGTAAGCTAGTGCCAAGGTGAGATAGGCGAGGTAGCACGTAAATTACGAGAAATTCTATTTTTTTCATCTTCCTAAAATACCTAAATAAGTCGTATGACACCCTAGAAACGTCGGAAAAGCTTCTCTAAGATTGGGAAGGAAGAAGAAGAAGATTTCTAGCATGAGCATGGTGATATCTTGTGGATTCTTGGCCAATTCACTGTCGCGAAGCCCGAAAAATCAGAATCAAAGTCAAAAACTCCGTGCAACTACTTGGCACCCAGGTAGGCTAGGTTTTATGAATTGGGTAGTTTAAATCTATGCTCACTATGTAATAATATGTGTAAATCGATGGTAGGGTTTATGTCTAGACCTTCATGCACATAATGATTTATGATTTACACCCTAAAAAGAAGCCTTAGACAACGAATTAGGGCTGAGGAGGGTCGAATTAAGGTTTGCATGAGGTGTGTTGATGAATAATCCATAGGTGATGGTTGTGAATCTATGATTGTGTGATGTATGTTGTTCTTGCTTCAGTATGATACTTGTATGTATATGAATGATGCAATATTGATCACATTTGTTGTATATGAGATAGATGAATTGTGATTGCCATGAAATCATGACTTAAATGTATGATCTTGAGGATATACTTGTAATTGTGATTGTGGTGTGTCAAATGGATCGGTTGCCACGTTCCAACATAACTAACTTGGATCGGTTGCCACGTTCTAGCATAACTAACTTGGATCAGTTTCCACGTTCCGACATAACTATGGGATCGATTGCCACGCGGTATAGTTATTGTATCGGGTACCATATTCTCGTATGCTAACTGTTTGGGTTTGGGTTCCATGAGAGGACCAATGACTTTACTTAATTATCCATCTGGGGAAATGTGTAGTTGTTCGCTGTTCGTAAATATTGATAATATTGTATATGTTCATCTGTATGTATGTGATTATAATGTTGTTTGACTTATATACACTGCACTTAGTGGATATAGGTTATGATGATTTATATTTGATTATTCTTTGTGTTAAGCGAGCTTGTTAGATATAGTGGAAGGGTAAAGTGTTCAAGCTTCGAGTAATGGATAGCAAGGGTTGTTCGGGTGTCGTAATGGCGAGAAGCAGAAGTAGGGGATGTGAAGTAAGTGCTTAGGTGGATTTCACTTGGAGTAAGGTACTTGTGTTTAGTGGTTAGAAAGTGTGACATAATGTACTATGTTACCATGGTTGGGTAATATGAACAGGAAGTAAGGGTATGATGTGAATGGGTTAATTGGGATGTTTGTAGTTGTATTGGGGACTTCTCTATATGTTAGAATGGTTACGCCATGATCAAGTACCTCGTAAGTAGGTTGATTAAGAAGATGGTTAGTAGTCATAGTACCAGGGTAATTCGGAAGTAATTCAAGAGAGGGTAAAGGTGGAGAAATAAGTGGTTTATTTCATGATCTTATTAGTTGGTTTCTTATGTTATGTGATGGGTGTCGGGTTGACCGATGATGCCTATCAGTACGTGTGTTTGTACTGATACTACTCTTGCTAATGTCTTTGAACATAGTCTGGATGCAGGATTGATGACGTTTCATTAGGTGAAGACGAAGAATTCTCCAGCAGCTTCTACTTTTCCCTTCTGCATGGTGGGAGCTGTGTCCGTGTTATTTTGTCCAGTTTATACTCTTAGTAGCTCTTGTACCTATTTAGAATAGATCCATGGGGATTGTTAAATTACGTTACAAGTTTAACTAAAAATGTGTCTAAAGATATTATTAGTATCATTATATTATTACATTTATCTCTGTTTTCTTAATTTTCCGCATGTTTTAACCATTGGGATATGAGGGTTCTGCTACTGAGGTGGTAGTATGTAGGTGCTCGCACGGCCCAGTGGGTTGGATCGTGACATAAGGATTCTTGAAGTTTTTTTTTGGTCTTTTAGGTGTAGGGTTTCGGGTATAGTGTTTTAGGTATAAGGTCTTTTTAGGGTTTAGGGTTTAGGGTGTTTTTTATTTTTTTTGTTTTGTCAGATTAAGGGTTTTTAGGTTTAGAGTTTTAAAGATTTTTTTTTTTCGTTTTTTAGGGTTTAGGGTTTCTTTGTTTTTTTTTTAGGTTCAGTGTTGGGGTTTATTAGTGTTTGAGTTTAGGGCTTATGGTTTTTAAGGGTTTATGGTATAAGGTTTCTTAAGGTTTAGGTTTTCGGGTTTAGGTTTTAGGGTTTAGAGTTTAGGGCTTAGGGTGTCTTAAGTTTATTGGCTTTAATGTTTTTTAGGGTTTAGGATTTGTTAGTGTTTTATTTGATTTAGGTTTTCTTAAGGTTTAGGTTTTAGGGTTTATGGTTAGTTTTTTTTTTTTTTTTTTATGATTTTTAAGGTAAATTAGGGTGTAGGTCCTAGTGTTTTTCAGGTTTTTTAGGTTTAAGGTTTTTAAAGGTTTTTAGGGGTTTTAAAGGGTGTTTTTTTTTTTTTTAGATTTTTGGGGTTTAGAGTTTTGAAAGGCTTTTAGGTTTTCATAGGGTTTATGGTTTAGGGTATTAGTGTTTTTAGAAATAGGGTTTCATAGGGTTTAGGATTAAGGATTTCTTAAGGTTTAGGTTTTAGGGTAATAGGGTTTCTTATAACTTAGGATTTATAAGTGTTTAAGGTTTAGAGTTTATTAGGGTTTAGTGTTTAGTGTTTCTTAGGGTTTCTTAACGTATGCTAGCATTTAGGGTTTAGGGCTTAGGTTTTTAGGTTTAAGGAATTTTTTAAAATTTTTTTAGGGTTTAGGGATTTACATTTGTTTAGGGTTTCTTAGGTTTAGGTTTTTTCTTTTTGGGGTTTTTAGGGTTTCTTAAAGTTTAGGGTTTAGTCCTAAGATTTAGGGTTTATGGTTTAGCCCTAAGGTATAAAGGTTTCTTAGGGTTTAGGATTTTTTTTTAGTGTTTTTAGGTTTATGGTTTTTTATGATTAGGGATTTTAATGGTTTTCTAGGGTTTCTAAGTTTAGAGTCATTTGTAGGGTTTAGGGTTTAAAGGGTTTCTTAGTGCTTTTAGGGTATTTGAGGGCTTAGGGTTTTAGATTTTAGGGTTTTTTTAGGGTGTAGGGTTTTAAGGGTTTTTTTTTCTTCATTTTTTTAGGTTTAGGATTGTAAATGGCTTTTTAGGGGTTAAATTTAGGGTTTGGGTATTCTTAGAGTTTAGGGTTTCTTAGGGTTTAGGGTTTCTTAGTGTTTCATAAGGCTTGGGGTTTAGGGTTTTGCCCTAAGATTTAGGGTTTAGTGTTTCTTAGGGTTAATGGTTTATGGTTTCTTAGGGTTTAGGGTTTCCTTGGGTTTTTAAGGCTTAGTGTTTAAACCTTAGGTTTAGAATTTAAGGTTTACGGTTTCTTATGATTTAGGGTTTAGGGATTCTTAAGATGTTTTAAGGTTTTTTAGGGTTTAATATTTCTTAGGGGTCTTTTTTAGACTTTTTTAGAGTTTAGGGGTTTTTACGGAATTTAGGGCGTAGGGCTTAGAGTTTTTAGGGTTTTTTAGGGTTAAGGGTTTCTAAGTGTCTCGAGATTAGGGTTTCTAGAGTTTAGGGTTGAGGTTTTTTAGGGTTAAGGGTTTCTTAGGGTTTAGTGTTTAAGGCTTTATGTTTAGGGTTTTTTAGGGCTTAGGGTTTAGGGTTACTTATGTTTAGGGTTTAAGGTTTAGGGCTTAGGGTTTCTTAGTGTTTAGGATTTTAGGTTTTACATTTAAAGGTTTATGGCTTAAATTTTTCTTGGGTATTTTTAGGTTTAGAGTTTTTTAGGGTTTTTTAGATTTAGTGTTTTCAAATATTTTTAGGATTTTTTATGGTTTTTTTTTTATTGTTTTAGGGGGTTCTTTGGGCTTAGGGTTTCATAGGTTTTATGGCTTAAGGTTTTATATTCAAGGTTTTTTATGATATTTTATGGTTTAGGGTTTAGGGTAGTGGGTTTTTTTTTAGGGTTTCAATAGTTATTTGCAGGGTACTTAGGTTAATGGTAATTTTTTTTTCAGGGTTCATGATTTAGGGTTTAGCTGTAAGGATTTCTTAGGGTTTAGGGTTTTAGGTTTATGTTTTTTGTTTAAGGGTTTTTTAAGGTTGAGGGTGTAGGGTTTAGAGCTTATGTTTTTCTAGGGATTTTTTTAGGTTTAGAGTTTTTTATGTTAGGGTTTTTAAAGGTTTCCTAGGATTCTTATGGTTCTTTATTTTAAGGGGTTCTTACGGCTTAGGGTCTCTTAGGGTTTCAGGCTTAGAATTTAGATTAAGGATTGATTTTAGGGTTTAAGGTTTTAAGGGTTTTTCTAGGGTTTTTTAGGTTTGATTTTTAAAAGTTTTTAGGGTTTTTTAGGGTTTAGGATTTCTTAGGGTTCAAGGTTTCTCTGTGTTTCTGAAGGCTTGGTGTTTAGTGTTTATCCCTAAGGTTTAGGGTTTAGTGCTTCTTAGGGTTTAAGGATTTAGGGTTTTAGGCTTCTTAGAGTTTTTAGGGCTTAGGGTTTAGGGTTTAGGTCTTAAGATTTAGGATTTAGGGTTTTGGGTTTCTTATGGCTTAAGGTTTAGGGATTATTAAGGGTTTTAAAAATGTTTTAAGGGTTTTTTACGGTTAAGAGTTTCTTAGGTTTTTTTTAGGGTTTTAGGATCTCGGGTGTAGGGTTTAGGGTTTTCTTAGGGCTTAGAGTTTTTTAGGTTTAGGATGTTAGGGTTTAGGGTTTATGGCTGAGGTTTTTTTTTGCCTCCTTTAGGGTTTTGGGCTTTATTTTTTTTTAGGGTTTTAGGCTTAGGTTTTTTTGGGGTTTAGGGTTTCCTAGGTTTAGGATTTAGAACCTAAGGTTTTGGTTTTAGGATTTAGGATTTTTTAGCGTTTAGGGTTTAGCATTTAAGGTTCCTTAGGGTTTTTTTTTTGGTCTTTTAGGGTGTAGGGTTTAGGATTTTTTTTGGGTTTAGGGTGTTTTTTCGGAATTGTTAGATTTAGGGGTTTTAAAGGTTTTTTAGGGTTATAGTTTTTAAAGAGTTTTTGGTGTTTTTTAGGGTATGGTCTTTCTTAGTGTTATTTTGGGTTTAGGGTTTAGGGTTTCTTAGGGTTTAGGGGTTGGGGTTTCTTAGGGTTTGATGTTTCTTAGTGTTATTTTGGGTTCAGGGTTTAGGGGTTGGGGTCTTAGGGATTGGGTTTAGGGCTTATGGTTTTTTATGGGTTTACTGTTTAGGGTTTCTTAGGGTTTAGGTTTTAGGGTTTAGTGTTTCTTACGTTTATGATTTTTAAGGGGTTTGTTTTTAGGTTTTTTAGGGTTTAGGGTTTTTCTTAATAATTTTTAGGGTAAATTACGGTGTAAGGCTTAGTCTTTTTTAGGAATTTTAGGTTAAATGTTTTTAGGGGTTTTAAAGGTTTTTTTTTTTTTTTTAAGGTTTTAAGGTTTAGAGTGTTTAAAGGTTTTTAAGGTTTCTTAGGGTTTAGGGGTTCTTAGGTATAGGGTTTTTTATTGTTTAGGATTTAAGATTTCTTAGGGTTTAGGTTGTAGGGTATTAGGGTTTGTTAGAGCTTAGGATTTTTAAGGGTTTAACTTTAAGAGTTTCTTTGGGTTTAGGGTTTAGGGTCTCTTGGGGTTTCTTAGTGCTTAGGGTGCCCTAAGAAATAGGGTTAAGGATTTAGCGTTTAGCGTTTAAGGTTTCTTAATATTTCTTTTGGGTTTGTTAATGTTTTTTAGGGTTTAGGTTTCTTTATGGTTTCTTAGGTTTAGGGTATTTTAGGATTTTTATGGGTTTTCAGGATTTAGGGTTTCTTAGGGTTTTTTAGAGTTAAGGGTTTAGCATTTCTTAGGTTTTTTTTTTTTTTTAGAGATTTTTAGGTTTAGAATATTTAAAAGGTTTTTATGGTTTTTTAGGTTTTAAGGTTTCTTAGGGTTTAGGGTTTAGGGTTTGAGGTTTAGGGTTTTCATAGGGTTAGGGTTTAGGGCATAGGGTTTTTGAGGTTTTAATTTTTTTTTGTGGTTTTTGGGATTGAGGTTTTCTTAGGGTTTAGGGCTTAGGGGTTTAGGTATAGGGTTTTTATGGGTTTAGGGTTTATTAGAATTTAGGATTTCTTATAGCTTAGTGTTTAAGGGTTTCTTAGGTTTAGGTTTTTTAAGGTTTTTTAAGGTGTAGGGTTTCTTAAGGCTAGGGTTTATTAAGGTTTAGTGTTTAAGGTTTCTTAGGGTTTAGGCTTTTAGGGTTTCTTAGGGTTTAGGTATTCTTAGGGTTTCTTAGAGTTTAGGGTTTAGGATTTAGGGCTTAGGGTTTATACCTTAAGATAAGGGTTTAGGGTTTAGGCCCTAAATTTAGAAATTTTTTTAGGGTTTAGGGTTTTGCATTTAGGCCTCAACATCTAGGGTTTTCTTAGAAATTTTTAAGTTTTGGCTTTTAAAGATTTTTTTAGGGTTTTTTTAGATTTAGGGTTTCTTAGGGTTTAGGGTTTGTTAGGGTTTAGGGCTTAGAATTTTAGGTTTAGTGGTTTGAAGGGTTCTTTAGGGTTTAGGGCATATGATTTTTTTAGGTTTTTTTAGGTTTAGGATTTTTAAAGGTTTTGTAGGACATTTAGGGTTTAGATTTTCTTAGTGTTTAGATTTTCTTAGGGCTTAGATTTTCTTAGGGCTTAGGCTTTAGGCCCTAAGGTTTAGGGTTTCTTAGGGTTTAGAATTTAAGGTTTCTTAGGGTTTAGCTCTAGGATTTTAGGTTTAGTGTTTTTTAGGGTTTAGGTTTCTTGGGGTTTTTAGGGTTTTTTTAGGAATTTTGAGGATTTTTTAGGTTAGGGTTTAGGCATATGATTTAGGGTTTTGGTTTAGGCCGTAAGGTATAAGGTTTCTTAGGGTTTAGGATTTATCATTTAGGGTTTAGGTTTTTTTAGAGTTTAGGTTTATTTTAGTGTTTAGGTTTTTTTAGTATTTTTTATGTTTTGGGTTGGGGTTTAGGGTTTAGCCCTAAGGTTTAGGTTTTAGTGTTTGTTAGGGTTACGGGTTTATGGTTTGTTAGGGTTTAGGTTTCTTAGGGGTTTTTCGGCTTAGGTTTTAAGGTTTAGTCATTAAGATTTCGAATTTAGGATTTAGGTTTTCTTATTGTTTAAGGTTTAGGGATTCTAATATTTTTATAAAATGTTTTAAGGGTGTTTAAGGGTTTAGGATTCTTAGGGTCTTTATAGGGTTTTTTAGGATTTAGGGTTTACGGTGTTTTTAGGGATATTTAGGGTTTAGTGTTTCTTAGCGTATATTAGGAAATTAGTGTTTCTTGGTTTAGGGTTTAGGGCTTAGGGTTTTAGGTTTATGGATTTTTGAGTTTGTTAAGGTTTAGGGCTATCATTTTTAAGGGTTTTTTAGGTTGAGGGTTTTAAAAGGTTTTTAGTGGTTTATTGGGTTTCTTAATGTTTAGGGTTTAGGCCTAAGATTTATGGTTTTGGGTTTAGGTTCTTAGGTATAGGGTTTAAGGTTGAGGGTTTCTTAGGGTTTACGATTTATCATTTAGGGTTTCTTAGGTTTAGGGTTTTAGGTTTTTTTAGTGTTTTTTTGGTTTAGGGTTCTTTACGATTAGGGTTTTAAATGTTTTTTAGGGTTTCTTAGGGTTTTTTTTTTTTAGGGTTTTGGGTTTCTAAAGGTTTAGGTTTTTTTTATGGTTTCAAAGGATTTAGGGCATAAGGTTTTATGTTTAGCGTTTTTTAAGGTTTGGGATTTTAAAGGGTTTTTAGGGGATTTTAGGGTCTTTTAGGTTTAGGGTTTTTCAAGGCTTTTAGGATTTAGGTTTTCTTAGGTTTTAGGGTTGCTTCGTGTTGCATAAGGTTTGGGGTTTAGGGTTTAGCCCTAAGGTTTAGGGTTAAGGGTTTCTTAGGGTATAAGGTTTAGCATTCAGGGTTTCTTAGGGTTTGGGTTTTTAGTTTTTGGTTTTTTTCAAGGGTTTTTAGTGTTTAGGGCTTAAGTTTTTCTAGTGTTTTTTAGGTTTAGGGTTTTTAAAGATTTTTAGGATTTTTATGTTGTTTTGTGATTTAGGGGTTCTTAGGGCATATGGTTTTTTATATAGGTTTTAGGATATTTAAGTGTTTTTTTAGGGTTTTTTAGGTTCTGGTTTTAAATGTTTTTTAGGGTTTAGGGTTTATCTCTAAGGTTTAGGGTTTCTTTTCTTATCAGGTTTAGCGTTTAGGGTTTCTTGGGGTTTGGGGTTTTAGGTTTAGGGTTTGGGTCTTAAGTTTTTCTATGATTTTTTTGGTTTAGAGTTTTTTTAGGTTTAGGGTTCTTAAAGGTATTTTAGGATTGTTTTGGTTTTTTACGGTTTAATGGTTGTTAGGTCTAAGGGTTTTAGATTTAGGTTTTTTTTTTAGGATATAGTGGTTTTAATGGTTTTTTTAGGGGCGGTTTTAAGGATTTTTTTTTAGGGTTTTTAGGTTTTTCTTAGAGTTTAGGGTTTCTTAGGGTTTAGCGTATCTTAGTGTTCCGTAAGACTTGGGGTTTAGTATTTTTCCCTAAGGTTTAGGGTTTAGTGTTTCTTAGGGTCTAGGGTTTTTGTTTTCTTAGGGTTTTTAGGGCTTAGGGTTGAGGGTTTAAATCTTAAGATTTAGGATTTAGGGTTTAGTGTTTCTTATGGTTTAGGGCTTAGGGATTCTTAGGATTTTTCAACGTTTTGAAGGGTTTAGGGATTCTTAGGGCTTTTTTAGGGTTTAGGGTTTAGAGTTTAGGTGTTCTTTAGGGATATTTAGGGTTTAGGGCTTAGAGTTTAATACATTTAGGTTTTTTTTGGGTTTCTTAAAAGAGTTTTTTTTTATGTTTTTTAGGGTAAGAGTTTCTAAGTGTTTAGGGATTAGGGTTTCTTAGGATTTCTTAGAGTTTATGGCTGAGGGATGTTTAGGGTTTAGTAGGGTTAAGGATTTAATGTTTAGGGTTTTCAGCTTAGGGTTTATGACCTAAGGTTTAGGGTTTAGTGCTTAGGGTTTTTTAAGGGTTTTTAGGTTTAGAGTTTTTAAGGTTTTTTAGATTCTTAGCGTATGTTGGGGTTTAGGGTTTAGGGCTTAGGGTTTTATGTTTAGGGATTTTCTTGAGTTTTTTAGGGTTTATGGTTTAGTGCTTATGGTTTTTTTTAGGGTTTTTTACGTTTACGGTTTTTAAAGGTTATTTAGGGTTTAGGGCTATGATTTAGGGTTTTGGTTTAGGCCCTAAGGTTGGTTTAAGGTTTAGGGTTTCTTAGGGTTAAGGATTTATCATTTAGGGTTTAGGTTTTTTTTAGTGTTTAGGTTTTTTTAGTTTTTTTCGATTAGTGTTTTTTAGGTTTACGGTTTTTTAGGGTTTTGGGTTTCTTATGGTTTAGGCATTCTTAGGGTTTCGGGTTTCTTAGGATTTTGGTCATAGAGTTGTAAGTTTAGGGATTCTTTAGGGTTTAGGGTTTAGTGTTTAGGGCTTTAGGTTTAGGGTTTTTAAGGGTTTAGGGTTTTGAGTTTAGGGTTTAGGGTTATTTTAAGGGTTTTCAGGTTTAGAGTTTTTAGGGTTTCTTAGTGTATGTTAGGGTTTAGGGTTAGGGTTTAGGGCTTAGGGTTTTAGGTTTAGGATTTTCTTGAGCTTTTAAGCATTTAGTTCTTATAATTTTCTAAGGGGGTTTTAGGTTTAGGATTTTAACCTAATTTTATGGGTTTTAAAAGGTTTTTTAGGGTTTAGGTTTAGGCTTACGATTGAGGTTTATGGTTTAGGACCTAAGCTATAGGGTTTATGATTTATCATTTAGGGTTTAGGTCTTTATATTTAGGGGTTTTTTTAGTGTTTAGGTTTTTTTTTTACTGTTTTTTCGGTTTAGGGTTTTTACGATTAGGGTTTTTAAAGATTTTTATGGGTTTTTTTGGGTTTTGGGTTTTGGATTTCTTACGGTTCAAGTGTTCTTAGGGTTTCAGGTTTCTTAGGATTTAGGTCAAAGGGTTTTATGTTTAGGGCTTCTTCAGGGTTAAGGGTTTTAAAGGTTTTTTTTAGGGTATTTTAGGTTTAGGGTTTTTAAAGTTTCTTTGGGTTTTTTAGTGTTTAGGTTTTCTTCGTGGTTAAGGTTCCTTTCAGTTTAGGGTTTCTTATTGTTTCATAAGGCTTGGGGTTTAGGGTATAGCCCTGAGGTTTAGGGTTTAGTGTTTATTAGGGTTTAGGGTTTATGATTTTTTAGGGTTTAGGGTTTCTTAGGGTTGTTTTGGGCTTAGGTTTTAGGGTTTAGTCCTTAAGATTTAGAACTTAGGATTTAGGGTTTCTTATGGTTTAGGATTTTTTTAAAATATTTTGTAGGGATTTTTAAGGTTTGGGGTTTAGGGATTCTTAGGGTTTTTATAGGATTTTTTAGGGTTTAGGGTTTAGAGTTTACGGAGTTTTTTAGGGATATTTAGGGTTTAAGGTTTAGGGATTAGAGTTTTTAGGGTTTTTTTTTTTTTTTTTTTTTGAAGTTTTAGGGAATTTTTTAGGGATTTTAAAAAGATTTTTTTATGGTTTTTTAGGGTTAAGGGTTTCTAAGTTTTTAGGGATTTGGGTTTCTTAATGTTTAGGGCTGAGGGTTTTTTAGGGTTGATAGTTTCTTAGAGTTTAGGGCTTAAGGTTTTTTAGCATTTCTTAGGGTTTAGTGTTTAGGGCTTTAGGTTTAGGGCTTTGGGTTTTGAGTTTCTTAGGGCTTAGAGTTTAGGGTTTTTAAGGGTTTAGGGTTTAGGGTTTTTTAGGCTTATGATTTTAAAGGTTTTTTTTAGGGTTTAGTGTTTCTTAGGGTTTAGGACTTAGGTTTTTAATCATTTTTAGGGTTTGGGGCTTAGGTTTTTAGGGTATATTAGACTTAGGTTTTCTTAGGGTTTAAGGTTTCCTAGGGTTTAGGATTTCCTAGGTTTTCTTAGGGTTTAGGCTTTATTGTTTAAGTTTAGATTTTAGGGTTTTGGGTCTTTTAGGGCTCCTATGGTTAATGGTTTATTGTTTTAGGCTTTGAGTTCTTTTAGGGTTTAGGGTTCAGGGTGTTTTTTGGGTTTGTTAGGTTTAGGGTTTTTTAGGTTTAGAGTTTTTAAATATTTTTTTTGTGTTTTTTAAGATTTAGGTTTCTTAGTGTTTTTTGGATCTAGAGTTTGGGGTTTCGTAGGGTTTGGGTTTAGGGCTTACAATTTTTTAAGGGTTTACATTGTAGGGTTTCTAAGGGTTTTTTTAGTTTTAGGGGTATTAAGGTCTTAAGGTTTAGAGTTTTGGGTTTTTTAGGCTTAGGGGTATTAAGGTTTTTTTTTTAGGTTTTTTAGGGTTTAGGGGATTCTTATGGTTTAGGGTTTAGGGTTTCATAGGTTTTGGGATTTTTTTTTTTTTTTTTTTGGGTAAATTAGGGTGTAGGGCTTAGTGTTTTTTTTTTTTTAGTTTTTTATATTGTAATTTTTTAAAGGTTTTTAGGGGTTTTATAGGTTTTTTTTTTAATTAAAGAACTTTTTAGGTTTAGTGTTTTTAAAGGTTTTTAGGGTTTCATAGGGTTTATGGTTTAGGGTATTTGGGTTTCTTAGGTATAGGGTTTTTTAGGGTTTAAGGTTTAGGATTTCTTAGGGTTTATAAGGGTTTAGGATATAGAGTTTCTTAGGGTTTAGTGTTTCTTAGGGTTTCTTAGCGTATATTAGGCTTTAGGGTTTCTTGGTTTAGGGTTTATGACTTAGGGTTTTAGGTTTAAGCATTTTTTGAGTTTTTTAGGGTTTAGGGTTTAGTGCTTATCATTTTTAAGGGTTTTTTTAGGTTTAGGGTTTTAATAGGTTTTTAGTGGTTTTTAGGATTTCTTAACGTTTAGTGATTAGGCCTAAGATTTAGGGTTTATGGTTTAGGCCCTAAGGTATAGGGTTTAAGGTTTAGGGTTTCTTAGGGTTTAGGATTTATCATTTAGGGTTTCTTAGGGTATAGGGTTTTAGGTTTAGCATTTAGTGTTTTTTTTTTTAAGTGTTTTTTAGTTTTAGGTTCTTTACGATTAAAGGTTTTTTTTAGGGTTTCTTAGGGTTTTTTAAGGTTTTGGTTTTCTAAAGGCTTAGCATTTCTTCTGGTTTATAAGGATTTAGGGCATATGGTTTTATGTTTAGGGATTTTTTAGGGTTTAGAATTTTAAAGGGTTTTTATGTTTAGGGTTTTTAAAGGTTTTTAGGGTTTAGGTTTTCTTGAGGTTTTGGGTTTCTTAGTGTTTCGTAAGGCTTGGTGTTAAGGGTTTAGCCCCAAGGTTTGGGGTTCAGAGTTTCATAGGGTTTGGGATTTTAGTTTTAGGGTTTTTTAAGGGTTATTAGGATTTAGAGCTTAAATTTTCAAGGGTTTTTTTAGGTTTAGGGCTTTTAAAGGTTTTTAGGATTTGTATGTTTTTTTTTTTTTTTTTAATGATTTAGGGATTCTTAGGGCATAGGTTTTTTGATATAGATTTTAGGGTATTTAAGTGTTTTTTTTAGCTTTTTTTAGGTTTAGGGTTTGAAAAGTTTTTAGTGTTTTTTAGGGTTTAGGATTTAGCCCTAAGGTTTAGGGTTTCTTAGGGTACCAGGTTTAGTGTTTAGGGTTTCTTAGGGTTTAGGGTTTAGGGCTTATGTTTTTGTACATTTTTTTGAGGTTTAGAATTTTTTAGGTTGAGGGTTACTAAAGGTTTTTTAGGATTTTTATAGTTTTTTATGGTTTAGTGGTTCTTAGGGCTTAGGGTTTTAGACTTAGTGATTTTTTGGGGTTTAGGGTTTTCAAGGGTTTCTTTTGGGCTTTTAAGGTTTAGGGTGTTAAAGGTTTTTTAGGGTTTTTCTCATAGTTTAGGGTTTCTTAGGGTTTAGGGTTTCATAGTAATTCATAAGACTTGGGGTTTAGTATTTTTTCCTAAGGTTTAGGGTTTGGTGTTTCTTAGGGTTTAGGGTTTATGGTTTCTTAGGGTTTTTAGGGCTTAGGGATGAGGGTTTAAACCTTAAGATTTAGGATTTAGGGTTTGGGGTTTAGGTATTCTTAGGGTTTTTCAATGTTTTGAAGGGTTTTTAGGGTTTAGGATTTCTTAGGGATTTTTAGGGACTTTTAGGATTTAGGGTTTAGGGTTTAGAGTTTAGGGGTTCTTTAGGGATATTTAGGGTTTTGGGCTTAAAATTTTTTAGGGTTTTTTTTAGGTTAAGGGTTTTTTTAGGGTTTCTTAAAAGATGTTTTTATGGTTTTTTAGGGTTAAGGGTTTCTAAGTGTTTAGGGATTAGGGTTTAGGGTTGAGGGTTTTTTAGGATTTAGTATTTTTATGAGTTTAGGTATGAGGGATTTTTAGGGTTTAGAGTTTCTTATGGTTTAGTGTTTAGGGGTTTAGGTTTAAGGTTTCTTATTGTTTAGGATCTAGGGATTTATTAGGGTCTAGGGTTTAGGGCTTAGGGTTATTTAGGTTTTAAGGTTTTAGGTTTTTGGTCAAGGGTTTAGGGTACTTTTAGGTTTATAGTTTTTTTAGGGTTTTATAGGTATAAGGTTTTCAAATGTTTTTAGGATTTTTTAATGGTTTTTTATGGTTTAGGGTTTAGGGTTCAGCCCTAAGGTTTATGGTTAAGGGTTTAGGGTTCATCCCTAAGGTTTAGTGTTAAGGGTTTAGCGTTTCTTAGGGTATCAGGTTTAGCGTTTAGGGTTTAGGGTTTTAGGTTTAGGGTTTAGGGCTTAAGTTTTTCTAGGGTTTTTATAGGCTTAGAGTTTTTTAGGTTTAGGGTTTTAAAGGTTTTTTAGGATTATTATGGTTTTTTACAGTTTAGGGGTTCTTAGGGGTTAGGTATTTTTTTATTTATTTTGGGCTTAGGGTTTTAGAATTAGGGATTTTTTAGGGTTTAGGGTTTTTAAAGTCTTCTTTAGGGGTTTTAAGGTTTAGGGTTTAGGGTTTCTTAGTGTTTCATAAGACTTTGGGTTTAGTGTTTTGCCCTAAGGTTTAGGGCTTAGTGTTTCTTAGGGTTTAGGATTTAGGGTTTAATCGTTTACTAGGGTTTTTAGGGCTTAGGGTTGAGGGTTTAAACCTTAATATTTAGGATTTAGGGTTTAGGGATTCTTAGGGTCTTTTAATGTTTTGAAAGGGTTTTTAAGGTTTAGGGTTTAGGGTTTCTTAGGGTTTTTTTAAGGTTTTTTAGGGTTTAGGGTTTAAAGTTTAGGGGTTCTTTAAGGATATATAGGTTTTAGGGCTTAGAGTTTTTTAGGGTTTTTTTAGGTTGAGGATTTTATTTAGGGTTATCTTAAAAGATTTTTTAATGTTTTTTTAGGGTAAGGGTTTCTAAGTGTTTAGGGATTAGGGTTTCTTAGTGTTTAGGATTTTTAAGAGTTTAGGGTTGAGGGTTTTTAGGGTTTAGGGTTTCTTATGGTTTAGTGTTTGGGTCTTTAGGTTTAGGGTTGAGGGGTTTTTAGGGTTTAGGGTTTCTTATGGTTTAGTGTTTAGGTCTTAAGGTTTAGGGTTTTAGGGTTTAGGGTATAGGGTTTAGTGTTTCTTATTGTTTAGGGTCTAGGGTTTAGGGCTTAGGGTTTCTTAGGGTTTAAGGTTTTAGGTTATTTGTTCAACGGTTTTTAAGGTTTAGGGTATTTTTAGGTTTAGAGTTTTTTAGGGTTTCTTAGGTATAAGGTTTTCACATGTTTTTAGGATTTTTATGGTTTTTAACCGTTTAGGGGTTCTTAGGGCTTAGGGCTTAGGATTTTAGATTTAGGGTTCTTTTTAGGGTTTTTAGGGATTTAAAAGATTTTTTAGGTCTTTTAGGGGTTTTTAAGGTTTTTGTTAGGGTTTAGCATTTAGGGTTACTTAGGATTTAGGGTTTCTTAACATTTAGGGTTTCTTAGCATTTAGGGCTTCCTAGGGTTTTTTTGTTTAAGGGATTTTAGGGTTCAGAGCTTATGTTTTTGTAGGGTTTTTTTTTTAGGTTTAGAAGTTTTAATGTTCTTTTTAGGACTTTTATGGTTTTTTAATGTTTAGCGGTTCTTAGGGTTTCTTAATGTTTAGGGCTTATGGTTTTAGATTAAGGATTTTTTAGGATTTAGGGTTTAGGGCATTGAATTGTTTGGGTTTTCAAAGTTTTATTTTATGGTTTTTATAGAGTTTAGGATTTAACGTTTAGGGTTTCTCAGTGTTTAGGGTTTTAAGGTTTAGGTTTTCTATTTAAGGTTTTTAGAATTCAAGGTTCAGAGCTTAAGTTAGATTTAGGATTTTTTTTTTCCTAGGGTTTAGGGTTTGTATGGTTTTTTTTAGTGTTTTTTAGGTTTATGGTTTTGAAAGGTTTTTAGGTTTTTTCAGGGTTTAGGTTTTCTTAGGGTTTAGGATTTCTTAGGGTTTGGGGTTTCTTAGTGTTTCATAAGGCTTGAGGTTTAGGGTTTATCCCTAAAGTTTAGGTTTATTGTTTCTTAGGGTTTAGGGTTTCTTAGGGTCTTTAGGGATTATGGTTTTGGGTTTAGGCCATAAGATTTAGGATTTAGGTTTTAGGGTTTCTTATGGTTTAGGGTTTATGGATTATTAGGGTTTTTAAAAATGTTTTAAGGGTTTTTTAGAGTTTAGGGTTTAGGGATTCTTAGGGGTTTAGGGGTTAGGGTCTAGGATGTTGGGATTTGTTTGGGTTTAGGGCATAGGGCTTAGGGTTTTTAGTAGGGTTTCGTAAGTTTTAGGGTTTAGGGCTTAGCTTTTTTTAGGGTTTTTTAGTGTTTAGGGTTTCGTAAGGTCTAGGGTTTAGGGCTTAGCTTTTTCTAGGGTTTTTTAGGGTTAGGTTTAGTTGGGGTTTAGGGTTTATTAGGTTTAAGGGTTTCCTCGGTTTTAGGCTTTCTTTGGGCTTAGGAATTAGGATTTGGAACCTAAGGTTTAGGTTTTAGGGTTTAGGATTTCTCAGGATTTAGGATTTACCTTTAAGGTTTCTTAGGGTTTTTTTTGGTCTTTGAGTGTGTAGGGTTTAGGGTTTTTTAGGGTTTAAGGTGTTTTTTTGGTTTGTTAGGATTATGCATTTTATGAGCTTTTAGGTTTAAAGTTTTTAAAGATTTTTTGGTGTATTTTAGGGTGCAGTGTTTCTTAGTGTTATTTTGGATTTAGGGTTTAGGGTTTGGGTTTAGGGCTTATGGGTTTTATGGGTTTACGGTTTAGGGTTTCTTAGTGTTTAGGTTTCAGGGTTTAGGTTTAGCAAGGTTTGTTAGGGTTTGGGGCATAGGATTTTAGATTTAGGGTTTTTTAGGGGTTAGGTTTTTTAAGGATTAGTGTTTTCAAATGTTTTTTTAGGGTTTATGTTTTCTTAGAGTTTAGGGTTTCTTAGTGTTTCACGAGGCTTGGTGTTTAGGGTTTAGTGATTAACATTTCAACTACACCTCATCCGATTTTATCTGTAAATGATCGTTAACTAGTATAAAATCCAACTAAGAGTTGGGGTCGAACCCACAGGGAGCGGTACGTATTTAAATTCAATTATGAAGTTATAAAGTGGTCTAATCGATTATAGGACTAGAAATTATCGAAAGCATGTAAATAAAACTAAGGGTGTGCCAACAAATGTCAGATGTTGGACTGTTAATTATCAGCTAGAACATAGTGAAACAGAGGAAATAATAATATAGATAGTAATTCTCAGGATGTGATCGATTATAGGCAAATTTCACTTTCTGGGTAATTGAAATTTACTAACAACTAGCTAAATCTCAGTGGATAGGCTAGACTATGGATGCATTAGTTTTCTCTCGAACAACTACTACGCTTCAAGTGATTTCTTTCGAACATCAACAAGCTTAGTAAATACGAACATCCCACACCTTAATTCATCCACTCTCTCGAGCTAGATGGGTAGAATCAGATTTAGAATTTACTCTTTCAAGCTAAGCCCATATCAACCTAATAACTACAATAATTAATCAAAAGCTTTGGTTCTATAGCTTCTCTCTCAAGCAAGCCTAGAACTCTAAACTAGAATTGCATTTGCAACTACAATTCATAGATTTTAACACAACTATCAATTAAATCCACTTCTATTAAACATTAAATTTAGTAAATAACACATAAGCTAATTCAGCCCATCATCACATAATCACACCCCAAGAATTGAAGTTTTAGCTAAGCATTATAAAAAGGTAAAACAGTTACCTATTTGATTAGCCATCAGCTGGGTAAGAGTCTTCAAGCCTTTACAATGCTCAGAAGTGATTAAATTCAAAAACCCACTTGCAAATCCTCTAAATTAAGCTTAGAAATCTTCAAAGTCTACAATAAGAACTGAAAAACTAAGAGAGAACTCTAACTCTTAAACTTGGGTTCAAAACTATCTGGGAACTTCTCAAAATTCCTTTTAAAATCCAATTTATAGTTACCTGCGTATTGGCTTGAAAGTCCAATCGATTGTATAAATCGCGCCTCGCCGAGTGGTTTGGCGATCCTCCCATTTCTCTCTTCCATCACTATTTTGCATTTATCCTCAGCATCCCAGGTCCTGTAACTTTGGGTGATCAAAGTTTCCATCGCGGAGTTGATTGGCAATTTGCCAAATGTCCATTTCTATCGCCAATTTGGTTCTTCCCTAGGGCTGGCACACTGCAACAATGAGCGAGCTAAAGAGCCACTCGGCGGTGCGCCGAGTGGTCTTGGCAATCACCAAGATCGCTTTTCTTCTCTTCTTTTAGCTTTTTAGTTCCTTTTTGTTCGGTCATGTCCTTGCCTTGCTCCTTAGCCTTCATAGCTGTAAATCAACACTTCAACATCAGTTTAGGGCATAAATTAGGTATTTGAGGACACTTATGCTATCAAAACAAAGCCCTAAATGAGTAAAAATCTCGGACTCATCAACACCCAACTTAAACTTTTACTTGTCCTCAAGTAAAACTCAAGATAAGTCAATTCAACAAGGATGTCTTCAAATAGTGCTGCATAAGACTAAACATAAATGTACACAATAAGGTTCAAATTACTCATACAATGATTAATTGTGCTCTCAAAGTTTCAAATTGTGACTCACCATCATCAAGAGTACTCAAGCTCACAATGCTTACTTCAAATGCAAGTTCAAGCTCAACAAAGATATTCAAATTCCATATTCACACAACATTTCTCAACAATTTAAGGATCCGGCATCACATACAACTCTCACATTCACAAAGATGAACACATGCATGACTACACCCATAGGCTTGCCCTTATTTTACAATCAACATCCATTTCAGCTCACTCAAGATCACAAAGGTAACACCCCAGAAATTAGTAGGCTAAACTAGAGCTTAGAGTAAGGGTTAGAGTCATGGAGGAGGCCAAAGGCCAAGGGCATAAGGGCAAGGGCCAAGGGAGTGGGCTAGGGCAGCCTACCTTGGAGTAGGCACTATCCCACCTACCACGCCCAAAATCCCAATTCGTGGTCAAGGCTATGTCCCTTGGTGAGGCTTGTGGTGGGCTAGGCAATTGCCTCCCCAAATCTGCCCAAAAGTTTCTCCTCTTCACATGCCACTTAACGGCTCGTGGTCAAGACCACGGCTCGTGGGAAAGCTCGTAAAGGGGAGTTGGTCTTATGAGGGTGGAGAGAAAGTGTCAAGCCACTGCCTCAAGGCCCATGAGAGGGACCACGGCTCGTGGCAAGCACTACGGATCGTGGAGCCCCTCGTGAAGATGCCTTGTGCTTGTGGGATAAAGGCACTTATTGCCTAGCCATTGCCTCAAGTCCACAAAGGGGACCATGGCTCGTGTTCATGACCACGACTCATGGTCATGACCATGAATGGTGGGGCCCCAAGTGAGACCTTGCAGCTCACTTAAACTGAAGGGCGTTTTGGGAAATTCTGGTTTTAATCCCAGTTAAGTGAGGTCATTTTGCATTAAACTTAGGGTCACTACATAAGTAATTAACCAAAAATTCCACCCATTAAACTCATTATTTCCAAAACCCAAATAAATTCCCAAGTTCATCCTCCCCAAAAATATTCTCTCTCAAGAACTCAAAGAAGAAGAAGAAGGAAATTCAAGCTAGGGTTCAAGGATCTAGGTTCTTTACATCAATTTCATTGGGCTACTTGTTAAGGTATGGTAGCTTTCATCCATGGATAGCCTTCATCCATGGAGTCCCTTCAAAATCCTAATTTCAAATATAAAAATCCCTAAATGTTAGGGTTTGATTCCAAATTTATGGGGTCGTTTCAAAATCGATTCTAATGATTGAATTATGTTATATTTAGCATGAATTAATGATTTCCTATGGTTTTTGTGATGTATCCCCAAGAGTCCATGAAACCCATATTTCTCAATTGTAATCTTGTGATGTGGGTCTGTGTTGATGAAAGAAGAACATGTAATTATTGGGTTACTTTAGCTCTGATGATATCCATGTCTAATGTTTGAATTCTGGATGTGTTGATTGAAAGTGAGCTTGAAAAGGGCAAAGTATGAGAATTATGCATGTTTTGTGAAATTGATGTAAATGCTTTTAGAACACTTTGAGAGTGAAGTGTCTATGATTATGATGATGTTGTTGTGTTGTTGAAAGGGCATTCTCATATAAACACCTATGCATGAATATGAGATTATGTGAAAGGTTTTCTCACATAATGAAGATTCTAAGGTTGAAAGGCTTTCTCACTTAATTGAATCTAAGACTTATATGTAGACATGGACGGTGAAAGGTTATTCTCACGTATGATCTAAGAGCTATCATATGAACTAAGCTTGGATTGATTGTCAAGGACATCCTTCTGAGAATATAAATTACGTCAAACCTTAATAAGTACTCTGAGGGATTAAATGTTTAACACCGAGTGAATATTGATATGAGATGGGAGCCCTCACGATAGTGGAGCCCAGGTTTCTAGAAGCATTCTTTTCGGATGGAAGCCTTCACGATAGTCGAGGTTGGGTTTCTAGTAGCAATCTCCTTATTCCATAAACTATGTGACCCCGTAGGTTATTTAGCTAATGGATCCACTTGAGCTAAAGTTATAGCTCATATGATCTCATGTCAGTTAAGGCTTATTTCCACAATAAGAACATGAATATGAATTATGAACTATGGTTACTCAATAAGCTTTGTATGAAGTGTTTTCAATGGCTTTTAAGATGATGATGATTATGTTGGCTATATTTTATGACTTATATTCTCTAAACTCTTATATCATCTTTAAATTGATAAATTGCGTACTTTCAAATGAAATGTCCCTTTTAGCATGTTTTTCAACATTTTTATGCATGGATATCATACTTAGTGCATTTTTGTACTAACGCCTACTTTTCCTACATTTTCCTCAAGTGTAGGGTCCGGTTCTCAAGGTGATCATTCTAGTGTCTAGAGCTTGGACTTGAGTATCTTCTGAGCTTGTTGGTGAGTCCTCATGGTTCGAGGATGGAATTTTCTCATGTTGTAGTTTCGTTCATGTATTTCCCTTTTTGGACTTGTTGTATGGGCTAGGCCCTATTTAATTGAAACATTGTAATAGATGGTTATGTTGAAACTTTGTGTCTAGACTTCCACTTTTCTTTTATGAAAATTTTAGACTTGAAATGCATTTTCACTTTTATTGTTCTATTGATTATGATTTGAAGACTATGTGGCTTTTATGGAGTCCTTTGGGGTTATATACATCATATTACGTCTAGGGGTACCCTTGGGTCATGACCAACTTGGTATCAAAGCATAAGGTTTAGAATGGTTCTAGGATTATGTCTCATAAGATACATCTAGTAGAGTCTTGTTCATGAGTGTGAAGTGCGCCACATTTATGAATAAGAACCTACAAGATGCTTAGGAAATTCCACTTCTTTCATTACTCTTAAGTCGTGCGATAGAGTTTATCTCTATAGGGTCTTTCTCCTAATTCTTATCTGTTGGTCTACAGCATATGACTACTCGAAGGGCTTTCGCTAAAAGGAATGAGGAAGACAATATGAATGAAGGAGCTCTTGCTCAAGCTCCTAAAGCTCTGTTTAATCTTTTAGCCGAGAATGTTACTAATGCAGAGTTTAGGGCGGCTTTTAATGTTTTGGCTCAAGCCGTGACAACTCAAGCCAATAGAGAGGTGATTGCTCACGTGAACTCTAAAGTGAATTCTGTAGGATGAATTCTCCGAAATGTTATGGCTCCAAATTTGAGGAAGATCCTCAAGAATTTACCGATGAGGTCTATAAGGTACTTGCATATGGAGGTGACTTTGGTAGAGAAGGCGAAGTTAGACGCTTACCAATTGAAAGGTGTTGATCAAGTGTGGTATAATCAACGGAAGGATGGGAGGCCGGTAGGATCGGGTCCCGTAGAGTGGGAAGTGTTCAAATTGGTGTTTCTTGATAGGTTCTTTCCCCTAGAGTTGAGGGAAGCAAAGATGCAAGAGTTTATTAACCTTTGTTAAGAAGGTATAAGTTTGAAGGAGTATGCTCTAAAGTTCACTCTACTGTCAAAGTATGATCCAACTATAATAGCAGATCTGAGGGCTAAGATGAATAAGTTTGTGATGTAAGTGTCTAACATGGTAGTCAAAGAATGTCGTATGACAATGACTGTGCAATATATGGATATTTCATTTCTCATGGTGCATGCCCAACAAATGGAGGAAGAGAAATTCAAAGAAAAGAATAGGGAGGTGAAAAGAGCTTAGACTGGTGATGAGAACTTCTCCAACACTATATCCGTTAGACAAGGCCGACCAAGGTTTACCCAATGGTTTTCCAACCAAGGTTCCTCTAATGCTCCTCCAAGGGCTAGCAAGGATCGGGTGTCCAACCCTAAACCTCAAGGAGGTAATGGTAGTGGTTCTTATGTGAATAGGTCTAGTTGTCTGAAGTGCATGTGGGAAGAAGCATGATGGTAAGTGCCTAGCTGGCACGAATGGTTGCTTCGGTTGTGGAAAGAGTGGACACAAAATGAGGGATTGCCCGGTGCTTATTGCTAAAGGAAGAGAGGGCAAGCAAGCTCCTCCTAGTGGTTCAAACTACAATCCTCCTAAGCAAAACCACTTCTATGCTCTCTAAAACCAAGGTGAACAAGAGAATTCTCTGGACGTGGTCACCGGTATGTTAAAATTTTTCCATTTAGATGTGTATGGTTTGTTAGACACCGGTGTTACATTTTCTTTTGTGACGCCATATTTGGAAATGAGATTTGATATGCTCCATGATGTGTTGTTAGAACTTTTTTCTATCTCTACTCCTATTGGAGATTCTGTGGTGGCTAAGAGGGTTTATAAACGATGCCCCGTTTCCCTATCCCATAGAGTTACTCTTGTTGAATTGATATAGCTTGACATGCTAGATTTTTATGTTATACTTAGTATGGATTGGTTGCACTCTTGTTATGAGACGATTGATTGTAGAACTCGGGTAGTCAAGTTTCAATTCCCGAATGCCTATGCTTGAGTGAAAAGGGAGAAATTCTATGCCTAAGGGTCAGTTCATCTCATGTTTTAAGGCTAGGAAGATTATCTCAAAGGGTTGCATTTACCATCTTGTTAGGGTGAGGGATGTAGATTCTGAAACCCCTACTCTTGAGTCGGTCCCCGTTGTAAATGAGTTTTCAGAAGTGTTCCCAGATAATCTACCCAGTATTTCTCCCGAGCGGGAAATAGACTTTGGTATTGACCTTCTCCCTGATACGCAACCTATCTCAATTCCTCCTTATAGAAAGGCTCCGGCTGAGTAAAAGGCATTGAAAGAACAGTTGAAAGACTTGTTGGATAAGGGCTTCATCCGACCAAGTGTCTCACCATGGGGTGCTCCCGTGTTGTTTGTTACAAAGAAAGATGGGTTTCTTCATATGTGCATCGATTATCGTCCCTTGAACAAAGTGACCATTAAGAACAAGTGTCCTCTTACAAGGGTCAAGTTACTTCTCAAAAATTGACTTTAGGTTGGGTTATCACTAATTAAGGGTGAGAGGTGAAGTCATTCCAAAGATGGCTTTTAGAATCCGATATGTTCATTATGAGTTCTTGGTAATGTCATTTGGGTTGAATAATGCTCCGACGGCATTTATGGACTTGATGAATAGGGTGTTTAGACAATACCTTGACTTGTTTGTTATAGTGTTCATTAATGACATTTTGATCTATTCAAGGAGTGAGAATGAGCATGTCGACCATTTGAGAATGGTATTGCAAGTTCTTAAGGACCAACAACTTTTTGCAAAGTTTAGAAAGTGTTATAGTCATGGAGGAGGCCAAGAGATAAGGGCATGAGGGCAAGGGTCAAGGGAGTGGTCTAGGGTAGCCTACCTTGGAGTAGGCACTGGCCCACCTACCACGCCCACCACCATGGCGCGTGGTCAAGACCACGACCTTTGGTGAGGCTCGTGGTGGGCTAGGCAGTAGCCTCCCCAAATCTTCCAAAAAGTTGCTCCTCTTCACAAGCCACTTCATGACTCGTGGTGAAGACCAAGGATCGTGGGAAGGCTTGTGGAGGGGAGTTGGTTGTGTAAGGCTGGAGAGGAAGTGCCAAGCCACTGCCTCAAGGCCCATGAGAGGGACCACGACTCATGGAAAGAACCCTGGCTCGTGGATCCCCTCGTGAAGATGCCTTGGGCTTGTGGGCTAATGGAAATTGTTTCCTAGCCACTTCGTCAGGTCCACGAAGGGGAGAGACCTGGCAGCTCACTTAAAGTGAAGTGTGTTTTTGGAAATTCAGATTTTAATCCCACTTAAGTGAGGTCGTTTTACCTTAACTTAGGGTCACTATATAAGTTATTTTAACCCAAAATTCCACCCATTCATTTCATTATTTCCAAACCCAAATCAATTCTCAAAGTTCATCCTCCTAAAAAATATTCTATCATTAGAACTCAAAGAAGAAGAAGGAGATTCAAGCTAGGGTTCAAGGAGATAGGTTTTTCACATCAATTTAATTGGGCTTTATTATTAAGGTATGGTAGCTTTCATCCACTGATAGCCTTTATCCATGGAGTCCCTTCCGAATCCCAATTTCAAAAGATAGAAATCCCCAAATGTTTGGGTTTATTCCAAAGTCATGGGTTCCTTTCAAAATCAATTATAATGATTGAATTATGTTATATTAAGCATGAACTGATGATTTCCTATGGTTTTTATTACGTATCCCCAAGAACCCATGAAAGCCCCATAGTTCTCAATTGTAATCTTGTGATGTGGGTCATTGTTGATGAAAGAAGAATGTTATGAAATTATGCATGTATTGATTGGGTTACTTGAGTTATGATGATATCCATGTCTAATGTATGAATTCTAGATATGTTGATTGAAAGTGAGCTTTGAACCTTTAAAGGGAAAAGTATGAGAATTATGCATGTTTGTGAAATCTACGTAAATGCTTTTAGAACACATTGAGAGTGAAGTGCCTATGATTATGTTGTTGTGTTGTTAAAAGGGTATTCTCATATACTCACCTATGCATGAATATAATATGATGTGAAAGGTTTTCTCACACGATTAAGATTCTAAGGTTGAAAGGTTTTCTCACCTAATTGAATCTAAGACTTGTATGTTGTGAAAGGTTATTCTCACGCATGATCTAAGAGCTATCCTATGAACTAAGCTTTGATTGATTGTCAAGGACATCCTTCTAAGAACATGAATTAAGTCAAACCTTGGTAAGTACTCTGTGGGAATAAATACTTAGAACCAAGTGAATATTGATATGAGATGGAAGCCCTCATAATAGTTGAGCCCTAGTTTCTAGAAACAATCTCTTGGGATGGAAACCCTCATGATAGTCGAGGCCGGGTTTCTCAATAAGCTTTGTATGTGAGTTTTCAATGGCTTTTAAGATGATGATGATTATGTTGTCTATGTTTTATGACTTATGCCCTCTAAACTCTTATATCATGTTTACATTGATAAATTGTACACTTTCAAATGAAATGTCCCTTTTAGCATGTTTTCAAGGTTTTTATGCATGACTATCATACTTTGTGCATTTTTGTACTAACGCCTACTTTTCCTACATTTTCCCCAAGTGTAGGGTCCAATTCTCGAGGTGATCATTCTAGTGGCTAGAACTTGGACTTGAGTATTTTCCGAGCTTGTTGGTGAGTCCTCATGGTTCGAGGATGACTTTTTCCCATGTTGTAGTTTCGTTCATGTATTTCCCTTTTTGGACTTGTTGTATGGGCTAGGCCCTATTTCATTCAATCATTGTAATAGATGTCTATGTTGACACTTAGTGTCTAGATTTCCACTTTTCTTTAATGAAAATTTTAGACTTGAAATGTGTTTCGCTCTTATTGTTCTATACGACATGTTACATCTAGGGGTACCCATGGGTCGTGTCAACAAAGGTCTTTTTAAGGCTTGTAATGAGATTGAGTGCAAAGTATGTCAGTTTAGGCTTAGTGGCTCCTACCTTCATGAAGTATTGTTTGAAAATCATTTCCTCCTTTTCTTTCTCATTCAAACATGATCATATTCCACCCCATTATTCAACTAGACATGAATCACAGGTTACCCCATTTCTTATGCTATTTTCACAACTTTATTTCAAAACTTTTTCAGCATTTTTTCAGTCTTTTTCTTTTCTTTCTTCTTTTTTCATTCCTTTTTTCTTTTTCCTTCTTTTTTTAATATATGGTGGGGTTCCATTAATTTCCATACAATCCAACTCGTGGGAATATTTCACATTCCTTGATTCTCCTTATTTTTCATTGCACCCCTAACTTAGGCTTTTGATCTAATTTGGCTATTGAAACAAACCATTCTTCTTGAAAGTTATGGGTGAAGGGTTAAAAAGAGGTCACAATTATTCAAGTCTCTTCCAAGAAAAGGTTAGGCTCAAAAGGGGCAAAGGAAGGTTCACACTTCTCACAAGGTTGCCACAAAGAGGTATATGGTTAAATAGGCTCACTCTTTACAATTTTCTCCTAAGATCATGTCTATTGCTTGCATTACTCATTCAACCAGACCAACAAGGAAAATTCTAGGTGTCATCAAGCACATTGTTCAAGGTAACTTCACCACACAAGGAATTGATACAATTATCAAACAAGACTCCACACTTTCTAGCTAGTGTGCAATGTTCATCAAAAGAGACTCATTCAACAACTGGCTAGTCACAACAAGATGCTCAAAGTTCAGATATTGCCTATGTAACTTCGTTTGCCTCATCGTAGCCGCACATTTATTTTTTTCAATTAAGAACATTATTCAAGTTATTGGTATTGAACACAACCAACACTAAAATTTGTACAAGAACAACCTTAATCATACACAAAAGAGGTGGCAACATTTTTTAAAATTTGGATCAAAATGATTTTCTATCAAAACAATGGGCCACAATTCCACAATCAAGATATGCATATAATCCAATTAGATCAATATACACAAAACAACCCACAAAAGAAAAAAAGTAGGTATGGAAATATCTCACCCCAACAAAAAAATATGCAATTGTCCTCAAATGCAACTAAAAACAAAAACAATCTAGAAAGTGACAAGGAAGAAGGTAAAAGAATCATCCTGCCAGGCTAAGCTTGGGGTGAAGTATGCATATCCACAACTCCCTTTGTTTGGGTATCAATTCCCGGTGTATCAACATCCTTGGCTCCACTTGATCCCACCATCGAAACATCTCTCGAAGAGGCCTGTACAGCTATAGGCACCATGGCACCATCTAGGTATGGCAAATCATCATAGACACCCTCATCAGTCACACCTAACTGCTCTACATTTGTCTTAGCCTCGGGCTTAGTAACAGAATCATCAGCTCTAACCTCCTTTCCAGTGGTAGCTGGAGGCACTTCTGAACAGGCTGGAATATCTGAGCTCAGGACATCTGGTATGTTCACACTACCAAAGAGCATGGAGAGGTCAGTGGACATCAACTCGTCCACATCTTTATGGAGTCCCACAAGATCAGCCTTCAAGGCCGTCACCGCATCATCAGCTCCTCTTGCTCTCTCACATACCTCAACTCTCGCAGTAAGGGCATCATTTGAAACACTGAGAGGTGTCAGCACAGTAGCAATGGCTCTCTCAATCATCCCAATAATTGCAGCCTCTAACTGGGAGGCACGCATATCACCAGATTGGGCAAGATGCCCCATCTTAAACAACACCGCCTAGGTGACCAGAAGCCTAGAAGCAGAAGCAATGACAAATCCATGGGAAGCAAGTGCAGAAAAAGTTTCAGGAGTGTCGGAAGGAGTGGAGCTAGAAGTACCTGAAGGCCTAATGGCCGGAGTAGACAAGACTGACTCTGGAGGTAGCGTATCAATATCAACCTCCAGGGATATGTCCACCAGGGCTTCCCTCCTCCTAACAGCCTTGTCCCTCATGTAATCGGCCTCTATATGTTGGATATCGTTAGAAGATGTGGGTGTAACCTAGACATCCCTCTTCTCATCTCATGGAACTCGGTCTCGTGACATAACTCGGTAATCTATACCAAAAATGGTAGAGACGTCTGGCACTGCTTGGCCCTCATGGCCATCTCCAACTCAATAAATATACCCAAATTTAGCCTCTTCCTAGCAATGATGGACCCAAGACAAGCTGCTTTTAGATGATAGAGGATAGACTTTTTCTAAGACGACATGATCGTGTTGTTGATAAACCCAAACCAATATCTATCTACCACATTAAGATCCTTTTTTTTCTATTGGCACTCCAGCCTCAATCCATCTCGGGGTGCTGTCGGAGAGAAGGGGGCCAACCAACCTTTTAAGTTATCTAGAGTCTTTTTCGTGATCATACTCCAGTACTCATGCATAAGTTAGAGGCATGTTCAAATACAACATTTATATCATCAGTGCTGAATTTATCCTTCTTCCCTCGCCAACCAACCTTTTAAGGTAGCTAGAGTCTTTTTCGTGATCATACTCTAGTACTCATGCATAAGTCGGAGGCACGTTCAAATACAACATTTATATCATCACTGTTGAATTTATCCTTTTTCTGAGACGGCATGATCGTGTTATCGATAAACCCAAACCAATATCTATCTACCACATTAAGATCCTTTTTTCCTATTGGCACTCCAGCCTCAATCCATCTCTGGGTGCTGTCGGAGAAAAGGGGGGCCAACCAACCTTTTAAGTTATCTAGAGTCTTTTTCGTGATCATACTCTAGTACTCATGCATAAGTCGGAGGCATGTTCAAATACAACATTTATATCATCATTACAGAATTTATCCTTCTTCCCTCGGACCACAACAAAGTCTACCAGCTTGAAGGCACTAGCCTTCTTCTTCCCCTGAGTCACCAAGTCACTATACGTAGAGTGGAACTCCCAGAACCAAGTAGGAATGTATGGGCCACGGGGGTTGGTGAAGACCTCAAATTTGTGGAACCTAAGAGCATCCCACACTATTGGATATTGTCCACCACACCATCTATGGACAATCTCTTTTCTTCTAAGATGGTCCTCAATCCCTCGGCCTTTAACTAGTTGAGTGATCGGGGAGGAGGACCCTGAACTAGTGGAGCAGGAACCACCATCTGTACTGGAGGAGACATTAGAGCTGAAGCTGGAGGGGTAGACTCCTGGATCCTAAATAGATCATGAAGAGATTTGGAGCATAGCTCCGCTCTCTGAGCCTACAGCAGTTGATCATCTTTCGACTCATAGATAGAAGCCTGAGAAGTATGTGAGTCCTTCTCACTACCTGAACCACCCTCCTCTGGTGTCACAACTACAGGCACCTTTCCCTTGCCTTTACCCCCCTTTGAAGGTAGTTTCTTGGCCCTGGAAGTAGCTGCCTCCTCATCTATAACCACTCCCCGTACCCACTTTCGGGGCAGTATGTCTCTATTGTTAACCTTGGGTCTAGCCATCTCTGCAAACAACATGAAAAGTGTCAGAATAATTCAAGAAAAACTTTAGAAAATAACTTGCAGAAAGACTCATTGTATCAGTCGACGAGTCGCCAAATCACTTTAGCAAGCCAAGTCAAGTTCACTAAAAGTTCCAGCACAAAAATTTCAAAAACTCAAAGCTAGTTGGCTATGTCCAGGGCCTTTCAGTGGATTGCTGGCACCAATCGGTGAACTAAAAGTAGTTCACCAAAAGTTGCAATGCATTTTAAGGAACTAGATGAAGAAGGGAAATTAAGAAGCACTTTCAGCGACTCGCTGAGTGAACTCTGCTAGCTCAGGATTGTCACTGAAAGTTATAGAACAAAACTCAATATTTAGAGAATTAAAAGGTGATCTAGGGGGACTTAGGCGAACTGTTGAACCAATCGATGAGATCAACCCAGCACGACAAATGTCCCTTCATGCCAGTTTTCTACCCCATTCTTCAAAATCCAAACCGCAGCCCCACGAAATCAAAATTAAAGACTTACACCATGAAATTCAATGAAGACGCATACTACTCATGCCTTCAGGATACTAAGACTTCCTCCGATTTGGCCAAAATTGGCCATTTGATGTCTTTTTCCATTAAGAATGACGTCAACCGCTCCATCATTGGGAAACTACAAAATTTTGCACAATTCAAGATTACTCAGACTTCACCCCACTAGACCCAACACATATTTAGCATAACCCAACAATATAACTGACTAACGACACAAAAATCAATTATTTACGAGCAATTAGGTATGAATTCAATCAATTATAGGCAATCCAATAGTTAAGCAATGTTAAAACCACACTACCCAACAATTGTCAAGAATAATTTACCAATTTCATTCGAGTTCAACCACTAATTTGGTTCGAGGTTCACAAAAACAACCTTTATGCCAAAAGAATAGTTGAAATGCTAGGCAGCAAACTAATTCCAAATAAATCTGAGCAAAGATCCCATGTAGCACGAGAATAAACACAAAAGTATGAGAATCTAGTGTTGGGAGAGGAAGTGTGCGAGTTAAAAATAAGGGAAAGTGAAGGATTTTTTAATTTAAAACCATTTTGGCATTTTTAAACCTTTTGGTTCACGCGCCAGTCGGCGGAGTAAGTCGTGCTCGTCGATCCACTCAGTGATGCACCGAGTGGTATTTTTGCTCGCTAGTTTTACGAAACTCCCAACAATTTTGGGGGTTTAAAATATAGACAAAGTCCGGTTCATCAACCTGTTTGGTGATTTGTTAATTGGGCTTTTAGCTCGCCGATTTTTACAGAATTCCCATCAAGTTGAGTGGTTCCAACGGCGGTCCAAGTTGGGCTCACCGACATGTTCAGCATGTCATCGACTGAACTTTTGGCTCACCAAGTTGCCCATTTTCCAACCTTTTCACTTTTTAACCTGCAAAATCAACAGTCTTTATTCAAAAAACAAAATTTAAAACATCAAAGACTTGGGTTTCCTCCCAAGAAGAACCTTAGTTAACATTGTGGCATGATGTAAATACCAATTCAAGCTTCATTTTTGGGGTTTACCATTGTGTCAGTGGGCTACCCTCCTTTTGGCCTTGGGTTTATATGAGTTGAGATTTGACCTATTTATGTTTCCAGCTGCTTGATAGAGACTGAATGAGAAGTCACCATCTGATTGAGAGTTGAGACATCCTCCTTCATCACTTTTAACACTTTGTCTGAACCTTCGACCTTGTTGAGAATGCGTAAAAGCATGTCTTTAGTGGGGACATTTTCTGATTCAGCCCTTGGTTCTTTAGGATTTTCTCTCTCATAAGGTGGGATGTACCTATCCTTGTCACCCTCTCTTTCCTTCCAAGTGGCGTTACTATCATGCCATTCTCTGTCATGATCTCTTCATCCATCATCTCTGCTTCAACTCAGATTTCCATCTAGCCTTGATAGTTTGATGAAAACCTCCTCTTTGATTTGCAAGGAAGTTCACTTCCTCATTATACAACACTTTAAACTGTGTCTCATCGGGATTTGCTCCACCAATACCCACATCATTTACACTCTTCAATCCACTACCCATTACATTTTTCGACAATAATTCCAATTGGGTCATCATTTTTGCCATGTGTTGGTCTCTCTCTCTTAATCCTTCTCAATCTGCTCTTTTGTCATCCTAAAGGTGAGAGGATACACTTGGTCCTTACGAGTGTACCATTTTTTATTGATTTCGGTCATGTGATCTAGGAGTTGAGATGCGACATCCCAAAGCTGTTGCATTATACCATCGGGAACAAGTTGATCAGCAACTCCTTTGTTCACCAAGTCAATACTTCTGTAAAAGTATTGAAACAAGACATTATGAGTTGGGCATTGAAGTAATAGCTACTAAAACCTTAGCCACGTCTTGTGGATTTGTTCGCCTTCTAAGCGTTTGTACCCTTGAATGCTATCCTTTATGGTCCTCATCCTTGACAGGGGAAAGTATCTCATATAGAAAGTAGCAATCAACTCATCCCAAGTGGTAATGGAGTTTTCTAGAAGATCAGCCAACCACTTTATGGCTTCTCCCATCAAAGAAAATGGAAATAATCAAAGACGGACCAATTTTTGAGATATGTTTTTGAATAAGAACGGTCCACAAACATCGATAAAATTGTGGATATGATCATGGGAATCCTCATGAGCCAGCCCTCCAAAATAATCCTTTTAATTGGAGGAGCTGAAGCATTGTGCTAGTGATGTGAAAAATAGTGTTCCCTTCAGCAGGAGGTAGACGTATAGTTCTGACACCACCAAATTAGATAGGGTCGTTAACATCGTTCAAATTTCCTATATCGTCTTGGTGGCCAACTTGGCTACCATTGCTCCTGTTTTCGCTCATTTCTTCATCTGTTCAACACATCCAACACAAACACAAACAATCTAAGTCGATTCAACTATACCACAAAAAGAAAATAATTTAAACTTCAATAATAGAATTTCAAACAACACCACTCCCCGACAGTGGCGCCATTTTGATAAAAATTTCAAGTACACCTCATCCAATTCTAGGTGTAAACAATCGTTTACTAGTATAAAAGCCAACGCAGTGTTGTAGTCGAACTCACAAGGAGCGGTACGTGTTTAAATTCAGTTATGAAGTTATAAAGTGGTCTAACCGATTATAGGAATAGAAATTATGGAAAGCATGTACATAAAACTAAGGGTGTGACAACGAATGTTAGATGGGGGTTTCAGATTGTTAATTATCAGCTACAACACAGTAAAAATAAAGGAAATAATAATATAGATAGGCATTCTCAGAATGTGATCGATTATGGACAAATTTCACTGTATGTGTAATTGAAATTTACTAACAACTAGCTAAATATCAGTGGGTAGGATAGACTATGGGTGCAACAGTTTTCTCTCGAACAACTACTACGCTTCAAGTGATTTTTTTCTAACACCAATAAGCTTAGCATATACTAACAACCCATACCTTAATTTATCCACTCTCTCAAGCTCGATGGGTAGAATCAGATTTAGAATTTACTCTTTTGAGCTAAACCCATGTCAACCCAATAACTACAATCATTAATTGAAAGCTTTAGTTATAAAGTTTCTCTCTCAAGCAAGCCCAGAACTGTATACTAGAATTGCATTTGCAACTACAATTCATAGATTTTAACACAAATATCAATTAAACCACTTCGATTAAGCATTAAAATCAGTAAATAACAATACCCATATGCTAATTCAATCCATAATCACATGATCACACCTCAAGAATTTGAGTTTTAGCTACGTCATAAAACATAGACCATAATCATATGATCACACCTTAAGAATTTAGTCTTAGTGACTTTTACCTTCATGAAGTAAAATTTGAACATTAGTTTTCTCCTTTTCTTTAACATTTCAAATATGCTCACAATCCACCCCATTATTCAACTTCAAATGAACTACCGGATACCCCATTTAGCTTGAAATTTCCACTAATTTATTTCACAACTTTTTCTGTCTTTTTCGTTTCTTTCTTGTTTTTCATTTCCTTTTTCTCTTTTCTCTCTCTCTCTTTATCTTTTTATGGAGGGGTTCCATCTTTTTCAAAATAATCACATGAAGGGGGATTTCTCACACTTCTTGACTTTCCTTCTGTTTTCACCACACCCCCAACTTAGGAATTTGGCCTAAGTTAGCTATTCAAACAAACCATACTTCATGAAAGTTATGGGTGAATGGAAAAAGAGAGGTCACAATTTCTCAAGTTTCTTCCAAGAAAAATATTAAGGCGCGCCAAGCAAGGTTCACTCATTTCACAGGGTTGGCCACAAAAGAGGTATATAGTCATATTGTTTTCACTCTTCAAAAATGTTGTCTAAGATCATTTCAAGTTCTTGTATCAAGGGTTTAGGGTTTAGGGTTTAGGGCATAGGGTTTAGGGTTAGGGTATAGTGTTTTGTGTTTAGGATTTAGGGTTTAGGGTTTAGAGTTTAGTATTTAGGGTTTAGGGTTTAGGGCTTAGATTTTGGATTTAGGGTTTGGGTTTGGGGTTTAGGGTATACGGTTTAGGGTTTAGTGATTAAGGTTTAGGGCTTAAGATTTAGGGTTAGGGTATAGGGTTTTGAGTTTAGGATTTAGGGTTTAGGCTTTGGTTCACGAAAATGAATGGTTGTATTGGTCGGGGCAAGCACAACACTCATTCCCGCAACCCTTGTTGCGGCTGATAGACTCAAAAGTAAGGGCACAAAAAGCTATCTTAAACAAAAAAAACCTTCCAAATGGAATAAGCCACTATAACTTTCTTTGTCATCAAAGGAAAATGGAATTATACCGTAGTTCAGGATCTCCCTACTTGTATGTAGGAAGAGCTACTGCCTTCCTTGTAATCGGTTCAAAGAGAAAAGGAAACAAAATAATAAAGGTTTAGGGTTTAGAGTTTAGGATTTAGGTTTTAGGGTTTCGAGTTTGGATTTAGGGTTTACAGTTTAGGTTTAGGGTTTAGGCTTTAGGGTTTAGGTTTTGAGTTTAGGATTTAGGGTTTACGATTTAGGGTTTATGGTTTAGAGTTTAGGATTTAAGGTTTGGGGTTTAGGGTTTAGGTTTTAGAGTTTAGGATTTATGGTTTAGGGTTTAGTGTTTAGGTTTAGGGTTTAGTGTTTAGGTTTAGGGTTTAGGGTTTAGGGTTTATGGTTTATAGTTTAAGGCTTATGGTTTAGGGTTACGGTGTAGGGTTTTGAGTTTAGGATTAACGCTTTAAGGTTTAGGGTTTAGAGTTTAACATTTAGGGTTTAGGGTTTAGAGTTCGGATTTAGGTTTTACAGTTTAAGTTTAGGGTTTAGAGTTTGGATTTAGGTTTTACGGTTTAAGCTTAGGGTTAAGGGTTAAGGGCTTAGGGTTTACAGTTTTGATTTAGGGTTTAGGGTTTAGGGTTTAGGGTTTAGGTTTTAGGGTTTTGGGTTTTTATTTTATGGTTTAGAGTTTAGGATTTAGGGTATAGGGTAAGGGTTTAGGGTTTAGAGTTTAGGATTTATGGTTTAGGGTTTAGTGTTTAGATTTAGGGTTGAGGGTATAGGGTTTATGGTTAAGGTTTAGGATTTAGGGTGTAGGGTTTAGGGTTTAATGTTTAGTGTTTAGGGTTTAGGGTTTAGAGTTTTTTGTTTAGGATTTAGTGTTTAGGGTTTAGGGTTTAGAGTTTAGGATTTAGGGTTTAGGGTTTAGAGTTTGGCTTTAGGGTTTAGGTTTTGGGGATTTAGATTTAGGGTTTAAGGTGTAGGGTTTTGGGTTCAGGTTTGAGGTTTAGGATTTAGGGTATAGGATTTAGGGTTTAAGGTTTAGAGTTTAGTTTTTATGGTTAAGGGTATAGGATTTAGGGTTTAGGGTTTAGGGTTTAAGGTTTAGGATTTAGGGTTTAGAGTTTGGGTTTATGGTTTAGAGTTTAGAGTTTAGTGTTTAGCCTTTAGAGTTTAGGATTTAGAGTTTAGGGTTTAGGGTTAGGGTTTTGTATTAGTGTTTAGGGTTAAGGGTTTATGGTCTTGGGTTTAGTGTTTAGGGTTTGGGTTTAGGGTTTGGGATTTAGTGTTAAGGATTTAGGGTTTGGGGTTTAGGGTTTAGCATTTAGGATTTAGGGTTTAGGGTTTAAGTTTAGGGTTTAATGTTTAGGGTTTAGGATTTAGGTTTAGGGATTAAGGTTTTTGATTTAGAGTTTAGGGTCTAGGGACTAGGGTCTGGTGTTTGGGGTGTAGTGTTTATTGTTTTGAGTATAGGATTTAGTGTTTAGGGTTTAGAGTGTAGTATTTTGGATATAGGTTTCACAGTTTGGATTTAGGGTTTATAATTTTGGTTTGCGATTTAGGGTTTAGGGTTTTGGGTTTTGATTTTAGGATTTAGGGTTTAGGGATTAGGATTTAGGATTTAGGGTTTAGGGTTTAGAGTTTGGATTTAGGGTTTAGGGTTTAGGATTAGGGCTTAGGGTTTATGGTTTAGCGTTATGGTGTAGGGTTAAGGGTTTAGGGTCTAGGGATTGGGATTTAAGATTTGGCTTTACGATTTAGTGTTTAGAGTCTAGGATTTAGGGTTTAGTGTTTAGGATTTAGGGTTTAGGGTTTAGGTTTTGGGATTAGCGTTAAGGGTTTAGGTTTAGGGTTTAAGATTTAGGGTTTAGGGTTTGGATTTAAGTTTTAGGGTTTAGGGTTTTGAGTTTAGGGTTTAGGGTTCAAGGTTTGGTGTTTAGAGTTTGGATTTAGGGTTTAGGATTTAGGGTTTAGGGTTTAGGGTTTTGAGTTTAGGGTTTAGGGTTTAGGGTTAGGATTAAGAGTTTGGATTTAAGGTTTAGTGTTTAGGGTTTAGGTTTTAGGGTTTAAGGTTTAGGGTTTTGTGTTTAGGGTTTATAGTTTAGAGTTTAGGATTGAGGGTTAGGCTTTAGGTTTAGGGTTGAGGGTTTAGGGTTGAGGATTTAGGGTTTAGAGTTTATTATTTAGGGTTGAGGGTATAGGGCATAGGGTTTTGGGGTTAGGGTTTAAGGCTTAGGGTTTAGGGCTTAGGGTTTAGGGCTAGGTTATAGGGTTTTGAGTTTAGGATTTAGGGTTTAGGATTCAGTGTTTAGAGTTTAGGATTTAGGGGTTTAGGGTTTACAGTTTGGATTTAGGGTTTACGGTTTTGGTTTGGGGTTTAAGGTATAGGGTTTTGAGTTTAGGATTTAGGTTTTAAGGTTTAGGATTTAGGGTTTAGAGTTTGGATTTAGGGTTTAGGCTTAGGTTTTAGGGTTTATGGTTTAGAGTTTAGGATTTAGGGTATAGGGTTTTTGGTTTTAGAGTTGAGGATTGAGGGTTTAGGGTTTAGTGTTTAGATTTAGAGTTGAGGGTGTAGGGTATAGCGTTTAGGAATTATGGTTTGGGGTTTAGTGTTTAGGTGTAGGGTTGAGGGTTGATGATTTAGGGTTTAAGGTTTAGGGTTTAAGGATTAGGGTTTAATATTTAGGGTTTGGGATTTTAAATTAAGGATTTAGGGTTTAGGCTTTAGAGTTTAGTGTTTATTGTTTGGATTTAGGGTTTAGGGTTTAGGGTTTAGGATGTAGGGATTAGTGCTTAGGTTTTAGGGCTTAGGGTTTAGGGTTAGGGTATAAGGTTTTGAGTTTAACGTTTAAGGTTTTGGGTTTAGGATTTAGGATTTATGTTTTAATGTTTAGAGTCTGGATTTAGGGTTTATAGTTTAGGTTTAGGGTTTTGGCTTTAGGGTTTAGGGTTTTGAGTTTGGGATTTAGGGCATAGGGTTTATGGTCAAGAGTTTAGGATTTAGGATTTAGGGTTTAGGGTTTAGTGTATAGTGTTTTGAGTTTAAGGCATAGGGTTTAGGGTAAAGTGTTTTAAGTTTAAGATTTAGGGTTTAGAGTTTAGTGTTTAGAATTTAGGGTTTAGGGTTTAGGGTAAAGTGTTTTAAGTTTAAGATTTAGGGTTTAGGGTTTAGAGTTTAGTGCTTAGAATTTAGCGTTTAGGGTTTATAGTTTAGATTTAGGGTTTAGGGTTTAGATTTTATAGTTTAGAATTTAGGATTTAGGGTTTAGAGTTTAGAGTTTAGAATTTAGGGTTTAGGGTTTATAGTTTAGATTTAATGTTTAAGGTTTAGGGCATAGGGTTTAGGGTTTGGGGTTTAGTATTTAGGATTTAGGGTTTAGGGCTAGGGTATAGGGTTTTTGAGTTTAGGATTTAAGATATAGGGTCTAGGGTTTAGAGTTTAGAATTTAGGTTTTAGGGTTTAGAGTTTTGATTTAGAGTTTACGGTTTAGGTATAGGGTTTAGGCTTTAGGGTTTAGGCTTCACATTTTAGTATTTAGGGTATAGGGTTTAACGTTTATGGTTTAGAGTTTAGGATTTAGGGTTTACAATTTTGGGTTTAGGGTTAGAGTTTAGGTTTTAGGATTTAGGGTTTAGGGTTTAGGTTTTGGTTTAGGATTTAGGGTTTAGGGTTTAGGGTTTAGACTTTAGTGTTTATGGTTATGGGTATAGGGTTTAGGGTTAACGGTTTAGTGTTTAGGTTTTAAGGTTTGAAGTTTAGGGTTTTGGTTTTAGGGTTTATGGTTTAGAGTTTAGGATTTAGTGTTTAGGGTTTAGGGTTTAGGGTTTAGGGTTTAGGGTTTAGGGTTTAGGGTTTAGGGTTTAGGGTTTAGGGTTTAGGGTTTAGTTTGTAGGGTTTAGGGTTTAGATTATTGGGTTTAGGGTTTAAGGATTAGGGTTTAACGTTTAGGGTTTAGGGTTTAGGGTTTAGTTTGTAGGGTTTAGGGTTTAGGGTTTAGGGATAGGGCATAGGGTTTTGAGTTTAGGTTTAGGGTTTAGGGATAGGGCATAGGGTTTTGAGTTTAGGTTTAGGGTTTTGGGTTTAGAGTTTAGGATTTAGGGTTTAGGGTTTATAGTTTGGTTTTAGGATTTACGGTTTAGGTTTAGGGTATAGGGATTTGAGTTTAGGATTTAGGGTTTAGGGTTTAAGTTTAGGTTTTAGGATATAGGGTTTAGTGTTTTGAGTTTAGGATTAAAGGTTTAGGGTTTTGGGTTTAGGATTCAGGATTTAGGGTTTAGAGTTTGGGTTTGGGGTTTAGGATTTAAGTTTAGTGTTTACTATTTGGTTTTAGGGTTTTAGAGTTTGGATTTAGAGCTTAGGGTTTAGGGTTTAGGGTTTAGTGTATAAGGTTTAGGACTTAGGGTTTAGATTTAGGGTATAGGGTTTTGAGTTTAGGATTTGGGTTTAGGGTATAGGGTTTTGAGTTTAGGATTTGGGTTTAGGGTTTAGAGTTTAGGATTAATGTCTTAGGTTTTAGGGTTTAGAGTTAGGATTTTGGGTTTACAATTTAGGTTTATGGTTTAGGGTTTGAGTTTAGAATTTATGGTTTATTGTTTAGGGTTTATGGTTTAGAGTTTAGGATTTAGGGTTTAGGGTTTATAGTTTAGGATTTAGGGTTTAGGGTTTAGAGTTTGGATTTATGTTTTGCGGTTTAAGTTTAGGGTTTGGGGTTTTAATTTTTGAATTTAGGGTTTAGGGTTTAGGGTTTAGTGTTTTGATTTGGGGTTTAGGATTTAGGGTTTAGGATTAACGATTTAGGGTTTAGTGTTTAGAGTTTAGGATTTAGGATTTAGGGTATAGGGTTTAGGGTTTAGAGTTTAGTATTTAGCATTTAGGGTTTAGTGTTAAGGTTTAGGGTTACGGGTTTAGGGTTTAGGGTTAGTGTTTAGGGTTTAGGGTTTAGTTTATAGGGTTTAGGGTTTAGGTTTTGGGTTTAGGGTTTTGAGTTTAGGATTTAGGATTTATGTTTAGGGTTTAGAGTTTAGGTTTTAGGGTTTAGGATTGAGGGTTTAGAGTTTGGATTTAGGGTTTAAGGTTTGGGGTTTTAGATTTAGGGTTTAGGGTGTATGTTTTACGGTTTAGGTTTAGGTTTTAGGTTTTAAGGTTTAGGGTAAATAATAGGGTTTAGGGTTAAGGGTTTAGGGTTAAGAGTTTAGGGTCTAGGGTTTCAGGTTCAGGTTTGAGGTTTTTCATTTAGGATATAGGATTTAGGTTTTAGGGTTTGGTGTTTAGTTATTATGGTTAAGGGTATAGGATTTAGGGTTTAGGGTTTAAGGTTTAGGATTTTGGGTTTATGGTTTAGAGTTTAGTGTTTAGCGTTTAGAGTTTATGGTTTATAGTTTAGGGTTTAGGGTTAGGGTTTTGCATTAGCATTTAGGGTTAAGGGTTTTGGGTATTGGGTTTAATGTTTAGGGTTTGGGTTTAGGATTTAGTGTTAAGGATTTAGGGTTTAGGGTTTAGGGTTTAGTGTTTAGTGTTTAGGATTTAGGGTTGAGGGTTTAGGTTTAGGGTTTAGTGTTTAGGGTTTAGGATTTAGGTTTTGGGATTAGGGTTTTCGATTTAGAGTTTAGGGTCTAGGGTCTGGGGTCTTGGGTTTGGGGCTTAGTGTTTATGGTTTTGAGTTTAGGATTTATGGTTTAGGGTTTAGAGTTTAGGATTTTGTATTTAGGTTTTACAATTTGGATTTAGGGTTTACGATTTTGGTTTGCAATTTAGGGTTTAGAGTTTAGGGTTTAGGGTTTTGATTTTAGGATTTAGGGTTTAGGATTAGGGTTTAGAGTTTGGATTTAGGGGTTAGGGTTTAGGATTAGGACTTAGGGTTTACGATTTAGTGTTATGTTGTAGGGTTAAGGGTTTAGGGTCTAGGGATTGGGATTTATGTTTTGGGTTTACGATTTGTTGTTTAGAGTTTAGGGTTTAGAGTTTAGGATTTAGGGTTTAGGGTTTAGGTTTTGGGCTTAGCATTAAGGGTTTAGATTTAGGGTTTAAGGTTTAGGGTTTAGGGTTTAGGGTTTGGATTTAAGGTTTTGGGTTTAGGGTTTTTAGTTTAGGGTTTAGGGTTCAGGGTTTGGTGTTTAGAGTTTGGATTTAGGGTCTAGGATTTAGTGTTTTGGGTTTAGGGTTTTGAGTTTAAGGTTTAGGGTATAGTGTTTAGGGTTAAGAGTTTGGATTTAAGGTTTAGTGTTTAGGGTTTTGGGTTTAGGGTTTTGGGTTTAGGGTTTAGTGTTTAGGGTTTAGCTTTTAGGGTTTAAGGTTTAGGGTTTTGGGTTTAGGGTTTATGGTTTAGAGTTTAGGATTTAGGGTTAGGGTTTAGGTTTAGGGTTTAGGGTTTAGGGTTGAGGGTTGAGGATTTATGGTTTAGGGTTTACGGTTTAGGGTTGAGGGTATAGGTTTTGGGGTTAGGGTTCAAGCTTTAGGGTTTAGGGCTTAGGGTTTAAGGCTTAGGGTTTAAGGTTAGGGTAGAGGGTTTTGAGTTTAGGATTTAGGGTTTTGGATTTAGTGTTTAGAGTTTAGGATTTAGGAGTTTAGGGTTTAGAGTTTGGATTTAGGGTTTACGGTTTAGGTTTAGGGTTTACGATTTAGGGTTTTGAGTTTAGGATTTAGGGTTTAAGGTTTAGGATTTAGGGTTTATGGTTTAAGGTTTAGAGTTTGGATTTAGGGTTTAGGGTTTTGGATTTAGGCTTAGGTTTTAGGATTTATGGTTTAGAGTTTAGCATTTAGGGTATAGTGTTTTTGGTTTTAGAGTTGAGGATTTAGGTCGTAGGGTTTAGTGTTTAGATTTAGAGTTGAGGGTGTAGGGTATCGGGTTTAAGAATTACGGTTTAGGGTTTAGTGTTTAGGTGTAGGGTTAAGGGTTTACGATTTAGGGTTTAAGGTTTAGGGTTTAAGGATTAATGTTTAATATTTAGGGTTTGGGATTTTGAGTTAAGGATTTAGTGTTTAGGGTTTAGGGTTTAGGGTTTAGAGTTTAGTGTTTATTGTTTGGATTTAGGGTTTAGAGTTCAGGGTTTAGGGTTTAAAGATTAGTGCTTAGGTTTTAGGGCTTAGGGTTTTGGGTTAGGGTATAGGGTTTTGAGTTTAACGTTTAGGGATTTGGGTTTAGGATTTAGGATTTATGTTTTAATGTTTAGAGTCTGGATTTAGGGTTTACGGTTTAGGTTTAGGGTTTTTGCTTTAAGGTTTAGGGTTTTGAGTTTTTTTTTTTTTTTTATTTGAACGACCCTTGAAGGGGCCAGGGGCTTAGCATCACCCCCAGGCCTTATCATATATCTAAAAAGCAAACATACATAGAGGGGGACATAAACCTTACCTCCGCTTCATGGTGGTTCAAGAATTGGTAGCCTACTGTAAACAGCAGGTTCTCCAATACTTCCCCAAATAAAAAAGCAAGAACCTATAACCTACGCACCTATGTGAGAGGACTCCTCTCGGTACAAAGATTCTACGAAAACTTAAATGAGGGAGACTCTCCCTTTACAATTCAATAAATAAATTCTATCCTAGTAAACAAGAGAATTATAGAGGAACGATGGTTATAACCATCAAAGAAGACTTCAAGGAGTTCAGGCTCCTTTCTGTGACTTCTCTTTCTCAAACAGTGTCATGGTGGTTCCTTAATTCTCTTCTTCTTTCTTCTCCTGAAGCTTGCCATACCTACCTGGTCCTGCAGAAGATAAGCTGCTGTCACTTTGGGAAGCAGCTGTCTGTTGAAATATATTTGTGGGCTGGTAGTCTTGTGACTATGTTTGGCAAGAGAATTTGCAACAAAGTTGGCCTCTCTAAGGATATGAATACATTTGAATTGGTTGAATTGTGTGACTATTTGTTGAAGCTTCTGAATCTGGGAATTGAGCTGCCAAGGAGTTGCTGCAGTATTCTTCAACCAGTGAACAAGTAACTATGAATCAACTTCGAGGATCACATTGTTGATTTTCAGTTGAGCACACCATGTTAGGCCAAAAATAGCTGCTGCCACCTCGGCTTGGTTGTTTGTTCCAGTCTCAAAAGGGGCTGAAAAGGCAAAGGTAATCTCTCCTTTATGGTTTCTGATGATACCCCCTCCTCCTATGCTGCCTGGGTTGCCCAGAGTGCTCCCATCAGTATTAAGTTTCACCCAAGTGTCAGGAGGTTTAATCCATTGGACTGAACTGATCTTGGTATCATGGGTGCAGCTCTCGATATGCATACACAACCTTTTCCATTCCAAAGGCCAAGTAATGTAAGGAAATGCAGTATGCAGTAGCTTGAAAGTGTCCAGGATCACCAAATACTTAACCCTTGCTATGTTGGATTGTTTGCCTCCATATTTGTTTGCGCATCTGTTCTTCCACAAATTCCAACAAATAAAGATAGGAATGGCTTGCAGGATCAGCTTGTGTGCTTCATTGTTGTAGGCATTACTCCACCACCTCATAATCATACTTCTAAGTGGCAGATAATCTATTTGAATACCCAAGGCAACAGCAAAATACTTCCGCACATTTCTGGCCAAGTTCCCTGAATTGAAAAATGTGATCAATGGTGTCAACTCTAGGAGAATGACAATAGTAACAGCTTGCTGGTTCAATTCCGAACCTTGCCAATTTTTCATTGGTAGGTAATTTGCTCCTAATTGCTCTCCACAGCAAAAAGGAACATTTAAAAGGTATATTCCTATGCCAGGTATAGGTGTTGAACTTGGTTTTCTCCCTGGTTTCTCTAATAATATTCCAAGCAGAAGACACAGAAAAAATACCATTGGTATTGAGGGTCCATACAGCCTGATCAGAATGTCCATGCTGCAGATGAATCTGAGTAGAAAGAATTTTATGCACCTGTGTAGGAGGAGCTAACTGATTGATCTTTCTCCTGTTCCACTGGCCAGCTTCTATATAGTCAGCAACCTTATCATTATTGAACCTGTTGCTGTGATTGGTAAACTGAGCCAGAGGTCCTATTCCTAGCCAGTTATCCCACCAAAAGGAGCAAGAACCATCCCTGATTTTCCACTGAATGTGGTTCTCCACAGTGAGCTTATTCTTCATCATCAGTCTCCATGTCTGAGATTCACCAGTATCCCATTTTTTACTAATGGGGTTTGATCTCTGGCAATATTTAGCTTTAAGAAAGTCTCCCCATAGAGTTTGTTTGGATCTAAAGATCCACCATTGCTTAAATTGAAATGCCTGACAAACATCTTTCATAAGTTTAACTCCAATTCCCCCTTCCTCATAGGGAAAGCTTAAGTTTTTCCATGATGACCAGTGATATTTCCTCCTGTCATTCCTCCAACCCCAGAAGAAATCAGCTAGGGTCTGCTGTATTTGCTTAATAATAGCTGAGGGAGGAGAACTTGCTGACAGAATATGAATAGGAATTGACTGCAGAACATATTTAATTAAGGTAGCTTTCCCTCCATAACTCAGCATCTTGGATTGCCATCCGGTGATTCTATTCACTATTCTATTGATCAGGCCAGAGAAGTGGAGAATTTTAGGCCTTCCAATAAAGATAGGACATCCCAAGTACATGATAGGAGCTTCCTTCTTATGAAATCCAGTATACTTTTTGACTCTTTCACTGGTGTTTCTGAAAGCATTAGAGTGTAACAAGAAATGGCTCTTAGTTTTGTTGATGAGTTGGCCATAAGTCATCTCATAAGTCCTCAAAGTGTGCATAATGAGCTTAAGAGACTGTTTCCTTCCAGACGTAAAAATAATAATATCATCAGCAAAGCTAAGATGGTTAATTTGAGGGCCCTTCATGTTCATATAAAATCCATGGTAAGAAGGGTGATCATGCAGCCTGTTCAGGGATCTAGACAGCAGCTCAGCACCTAAAATAAATAGGGCTGGGGACAAAGGATCTCCCTGTTTAAGGCCTCTGGTAGATTGGAAGAAACCATGTCTCTTACCATTGATAATAATAGAATACCAATTGTTTGCCATAATTCTCCACACCATATCAATGAAGACTTCATCAAATCCCATCTTTCTGAGAACTAGGCATATGTAGGTCCAAGAAACCCTGTCATAGGCCTTTGCCATGTCAAGTTTAATCACAACATTACTTCCTATGATAGGTTTTTTTATCTGATGGATCACCTCCTGAGCCAGCATTATGTTTTCAGTAATGTTCCTTCCCTTCACAAACCCTGATTGATTGGGAGAAATCAGGCTGGGTAATATAGGGGCCAACCTGCGACATAACAGCTTAGAAATAATCTTGTTAGTGAAGTTACTCAGGCTGATAGGTCTAAACTCAGAGAGTTTATTAGGTTGTTTCACTTTAGGGAGGAGAACAATACAGGCATGAGAGATGTATTTGGGGATCATCTGACCATTGAAGAATGCATGAATCACTGCCAGCAGATTCCCCTTGATAATATCCCAACATTTCTGGAAAAAACATCCATTCATTCCATCAGGACCAGCAGCAGCAGAATTAGGATCCATTGAGTCGACCACTTCCTTAAGCTCTTCCATAGTAGGTAGGGCTCTCATGCTATCATTATGCTCCTTCCTAATCATTCTTGGAATGCAGTTCAGGGGGGCTTCATTAATAAATTTTGTCTCTCCTGTGAAGATGTTCTAGAAATAATCACAGGCAGCCTGTGCAACTTGCTCATCTCCTTGTATCCACTCCTCATCTTCATTGAGGATTTTGTGAATGAACAACCTCCTCCTCCTTCCTCTAATCAGGGCATGAAAATATTTAGAATTTCCATCCCCTTCCTTAATCCACTACAGTTGAGATTTTTGTTTGAGGACAGAGTCCTCGAGCTTCATGTATTTAATATATTCTGCATTAATGCAGTGGAGTTCAGCTCTCTGCTCCTCAGTATTGTTATGAATAAGCTTTTCCTCTGCCACCCTGACTCTTTCTTCAAAGTCTTTAACTTTAGCATATATGTCTCCAAATTGCTCTTTAGACCAAGTACTCAGAGTAGAAGCCAGCCTCTTCATCTTTTGATGGAAAATCCACATAGGTTGTCCTTCTACAGGCCTTTCCCAGCACCTTGTAACAGTATCTACAAATAAGGGTTGATCTACCCAACAATTGAGAAATCTAAAATATTTAATATAATCTTGAGGTCTAGCTTGGATCTCCATGAGGAGTGGACAATAATCAGATCCCACAGAAGGAAGATGAGTAATGTTAGTATGTGGCATGTCTTGCAACCATCTATCATTAACCATGGCTCTGTCTAGCCGCTTCCAAATCCTGCTGCTGATCCCTATCTGGTTAGACCAGGTGAACCTAGGGCCATTAAAGCCTAGATCCAAAAGCCCACAAGTTTCAATGACACCAATAAACTCCAGACTTTTCTTCATATTATAAGGAATGCCACCCAGCTTTTCCTCAGTATCAGTTATAACATTGTAGTCTCCAACAGCACACCAGGGGGTAGAGTCTCTAGTATAAGCAATATGAAGCATTCTATCCCACAGAGGCCTTCTGAGATAATCTTTGCATTTGGCATATACAAAGGTTTTGATATAATTACTAGAAGCTTCAGAATGGTTGATATCACAAGTGATTTGTTGCTCATCAGCTTCCAATATGTTACAAGTGATGTCACTGCCCCAAAATAACCAAATTTTTCCATTGATATTGCTGAATGAATGATCCATGGCAAGCATACTTTTAAACCTGTCAATCTGGACACTGTCTGAAAAAGGTTTAAGAATAGCTATCATAGACAATTGATGGAGGATTTTGAGATTTTTGAGTCTTTCAATAACACCTTGGGTATTGATTCCTCTAACATTCCATATGATTGTATTGATCATTGGGATGATTTAGAGGTGAAGAGTCTAGTGTTTGGTCTTCCTGCTGTGACAGGAATTGGTAGTTGCAGGTTTCTTGAGAGGTAGTTTTCCCAATTTCATGCCTCTGGGAGAGAGGCCTTGTTTGTTGGTAATCTGTTGTAGTTCTTTATCCAGGTCTTTATTATTGTTGGGACTGAATGTTTTTATCAGCCTTTCACAGTCTCATCATCTTCATCATCAACCTGAACCATCTGATTGTCTTTCTCTATTTCATGCTATGAGTTCTGCACTTCATATTCATCTCTGACACCAGTCTTGGCCTGATTAGGGGGTTTTCCTGGTGTGTTGGTGTTATGTTGAGCATTTAGAGGGATTACATCCATAATTTGATCCACCATTATGAAGTCCTTGCAAGGGCTTAATCTCTCAGTTGGACTGCCATTCTGGTCCTAATCCTGTTGTTGTTATTTAACCTTTTTCCTCTTGGCAGCTTCTCTCTTTTTTTTGCTGGGTTTGTTCTTGCTTTTAGGGGTCTCTGTCTGTTTACTAGTGCCAGCTTCGTTACCCATATCTTTAGCCATAGATCCTCTGATTTGTTTATTCTCTATTTCCTCTCTTTGAACCTGCTGTTCCCCTTTTTTAATGCTTTGATGATTCTGTTTTTGAGTGTTAACCTGGGTCTGCTGGTCAGTCCTTGGATTCATCCTTTGACTCTCCTGTAAAGCTTGAGGCAATTCCCTTCCCTTTGGTTCCCCTTCCTGCAGGTTAGTAGGCTTCTCCTTCACTACCATCCTCCCTCCAACAGCTTCATCAGCAACAATAAAGGGGTGCACAGGGGATGGGGTAGGATGAACATCATCCTTCACAATAACAGGGGAAGGGGGAGTGTAAGCCTGATCACCATACTTCTCAGAGACAATAATAGGGGCTGTAGGATTACTACCTGTTCTCTGCATTGACGGATTCATTATAGGGGGGTCCTCCGGTGGTACCTGCAAATTTGAGGATTGGTTTTTACCTTGTTCCTGATTTGGTTGGTGATGTTTATTCCTTCTTTTATTTTGAATTTGCCATTGCTCCTCCTTGTGTGTCATGTCCTTTCTAGCTGGTCCTGCAAGATTAGTTTGTCTGTTGGGTAATATAGGTTCTTTACCTTTGTCATTCTATTGATGACCATTGGCATTATGATTCAACTGTTTGTCATGACCTTTCTTGATATTTTCCATTTCCTTCTTTTTTCTAATCTCTTCATCTCTTTCCTTCACAGGACATTCCCCAAGGATATGTCCTTGATGTTTACAGTAAAGGCAATAAGAGGGGACATCTTCAAATTCAATTATCTGCCATTTACCAATGGTAGGATCATTTTCTGAAAATCCCATCCACACATATTGATGTCTCTTTTTCGTAAGATCAATTTGTACTCTTTCTTTAGCAACACTCCCCCTAGTTTTTTGCATCGTGGCAAAGTCCAAATACAGGGCCTTCCCAATAGGGGACAACAACGGAGTAAGGATATCCATATAGTAGCAATGCCAATGCAGCTTAGGCAGGGTAATCCAGACTGGAACTATAGGAGTTTCCTCAGCAGGTTTAAAGGTCGGAGTCCACATCTGCAGCTTCATAGAATGCCCAGCAATATACATCTTTTGCTTAGTCCAAACTGAAATGTGATCAGCCTCATTGTCCAAGTCAATATAAATGTGCCTCGAGTTAAAGTGAGCAATTTTAACACCTCCAGTGAGTTGAGTTTGGGTGATAAAACTTTTCCTAATAATCTCCATTTTGTGCATGGCATTAGTAAACTTACCAACTAAAGTGAATTTGCATCTTCCTGGCATCTTTTGCATGAAGTCTTCTTCATGGAAAGTTACTGACGGATAACCTTGTCTAGTGGAAATGATAGGTGAAGAAATATCAATAGGATTAGCATTCTTGATTTGATTAGCTCGAAGTCTGGTTGCTAAGGACTGGGTGACAGTAGGTGGAGCAGGGTCCGGAATTTGGTTGCTGCTGGTTCTCATGGAGGAATTTACCAACGGTTTGTTTTGGTTCTGTTCAGAATTGTTCTGATTAGCTCTGTGTTGGCTCGGCCGATACATATCAAAGTTAGAGGATACTTTGATGGGAGGAGGGATCTTGGGATCCATCAACTGTCCCTGAGGAGTAGTTTTCTCAGCTTCAGCCACAGCATCTTGCAAGGAATTGTTCTTCATTCCCTCCTCGTTGCCCAGATTCTTTTCCTTCACCTTCCATATCGTCTTTTCGCCTTTAGTATCCTGGGCCTTCGAAACTCTTGCAATTTCAGCATTACTCTTCTGCAAGGAGCTTGGATTATCAGCCTGATTGCCATTCAAATTCCCCTGCAGATTAGTATCCTTTATCTTTTTTGTGATCAACACTCCTTGTTCTTGTGATGTTGCCTCCATTCTTCTGTTTGAATTGTGCTCCATATCCTGAACATTCTCCTATTGCAGGTTCCTAGCTATACCCACTGAATCAGCTTCAATGTCCTTGTTGTAGTTCTTAGTTGCGACATGATCCTGCAAATTGAAAGATAGACTAACATTAGTTTGTTGATGAATTCCATGGTCCGTTACCTTAGTATTGTTCTCCTCATCACTAGGATTCTTCTGATGTAAAAGTTCATCGATGGAACTGGCCGTAGCTCCGGTGACTTTGTCAAAATTCTTGTCGCCGGAGATTACACCATCCAAATTATTCGAATTCGTTGTAGGATGTACTCCTTGTCCTAGAGATGATTCCCCAGTTGTTATCGCTTCATTTCTCTCATCGGAGGTTGCTCGAAATTGATGGCGCAACGACAGCAATTTTGAGAGTATTTCCCCAAAAATTGCCTTCACAGATCTTTCGATTCTAACATTAGAATCGTCTGATTTTTGGCCCACAAAGAGATCTTTAGATGTAGTTTCGTGATTTGTAGACGAATTCACACAAATCATTCGCGTTTGTTCAAGGGACATGATTTTACGAGCCCAGTCCAACTCTTCCTCTGAGATCATGACGTGGATCGCCTCAATGCGCCGCAATTTTGAAGAGTTTGCTGATGATTCTGATGAAGCGCCCAATTGGGGTTTGTTGCTGCTGGAGTCGCGCGTCGAGTGAACTTGGTCCTGCTACCGGAGCTCCATTCCTGGCGGCTCTGAGGCCATTCCAGTGGTGGCTGTTTCTTTGTAATTTTTGAGAGCAAATTTTTAGAGAGATTTTTTAGAGAGAGAAAAATATTGAGAAAATGAATGGTGATAGGGTTTTGTGTTTGGGATTTAGGGTTTAGGGTTTATGGTTAAGAGTTTAGGATTTAGGGTTTAGGGTTTAGTGTTTAGGGTTTAGTGTATAATGTTTTGAGTTTTGGGTATAGGGTGTAGGGTATAGTGTTTTAAGTTTAAGATTTAGGGTTTAGGGTTAGAGTTTAGAGTTTAGAATTTAGGGTTTAGGGTTTATAGTTTAGATTTAGGGTTTAGGGTTTAGAGTTTAGAGTTTAGAATTTAGGGTTTAGGGTTTATAGTTTAGATTTAGGGTTTAGGGTTAAGGGCATAAGGCATAGGGTTTAGGGTTTAGTATTTAGTATTTAGGGTGTGGGGTTTTTGAGTTTAGGATTTAGGATATAGGGTTTAGGGTTTAGAGTTTAGAATTTAGGTTTTAGGGTTCAGAGTTTTGATTTAGAGTTTACGATTTAGGTTTAGAGTTTAGGCTTTAGGGTTTATTGTTTAGAGTTTAGGATTTAGGGTATAGGGTTTAGTGTTTACGGTTTAGAGTTTAGGATTTAGGGTTTACAATTTTGGGTTTAGGGTTAGAGTTTAGGTTTTAGTATTTAGGTTTTACGGTTTAGGTTTAGGTTTAGGATTTAGAGTTTAGGGTTTAGTGTTTAGAGTTTAGTGTTTATGGTTAAGGGTATAGGGTTTAGGGTTTAGGGTTTAGTGGTTAGGTTTTAAGGTTTGAAGTTTAGGGTTTTAGTTTTAGGGTTTATGGTTTAGAGTTTAGGATTTAGGGTTTAGGGTTTAGGGTTTAGGGTTTAGGGTTTAGGGTTTAGGGTTTAGTGTTAGGGTTTAGGGTTTAGGGTTTAGGGTTTAGGTTATTGGGATTAGGGTTTATGGATTTGGATTTAACATTTAGGGTTTAGGGATAAGGCATAGGGTTTTGAGTTTAGGATTTAGGGTTTAGGGTTTAGAGTTTAGGATTTAGGGATTAGGGTTTATAGTTTGGTTTTAGGATTTACGGTTTAGGTTTAGGGTATAGGGATTTGAGTTTAGGATTTAGGGTTTAGGGTTTAGGATTTATGGTTTATAGTTTGTATTTAGGGTTTAGGATTTAGGTTTAGGGTTTATTGTTAGGGTTTAGGGTTTTAGTTTAGGATTTAGGGTTTAGGGTTTAAGTTTAGGTTTTAGGATATATGGTTTAGTGTTTTGAGTTTAGGATTAAGGGTTTAGGGTTTTGATTTTGTATTTTGGGTTTATAATTTACGTCAAGGGTTTAGGGTTTAGAGTTATACGTCTATGGTTTAGGGTTTAGGGTTTATCGTTTAGAGTTTAGGATTTAAGGTTTAGGGTTTAGGATTTATAATTTTAAATTTAGGTTTTAGGGTTTAGAGTTTGGATTTATGTTTTGTGGTTTAAGTTTAAGGTTTAAGGTTTAGGGTTTTGAGTTTAGGATTTAAGGTTTAGGTTTTAGGATTTAGGGCTTAGGGTTTAGGGTTTAGAGTTTTGATTTAGGGTTTAGGGTTTAGGGTTAAGGGTTGAGGGTGTAGGGTATAGGGTTCAGGCTTTTGGGTTTATTGTTTAGAGTTTATCATTTAGAGTATAGGGTTTAGGATTTTGGGCTTAGGGTTTAGAGTTTTGATTTAGGGTTTAGGGTTTAGGGTTAAGGGTTGAGTGTGTAGGGTATAGGCTTTAGGCTTTTGGGCTTATGGTTTAGAGTTTGTCATTTAGGGTATAGGGCTTAGGATTTAGGGTTTAGAGTTTAGGATTTAGGGTTTTGGGTTTAGTGTTTAAGTTTAGTGTTTAGGGTTTAGGGTTTAAGGTTAGGGTTTAGGGTTTTGGGTATAGGGTTTAGGTTTTGGGTTTAGGGTTTTGAGCTTAGGATTTAGGGTTTAGGGTTTGGGTTTAGAGTTTAGGTTTTAAGTTTTAGGGTTTAGGGTTTAAAGTTTGGATTTAGGGTTTAAGGTTTGGGGTTTAAGATTTAGGGTTTAGGTTGTAGGGTTTAGGGTTTAAGTTTGATGTTTAAGTTTAAGGGTTTGGATTTTGGGTTTAGGGTTAGGGTTTATGGTTTAGGGTTTAGGGTTTAGGGTGTAGGATTTAGGATTTAGGGTTTAGAGTTTGGATTTGGGGTTTAGGATTTAGGTTTAAGGCTTACTATTTGGTTTAGGGTTTTAGAGTTTGGATTTAGAGCTTAGGGTTTAGGGTTTAGGGTTTAGGGTTTAGGGCTTAGGGTATAGGGTTTTGAGTTTAGGATTTGGGTTTTGGTTTAGAGTTTAGGATTAATGTCTTAGGTTTTAGGTTTTAGAATTAGGATTTTAGGTTTACAATTTAGGTTTAGGGTTTAGGGTTTAGGGTTTTGAGTTTAGAATTTATGGTTTACTGTTTAGGGTTTATGATTTAGAGTTTAGGATTTAGGGTTTAGAGTTTATAGTTTAGGATTTAGGGTTTAGGGTTTAGAGTTTGGATTTATATTTTTCTGTTTAAGTTTAGGGTTTAGTGTTTTAATTTTATATTTAAGGGTTTAGGGTTTAGAGTTTTGATTTGGAATTTAGGAATTTGGGTTTAGGCTTTAGGCTTTAGGGTTTAGGGTTAAGGGTTTAGGGTTTATAGTTTAGGATTTAGGTTATAGGGTTTAGGGTATTTAGGGTTTAGGGTTTAGTGTTAAGGTTAAGGGTTAAGGGTTTAGGGTTTAGAATTAGTGTTTAGGGTTTAGGGTTTAGGGTTTTGAGTTTAGGGTTTAAAGTTTAGGTTTTAGGGTTTAGGATGGAGGGTTTAGAGTTTGGATTTAGGGTTTAAGGTTTGGGGTTTTAGATTTAGGGTTTAAGATGTAGGTTTTAGGATTTAGGTTATGGTTTAGGGTTTAGGGTAAATAATAGGGTTTAGGGTTAAGACTTTAGGGTTTAGGATTTAGAGTTAAGGATTTAGGGTTTGGGGTTTAGGGTTTAGGGTTTTGGATTTAGTATTTAGGGTTTAGGGTTTAGGTTTAGGGTTTAGGTTTTAGGGTTTTGGATTCAGGGTTTATGGTATACGTTTAGGGTTTAGGGTTTCTGATTTAGGGTTAAGGGTATAGGGTATAGGGTCTAGGGATTAGGGTTTATGGTTTAGTGTTTAGGGTTTTGGGTTTAGGATTTAGGTTTTAGGGTTTAGGGTTTAGTGTTTAGAGTTTAGGATGTAGGGTTTAGGTTTTACAGTTTTGATTTAGGGTCTACAATTTAGGTTTAGTGTTCAGGGTTTAGAGTTTAGGGTTTAGGGTTTTGAGTTTAGGATTTAAGGTTTTGGGTTTATGGATTTAGGTTTTAGGGTTTAGGGTTTAGTGTTTAGAGTTTAGGATTTAGGGTTTAGGTTTTACAGTTTTGATTTAGGGTCTACAATTTAGGTTTAGTGTTTAGGGTTTAGAGTTTAGAGTTTAGGGTTTTGAGTTTAGGATTTAGGGTTTTGGGTTTAAGATTTAGGTTTTAGGGTTTAGGGTTTAGGTTTTAGGGTTAGGGTTTAGGGTTTACAATTTATGGTTTAGCATTATGGTGTAGGGTTATGGGTTTAGGATTTAGTGTTTGGGTTTAGGGTTTAAAGTTTAGAGTTTAGGATTTAGGGTTTAAGGTTTAGAGTTTAGGATTTAGGTTTAGGGTTTAGGGTTGAGGTTTAGGGTTTAGGGTTTAGGGTTTAGAATTTATGATTTAGAGGTTAGGGTTTAGACTTTGAATTTATGGATTACGATTTAGGTTCAAGGTTTAGGGTTTAGGATTTTGGGTTTAGCATTTTGTGTTTAGGCTTTAGGATTTAGGGTTTAGGATTTAGGGTTTAGGCTTTAGGGTTTAGGGTTTAGAGTTTGGATTTAGGGTAAAGGGTTTACAATTTAGGGTTTAGGGTTTAGGGTTTGAAGTTTAGGGTTTTGATTTTAGGTTTTATGGTTTAGAGTTTAGCATTTAGTGTTCAGGGTTTAGGGTTTAGGATTTAGGGTTTAGTGTTTAGGTTTATCGTTTAGGATTTAGGGTTTAAGGTTTCGAGTTTAGGGTTTAGAGTTTAGGGTTTAGGGTTTTGAGTTTAGGATTTAGGGTTTTGGGTTTAGGGTTTAGGATTTAGGGTTTAGGGTTTAGGATTTAGGGTTTGGATTTAGGGCTTAGGGTTTGGGGATTATGATTTAGGGTTTTGGGTGTAGGGTTTCGGGTTCAGGTTTAAGGTTTAGGAATTACGGTTTAGGGGTTAGAGTTTAGTGTTTATGGTTAAGGGTATGTGATTTAGGAATTAGGGTTCAGGGTTTAAGGTTTAGGATTTAGGGTTTGGAGTTTTGGTTTAGTGTTTAGGGATTAGAATTTTGGAATTAGGCATTAGAGTTTAGGATTTAGAGTTTAGGGTTTAGTGTTTAGAGATTGGATTTAGGATTTAGTATTAGGGGTTTTGGGTTTGGGGTTTAGGGTTTAGAATTTAGCATTTAGGGTTTAGGGTTTAGGTTTAGGGTTTAGTGTTTAGGGTTTAGGATTTAGGTTTAATCAATTATACAGACTTTATAGAGAAGAATAGATATCAGCAATAGGAGAAGACTTTGCAAACCTAAATTTAGTAAACCCAACTTTCATAAAGACGGTCAAAAATCCCAAAAGTATGTTAATGCATATGGGATTAAAAATTGTAGGAATAAAAGGATTAACTAGAAAGAATTTAGGATCCAAAGTTCTAATTGTATTATACGATGATAGATGGTCAGATTTAAAGAAATCAATAATTGGCTTAACTGAAGTAGACATGACAAATAATGGAGGAATTGTTTATATTAGTTCAGACTTTTTAATTAATCTAAAAGAATTTGAAAAACATATTAAAATAGGAATCCAGACTAAAGGATATGAAGAAATGAATAATGGAAATAATTTATTAATGTGTGTAGGATTTATTGGAAAAATGACTTTAGTAGTAACACAAAATTTAAACTTCAAGTAAATGATATAGTAGAAATAATGTGTAATAAAGGAATAAAATTAATAAAACCAATAAAAATAAATTCAGAAGAATATGCAGGATTAGAATGGAATTTAGAAAAACTAAGTAAACACAAAGTATTTGCACCAGAACAACACTTAATGTATACTAGCTCAAAAGGAGAAACATCGATTAGGTTTACAGACTACAACAACACAAGTCAAAAAGAATTAGTTGATAATGAAACTAAAAGTACCATAGAAACAGAACAAGAGGAATTTATGAATATAGAATTAATACAAGAAGGATACGAGGTAGAAAGAGCTATAGAAGAAGCAAAAAGACAATACCAAGATAATAACAATACAGTTTTTAAATGTAGAGGATGTAAAAAAGGTAAAATGGACATAATGGAAACTATAGAACATTTTAGAATATGTCAATAAAGAAATGATAATTTAGCATATAGAACAAGCGAATTAGAAGACATAAATAAAGAAAATGAAGAACAAGAAATCTTATCCATAACTAGTTACAAAGAATTAATGGAAGAAGCAACAAGCTCTAATAGTGCAAGTCCGTTCCAAAGAACAACAACAGCTCCAAATATTAACTATAGTACAGGTAATTTACCTAGAAAATCATGGATTAGACATGATCAAGAAATAAAAGAAAATATTAGACTAGCAGGGAAAAAATGCCTATAGAAGAATCTATTAGACTACAAGAAGGAGGAAATAAAGGAAAAATATTAAACATAGCAGCACATGATCCACAAATGTAGAATATAGTAATAGACTTATGGAAAGGAATAGTGATAGCAGATTTCATTAAAAAATATCAAGAAACTGATGCTGAGACTATGTATAGATATTTAGAGACATTTTTAGGAGAATCTTGTAAAGCAGTATGAGAATCTTATAAACAAACTTTTCCACAAGAATTCCAAGCACTAATAGAAATAGGACCAAACCCATATAATTTCACTAACAAAATACATGTGTTATTAACAGGAGAAGACCCAAATAGTGGATTAGTGGCATTACAAAGAAATGCTCTAATAAAATTAGAACAGTTAAGTATATCTAATTGGATACATATAAAGAATTTTCTTAAAGACTATTTTTACTATTGTACTATTAGTGGAAATACATTTAATGAAGAATTAGAAAAAAAGTTATTTAATAAGTTGTCAGGAGCATTAGGAAGAGAAATAGAAGAAAGATGGTATAAAAGAGAAGGAGTGATGCAAGACCCTACACTTTTATGGTCGATAGGACAAAAAATAAATCACATAATGGAAATACTAACAGAAAAATGTACTAATATACAAATACAAAATCAATTAAAACAAAACGAAATGAATTTTTGTAAAACAATGATATATACTACCCAAGGTTCTAATAAAGAACCTCGTAAACTAAGAAAATATAAGAGAAGACTAGACCATAGCCGAAGGCCATATAGATACAAAAAATACTTCTTAAGAAAATCATCAGCTAGAAAGTCATATTTAAATAGAGATAGACATGTTAGAAAATATAGAAATGAAAGGAATTATAAAAATAAATTAGAATGTTATACTTGTGGAAGTATAGAACACTTAGCAAATACATGCCCAAAAAGGAATAACATGAAAACTAGAAATTCTCAATTAATAGAAGACTTTCAAGAAACCTTATTAAATGTAGATGAATATATGTCAGACACAGAAAGTATATATTATGTGGTAAGTATAGAGGCCGCAGAGGAAAGAGACATTCAATTAGACACGTCTAATTCAGAGGATGATAATTTAATTAATGAGTAGGATTAGAAAAATTAGAACTAAAAGAAGAAGATTTAAATTATACAATGATGAACATATTTCAAGATTGTAATCATGAATTTGAAAGACAAAAAGGAATAGATAGCAATCAACGTAGTATATGTAAATGATATCATAGTAAAATAAATAGAGCTAAATGTAAAAATTGTTATATGGAAGTATGTATACATTGTATAGAAAATAAATTAAAACAATAAGTAGCCAAAAAACAAGAATAAGTTCAAACAAAAGACCATGCTACTAATCTAAGACTAATAACCTTAGCAACTAGAATGAATGACTTAGAACAAAGACTCACTACAATAGAAAAAGGAAAACAAAAAATAGATATTGACAATATACAATCACAAGGTACAATACATATAGATCAAATAGAAAGTGAATTAATGAATATTGAAGAAAATAATACTAGTTTTATATGCAATGAAGATAAAAATTTTGGAACAGTAAAAATACTAGTAAGAATAAAAATAAAAGATATAGAAATAGAAACTTTAGCATTAGTAGATACAGGTTGTACTAGCTGTCTTCTTAATAAGAAAATAATACCTCAACATATACTACCAACACTAAAGACTTTAAAAGAACCAATAACAGCTATACAAATAGATGGAACATACAACATTTATGATAAATATATAGAGAAAGCACAAATAAGCTTTATTAATACATGTAACAAGTTCTACAAACCAACGTATAATATGTATAAAATTTTAGTAAGAGATTTAAATATTAAAACTGATTTAGTATTAGGCTTACAATTCCTTATACAAAATAATAGAAGTTGTTTATAATTTAGAAATACAACATATACTCCAGTACAAATTAATAAAATCCCTACCAAAGAATTGCCTAAGGATAATAAAATAATTAATAAAGCTGCAACTCCATGTTGTGACGACTGTGGCAATAATGGTAGTTGTTCTTTAAAAAAATCTATATGAAGAAGAACAAGAAGAAAATAAAGAAAATACATACATGGAAGACATAGAAAAAGATTATACTTTAATAAATATAGAAACAGAATTTTGCAATTTCAAAAGGGAATAAATACTATAGGAACAATAAAACATCCTAAATACTTAGAAAATATAATAGCATTATTAAATGAAATGAAAATAATAGGAGAAAAGCCTTTAATACATTGGGGAAGTAATAAAATTATGTGTAAATTAGATATAATAAACCCGGAATATACAATAAAGACAACAACTATAAAAGCAAATAATGAAGACACCAAAGAATTCGGTAAACAGATTAAAGAATTATTAAAATTAGAAGTAATAAGAATATCTACATCTAGACATTGATCAGCAGCTTTTATGGTTAGAAATCATAGCGAACAAGTACGAGGAAAAGCTCGTATGATAATAAATTATAAAAGGTTAAACGACAATACTAGAACAGATGCATATAAATTACCAGACAAAAATGAGTTAATCAATAGAATACAAGGTAAAAAGATATTTAGTAAATTTGATCAGAATCAAGATCTTTGGCGGTAAAAATGCACTCGAAGCATAGAATGGACAGCCTTCACTTGTCCTGAAGGACATTTTGAATGGCTAGCCATGCCTTTTGGTTTAAAAATGGCTCCTCCTATCTTCCAAAGAAAGATGGATGATATGTTCGGAGATTATAAGAATTTTGTATTAGTATATGTAGACGATATTTTAGTATTTAGTAAAAATATACAAGAACATTTAGGACACCTACAGACAGTATTTAGATTATTTGTAAAATACGCAATAATAATTAGTAAAAAGAAAATGGAACTATGTAAGACACATATAAATTTCTTAGGAGTAACTTTAGGAGAAGGAAAGGTGAAATTACAACCACATATAGCTAAAAAAAGTATTAGAAATGCCAGATAAGCTAGATAATACAAAAGAATTACAAAAATTTTTTAGAATTAGTAAATTATGCGAGAAATTTTATTCAAGACTTAGGAAAAATAGCAGGTCCATTGTATGCAAAGACAGGTAGTAAAGGACAAAAACACTTTAATATAGAAGACATTAAATTAGTTCAACAAATTAAGGATAAAGTTAAAAATATACCAGACTTACAAATACCCCTAGAGTCAGATTATTTAATAGTCCAAACAGATGATAGTAAATTAGGATGGGGCACTATATTAAATTCAAGACCAAATAAATATAGTCCAAAAAATGAATAAAAAATATGTGCCTACCAAAGTGGACAATACAAAGAAAAAGGTAATATGAATAGTATAGATGCAGAAGTGTTAGCCGTAATATATGGATAAATAGTTTTAAATTATACATTTTAAACAATAATGAAGTATTAGTAAGAATAGACTGCGAAGCAATAGTTAAATTCCATAAAAAAAATAAATAGTAAAGCTAGTAGTAAACGTAGATGCTTAAACTTTATGGATATAATATCTATATACAATAATATTGTTTTCGAATATATTAAAGAAAAAGATAATAAATTTAAATATTATGTAGTTATACATGGTAAAAATCAATGGTATTTTCCAAACTTGGATAGAAGTAATAGATTCTATAAATGGGATAAAAAATCCATTTTTTAATGGTTTTAATAATTTCACTGAAGCTTTAGACTGTGCAAGAGGAATACTTGGGCTAAATTATTATATTTTACCAGCCCTTAGACAAAACCCAAACCAAATACCTCAATACAATATTCAAAAAGATTCAGAAAAAATAATATTTTGTGATCATTGTACATCCATGACTGAGGGTTTCAAGAGACTCAATGCCAAAAATGAAATCCTTATTCAAGAAAATATGATACTAGTGTAACAACTCGAGACATTTCAGAGCAAATACTCGCCAAGAACAGACGAAGACATGAGTTCTCCATCTCACTTAAAAATGGATGAGACGGGTGTGCATTCCCCTCTGAATGCTAAGAACTCTACTGTATCGAAGAATGATACAGCTAGTCCGGTTCAAACGGTGACCGGTAAAGACTTATCAAACCATTTGATGGCTGTCAGTTTGCCAAAAAGTGATATAGAAGAGTCTTCTTCCTCACGAAGGAGATTACCTAAATATTTTTAGAAAGACTCATTAAGAGAAAACGAAGTATTAAAAAAGAAAAAAAATGAAAAATTAGAAAAAATTATCAAACAAACTTTAGAAAAAAAATTTCAAGACAAAAGTCAAGACAAACATATTATCAAAGATATTCCTAGTAATGGCTCAGAAAACAATAGTCACAGTCCTTCCCTATCAGACGAGGAACAGATAAATAATATTCAAGACTCACAAGACCCTTATGAAGATGATGACTCAGTCATGAGTTTTGATACTATTGCATTACATAACTTAGACACTTAACCAAATTTTAGACTTCATTTGAGACTACAAAGAAGAAAGACAACGTAATTGCAAGTCATCCACTAAAGAAGACAAAGTCACAAAGAAACAAAAGATGAGATGGAAAAAGAATTAAAAAGGACAAGAAGGCATGGGAAAAAGGAAAAGTCAAAGATGGCATAATGGCAAGCATGGCAAAAATAAGGAATATAGATATATATATTAGGTATAAAGAGCCAAAAAGTTATATATATATATATATATATATATTAGGTATAAAGAGTCAAAAAGTTAGGTGGGGATGCGCACTACGTGTCTTGTAAAAATGAGTGTGTTGTCACTTTATCACTACCCTTCAAAAGAGGGAAAAACTGTTGACATAGCACGCGTCCTTTTAATAATTGAGTCTGTAATATTAGTCCAAAAAGATGAAGTTAATAATGCATGTGACGATGGGGACCAATGAGTACCCTACTAGCATTATTAAAAGAATCTTATCAAGTTGTCGGCCATTAAAAAATATAGGCCACGTAGAAGGAGTTAGTAGGGGTCCTTTAACTTTTGCCTATAAAAGCGTATGTAAAGGAAGAGTAGAGACAGAATGAAAAAAGCAGAGGAAAAACCAGAGTGAGAAAAAATCCAACAGCCTTTTTACCTCCATACTCCTATGCACCAAAAATCCTCTATTGTATATTTAAGCTTGTGAAATAAAATAAGCGTGTTTGTGTGTTAAAGTTTTTGAAGTTTTTTCAAAGTCCCTCGGGGGTTCCCGAATGGGAAACCTCTCTCCGTTTATCATGTAAGTTTTACGATGTTTACTTCCTAAAATTCCTCCAAAAAATATGGTATCTTTTTATAGTTTATTTTTCTTATGTTGTTAGTTTGATGTAAATTGTTGTACATATGTTAAAAATTACCCTAAGTATATGGTTAGCTCTTTAACTTCTTAATAACGACTATGGATTAACATGTAAATTCCTAGGATTCTTGGCTTTATAGTCCGCTTGATGAAAGGATGAATTTGTTGCCAGTTTTTATATCCGGGGTGTGGTTAAAGATGAAGTTGTTAAGAACACAGGTTAAGAAGAAGAGATGAACTAGGTAAGATAAAAAACAAAAACAAAAATAAAAATTAAAAACAAAAATAAAAAATAAAAAATAAAACATGGGGAAAATAGGGAATTAAAGTCATAAATTAGCATGATTTAACTAAATGAGAGAGGGAGTACTGAGTAGGATTTACAATATATTTGAAGCAAGCCATTAATATATTTTATTCTTGCTAATTTACGTTCCAACTTCATATCTATATTATACCATATTGATTGGTTGTTATAGTATATATCTATATTATTATATGGTTGTACCATATCTATCTTATTGTTATTTATATTATTTATATCTATATTATTATATTTTATCTTTAGCAAATATATTTCCGTTTTATATAAATTTGTAGTAGTATTTATATATTTTATATTTACCATATATTTTACTGTATTTACTGTTTTTACTGTACTTACTGTATTTACTGTTTTTACAATATTTACTGTTTTTACTGTATTTATTGTTTTTACTGTATTTACTGTTTTTACTGTATTTACTATTTTTACTGTTATCTGCTAATATATTGGTAGTAGTATTTATATAGTAAAATATACAATAAATATAAAATATATAAATACTACTACAAATTTATATAAAACGAAAATATATTTGCTAAAGAAAAAATATAATAATATTGATATAAATAATATAAATAGCAATAAGATAGATATGGTACGACAATATAATAATATAGATATATATTGTAACAGCCAATCAATATGGTATAATATAGAGATGATGTTGGAACGTAAATTAGCAAGAATAAAATATATTAATGGCTTGCTTCAAATATATTGTAAATCCTACTCAGTACTCCCTCTCTCATTTAGTTAAATTATGCTAATTTATGACTTTAATTCCCTATTTTCCCCATGTTTTATTTTTCTTTTTAATTTTTTTTTATTTTTGTGTTTTTATCTTACCCAGTTCATCTCTTCTTCTTAACCTGTGTTCTTAACAACTTCATCTCTAACCACACCCCGGATAATAAAAACTGGCAACAAATTCGTCCTTTCATCAAGCGGACTATAAAGCCAAGAATCCTAGAAATTTACAGGTTAATCCATAGTCGTTATTAAGAAGTTAAGGAGCTAACCATATACTTAGGGTAATTTTTAACACATGTACAACAATTGACATCAAACTAACAACTTAAGAAAAATAAACTATAAAAAGATAACATATTTTTGGGGGAATTTTGGGAAGTAAACATCATAAAACTTACATGATAAACGGAGAGAGGTTTTCCTTTCGGGAACCCCCGAGGGACTTTGAAAAAACTTCAAAATCTTTAAAACACAAACACGCTTATTTTATTTCACAAGCTTTAATATACAATAGAGGATTTTTGATACATAGGAGTATGGAGGTAAAAAGGCTATTGGATTTTTTCTCACTCTGGTTTTTCCTCTTCTTTTTTCATTCTGTCTCTACTCTTCCTTTACATACGCTTTTATAGGCAAAAGTTAAAGGACCCCTACTGAGTCCTTCTACATGGCCTATATTTTTTAATGGCCGACAACTTCATAAGATTCTTTTAATAATGCTAGTCGGGTACTTATTGGGCACCATCGTCACATGCATTATTAACTTCATCTTTTTGGACTAATATTACAGACTCAATTATTAAAAAGACGCGTGTTATGTCAACAGTTTTTCCCTCTTTTGGAGGGTAGTGATAAAATGACAACACACTCATTTTTACAAGACACGTAGTGGGCATCCCCAACTACCTTTTTGACTCTTTATACCTAATATATATATCTATATTCTTTATTTTTGCCATGCTTGCCATTATACCATCTTTGACTTTTCCTTTTTCCCATGCCTTCTTGTCCTTTTTAATTCTTTTTCCATCTCATCTTTTGTTTCTTTGTGACTTTGTCTTCTTTGGTGGATGACTTGCAATTACGTTGTCTTTCTTCTTTGTAGTCTCAAATGAAGTCTAAAATTTGGTTAAGTGTCTAAGTTGTGTAATGTAATAGTATCAAAACTCATGCCTGAGTCATCATCTTCATAAGGGTCTTGTGAGTCTTGAATATTATTTATCTGTTCCTCGTCTGATAGGGAAGGACTGTGACTATTGTTTTCTGAGCCATTACTGGGAATGTCATTGATAATATGTTTGTCTTGGCTTTTGTCGTGAAAAGATTTTTCTAAAGTTTGTTTGATAATTTTTTCTAATTTTTCATTTTTTTTCTTTTTTAATACTTCATTTTTTCTTAATTAGTCTTTCTGAAAATATTAGGTAATCTCCTTCGTGAGGAAGAAGACTCATCTATATCACTTTTTGGCAAACTGACAGCCATCAACGGGTTTGATAAGTCTTTACCGGTCACCGTTTGAACCGTACTAGCTGTATCATGCTCCAATATAGTAGAGTTCTTAGCATTTAGAGGGAAATGCACACCCGTCTCATCCATTTTTAAGTGAGATGGAGAACTCATGTCTTCGTCTTTACTTGGCGAGTATTTGCTCTGAAATGTCTCGAGTGGTTTCACTAGTCTCATATTTTCTTGAATAAGGATTTCATTTTTGGCATTGAGTCTCTTGAAACCCTCAGTCATGGATGTACAATGATCACAAAATATTATTTTTTCTGAATCTTTTTGGATATTGTATTGAGGTATTTGGTTTGGGTTTTGTCTAAGGGCTGGTGAAATATAATAATTTGGCCCAAGTATTCCTCTTTCATAGTCTAAAGCTTCAGTGAAATTATTAAAACTTTTAAAAAGTGGATTTTTTTCTATCCCATTTATAGAATCTATTACTTCTATCCAAGTTTGGAAAATACCTTTGGTTTTACCATGTATAACTACATAATATTTAAATTTATTATCTTTATTTTTGTTTGAAAAGTATTGACATAAAGCATTAGAAGCTGCTATAAAATACTTAGTGTTTTTTTTATTGTATGCAATCCATAAGTTATTTATTAAACATTATTGAGCCTTGTCTAAATATATATTAGCAGATAACAGTAAAAACAGTAAATACAGTAAATACAGAAAAAATAGTAAAATATACGGTAAATATAAAATATATAAATACTACTACAAATTTATATAAAACAGAAATATATTTGCTAAAGATAAAATATAATAATATAGATATAAATAATATAAAAAACAATAAGATAGATATGGTACAACTATATAATAATATAGATATATACTGTAACAACCAATCAATATGGTATAATATAGATATGAAGTTGGAACGTAAATTAGCAAGAATAAAATATATTAATGGCTTGCTTCAAATATATTGTAAATCCTACTCAGTACTCCCTCTCTCATTTAGTTAAATCATGCTAATTTATGACTTTAATTCCCTATTTTCCCCATGTTTTATTTTTTATTTTTTATTTTTCTGTTTAATTTTTATTTTTGTTTTTGTTTTTTATATTACGCAGTTCATCTCTTTTTCTTAACCTGTGTTCTTAACAACTTCATATTTAACCACACCCCGGATATAAAAACTAGTAACAAATTCGTCCTTTATTCAAACGAACTATAAAGCCAAGAATCCTAGAAATTTACAGGTTAATCCATAGTCGTTATTAAGAAGTTAAGGAGTTAACCATATATTTAGGGTAATTTTTATCACATGTACTGCAATTTACATCAAACTAACAACTTAAGAAAAATAAACTATAAAAAGATAACATATTTTTTGGGGGGGATTTTGGGAAGTAAACATCGTAAAACTTACATGATAAATGGAGAGAGGTTTCCCTTTCGGGAACTCCCGAGGGACTTTGATAAAACTTCAAAAACTTTAAAACACAAACAAGCTTATTTTATTTCACAAGCTTTAATATACAATAGAGGATTTTTGGTACATAGGAGTATGGAGGTAAAAAGGTTGTTGGATTTTTTCTCACTCTGGTTTTTCCTCTTCTTTTTTCATTCTGTCTCTACTCTTCCTTTACATACGCTTTTATAGGCAAAAGTTAAAGGACCCCTACTAACTCCTTCTACGTGGCCAATATTTTTTAATGGCTGACAACTTGATAAGATTCTTTTAATAATGCTAATCGGGTACTCATTGGTCCCCATCGTCACATGCATTATTAACTTCATCTTTTTGGACTAATATTATAGACTCAAGTATTAAAAAGACCTGTGCTATGTCAACAGATTTTCCCTCTTTTGAAGGGTAGTGATAAAGTGACAAAACACTCATTTTTACAAGACACGTAGTGGACATCCCCAGTCAACTTTTTGACTCTTAATACCTAATATATATATATATATATATATATATAACTTTCTGACTCTTTATACCTAATATATATATCTATATTCTTTATTTTTGCCATGCTTGCCATTATTCCATCTTTGACTTTTCCTTTTTCCCATGCCTTCTTGTCCTTTTTAATTCTTTTTCCATCTCATCTTTTATTTCTTTGTGAATTTGTCTTCTTTAGTGGATGCGTTGCAATTACGTTGTCTTTCTTCTTTGTAGTCTCAAATGAAGTCTAAAATTTGGTTAAGTGTCTAAGTTGGGTAATGCAATAGTATCAAAACTCATGACTGAGTCATCATCTTCCTAAGGATCTTGTGAGTCTTGAATATTATTTATCTGTTCCTCGTCTGATAGGGAAGGACTGTGACTATTGTTTTCTGAGCCATTACTGGGAATGTCATTGATAATATATTTGTCTTGGCTTTTGTCGTGAAATTTTTTTTCTAAAGTTTGTTTGATAATTTTTTCTAATTTTTCATTTTTTTTCTTTTTTAATACTTTGTTTTTTCTTAATTAGTCTTTCTAAAAATATTTAGGTAATCTCCTTCGTGAGGAAGAAGACTCCTCTATATCACTTTTTGGCAAAGTGACAGCCATCTGCGGGTTTGATAAGTCTTTACTGGTCACCGTTTGAACCGGACTAGCTGTATCATGCTCTGATATAGTAGAGTCCTTAGCATTCAGAGGGGAATGCACATCTGTCTCATCTATTTTTAAGTGAGATGGAGAAGTCATGTCTTCGTCTGTTCTTGTCGAGTATTTGCTCTAAAATGTCTAGAGTTGTTTCACTTGTCTCATATTTTATTGAATAGGGATTTCATTTTTGGCATTGAGCCTCTTGAAACCCTCAGTCATGGATGTAAAATGATCATAAAATATTATTTTTTCTGAATATTTTTGGATATTGTATTGAGGTATTTGGTTTGGGTTTTGTCTAAGGACTGGTGAAATATAATAATTTGGCCCAAGTATTCCTCTTGCATAGTCTAAAGCTTCACTAAAATTATTAAAACCTTTAAAAAGCAGATTTTTTTATCCCATTTATAGAATCTATTACTTCTATCCAAGTTTGGAAAATACCTTTCATTTTACCATGTATAACTACATAATATTTAAATTTATTATCTTTATTTTTGTTTGAAAAGTATTGACATAAAGCATTAGAAGCTGCTATAGAATAATTAGTGTCTTTTTTATTGTATGCAATCCATATGTTATCTATTAAACATTGTTGAGATTTGTCAAAATATATATTAGCAGATAACAGTAAATACAATAAAATATACATATATTAGCAGATAACAGTAAAACAGTAAATACAGTAAATACAGTAAAAATAGTAAATACAGTAAAATATACGGTTAATATAAAATAAATAAATACTACTACAAATTTATATAAAACAGAAATATATTTGCTAAAGATAAAATATAATAATATAGATATAAATAATATAAATAACAATAAGATAGATATGGTACAGCTATATAATAATATAGATATCTACTGTAATAACCAATAAATATGGTATAATATAGATATGAAGTTAGAACGTAAATTAGCAAGAATAAAATATATTAATGGCTTGCTTCAAATATATTGTAAATCCTACTCAGTACTTCATCTCTCATTTAGTTAAATCATGCTAATTTATGACTTTAATTCCCTATTTTCCCCATGTTATATTTTTTATTTTTTATTTTTTATTTTTGGTTTTAATATTTATTTTTATTTTTGTTTTTTATCTTACCCAGCTCATCTCTTCTTCTTAACCTGTGTTCTTAACAACTTCATATTTAACCACACCCCGAATATAAAAACTGGCAACAAATTCATCCTTTCATCAAGCGGACTATAAAGCCAAGAATCCTATGAATTTACAGGTTAATCCATAGTCGTAATTAAGAAGTTAAGGAGCTAACCATATACTTAAGGTAATTTTTCACACATGTATAGCAATTTACATCAAACTAACAACTTAAGAAAAATAAACTATAAAAAGATAACATATTTTTGGGGGGAATTTTGGAAGTAAACATAGTAAAACTTACATGATAAATGGAGAGAGGTTTCCCTTTCGGGAACCCCCGAGGGACTTTGAAAAGACTACAAAAACTTTAAAACACAAACACGCTTATTTTATTTCACAAGCTTTAATATACAATAGAGGATTTTTGGTACAAAGGTGTATGGAGGTAAAAAGGTTGTTGGATTTTTTCTCACTCTGGTTTTTCCTATGCTTTTTTCATTCTATCTCTACTCTTCCTTTACATACGCTTTTATAGGCAAAAGTTAAAGGACCCCTTCTGACTCCTTCTACATGGCCTATATTTTTTAATGGCCAACAACTTGATAAGATTCTTTTAATAATGCTAGTCGCGTACTCATTGGGCCCCATTGTCACATACATTATTAACTTCATCTTTTTGGACTAATATTACAGACTAAATTATTAAAAAGACGCGTGCTATGTCAACAGGTTTTTCCTCTTTTGGAGGGTAGTGATAAAGTGACAACACACTCATTTTTACAAGACACGTAGTGGGCATCCCCACCTAACTTTTTTACTCTTTATACCTAATATATATATATATATATAACTTTCTGGCTCTTTATACCTAATATATATATATATATATATATAACTTTCTGACTCTTTATACCTAATATATATATATATATATATATATATATATATATATGTAACGTTCTGACTCTTTATACCTAATATATATATCTATATTCCTTATTTTTGCCATGCTTGCCATTATGCCATCTTTGACTTTTCCTTTTTCCCATGCCTTCTTGTCCTTTTTAATTCTTTTTCCATCTCATCTTTTGTTTCTTTGTGACTTTGTCTTCTTTAGTGGATGACTTGCAATTACGTTGTCTTTCTTCTTTGTAGTTTCAAATGAAGTCTAAAATTTAGTTAAGTGTCTAAGTTGTGTAATGTAACAGTATCAAAACTCATGCCTGAGTCATCATCTTCATAAGGGTCTTGTGAGTCTTGAATATTATTTGTCTGTTCCTCGTCTGATAGGGAAGGACTGTGACTATTGTTTTCTGAGCCATTACTGGGAATGTCTTCGATAATATGTTTGTCTTGGCTTTTGTCGTGAAATTTTTTTTCTAAAGTTTGTTTGATTATTTTTTCTAATTTTTCATTTTTTTTTTGCATTTTTATTACTTCGTTTTCTCTTAATGAGACTTTAAAAATATTTAGGTAATCTCCTTCGTGAGGAAGAAGACTCTTCTATATCACTTTTTGGCAAACTGACAGCCATCAACGGGTTTGATAAGTCTTTACCGGTCACCGTTTGAACCGGATTAGCTATATCATGCTCCAATACAGTAGAGTTCTTAGCATTCAGAGGGGAATGCACACCCGTCTCATCCATTTTTAAGTGAGATAGAGAACTCATGTCTTCGTCTGTTCTTGGCGAGTATTTTCTCTGAAATGTCTCGAGTTGTTTCACTAGTCTCATATTTTCTTGAATAAGGATTTCATTTTTGGCATTGAGACTCTTGAAACCCTCAGTCATGGATGTACAATGATCACAAAATATTATTTTTTCTGAATCTTTTTGGATACTGTATTGAGGTGTTTGGTTTGGGTTTTGTCTAAGGGCTGGTGAAATATAATAATTTGGCCCAAGTATTCCTCTTGCATAGTCTAAACTTCAGTGAAATTGTAAAAACCTTTAAAAAGCGAATTTTTTATCCCATTTATAGAATCTATTACTTCCATCCAAGTTTGGAAAATATCTTTGGTTTTACCATGTATAACTACATAATATATAAATTTATTATCTTCATTTTTTTCTGAAAAGTATTGACATAAATCATTAGAAGCTGCTATAAAATACTTAGTGTCTTTTTTATTGTATGCAATCCATAAGTTATCTATTAAACATTGTTGAGCCTTGCCTAAATATATATTAGCAGATAACAGTAAAAATAGTAAATACAGTAAATACAGTAAAAATAGTAAATACAGTAAAATATACGGTAAATATAAAATATATAAATACTACTACAAATTTATATAAAATGGAAATACATTTGCTAAAGATAAAATATAATAATATAGATATAAATAATATAAATAACAATAAGATAGATATGGTTCAACTATATAATAATATAGATATATACTGTAACAACCAATCAACATGGTATAATATAGAGATGATGTTGGAACGTAAATTAGCAAGAATAAAATATATTAATGGCTTGCTTCAAATATATTGTAAATTCTACTCAGTACTCCCTCTCTCATTTAGTTAAATCATGCTAATTTATGGCTTTAATTCCCTATTTTCCCCATGTTTTATTTTTTATTTTTTATTTTTGTTTTTAATTTTTATTTTTGTTTTTGTTTTTTATCTTACCCAGTTCATCTCTTCTTCTTAACCTGTGTTCTTAACAACTTCATCTTTAACCACACTCTGGATATAAAAACTGGCAACAAATTCGTCCTTTCATCAAGCGAACTATAAAGCCAAGAATCCTAGGAATTTACAAGTTAATCCATAGTCGTTATTAAGAAGTTAAGGAGCTAACCATATACTTAGGGTAATTTTTAACACATGTATAGCAATTACATCAAACTAACAACTTAAGAAAAATAAACTATAAAAAGATAACATATTTTTGGGGGGAATTTTGGGAAGTAAACATCGTAAAACTTACATGATAAACGGAGAGAGGTTTCCCTTTCGGGAACCCCCGAGGGACTTTGAAAAAACTTCAAAAACTTTAAAACACAAACACGCTTATTTTATTTCACAAGCTTTAATATACAATAGAGGATTTTTGGTACATAGGAGTGTGGAGGTAAAAAGGCTGTTGGATTTTTTCTCACTCTGGTTTTTCCTTTGCTTTTTTCATTCTGTCTCTACTCTTCCTTTACATACGCTTTTATAGACAAAAGTTAAAGGACCCCTACTGACTCCTTCTACGTGGCCTATATTTTTTTAATGGCCGATAACTAGATCAAATTCTTTTAATAATGCTAGTCGGGTACTCATTGGTCCCCATCGTCACATGCATTATTAACTTCATCTTTTTGGACTAATATTACAGACTCAATTATTAAAAAAATGCGTGCTATGTCAACAGTTTTTCCCTCTTTTGGAGGGTAGTGATAAAGTGACAACACACTCATTTTTACAAGACACGTAATGGGCATCCCCACCTAACTTTTTGACTCTTTATACCTAATATATATATATATATATATAACTTGCTGGCTCTTTATACCTAATATATATATCTATATTCTTTATTTTTGCCATGCTTGCCATTATGCCATCTTTGACTTTTCCTTTTTCCCATGCCTTCTTGGCCTTTTTAATTCTTTTTCCATCTCATCTTTTATTTCTTTGTGACTTTGTCTTCTTTAGTGGATGACTTGCAATTATGTTGTCTTTCTTCTTTGTAGTCTCAAATGAAGTCTAAAATTTGGTTAAGTGTCTAAGTTGTGTAATGCACCGATATAGTAGAGTTCTTAGCATTCAGAGGGGAATGCACACTCGTCTCATCCATTTTTAAGTGAGATGGAGAACTCATGTCTTCGTCTGTTCTTGGCAACTATTTTCTCTGAATTGTCTCAAGTTGTTTCACTAGTCTCATATTTTCTTGAATAAGGATTTCATTTTTGGCATTGAGACTCTTGAAACCTTCTTTCATGGATGTACAATGATCACAAAATATTATTTTTTCTTAATCTTTTTGGATATTGTATTGAGGTATTTGGTTTGGGTTTTGTCTAAGGACTGGTGAAATATAATAATTTGGCCCAAGTATTCCTCTTGCATAGTCTAAAGCTTCAGTGAAATTATTAAAACCTTTAAAAAGCAGATTTTTTTATCCCATTTATAGAATCTATTACTTATATCCAAGTTTGGAAAATACCTTTGGTTTTACCATGTAAAACTACATAATATTTTAATTTATTATCTTTATTTTTGTCTGAAAAGTATTGACATAAAGCATTAGAAGCTGCTATAAAATACTTAATGTCTTTTTTATTGTATGCAATCCATAAGTTATCTATTAAACATTGTTGAGCCTTGTCTATATTACAATCCTAAATGACAAAATTATCCCTTTATTCATTTTCCAAAATTTCTTTTATAATTTAATTTATTTTTATTTATATTGAAATAATTATAAATGTTCTTTTCAATTCTCCAAATTCGTTTAGTGTAATTTAATGACTTCTTTAATATTTTTTTCTCCATTTTTTTATTCAATATAATTCGTCGATTAATCACTTGAACTATTTTTTTTTAAAAAGCTAAACTATTGAACAAGAGAAGTAGTCTTAAATCTATGTTAAGATTAAGATATATTTGACCAACAAAAAAAGTGGTGCATCATACCTCAAATTTTTTTTTATATAACATATATATATTTAACTTAACTAGAAAATCCTAAAAAAAACAATATTGTCCCACAACAACTTTGATTAATTATTATCCGGATAAGGAACTTTGGTATAAAATTGTATAAGTATATTTTTAGATCTTCATTTTTGATAAGTTTAAACTCTTTTGTCAACATCCGGTTTCCATATACAATAATTATACAGGTTAAAATTTGTAAAAATAAATAAATAAATATTTAGCATTTTTTTTACTATGAATTTTATTCAACTTTTGCGTAGTATTAAATTCTTGTTATTAATTATGCACAAAGAAGAAAAAAATTGTTTCAATTTATATAACACTCTTTTTCTTTGTTGTTATTTTCTAAAAAAAATTATTGTAGTGTTATGGTTTGATTATCTACCTTGACTCAATTACATGAAATAAACAACACAAGGGTATAATAGGTAATAAATTTTTTGTAGAGTTTTAAATCAAACACAAGATTAAGTGGGAAGCAATGAACCAAACACTTGACAAAAAATAATCCCTGCACTACTAATCCCTCTATTACTAATCCCTGTGTTACTAATCCCTTCATTACTAATCCTTGCGTTGTCAATGTTTGTACCAAACGACCCCTTAGGGTTTAGGGTTTAGGGTTTAGGGCTTAAGGTTTAAGGTTTAGGGTTTAGGGTTTATGGAATAGAGTTTAATATTTAGGGTTTAGGGTTAGGGTTTAGGATTATGAGTTAAGGATTTAGGGTTTAGGGTTTAGAGTTTAATGTTTAGTGGGGTTTAGGGTTTAAGGTTAAGGGTTTAGGGTTTAATGTCTAGGGTTTAGGGTTTAGCGTTTAGTGTTTATGGTTTAGGGTTTAAGGTATAGGGTTTTGAGTTTAGGATTTAGGGTTTAGGGTTTAGAATTTATGATTTTGGGTTTAGGATTTAGGGTTTAAGGTTTAGGGTATTGAGTTTAGGGTTTAGGGTTTATGGTTTAGACTTTCAATTTAGGGTTTATATTTACGGTTAGGGTTTAGGGTTTTAATTTAGAATTAAGTGTTTAGGGTTTAGGGTTTGGATTTAGGTTTAAGGGTTTAGGATTTATGGTTTAGGGTTTCAGATATCGGGTTTAGGGCTTAGTGTTTAGGGTTTAGGGCATAGGGTAAGGTTAGGGTATAGTGTTTTGTGTTTAGGATTTAGTGTTTAGGGTTTAGGGTTTAGAATTTATAATTAGGATTTAGGGTTTAGGGTTTACAGTTTGGATTTAGGTTTAGGGTTTAGTGTTTAGGGTATACGGTCTATGGTTTAGTGATTAGGCTTTAGGGCTTACGGTTTAGGATTAGTGTATAGGGTTTTGAGTTTAGGATTTAGGGTTTAGGGTTTAGGGATTAGAGTTTAGGATTAAGGTTTTAGGGTTTAGAGTTTGGATTTAGAGTTTACCGGATAGGTTTAGGGTTTAGGCTTTAGGGTTTAGATTTTGAGTTTAGGATTTAGGGTTTAGGGTTAATGGTTTAGAGTTTAGGATTTAGGATTTAGGGTTTAGGGTTTAGAGATTAGGGTTTTGAGTTTAGGATTAAGGGTTTAGAGTTTAAGATTTAGGGTTTAGGTTTTAGAGTTTGGATTTAGGTTTTACAGTTTAAGTTTAGGGTTTAGTGATTAGGATTAAAAGTTTGGGGTTTAGGGGTTTAAGTTTTGATTTAGGGTTTAGTGTTTAGGGTTCTGGGTTTAGGTTTTAGGGTTTTGGGTTTAAGTTTTATGGTTTAGAGTTTATGATTTAGGGTATAGGGTACGGGTTTAGGGTTTACAGTTTAGGATTTAGGATTTAGGGTTTAGGGTTAGTGTTTAGGTTTAGGGTTGAGGGTTTAGAGGGTTAAAGTTTAGGGTTTAGGGTTTAAGTTTAGGCTTTAGTGTTTAGGATTTAGGGTTTTGGGTTTAGAGTTTAGGATATAGGGTTTAGGGTTTAGGGTTGAGGGTTTAGGGTTTGTGGAGTAAGATTTAGAGTTTAGGGTGTAGGGTGACGGGTTCCGATTTGAGGTTTAGGATTTAGGGTTTAGGGTTTAGAGTTTAGTGTTTATGGTTAAGGGTATAGGATTTATGATATAGGGTTTAGGGTTTAAGGTTTAGGATTTAGGGTTTAGAGTTTGGGGTTAAGGTTAAAGGTTTAGATTTTAGGGTTTAGGGTTTAGAGATTAGGATTTAGAGTTTAGGGTTTAAGGTTTAGGGTTTAGCATTACGATTTAAAGTTTACTGTTTAGTATTAGGGTTTAGGGTCTAGGGTTTGGGTTTAAGGTTTAGTATTTAGTGAAAAGGATTTAGGGTTTGGGTTTTAGTGTTTAGAGTTTAGGGTTTAGGGTTAAGAATTTAGGTTTAGGGTTTAAGGTTTAGGGTTTATTATTTAGGTTTTGGCTTTAGGGTTTCCGGTTTAGGGTTGAGGGTCTAGGGTCTAGAGTCTAGGTTTTAGGGTTTAGTGTTTAGGGTTTTGAATTTAGGTTTTAGCGTTTCGGGTTTAGGGTTTGGAGTTTAGAATTTTGGATTTAGGTTTTACAATTTCGATTTAGGGTATACAGTTTTGGTTTGCTATTTAGGGTTTAGGGATTATGATTTAGAGTTTAGGGTTTAGGGTTTAGGGTTTAGAGTTTAGATTTAGGGTTTAGGGTTTAGGATTAGGGCTTAGGGTTTACGGTTTAGCGTTATGGTGCAGGGTTAAGGGTTTAGGGTCTAGGGATTGGGGTTTAGGGTTTGGGCTTACGATTTAGTGTTTAGAGTTTAGCATTTAGGGTTTTGAGTTTAGGGTTTAATGTTTAGAGTTTAGGATTTAGGGTTTAGGGTTTAGGTTTTTGGATTAGTGTTTAGGGTTTAGGTTTAGGGTTTCAAGTTTAGGATTTAGAGTTTAGGATTAGGGTTTAGGGTTTAGAGTTTGGATTTAAGGTTTAGGTTTTAGGGTTTAGGGTTTTCAGTGTAGGTTTTGGTCTTTAGAGTTTGGATTTATTATTTAGGATTTAGGTTTTATGGTTTAGGGTTTTTAGTTTAGGGTTTAGAGTTTGGATTTAAGGTTTAGTGTGTAGGGTTTTGGGTTTAGGGTATAGGGTATAGTGTTTATGGTTTAGGGTTTAGCGTTTAGGTTTTAGAGTTTAAGATTTAGGGTTTTTGGTTTAGGGTTTAGGGTTTATGGTTTATGGTTTAGAATTTAGGATTTTAGGTTTAGGGTTTAGGGCTGAGTGTTGAGGATTGAGGGTTGAGGGTTAAGGGTTTAGGGTTTAGGGTTTATTGTTTAAGGTTGAGGGTATAAGGTTTTGGGGTTAAGGTTTAAGGTTTAGGGTTTAGTATTTAGGGTTTAGGGCTGAGGGTTTATCGCTTTGAGTTTAGGATTTAGGGTTTTGGATTGAGTGTTTAGATTTTATACTTAGGGGTTCAGGGTTTATAGTTTAGATTTAGGGTTTACGGTTTAGGTTTAGGGTTTAGGGTTTTGAGTTTAGGAATTAGGGTTTAGGGTTTAGGATTTAGGGTTTAGGGTTTAGGGTTTAGAGTTTAGGGCTTAGGTTTTAGTGTTTTGTGCTTAGGGTTTATAGTTTAGAGTTTAGGATTTAGGTTATAGGGTTTAGGTTTTAGACTTATGGATTTAGGGTTTAGGGTTTAGTATTTAGGTTTTGAGTTGAGGGTTTAGGGTATAGGGTTTAGGAATTACAATTTAGGGTTTAGTGTTTAGGTGTAGGGTTGAGGGTTTACGGTTTAAGGATTAGGGTTTAATATTTAGGGTTAAGGATTAGGCTTTTGGATTTTATGTTAAGGATTTAGGGTTTAGGTTTTCGAGTTTAGTGTTTATTGTTTGGATTTAGGGTTTTGGGCTTAGGGTTTAGGGTTTAGGCTTTTGTGTTTAGGTTTTAGGGCTTAGGTTTTAGGGCTTAGGGTTTAGGGTTATGGTATAGGGTTTGAGTTTAGCATTTATGGTTTTGGGTTTTGGTTTTAAAGTTTAGGATTTATGTTTTAGTGTTTAGAGTCTAGATTTAGGGTTTACGATTTAGAATTAGGGTTTAAGCTTTAGGGTATAGGGTTTTGAGCTTAGGAATCTGGGTTTAGGGTTTATGGTCTAGAGTTTAGGATTTAGGATTTAGGGTTTAGGGTTTAGGGTTTAAGGTTTAGGGATTAGGGTTTAGTGAGTTTAGGGCATAGGGTTTAGGGTATTGTGTTTTGAGTTTAAGATTTAGGGTTTAGGGTTTAGAGTTTAGAGTTTAGATTTTAGGGTTTAGGGTTTGTAGTTGGGATTTAGGGTTTTGGGTTTAGGGTTTAGGTCTAGGGTTTATTATTTAGTGTTTAGGGTTTAGGGTTAGGGTATTGGGTTTTTGAGTTTTGGATTTAGTATTTAGGGTTTAGAGTTTAGAATCTAGGTTTTAGGGTTTAGAGTTTGGATTTAGGGTTTACGGTTTAGGTTTAGGATTTAGGCTTTAGGGTTTAGAGATTAGAGTTTAGGATTTAGGGTTTTGGGTTTAGAGTTTAGGATTTAGGGTTTAGGGTTTAGGGTTTAGTGTTTAGGTTTTAGGATTCAGGGTTTAGGGTTTAGGTTTAGGTTAAGGATTTAAGGTTTAGTGTTTAGAGTTTAGTGTTTATGGTTAGGGTATAGGGTTTACAATTTAGGGTTTAGGGTTTAGGGATTAGAGTTTAGTGATTAGGGTTTAGTGTATAGTGTTTTGAGTTTAGGGCATAGGGTTTAGGGTATGGTCTTTTGAGTTTAAGATTTAGGGTTTAGGGTTTAGAGTTTAGAGTTTAGATTTTAGGGTTTAGGGTTTATAGTTTGGATTTAGGGTTTTGGGTTTAGGGTTTAGGTTTAGGGTTTAGTATTTAGTGTTTAGGGTTTAGGGTTAAGGTATTGGGTTTAGAGTTTAGAATTTAGGTTTTAGGGTTTAGAGTGTAGAATTTAGGTTTTAGGGTTTAGAGTTTGGATTTAGGGTTTACGATTTAGGTTTAGGCTTTAGGCTTTAGGGTTTAGACATTGGAGTTTAGGATTTAGGGTTCTGGGTTTAGAGTTTATGGTTTAGAGTTTAGGATTTAGGGTTTAGGGTTTAGGGTTTAGGGTTTAGAGTTTATGTTTTAGGATTCAGGGTTTAGGGTTTAGATTTAGGATAAGGATTTAGGGTTTAGTGTTTAGAGTTTAGTGTTTATGGTTAGGGTATAAGGTTTAGGGTTTAGGGTTTCAATTTTGGGTTAATGGTTTAGGGTTTGGAGTTTATGATTTAGGGTTTTGGGTATAAGGTTTAGAGTTTAGGATTTAGGGTTTAGGGTTTAGGTTTAGGTGTAGGGTTTAGGGTTTTGGGTTAATAATATTATTTAGGGTAAAGGTTTTAGGGTCTAGGGTTTTGGATTTAGGGTTAAGGCTTTAGGATTTAGAATTAAGGATTTAGTGTTTAGGGTTTAGGGTTTATAGTTTAGGATTTAGTGTTTAGGGTTTAGGGTTTAGGATTTAGATTTAGGGTTTAGGGTTTAGGCTTTTGGGTTTAGGGTTTTGAGTTTAGGCTTTAGGATTTAGGGTTTAGGGTTTAGAGTTTGGATTTAGGGTAAAGGGTTTAGGGTTTAGGTTTTAAGGTTTGAAGTTTAGGGTTTTGATTTTAGGGTTTATGGTTTAGAGTTTAGGATTTAGGATTTAGGGTTTAGGGTTTAGGGTTTTGTGATTAGGTTTAGGGTTTAGGGTTTAAGTTATTGGGTTTAATGAGTAGGGTTTAACTTTAGGGTTTAGGGTTAGGGCATAGGGTTTTGAGTTTAGGATTTAGGTTTTAGGGTTTAGGGTTTAGAGTTTAGGATTTACGTTTAGGGTTTATAATTTGTTTTGAGGGTTTACAATTTAGGTTTAGGGTTTAGGGTTAAGGGTATAGGTTTTTGAGTTTAGGATTTAGGTTTTAGGGTTTAGGATTTAGGGTTTAGAGTTTGGATTTAGGGTTTAGGGTTTACTGTAAGGGTTTAGAGTTTTAGTTTAGGATTTTGGGTTTAGCATTTAATTTTAGGATTTAGGGTATAAGGTTTAGGGTTTTGAGTTTAGGATTACGGGTTTAGGGTTTAGAGCTAGGATTTTGGGTTTACAATTTTTGTTTAGGGCTTAGGGTTTTGAGTTCAGAATTTATGGTTTAGGTTTAAGGGTTTAGGATTTAGGGTTTAGGGTTTAGAATTTTGCATTTAGGTTTGAGGGTTTAGAGTTTTGATTTATGTTTTGTGGTTCAAGTTTTGGGTTTATGGTTTAGGTTTTGAGGTTAGTTTTTAGAGTTTAGGGTTTAGGATTTAGGGCGTAGGGTTTAGGGTTTAGAGTTTTGATTTAAAGTTTAGGGTGTAGGGTATAGGGTTTAGGGTTTAGGTTTTAGGATTTATAATTTAGAGTTTAGGATTTAGGGTATAGGGTTTAGTTCTTAGAGTTTAGGGTTGAGGGTTTTATTTTAGGGTTTAGGGTTGGGGTTTTGGGTATAAGGTTTAGGGTTTAGGGTTTAGGTTTTGGGTTTAGGGTTTTGGGTTTAGGATTTATGGTTTAGGGTTAGGGTTTAGAGTTTGGATTTAGGTTTTAAGGTTTGGGTTTAAGATTTAGGATTTAGGGTTTAGGGTTTAGGGTTTAGGTTTGATATTAAGTTTTAGTGTTTGGATTTTTGGTTTAGGTTTAGGGTTTAGGGTTTAGGGTTTAGGGTTTAGGGTTTAGGGTTTAGGATTTAGGTTTACAATTTACTGTTTGGGCTTAGGGTTTTAGATTTTGTATTTAGAGCTTAGGGTTTAGGGTTTAGGGTGTAGGGTTTAGGAATTACGGTTTAGGGTTTAGTGTTTAGGTGTAGGGTTGTGGGTTTACGATTTAGGGTTTAAGGATAGGGTTTAATATTTAGGGTTTAGGATTAGGCTTTTGGATTTTGAGTTAAGGATTTAGGGTTTAGGTTTTCGAGTTTAGTGTTTATTGTTTGGATTTAGGGTTTTGTGCTTAGGGTTTACGGTTTAGGCTTTTGTGTTTAGGTTTTAGGGCTTAGGTTTTAGGGCTTAGGGTTTAGGGTTATGGTATAGGGTTTGAGTTTAGCATTTATGGTTTTGGGTTTTGGTTTTAAAGTGTAGGATTTATGTTTTAGTGTTTAGAGTCTGGATTTAGGGTTTACGATTTAGAATTAGGGTTTAAGCTTTAGGGTATAGGGTTTATTTGAGAATGCAGGTTTAGGGTTTATGGTCTAGAGTTTAGGATTTAGGATTTAGGGTTTAGGGTTTAGGGATTAGGGTTTAGTGAGTTTAGGGCATAGGGTTTAGGGTATTGTGTTTTGAGTTTAAGATTTAGGGTTTAGGGTTTAGAGTTTAGAGTTTAGATTTTAGGGTTTAGGGTTTGTAGTTGGGATTTAGGGTTTTGGGTTTAGGGTTTAGGTCTAGGGTTTATTATTTAGTGTTTAGGGTTTAGGGTTAGGGTATTGGGTTTTTGAGTTTTGGATTTAGTATTTAGGGTTTAGAGTTTAGAATCTAGGTTTTAGGGTTTAGAGTTTGGATTTAGGGTTTACGGTTTAGGTTTATGATTTAGGCTTTAGGGTTTAGAGATTAGAGTTTAGGATTTAGGGTTTTGGGTTTAGAGTTTAGGATTTAGGGTTTAGGGTTTAGGGTTTAGTGTTTAGGTTTTAGGATTCAGGGTTTAGGGTTTAGGTTTAGGTTAAGGATTTAAGGTTTAGTGTTTAGAGTTTAGTGTTTATGGTTAGGGTATAGGGTTTACGGTTTAGGGTTTAGGGTTTAGGGATTAGGGTTTAGTGATTAGGGTTTAGTGTATAGTGTTTTGAGTTTAGGGCATAGGGTTTAGGGTATGGTCTTTTGAGTTTAAGATTTAGGGTTTAGGGTTTAGAGTTTAGAGTTTAGATTTTAGGGTTTAGGGTTTGTAGTTTGGATTTAGGGTTTTGGGTTTTGGGTTTAGGTTTAGGGATTAGTATTTAGTGTTTAGGGTTTAGGGTTAAGGTATTGGGTTTAGAGTTTAGAATTTAGGTTTTAGGGTTTAGAGTTTAGAATTCAGGTTTTAGGGTTTAGAATTTGGATTTAGGGTTTACGGTTTAGGTTTAGGGTTTAGGCTTTAGGGTTTAGAAATTGGAGTTTAGGATTTAGGGTTCTGGGTTTAGGGTTTATGGTTTAGAGTTTAGGATTTAGGGTTTAGGGTTTAGGGTTTAGGGTTGAGAGTTTATGTTTTAGGATTCAGGGTTTAGGGTTTAGGTTTAGGTTAAGGATTTAGGGTTTAGTGTTTAGAGTTTAGTGTTTATGGTTAGGGTATAAGGTTTAGGGTTTAGGGTTTCAATTTTGGGTTAATGGTTTAGGGTTTGGAGTTTATGATTTAGGGTTTTGGGTATAAGGTTTAGAGTTTAGGATTTAGGGTTTAGGGTTTAGGTTTAGGTGTAGGGTTTAGGGTTTTGGGTTAATAATATTGTTTAGGGTAAAGGTTTTAGGGTCTAGGGTTTTGGATTTAGGGTTAAGGCTTTAGGATTTAGAATTAAGGATTTAGTGTTTAGGGTTTAGGGTTTATAGTTTAGGATTTAGTGTTTAGGGTTTAGGGTTTAGGCTTTAGATTTAGGGTTTAGGGTTTAGGCTTTTGGGTTTAGGGTTTTGAGTTTAGGCTTTAGGATTTAGGGTTGAGGTTTAGCGTTTGGATTTAGGAGTAAAGGGTTTAGGGTTTGAGTTTTAAGGTTTGAAGTTTAGGGTTTTGGTTTTAGGGTTTATGGTTTAGAGTTTAGGATTTAGGGTTTGGGTTTAGGGTTTAGGGTTTTGTGATTAGGTTTAGGGTTTACGGTTTAAGTTATTGGGTTTAAGGAGTAGGGTTTAACTGGGTTTAGGAGTTAGGGCATAGGGTTTTGAGTTTAGGATTTAGGTTTTAGGGTTTAGGGTTTAGAGTTTAGGATTTAGGTTTAGGGTTTATAATTTGTTTTGAGGTTTCTGATTTAGGTTTAGGGTTTAGGGTTAAGGGTATGAGTTTTGAGTTTAGGATTTATGTTTTAGGGTTTAGAGTTTGGATTTAGGGTTTAGGGTTTCTTGTAAGGTTTAGAGTTTTAGTTTAGGATTTTGGGTTTAGCATTTAATTTTAGGATTTAGGGTATAAGGTTTAGGGTTTGAGTTTAGGATTACGGGTTTAGGGTTTAGAGCTAGGATTTTGGGTTTACAATTTTGGTTTAGGGTTTAGGGTTTGAGTTGAATTTATGGTTTAGGTTTAAGGGTTTAGGATTTAGGGTTTAGGGTTTAGAATTTGCATTTAGGTTTGAGGGTTTAGAGTTTTGATTTATGTTTTGTGGTTCAAGTTTTGGGTTTATGGTTTAGGTTTTGAGGTTAGTTTTTAGAGTTTAGGGTTTAGGATTTAGGGCGTAGGGTTTAGGGTTTAGAGTTTTGATTTAAAGTTTAGGGTTTAGGGTTTAGGGTATAGGGTATAGGGTTTAGGGTTTAGGTTTTAGGGTTTATAATTTAGAGTTTAGGATTTAGGGTATAGGGTTTAGTTCTTAGAGTTTAGGGTTTAGGGTTTTATTTTAGGATTTAGGGTTTTGGGTTTAGGGTTGGGGTTTTGGGTATAGGGTTTAGGGTTTAGGGTTTAGGTTTTGGGTTTAGGGTTTTGGGTTTAGGATTTATGGTTTAGGGTTAGGGTTTAGAGTTTGGATTTAGGTTTTAAGGTTTGGGTTTAAGATTTAGGATTTAGGGTTTAGGGTTTAGGGTTTAGGTTTGATATTAAGTTTTAGTGTTTGGATTTTTGGTTTAGGGTTAGGGTTTAGGGTTTAGGGTTTAGGGTTTAGGGTTTAAGGTTTAGGGTGTAGGGTTTAGGGTTAGGGTTTAGGGTTTAGGATTTAGGTTTATGATTTACTGTTTGGGCTTAGGGTTTTAGATTTTGTATTTAGAGCTTAGGGTTTAGGGTTTAGGGTATAGGGTTTAGGAATTACGGTTTAGGGTTTAGTGTTTAGGTGTAGGGTTGTGGGTTTACGATTTAGGGTTTAAGGATTAGGGTTTAATATTTAGGGTTTAGGATTAGGCTTTTGGATTTTGAGTTAAGGATTTAGGGTTTAGGTTTTCGAGTTTAGTGTTTATTGTTTGGATTTAGGGTTTTGTGCTTAGGGTTTAGGGTTTAGGCTTTTGTGTTTAGATTTTAGGGCTTAGGTTTTAGGGCTTAGGGTTTAGGGTTATGGTATAGGGTTTGAGTTTAGCATTTATGGTTTTGGGTTTTGGTTTTAAAGTGTAGGATTTATGTTTTAGTGTTTAGAGTCTGGATTTAGGGTTTACGATTTAGAATTAGGGTTTAAGCTTTAGGGTATAGGGTTTTGAGCTGAGGAATCTGGGTTTAGGGTTTATGGTCTAGAGTTTAGGATTTAGGATTTAGGGTTTAGGGTTTAGGGATTAGGGTTTAGTGAGTTTAGGGCATAGGGTTTAAGGTATTGTGTTTTGAGTTTAAGATTTAGGGTTTAGGGTTTAGAGTTTAGAGTTTAGATTTTAGGGTTTAGGGTTTGTAGTTGGGATTTAGGGTTTTCGGTTTAGGGTTTAGGTCTAGGGTTTATTATTTAGTGTTTAGGGTTTAGGGTTAGGGTATTGGGTTTTTGAGTTTTGGATTTAGTATTTAGGGTTTAGAGTTTAGAATCTAGGTTTTAGGGTTTAGAGTTTGGATTTAGGGTTTACGGTTTAGGTTTAGGATTTAGGCTTTAGGGTTTAGAGATTAGAGTTTAGGATTTAGGGTTTTGGGTTTAGAGTTTAGGATTTAGGGTTTAGGGTTTAGGGTTTAGTGTTTAGGTTTTAGGATTCAGGGTTTAGGGTTTAGGTTTAGGTTAAGGATTTAAGGTTTAGTGTTTAGAGTTTAGTGTTTATGGTTAGGGTATAGGGTTTACAATTTAGGGTTTAGGGTTTAGGGATTAGAGTTTAGTGATTAGGGTTTAGTGTATAGTGTTTTGAGTTTAGGGCATAGGGTTTAGGGTATGGTCTTTTGAGTTTAAGATTTAGGGTTTAGGGTTTAGAGTTTAGAGTTTAGATTTTAGGGTTTAGGGTTTATAGTTTGGATTTAGGGTTTTGGGTTTAGGGTTTAGGTTTAGGGTTTAGTATTTAGTGTTTAGGGTTTAGGGTTAAGGTATTGGGTTTAGAGTTTAGAATTTAGGTTTTAGGGTTTAGAGTGTAGAATTTAGGTTTTAGGGTTTAGAGTTTGGATTTAGGGTTCTGATTTAGGTTTAGGCTTTAGGCTTTAGGGGTTTAGACATTGGAGTTTAGTATTTTGGGTTATGTGTTTAGAGTTTATGGTTTAGAGTTTAGGATTTAGGGTTTAGGGTTTAGGGTTTAGGGTTTAGAGTTTATGTTTTAGGATTCAGGGTTTAGGGTTTAGATTTAGGATAAGGATTTAGGGTTTAGTGTTTAGAGTTTAGTGTTTATGGTTAGGGTATAAGGTTTAGGGTTTAGGGTTTCAATTTTGGGTTAATGGTTTAGGGTTTGGAGTTTATGATTTAGGGTTTTGGGTATAAGGTTTAGAGTTTAGGATTTAGGGTTTAGGGTTTAGGTTTAGGTGTAGGGTTTAGGGTTTTGGGTTAATAATATTATTTAGGGTAAAGGTTTTAGGGTCTAGGGTTTTGGATTTAGGGTTAAGGCTTTAGGATTTAGAATTAAGGATTTAGTGTTTAGGGTTTAGGGTTTACAGTTTAGGATTTAGTGTTTAGGGTTTAGGGTTTAGGATTTAGGTTTAGGGTTTAGGGTTTAGGCTTTTGGGTTTAGGGTTTTGAGTTTAGGCTTTAGGATTTAGGGTTGAGGGTTTAGCGTTTGGATTTAGGGTAAAGGGTTTAGGGTTTAGGTTTTAAGGTTTGAAGTTTAGGGTTTTGGTTTTAGGGTTTATGGTTTAGAGTTTAGGATTTAGGGTTTCGGGTTTAGGGTTTAGGGTTTTGTGATTAGGTTTAGGGTTTACGGTTTAAGTTATTGGGTTTAAGGAGTAGGGTTTAACTTTAGGGTTTAGGGTTAGGGCATAGGGTTTTGAGTTTAGGATTTAGGTTTTAGGGTTTAGGGTTTAGAGTTTAGGATTTAGGTTTAGGGTTTATAATTTGTTTTGAGGGTTTACGATTTAGGTTTAGGGTTTAGGGTTAAGGGTATAGGTTTTTGAGTTTAGGATTTATGTTTTAGGGTTTAGAGTTTGGATTTAGGGTTTAGGGTTTACTGTAAGGGTTTAGAGTTTTAGTTTAGGATTTTGGGTTTAGCATTTAATTTTAGGATTTAGGGTATAAGGTTTAGGGTTTTGAGTTTAGGATTACGGGTTTAGGGTTTAGAGCTAGGATTTTGGGTTTACAATTTTGGTTTAGGGTTTAGGGTTTTGAGTTCAGAATTTATGGTTTAGGTTTAAGGGTTTAGGATTTAGGGCTTAGGGTTTAGAATTTTGCATTTAGGTTTGAGGGTTTAGAGTTTTGATTTATGTTTTGTGGTTCAAGTTTTGGGTTTATGGTTTAGGTTTTGAGGTTAGTTTTTAGAGTTTAGGGTTTAGGATTTAGGGCGTAGGGTTTAGGGTTTAGAGTTTTGATTTAAAGTTTAGGGTTTAGGGTTTAGGGTATAGGGTATAGGGTTTAGGGTTTAGGTTTTAGGGTTTATAATTTAGAGTTTAGGATTTAGGGTATAGGGTTTAGTTCTTAGAGTTTAGGGTTTAGGGTTTTATTTAAGGATTTAGGGTTTTGGGTTTAGGGTTGGGGTTTTGGGTATAGGGTTTAGGGTTTAGGGTTTAGGTTTTGGGTTTAGGGTTTTGGGTTTAGGATTTATGGTTTAGGGTTAGGGTTTAGAGTTTGGATTTAGGTTTTAAGGTTTGGGTTTAAGATTTAGGATTTAGGGTTTAGGGTTTAGGGTTTAGGTTTGATATTAAGTTTTAGTGTTTGGATTTTTGGTTTAGGGTTAGGGTTTAGGGTTTAGGGTTTAAGGTTTAGGTTTTAGGGTTTATGGTTTAGGGTTAGGGTTTAGGGTTTAGGATTTAGGTTTATGATTTACTGTTTGGGCTTAGGGTTTTAGATTTTGTATTTAGAGCTTAGGGTTTAGGATTTAGGGTGTAGGGTTTAGGATGTTGAGTTTAGTATTTTGGGTTTAGGGTTTAGAGTTTAGGATTAATATTTTATGTTTTACGGCTTAGAGTTAGGATTTTGGGTTTACGATTTAGGTTTAGGGTTTAGGGTTTTGAATTTAGAATTTATGGTTTAGGGTTTAGAGTTTAGGATTTAGGATTCAGGGTGTAGGATTTTGGGATTAGGGTTTAGAATTTAGGATTTAGGGTTTAGGGTTTAGGGTTTGGATTGATGTTTTGCAGTTTATATTTAGGGTTTCGAGTTTTGAGTTTAGGATTTATGGTTTAGGGGTTAGAGTTTTGATTTAGGGTTTAGGGTTTAGAGTTTAGGGTTTAAGGTTTACTGTTTATGTTCACGCTTAAGGGTTTACGGTTTAGGGGGTAATGTTTAGGGTTTAGGTTTTAGGGTTTATAGTTAAGGTTTAGGGTTTAGAGTTTATGTTTAGGGTTTAGGGTTTATTGTTTAGAGTTTTGATTTAGGGTTTAGGGTTTTGAGTTTAGGATTTAGGGTTTAGAGTTAGGGTTTAGAGTTTAGGTTTTAGGTTTTAGGTTTTAGGGTTTAGGGTTTAGAGTTTAGATTTAGTATTAAAGGTTTAGGATACAAGATTGAGGGTTTAGGGTTTAGGGTTTAGGTTTGATGTTGAAGATTTAGGGTTTTGGATATTAGTTTTAGGGTTAGGGTTTAGGGTTTAGGGCCTAGGGTCTCGGGTTTTGGCTTTTGGTTTAGGGTTTAGGGTTTTGAGTGTAGTATTTAGTTTAGGGTTAGGGTTTAGAGTTTAGGTTTTTGGGTTTAGGTCTGAGTTTTAAGATTTAGGGTTTTGGATTTAGGGTTTAGTGTTTAGGGTTTAGGGTTTAGGGTTTTGATTTTAGGTTTAGGATTTTGGTTTTTGAATTTAGAATTTATGGTTTAGGATTTAGAGTTTATAGTTTCGGGTTTAGGGTTTAGGGTTTAGAGTTTTGATTTAGGGTTTAGGGTTTTGGGTTTAAGATTTAGTGTTTAGGTTATATAGTTTAGGGTTTAGGTTTGAGGTTAAGGATTTAGGGTTTAGCTTTTAGACTTTAGTGTTTATGGTTAAGGGTATAAGGTTTAGGGTTTAGGGTTTAGGGTTTAGGGTTTAGGGTTTAGAGTTTGGATTTATGGAGGGTGTAGTGTTTACGATTTAGGATTTAGGGTTTAGGATTTAGGATTAACAATTTCTATTTGAGGTTTAGGATTTAGGATTTAGAGTTTAAGGTTTATGGTTAAGGGTATAGGGTTTATGCTTTAGTGTTTAAGGTTTAGGGTATAGGGTTTAGCGTTTATAGTTTAATATTTATGGTTTATGGTTTAGGGTTTCCAAATTAGGGTTTAGGGTCTTGGGTTTAGGGTTTAGAGTTTAGGGTTTAGGGTTTTGAGTTTAGGATTTAGGGTTTAGAGTTTAGGATTTAGTGGTTCAAGGTTTATTGTTTTGGATTTAGGTTTAAGGGTTTAGGTTTAGGGCAAAAGGTTATCGATTTAGGGTTTAGGGTTTAGAGTTTAGGATTTCAGGCTAGGGTTTTGGGTGTAGAGTGTAGGGATTAGGGTTTTGAGTTTATGATTTAGGATTTAGGGTTTAGGGTTTAGAGTTTAGGATATAGGATTTAGGGTTTAAAGTTTTGACTTAATGTTTAGGGTTATAGGTTTGTTGTTTCGGGTTAAGGGTTTAGGGTTTAGGGTTCAGTGTCTAAGGTTTAGGCTTGAGGTTTAGGATTTCTGGTTTAGGGTTTAGAGTTTAGTGTTGATGGTTAAGGATATAGGGTTTAGTGTTTAGGTTATATGATTTAGGGTTTAGGATTTTGGGTTTAGAGTTTGGTTTTAGGGTTTAGGGTTTATAATTTAAGATCTAGGGTTTAGAGTTTAGAATTTAAGGTTTAATGTTTAATGTTAGGGTTTAGGGTTAAGGGTTTGGATTTAGGGTTTCTTTTTAGGGTTAAGTCTTTAGGGTTTAGGGTTTAGGGTTTAGGGTTTAGGATTTAGTGTTTAGGATTTAGGATTTAGGGTTTAGGGTGTAGGGTTTAGGTTTAGGGTTTAGGGTTTAGGATTTATGGATAGGGTGTAGGGTTTTGAATTTAGGGTTTAGGGTCTAGGGTCTAGGATTTAGGGTTTAAGGTTTAAGGTTTAGGGTTTAGGGATATGGATTAGGGTTTTGAGTTTAGGATTTAGGGTTTAGGGTTTTGAGTTTAGGATTTAGGGTTTAGCATTTAGAGTTTTTATATATGGTTTAGGGTTAAGGGTTTAGAGTTTGGATTTAGGATTTAGGATTTATATTTAGGGTTTATTGTTAGGGTTTAGGGTTTTTGTTTCGGATTTAGGGTTTAGTGTGTAGGGTTTAGGGTTTTAGTTTAGTATTTAGGGTGTCGGGTTTAGGGTGTAGGATTTAGTGTTTAGGATATAGGGTTTAGGGTTTAGGGTTTTGGTTTAGTTCTTAGGGATAGGGTTTAGGATTTATTGTTTCGGGTTTTGGGTTTCGGGTGTTGGGTTTAGGGTTTAAGGTTTAGGGATTAGGGATAGGGTTTAGGGTTTTGAGTTTAGAATTTAGGGTTTAGGGTTTAGGATTTTGAGATTAGGATTTAGGGTTTAGGGTTTAGAGTTTTTATTTAGGGTTGCGGATTTAGGGTTTAGAGTTTTTATTTAGGGTTGGGGATTTAGGGTTTAGAGTTTGGATTTAGGTTTAGGGTTTACTATTAGGGTTTACGATTTTAGTTTAGGATTTAGGGTTTAGAGTTTGGATTTAGGTTTAGGGTTTACTATTAGGGTTTAGGGTTTTAGTTTAGGATTTAGGGTTTTAGTTTAGGATTTAGGGTATAGGGTTTAGGGTTTTAGTTTAGGATTTAGGGTATAGGGTATAGGGTTTAGGATTTTGAGTTGAGGATTAAAGGTCTAGGGTTTAGAGTTTGCATTTTGGTTTAAGCATTTAGGGTTTAGAGTTTAGGGTGTACTATTAAGGGTATAGGGTTTAGGGTTCAGGGATTAGGGTTTTGGATTTAGGTATTAGGGTTTATCGCATAGGGTTTAGGGTTAGGGCATAGATTTTTGAGTTTAGGATTTGGGGTTTAAGGTTTGTCACATAGGGTTTAGGGTTAGGGTATAGTGTTTAGAATTTAGGGTTTGCAGTTTGGATTTAGAGCTTAGGGTTTAGGGTTTAATGTATAGGGGTTAGGGTTTAGTGTATAGGGTTTAGGGCTTAGGGTTTAAGGTTAGCATATAGGGTTTTGAGTTTAGGATTTTGGGTTTGGGGTTTAGAGTTTAGGATTTAGGTTTTAGGTTTTCGGGTTTAGAGTTAGGATTCTGGGTTTATGATTAACGTGTAGGGTTTAGGGATTAGGGTTGAGGGTTTTGAGTTTAGAATTTTTGGTTTAGGTTTTAGGGTTTTGAGTTTAGAATTAGGGTTAGGGTTTAGGGTATTGTGTTTAGGGTATAGTGTTTATGGTTTATAGTTTAGGATTAGGGTTTAGGGTTTAGAGTTTAGGATTAGGGTTCAGGGTTCAGGGTTTAGGGTTTAGTTTAGGGCTGAGGGTTAAGGTTATGGTTTAGGGTTTGGGGTTTAGGGTTTAGTATGTAGGGTGTAAGGTTTAGGGTTTAGGGTTTTGAGTTTAGGATTTAGGGCTTAGGGTTTAGAGTTTAGGATTTAGGATGAAGGGTTTAGAGTATACATTTAGGATTTTGGATTTGGGGTTTAAGGTTTAAGGTTTAGGGTTTAGGGTTTAAGGTTTATGGTTCAAGGGTTAGGGTTGAGGTTTAGGATTTAGGGTTAGGGGTTTAGAGGTTAGTGTTTATGGTTAATGGTATAAAGTTTCAGGTTTAAGATTTAGTGTTTAGGGTTTAGAGTTTGGGTATAGGGTTTAGGGTTTACAATTTAGGATTTAGGTTCTTGTATAACTCTCTTTCTTGTCTATACTTTATTTACGTATTATTACTGTTAAATGCTACGATCGTTTTGAATGGTATCAGAGCCATGTTAGGCATGTTTAGCATGTTAATAGTAATACTAGAATTGTTAATTGTAGCTATGGAAGGCTAATCCCTTATGCCTAGACTGTGCTGATGAAACTTTAATTAGTTACTTAGCAATTTTGTAAAGTTATTATCTTGTTATACAATATGAATTTTCAATTCTTTAACTGTAAAGATGGAGTTTATGTATGGTGATTAAGGAAAGGTGTTGAGAATATTTCAAGTAGTTGCGATGCCGACAGGCAGTCGTTTAGCCAAAAGGACAGGCGTGTAGACTGCAAGGTACTTTACTTGAAAATCTCTTGTAAAATCCATAATCCTTCATGTAAAATCCAAGCATGAATCCATAGTTACATCATAAGAATTTGAAATCTCATGTTGTATAGGGTTCAGGGTTTAAGGTTTAGGGTTGAGGTTTAGGATTTTGGGTTTAGGGTTTAGTGTTTAGTGTTGATTGTTAAGGATATAGGGTTTAGTGTTTAGGTTTTATGATTTAGGGATTAGGGTTTAGGGTTTAGAGTTTAGTTTTAGGGTTTAGGGTTTATAATTTACGATTTAGGGTTTAGAGTTTAGAATTTAAGATTTAGTGTTTAATGTTAGGGTTTAGGGTTAAGGGTTTGGATTTAGGGTTTCTTTTTAGGGTAAGTCTTTAGGGTTTAGGGTTTAGGATTTAGTGTTTAGGATTTAGGATTTAGGGTTTAGGGTGTAGGGTTTAGGTTTATGGTTTAGGGTTTAGGATTTATGGATAGGGTTTAGGGTTTTGAATTTAGGGTTTAGGGTCTAGAGTCTAGGATTTAGGGTTTAAGGTTTAAGGTTTAGGGTTTAGGAATATGGATTAGGGTTTTGAGTTTAGGATTTAGGGTTTAGGGTTCTGAGTTTAGGATTTAGGGTTTAGCATTTAGAGTTTTTATATATGGTTTAGGGTTAAGGGTTTAGCGTTTGGATTTAGGATTTAGGATTTATATATAGGGTTTATTGTTAGGGTTTAGGGTTTTTGTTTTGGATTTAGGGTTTAGTGTGTAGGTTTTAGGGTTTTAGTTTAGTATTTAGGGTGTAGGGTTTAGGGTGTAGGATTTAGTGTTTAGGATATAGGGTTTAGGGTTTAGGGTTTTGGTTTAGTGCTTAGGGATAGGGTTTAGGATTTATTATTTCGGGTTTTGGGTTTTGGGTGTTGGGTTTAGGGTTTAAGGTTTAGGGATTAGGGATAGGGTTTAGGGTATTGAGTTTAGAATTTAGGGTTTAGGGTTTAGGATTTTGAGATTAGGATTTAGGGTTTAGGGTTTAGAGTTTTTATTTAGGGTTGGGGATTTAGGGTTTAGAGTTTGGATTTAGGTTTAGGGTTTACTATTAGGGTTTAGGGTTTTAGTTTAGGATTTAGGGTTTAGAGTTTGGAATTAGGTTTAGGATTTGCTATTAGAGTTTAGGGTTTTAGATTAGGATTTAGGGTTTAAGGTTTAGGGTTTTAGTTTAGGATTTAGGGTATAGGGTTTAGGGTTTTAGTTTAGTATTTAGGGTATAGGGTTTAGGGTTTTGAGTTGAGGATTAAAGGTCTAGGGTTTAGAATTTGCATTCTGGTTTAAGCATTTAAGGTTTAGAGTTTAGGGTGTACTATTAAGGGTATAGGGTTTAGGGTTTAGGGATTAGGGGTTTGGATTTAGTTATTAGGGTTTATCGCATAGGGCTTAGGGTTTGGGCATAGATTTTTGAGTTGAGGATGTGGGGTTTAAGGTTTGTCATAAAGGGTTTAGGGTTAGGGTATAGTGTTTAGAATTTAGGGTTTAGGGTTTAGGGTTTGTAGTTTGGATTTAGAGCTTAGGGTTTAGGGTTTAATGTATAGGGGTTAGGGTTTAGTGTATAGGGTTTAGGGCTTAGGGTTTAAGGTTAGGGTATAGGGTTTTGAGTTTAGGATTTTGGGTTTGGGGTTTAGAGTTTAGGATTTAGGTTTTAGGTTTTCGGGTTAGAGTTAGGATTCTGGGTTTATGATTAATGTATAGGGTTTAGGGACTAGGGTTGAGGGTTTTGAGTTTAGAATTTTTGGTTTAGGTTTTAGGGTTCTGAGTTTAGTATTTAGGGCTTAGGGTTTAGAGTTTAGGATTTAGGATGAAGGGTTTAGAGTATAGATTTAGGATTTTGGATTTGGGGTTTAAGGTTTAAGGTTTAAGGTTTAGGGTTTAAGGTTTATGGTTCAAGGGTTAGGGTTGAGGTTTAGGATTTAGGGTTAAGGGTTTAAAGGTTAGTGTTTATGGTTAATGGTATAAAGTTTCAAGTTTAACATTTAGTGTTTAGGGTTTAGAGTTTGGGTATAGGGTTTAGGGTTTACAATTTAGGATTTAGGTTCTTGTATAACTCTCTTTCTTGTCTATACTTTATTTACGTATTATTACTGTTAAATGCTACGATCGTTTTGAATGGTATCAGAGCCATGTTAGGCATGTTTAGCATGTTAATAGTAATACTAGAATCGTTAATTGTAGCCATGGAAGGCTAATCCCTTATGCCTAGACTGTGCTGATGAAACTTTACTTAGTTACTTAGCAATTTAGTAAAGTTATTATCTTGTTATACAATATGAATTGTCAATTCTTTAACTGTAAAGATGGAGTTTATGTATGGTGATTAAGGAAAGGTGTTGAGAATATTTCAAGTAGTTGCAATGCCGACAGGCGGTCGTTTAGCCGAAAGGACAGGCGTGTAGACTGCAAGGTACTTTACTTGAAAATCTCTTGTAAAATGCATAATCCTTAATGTAAAATCCAAGGATGAATCCATAGTTACATCATAAGAATTTGAAATCTCATGTTGTATGACTAGTTGATATCTTTACTAGAATGCGTAGTTACTTTTTATCGTATCAATAGTATAGTCAAAGGCATTCTCTCTCTATGGATAATAGACAGCATATTGTAAATTCTGTTAATATATCTATTTCTAAAACAGAAAATGATTTACAAAATTGGTTTATCCCTAAAGAACCTTTTGAAAAGATTTACCAATTAGGTAATTTTTCTATGTTTAAAAAATATAGTATTAAAGCTTGTGAATCTACTATAGCTATTAATAATTCTCTTAAAACTATGAAGTTATTATTATCTGCTAATATAGAAAGATATAGGAAGGAATTTAAATTTCTTCATACTGGACTTGTGCAAGTTGCTGTTAAACCTCTTTTCCGTAAAGGTTTGAATATTCCTATTTGTTTGCTTCTTAGAGATGATAGAATTTTAAATTTTGATGATTCTCTGTTTGGAGTGTTAGAAAGTAATCTTGCTTATGGACCAATTTACTTTAACTGTTATACTAATTTTACTGTTGATATTCATGATCCAAATATTATTGATCCTTTAACACTTAATGTCAAGACTAAGAACATGAATAGTAAAATAGATACCAGAGAAATAATTGTAATATTGGGTGTATTATAAGCTTATAAAGACCACTATAGCCCTAAAGGCTATAGCATCTAGTGTTAAAGGAGTTGCTATGCTTATGAAAGCTAACTAAGAGCATAGTACTACTTTTGTTCCTAGACTTCTTAAGTGGAATGATATTTTAGCTGATAAAGAATGGGAATTCGATTCCATTACTAACCCTTTACCCCTTCAACCTGAGACTTCGCAGTTGGACCGGGTTATCCAATTCCCTGATGGAACTATTAACCTTAAGTTTTTAAGATCCAGCTCCTTTAGCCAAGCTTCTTCAAGTAGAAGAATGTCTTCGGCCAGACCTTCTTCTTTTCAAACCCGGGAGGCGGATGAAGATAGTATTAGTATTAGCCAGCCTGAGCCTGACCATAGAAAACTTCACGGTGTAGATTTCTCCCAGACTGTTCCTAAGGTTTACTATGAAGAGACTTTGGGAAGTCCTACTACCAGTGATATGAAACCTGTTCATCAAAGAAAAGATTCCATCGGAGTGCTTACTTCTGATGAGGAAGACTTTGTCCCCAGTTAAAGAAAATTACACTCTTGGTGGAAATCTCCTGAACATAAGCAAAAGGTAGATTGGTATAAGGCTACCTATACTTTGGAACAACGAACCTCTTTCAGAGATAAGTGGTTCAAAGATATGAAAAGATTCAAAACTAAAATTGAGTTTTTAAAATGGTTTGAATCTTCTGGACAAATTGATGATAAATAGTCATCCCTTCAAGTCCTTATCAACAAGTGGTATACCAAAGAATAGGTGGTTGAAAGTATTACTCCTCCTCTTGAAGGACTTAGCATCCCTTACAGGAAAGAGATCCTTAAGGTGGCACCTTTCAAGAAACCCATCGAAAAAGAATCAGCCTTGATAAAAGCTGGAGACCTTAATAAAGTTTTAGAATAGAACAATTATACCAACAAAGTTCTCCATGTGATATCCCAACAAATTGAGGAACATAAAGGGGATAATTTCAAAGGAATTAGTCAAATAGTTGATAAACCTAGTTCTTCCAAGGTTAGCCCTCAGATTGAGACTAAGCCTATTTTTAAAATTCTTGAATTCTCCAAAGAGAACTTTCCTAAGCTATCCAAAGAATTTAGCCATTCCAATGAACTGCTTGACAGGATAAATGATCAATTGTCTAGACTCAACATTACCCAAGGAAATAAGCTTAGAACTTTGTTAGAAAGGCACCCTAACAAAAGGAATTATTATCCTAGGTCTTCTTTCCCTGATGTTCAGTTTGAGGAAAACGTTCTCCATCCTGCGTTTGCTGCAGACGGATTAAGCTTGACTGAATGGAATATAGATGGCATGGCCGAAGGCTAGATTAATTCTAAGCTCCAAGAAATGGGGATGAACATCACTGCATACAAAATGAAAAGTGCTGGTGATAAAGAAGCTGCCAACATGATTATTGCAGGTTTTGCTGGTACCCTAAGAAATTGGTGGGATAATTATCTCAGTGATCAAAATAGGGCAGATATTCTTGGTGCTGTAACAACCAAAGTAGTTGTTAAAACTGAATATAGAACAAGTACCTCTTCAGAAGTAATTTATGAAGATGCTACGGCCACTCTGCTTTATAGCATAGGAAAACATTTTGTGGGAGAACCACGTCTTTTCCAAGATAGAAGTCTTGAAATCCTTAATAATCTATATTGCAAGAAATTGACAGATTTCAGGTGGTACAAAGATATGTTTCTAAATAAGGTCATGATAAGATCTGACTGTAATAATGATTATTGGAAAGAACGTTTTATCAGCGGATTACCTACTCATTTCGCTGAAAAGGTGAGATAAAAAATAAGAGACAGATGTGAAGGAAAAATCCCGTATTCTCTATTTGCATACGGAGATCTTATCAGCATCATTAATGTTGTTGCAATGGAACTTTGCACTAATCTTAAGCTGAAGGATGAGCTTAAAAAGGATCAGAAGACTTCATATGCAGAACTTGGAAGTTTTTGCCAAGATTTTGGATTTCCTTTGTTAAAATCGCCTTCTGCTAGGAAAATGGGACAAAGAGAAAGAACTATGGGGAAATATAAAAGAAAATCTTCTAGAAAAGGAAGAGAACCCCGAGAGAAATCCAAGAAAAAAGGAAAGAGGCAAGCAGCTAATGAATCCAATTCATAAGACACATGCTGGACATGTGGTAAAAAGGGTCACCGATCTAATAAGTGTCCCAGAAATAAGAAGAAGAGAAAGAAGATTAATCTTCTTGAAGTTCAAGATTAAATTTAGAAAAAGCTCTTCTCTATCATTGAAGAAGAGGAAGCTTCAGACTTAGAATATTCTTCTTTCGAAGAAGAAAGCGATGAAGAATTACTCAATGTCGCTCATAATTTAGAATCTGAAGAAAGTGAGTCAGAATGTAATTGCAACGGTGCATTTTGCCTTTGTGATAGTAAAACTATATGTGTCATCTCTGAGAGAACTGCTGAAACTCTCTTTTCTACAATAGAGCATATTCAAGAGAAGAAGCTAGGAGAAAGTACCTCCTTGAATTGCAGAAATTGGTTACTAGGCAAAAGGAAGAAAAGCCTAAAGTAACTCCTTTCAGCATGAAACAAATCATGAACAGATTTGATTCCAAAAAGGAAGAACCTTCGGTTGAAGAACTTAGAAGAGAAGTCAATTCTCTTAAACAAGAAATGAAAGGAATTAAGTCCAGACTTCATAAGATAGAAATTGAAGCTATCACAAAAAGACTTCTCAAAGAAGTTAGAAATGATGAAGGAACCTCTAAGGCGGTTGCTTCAGATAATGAAGAACATGAGGAAGATGCGGATAGCGAAGCAGGTATCCATGCTATTACCAAAATTAGACCTCAGAGTTCTCATATTATGATTAAACTTGTTATTAATGATCATTTGACTCTTAACAAGATTACTTTGTTAGATAGTGGTGCAGATCGAAATTGCATTATTAAAGGATTAATTCCTGCTAAGTACCTTACCAAAGGGACTACCAAATTATACAGCACCACAGGTGAACGTATAATTATTGATTATAAGTTATTTGATGCTCATATTTGCAATAATGATATATGTCTTAAAAATGACTTTGTCATTACTAAGAATATTAACGAAGAAATTATTTTGGGAATACCATTTATTACTTAAATAAAACCTTATATTTCTTATTTTGATTCTATCAAAACAAAGATTTTAGGAAAAGAAATTTCATTTCCTTTTATTAAAATTCTTTCCCAAGAAGAAAGTAAATTTTTACAAAAACAAACTACTTTTAGAATTAATCTAATTTCTAATCAGATTTGTTTTCTTAAAGAAGATATAAAAATTAAGAAAATTGAGCAAATTTTAAAAACCCGGGAATGGTAACTAAGATTTCCAATTTGCAAAAAACTTTTGAAAATGAAATTTGCTCTAAATTTCCAAATGCATTTTGGGCCAGAAAGCCCATACTGTTGATCTCCCTTATATTGATGGATTCACTGAAAAAGCCATTTCTACGAAAGCTAGGCCCATTTAGATGAATCACGGCTTAATGGAAATTTGTAAAGAGGAGATTAATACTCTTTTGGAAAATAACATTATCAGGCCCTCTAAATATCCGTGGAGTTCAGCATTTTATGTCAACAACGCTGCTGAAAAGGAGAAAGGCTCTCCTCGAGTTGTTATTAATTATAAACCTTTAAACTCTATTTTAAAATGGATTAGATATCCGATTCCTAATAAAAGGGATCTTTTAAAGAGAACTTTTAAAGCAAATATTTATAGTAAATTTGATATGAAGTTAGGATTTTGGAAAATACAGATTTTTGAAAAGGATAAATATAAAACTGCTGTTAATGTCCCGTTTAGACAATATGAATGGAACGTTATGCCTTTTGGGATTAAGAATGCCCCTTCAGAATTTCAAAATATTGTGAATTCCATCTTTAATCATATTAGAATTGTTTATATTGATGATGTGTTAAACTTTTCTGAGGACATTGATTCTCATTTCAAACATTTAAATATATTCTTTAAAATTGTTAAACATAAGGTCTGGTGGTTAGCGCCAAAAAGATTAAACTTTTTCAAACAAAAATAAGATTTATTGGTCATGATTTATATCAAGGTACATATAAACCTATTTGCAGAGCCATTGAGTTTTCAGATAAATTCCCAGACGTTATTATTGACAAAACTCAGTTACAAAGGTTTTTAGGCAGTCTTAACTATGTTGCGGACTTCATCCCAAAAGTAAGACAGGTTTGTAAACCATTATATGATAGGTTGAATAAGATACATGTTCCATGGACAAAGGAACAGACCACTACAGTAATTAAGATTAAAGAATTGGTTAAGAGTTTGTTTTGCTTAGGTATTCCTAATCCAGTCTCTTTTATGATTGTTGAGACTGATGCTTCAGATATCGGTTATGGAGGAATTCTCAAGCAAAAGAGAACACCAGAAAGCCAAGAACAATTAGTTCGTTTTACTTCTGGAGTTTGGAATTCCGCCCAGAAAAATTATCATACTGTTAAAAAAGAAGTTCTCGCAATCGTCCTTTGCATTACTAAGTTTCAAGATGATTTGATTAATAAAGAATTCTTGCGTATCGTAGATTGTAAATATGCAAAAGAAATTCTTTAAAAAGATGTTAAAAATCTTGTTTCCAAGCAGATATTTGCTAGATGGCAAGCCTTATTGTCTAGTTTTGATTTTCAAGTATAATATATTAAAGGAGAAGAAAACTCTCTCCCAGATTTTCTAACAAGAGAATTTTTGCAGGGAAAAACATGAGGCCAGTCATGCGGCCAGGATTTAATACAAACAACCCTCTCAAAGAGAAGGGAAAAGACATAGACAAGAAGCCATCAACTTCTCCTTTAACAATCAGGGCATCCTTGAATAGCCCAAATAAGTTTTTAGCCCTTGCAAGCTTACCCCCCATAAATCCTTCTTATGCTATAAGCCCTTTTCCACAGCTACCACCTAGCTCATCCTCTTCAAACCCTTTGATTCTAAAGAAACCATTTTCTAAAGAATCTGAGCCATGTTCCTTTTCTCCATCAGGAAAACCCAGATTTTTTCCCCTCAATCTAAAGATTCTTACACTATGAAAGCTCCTGAGAGCTTCAAAGAAATTGTTTCTCCTATTTATAATAAACCTAAAGAACGAGAAGTCTTTGATGTTGTAACTTTGCAGATGAAACCTATCCTTGCCCTTGACAAGGAATTTGAGAACTATGAGGTTAAGCATATGCTTAAACCTTGTTACACCAATAGGAACTATGTGGATACTGACAATCCATTTAAAACAAGAAAATATTATGAATTGATTCTTGTTGATACAGGTTCCATTGAAGTGGAGCATAAGCTTAGCCATGATTCAGATCCGGATAGCATTGCCTATTCGAAATTTACAATTAAAAAGGTTCTATCTCCATTTGAATGGCAGGTTGATCATCTGCATACCCCCATTAATCTCTCCAGGAAGCATAGACCTCAAACTTTTAATTGGTTCGACTATAAAAATGCTTGGTTTAATTTTCTATATTTAAGGACAACCACTCATACATAGTTTGTCAAGTATAGCCCAGAATTTTCCAAATCTATCATCCCCAGATGGTTCTATGAATGGTGGAACTGTTTTGGAGGAAACAAAAAGGTTTTGCCAAAACTATTTTTAGATAAATTTAGTCAGTTTCAAACTGAACAAGATATTCTATTCTCCCTGAGCACATTAAAATGTGCAAATATTTTGTCCAAAAAAGAATTTCTTTTATTATTAGTTGGACATTTTCTATTCATGTATTTGACAAGATCAAATATTTATCAAAGGAAATATGCATTAAAGGATGGTTGCCGGCTCCCAAAGAAGCTCAACGACCTTCTCCAGCCTCTACGAGTGGTAAAAAATCATCTTCCAAAGATGATTTAAAGAAAAGGCTTCAATAGGCCTTATTAGATCTGCGAGATGACAAATCCAATGACGAAACAACCTTGCAGCTGTTGGATGAAGCCTCTTCACAGAGTGATGATAAATGGAGACATGTTAAGGCCAAAAGCTTTAGCACTGTCTTATCTAGATCCATTCTATGATTAATTTAATTAAATAGATAATGCAGTAGAAGATATTAAAATCGGGAATTACTGACCTTTTGAATAGAGACTCAAAGAGTCAGAATTGTTTAAAAGGTAAGAGATGAAACTCAAAGAGTTGGAATATCTCTTGATTAAATATTCAATTAAATTAATTAAACATGGAATCCCACAATAGCAAAAGACACTTTGGCATGTTTCGGAGGTGGCCGACAACTTTTAAAAAGAAGACATCACTTTTGAAAAAGTAGATGCCCGACAAAAACAAAAGCAGCCACTACTTTCCAAAAGAAAAGGCAGATGGCCGACCAACTTTATCACAAGGAGTCAAAAGGGATTCTCCAAAGAACCAATCAGAAGAAAGCATCTAGAATGCTCTTACCTTTGTTTAGTCTATATAAGACACTTTGTTTTTATTGTAAGGGATCGGAAAATTTCACACTAGAATTTTCTTTTAGCCTTTGCTATTCGTTTGTAATGTTTTCTCGTGGATGTTTGCTTCTGTTGCAGTTTCAATAAAATAAGTAAGTTCTTGTATTACTCTCTTTCTTGTCTATACTTTATTTACGTATTATTACTGTTAAATGCTACGATCGTTTTGAATGGTATCAGAGCCATGTTAGGCATGTTTAGCATGTTAATAGTAATACTAGAATCGTTAATTGTAGCCATGGAAGGCTAATCCCTTATGCCTAGACTATGCTGATTAAACTTTAATTAGTTACTTAGCAATTTAGTAAAGTTATTATCTTGTTATACAATATGAATTTTCAATTCTTTCACTGTAAAGATGGAGTTTATGTATGGTGATTAAGGAAAGGTGTTGAGAATATTTCAAATAGTTGCGATGCCGACAGGCGGTCGTTTAGCCGAAAGGACAGACGTGTAGACTGCAAGGTACTTTACTTGAAAATCTCTTGTAAAATCCATAATCCTTAATGTAAAATCCAAGCATGAATCCATAGTTACATCATAAGAATTTGAAATCTCAGGTTGTATGACTAGTTGATATCTTTACTAGAATGCTTAGTTACTTTTTATTGTATCATTAGTATAGTCAAAGGCATTCTGTCTCTATGAATAATAGACAACATATTGTAAATTCTGTTAATATATCTTTTTCTAAAATAGAAAATGATTTACAAAATTGGTGTATCCCTAAAGAACCTTTTGAAAAGATTTACCAGTTAGGTAATTTTTCTATGTTTAAAAAATATAATATTAAAACTTGTGAATCTACTATAGCTTTTAATAATTCTCTTAAAACTATCAAGTTGTTATTATCTGCTGATATAGAAAGATATAGGAAGGAATTTAAATTTCTTCATATTGGACTTATGCAAGTGGCTGTTAAACCCCTTTTCCGTAAAGGTTTGAATATTCCTATTTGTCTGCTTCTTAGAGATGATAGACTTTTACATTTTGATGATTCTCTGTTAGGAGTGTTAGAAAGTAATCTTGCTTATGGACCAGTTTACTTTAACTGTAATCCTAATTTTACCGTTGATATTCATGATCCAAATATTATTGATCCTTTGACACTTAATGTCAAGACTAAGAACATGAATAGTAAAGTAGATACCAAAGAAATTGTTGTAATATATCGGGTATATTATAAGCTTATGAAGACCACTATAACCCCGAAGGCTATAGCATTTAGTGTTAAAGGAGTTACTATGCTTATGGAAGCTAACCAAGAGCATAGTACTACTTTTGTCCCTAGACTTCTTAAGTGGAATGATAGTTTAGCTGATGAAGAATGGGAATTCGATTCCATTACTAACCCTTTACCCCTTCAACCTGAGACTTCGCAGTTGGACCGGGTTAACCAATTCCCTGATGGATCTATTAACCTTAAGTTTTTAAGATCCAACTCCTTTAGCCAAGCTTCTTCAAGTAGAAGAATGTCTTCGGCCAGACCTTCTTCTTTTCAAACCCGGGAGGCAGATGAAGATAGTATTAGTATTAGCCAGCCTGACCTCCTAAAATCTTTGTTTTGATAGAATCAAAATCAGAAATATAAGGTTTTATTTGAATAATAAATGGTATTCCCAAAATAATTTCTTCGTTAATATTCATAGTAATGACAAAGTCATTTTTAAGTCATATACCATTATTGCAAATATGAGCATCAAATAACTTATAATCAATAATTATACATTCCTCTGTGGTGCTGTATAATTTGTTAGTCCCTTTGGTAAGGTACTTAGTAGGAATTAATCCTTCAATAATGCAATTTTGATCTGCACCACTATCTAACAAAGCAATTTTGTTAAGAGTCAAATGATCAATAATAACAAGTTTAATCATAATATGAGAACTCTGAGGTCTAATTTTGGTAATAGCATGGATACCTGCTTCGCTATCTGCAACTTCCTCATGTTCTTCATGTTAGGATCTAGATAAGAAAGTGCTAAAGCGTTTGGCCTTAACATGTCTCCATTATCATCACTCTGTGAAGAGGCTTCATCCAATAGCTGCAAGGCTGTTTCGTCATTGGATTTGTCATCTTCCAGATCTGATAAGGCCTGTTTAGGCTGTTTCTTTAAATCATCTTTGGAAGATGATTTTTTACCACTCCTAGAGGCTGAAGAAGGTCGTTGAGCTTCTTTGGAATCCGGCGACCATCCTTTAATGCATATTTTCTTTGATGAATATTTGATCCTGTCAAATACATGGATAGAAAATGTCCAACTAATAATAAAAGAAATTCTTTTTTAGACAAAATATTTGCCCATTTTAATGTGCTCAGGAGAATAGAAATATCTTGTTTAGTTTGAAACTGACTGAATTTATCTAAAAATAGTTTTGGCAAAACCTTTTTGTTTTCTCCAAAACAGTTCCACCATTCATAGAACCATCTGGGGATGATAGATTTGGAAAATTCTGGGCTATACTTGACAAACTATGTATGAGTGGTTGGCCTTAAATATAGAAAATTAAACCAAGCATTTTTATAGTCGAACCAATTAAAAGTTTAGGGTATATGCTCCCTGGAGAGATTAATGGGGGTATGCAGATGATCAACCTGCCATTCAAATGGAGATAGAACCTTTTTAATTGTAAATTTTGAATAGGCAATGCTATCCGGATCTGAATCATGGCTAAGTTTATGCTCCACTTCAATGGAACCTGTATCAACAAGAATAAATTCATAATATTTTCTTGTTTTAAATGAATTCTTAGTATCCACATAGTTCCGATTGGTGTAACAAGGTTTAAGCAGATGCTTAACCTCATAGTTCTCAAATTCCTTGTCAAGGGCAAGGATAGAGTTCAGCTTCAAAGTTACAACATCAAAGACTTCTCGATCTTTAGGTTTATTATAAGCAGGAGAAACAACTTCTTTGAAGCTCTCAGGAGCTTTCATAGTGTAAGAATCTTTAGATTGAGGGGAGGAAAATCTGGGTTTTCCCAATGGAGAAAAGGAACATGGCTCAGATTCTTTAGAAAATGGTTTCTTTAGAATCAAAGGGTTTAAAGAGAATGAGCTAAGTGGTAGATGTGGAAAAGGGCTTATAGCATAAGAAGGATTTATGGGGGGTAGGCTTGCAAGAGCTGAAAATTTATTTGGGCTATTCAAGGATGGCTTGATTGTAAAAGGAGAAGCTGATGGCTTCTTGTCTGTGTCTTTTCCCTTCTCTTTGAGAGGGCTGTTTGTATTAAATCCTAGCCGCATGACTGGCCTCATGTTTTTCCCTGCAAAAGTTCTCTTGTTAGAAAATCTGGGAGAGAGTTTTCTTCTCCTTTAATATATTCTACTTGAAAATCAAAACTAGACAATAAGGCTTGCCATATAGCAAATATCTGCTTGGAAACAAGATTTTTAACATCTTTTTGAAGAATTTCTTTTGCAGATTTACAATCTACTTTAAGCAAGAATTATTTATTAATCAAATCATCTTGAAACTTAGTAACGCAAAGGACGATTGCGAGAACTTCCTTTTTAACTGTACTATAAATTTTCTGGGCGGAATTCCAAACACCGAAAGTAAAACGAACTAATTGTTCTTGGCTTTCTGGTGTTCTCTTTTGCTTGAGAATTCCTCCATAACCGATATCTGAAGCATCAGTCTCAACAATCATAAAAGAGTCTGGATTAGGAATACCTAAGCAAGGCAAACTCTTAACCATTTCTTTAATCTTAATTACCGCGGTGGTCTGTTCCTTTGTCCATGGAACAGGTATCGTCTTCAACCTATCATATAAAACTGATTTTGATTCATTAATAACAAGTTTAATTTCGATCTGCACTACTATCTAACAAAGCAATCTTTGTTAGATAGTGGTGCAAATCGAAAATGCATTGTTGAAGGATTAATTCCTACTAAGTACCTTACCAAAGGGACTACCAAATTATACAGCGCCACAGGTGAATGTATAATTATTGATTATAAGTTATTTGATGCTCATATTTGCAATAATGGTATATGTCTTAAAAATGACTTTGTCATTACTAAGAATATTAACGAAGAAATTATTTTGGGAATACCATTTATTACTCAAATAAAACCTTATATTTCTGATTTTGATTCTATCAAAACAAAGATTTTAGGAAAAGAAATTTCATTTCCTTTTATTAAAACTCTTTCTCAAGAAGAAAGTAAATTTTTACATAAACAAACTGCTTTTAGAATTAATCTAATTTCTAATCAGATTTGTTTTCTTAAAGAAGATATAAAAATTAAGAAAATTGAGCAAATTTTAAAAGACCTTGGGAATGGTAACTAAGATTGCCAATTTGCAAAAAACTTTTGAAAAAGAAATTTGCTCTGAATTTTCAAATGCATTTTGGGCCAGAAAAGCTCATACTGTTGATCTCCCTTATATTGATGGATTCACTGAAAAAGCCATTTCTACGAAAGCTAGACCCATTCAGATGAATCACGGCTTAATGGAAATTTGTAAAGAGGAGATTAATAATCTTTTGGAAAAAATAACATTATCAGGCCCTCTAAATCTCCGTAGAGTTGTTCAGCATTTTATGTCAACAACGCTGCTGAAAAGGAGAGAGGCTCTCCTCGACTTGTTATTAATTATAAACCTTTAAACTCTATTTTAAAATGGATTAGATATCCGATTCCTAATAAAAGGGATCTTTTAAAGAGAACTTTTAAAGCAATTATTTATAGTAAATTTGATATGAAGTCAGGATTTTGGCAAATACAGATTTCTGAAAAGGATAAATATAAAACTGCTTTCAATGTCCCGTTTGGACAATATGAATGGAACATTATGCCTTTTGGTCTTAAGAATGCCCCTTCAGAATTTCAAAATATTATGAATTCCATCTTTAATCATATTAGAATTGTTTATATTGATGATGTGTTAATCTTTTCTGAGGACATTGATTCTCATTTCAAACATTTAAATATATTCTTTAAAATTGTTAAACATAATGGTCTGGTGGTTAGCGCCAAAAAGATTAAACTTTTTCAAACAAAAATAAGATTTCTTGGTCATGATTTATATCAAGGTACATATAAACCTATTTGCAGAGCCACTGAGTTTTCAGATAAATTCCCAGACATTATTATTGACAAAACTCAGTTACAAAGGTTTTTAGGCAGTCTTTACTATGTTTCGGACTTCATCCCAAAAGTAAGGCAGGTTTATATGATAGGCTGAAGAAGATACCTGTTCCATGGAAAAAGGAACAGGCCACTGCGGCAATTAAGATTAAAGAAATGGTTAAGAGTTTGTCTTGCTTAGGTATTCCTAATCCAGACTCTTTTATGATTGTTGAGACTGATGCTTCAGATATCGGTGATGGAGGAATTCTCAAGCAAAAGAGAACATCAGAAAGCCAAGAACAATTAGTTCGTTTTACTTACGTAGTCTGGAATTCCACCCAGAAAAATTATAGTACTGTTAAAAAGGAAGTTATAGCAATCGTCCTCTGCATTACTAAGTTTCAAGATGATTTGATTAATAAAGAATTCTTGCTTAAAGTAGATTGTAAATTTGCAAAAGAAATTCTTCAAAAAGATGTTAAAAATCTTGTTTCCAAGCAGATATTTGCTAGATGACAAGCCTTATTGTCTAGTTTTGTTTTTCAAGTAGAATATATTAAAGGAGAAGAAAACTCTCTCCCAGATTTTCTAACAAGAGAATTTTTGCAGGGAAAAACATGAGGCCAGTCATGTGGCCAGGATTTAATACAAACAACCCTCTCAAAGAGAAGGGAAAAGACACAGACAAGAAGCCATCAGCTTCTCCTTTTACAATCAGGCCATCCTTGAATAGCCCAAATAAGTTTTCAGCTCTTGCAAACTTACCCCCCATAAATCTATCAACTAGTCATACAACATGAGATTTCAAATTCTTATGATGTAACTACGGATTCATGCTTGGATTTTACATTAAGGATTATGGATTTTACAAGAGATTTTCAGGTAAAGTCCCTTGCAGTCTACACGCCTGTCCTTTCGGCTAAACGACCGCTTGTCGGCATCGCAACTACTTGAAATATTCTCAACACCTTTCCTTAATCACCATACATAAACTCCATATTTACAGTTAAAGAATTGAAAATTCATATTGTATAACAAGATAATTACTTTACTAAATTGCTAAGTAACTAATTAAAGTTTCATCAGCACAGTCTAGGCATAAGGGATTAGCCTTCCATGGCTACAATTAATGATTCTAGTATTACTATTAACATGCTAAACATGCCTAACATGTGTCTAATACCATTCAAAACGATCGTAGCATTTAACAGTAGTGATACGTAAATAAAGTATAGACAAGAAAGAGAGTTATACAAGAACCTAAATCCTAAATTGTAAACCCTAAACCCTATACCCAAACTCTAAACCCTAAACACTAAATCTTAAACCCAAAACCTTATCTCATTAACCATAAACACTAACCTCTAAACCCTTAACCCTAAATCCTAAACCTCAACCCTAACCCTTGAACCATAAACGTTAAACCCTAAACCCTAAACCTTAAACCTTAAACCCCAAACCCAAAATCCCAAATCTATACTCTAAACCCTTAATCCTAAATCCTAAGCTCTAAACCCTAAACCCTAAATCCTAAACTCAAAACCCTAAACCCTAAACCTTACACCCTACATACTAAACCCTAAACCCCAAACCCTAAACCATAACCTGAAACCCCCCTCAGCCCTAAAATAAACCCTAAACCCTGAACCCTGAACCCTAATCCTAAACTATAAACCCTAAACCCTAAATCCTAAACTATAAACCATAAACCCTATAACCTAAACACAACACCCTAAACCCTAACCCTAAACCTAAATTCTAAACTCAAAACCCTAAACCCTAAACCAAAAATTCTAAACTCAAAACCCTCAACCCTAATCCCTAAACCCTACACATTAATCATAAACCCAGAATCCTAACTATAAACCCGAAAACCTAAAACCTAAATCCTAAACTCTAAACCCCAAACCCAAAATCCTAAACTTAAAACCCTATACCCTAACTTTAAACCCTAAGCCCTAAACCCTATACCCTAAACCCTAAGCTTTAAATCCAAATTGCAAACCCTAAACCCTAAACCCTAAATTCTAAACACTATACCCTAACCCTAAATCCTATGTGACAAACCCTAAACCCCAAATCCTAAACTCAAAAATCTATGCCCTAACCCTAAACCCTATGCGATAAACACTAAACCCTAAATCCAAAACCCTAATCCCTGAACACTAAACCCTATACCCTTAATAGTACATCCTAAACTCTAAACCCTAAATGCTTAAACCTAAATGCAAACTCTAAAACCTAGACCTTTCAACCTCAACTTAAAACCCTAAACCCTATACCCTAAATCCTAAACTAAAACCCTAAACCCTAAACCCTAAACCCTAAATCCTAAACTAAAACCCTAAACCCTAATAGTAAACCCTAAACCTAAATCCAAACTCTAAACTCTAAATCCCCAACCCTAAATAAAAACTCAAAACCCTAAACCCTAAATCCTATAACCCTAAACCCTAAATCCTAAACTCAAAACCCTAAACCCTATCCTTAATCCCTGAACCTTAAACCATAAACCCTACACCCGAAACCCAAAACCCAAAACAATAAATCCTAAACCCTATCCCTAAGCACTACACCCTAAACCCTACACCCTAAACCCTACACCATACACCCTAAACCCTACACCCTAAATACTAAACTAAAACCCTAAACCCTACACACTAAACCCTAAATCCAAAACAAAAACCCTAAACCCTAACAATAAACCCTAAATATAAATCCTAAATCCTAAATCCAAACTCTAAACCCTTAACCCTAAATCATATATAAAAACTCTAAATGCTAAACCCTCAATCCTAAACTCAAAACCCTAAACCCTAAATCCTAAACTAAAAACCCTAAACCATATCCCTAAACCCTAAACCTTAAACCTTAAACCCTAAATCCTAGACCCTAGACCCTAAACCCTAAATTCAAAACCCTAAACCCTATCCCTAAAACCTAAACCCTAAACCATAAACCTAAACCCTACACCATAAACCCTAAATCCTAAAACCTCAACACTAAATCCTAAACCATAAACCCTAAACCCTAAAGACTTAACCCTAAAAAGAAACCCTAAACCCAAACCCTTAACCCTAATCCCTGGACCCTAAACCCTAACAATAAACACTAAACCTTAAATTCTAAACTATAAACCCTAAATCCTAAATTATAAACCCTAAACCCTAAAACAAAACTCTAAACCCTAAACCCTAAACCATCAATCATAAAACCTAAACACTAAACCCTATATCCTTAACCATCAACACTAAACTCTAAACCCTAAACCCTAAATCCTAAACCTCAACCCTAAACCCTAAACCCTTAACCCTAAACAATAAACCCGTAAACCTAAACGTTAGGTCAAAACTTTTAATCTTAAACCCAAAATCCTAAACTCTAAACCCTAAACACTAAACCCCAAACCCTAAACCCTAAACACTAACCCAAGACCCTAAACCCTAAATTGGAAACCCTAAACCCTAAACCATAAATATTAAACTCTAAACGCTAAACCCTATACCCTAAACCTTAAACCCTAAAGCCTTAACCCTATACCCTTAACCATAAACCTTAAACTGTAAACCCTAAATCCTAAACCTCAAATAGAAATCGTTAATCCTAAATCCTAAACCCTAAACCCTAAATCGTAAACACTACACCCTAAACCCTAAATCAAAACTCTAAACCCTAAACCCTATACCCTTACCCATAAACACTAAAGTCTAAAACCTAAACCCTAAATCCTAAACCTCAAACCTAAACCCTAAACTCTACAACCTAAACACTAAATCTTAAACCCAAAACCCTAAACCCTAAATAAAAACTCTCAACCCTAAACCCTAAACCCGAAACTATAAACCCTAAATCCTAAACTCAAAACCCAAAATCCTAAACCTAAACTCAAAACCCTAAACCCTCAACACTAAACACTAAACCCTAAATCCAAAACCCAAAATCTTAAACCTCAAACCTAAACCCTAAAACCTAAACTCTAAACCATAACCCTAAACCATAAATACTACACTCAAAACCCTAAACCCTAAACCAAAAGCCAAAACCCTAGACCCTAGACCCTAAACCCTAAACCCTATACCCTAACCCTAAAACCAAAATCCAAAACCCTAAATCTTAAACATCAAACCTAAACCCTAAACCCTTAATATTATACCCTAAACCTTTAATCCTAAATCTAAACTCTAAACCCTAAACCCTAAACCCTAAATCCTAAACTAAAACCCTAAACCCTAATAGTAAACCCTAAACCTAAATCCAAACTCTAAACCCTAAATCCCCAACCCTAAATAAAAACTCTAAACCCTAAACCCTAAACCCTAAATCCTAAACCCTAAACCATAAATCCTAAACTCAAAACCCTAAACCCTATCCCTAATCCCTGAACCTAAACCCTAAACCTTACACCCAAAACCCAAAACCTGAAATAATAAATCCTAACCCTATCCGTAAGTACTAAACCAAAACCCTAAACCCTAAACCCTAAACACTAAATCCTACACCCTAAACCCTACACCCTACATCCTAAATACTAAACTAAAACCCTAAACCCTACACACTAAACCCTAAATCCAAAATAAAAACCCTAAACTGTAACAATAAACCCTAAATATAAATCCTAAATCCTAAATCCTAAACTCAAAACCCTAAACCCTAAATCCTAAACTCAAAACCCTAAACCATATCCCTAAATCTTAAACCCTAAATCCTAGACCTAAACCCTAAACCCTAAATTCAAAACCCTAAACCCTATCCCTAAATCCTAAATCGTAAACCATAAACCTAAACCCTACACCCTAAACCTTAAATCCTAAATCCTAAACACTAAATCCTAAACCCTAATCCCTAAACATTAAAGACTTATCGCCACTCATTTTCTCAAAATTTTTCTCTCTCTAAAAAATCTCTCTAAAAATCTGCTCTCAAAAATTTGAAAGAAACAGCCGCCGCCGGGATGGCCATAGAGCCGCTGGGAATGGAGCTCTGGCTGCTGGACCAAGCTCACTGGACGCGCAATTCTAGCAGCAACAAAGCCCAGTTGGGTGCTTCACTAGAATCATCAGCAAACTCTTCAAAATTGCGGTGTATTGAGGCGATCCACGTCGCGATCTCAGAGGAAGAGTTGGACTGGGCACGGAAAATCATGTCTCTTGAACAAATGGGAATGATTTGTATGAATTCTTCTGCGAATCTCGAAACTACATCTAAAGATCTCTCTGTAGGCCAAAAATCAGACGATTCTAACGTTAGAATCAAAAGATCAGTGAAGGCGATTTTTAGGGAAATTTTCTCAGAATCGCCTGCACTGCGCCATCAATTTCGATTAGTCTCCGCTGAGAGAAATGAAGCAATAACAAATGGGGAATCATCTCCAGGACAAGGAGTACCTCTTATAACAAATTTGAATTATTTGGATGGTGTAATCTCCGGCGACAAGAATTTTGACAAAGTCACCGGAGCTCCGGCCAATTACAACGATGAACTTTTACATCAGAGGAATCCAAGTGCTGACAAGAACAATACTAAGGTAACAGACCAAGGTATTCATCAACAAACTAATGTTAGCCAATCTTTCAATTTGCAGGATCAAGTCACAACTAAGGAGGCTGACTACAACAAGGACATGGAAGCTGATTCAGTTGGTATAGCTAGGAACCTGCAACAAGAGAATGTCTAGGATATGAAGCACAATACAAACAGAAGGATGGAGGCAACACCATGAGAACTAGGAATGTCGATCACAAAAGGGATAAATGATACTAATATACAGGGGAATTTGAATGGAAATCAGGATGATCCATTGAGGATTGATCCAAGCCTCTTGTAGAAGGGTAATGCCGAAATAGCAAGAGTTACAAAAGGCCAAGATGCTAAAGGAGAGAAGGCGATATGGAGGGTGAAAGAAAAAAATCTGGACAGCAAGGAGGAAGGAAAGAACAAATCCTTGCAAGCTGTTGCGTCTGTAAGTGATGTACAAGCTGAGAAAACTACTCCTCAGGGACAGGATATGGAACCCAAGATCCCCCCTCCCATCAAAGTTTCCTCTAACTTTGATATTTATCGACTTGGCCAACATAGAGCTAATCAGAACAATCCTGAACATAACCAAAACAAGCCGTTGGTCATGTCCTCTTCCATGAGAACCAGCAACAACCAAATCCCGGACCCTGCTCCTCCTACTGTCACCCAGTCCTTAGCAACCAGACTTCGAGCCAACAAAACCAAGAATGCTACTCCCATCGATATCTCTTCACCTATCATTTCCACTAGACAAGGTTATCCTTCAATAACTTTCCATGAAGAAGACTTCATGCAAAAGATGCTAGGAAGATGCAAATTCACTTTAGTTGGTAAGTTTACTAATGCCATTCCCAAGATGGAGATTATTAGGAAAAGTTTTATCGCCCAAACTCAACTCACTGGAGTAGTTAAAATTGCTCACTTTAACTCGAGGCACATTTATATTGATTTGGACAATGAGGCTGATCACATTTCAGTTTGGACTAAGCAAAAGATGTACATTGCTGGGCAGTCTATGAAGCTGCAGATGTGGACTCCGACCTTTAAACCTGCTGAGGAAACTCCTATAGTTCCTGTCTGGATTACCCTGCCTGAGCTTCCTTGGCATTGCTATTATATGGATATTCTTACTCCGCTGCTGTCTCCTATTGGGAAGGCCCTGTATTTGGACTCTACTACTATGCAAAAAACTAGGGGAAGTGCTGCTAAAGTAAGAGTTCAAATTGATCTCACTAAAGAGAGACATCAGCATGTGTGGATGGAATTTTCAGAAAAAGATCCTACCCTTGGTAAATGGCAGATTATTGAATTTGAAGATGTTCCCTCTTATTGCTTTTACTGTAAATATCAAGGGTATCTCCTTGGGGAATGTCCTGTGAAGGAAAGAGATGAAGAGATTAGAAAAAAGAAGGAAATGGAAAATATCAAGAAAGGTCAAGACAAACAGCTGGACCATAATGCCAAAAGTCATCAAAAGAATGAAAAAGGTAAAGAACCTATATTATCCAACAGACAAACTAATCTTGCAGGACCAACTGGAAAGGATACAACACACAAGGAGGATCAATGGCAAATGCAAAATAAAAGAAGAAATAAACACCACCAACCAAATTAGGAACAAGCTAAAAACCAAACTTCAACTTTGCAGGTACCACCAGAAGATACCTCCATAATGAATTAGTCAATGCAGAGAACAAGTAGTAATCCTACAGCCCCTATTATTGTTTCTGAGAAGTCTAGTGATTAGGTTTGCACTCCCCCTTCCCCTGTTATTGTGAAGGATGATGCTCATCGTATCCCATCTCCTGTGCCCCCCTTTATTGCTGCTGATGAAGCTGTTGGAGGGAGGATGGTATTGAAGGAGAAGCCTACTAACCTGCAGAAAAGGGAACCAAAGGGGAGGGAATTGCCTCAATCTATGCAGGAGAGTCAAAGGATGAGTCCAAGGACTGACCAGTAGACCCAGGCTACCACTCAAAAGTAGGATCATCAAAGCAATAAAGAAGGAGAGTAGCAGGTTCAAAGAAAGGAAATGGAGAATAAACAAACCAGAGGATCTATGGCTAAAGATATGGGTAACAAAGCTGGTACCAGTAAACAGACAGAGACCCCTAAAAGCAAGAACAAACCTATCAAAACAAAGAGAGAAGCTGCAAAGAGGAAAAAGGTTGAACAACAACAGCAGGATCAGGACCAGAATGATAGTTCACCTGAGGGATTAAGTCCTTGCAAAAAATTCATAATGGTGAATCAAATTATGGAAGTAATCCCTCTAAATGCTCAATACAACACCCACACACCAGGAAAACCCCTTGATCAGGCCAAGACTGGTGTCAGAGATGAGTATGAACTGCAGAATTCAGAGGATGAAATAGAGGAAGACAATCAGATGGTTCAGGGTGATGATGAAGATGATGAGACCAGTGAAATGCTGATAAAAGCTTTCAGCCCTAACAATGACATAGAACTGGATAAAGAAGTACACCAGATTACCAACAAACAAGGCCTCTCTCCCAGAGATATGCACTTGGGAAAACTGCCTCTCAAGAAGCCTTCAACTACCATTCCTGTGACTGCAGAAAGACCAAACACTAGACTCTTCACCTCTAAATCATCCCAATGATCAATACAATCATATGGAATGTTAGAGGAATCAATACCCAAGGTGTTATTGAAAGACTCAAAAATCTCAAAATCCTTCATCAACTGTCTATGTTAGCTATTCTTGAGCCTTTTTCAGACAGTGTCCAGATTGACAGGTTTAAAAGTATGCTTGCCATAGACCAGTCATTCAGCAATTTCAATGGAAAAATTTGGTTATTTTTGGGCAGTGACATCACTTGTAAAATATTGGAAGCTGATGAGCAACAAATCACTTGTGATATCAACCATTCTGAAGCTCCTGGTAACTACATCAAAACTTTTGTATATGCCAAATGCAAAGATTATCTCAGAAAGCCTCTGTGGGATAGACTTCTCCATATTGCTGACACTAGAGACAATACTCCCTGGTGTGCTGTTGGAGACTACAATGTTATAACTGATACTGAGGAAAAGCTGGGTGGCATCCCTTATAATATGAAGAAAAGTCTGGAGTTTATTGGTGTCATTGAAGCTTGTGGGCTTTTGGATCTAGGCTTTAATGGCCCTAGATTCACTTGGTCTAATCAGAGAGGGATCAGCTACAGGATTTGGAAGTGGATGGACAGAGCTATGGTTAATGATAGATGGTTACAAGACATGCCACATACTAACATCACTCATCTTCCTTCTGTGGGATCTGATCACTACCCACTCCTCATGGAGATCCAAGCCAGACCTCATGATTATATCAAATATTTCAGATTTCTCAACTGTTGGGCAGATCAACCATCATTTGCAGATATTGTGGCAAGGTGCTGGGAAAGGCCTATAGAAGGACAACATATGTGGATTTTCCATCAAAAGATGAGGAGGCTGGCTTCTACTCTTAATACTTGGTCTAAAGAGCAATTTGGAGACATCTACGCTAAGGTTAAAGACTTTGAAGAAAGAGTCAGGGTTGCAGAGGAAAAGCTTATTCATAACAACACTGAGGAGTAGAGAGCTGAAATCCATTGCATTAATGCAGAATATATCAAATACATGAAGCTGGAGGACTCTATCCTAAAACAAAAATCTCAACTGCAGTGGTTTAAGGATGGAAATACTAAATATTTTCATGCCTTGATTAGAGAAAGAAGGAGGAGGCTGTTCATTCACAAAATTCTCAATGAAAATGATGAATGGATACAAGGAGATGATCAAGTTGCACAGGCTGCCTGTGATTATTTCCAGAATATCTTCACAGGAGAGACAAAGGCTATTAATGAAGAACCCCTGGAATGCATTCCAAGAATGATTATAAAGGAGCATAATGATAATATGAAAGCACTGCCTACCATGGAAGAGCTTAAGGAAGTGGTCTACTCAATGGATCCTAATTCTGCTGCTGGTCCTGATGGAATGAATGGCTGTTTTTTCTAGAAATGCTGGGATATTATCAAGGGGGATCTGCTGGCAGTGATTCATGCATTCTTCAATGGTCATACGATTCCCAAATACATCTCTCATGCCTATATTGATCTCTTCCCTAAAGTGAAACAACCCAATAAACTCTCTGAGTTTAGACCTATCAGCCTGAGTAACTTCACTAACAAGATTATTTCTAAGCTGTTATGTCTCAGGTTGGCCCCTATATTACCCAGCCTGATTTCTCCCAATCAATCAGGGTTTGTGAAGGGAAAGAGCATAACTGAAAACATAATGCTAGCTCAGGAAGTAATCCATCAGATAAAAAAGCCTATCATAGGAAGTAATGTTGTGATTAAAGTTGACATGGCAAAGGCCTATGACAGGGTTTCCTGGGCCTACATATGCCTAGTTCTCAGAAAGATGGGATTTGATGAAGTTTTCATTGATATGGTGTGGAGAATTATGGCAAACAATTGGTATTCTATTATTATCAATGGCAAGAGACATGGTTTCTTCCAATCTACCAGAGGCCTTAAATAGGGAGATCCTTTATCCCCTGCCTTATTTATTTTAGGTCTTTGAGTCATTAGCTAGATCCACGAGCAGTGCATGAACACCCTTCTTACCATGGATTTTATATGGACATGAAGGGCCCTCAAATTAACCATCTTAGCTTTGCTGATGATATTATTCTTTTTACTTCTGGAAGGAAACAGTCTCTGAAGCTCATTATGCACACTTTGAGGACTTATGAGAAGGCTTTTGGCCAACTCATCAACAAAGCTAAGAGCCATTTCTTGCTACATCTTAATGCTTTCAGAAACACTTGTGAAAGAGTCAAAAAGTATACTGGATTTCATCAGAAGGAAGCTCCTATCATTTACCTGGGATGTCCTATCTTTATTGGAAGGCCAAAAATTCTCCACTTCTCTGGCCTGACCAATAGAATAGTGAATAGAATCACAGGATGGCAGTCCAAGATGCTGAGTTATGAAGGAAAAGCTACCTTGATTAAATATGTTCTGCAGTCTCTTCCTATGCATGTTCTGTCAGCAATCTCTCCTCCCTTAGCTATTATTAAGCAAATACAGCAAATCCTGGCTGATTTCTTTTGGGGTTGGTGGAATGACAGGAGGAAATATCATTGGTCGTCATGGAAAAACTTAAGCTTTCCTTATGAAGAAGGGGGAATTGGAGTCAAACTTATGAAAGATGTTTGTCAGGCATTCCAATTTAAGCAATGGTGGATTTTTAGATCAAAACAAACTTTATGGGGAGACTTTCTTAAAGCTAAATATTGCCAGAGATCAAACCCCATTAGTAAAAAGTGGGATACTAGGGAATCGCAGACATGGAGGCTAATGATGAAGAATAAACTCACTGTGGAGAACCATATTCAGTGGAAAATCAGGGATGGTTCTTGTTCCTTTTGGTGGGATAACTGGCTAGGAATAGGACCTTTGGCTCAGTTTACCACTCACTGCAACAGATTCAATAAGGAAGGTTGCTGATTATATAGAAGTTGGTCAATGGAACAGGAGAAAGGTCACTCAATTAGCTCCTCATACACAGGTACATAAAATTCTTCATACTCAGATTCATCTGCAGCATGGACAATCTGATCAGGCAGTATGGACCCTCAATACCAATGGTACCTTTTCTGTGTCTTCTGCTTGGAACATTATTAGAGAAACCAGGGAGAAAACCAAATTCAACACCTACACTTGGCATAGGAATATCCCTTTTAAATGTTCCTTTTTGCTGTGGAGAGCAATCAGGAGCAAATTACTTACCAATGAAAAATTGGCAAGGTTTGGAATTGAACTAGCAAGCTGTTATTGTTGTCACTCTCCTGGAGTTGATACCATTGATCACATTTTCAACTCAGGGAACTTGGCCAGAAATGTGTGGAAATATTTTGTTGTTGCCCTGGGTATTCAAACAGATTATCTGCCAGTTAGAAGTATGTTTATGAGGTGGTGGAATAATGCTTCCAACAATGAAGCACACAAGCTGATCTTGCAAGCTAATCCTATCTTTATTTGTTGGAATTTGTGGAAGAATAGATGTGCAAGCAAATATGGAGGCAAACAATCCAACATAGCAAGGGTTAAATATTTGGTGATTCTGGACACTTTCAAGTTACTGCATACTGCATTTCCCTATATCACTTGGCCTGTTGAATGGAAAAGGTTGTGTATGCATATCGAGAACTGCACTCATGATACCCAAATAATTTCAGTCCAGTGGATTAAACCTCCTGACACTTGGGTGAAACTTAATACTGATGGGAGCACCTTGGGCAACCCAGGCAGCATAGGAGGAGGGGGCATCATCAGAAACCATAAAGGAGAAATTATCTTTGCCTTTTCAGCTCCTTTTGGGACTGGAACAAACAACCAAGCCGAGGTGGAAGCAGCTATTTTTGGCCTAACATGGTGTGCTCAACGAAACACAACAAGGTGATCCTCGAAGTTGATTCACAGTTACTTGCTCACTGGTTGAAGAACATTGCAACAACTCCCTGGCAGCTAGATTCCCAGATTCAGAAGCTTCAACAAATAGTCACACAATTCAACCAATTCAAATGCATTCATATCCTTAGGGAGGCAAACTTTGCTACAGATTCTCTTGCCAAATATAGTCACACGACTACCAGACCACAAATTTATTTTAAGAGTCAGCAGCTTCCCAAAGTGACAGCAGCTTATCTCCAGCAGGACCAGGCAGGTATGGCAAGCTTCAGAAGAAGAAAGAAGAAGAGAATTAAGGAACCACCATGACACTCTCTAAGATAGAGAAGTTACAGCAAGGAGCCTAAACTCCTTGTAGCCTTCTCTGATGGTTATAACCATCTTTCCTGCTATGATTCTCTTGTTTACTAGGATAGAATTTATTTCTTGAACTGTAAAGGGAGAGTCTCACCATTAAAGTTTTCCTATAATCTTTGTATCGAGAGGAGTCCTCTCACATAGGTGCGTAGATGATAGGTTCTTGCTTTTGTTTGGGGAAGTATTGGAGAACCTGCTAATTATAGTAGGCTACCAATTCTTGAACCACCATAAAGTGGAGGTAAGGTTTACGTCCCCCTCTATGTACCTGTTTTTCTTTATATATGCTAAGGCCTGGGGGTGTTGCTAAGCCCCTGACCCCTCCAAGGGTCGTTCAAATAAAAAAAAAAAAAAAACCCTAAACCCTAATCCCTACACCCTACACCCTAAACCCTAAATCGATAACCCTTTGCCATAAACCTAAACCCCAAAACCTAAATCCAAAACCATAAACCCTGAACAACTAAATCGTAAACTCTAAACCCTAATTCCTAAACTCAAAACCCTAAACCCTAAACCCCAAACCCTAAACCCTAAACCCTAACCCAAGACCCTAAACCCTAAACCACAAATATTAAACTCTAAACACTAAACCCTATAACCTAAACCTTAAAGCCTAAAGCCTAAACCCTATACCCTTTACCATAAACCTTAAACTCTAAACCCTAAATCCTAAACCTCAAATAGAAATCGTTAATCCTAAATCCTAAATCCTAAACCCTAAATCGTAAACACTACACCCTAAACCCTAAATCCAAACCCTAAACCCTATACCCTTAACCATAAACACTAACGTCTAAAACCTAAACCCTAAATCCTAAACCTAAAACCTAAACCCTAAACTCTACAACCTAAACACTAAATCTTAAACCCTAAATCAAAACTCTAAACCCTAAACCCTAAACCCGAAACTATAAACCCTAAATCCTAAACTCAAAACCCAAAATCCTAAACCTAAACTCAAAACCCTAAACCTTCAACACTAAACCCTAAACCCTAAATCCAAAACACTAAATCTTAAACCTCAAACCTAAACCCTAAAACCTAAACTGTAAACCATAACCCTAAACCATAAATACTACACTCAAAACCCTAAACCCTAAACCCAAAACCAAAACCCTAGACCCTAGACCCTAAACCCTAAACCCTAAAACCAAAATCCAAAACCCTAAATCTTAAACATCAAACCTAAATCCTAAACCCTCAATCTTATACCCTAAACCTTTAATCCTAAATCTAAACTCTAAACCCTAAACCTTAAACCCTAAAACATAAAACCTAAACTCTAAACCCTAACTCTAAACCCTAAATCAAAACTCTAAATAATAAACCCTAAACCTTAAACATAAACTCTAAACCCTAAACCTTATCTATAAACCCTAAAACCTAAACCCTAAACACTACCCCCTAAACCCTAAACCCTTAACCATGAACCTAAACAGTAAACCCTAAACCCTAAATCCTAAACTCTAAACCCTAAACCCTAAACCCTAAACCCTAAACCCTAAATCAAAACTCTAACCCCTAAACTGTAAATCCTAAACTCAAAACCCAAAACCCTAAACTTAAACCGCAAAACATCAATCCAAACTCTAAACAATAAACCCTAAATCCTAAACTCTAAACCCTAAACCCAAAATCCTAAACCCTGAACCCTAAATCCTAAACTCTAAACCATAAACCCTAAACCCTAAACCATAAATTCTAAATTCAAAACCCTAAACCCTAAACCGTAAAACCTAAAACATTAATCCTAAACTCTAAACCCTAAACCCAAAATCCTAAACTCAAAACCCTAAACCCTATACCCTAAACCCTAAACCCTAAGCTCTAAATCCAAACTCTAAAACCCTAAGCCCAAACAGTAAACCGTAAACATAAATCCTAAACCCTAACCCTAAACCATAAATCCTAAACTCAAAACCCTAAACCCAAAACCTAAACCCTAAACCCTAAACCCTATACCCAAAACCCTAACCCTAAACCCTAAAACAAAACCCTAAACACTAAACTCTAAGACCTAAACCCTGTACCCTAAATCCTAAACACTAAATTATAAACCCTAAAGCCTAAACCCTACCTTGTACCCTATACCCTATACCCTAAACCCTAAACCTTAAATCAAAACTCTAAACCCTAAACCCTACGCCCTAAATCCTAAACCCTAAACTCTAAATCCTAACCTCAAAACCTAAACCATAAGCCCAAAACTTGAACCACAAAACATAAATCAAAACTCTAAACCCTCAAACCTAAATGCAAAATTCTAAACCCTAAACCCTAAATCCTAAACCCTTAAACCTAAACCATAAATTTTGAACTCAAAACCCTAAACCCTAAACCAAAATTGTAAACCCAAAATCCTAACTCTAAACCCTAAACCTGTAATCCTAAACTCAAAACCCTAAACCTTATACCCTAAATCCTAAAATTAAATGCTAAACCCAAAATCCTAAACTAAAACCCTAAACCCTTACACTAAACCCTAAACCTAAATCATAAACCCTAAATCTAAACTCTAAACCCTAAATCCTAAACCCTAAAACCTAAATCCTAAACTCAAAACCCTATACCCTTAACCCTAAACCCTAAACCCTAAACCTAAATTGCAAACCCTTAAAACAAATTATAAACCCTAAACCTAAATCCTAAACTCTAAACCCTAAACCCTAAAACCTAAATCCTAAACTCAAAACCCTATGCCCTAACCCTAAACCCTAAAGTTAAACCCTACTCCTTAAACCCAAAACCCAATAACCTAAACCCTAAACCCTAAACCTAATCATAAAACCATAAACCCTAATTCCTAAACCCTAAACCCTAAATCCTAAACTCTAAACCATAAACCCTAAAACCAAAACCCTAAACTTCAAACCTTAAAACCTAAACCCTAAACCCTTTACCCTAAATCCAAACTCTAAACCCTAAATCCTAAAGCCTAAACTCAAAACCCTAAACCCTAAACCTAAATCCTAATTCCTAAACCCTAAACCCTAAACCCTAAATCTTCTAGACAAATTGATGATAAACAGTCATCCCTTCAGGTCCTTATCAACAAGTGCTATAGCAAAGAACAGGTGGTTGAAAGTATTACTCCTCCTCTTAAAGGACTTAGCATCCCTTATAGGAAGGAGATCCTTAAGGCTGCACCTTTCAAGAAACCCATCGAAAAAGAATCAACCTTGATAATAGCTGGAGACCTTAATAAAGTTTTAGAACAGAACAATTATACCAACCAAGTTATCCATGTGATATCCCAACAAATTGAGGAACATAAAGGGGATAATTTCAAAGGAATTAGTCAGATAGCTGATAAACCTAGTTCTTCCAAGGTTAGCCCTTAGATTGAGACTAAGCCTATTTTTAAAATTCCTGAATTCTCCAAAGAGAACTTTCCTAAGCTATCCAAAGAATTTAGCCATTCCAATGTACAGCTTGACATGATAAATGCTACGATCATTTTGAATGGTATCAGAGCCATGTTAGGCATGTTTAGCATGTTAATAGTAATACTATAATCGTTAATTATAGCCATGGAAGGCTAATCCCTTATGCCTATACTGTGCTGATGATACTTTAATTAGTTACTTAGCAATTTAGTAAAGTTATTATCTTGTTATACAATATGAATTTTCAATTCTTTAACTGTAAACATGGAGTTTATGTATGGTGATTAAGGAAAGGTGTTGAGAATATTTCAAGTAGTTGCGATGCCGACAGGCGGTCGTTTAGCCGAAAGGACAGGCGTGTAGACTGCAAGGTACTTTACTTGAAAATCTCTTGTAAAATCCATAATCCTTAATGTAAAATCCAAGCATGAATCCATAGTTACATCATAAGAATTTGAAATCTTATGTTGTATGACTAGTTGATATCTTTACTAGAATGCTTAGTTACTTTTTATCGTATCATTAGTATAGTCAAAGGCATTCTCTCTCTATGGATAATAGACAACATATTGTAAATTCTGTTAATATATCTATTTCTAAAACAGAAAATGATTTACAAAATTGGTCTATCCCTAAAGAACCTTTTGAAAAGATTTACCAGTTAGGTAATTTTTCTATGTTTAAAAAATATAATATTAAAACTTGTGAATCTACTATAGCTATTAATAATTCTCTTGAAACTATCAAGTTGTTATTATCTGCTGATATAGAAAGATATATGAAGGAATTTAAATTTCTTCATATTGGACTTGTGCAAGTTGCTGTTAAACCTCTTTTCCGTAAAGGTTTGAATATTCCTATTTGTCTGCTTCTTAGAGATGATAGACTTTTAAATTTTGATGATTCTCTGTTAGGAGTGCTAGAAAGTAATCTTGCTTATGGACCAGTTTACTTTAACTGTTATCCTAATTTTACTGTTGATATTCATGATCCAAATATTATTGATCCTTTGACACTTAATGTCAAGCCTAAGAACATGAATAGTAAAATAGATACCAGAGAAATAATTGTAATATATTGGGTGTATTATAAGCTTATAAAGACCACTATAGCCCCAAAGGCTATAGCATCTAGTGTTAAAGGAGTTACTATGCTTATGGAAGCTAACCAAGAGCATAGTACTACTTTTGTCCCTAGACTTCTTAAGTGGAATGATATTTTAGCTGATGAAGAATGGGAATTCGATTCCATTACTAACCCTTTACCCCTTCAACCTGAGACTTCGCAGTTGGACCCGGTTATCCAATTCGCTGATGGATCTATTAACCTTAAGTTTTTAAGATCCAGCTCCTTAAGCCAAGCTTCTTCAAGTAGAAGAATGTCTTCGGCCAGACCTTCTTCTTTTCAAACCCGGGAGGCAGATGAAGATAGTATTAGTATTAGCCAGCCTGAGCCCGACCATAAAAAACTTCATGGTGTAGATTTCCCCCAGACTGTTCCTAAGGTTTATTATGAAGAGACTTTGGGAAGTCCTACTGCCAGTGATATGAAACCTGTTCATCAAAGAAAAGATTTCATCAGAGTGCTTACTTTTGATGAGGAAGACTTTGTCCCCAGTAAAAGAAAATTACACTCTTGGTGGAAATCTTCTGAACATAAGCAAAAGGTAGATTGGTATAAGGCTACCTATACTTTGGAACAATGAACCTCTTTCAGAGATAAGTGGTTCAAAGATATGAAAAGATTCAAAACTGAAATTGAGTTTTTTAAATAGTTTGAATCTTCTAGACAAATTGATGATAAACAGTCATCCCTTCAGGTCCTTATCAACAAGTGGTATACCAAAGAACAGGTGGTTGAAAGTATTACTCCTCCTCTTGAAGGACTTAGCATCCCTTACAGGAAGGAGATCCTTAAGGCGACACCTTTCAAGAAACCCATCAAAAAAGAATCAGCCTTGATAACAGCTAGAGACCTTAATAAAGTTTTAGAACAGAGCAATTATACCAACCAAGTTTTCCATGTGATATCCCAACAAATTGAGGAACATAAAGGCTATAATTTCAAAGGAATTAGTCAAATAGCTGATAAACCTAGTTCTTCCAAGGTTAGCCCTCAGATTGAGACTAAGCCTATTTTTAAAATTCCTGAATTCTCCAAAGAGAACTTTCCTAAGCTATCCAAAGAATTTAGCCATTCCAATGAGCTGCTTGACAGGATAAATGATCAATTGTCTAGACTCAACATTACCCAAGGAAATAAGCTTAGAACAATGTTAGAAAGGCACCCTAACAAAAGGAATTATTATCCTATGACTTCTTTCCCTGATGTTCAGTTTGAGGAAAACGTTCTCTATCCTGCGTCTGCTGCAGACGGATCAAGCTTGGCTGAATGGAATATAGATGGCATGGCCGAAGGTCAGATTTATTCTAAGCTCCAAGAAATGGGGATGAACATCACTGTATACTAAATGAAAAGTGCTGGTGATAAAGAAGCTGCCAACATGATTATTGTAGGTTTTACTGGTACCCTGAGAAATTGGTGGGATAATTATCTCATTGATCAAAATAGGGCAGATATTCTTAGTGCTGTAACAACTAAAGTAGTTGTTAAAATTGAAGATGGAACAAGTACCTCTTCAGAAGTAATTTATGAAGATGCTACGGCCACTCTGCTTTATAGCATAGCAAAACATTTTGGGGGAGAACCACGTCTTTTCCAAGATAAAAGCCTTGAAATCCTTAGTAATCTATATTGCAAGAAATTGACAGATTTCAGATGGTACAAAGACATGTTTCTAAATAAGGTCATGATAAGATCTGACTATAATAATGATTATTGGAAAGAACGTTTTGTCAGTGAATTACCTACTCATTTCGCTGAAAAGGTCAGATAAAAAATAAGAGACAGATGTGAAGGAAAAATCCTGTATTCTCTATTAGCATATGGAGATCTTATCAGCATCATTAATGTTGTTGCAATGGAACTTTGCACTGATCTTAAGCTGAAGGATGAGCTTAAAAAGGATCACAAGACTTCATATGCAGAATTTGGAACTTTTTGCCAAGATTTTGGATTTCCTTTGTTAAAACCACCTCCTGCTAGGAAAGCAGGAAAAAGAGAAAGAACTACAGGGAAATATAAAAGAAAATATTCTAGACAAAGAAGAGAACCTCGAGAGAAATCCAAGAAAAAAGGAAAGAGGCAAGCCGCTAAAGAATCCTCTTCAGAAGACACATGCTGGACATGTGGTAAAAAGGGTCACCGATCTATTATGTGTCCCAGAAATAAGAAGAAGAGAAATAAGATTAATCTTCTTGAAGTTGATGATGAAATTAAGCAAAAGCTCTTCTCTATCATTGAAGAAGAGGAAGCTTCAGACTCAAAATATTTTTCTTCCGAAGAAGAAAGCGATGAAGAATTCCTCAATGTCGCTCATAATTCAGACTCTAAAGAAAGTGAGTCAGAATGTAATTGCAACGGTGCATTTTGCTTTTGTGATAGTAAAACTATTAGTGCCATCTCTGAGAGAACTGCTGAAACTCTCTTTTCTATAATTGAGCATATCCAAGATGAAGAAGCAAGGAGAAAGTACCTCCTTGAATTGCAGAAATTGGTTACTAGGCAAAAGGAAGAAAAGCTTAAAGTAACTCCTTTCAGTATGAAACAAATCATGAACAGATTTGATTCCAAAAAGGAAGAACCTTCGGTCGAAGAACTTAGAAGAGAAGTCAATTCTCTTAAAGAAGAAATGAAAGGAATTAAGTCCAGACTTCATAAGATAGAAATTGAAGCTATCACAGAAAGACTTCTCAAAGAAGTTAGAAATGATGAAGGAACCTCTAAGGCAGTTGCTTCAGATAATAAAGAACATGAGGAAGATGCGGATAGCGAAGCAGGTATCCATGCTATTACCAAAATTAGACCTCAGAGTTCTCATATTATGATTAAACTTGTTATTAACGAACATTTGACTCTTATCAAGATTGTTTTGTTAGATAGTGGTGCAGATCGAAATTGCATTATTGAAGGATTAATTCCTACTAAGTACCTTACCAAAGGGACTACCAAATTATACAGCGCCACAGGTGAACGTATAATTATTGATTATAAGTTATTTGATGCTCATATTTGCAATAATAGTATACGTCTTAAAAATGACTTTGTCAATACTAAGAATATTAACAAAGAAATTATTTTGGGAATACCATTTATTACTCAAATAAAACCTTATATTTCTGATTTTGATTCTATCAAAACAAAGATTTTAGGAAAAGAAATTTCATTTCCTTTTATTAAAACTCTTTCTCAAGAAGAAAGTAAATTTTTACATAAACAAACTACTTTTAGAATTAATCTAATTTCTAATCAGATTTGTTTTCTTAAAGAAGATATAAAAATTAAGAAAATTGAGCAAATTTTAAAAACCCCGGGAATGGTAACTAAGATTGCCAATTTGCAAAAAACTTTTGAAAAAGAAATTTGCTCTGAATTTCCAAATGCATTTTGGGCCAGAAAAGCCCATACTGTTGATCTCCCTTATATTGATGGATTCATTGAAAAAGCCATTTCTACGAAAGCTAGGCCCATTCAGATGAATCACGGCTTAATGGAAATTTGTAAAGAGGAGATTAATACTCTTTTGGAAAATAACATTATTAGGCCCTTTAAATCTCCGTGGAGTTGTTCAGCATTTTATGTCAACAACGCTGCTGAAAAGGAGAGAGGCTCTCCTAGACTTGTTATTAATTATAAACCTTTAAACTCTGTTTTAAAATGGATTAGATATCCGATTCCTAATAAAAGGGATCTTTTAAAGAGAACTTTTAAAGCAAATATTTATAGTAAATTTGAAATGAAGTCAGGATTTTGGCAAATACAGATTTCTGAAAAGGATAAATATAAAACTGCTTTCAATGTCCCGTTTGGACAATATGAATGGAACGTTATGCCTTTTGGGCTTAAGAATGCCCCTTCAGAATTTCAAAATATTATGAATTCCATCTTTAATCATATTAGTCATATTTCAATTGTTTATATTGATGATGTGTTAATCTTTTCTGAGGACATTGATTCTCATTTCAAACATTTAAATATATTCTTTAAAATTGTTAAACATAATGGTCTAGTGTTTAGCGCCAAAAAGATTAAACTTTTTTCAAACAAAAATAAGATTTCTTGGTCATGATTTATATCAAGGTACATATAAACCTATTTGCAGAGCCATTGAGTTTTCAGATAAATTTCCAGACGTTATTATTGACAAAACTCAGTTACAAAGGTTTTTAGGCAGTCTTAACTATGTTTCGGACTTCATCCCAAAAGTAAGACAGGTTTGTAAACCATTATATGATAGGCTGAAGAAGATACCTGTTCCATGGACAAAGGAACAAACCACCGTTTGAGGAAAACATTCTCCATCCTACGTCTGCTGCTTGATCTGTTCAAAATGATCGTAGCATTTAACAATAATAATACGTAAATAAAGTATAGACAAGAAAGAGAGTTATACAAGAACTTACTTATTTTATTCAAACTGCAACGGAAGCAAACATCCATGAGAAAATAATACAAAGGACTACCAAAGGCTAAAAGAAAATTCTAGTGTGAAATTTTCCGATGCCTTGCAATAAAAACGAAGTGTCTTATATAGACTAAACAAAGGTAAGAGCATTCTAGATGTTTTCTTCTGATTGGTTCTTTGGTGAATCTCTTTTGACTCCTTTTGATAAAGTTGGTCGGCCATCTGCCTTTTCTTTTTGGAAAGTAGTGGCTGCTTTTCTTTTTGTCAGGCATCTACTTTTTCAAAAGTGATGTCTTATTTTTAAAAGTTGTCGGCCACCTCCGCAACATGCCAAAGTGTCTTTTGCTGTTGTGGGATTCCATGTTTAATTAATTTAATTGAATATTTAATCTAGAGATATTCCAACTCTTTGTGTTTCATCTCTTACCTTTTAAACAATTCTGACTCTTTGAGTCTCTATTCAAAAGGTCAGTAATTCCAGATTTTAATATCCTCTAATGGATTATCTATTTAATTAAATTAATCATAGAATGGATCTAGATAAGACAGTGCTAAAGCTTTTGCCTTAACATGTCTCCATTATCATCACTCTGTGAAGAGGCTTCATCCAACAGCTGCAAGGCTGTTTTGTCATTAGATTTGTCATCTTCCAGATCTGATAAGGCCTGTTGAATCCTTTTCTTTAAATCATCTTTGGAAGATGATTTTTTACCACTCATAGAGGCTGGAGAAGATCGTTGCACTTCTTTGGGAGCCAGTGACCTTCCTTTAATGCATATTTCCTTTGATAAATATTTGATCCTGTCAAATACATGGATAGAAAATGTCCGACTAATAATAAAAGAAATTCTTTTTTGGATAAAATATTTGCACATTTTAATGTGCTCAGGGAGAGTAGAAATATCTTATTCAGTTTGAAACTGACTGAATTTATCTAAAAATAGTTTTGGCAAAACCTTTTTGTTTCCTCCAAAACAGTTCCACCATTCATAGAACCATCTAGGATGATAGATTTGGAAAATTCTGGGCTATACTTGACAAACCATGTATGAGTGGTTGGCCTTAAATATAGAAAATTAAACCAAGCATTTTTATAGTCGAACCAATTAAAAGTTTGGGGTCTATGCTCCCTGGAGAGATTAATGGGGGTATGCAGATGATCAACCTGTCATTCAAATGGAGATAGAACCATTTTAATTGTAAATTTCGAATAGGCAATGCTATCCGGATCTAAATCATGCCTAAGCTTATGCTCCACTTCAATGGAACCTGTATCAACAAGAATAAATTCATAATATTTTCTTGTTTTAAATGGATTCTCAGTATCCACATAGTTCTTATTGATGTAACAAGGTTTAAGCAGATGCTTAACCTCATAGTTCTCAAATTCCTTGTCAAGGGCAAGGATAGGGTTCACCTGCAAAGTTACAACATCAAAGACTTCTTGATCTTTAGGTTTATTATAAGCAGGAGAAACAACATCTTTGAAGCTCTCAGGAGCTTTCATAGTGTAAGAATCTTTAGATTGAGGGGAGGAAAATTTGGGTTTTCCCGATGGAGAAAAGGAACATGGCTCAGATTCTTTAGAAAATGGTTTCTTTAGAATCAAAGGGTTTGAAGAGGATGAGCTAGGTGGTAGCTGTGGAAAAGGGCTTATAGCATAAGAAGGATTTATGGGGCATAAGCTTGCAAGAGCTGAAAACTTATTTGGGCTATTCAAGGATGGCCTAATTGTAAAAGGAAAAGCTGATGACTTCTTGTCTGTGTCTTTTCCCTTCTCTTTGAGAGGGCTATTTGTATTAAATCCTGGCCGCATGATTGGCGTCATATTTTTCCCTGCAAAAATTCTCTTGTTAGAAAATTTGGGAGAGAGTTTAGGGTTTAGGATTTAGGGCGTAGGGTTTAAGGTTTAGAGTTTTGATTTAAGGTTTAGGGTTTAGGGTATAGGGTATAGGGTACAGGGTTTAAAGTTTAGGCTTTAGGGTTTATAATTTAGCGTTTAGGATTTAGGGTATAGGGTTTAGGTCTTAGAGTTTAGGGTTTAGGGTTTTGGTTTAGGGTATAGGGTTTTTGGGTTTAGGTTTAGGGTTAGGGTTTTGGGTATAAGGTTTAGGGTTTAGAGTTTAGGTTTTGGGTTTAGGGTTTTGAGTTTAGGATTTATGGTTTAGGGTTAGGGTTTAGAGTTTGGATTTAGGTTTTAAGGTTTGGGTTTAAGATTTAGGATTTAGGGTGTAGGGTTTAGGGTTTAGGTTTGATGTTTAAGTTTTAGTGTTTGGATTTTTGGTTTAGGGTTAGGGTTTAGGTTTTAGAATTTAGGGTTTAGATTTTGGATTTAGGGTTTAGGATTTAGGTTTACGATTTACTGTTTGGGCTTAGGGTTTTAGAGTTTGTATTTAGAGCTTAGGGTTTAGGGTTTAGGGTTTAGGGTTTAGGGTATAGGGTGTAGGGTTTTGAGTTTAGGATTTTGGGTTTAGGGTTTTGAGTTTAGGATTAATGTTTTAGGTTTTACGGTTTAGAGTTAGGATTTTGGGTTTACAATTTAGGTTTAGGGTTTAGGGTTTTGAATTTAGAATTTATGGTTTAGGGTTTAGAGTTTAGGATTTAGGGTTCAAGGTTTAGGATTTTGGGTTTATGGTTTAGAGTTTAGGGTTTAGGGTTTATAGTTTGGATTGATTTTTTGCGGTTTAAGTTTAGGGTTTTGGGTTTTGAGTTTAGGATTTACGGTTTAGGGGTTAGAGTTTTGATTTAGGGTTTAGGGTTTAGGGTTTAGAGTTTAGGATTTAGGTTTTAGGGTTTACTGTTTAGGTTCAGGGTTAAGGGTTTAGGGTTTAGGGGGTAGTGTTTAGTGTTTAGGTTTTAGGGTTTATAGTTAAGGTTTAGGGTTTAGAGTTTATGTTTAGGGTTTAGTGTTTATTGTTTAGAGTTTTGATTTAGGGTTTAGGTTTACGGTTTAGGGTTTTGAGTTTAGGAATTAGGGTTTAGAGATAGGGTTTAGAGTTTAGGTTTTAGGTTTTAGGGTTTAGGGTTTAGGGTTTAGATTTAGGATTTAAGGTTTAGGGTATAAGATTGAGGGTTTAGGGTGTAGGGTTTAGGGTTTAGGTTTGATGTTTAAGATTTACTGTTTTGGATTTTGGTTTTAGGGTTAGGGTTTAGGGTTTAAGGTTTAGGGTCTAAGGTCTAGGGTTTTTGCTTTAGGTTTAGGGTTTAGGATTTTGAGTGTAGGATTTATGGTTTAGGGTTAGGGTTTAGAGTTTAGGTTTTAGGGTTTAGGTTTGAGGTTTAAGATTTAGGGTTTTGGATTTAGGGTTTAGGTTTAGGGTTTAGGGTTTTGAGTTTAGCGTTTAGAGTTTAGGTTTTAGGTTTTAGGGTTTAGGTTTTAGGGTTTAGGGTTTAGGGTTTAGGATTTAAGGTTTAGGGTATAAGATTGTGGGTTTAGCGTGTAGGGTTTAGGATTTAGGTTTGATGTTTAAGATTTACTGTTTTGGATTTTGGTTTTAGGGTTAGGGTTTAGGGTTTAAGGTTTAGGGTCTAAGGTCTAGGGTTTTGGCTTTAGGTTTAGGGTTTAGGATTTTGAGTTTAGGATTTATGGTTTAGGGTTATGGTTTAGAGTTTAGGTTTTAGGGTTTAGGTTTGAGATTTAAGATTTAGGGTTTTGTGTTTAGGGTTTAGGGTTTTGAGTTTACATTTAGGATTTTGGGTTTTGAGTTTAGGATTTAGGGTTTATAGTTTTGGGTTTAGGGTTTAGGGTTTAGAGTTTTGATTTAGGGTTTAGGGTTTTGGGTTTAAGATTTAGTGTTTAGCTTGTAGAGTTTAGGGTTTAGGTTTGAGGTTTAGTATTTAGGGTTTAGGTTTTAGACTTTAGTGTTTATGGTTAAGGGTATAGGGTTTAGGCTTTAGGGTTTAGGGTTAAGAGTTTGGATTTAGGGTTTAGGGTTTAGGGTTTAGGGTTTAGGGTTTAGGATTAACGATTTCAATTTAAGGTTTAGGATTTAGGGTTTAGACTTTAAGGTTTATGGTTAAGGGTGTAGGGTTTAGGCTTTAGGGTTTAAGGTTTAGGGTATAGGGTTTAGCGTTTATAGTTTAATATTTATTGTTTAGGGTTTAGGGTTTCTAGTTTAGGGTCTTGGGTTTAGGCTTTAGGGTTTAGGGTTTGGGGTTTAGGGTTTAGGGTTTTGAGTTTAGGATTTAGGGTTTAGAGTTTAGGATTTAGGGGTGTAGGGTTTATGGTTTTGGATTTAGGTTTTAGGGTTTAGGTTAAGGGGCAAAGGGTTATCGATTTAGTGTTTAGGGTTTAGAATTTTAGGCTAGGGTTTAGGGTGTAGGGTGTAGGGATTAGGGTTTAGGGTTTTGAGTTTATGATTTAGGGTTTAGGGTTTAGGGTTTAGGGTTTAGAGTTTAGGATTTAGGGTTTAGGATTTAAAGTTTTGACTTAAGGTTTAGGGTTACTGGTTTATTATTTAGGGTTTAAGGTTTAGGGTTGAGGTTTAGGATTTCAGGTTTAGTGTTTAGAGTTTAGTGTTGATGGTTAAGGATATAGGGTTTAGTGTTTTGGTTTTATGATTTAGGGTTTAGGGTTTAGGGTTTAGAGTTTGGTTTTAGGGTTTAGAGTTTATAATTTAGGTTTTAGGCTTTAGAGTTTAGAATTTAAGGTTTAGTGTTTAATGTTAGGGTTTAGGGTCCAGGGTTTAGGGTTAAGGGTTTGGGTTTAAGGTTTCTTTTTAAAGTTAAGTCTTTAGGGTTTATGGTTTAGGATTTAGTGTTTAGGATTTAGTATTTAGCGTTTAGGGTGTAGGGTTTAGGTTTATGGTTTAGGGTTTAGGATTTAGAGAAAGGGTTTAGGGTTTTGAATTTAGGGTTTAGGGTCTAGGGTGTAGGATTTAGGGTTTAAGGTTTAAGGTTTAGGGTTTAGGGATATGGTTTAGAGTTTTGAGTTTAGGATTTAGGGTTTAGGGTTTTGAGTTTAGGATTTAGGGTTTAACATTTAGAGTTTTTATATATGGTGTAGGGTTAAGGGTTTAGAGTTTGGTTTTAGGATTTAGGATTCATATTTAGGGTTTATTATTAGGGTTTAGGGTTTTTGTTTTGGATTTAGGGTTTAGTGTGTAGGGTTTAGGGTTTTAGTTTAGTATTTAGGGTGTAAGGTTTAGGGTGTAGGGTGTAGGATTTAGTGTTTAGGATGTAGGGTTTATGGTTTAGGGTTTAGTGTTTAGGTTTAGTGCTTAGGGATAGGGTTTAGAATTTGTTGTTTTGGGTTTTGGGTTTTGGCTGTAGGGTTGAGGGTTTAAGGTTTAGGGATTTGGGATAGGGTTTAGGGTTTTGAGTTTAGGATTTAGGGTTTAGGGTTTAGGATGTTGAGATTAGGATTTAGGGTTTAGGATTTAGAGTTTTTATTTAGGGTTGGGGATTTAGGGTTTAGAGTTTGGATTTAGGTTTAGGGTTTACTATTAGGGTTTAGGGTTTTAGTTTAGGATTTAGGGTTTAGGGTTTAGGGTTTTAGTTTAGGATTTAAGGTATAGGGTTTAGGATTTTGAGTTTAGGATTAAAGGTCTAGGGTTTAGAGTTTGCATTTAGGTTTAAGCATTTAGGGTTTAGAGTTTAGTGTGTGCTATTAAGGGTATAGGGTTTAGGGTTCAGGGATTAGGGTTTTGGATTTAAGATTTAGGGTTTATCGCATAGGGTTTAGGGTTAGGGCATAGATTTTTAAGTTTAGAATTTGGGATTTAGGGTTTGTCACATAGGGTTTAGGGTTAGGGTATAGTGTTTAGAATTTAGTGTTTAGGGTTTAGGGTTTGGGGTTTGGGGTTTAGTATGTATGGTGTAAGGTTTAGGTTTTAGGGTTTTGAGTTTAGGATTTAGTGTTTAGGGTTTAGAGTTTAGGATTTAGGATTAAGGGTTTAGAGTATAGATTTAGGATTTTGGTTTTGGGGTTTAAGGTTTAAGGTTTAAGGTTTAGGGTTTAAGGTTTATGGTTCAAGGGTTAGGGTTGAGGTTTAGGATTTAGGGTTAAGGGTTTAGAGGTTAGTGTTTATGGTTAATGGTATAAGGTTTCGGGTGTAAGATTTATTGTTTAGAGTTTGGGTTTAGGGTTTAGGGTTTACAATTTAGGATTTAGGTTTTAGAGTTTAGAATTTATGGTTTAGGGTTTAGGGTTTAGGGTTTTGAGTTTAGGATTTAGTGTTTAGGGTTTAGAGTTTAGGATTTAGGATTAAGGGTTTAGAGTATAGATTTTGGATTTTGGGTTTGGGGTTTAAGGTTTAAGGTTTAGGGTTTAGGGTTTAAGGTTTATGGTTCAAGGGTTAGGGTTGAGGTTTGGAGGTTGGTGTTTACGGTTAATGGTATAAGGTTTCGAGTTTAAGATTTATTGTTTAGAGTTTGGGTTTAGTGTTTAGGGTTTACAATTTAGGATTTAGGTTTTAGAGTTTAGAATTTAAGGTTTAGGGTTTAGGGTTTAGGATTTGGGGTTTAGGGTTCAGGGTTTAGGGTCTAGGGTTTAGGGTTTAGAGTTTTTATTTAGGGTTGAGGATTTAGAGTTCAGAGTTTGGCTTTAGGTTTGGGTTTATTATTAGGGTTTAGGGTTTTAGTTTAGGATTTAGGGTTTAGGGTTTTTATTTAGGGTTGAGGGTTTAGGAGTTTGGCTTTAGGTTTGGATTTAGTGTTTGGGTTTAGGAATTAGTTTGGATTTAGGGTTTAGAGTTTAGGAATTAGGGTTTAGGGTTTATTTAGGGTTTGCGGTTAGGATTTAGAGTTTGGAATTTGGGTTTAGTTAGAGTTTTTAGGGTTTAGGGTTTAGGGTTTAAGGTCCAGGGTTTAGGGTTTAGGGTTTGGATTTAGGATTTCAATTTAGGGTTTAGGGTTTTGGGTTTAGAATTTAGGGTTTAGGTTTTACGGTTTAGGGTTTAGGGTTTAGGATTTAAGGTTTCGGGTTTTGAGTTTCGAATATATGGTTTAGGGTTTAAGGTTTTGGGATTAGGGATAGGGTTTAGGGTTTTGAGTTTAGGATTTAGGGATTAGGGTTTTGAGATTAGGATTTAGGGTTTAGGGTTTAGAGTTTTATTTAAGGTTGAGGATTTAGGGTTTGGAGATTGGATTTAGGGTTTAGGATTTTGGTTGAGGGTTTAGTGTTAGGGTTTAGGGTTTTAGTTTAGTTTTTAGGGTTTAGGGTTTTAGTTTAGGATTTAGGGTATAGGGTTTAGGGTTTTGAGTTTAGGATTAAGGGTTTAGGTTTTACAGTTTGGATTTAGGTTTAAGCATTTAGGGTTTAGGGTTTAGGGCTTAGAGTTTAGGGTTTAGGGTGTAGGGTTTAGGGTTTAGGGTTTTGAGTTTAGGATTAAGGGTTTAGGTTTTACAGTTTTGATTTAGGTTTAAGCATTTATGATATAGGGTTTAGGGTTTAGAGTTTAGGGTTTACTATTGAGGGTATAGGGTTTAGGGTTCAGTGGTTAGGGTTTTGGATTTAGGGTTTTGGGTTTATCGCATAGGGTTTAGGGTTAGGGTATAGAGTTTTGAGTTTAGGATTTGGCGTTTAGGGTTTGTCACATAGGGTTTAGGCATAGGGTATAGTGTTTTGAGTTTAGGATTTAGGATTTAGGGTTTAGCGTTTAGTTTTTAGAGTTTAGAATTTAGGGTTTAGGGTTTAGAGTTTGCAGTTTGGATTGAGAGCTTAGGGTATAGGGTTTAGGGTTTAGTGTATGGTTTAGGGCTTAGGGTTTAGGGTTAGGGTTTAGAGTTTAGGATTTAGGTTTTAGGTTTTCGGGTTTAGAGTTATGATTTTGGATTTATGATTTATGTGTAGGGTTTAGGATTTTGAGTTTAGAATTTAGGGTTTAGGGTTTAGGGTTTATGGTTTAGACTTTAGGATTTAGTGTTTAGGTTTAGGGTTGAGGATTTAGAGGGTTAAAGTTTAGGGTTTAGGGTTTAGGGTTTAGGGTTTAGGTTTAGAGTTTAGAGTTTAGGATTTATGGTTTTGGGTTTAGAGATTAGGATATATGATTTAGGATTTAGGGTTTTGTTTTCTATAGTTAGTGTTTAAATATTTCTAGATGATGTACAAGTCATAAACTTAAAAAGTATCATATATTTTCACATTAAAAACAGTGTCATGTGATATTGCGATAGAATTAACTTTGGTAGTTGGACATTAAAGAAAGAATTAAAAAAATAGAAATTGTATATAGCAATTCTAATTACAAGTAAACTTATTCTTAGTACTGATGTCTGATAATATTTTCCCCTTCTTGGCCCTGTGTTGTTTCTCAACAAAAGAAAAGTAGCATGACAATTGTGAGTTGTTGGGTTTAAAAATGTGTGAATGGAAACTAAAGAGTTGTAACTTTTATGAAGAGTTGTGATTTTTCAAAAAAGTTGTGACTTTTCTGAAGAGTTGCGACTTTTCTGAAAGACAGTGACTTTTCCTAATGGTTGTGACTTTTCCAAGGGGTTGTGACTTTCCAAGGGATTGTGACCTTTCCGATAAGGTACAATATACACATGTTTACACCACCCATTGTTGTCTATAAATAGAGGGTTTCCTCTTATTTTTCAACAACAAATTTTTTGTAATTCTTCTTATTCTGCACAAACAAATTCTAATTTACTTTAGTGTCGTTGAGTCATTTGCTGACACTACAGTATTAGGCAGCAATAGTAATATAGTTTGAACAACATGAGAAACCAAGACCAATTCTCTGGCAACTCTGAAAGTATGTTTGTTGAAAACTTACCTCAGAAAAAAGCGAAGATGGAGACAACATGTGAAAAAACTGATAGGATTAGTAAGCTACCTTATTCTATTATTGTCCAAATTCTTTCTTTGTTGTCCATAATAGATGCATTCAAAACAACTGTTCTCTCTAAAGATTGGCAATACTTCTGGACTTGTATCAACAATAATGCTTATAACAACGAGTATGGTCGTTTAAATTGCTCGACATTGCACAAATTCATTTCCTTAACAGATAATGTACTACCTCTCCTTAGCTGCTCTAGCATTAAAAAGTTGAGTCAAACCTTTGTGTTCAGATATGGTGATGGTGTGTCTTATTTTCCCGTAATTGACAAGTGGCTAGAATTTGTTGTGAATAAGAAAGTGGAGGATTTACGCTTGAATATACTTCATAGAATTGTTTATCCGATTGGGCATGACCAACCCTATAGCTTGCCAGAAGTTCTCTGTAGTAGTTCACCGATTATAAAACTCATCTGCGAGAATTGCAGAATATTAGAAGATTTTGTACTAAATTGGACATATCAGAAGAGTTTAACACTGGAAAGTTTGTTTCTCCGGGATGAACATATTAAACAAATAATGTCAAATTGTCCTCAATTGGAATCTTTGAAGACACATAAATTTTGTGATTTTAATCATTTGCACATGATTTCTCCAAAATGTAGGCGACTACAATTGATCCATCACAGTCATCCTCGTGGAGATTGGTATCCATTCGAAGATGAAACTGACACATGTTGCTTTGAAATTGTTGCTCCATATGTTGAACATTTAACGATTTCTGGGGGTTTTAATTATACGAAAATTAAGCTTAGGGACTTGTCATCTTTGAACCATGCCAACCTTAATCTCTACTGTGATGAATTTGCTGAAAGGGATGAAAACATACTGAAAGATTTTTTGGTAAGTGTTCATTGTGCTAATGAGCTAATACTGTCATCCTGGTTGATCAAGGTCAGTTATCAGTCCCAAATGCCTCCAGTCTTTCTATGTTGATTGTGAATAAAGCTCCTATTTTATATTCTACATCATTGTTCTATTTAGGTTATTTCCATTTTGATGTTGGAAAGGGAAGACGTCTCCTTACCGTTCCTGGAATGCAAATGGTTTACAATAAGTTCCTGTATTTCAAAACTTTCATTCCCCCTACTAGACAACCTATTAAGGTCGACTCCTAAGTTGGAAAATCTGATGATATTTCCTCACGGTATGTTTTTTATTTATTTCTTACATCACGATATCTTTATGTCAAATGTATATTGATCCCCTACCGCCTCAATGACTAACCTGATTTGTCCTTGTTCGGTATTTGTAGTACCATCCTTTTTTTGAGAATGAAGTGAATGAGTGTTGACACCCAATTTTGACCCTCCCCGATAATAATTAATTTCCGAACTTCTTGGTTTTCAAACGATTTAGAATAATTAGCTTTATAAATTCAAATAGTTTCAAGGTTGGTTTAGGTAATTTCAGTCGATTTTTATAGTATTTTGAATAATAAATATATTTCATATAATTGTATATGTAATTACTATATTTTGTAAATATTTGAAAATCATATCAAAAGATTTCTACATTGTTAAAATAAATATTTTTATTAATTTAGTTTAGTATAATTTATAGTTATAATTTTGAGTAATTGAAATTGGTTAGTTTATAATTAAGTTAATTATTTCGTTAAGAGTAAGAAGCTCTTTAATTAATTCATCTTGTTTAAGTTTTGACCAAATTCATCGATTAAACTCAATTTGGTTACATTTGAAATTTATTTGGGCTATTCTTTGATTACAATTTTGGGAAAATTGTATGATATAGCAAACTATTAATTGAAATTAAATCTTATAGCCATAGTTTATTTTAATTGTAATTCGCAGCAAACATCCCCTTTTTTTGCCATCCGATTCGATATACAATTAGCCATTTTCGATATACAATTTGTCATTTTATACATTTCGGTATAAAATATATAAAATGTGTTGTGTTTGTATAAATCGAGAAAAAGTGTATGTACAAATACAATTACATATATTTTCGTCCTATACACTTATAATTATACAAATACAGATCTTATTATACAAATTACAATGTATAAATGAATTTATGCAAAACTGAACAATTTGTATAAAACTGGATGTATGTAGCAAATTATATAAATCAAAAGCTCCATAGCAAACATAAAATTTGTAATGGAGCGCAATTATGCCAACAATAACTATAACATACAAATATGATTTTTATTTTTGCTACATGTGAAAGTTGCTCTACAATTTTTAGCCAAAATCTTCCAATTGGCATCAATACTTTAAAAGACCAAAAGCTTGGGCCTTTTTTTCCAGACCTTTAGCAGTCCAGCTTATCAACAAACGCCCAAGCCCATTTTTTCCATTTCTCAAATTAGCTCTAGCAGCCCACTTTTAGGCCAATAAATCAGCATACAATTATTCCCACCAAATTTCAGCTTCAAGCAGCACACGACTCGGCCCACTCTACTTCTCCAAAGAGAAACCCAGAAGCTCCCAACGTTCAGAAAATCCCAAAAGCTTCAGCTTTCACATTAATAGCAACAACAGCAACAATCACACGGTGTCTCAAACACAACATACACAACAACAAACGACGCCTGATCGATTCCAACTCAAACATCGAGCAAATAAAGTCAGCTTCACGGTGAACACACAATGTCAATACGTGTGAATCAGTACGCAGAAGGTAGTACATTATTCTTCCTTGTTGTCTTCCTCAACGTCCCTCCCCAGCAATACTATAATAGCAGAAAAGTACGCGGAAATTGTCCTTATGGCCGCGACATCATGCCGCATAGCACTCCAAGAATGAGGGGATCGATCCTAGATGTCCACCTCGCCTTCAATCAGTTCAAATTGTGAGAATCATTGGGAATATTCTGGGTTTTGGATAGAATTCAAGATTTGAAATTCAAAATGGGCCCTTGTTTATCCAATTTTTCAGCCCTTTTCCCCCATTTTCGAAGTATCCTAGAAACCTTCTATATAAACTCCTTTCCTCTTCATTGTGTGGGGTTGGAGGAATTTGAGTCCATTTAAGGAAAAATACATACAGATACGTAGGTTCTGAGGTAAAAAAATAGACTCGAAAATCTACAAATATTATAGAAAATATTCAGTTTCTAGTTTCCTTCTTCCGAACACAACATTCTTGCTGCGCATTGAAATTCTAGTAATCATATCTTGGTGGTGAAAAATTGTTTCTACTCAACTCGCCTGTCTCAGTTCCTGCTCGAAACAAGGTAATACTCCTCCCCGATAATACTCTCCTTCTCTTTTCCTACTTTGATGTTTAATGATGGAGAATCCCTCCTCTGGGGCTGGTTTATTACTATGTATCTTTGAGTTTGTGGTGCTTATGTGACACATGTGTTTAGACAATTTCATGAGTTATGTTAGTGTCGACTTAAGTCCTTTGATGTTCTGTATCTAAAGTTGGTGTTTCTCTGCCGCTCTATTCTAGTATGTTTCATGGCTTTCCTTCTTGAATCTGCTTCTTGAATATGGTCATGAATCTATGATTAGGTTTAGTTTTTGACGTCATATTCTTCATTCTTCCATCTCAAGTTGGATGAATGAATCAATACGTCAAGATTTAAGTTACTGCTTATTTTAGTCTTTTAGTTGTGTGTTTTGATCATGTTCAGTTGCATATATACTTTGCCAGTTTGAAATTTGTACTCTCATGTATCTCTTTTGAATCTGATATGGATTTTTCCTTATATTTATGTGAGGGTTCGGTGAATATAGATCGTAGGTGACCGATTGGTCAAGTTTCATATTTGTCTGAGTTGAAGTCTTTCCATGATATAGTGGTGTCCTGTTCCCGTATGTATTTACTAAGCATGAATTGTTTTCTTTTATTCTCTTCAAATAGCTTCTGTTGATTGAATTTTATTTAAGAGAGATTATAGCCTTAAGGTTTGAGTTTTAATTCATTCTCGTTTAGCTTTAACTGCATGTCTCGGTGTATAAAACTTGTGTTGAAACCTACCGTAGTGTTCTATTACTTATGCCTACCCTCTTTCTTCATTTGAAGTTCTGAAAAATGCTAAAATTCCATCTCTTATTCATGTCTAAAATTTCTACACATAGTAGTGTATTTTGTTAATCTTGTTTACTGATTGCTCATGTTCGAAATACTTAAGTCTATCTCCATAATGCATATGCCTATTACTGCCTTTTCTTAGTGGTATGAAATAGTGATTCTATATTTTGTCATTGTTTGTGGACAGCTATATGTTAGGAAGGAAATTTGTTTTTGAAGGCGGTGGTCTACTTTACTTTAAACTACTTTTAGTCTTACTCTTCTTGAATTTAGTTCTTTCTACTCTCATATATGACATTCCATATTGCATTTTAGACTTAATAATATCAACTCCAATAGTCTGCCCCATTTTTGATTGATAATTGCTTCCTTGTCATTATCTTTGCCTAAGTGATTATGTCCCAAGTCACTCCATTTGATCACTTTTAGTTTAACTGTTTATTTATCATCATCTTTTGGTGTTTTATCTTATCATGTGAGGTTGATTCAATTCCAAGTTAAGATTTTCCTTAAGTATTGCATGCATTCTTTAGTTCATCTTTGTGTAATATTGGCAGTGTGAACTATTCACATACATATATTGCTCTATTTTTTTATATGTTTTGATTTTATCATATAAGTTTGAATATGGTCTAGTACTAATTTCCATCTTGTTTTGTTCTTTCTCCGTTTGTGAACCGCCTCTTTTCGAGTCTTTGAAGGCTCCCTCTCCTTGCATTTTGTGGATTGGGCCTCACAGGCCCATTTCTATATTTTTATCGGGTCAGCAGGTTCATGAAAGCTTAAATACAGAGGCTAAAAATTGAATTTTCAGTATCCAAAAAAATTGGAAAATGGTTGATATACCTGTTGTATACATTGGTATACAGTCAGAAATACAATATACAAGTTCAAAATGGTGATATACCGGTTGAAAAATGCAGAAAGACAAAGTCCAAATAAAAACACAGGTTTGGGAGTCGAAGAACCAGTTGTATACCTGGTGTATACATAATATATGCACTTGGTGTATATCCTGACTTTTAAGAGTGAAAACAAGCCCAAAGGCATAAAAGAATGGCCCATCAGCACAATTTTGATAAAATAGGCCCAAACTCATGTTTTGGGTATTTTTAGTATTAGGATAGGTTCATGAATTTGGGCCAAATTTGATATTTCTTTCCTTTGCTCTTTATTTGTTATTGTATTGACCAACATCTTATTTGATTTTGGTTTGACTTAATTAATTTTCCAAAGATAGTCATTTCCCTTTTTATATTCAAATAAAAATATTTTTTTTATTTATTACTTAGCTTTATTTTCATAAATTATCTTGTCAATACTGGATTACTCCCTTAGAAAGTTCCCTTTAGTTTTCCCCTTAATAATAAAAAATGAGTTTCTTTTTACTTATTTATTTTTTCAAGTTAGTCAAATATTTTAGTCAAATCGTTGGTCAACCGCAAGTTAGCAGACATCCCGAGGTCCTAACACCTTCTCGGAATGTAAATTGAATCCTGAACCCCTTTTATTTTCAATTGATTTTAGTATGTTTAAATCTTTTGAAAAATTATAAGTTTTCTTTAATTTCTTACAAAAATTAAGTGGCTACTCCATTTGGAAAATCGATTTCTCTTCAAGTCATGAGTTTAGTTATTTTTCGAAACAAGTTTAGTTCTCTTGCACTTATCGGAGTCTGTATCGAGCTTGCACCTATTTCTCAATAATTCTTTAATATTATTTCATTCATTGAGTATTTCGAGCTAATCATTACAATTATATGCATCAATTTTGGGTTTGCACCATGTTGTAATCACATTCAGCAGGTTAACTTGAGTGTGTAAATATTTCTAGATGATGTACAAGTCATAGATTTAATATTGTCTCCAAATAAAGCGGTTAAAAACATAACTATGTAGCTTGCATTAATTCAGTTAAATTAAAACTGAATTTTTTGAAGCCAACCATTAATTAGCACAAAAAATAATAATTGCTCATCCATTAACCTGAGATTTGTGTTCGTAAACAGGGGAGTTGGTTGGCATCTCCCCCGATAGGGATGGATGGGGAAACAACCTCAAGAATAGGGTGCACTAGATGGTACAATTTCTCCCTTAGCAAGAAGTCCTTGTTTCGAGCCTTGGGTATAGAAAAATATTTAATAAAGAGTGTTACTCACGAATCTGGTAGCTACTTAAGGCAAGTAATTAATTAGGCTCCAATGTGGATACCAAACAACTTTAAAAAAAACTGGTTTTACGTAGCCTGCCTTCTTGCATAACTTGTTCCATAATCCGCCATGGTGGTGGGATGCTTTCTCCCATAGGGAAGAGTTACGCACCTTCCATATATGGTAGACCACTACTGCTAATGCTGCCAGTCCCAGGTCTTTACACCCTCTTTCTCTTGTGGATCTATCCAGCCTTATTCATATTCCTCTATAATCCAGTTGTCTCATCCTTTTTCTATGCCACTGAAGTATTGTGAGTATGCTTCTTTTTGAGAATGGACACTCAAAATAAATATGCTTCATTTTCTCTGGTACATCCCCACATATCTACATTTATCATCGTGGCAGATCCCCATTCTATACAGCCTTTCTTAGGTAAGATCTGTTGAGTTTTAAATGGTGTGAATGGAAAATGAAGAGTTGCGACTTTTATGAAGAGTTTTCACTTTTATGAAAAATTGCGACTTTTATGAAGAGTTGTGACTTTTATGAAAAGTTGTGACTTTTATGAAAGATTGTGACCTTTTCGAAAGATTGTGACTTTTCCAAAGGGTTGTGACCTTTCCAGTTAGGCACAATAAGAACATATTCACACTACCCTTTGTTGTCTATAAATAGAAGAATTTCCTCTCATTTTAAGAGAACCAATTTTCTGGAATTCTTATACTACTACTAAATCTAGTATTCTAAGTGTTCTTTATTATCGTTGAGTGGTTCGCTGACACCGTAATTTAGGTACCAATACACTGGTGAGTAAGATCGTTCTATCCTGTGAGGATATATTCCATTAACCTGGAGTACTTAAGGGGAATAATTTCCTTAAGGGGATACTGTGCATTTAGTGGGCTCGATTATCTTCTTCATGAAAAATATGTTGTATATTATTTCGAATATATTTCTAATTCTATTTTCTCTACTAGTTTTAATTTTCTTGTTTTGAAAGCACTTTATAAACTTTGTTGTTTCTTATCAAGTTCTTCAAAGTTTTTGTTCTAAGTATCTTAGGAATACAGGATGAACAACAATATTAAGAAAATTATTATACTATTGGTATTTCTTGTATTCAACTGATTGAGGTAAACATATAATGGAAGTAAAAGATTAATGTCACACCCCGAGGCTACCCCCAAGACACAACACAGGACCTAGGATCACGAGTGACCCCAAGCTAATCCTACTGGCATAATCATAAGCATACTAAAGATAAACTGAATCAATAATAACTAAGCGGAAGCTAAATCATGATAAAATTGAAATGATGGGGAATACCCATATACTAAATCTAAATAAAGATAATTGAGAGTTTGAATACAAAATAAAAGTCAAACTCTAAGACTAAAGCTGAAACTAACTATGTCTGAAATAAAGCCTCTAGTGACTAGAAATGCTAGGACATGCCCCACCTAGATCTAGCAAAACTGAAACTAAAGCTAAAAGGTATAAATATAGTCATATCACTAGTCCTCGAAGAATGAGGACTCATCACTGATGCTGCTGAACTGAAGATCGGGAACTGATCTATATGTGATTTGACAGTTGATGACCTGAACCTACATCATGAGAAGATATAGTACAGACTATACATCAGTACTTAAAAGGTATTGAGCATGTAGGATAGAGTAATACTGAACAATAACATAACTGAATCAAAGCATAGATCTGAGTAATGACATGAGATAAGCATGATACAAACTAAGAATACTGAATGCAACGACCAAGTTTATAACATGCTAACACTGATTTCTGAATTATACTGATAACATGGTTAATGTAATAGAATCTGATTGAACTGTAAGGGAGCTACTAATAATCAATATAAAACCATATGAGCTAATTGTAGAGTTTGATGTATACGTACCATCGAGAGGACCCAATATACCCCGCCAGAGGTATAAAGGCATGCTAGCATGATCAATAAAATGATGCCCAAGGGGACTTACAACCTACAGGGCACATAGTTCTATGACTTCAGAGTGACTGACCCTAGTCCACTCAGTATTAAGCTTCCCAATGATTAAGTAATTAACACTTATGACTGAAATGCTATAATATTGGATAGCTCAAAATACTGACATGCAAACTGAGAGTGCAACATTTATCTACTGATAATCATGCATTCGAAAGCTGAGGCATGTTTACATGTAACTGAATTAACTGACCTAGCATGTGTAATTCATAAACTAAAAGAACTACATAGCTAGCGTTCTGAGTTTATGTATGAATCTGGGCAAAACAATACTACAACATGGTACTATGATTTGGATCGTTCTAACAGCTAATAACCCAACAATTCTAACCTTCAAGAAATCCTAGGTCTAGATAACATTAAGGGAATCAAGATTCTGACTGAAATCTAGGGACCTAATGGGTGAAAGGGACCCACTAGTGAAATCTCACATACCTGGTGACGAATTCCACAGAGAAATCTTTCGATTTTGGGGCTGAAACTGAAGAAACCTTGTTGCGTTCTTGAACTAGGGTTGCTCGACCTCTTTCTGCTCTTACGCTTTAATTTTTCTAAGTTTTGATGAATGATCTGACTTAGGTAAGTTCTAGTTATGTTTCTAGGCTAAAACTGACCAAAACCACATAGTTTAGGGGTTAAATGACGTAGTTTAGGTGTCTAACAAATAGGGGAAAAGACTGAAATAACCTCACTTAAAAATCTGGTAGGGCTGACCACGACCACTTTCACGGACTGTGAAAAGGACCACGGACCGTGGGATCGGTCGTGGTCCTTGGCCAATAGCTGCTGAATTCTAGGAGTCTTGTCCACGAGCCTTACCACGGCCTGTGTGGAGGACCACGAACTGTGAAGGTCCCCATGGTCCTCACTTGGGCTGAGGTTTAGTGGCTCATGTTCACCAACCCTTTCCACTGCTCGTGTGGAGGACCACGGACCGTGAAGGTCCTTGTAGTCCTCACTTAGGCATGGGGGGTCTGAGGGATAGGCTTAGGGGGCCTACTGGTTCAGACACTACAGGCACTACCACAGTCCGTCGTCAAGACCACGGCCCATGAAGGGTCCCACGGTCTAACATCTAGGCCCGGTGGATCCTAACTCACCACCATGGGCAGGTCAACGGACCATGGACCCTATCGTGGTTCACTAGTTCAAGTAAGTTTCTGCAACAAAAATTCTAGGTCTAGTTTTTGAGGTGTTACAATATCTCCCCCTTGGGAACATTCGTCCTCGAATGAAGACTGATCTAGCTGAAATGGAGGGATAGAGCTGCAAACCCTACCATTAAGTACTGGAAACTGATTTCTTACAAAACTAAGTACCAAGAACATGCAAATACGCTGAAAATGCAAGTACAAACTGAAGGAGCATGATGCTAAGACTGAAACTGCGCATGAATGACTAAAAACTGAAGAGCAATTATTACCTCAAGCTGAAATGGAATCGGAAGGAAAGAGGTGAGGATACTTGGCCTTCATGGCTGCTTCTGCTTCCCAAGTAGCTCTCTCTACGGACTGACTCCTCCACAAAACCTTGACTGAAGCGACTTCTTTGTTTCTCAACCTTCGAACCTGAAAATTAAGGATTTCAACTGGTACCTCGTCATATGTGAGACTATCCTTCACAACCACACTTTATAAAGGTACTATAGATGCTGGATCACCCACACACTTCTTCAACAATGAAATGTGAAAAATTGGATGCAGTACTGCTAGTTCTGTTGGCAACTCTAACTCATAAGCCACTTTACCAACCCTTTTCAAGATATTGTAAGGGCCTACATATCTAGGACTGAGCTTCCCCTTCTTTCCAAATCTCATCACCCCTTTCATAGGTGACACTTTCAAGAAAACTCAATCATCAACCTGGAACTCTAGTTCCTTTCTCCTCACATCTGCATAAGACTTCTGGTGACTTTCGGCTGTCTTAAATCAATCTCTAATAAGTTGCACTTTCTCCATAGCATCAAGAATGGAATCTGGCCCTATCAAGGCTTCTTCACCTATTTCAAACCAACCAACTGGAGATCTACATCTACGCCCATACAATGCCTCATAAGGGGACATCTGAATGTTGGAATGGTAACTATTATTGTAGGCGAACTATATAAGATGAAGGTGATCATCCCAACTACCTTTGAAATTGATCACACAAGCTCTTAACATGTCCTCTACAGTCTGAATGGTACGATTTGCCTGACCATCCGTCTACAGATGAAATGTTGTGCTAAGGTTAACCTGAGTACCAAGACCCTTCTGAAATGACTTCCAAAAAAGAGACGTAAAATGAAGACCTCTATCTGAGATAATAGACAAAGGAACCCCATGCAACCTGACTATCTCATTAATGTAAAGCTTAGCGTAGTCCTCCACTAAATCTGTAGTCTTGACCGCCAAAAAAGCGTGAAGACTTAGTAACTCTATCCACTATCACCCAAATGGACTCATGTTGTCTGCGAGTATGAGGTAAACCTATGATGAAGTCCATGTTGATAACTTCCCACTTCCAAGTAGGAATATCAATCTCTTAAGTCATACCTCCTAGTTTTTGATGTTCTACCTTGACTTGCTAGCAATTGGGGCACTTGGCCACAAAATCTGCTACATCTCTTTTCATGTCATTCCACCAAAAGACTTCCTACAGATCACGGTACATCTTAGTAGCGCTTGGATGAATAGAATATATGGAGTTATAGGCATCTGCATGAATCTGTTATCTCAACTCACCCACCTTAGGAACACATAATCGACCCTGATAGCGAAGTAGACTATCTCCCCCTTAGGAGAAAACCTCAACCCTTTGCTGATGGATTACATCCTTTAGTGGAAGTAATATCGGATCACTGTCTTGCTTTTCCTTATCCTCTACTACCAAAGAAGATTCTGACCCATTCTGAATGGTTACACCACTATCTGATATGCTCATAAGACAATCTCCTAGGCGAGCAAGTTTGTGAACTTCTTTTGCTAGTTCCTTTCTTTCTTCCTCTACATATGCTACACTTCCCATAGATAATCTGCTATGAGCATCTGCTACTACATTAGCCTTACCAGGATGATAATGCACACTCATATCATAATCTTTGAGGAACTCAAGCCATCTCCTCTAGCGAAGATTCAACTCTTTCTGGGTGAACACCTACTGAAGGCTCTTATAGTCTGTGAACACATCTACATGAACACCATACAAGTAATGTCTCCAAATCTTAAGTGAAAACACCATTGCTGGTAGCTCGAGGTCATGAGTTGTATAGTTCTTCTCATGCACCTTAAGTTGTCTAGAAGCATAAGTTATAACCTTACCTCGCTGCATCAACATGAAACGTAGGCCGACTCTGGATGCATCACAATAGATCACATAACTATATGAACCCTCTGGTAGAGTCAAAATAGGAGCTATAGTCAACCTAGTTTTCAGTTCTGCGAAGCTCTTCTCAAAATCATCTGACCACTGAAACTTGACCTTTTTCTGAGTCAACTTAGTCAACAGAGAAGCAATGGATGAAAATCCTTCCATGAACCTTATAACCCGCTAGACCCAAGAAACTTCTGATATCTGTAGGAGAGGTAATTCTGGGCCATTATTTCACTGCTTCTATTTTCTCTGACTCAACTCAAATCCATTCGTTAGACATAATATGTCCAAGGAAAGCAACAGATTGCAACCAAAACTCACATTTGCTAAACTTAGCGAATAACTGGCAATCTTTGAGAGTTTGTAGAACAACCCTCAAATGATTCGCATGTTCTTCCTCATTCCTAGAGTAAATGAGGATATCATCAATAAAGACAATAATGAACAAGTCTAAGTACTGCTTGAACACTCTGTTCATTAAGTCCATGAAAGTTGCAGGAGCAATTGTTAGTCCAAATGACATAACTACAAATTCAAAATGACCATACCGAGTTATAAAGGTTGTCTTCAAAATCTCACTATCTCTAACTTTGAGCTAATTATAACCCAATCTGAGGTCTATCTTTGAGAAATGACTAGCACCCTGAAGTTGGTCAAATAAGTCGTTAATTCTGGGGATGGGATACTTATTCTTGGTTGTGACCTTGTTCAACTACCTATAGTCAATGCACATTCTGAGAGAACCATCTTTCTTCTTCACAAACAACACTGGTGCACCCCATAGCGAAATACTAGGTCTGATGAAGCCCTTATCTAGAAAGTCTTTCAACTACTCTTTCAATTTCATAAGCTTAACTGGAGCCATTCTATAAGGAGGAATACAGATAGGCTGGGTATCTCGAAGGATATCAATTCCAAAGTTGATTTCCTTTTTGGGAGGAACTCCGGCGAGATCTTCTGGAACACTTATGGGAAATCATTGGCTAAGGGAACTGACTCAAGAGTTGGGGTTTCTTAACTTGAATCCTTAACCTGAACTAGATTATAGAGATACCCCTTAGAAATCATCTTTCTGGCCTTAAGGTAAGAAATGAATCGACCCATAGGCGTTAAGCTACTACCCTTCCATTCTAAGATTAGTTCGTTTGGAAACTGAAAATGAACAATCCTAGTTCTACAATCGACTAAGGTATAACAGGAATGTAACCAATCCTTGCCTAGAATGACATCAAAGTCTACCATTTCTAGCTCTACAAGATCTGCTGAGGTGACTTTCTAGGAGACTATGATAAGGCAATTTCTATATACCCGTCTAGCTATAACTGGGTCACCGATTGGAGTAGAGACTGATAAGGGTTTTGAGACAGTTTCTAGACAAACATCAAATTTGACTGCTATATAAGGAGTTGGAAAGGAAAGAGTAACCCTGGATCTAACAATGCATAAACATCTAAGTCAAAGACTAACAACGTACCAGCGACTACATCTGGAGAGTCTTCCTGATCCTGGCGAGCCTGAAGATCATACAACTTGTTTGGCACTGACCGCCACATGTACTAAATGAATTACCCTGCTGAGTCGAGCGACCCAATGGCGCTGCTGAAGGGTTGGACTGAGCTCTACCATTGTTACCTCTTTAACCCTTCTTAGAAAGACAATCTCTCAACCTGTGACCAGACTGACCACACCCAAAGCATCCTTCCTTTCCTGCAAAAAACTCTCCTGGATGGTTCTTACCATACTTAGGACAAGTTGGGTACGTTCTAGTGCCTGAAATACTACCTTGAGTCTTATAGCCTAATGCCCTGCCTTTCTGATCATTACGGGACTTGGAGGATGGAACACTAGCTGATGAAGGTGCTGGAGACGAAGACTTTTGCTAAAACTGCGAGCGATTTCCACCACCCAATTTCTATTGAGAATAGTCATAGTTACATGTCCTAACCTTCTTATTCTCCTTGGGCTATTCCCTAAGCTTATCACCCTTAACTTGCTGAGCATGAGTCATGAGCCTAGAGATGTTCATATCTTCCAGCAACATAGCATTTCTACACTCTGTTTTCACAAGATCGGATACCTTATACATGAACTTGTTCATTTGAGGCCCGTAATTGGCCATCATGTGAGGAGCATACCTGGAGAGTTGAGTGAACTTGAGTCCATACTCTTGGACCGTCATAGAACCCTACCTCAAATTCATAAACTCCTGAGCTTTTGCCTCCCTCAACTCTCTTGGGAAGAACCAGAAAGGTCTCACTGAACCATTCCCAAATGATAGGAGTTGCATATGTACATTTGTTTTCCTTCCACTACATATACGAGATATGAGCTACATCCTTAAGTTGGTAAGATGCCAACTCACCCCGATCATTCCCAGTTACCTGCATCACTCCAAAGATCTTCTTGACCTCATCAATGAAGTTTTGGGGATCCTCACCAGTCTGCAATCCTAAGAACTCAAGAGGATTTATCCTAACGAAATCACAAAATCTAGTTTCAGCTGACCCAACATTAGCATTCATCGATACTGGAACCTGTTGATTGTTCTAGTTGGTCACGCTTTGAGCCAACAACTGGATAGCATTTTGAAATTCAGCATTCGAAACTTCATGATTTGGGACTAGAGGAGCTGCATTAGCATTATCTACATTAGCATTCCTAGGGATAGCTCTATGAAGAGGCATTATCTAAAATGCAAAACAATGAGTCAGAACGAGGAATTAGATCATACCTTATGCACGATAAGAGAAACAAAGAAACTGAAGTTTTCCTAAAACACCTCATAGCCTCCCTCTCACTAGATATGGTGCACTTCACACCTATGGAAATGACTCTACTTAGTGCGGCTTTTCAGACATCCTAAGCACATAATCTTAGTGCTCTGATACCAAGTTTGTCAGGCCTTGAGGCTACCCCTTGGACACAACACGTGACCTAGGATCACAAGTGACCCCACGCTAACACTGCTGGCATAATCATAAGCATACTAAAGACAAATTGAATCAATACTAACTAAGCAGAAGCTAAATCATGATACAATTGAAATGATGGAGAATACCCATATACTAAATCTGAATAAAGATTACTGAGAGTTTGAATACAAAATAAAAGTCAAACTCTAAGACTAAAGCTGAAACTAACTATTTCTGAAATAAAGCCTCTACTAACTAGAAATGTTGGGACATGCCCCAGCTAGATCTAGCAAACCTGAAACTAAAGCTAAAAGGTATAAATATTGTCATGTCACTATTCCTCGAAGAATGAGGACTCATCACTGATGCTGCTGAACTAAAGATCGAGAATCGATCTATGCGTGATTTGACTATTGATGACCTGAACCTACATCACGAGAAGATGTAGCGCAGACTATACGTCAGTACTTGAAAGGTACTGAGCATGTAGGATAGAGTAATACTGAACAATAACATAACTGAATCAAAGCATCTATCTGAGCAATGATATGAGATAAGCATGATACAAACTAAGAATACTGAACAAGAAATACTAAATGCAATGACCAAGTTTATAACATGTTGAGACTGATTTCTGAACTATACTGATAACATGGTCAATGCAATAGAATCTGACTGAACTGTAAGGTAGTTACTAATAACCGACATAAAACCATATGAGCTAAATGTGGAGTCCGATGTAAATGCCACATCGAGAGGACCCAATATACCCTGTCAAAGGTATCCACTCAGTATTAAGCTTCCCAATGATTAAGTAATTAACACTTACGACTGAAATGCTATAATGCTGGATAGCTCAAAATACTGACATGCAAACTGAGAGTGCAACACTTATATACTGATAATCATGCATTCGAAAGTTGAGGCATGTTTATATATAACTAAATTAACTAACCTAGCATGTGTAATTCATGAACTAAAAGAACTACATAGCTAGGGTTCTGAGTTTATGCATGAATCTGGGCAAAATAATACTTCAACATGATAATATGATTTGGATCATTCTAACAGCTAAAAACCCAACAATTCTAACCTTCAAGAAACCCTAGGTCTAGATAACATTAAGGGAATCAAGATTCTGACTAAAATTTAGGGACCTAATGGGTGAAAGGGACCCACTAGTGAAATCTGCATTCTTGAACTATGGTTGCTCGATCTCTTTCTCCTCTTACGCTCTAATTTTTATAAGTTTTGATGAATTATCTAACTTAGGTAAGTTCTATTTATGTTTTGAGTCTAAAACTAACCAAAACCACGTAATTTAGGTGTCCAATGAATAGGTGAAAAGGTCAAAATAACCCCACTTAAAAATCTGGCAGTGCTAACCACAGCAACTTTCACAGACCGTAAAAGGGACCACAAATCATGGGACCGGTCGTGGTCCTTGGCCAGTAGCTACTGATTTTTGGGGGTCTTGTCCCTAAGCCTTACCACGGCCTGTGTGGAAGACCACAGACCATGAAGGTCCCCGTGGTCCTCACTTGGGCTGAGGTCTAGTAGCTCAGGTTCATGAGCCCTTTCCACAGCCCGTGTGGAGGAACATGAACTATGAAGGTCCTCGTGGTCCTCACTTAGGTGTGGGGGGTCTGAGGGCTAAGCTTTGGGGGCCTACTGGTTCAGACAGTACGGGCGCCACCACGATCCGTCGTTAAGACCACGACCCGTGAAGGGTCCCGTGGTCTGATGTCTGGGCCTGGTGGAGCCTAACTCACCACCACGGGTAGGTCAATGGACCTTGGACCCTATCACGGTCCGTGAACCCTATCGTGGTTCATTGGTTCAGGTAAGTTTCTGCAAAAAAATTTCTAGGTCCGATTTTCAAGGTGTTACAATTAATGCACTACTTCTTCAGAATTTGGTGCCTTGCTTAGCAAGGTGGAAGTGAGAATGTACAAGAAAAATTGGTGGTATTCCGGTTAAAGATTATACTAGGTAACCTTCTTATTATTTATCCAAAGAGGAAAATAGTTTCTAAAAGTTAACTCTTTTGATATTTATCATGGGTGTCTTTGTAAAAAGATTTGCAAACTATATATGTTTTTGAATTATCCTTTCTTGGCAAATAGTGTTGCCTTTAAAATTCTTCAGTTTGCAGAATGAGATATGCAGATTTTAGTTTGATAAGATAGTATGTCAAAATGTTATAGTTGGAAGGCTACTTGAAAAGAAAAGCATTTCTATGTGATAATCTATGAATATTTTTTATTCTGTTTGGGAAAAAAACTTTTGTAGTCTTGTAGTCCGTGTGCAATTTGATTGTGTCTGATTATTTTACACTAAAAACTTTTGTAGTTTTCTACTCTGGATAAATTAGACTATACAATTGGTTTGAATAATATGAAATAAGTCAGTATTGTACTTTTGGTTTTCTACAAACATCATTGTTAAATATAAACAAATTGTACAATAAAAACTGTCTTTATTAGTAGTATTCTAAATACCAAGTGGTATGTCTAATTGTGATAGGAAAAAAAAAGACCAGTGATTGAAATTGTGTGATTTTTTGCTTGCAATAGGTGTCTCTATGGAGTGAACTTTGATACTATGTAAAGATTATCAAAGAGAATTGAAGCACTATAATTCTTTTGTAGAATAATAATATTTCCAAATGAGGTTCATATGAAGTATGAAAAAAAATATGTGGAAAAACAATTCTCAAGTACTTGAAAAGTATTTTTGAGATCATATTTAAAATGTAGGGGTTCTTTGCTTATGATAAAGATAAAATTAGACTCAGTGTCTAATTTAAATTTGGAGCACAAGATATGAAATTCAATAATACTTTTGTATTGTGTAAACCCACAAAATTCTTGGAGTATATTTGATGTTGTGATCGTCAATTTTTTTTTTTACTAGTATATGGTATGACTAGTATGAAAATATCAAATTATATATATACTTATTCAAAGTAATTTTGTTCTTTCATGAAAAAGTATCACTTAAAATGTTGTGATTTTTCATGAAAAGATATGTCTATTAAAATAAAAGTATTTGTATAGGCATAAATATTGGTGAATAGTCATTTGTCATGTTTTGTAAAAGAAGCGTTTGGATTATATTGTCTTTATTGGACCTGTATCAAATCTCGCATCCCGTCACATGTCGTCAAACATTGTACCATCCCATTAATATAGTGGGATGGGATAGGACTTCAAATTGTCCCACGAATCCGACCAGGTTAATCCTGGGATCAGTTGAATCCCGGACAACTATTGGCCTGTCCCGTCCCACCGTCCCCATCCCATTGCATGCCCTCGTCTGTAGGCATTCCCCAACTAAGATTGATTGATGGGGTAAGGGGCATTTTGGTGCTATATATTGAATTTTACCTACTTAATAGTGTTGTAACCTTTACACGTGCTATCCTTTTATTCTTGACTTCACCACATTTTTATAAAACCTACCTACCCTTCCGGCCACTTTATTCATCTCTTCAGATTTTTCCTCGCTCCCGCCGCTCAGTTTATGTTCAGTAATAAGGTTGGTTCTATTTTCCTATTTTTCTCTTTGTTTATCCAATATATCTTCTCGATTTTGTTGAATTTTATTAAATCTAGAAATGATACATTGAATTAGGTCTTCCAATATCAATAGATTGATTGGTTCGTTCTTGTATATTTTCAAAAGAAAAGAGATCTCAGGAAGAGTCTTAAAGTAGTATGACATTGATTGTCTTCCTTGTATTATTGTATGTGTGAATTATCTTAAAGAAAGACTTCTTTTTTCCTCGTGTGAGGGTTGTCATAACTTGTATTGATTTATCCGTCGTTAAATAATTTCACTTAATAGAGTGTTAAGGGCTCTTTGAGAAAGGATCGTATTAGTTTTATTAGTTATCACTAGATAAAGAGTCAGTATTGGCCCGTAGGCATGCCCGAGCTGAGATTGATTGATGGGGTAAGGGGTATTTTGGTGATTTCTATTGAAGTTTACCTAGTTAAGAGTGTTGTAACGTTTACACGCGCTATCCTTTCATTCTTGACTTCACCACATTTTGATAAAGCCTACCTACACTTCTCACTTGATTCATCTCTTTTGCTTCTTTCTCGCTCTCGCCACTTAGTTTATGTAGTTCTATTGTTCCTATTTTCTCATTCTTTATCCAATGTGGGTATTATTCTTCTCCATTTGTTGAATTTTTATGGATCTATAAATCCAATTTTTCTTGCGGGCTCATTCTCTGGATACTCCTGGTAATTGATTTTTGTTATGCTTTTAACTTTGTTATCAACTTAATTATGATATGAATATTTCTAAGAAAATTAAGAAAAAAAAACTTTGACGGCTAGACATTAATTGATGTTTATTTATATATGTTAAAAATTGACTTCTTTGTCCATTAGATAAACAAAGGTTCAATTGGTAGATTAATGATTGTTTGAATTATTTTTATTTTATTCTAATTCAATTGAAATCAGTAGGACCCACTTGAACTTTCAATCCTCACCTTTGCTTAAGATACACCCTTTTAAAAAAACAAATTTCAAGTCATTTTCGAAAAACATAAAAATACGAGCGGACAAGACATTAGTACGTTGTTTCATTGAAACATAATTTTAATTAATTCTTCAATTAAATATGGTTCATTTTAACAAAACAAAACAAAAGTTTACCATAAGTATGAGTTTTTTGCCAAAAGGCCCAAAGTGTTACTTTGCTTAGTGTTCAACATTATTCTAAATATGAAAAATTCAATTTAAGCAATAATAATTCTCAGTATTAATGTCTGATAATTTCCCCATTTTCAGTATTAGCCCTTTCTTGTTTCTCAACAAAAGAAAAGTAGCATGGCAACCATGAGTGATAAAGACCAATTCCCTAGCAGTCGTGGTGATTATGGAAACCCTGAAAGTTGGCTTATTGAAAATTCACCTAAGAAAAAAGAGAAGATTGAGATAGAATGTGATGATACTGGCCTCATTGATAGAATCAGTCAACTACCTGACACTCTTATTGTTCAAATTCTTTCTCAATTGTCCATAACAGATGCCTTCAGAACAACTATTCTCTCTAAACATTGGCAATACTTCTAGACTTCTATCGACAATCTTGTTTATGACAATAAGGAGTTTAGTCATTTAGATAGCTCGATGGTACACAAACTCATTTCCTTAAAGGATAATGTACTACCTCTCCTTAGCAGCTCTAGCATTAAAAAGTGCAGTCTAAACTTTTTGTTCAAACATGAGGATGATGTGTCTTATTTTCCCGTAATTGACAAGTGGCTTGAATTTGCTGTGAACAAGAAAGTTGAGGGTCTATGCCTGAATATAAGCTATGATATTGATGCAATTGAGCATGACCAGCCCTATAGTCTGCCATAATTTTTCTGTAGTAGCTCGTCGATTCTAAAACTCAAATGCCAGAATTACAGAATATTAGACGATTGTGTACTAAATTGGACATCTCTGAAGAGTTTAACACTGGAGAGTTTGTTAATTCGGGATGAACACATCAAACAAATAATGTCAACTTGTCCTCAATTGGAATCATTGAATCTATATGAATTTTGTGGTTTTAATCGTTTGCACATGACTTCTCCAAAATGTAAGAGACTGAAATTGATTGATCACTATCATCCTATCGGAGATTGGTATTCATTCGAAGGTGATTGTTGCTTTGAAGTTGTTGCTCCATATGTTGAACATTTAACAATTTCTGGGGATTTTGATTATACGAAAATTGAGCTTAAGGACTTGTCATTTTTGGACCATGCCAAACTTGTTCTCTGTAGTGATGAATTTAATTCAATGGATGAGGACATACTGATAGATCTTTTGGTAAGCGTTCGGTGTGCTAATAAGCTAATACTTTCATCCTAGTTTATCGAGGTCAGTTATCAGTTTCAAATGTCTCTTATCTTTAATTTTTATGTTAATTGTGAATAGAGCTCCTTATTTCTATCTCTCATATTGATATTGATCATCTATTAAATCCTCTATTTTTTGACTTGGTTGTAGCATTGGGGTAATGATTATGTTAATTAAAGGTCGCGAACCTGATTAATTATCTCCTGATTTACTTCCTTTTAATTAACTCATATAATTTTGATCTAGTACGTGAGGTTAAATTTTGGTTCCTTCTATTGGTTTAAGATGGTAGCTACACGTTCTTACAAGAATGGAAAATCAATAGATCTCCTAAGTTTACACTGAGTTTGTTACACTTCATATTCGAAAGAGAAATTGAGTTGTCTTGCCATGGATTTGGTAGAGTGGAGAGTCAAAAAAACCTTTTATTTCATCTGTAAAGCAAAATAATCAGAAAAAGTTGGTGGCAGAGGAGGAAACATAGAAGGAAAAGAAAGAGAAGAGTAAGGAAAACTGGTCTCATGAAACATGACATCTCTAGATAAAAACCCTGCCTACTTGTCCAAATCAACGAGCTTATATGTCCTTTTTTGGTCATGTTATAACCATAGAAAGCACAAGTGATGGATCTGGATTTAAACCTACCCCTATAAGGCTTAGGTATTGCAGCAAAACTAAGGAAACCAAAAGGTTTGAGGTGTGAGTAGGATGGAGCAGTTTTATATAGGAGACCATAAGGGGTGTTATTTTGTAACAAAAGTGAAGGAAGTTCGTTAGTAAGATAATTAGTAGTAAAGACTCACTCACCCCAATATTTGACCGAAAGTTTGGATAACAATAGTATAGGTCAAGGAGTCTCCAATAAGTGTTTATGTTTCCTTTCCATAACATCATTATGTTGTGGGGTATGAAGAGTAGTTGTTTGATATACAATGTCAAGAGAAGAAAAGAAAGAAGATGCTTTAGTGCTAGAACCCAACTTAAAAGTATTATCAAATCTTAGAGTATGAATTATGGTATGAAATTGAGTCTAAATCGTGAAGATAAATGATTTGATAAGGGAAAAAGCACTAGACTTAGTAGACAGTAAGTGTGTCCAAGTGGCTTTGAAAAAATCATCCACCATGGTTAGATAATGTTTATTTCCATTGTAAGTTTGGGTGTGGTAGGGTCCCCAAATATCAATATGAATGAGTTGAAAAGGGTATGAGGATTTGATGGAACTGAAATGCTAGTCTTTGTTGTCTAGCCAGAGGATACACTTTACATATGAAGTCTTGTTTCTTAGATAATTGAGCATTTTTATTAACAATGGATTTCAACTTATGATAAAGCATGTGTCCTAATCTCAAATGTCAAAGTAAAGCAAGATCATTCTGAAACAAACAAAAGAAGGCATACATGTATATACTGGAACAGAATTAGAAATAATTGGTTTATGGAAAGAAACAATTGTGTTATTGTCAATAGAAGTAGTAAATGTAACAACAACTTTATTAACAACACAAGTAGTAGACACAATGGAATTTACATAATGGACAGTCAAAAGAGACTACGTATGAAGAATGTAAAGCCCCTGATACACTTTACCAATCTCCAGTGGCTTCTTCAGAGTAGGGCCCTGTAGAACACAATTATAGAGGTAGTGAACTAAGATCCACAATTGAATTGGACTACTTACTTATGTACAGAAATCAAGTTATATTGAAAAGAAGACACATAAAGAACATTTGTTAACACTAACTCAGAAGTAAATGTTCCAGTACAAGTAACTTTTACAATATAACTATTAGACAAAGTAATGAGATAAGGAATAGAATGATGAGTGATGTCAGTTAGGAAAGATTAATTAATTGGGATCATGTAATTACTAGCACCTGATTCTATGATCCAAGGATTATCAACTATCTTAGACATGTGACAAGCAAATTCATAAATTAGAAGGGCTTACTAAACCTACATATAAGGCAGAGTTAATTCTATTCTAATCAAGGTATGTATTTGTTATCTACTGCACATTAGAAGAATCAGCCTTATTAGATCTCCTGAAACTTCAGACTTCACATCAGAGTGTGAATCAACACCTTGAACATAAGCACCAGACCTCCTATATGAAGTGGAAGTTGCATGAGTGTTGTTGTAAAACCTATGTTGATTAGGTTGAGAACCATTCTAATATTGAAGCTTCCTACAATTTCCAATAACATGACCAGGTTTCTTGCCATATCGACAAAACAAATTATTCATTTTGTTGTCAAAAATCACCTTCTGTGGATATTGAGACCTAGAAGGATAAAGAGGCACGTGTACCAACAAAAAACAAGCAGTATATATGTTAAAAGAGGCAGTCATAGTATAGAATATGCAGTATCCATATGAAAAAATGGTTTAAGCATCAAAATGTTTATCTTGACTTTACTAAATCTCATTTAAACCCATCAACAACTGATATAATCTTTATTCCTCTTCTATCTTTTGAAAATCTTCTTTGCAACCACATGAGCAATCATGTTAGGTAAGTGAATATGCAAGTTCATCCCATAATTTCTTGATTTTGGAAAAGTAGGATGCAATATTTGAAGACTGAAACTAAGTATACTAGAATTGATATTTTCCAATAGCTTCTAAGTATCAACAGAGTTAGAGTAAATGTAAAAGAGACAAACAAGAAATTTAAAAAATGGTACACCCATTGCTAATTCTTTTAATTAGCATTAACCGATTGGAAGGCAATGGGGAGGGGCAGATGTGGGGCGAGGTAGGTTTAAGGCTATGCGGAGCGGAGCGGGTTTAAGATTGTACGAGGTGGGTGGGATGCAGGATGGGTTGAAGTGGGTTTTTTAAAAAAAAATAATGTTGGGCAAGGGGATGCGGGTATATGTGATTTTATGTAGGTTTAAACTTAATTTAACTTTTTACATATTATAAGAGTGATAGAGCATTATTTATTAAGATAATTTATTTAAAGCTACTAAAATATTCAAAATAGTAAATAAAAATGTTTCAATAAAAAAATAATACAATATCTTACATTAAGAAATAATTTTTTTAAGTCAGTATCCTATTAAATTAATACAACTTAATGAAACATTAAATTTTCTTTTATGAGTTTTATTTTTAGTATCAAACTTAACTAGAAAAAAGAAAATATTAAAATATTATGTGGGGCGGGTTCATGTGGGGTGGGTCTATGCGGGGCACGGTGGGGCAGATTGAAAATGAAAAAAATTATTATTTAAATTTTTGTGGGTTAATTTCATCCCTACTAACTGGTAACAGTAGTAGTTTACTAAAGTTATAGAGAATCTAAAATTATTTTGTATCTATTTCACGAAGTATGTTTGTTTTCTATACAACTTATGAAGGCTTGTCAAAGATCAAAGAAACAGAACAATTTTAACAGTTCAATGTACCTACCTTCTATTTTGTTTCATTCTTCTGTTTTGGTGATTTCCATTTGGATGATGGACCAGGCATTAAACGTCTCCTTACCGTTGCTAGAATGCAGATGGTTGACAATAAGTTCTTATATTTCAAAAGTTTCATTCCTCATGCTAGACAAACTCTTAAGGTCGACTCCTAATTTGGAAAATTTGATGATATTTCCTGGTATGGAGGTATGTTATTTGTCTCATTATTTTTTGCCAATTTGTATTTTCATTTATGTGTCAAATGTTGATTACAATGTTACTTAAAGAGTGTGTAATTCAATTTCAGGACCACTCAATTTTTCAGGACGTGGAAGAATACACTGAGACGTTGGAATTATATGACCTCCTCTCGTTTGAAGAAAACATATTCAAAGTTTCCTTACAAAATTTGAAGAATGTCAAGGTTATACCATTTTGTAGTGGTACACGTACATCTGATGCAACAGAGCTCGATCAATTCTTGAAGTTCTTACTTGAGAACGCAATAAATTTAGAGAAAATGGTTATAGTTCCAAAGCACAAGGGATGCAACAGTTGTTTTGCTAATATCTCACAACTGATGAAGTATTTGTTACTTTTTCCTAGAACTTCTATTAGTGCAGTTATTTCCTCAGGACCAGTTACCCAAAATGTTTTTGATACTCTCTAGTTATGTTCAAAAGTCTCTTGTGATTATATAGACACAAGATTGGGATCTGATTATAATTCGGATATTGCTTGTAATTTGTGTGACTGACATTGTAATTTCAATAGTTTTGTTTTCTATTCATCAGTGTGCAATTATTTATAGATGATGTACAAGTCATACACTTTGAGTCCAAAGTCAAAAGGGTCACTTTTTTCTTTCAAAATGATGAAGGGCCACTGAAATATTTTTAAAACCAAAACGGACAATTCGCTGCTCCAGCGGCGAGATCTTTTCTGATTTTAACATCGTTAACGGCGTCCATAATTCGCCTTTTCCCTTAAGTTGAGGCTTGTGTTTGTAAAAAAGAGAGTTGGTTGGCATCTTCCCCCACAGGGATGGAAACAACCTTTGGGTTTTACCTGTTACCACACATATGTTTAAGGCATTCCACCTCTTTGGGATCAGCAAAGGATGTGGTATTGTGAATGGATTTGCTTATTTCTTGACAAGAAATCTCATTTTCGGACTCTAAGTATAGAAAAGTCTTTGGTAGAAGTGCTATTCTTGAATGGGCCCTACCCAAGATAAGAAAATTAGTTAGGTTCCAATGCGGATACCTAACACCTTAAAAAACCAAAAAAAAAAATGTGAAAGCCATTTTACCTCCAAATAAGTTTAAAATTTTTTGCCATTGTGATTTTTGAATACAATGGTTAGTGTCTTATGATTTTCATGAGCTAAACTTTTTTTCTAATCTTGGTTTAAGGAAATTTACTTTAGGGACCATTTATAAAATTTAGCAAAGTTTTATGATAGAATATGTATAGGAATATATAATACATAGAAACATATGAATATTACGGTGAAATTGTTCGTTACATAAGTAAACTATGTGGGGGTCCAATTACCACCCAATTTTTTTATTCAAATTACTTACCTTTTAAACTAATTACCTAGTAACAAAACAAGTTAGAAGATATCATATATATATATATAAGCGAGTCTATACTTGACAAAAAAGGATGAGTTTTAATGTCTTATATATATGTCATTTGATTATCTGATCCAAATCGATTAGACCTCATTGTCTCTCAAGATCTGTGTCTTTATTCGTCTCTAATATGTATACTTTAATCAAGCATGATTTTCATCTTCTTTTTTTTCTTTTAAATTGGGAATAGGAAAAGAAGATTACAACTTAATGAAACTCTCACTAATAAGGTAAAAGTTCAGATAGTCTGATATCCCAAAAAATCTCTATCCCAAATCTGCCTCAATTTGCTATATATTGTTTGTAAAATATAACTATATTTGATATATATTAAAAGGTAATTATATATTTTGTATGTAAGATAGAATTTCATTCATTTATTCATGATGTGTGATTTTCTCATAAACAATAGTTAGGCTAGAATTGATTAACTTTATAATTATCCCTGATAAATTAGTAGAAAAACTTGCACTATTTACCATAGTTGAGTTTTAAATTAGTATTATTATAGTAATATAAAGAACTTAAACTATCAATGTTTTATTTTTGATGGTGCATTATCCCTTTATATATTGGATATATAATAAGGAGGGGGGATGCATATATAAGATTTGTTCAAGAAAAGTGGGGACACATACAAGTCCAATAAATATGAGTCATCAAATTAGATGGGTTGTTGGAAAAGGAGGCATAGTTAGTTGATGAGAGATCACTTCATTGGTATATGTAAACCATTTTTTGGCTTTTAGGTGTGATAAATACCAAGGACCACCATTGCTTGTTGCAACCTATTACCTTCATGACACTTTTCTTTTTCAACTATTTTTGACATCATATATAGCTGTGTCAAACATTAATGATGGTTGCCCATTTTGGATCTCCCTGTACTCCCTTCATTTCTTTTTATTTGTCCTTTATATTAAAGATATTTTTAAAATCCTTTTTTTATTTTTACAAATTAAGAGAGAATTGTGTTAATTAGGTTAAAGTGTGTTAATTTCCTTGTCACATGGAAGTTGGAACTAATGTGGCTACTTGTTTAACTTTATACAAGTTTATGTGTCTATTTTGTGCACATCCAGGAGCATAAATATCAGTTGAAGTTAAGTTAAAAGACACACTCATATATATTACTATATCCTTATGAAATAGTAGTAAAATAATTTTAATAAATATTCCGTTCATTTTTACTTATCCACTATTTTAAAAATAAATTTTCATTTTTACTTGTCACTTTTAGCATATCTAAGAAAAAATAATTATTATTTTTTCGATGCTATACCCTTAGCATTAATTGTTTTTTTCCGCAAATTATTTTTCAAAAATCTAATATTAAATATCGATCAATGTAAATATTATAATAAAATACTCATATTAATCATTATTTTTTAAGAATTGTGCAAAATCCAAAAGGAAGAACTAAAACTGGGAGTACTACTTAAAAGAAATGTCAAATAGCCGAGTAAAAAGGGAAAAGGAAATCCTTGTATTAACTTTCACTTTATTAAGTCTTACTTCAAAATGAAGTGATTCCTACAAAAAAAGCCTTCATAGTAATTTTCCCAAGTCATCAATCATAAGCTTGTGCATCGATAGGAGCATATGATGGTTAAATAGCAATTCAGCTACCTTTTTTGTTAAAAAAGGGGGTTAAATTTGTGTTATTTTCCTGCAAAAAAGTGTAATATCTCGTTGATTCAATATTTAAGAATATTATAAATGAAGTAAATGAAATTGGCATGAATATTGTGAAGAAACGAATGAATTGAAGTGAAAGAGGTTGTTCAATATTCAAGGAAATGCATATAAGAACCACTAAGGGTTGTGGTGGAGTAGTAAGTACTCTTTCATTCTTTATCAGAAGTCTTGAGTTTGAGTCTCATAGATACGGAATCGCTTTTGTTAGAGAGAATTTTACCCCAACATGGAACTTCTGGGCGTGAATATGCGTATAAGAGTTATCGATTCTTATTTATTTTCATTCAGCTTCAAAAACTATATACGTTTCAAGTTGTAGAAAACCAACAGCTCTTTGACGTATCCACTGAAAGTTTCTATAAAGATATAACCAAGGACAAATGCATTTCTTTTATTTGATTTTGACATAATATATCAGATGGTCACTTAACTATGAATTTTTTTCTCAGAAAGTCACTCAACTTTGGTTTTTAACTCAAAAGTCACTCAACTTTGGACTTTTTTCTCAGAAAGTCAATTAACTATGAACTTTTTTTCTCAAAAAGTCACTCAACTATGGACTTCTTTCCCAGAAAGTCACTCAACTATGAGTTTTTTCCTCAGAAAGTCACTCAACTATGAATTATATATTTACAAAGTTACTCGATTATGAGTGTTTTACTTACAAAGTCACTCAACTTACAAAGTTTCACATTTGCCTCCAAAGATGTGTTTACTGGCTTGGCACCACTATGACCAGTGTCTGAGATCAGTTCAAGGGCATATTTCCTCTGATTGAGTAGTATGCCAGATTTGGACCTCATAATTTCAATGCTTAGAAAGAATTTAAGATCACCAAGATCCTTTATTTTGAACCTGCTGTGAAGTGAGTCTTTTAACTCTTGTATCAACTTGTTGTTATTCCCTGTTATTAGCAAATCATCTACATAAATGAGAACCACAGCTATGTCCTTCCACTCCCTATTTGTAAAGAGGGAGTGATCATAGGGACTTTGGGAATAGCCAGTAGATAGCAATGCTTCTGTTGGTTCCATTGTCTAGAGGCTTGTTTGAGCTCATACAATGATTTGAGCAGCTCACATACTTTATATTTCCCTTTCTTTTGAAAACCTTGTGGCATTTCATGTACACATCCTCAAGGAGGTCTCCTTGGAAGAAAGTATTATGCACATCCATTTGATAAAGAGGTCAGTCTTGTGAGGCTGCAACACTAATGGTAGTCCTAACTATGACCATCTTGGCTACAGGGGAGAAGGTCTCATGATAGTCTAATCCCTCCTGTTGTATGTACCCTTTAGTAATCAATCTTTCCTTGTACCTTTCAATCTGTCTATTAGCTTGAAGCTTAACTTTATATACCCATTTAGATCCAATAGCTTTCTTTCCAAGTGGAAGATCTACCACAGTCCAAGTTGCATTTCGTTCTAAGGCAATGACTTCATCTATCATAGCACTGACCCATTCTTTGCAACCAGATGCTTCCTTGAAAGTAGCAGGCTCACTCACTGAGGACAATTCAGCAAGGAAGGACATATAAGAAGGGCTTACCCTTGAATAACCTGCATAGTTAGTAATAGGATAAGGAACATCTTTATGAGACTATTTGGTAGATTTAGACACAAGATTATCCTTGTGCCATATAGGAGGCTTGACAGATTTGCTTGGTCTAATATGACTATATTCAGAGGTTATAAGGACAGGTGCACATGTTTCATTGCATTCTTCATCAATAGAATCATTGTTTGGTACATCAACTTCTCCACAATCTAATGAGCCTGTGAACTCATTTGAGTTATCATGGAGAGCATCATCCTGTAAGACAGTTACTGGATTAGCATGAGGCAAAGTAACTAGTTCATCATTACTGAACTCCTGAAATCAGAATGACTTAGTCTGCTTAAGTTGTTGAGAATTCAACTATGTCTTGAAAGGAAACTCTTCCTCTATAAATGTGATATTTCTATTGACCTAAAATGAATTAGACTCCAAATCTAATACTCTATACCCCTTTTGTGTTTCTACATATCGCATGAAGACTCCATTCTTTGCTCTAGGAGCAAGTTTATCAGACCTGGGAAGTACAAAAACAAAACAAAAACAACCAAACATATTCAAGTGATTCAGTTGTGGCTTAGTACCATATAACATTTCACGTGGAGACTTTCCTTGCAATAGTGTTGTGGGAATCTTGTTAATCAAATAAATTGCAACCTTTACACAATGTCCCCAATAAGAAATGGTAATGTTAGCATGAAACCTTAGAGCACTGATAATGTTTAATATATGTTTGTGTTTTCTTTATACCACCCCATTTTGTTGGGGTGTGTATGCACAAAAACTTTAATGCACAATACCTAGAGAAGCAAATAATTCATTACATTTTGAATTCATAAACTCTGTCCCATTATCAGACCTCAACACTTTCACCTTCATGCCAGACTGAGTGTTTATCATTAACAAGAAATCCTTGAGTACAGAGTAAACTTCAGTTTTTGAATGAATTAAGTAGGCCCAAGAAAACCTATTGTAATCATCTACAATAGTAACAAAGTATTGATTTCGATCATATGTGAGATAACTATAAGGACCCCAGACATCTACATGTATCAATTAGAAAATAGAACTAGAACTGTAGACACTATTAAGAAAAACAGGTCTCATTTGTTTTGCTTGAGGACATGTATGACAACATGGTAAATAAGTTAGGTGATCCTTGATAGCTGAAATGTGTTGCATAGCAGCAAGAGAAGGATGACGAGGCGTTAAATGCCACAGTGATGTTGTAGCACTGTTATCCTTTATAGTAGCATTGACAATAGCTTTTATGGGATTTTTTAACAAGTACAAATCATCATGTTCTCTACCAATCCTAATCACCTTGCCATTTGAGAGTGCCTGGATCACACAGAAATTAGGAAAGAAACTAATACTACACAATAGGTCCTTGGTCAATCTAGTAACTGACAACAAGTTAAACTTGAAGTCAGGTACATGTAGTACATTCATCACGTTAACAATCTGTGCCTAGCGATACATTACCTGCTAAGTGTACTTTCCAGTCACCATTATCATCAGTACTTGTAGAATTGATATTGTTGTCTGAGATTTCTCACATGATTGTATTCCTCCTAAGTGAGAGTGAGTCAAATATCTTGTCCTTCAGTGGTAGCATAGTTTTCATAGGATTTAAAGCCTAAACCAGCATGCTAGTTGTGAGTGGAACTGCTCCACCTATGACCAATATGACCATTACCACCCTGAGAGTTACCATTGCCTTTAAAACTACTGTTATTACTATAAGTATCACCTTGTCCTTGCTTCATCTTACTTTTGAAATCTGCAGGATATCCAATGATCCTATAACAGTCTTTGGTGAGGTGATTTTAATAACCACAATGCTCACAAGCAGTGTTAAACAACTTCCTTCCCTTAAAACCTTGCTTTCTATTGACCATCATTATGGGAGGTTCCTTGTTAACATCCATAACTCCTAGTAACCTCTGACTTTATTACTGTGGCATAAGCCTGATTAACAGTAGGAAAAATCTCCTTAAGCAAGATGTGACTATAGGATTCATTAAGGCCCATAAGATACATCAGTAGCCTTTGTTGACTTAAATGCTCAATGTAAGGCTTAGCTTCATTAAAATTGCATAAAGTAGCTGGGACTAAAACATCTAATTCATCCTATAGATCCCTTAATTTTGAGTAATAAGCTGTGACTGAATCATACCATGTTTTATGGACGCAACCTCTGCCCAAAGTTGATACACTTTAGTGAGATTAGATTTGTCAAACCTTTCTTTGAAGTCATCCCAGAGACGCTTAGCATTCGAAGCATACACAATCGTGGTAAGCAATTCCTAAGCCACAGTGCTACTGATTCATGAGAGCACCACATCATTGTATCTCTCCCATTGAGTAGCTAGGTCTCATTTGTATGAGCTCTTTAGACAAGTTCCATCTACAAAACCAAGTTTGTTCTTAACCAATAATGCAAACCTTAGTGGTCGACTCTATAATCCATAGTTAGCTAGACATGTGAGCTTGATCGTAATTAAGGTTGTTTTTGGTGTATCTGATGCATGAAGATACAGAGGATGAGAGTGTTCGAGAGTGGCTACTGTTAGATATGCCATAATAGAAACTTATACAATGTGATCTAATTTTGAAATCAATACGCAACTCGAGATTGTATCACTATGTCGCTGCTCTGATACCATGTCAATTTGTTACCGTATGATTGAATCCATGGAAGCTTATTCTTCCATGGATGAACAACACCAATTGCATAAGAGAAATAGATATCTTTATTATGAACTATTAGATAGAGAATTATAATGAAGAAGGACCTTTTATAGATCACACTTTTGCTATTTCTTATTCTAACTACCTAATGCCACGTAAGAGTTGGTTATATAACAAACTAGTAACAAACTTCATTTTAGAATCTTCCAGAATCTTCAATAAATGCAAATAGTAATAGGTAATGAAAATTAGATACATTACATTAGCTAGTGAGATGAGTGGTCCTATCCTGAATAGGATGGGGCTAGTATGGTTATGGAAGAGCAAATACACAATAATCCAAATTTAAACAAAGAGACACCAAAAATTGAATCCTGGATGTTAAAGTTAGGTGCACATATATTCAAAAGGCCACTAGCTAAGCATTGAGGGCCAACTCAGCCTAAGTTGAATCCTATGTAATCATTGATCAATTTGGAGGTTCTAATTAGAGTTTTGCACATATTGTCCCATCCATATGATGTGTGATATGATTTTGGCTAGTGCCTTCTAATTCACAGCTAGTATATTCAATACATGCCACTAGTGTACATACACATTGAATGTATTTTGGAATGAGTTGTACACAAGGCTAAATAATTTTATGTACCAATAAGGATTGTGGTAGAGGGGAAGTACTCATTCATTCCTAATCAGAGGTTTCGTATTTTAGTCTACCTGATAAGTACAGAGTCACCTTTGTTAGGGACCATTTTACCTCCGATGTAGGACTTTCCGACATGACCCGAAATTGATCCCTCAATGCATTCTGAGTCGAGCTTGTCACACAAAATTTGCCTAGTGCAGTTTATACTCCACGTGTGTGGTAGAGGTTGCAGCGGTGGATTATCTAGTTAAGTCCCTTCCTGCTCTTTTTTCATGACCATGGTGAGTCCTTTTTTTCCTCCTTTAAATATTTCGGTCCCTCCTTTTCATTTTGCAGTGAAATTAATTAGTACATCTTCCGACATGAATTTAGTGATATTTGAAATTAATATTTAAAGTCAAGTTACAAATGATATGTTGTGATTAGAGTTGTATTTGCACATGTATTTTATTTGAAAAAAAATATTAAAAGTTTGTGAAGGGAAAAAAATTTCTTGTAAAAGCAAAACTTCAGTTTAGAATAAAAAATTGACTACAATGTATTACTTTATCCGTTCCTTTTAGTTATCAGTGAGAGTCAATTTAACTTAATTTTCATAGCTAAATTAGATTACACTAATTCAATATTTTAAAACAAAAATTTAGAACTATACAAAAAATATAATAAATTGCATTTTTTCCTCATATTAATCTGATGACAAAATATATCTGAAAATGTTGATGAAAATTTATATCGTTTCTTTAAAAAACCAATAACAAATAAAAAGAAACAAAGAGAATATCAACTACAGTTATTTAAGAAAAAAACAAAATTGTACGGCCAAACAACGTTAGTTTTTATTTATGTTATAGACTGGCAAAGAAAGGTTAAGAAAAAACGATCAATTTATTAAATCTATCAAGTGGTAGCAAATATAACATGATATAAACGCTTATCATTAAAGAAAAACGAGAATATTAAGTTGAGTTATTTCTAAAGGCCTAATATCCCTTCAAACTCATTTGTTATGTGCATGTTGAACCCCAAAAACCTGATATGGCAATAAAGAAGCGTATTTCACCTTTAAAGGAGTCTAAAATATCTTGTTTTCATATTTTAAAATCTCTTTAACCACTACTACTCTGCCCGATTGTCACTATTCGTCTATTCCAGAGGCAAATCCAGGATTGGAAGATGGTGGGACACTATTAAAGTCGAATGTGAGTTAGTGAAGCAACGATACTTCATCGAAAAATATTTTGTGACAATTTTTTTGTTGTCACTAAATCACACATTGATTAGAGACAATAAATTTTTTGTCACCAATTATTTATATTATTAGTGACGAAAATAAATGTCATAATTAAATCTAACTATTTATAGCTCAAGCTTATAATATTTAACTACAAACTCTAATTTGTCGATATTGTAACAACATATTTTTTTAGATGAAATTTTTTTGTGTTAAAAAATTAATAAATTTTAAGACAAAAAATAATTTGTTACATTATTTGTGACGTAAAAATGTGTCACTGATAACTTTAAATTCATGACTAACACTACTTAACAAATGACGCCAATTAATTTTTTTTGTGGGAAACTTTAGTGGATAAAACTTTGCTATGGATTTTTATGTTTCGTCACTAAAAGTATGTGTCTCATATATTTAAGCACAAAAAATAAATTTTGTCACTAAAAGCGAACAATTAGTGACGAATTTGACGTCGTAACTCATAATTTCGTAGCTATATATCATATTTGTTGTAGTGATATACACTTCAAACTCATTTGTTATATGCATGTTGAACCCCAAAAACCTGATATGGCAATAAAGAAGAGTATTTCACCTTTAAAGTGCTGACACCTAATTTTGGACCTCCACAATATATATTAATTATCGAGTTTCTTAAATTCCAAACGATTTGAAATAGTTGAATTTATAAAATTCAAAATATTTTTCAAGTTATTTTAAATGGTTTGGTCACTTTTTTTTTATATATTTTTAAATAATAAGTATATTTTACAATTATGTATATAATTATGTCGTTTTATGAATATTCAAAAATCGTTTCAAAAAAAGGTTTATCTTAAACATTTGGTTAGTTAGATTAGTTTAAATTATAGTTATATTTTTGAGATAAGTAGTTTATAATTAAGTTAATAATTTTATTCCATTAAAATTAAGAAGCTCATTAATTAAGCAATATTAATTCGTCTTGTTTAAATTTTAGTCAAATTCTCTACATTAAACACCATTTGACTAACTTCTTAATTTTCATGGCCATAATTGCAAATTAAATGGCTATTTTCCTATTACAAATCTAGCCCCTTTCTTACCTCCATTCAATCCTTTAAAGGACCAAATTTTGGGCTTTTCCATTCAATTTTCAGCCCAATTCTACCAATCAGCCATACAAGATTCCAACCCAAGAGCCCATTCTCGATACATAAACCCATTACAACAATAACAGCAACGTACAATACCCATTCCAGCAAATACAACAGCAATACATACGCAAAACAGATCCACCTCGTTTCTTCTTCTTTTTTTCATGCGAAAAAACCCAGAAACTCGCGACCCATCTGCAAATTGCGAGTAGCAGCCCAGAGAACCCGAATCCGAATCCAGCAGCCCATCTCACTCGCACGTGTTCATCCTTTCCCTCTCCTCTCTCCCTTATCCGCTCGTACACAAATCTTCCAGGTGTCTAAATCGAGTTGCTCCTTCGTCCTTTTCTCCAAAATCGAACGGATGCCTTTCTTAATCCGTTTGAATTTGTACTTTTTTAAGCTGGCAGCCTTATCCTTAAAGGAATTCGAATTTCATCCAAATCCCTCCTATTTTCCCCCCTTAAATCTCCCCTAATTCTTCCCTATTTATAGCCCCTCACTCTCTTCATTCAATGTCACCTTGCTTCAGGAAATAAAAGCGCAGGTTTTTTTTTTTTTTTGAAAAAGCCCTCATTAGGGTTCTTTTTAAAAAAATTGTAAGGTTTTCTTTTTTTTAATTTTTGAAATCCTTACCAGACTTCACATACCTCTTTCACGATGCGACTGCTGCTGTAAGTTCTCTTCTTCGCTTCTACTCTTCTTCTTTGCGACTGCTCTGCGACATTTTTTTCTATTTTTGGTTGCTGCCAGGCCACTGCTGTAAGTTCTCTTCTCTTCTTCTTCTCTGCGAGGCTGCTGCGACTGATCTGCTACTGATTTTTTTTTTTTTTGGTTGTTGTGTGTTTTTCTATATTTTTATTGCTGCATTTTTTGTGATTTAATTATGTTTTGACTTTATATGTTATGACTTATGAGGATTATTGACTATCTATTTACTTTTAATCTAAGAATATATTACCTCTATTTAGTTATTTAATATATTTTTATTTTTATACTAAATATCGCTTTACTTACAAAAAAAAAGCGCACACTTTGCTTCTCACTTCTGTGAAACGAGCCCTCGTCGCTTTTTTCCGCTTCTTGCTTCCCAAAACACTTGCTTGGGGTTGATCACTAGCTTCTGGTTTGCATATTACATATTTTCTGGCCTTACATTGTTTTTATTATTGGTTAGTTTGTTCATGTTTGAAGTATGTAATTTCTATAGTTTTGGTTGTTGTCTCTCTAGCTAAATAAGTAAGCACAATATGTATCTTTTCTATTTCATTTAGAGTTTCATATTGATTAAGAAGAAAATGATTGTTTATGTGTATTACTTTGTTATGATAAGTTGAATTTTTTATTATTGCGAGCTGTTTTTGGGATTTTTAGTTCTTCTTAACCTCATGTCGTTCCATTTTTGAGTTTGGTGATAATGTGATATCCATTCATGCTAGGAGAAGTATGCTTTGACCCATTTGCATTTTGGTTGATCACTATTATCAAAGTGTTTACTCTTTTAATACTTACTGTGGATTATTGTTAGGTATGCATGGTTTATTAAAAGCCATTTAGTCATTAGTTGGTCATGGCTTATCTTTTTTAGTTGGAAATCTTAGGATAAGGCATTAATTCATATGTTCCTGAAGCTTTGGTATTTGCTCAATTCTGACTATGGTCCTAGTCACTTAAGGTTATTGAAATATCATTTGTGTTGATTTAAAGCTCTTTGTGATACACCTTGTTTCTTACCATGCTTAAATTGAAATGCGGTAGCATATAAGTTCATTCTTAATTGGCATTTTCTTATGTTAAACTATGATTCATTACTTACTGGTTTTCATTTTTTGTTTTGCATGAACTCCCTCGGTTTGAGTCTTCTGGACTCCTCCTTTCCTCTTACATTTTGAGAGAGCCATAAAGGCTCGAATTCCTTCATTTTCGAATTAGTCGATCAATGGAATTGAAGAATAGAGCTGTAAAATTAAATTTACAGGTCTCGAAGTTGATATATACAATGGTATATAGTGTGATATAGCAGTTGCATACACTGTATACGGTCATGAAAATGACGCCAAAAGCTCCAAATTATAGCAGCTTGTTCCATTTTGATGAAATTGGGCCAAAGATCCATACCTTTGTGTAGATTATTGATAGTTGTTAGGACAGGGAAATTGGGCCAAAGGCCAACAATTTTGGCAGCCTTACTAGTTTAGGACAGGTACAAGTGGGTCAAACCCTAAAAAATGAAAATAGGCCCAAGTGTTGGCCCAGGCGGACAGATCCAGACATGGGCCCAAATCTTATTTCCCTATTTATTTAATTGTCATTATGTGTTTATTTGTTAAAATTAATCTTAAGGTTTCAAAAATTCTACTCCCCAAAAAATAACAATTTTGAATTAATAAATATTTTGACTATATCTAGTTATTCAAATATTCGTATTTTCTTCAAAATTGTTTAGCCGAATAGTTAATTACCGGATAACCGCTTGTTAGCAGATATTGCGGGTGCTTTTAAACCCTTTTTGAAATGCTAATATGAACCTCGAACCCCTTTTTAATATTTTCATTAGATTTCTGTTTTATTCTTTTAGAAAAAATAGTTTTTTTGATTTTTTCTTAAAAATTAAGTGGTGACTCTTAAAACCAGTTTAATTATATTTAAATAAAACATGTGGAGTCTAAAATATCTTGTTTTCATATTTTAAAATCTCTTTTACCACCACTCCTTTGCCTAATTGTCACTATTCGTCTATTCCAGAGGTGAGTCCAGGATTGGAAGACGGCGGGGCACTATTAAAGTCAAATGTGAGTTAGTGAAGCAACGATACTTCATCGAAAATATTATCAAACAAGTATAAAATCGAATTTATATATAAATATAAATTTAAAATATCTAACATAATTCACTCTATGATATGATGGTATACCGTACACTCTGAGATTGCTGGTTTGAATCTCACTTGAGGTTTTTTATTAGGCCTTTTTTGGCAAAAAGTTAACATTGACAAAAAGAAAATGCAACACGCAAAATTAAACTCACGACCAACGAGCTGCTAAGTTGCCCAACGCTTAGGTGTTTGACCACTACACCAACTCAACTTATATATTTTAGGGTTCACATTCAGTTATATATCCTTATTTAAGAATATACGTGTATATACACAAAAAAATTTCTGAAGTAAACAGATGCACGTTCATCCACACCCTCAAGGGTAGGTCTGCCTCTGAGTCTATTCCTTACTGTTTCATAATTTTTTTCCTCAATCTGAAACATAGTCAATGTAGAGAAAGTAGAAAATCAAGAATTTATATACCCACAACAAATCTTGTTCACAGGAGATAACTCATCACTTCCTTCTAATAACACGTACAGTTTTGATTTGGTTTTGTTTTCTTGTCAAATTAAGAGTCTGTTTGACATTGTTGTTAGGAGCATAGAAACATTTATTTTGGGAAAAAAATATTTTTATTGAAAAATCAAATGTTTGGTAAATTAGTAAAAGTGCTTTTAAATGGACGTAGAAACAAATCATTCTGTTGTTGGGAAGAAGTTAAAAATTTCTGCTTCTTAAAACAAAAAAAAAAATGTTTTTCTCAAAACCAAAATATCCTTTTCATATATACATTTTTATCAATATATCTCTTATGAATTAATTAACTATTTTCCTAAGCTTGATTAAATTTCATTTAAGAATTTTTTTTTATTTTTATATAATAAATTTTATAATTTATTTTACGTTTATATATTATTATTTTATATATTATATATTATTTTACGTATTATTTTGTAGAATTGGAAAAGAGGTAACAACAATGTTTTTGCAAGATTACAAAAATGAAAAAAAAATAAAGCTAACAACTAAAGATTTTAGTCTCCTAAAAAAGGTATAACCTTGATCGAAAATTTAAATATGTACATTTTATTTTAATAAGGAAAATTTAATTAATTTTTTAATAATAGATATTTAAAATAGTTTATAAAATAATCTAAATATTAAAAGTACATTAATAGTTGTTCTTTTTTATGATTTGACTCTGAAAAACACTTTTTAAAAAGATCAATCAACACAATTTGGGTACGAAAAACACTTTTCATAATGAATTAGCTAAATATATTTTTTTTCCCAAAAGCAGTTTTCTGAAAAACCATTTTGAAAAGGTGCTTCTAAAAATAAGTTGTTTTTAGCAGCATTGCCTAACAGGCTCTAAGAAGATAATAAGAAATTGAAAAAAATGAATATCGACGTTTTCCTACGGAAATTTAAGAATATAAAGGTTATCTTAGCATTTTGTAGTCGTATGCACAGATCTAGCTCCCTCAATTCTTGAAGTTTTGTTTGATCGTGCAATTAAATCCGAAGAAACTAGTTATAGTGCCAAAGCACAAGGGATGCAATATTTGTTCTATTAGTATCTCAAAACTTATGAAGTATTTGTTAGATAGCTTTTTCAAGAATTTCTAATAGTGCAATTATTTCCTTAGGATCAGTTGTTCTCCATGATATTTTGTTCAGTGATTTGAAAATCTCATGTAGCATAAAGACACATTATTGCGATTTGAGTGTTAATTACATTCAGAAGGTGATCTTTCAAATTTCTTTTTATACTTCTTTATCAACTATAAATCTCAAACCTATTTTTTTTTTGTCGCTCTTATTTTTTTTTTAAAATTTATAATGGTTCTCTTTTTCTGATGATGAATTGTTAAAAATCATCATATTATTAGTGTGTAGATGATATTATTTTTTAAGGTTCTCTTTTTTCAAGGTCAACAAATTTTCTTTCCATCCATTAGTGTGTAGATGATATTATTTCTAGATAAAATCATAAATTTAAGATTCTATTAAGATGAAGTGGTTAAAAACATAAATATTCAGTGTGTATTAATTAATTTAAATAAATATTTATTGTATCATATTTGGCAGGCACGAAATGGGGCCTTGTGGAACAAATTAATGGCAATGGAGCGGGGCGGATGCGGGGTGTAGTGGGTTTAAGGCAATGTGGGGCGGGGCGGGGCGGCAGATATATGTGATTTTATGTGGGTTTAAACATAACTTTAATTTTTTACATGTTATAAAAGTGATAGAGCATTATTTGTTAAGATAAATTCTTTAAAGCTCCTAAAATATTTCAAAATAATAAATGAAAATGGTTCAATAAAAAATAATTCAATTTCTCGCATGTTTTTTCAATTGACCTCTTAAAAAATAAAATTTGAATTCACTTGTAACATCTCGCAATTTGAATAACTAGGAAGAAGATGATAATTGGAAATAGTCATTTTGGAAAGAATGAAAATCTGGAAAAAAATTGTTTAAGTTAGGAAAAGTTGAGTTTTGGTCACCTTCAAACGGCCATAACTCTTAGCTCAGGATGAGTTAGATGTACTTCTAGATATGGTTGGAAAGATCTTAAAGCTTTTGGAATGATCTTTCCAATGCCGACGAGTTTGCGCGATTCCGAGTTCGTATGAGTAAGTTATGCCCTTTGGAAGTTTGGTTGTTGGATTAAGGAAAGTCTAATCCGAATTTTGGAAGGGTAATTTAGTCGTTTCCTTACCTGATTATTCTAATTCATTTTTAGGAGTTTAATTGGGGTAAAGTCAGATTTTAGTCATTTTTAGAAAAGTGAATTTCACACCAGGGCTTGGAGAAGAGGGAAAAACAGGAGAAAGGAGAAGAACGTTCAAGATTCGTCGATTTTGTCAAGGATAGCTTGTGGATTTCATCGAGGGTGATCCCTAAAAGGTATGTGAGATCACATAGCATTGGGTTAGTTCACCCACGCGCCAATCATGATTCAATTTAGCGAATTTAAGTCTTTGAAAGTTTAGAAATTGAGTTCTTGATGAACATTGTTGAAAGTTTCATTGAATTTCTTGTGGGTGGTGTTGTTGGAGTTTCTTACAATTTGATTCATGTTCCCAGGTGTAATTTCTGTTTGAATCTATCATATATTGAGGGTATAAATGATTCTAAGTGTTTGAGGAAGGAACCATTGAAGTTTAGAAGGTTTAGAGATGAAAAACGGAGAAGAAAAGTCGTCAAACACCTGGGGATAGGGGTGGGGCATCGTGCCAGCCAGCGCACCCCAAAAGAGTCTCTGAATGCTCACCCTTGGGGCGCCGCGCTAGTCAGCATGCCCCAGATTGGTCTCTGAATATTGAGGGCTAGCGCCCCGCGCCTCTTAGAGCGCCAGGGATGCCAATTCTCCCCATTTCTTCCCCACCTTTTCGTACTTGTTCCTTAGAAATGTACCTATGTTTTCTAGTTGATTCTAACACTCTAAGGTACATCCAAACATCATGAAATCACCCATAAACATGAGATCATGAACCTTGAATCCATAATCCAATTCAAGGAAAGTTAAGATCAAAGTCAAGAGAAGTTAAGAGTAAAGTCTAGAAGTTAAGAAGCAAGTCAAAGCCAAGTTTATAAAGTTTTCAAAAGTCTTTAATAACCTTGTTTTAAGACTCAAGTTTCAAGTTAAGCAAAGAATAAAGAGTTGAGTTCATTTATCAAAAAGCTATAAGGGAACTAAGTATTCCCAAGAGTTTAAAATATTTTTTCACATTTGAATAACAAAGGGAAATATCTATTTCCAAGAGAGCTTTTAAGTTAAAGTTTTGAGTAATTATCTCAAACAAAAGAAAGAAGTTTTGATTTTAAATCATATGAGCTAAGTATATTTTGGGAGTAGTATTGATCACTGATATGGGGATGCGAGTTCATATTAACTCAAGTCTCCATAAACCATATAGCCATCATGGGTACTAAAGAATCATACTTTTTAGATGACTCCTTAAGATGCTTTTAGCATGGACTAGTGGATCCACTAAGTTAAGCGTTCTATATGATGGCAAAGTATAGGACAGTTCTGGCAGCGTGGAAAAGACGTTGTATCACCACTTAGGTTCATAGTGGTGGTTGTTGGTTAGAGAATCTCCCACATAAACTATATTACTTTGTTATATGAGTAAAGTTGAGTTTGTTATTGTATTTTCTATGACGAACTAAGTTTCTTTTACTGTTTTATAAAGATTTTCATATATTGCATGTGTCTTATTGCTTTATTATGAGTTGAGTTATTCATGAGTTGAGAAGAGCCAAGGTAAGTGTTTCTTTCAGAATCTTTTCAAGCCTATGTATTGTTTAGCTTTCCAACTCGCATACTCGTACATTCAATGTACTGATGCCAGTTGGCCTGCATCTTATTATGATGCAGACGCAGGTAACCACGATCAGCATCCAGCACCTCACTGATCCAGTTTGAGCACTCAGAGTCTTATGGTGAGCCTCCTTGCTTCCGGAGGGTCTCTTTTATTGCTTTCACTTTATTATTAGTTCATTAGAATATCGTGGGACTGTCCTGACATCCATCTCAGTTTTTTAGAGGCTTCATAGACAGACAATTAGTTAGTTAAAATTATTTGTCACTACTTTATTATGGGCTTATGTTTTTGAGACTCGAGGTTGCCATTGTGGCTAAGTTTGAATGTTTATTTAAAGACATTATAAGTTATTTCACAAGTCCCTTTTTAGCTTATTTCTTGTGTTTAAGTGTTCCGCTGAGTAAGTAAGCCAGACCAAGGGTTCGTTTGGAGCCACCAATGGTTCTCGAGTGTCAGCCACGTCTAGGGTGTAGGCTCGGGGTGTGCATCACTACCCTATCAAATTAATACAACTTAATGAAAAAATAAATTTATTTTTATGAATTTTATTTGTAGTATCAAACTTAATTAGAAAAAGAAAATATTAAAAAAATTATGCGGGACGGGTTATTGCGGAGCGGATCTATGTGGGGCGGTTGAAAATTAAACAAATGTTATGCGAGGTGGGGCGAATTAAATTTTGCGGGTTAAACTCAAACCGCCCCGCCCCATTGCCATCCCTAAGTAGTAATCAGACCCACAAAGATCTTGAAGATGATCAAAGAGGAGAGCAAAAGCAGAAGTTTTGGTCTAAATTGAGGATGGAGAGGTAGTTTGTAATAGTGAGACCCTGTAATTGTCAATAATATGTTAGTTTGACAAAAAAAGATGATGAAATAACATATCAAGAATGTTCACTAAAGTTCTTTGATCCCCCAATTTGATATATTCTACTTCACGCAATTCGCGGTTCAATAGCTAGCAATCAATATGTCACGATCAAGGGTATAATACTATTCTTTCTAGTAGTGGTTCTTATTTATCATATTAACTGTTGAAATATGATTAAATAATAATTTCTATTTAATAGGCTTCTTTTCATATACCTATGATTTTAATTAGATTTAGAATGATACATTGAAATAATTCGTTAGATTTTCCAATATCAATAGATTGATAGTTTCTTCTTGTATCTTCACAAAGGAAAAAGGATTTCGAAAAGAGTCCAAAAGTAGTATGCTGTTAATTACTTTGCTTATTCTATTGTATGTGCAAATTATCTTAATGAACGCCTTTTTTTTTTTTTTTACTTAATAGAGTCTTAAAGACTATATCTTTGAGAAGGGGTGTATTAGTTGTCCCAGGGTAAAGAACCAGTATTGGCCGTTGGCATGCACGAGGTAAGATCGGTTGATGTGATAAGGGGCATTTTGATGATTTTCATTGAATTTGACCTACTTTAGAGGGTTTCAATGTTTACATGGATCTTCTTCTATTCCCCCCCCCCCCCCCTTTTCAGGTAATTCCATTTCAAGAATAAATCAATTTTTATTGGTGGGCTTATCCTCTGTATACTTGTGGTTAGGTATATTCACAGTTTGGATAAAAATTAATCTAGATAAAAAAAATCAAATCAAACATATAAAATAAATTGATTTTATTTGGGTTTGGTTTCATTTGATTTTAGATTTGTAAAAACTAATAGTATTTGGTTTTGTTAGAAAAAATTGAACCGAACCGACAAATTATGTATATACATGTATTTTATCATTATACATACATAATATATTACTTTTATAAATAATTTTAAAGATCTTATATACGTTTTACATCAAAATTTATTTTTAATTTCTTTATGAAAGCAAAAATGTTCAAGATGAGAGCATTTATCTCATTGGTTTCATGTATATGAGTGTCTATGACAATTCTTGGTGAGACTAAAAAGGTCACTATCTCTTCCTTCTAGGCCAAAATGGTGAATTTTGAAGCTTTATTCACAGTAATTTTAGTAATCAAAAGTTTGGTAACGTTAGACATTCTAACTGTTTTTCGTTTTGGATGGATTGTTGTCACCTCTTTTTCATTTTGAATGAATCGTTTCTTTTATTTTTGAGTATCAAATTGAAATCGATAACAACCAAACCAATAAGTGTATATTATATTTGATTTGGATTGATTTTGAAAATTTAAAAACCAATTATGTTGGTTTGGTTTTGATTTTGACCAATAATTGACCTGTGAACACCCCTACTTGTGGTAATTGATTTTTGTTAAGCTTTTAACTTTATTATTAGGGATGGAAATCAGGGCGAGATAGAGCACTTGTGGGGAAAATTTGCATGAATCCGCGAACACTTTGACCCATCCCACCTCACCCCGCATAGCAAAAAAAAATCATTTTTTAATCCGTCCCGCCCACCCCGCCTCATATAAATCCATCCCCGTAATTTTTAATTCTCTTTTTATTTTTTATTGAATTTGATACAAAAATATGAAATTAATTTTTTTTAAAAAGCCATTTTATTTTTCTGCTAACACATCAAAATGAATATTTAAAATTGAAACAACCTTTATGTTTTCAAGGGCTGCTGCTAATAATAAAATTATAGTTTTTTTTTAAGTTACTGATGTATCGTTCTACACATTTTTTCTATAGAAATAGATGTATCTTAAAAGATCTCATCAATAATATAAATGAAATTAGAACGACATGCATTAGTTTGGTTAAGCAGTTGCAAATTTAAAGTAGTAATGTAGGAGTAAACTAAAACTAAGTCTATAGCAATTCTAATTACAAGTAAACTTATTCTCAGTATTGATGTCTGACAACTATGAGCAACCAAGAACAATTCTCTGTTGTGGTGATAATGGAAACTCCGAAAGTTTGCTTATTGAAAACTCACCTCTGAAAAAAGCAAAGATTGAGATAGAATGTGAAGATATTGACAACATTGATAGGATCAGTCAACTACCTAAAGCTCTTATTGTTCAAATTCTATCTCGATTGTCCATAACAGATGTTTTAGAACAACTATTCTCTCTAAATATTGGTAATACTTCTGGACTTGTATCGACAACATTGTTTATGAAGAGGATTATGGTAGTTCAAATAGCTCGACAGTGCACAAATTCATTTCCTTAACGGATAATGTACTACCTCTTCTTAGCTACTCCACCATTAAAAAGTTTAGCCTAAACTTTGTGTTCAGATATGATGATGGTGTGTCTTATTTTACCAAAATTGACAAGTGGCTTGAATTTGCCGTGAATAAGAAAGTGGAGGATCTACACCTAGATATACGTTATAGTGTTGATCCGGCTGAGCATGAACAACCCTATAGCTTGCCAGAAGTTCTCTGTAATAGTTCATCGATTCTAAAACGTAATTGTGAGAACTGCAGAATATTAGAATATTGTGTACTAAATTGGACATCTCTGAAGAGTTTAACGCTGGAAAATTTGTTTCTATGGGATGAACACATTAAACAAATAATGTCAAATTCTCCTCAATTAGAATCTTTGAAGCTATATTAATTTTGTGGTTTTAATCATTTGCACATGACTTCTCCAAAATGTAGGTGACTGTGTTTGATCCATCACAGTCTTCCTCATGGGGATTGGTACTCATTTGAAGGTGACATATGTTGCTTTGAAATTGTTGCTCCACATGTTGAACATTTAATGATTTCTGGGGTTTTTAATCATACAAAAATTAAGCTCGGGGACTTTTCATCTTTGAAACATGCCAATCTTTATCTCGTCTGTGATGAATTTAATGAGATGGATGAACACATACTGAAAGATCTTTTGGTAAGCATTCGTTGTGCTAATGAGCTAATACTCTCATCCTGGTTTATCAAGGTCAGTTATCAGTCCCAAATGTGTTTAGTCTTTTTATGTTGATTGTGAATAGAGCTCATGTTTTATATTCTACCTCATTCTTCTGTTCAGGTAATTTCCAATTTGATGTTGGAAGAGGAAGATATCTCCTTACCGTTGCTAGAATGCAGATGGTTGACAATAAGTTCTTGTGTTTCAAAACTTTCGTTCCCCCTACTAGACAACTTCTTAAGGTCGACTCATAATTTGGAAAATTTGATGATATTTCCTGATACGTCGATATGTTTTCACTTCACGATATCTTTATATCAAATGTATATTGATTCCCTACAACCTCAACAACTCCAATTTCATTACTATAGTTGTTAAGCTTATCACCTAACCTGACTTGTCCTTGTTCGGTATTTGTAGTACCATCTTTTTTTTGAGGACGAAGAGATAAATTTGTTGGAAGACAAGTACCTTTCCTTTGAAGAAAACATATTCAAAGTTTACTTATAGAATTTGAAGAATGTCAAGGTTATGCCATTTTGTAGTCGTACGCGTAGATCTTACAAACAGAGCTCGATCAATTCTTGAAGTTCTTACTTGAGCATGCAATAAATCCGGAGAAACTGGTTATAGTGCCAGAGCATAAGGAATGCAACAGTTGTTCTACTAATACCTCATACCTGATGAAGTATTTGTTAGCTTTTCCAACAACTTCTATTAGTGCAGTTATTTCCTTAGGAAAAGTTAGTCAAAATGTTTTCTATAGTGATGTTTGAAACTTTCTTGTGCTTATACAGACGCATAAGATTGAGATATGACTGTAATTCAGATATTGCTTGTTTGTTTATCTGGCCAAGTAATTTCTTTAGTCATTTTTTACTACCGAAATATCATTTTGATGAAGTTAGAAGTTATTATAAGAAACTTTGAAGAATTACACTTTTCTGGTGACTCTTTGGAAAGGTTGTGACTATTCCAAAGGACTGTGACTTTTTCAATAAGGCATAAGAAGCACATGTTTACGCTATTCATTGTTGTCTATAAATATATGGGTTTCCTGTTATTTTTCAACAACAGATTTTCAAAAATTCTTCTTATTCTTCATAAACAAATTCTAGTGTATTATTTTTATGGTTTAGTGGTTCACTGACGTTGTGATTTCAGATAGCAATAGTAATACAACAATAGTAATGAACTATTTGCTGAATTTGGGAGTACTTTAGGCACATCCCAACCTGCTACTGGTGTACTTCAATGCACACACAAAGTTCTGTCCAGTTTGAAAAAGACGTTAATAATTTGGGCCTTGTTACTCGAGACTTGAATAAGAATAGGAAGCATGCTAATTAACAAGTTGTTTTGACACATGAAAATGAGTTCATTGTTACAAATAAGATAGCTAGTAAAGAAATAGTCCAAATATGCCTATCATGGTTCTTTTCGATTCCAGAGGAGGCTAAAAACGATTCAAATGTTTTTAAAGAAAAACAAGAAAAATGAGTGTTTTTATATGGGCAGATTTAATTGAGGAAAAGGAAAACTTGACTTCACCTCTTATGAATAAGTTAAGTCCTCAATGATCCAAATTTGTGCACAAGTAAGGCAAATCCTTCTATGGCAGTGACAATTGATAACTTTAAAAAAACATTTGGCCATGATATTGACTTGGAAAATGACATGTCTAATGGGGAAGATAAATAGGATATGTTGGACATATACTTTGATAAGCTGGCAAAGGAAGAAGATCTCTCAACTAGGCAACAAAGAAGTGGAAGCAACAAAAAAAAAAAAAAAGAAACATGAAAGGGAGCATAGTTGAGATGCTAATGTGACTGAGGAATTATTTGAAGACACCTATCAATGCGACTAACAAAGAAAAATCATATGACAATGTGAACAACTTTAACAACATCCAATAAATCCAAGAAGAATTGATGAACTATCAAGTGTTTGGTGGACAAATTTGAAAAAGAAAACAAATAGAAAACAATTCAGGTTACTTTAGATGGGCAAACTATCTTTTTAGCTCATACATACATATATACATACATACATACATATATATATATATATATTACCTTAAAAGCATGAACCCTTAACTTGAATGTTAAATTACTATAATATCCCTAACTTAGGTTGTGACTTTTCCGATGAGTTGTGACTTTACTGATAAGTTGTGACTTTTTTCAAAGAGTTGTGGCTTTTCGATGAGTTGTGACTTTGTAACACCCTGTATTCTACTTGTACTAGTTCTATTTATATGACACTTATAAATTGCCGTGTGGTATAGTTATGGACTGAGTTTCCTATGCGACTAGTGACAATAGAATAGGTTCAAAGTGAACTGCCCATAGATTTTGATGCGACCCGATCAAGTTGACGTCGATGGAAGTATTTAAACTTGAGATCATAAGGTGGTATTTGAGTCTAAAGTTTAAATTGACATAGTGTATATAAGTTTTAAGTTAAATTAAAGGTATTAAGGTCTAGAAATGGAATAAGATATTGAGGTGCTTGATTGACTACACTAAGCTAGTAGGTGACAAGTAGGTGCATCACCTACTTTGACTTATTGACCAGCCCAAAGGACCAAGTAGGTGCATCACCTACTAAGACTCTTTTGACCATGTTATTGGGCCAAGTGCAATACCACCTACTTGCATCAATCTGGCCTAAGTTGATTAGAAGAATAAGGGGAAATGGACAGCCAAGGCCCAATCTTTCCATGCCCACAAAAAATAATTTGAATGGAAAAGTAGGTGCATCACCTACTTAAATGTGTGACCTAAATTAAAGACAGACGTTGGCTGCAAATGAACTATAAGAAAGGTGGCAAAAGGCCCAATGTTCTTAAGTCCAAAAAGGCCCAAATGAAAAGTCCAAGTAGGTGGGTCACCTACTTTACAAATTATGGCCCAAAATGAGTGTGAAAGTCGGCCAAAGCATGTCTCTTTAAAAGGGATTGATATTAGCTTTTTCCAACCATTTTTACTTTAACAAAAAATTTGATTTCTAGAGCTTTCTCTCTTCACTCTCTTAGCTTCATACAACAACCATTAAATACCATTAGGGTTCTTGATTATTAGGGAGTTCAAGCTATTGGAAGGTATAATTTAAGACAAGTTAAGGAGGACAACCTTTACGTTGAAGAATCCAAGTCTTAGCAAGTGGTAGTTCTGTCGAGCAAGGTAAGCTACTGGAATTTCTTTCTATTGTGCTTGAGTAAATTAGGACACTTGGTATGTGTTAGTTAGTTGGAAATTGTTACTTTTAAATGGTGTAATATTGGAGAGGATGTTCTGGTGATTAGTGCATGTTGGGACAGCCATGGAGGGGAGTCCTCTTTAAATTAAGTTATGAGCTGGTTTGAGCACTTTAAAAGTAATGTTAACTCTTCAGGTGTTGGTGATTAGAAACCATGATTTATATTGCTTCTGTTACATTTTTATGTTTAAGGATTATTTTATGTATGTTATGAAAAGGGATGTGACTGGATGTGCGGGAAAGTTATGGAGATGTTAAAGGACTTAAATATTGTAGGGAGTTTTGGGGAGCACCTGATATGAATGTTGTATAGTTATAGACGCGATTAAAGGGAAAGGGAAGGAAAGAAAACACTGGCTAGATAAACTGCAATCTTACTACTTGGTTACTATTTAGGTGAGATCAAGTAGCTCAAATTGATTGATTAGCTACTAATACTAGTCTTACAGCTTATTTTATTGTACTTAAGTCATATGTTTTGAATTGTATAGCAACGTATGTAAGGCTATTCCATTTCCTATTTCTTTGGCATGAATCCTACACATGCATTACAAAAAGTAAGCTTTCTAAGTGCCCTTGGTAGTGACTGATCTATACTTGCAGTTCCTACTCCCTAGAGTAGTAAAGTGTGTACTCTAATATGAGTTTGTTACTAAATGTACGTGCTTACTCTACCAAGTATTAGCATGCACGGTTTAAACTTGTTTCATCGTCAAAGTACCCTTGGCACGTATTTCCCTTATATAAATCAAAATGATCCTAGATTACACATGGTACATATGTTTATATGTTTGATATACAATCTGCCCATATCATGACAACTTGCCTCAATTATATATATATATATATATATAGATATATATATATCACTTTTCACATGTTCATATGTTCCCTTTATTGGTTATTAATCCCATTGTATTAGACTATAATGTTACCTCACAAGATCCCTACTTGCTCTATTGTACATTTTATATGTACTTACTTGGAATATGTATCCGTCCTAAAGTTGAATCTGCCCACGTTCTCCCTTGGTTCCACGTTCATGTGTACCTTGTATTTGATATTAGTTAGTGAGTATTGGGCTTATCATATAGAGTTCAAATCTCTTGGCTGAATGTTAAATGTCTTCACTTGATATGTGCTTCAATTTGAGATGTCAAAATGCTTATTGTGTCATATAAGCTCCTAAGTATTACGTTGGTGTCACATTTACTTCCCACGTCATTGTCATTATCGTAAGTCCATATTCGTATGTCTTCTACTACTAGTCCATATTTCCAAATCTCAACAATGACTATGACCACCAAAAAAACAAACTCAAAAGAGTTATGAACATAAAAACAACAATCTCAAAGATTAAAGAATCTAAGTGAAGCAATCTGTATAATTATGGGTAGCAGCCCAGGGGCAAATACCTAGCACTGGTCGATCCCAATTGGTATAGAAGGGTGGCAGCTCAGGGGCGAAAGCCTAGTATGGGCCGATCTCAATTGGTATAAGAGGGTGGCAGCTCAGGGGCGAAAACCTAGCATGGGCCGATCCCAATTTATGGAATTATAAGGACAACATCACAGGGATTAAAATGCCTAGCATGGATCATCCTCTTCTCCGATGATCAGCTGGTCATTTGTATCATATGCCTTATCGATATTATAATGCAAAGAACAGTAAATAAAAGAATGCAACATACACGATTCCACAAGTATAATCAAAGGTGGTCTCTAAACCTTATCTACTGTTATTTGGTTTCACTTGAGCTCTTATTTTACATATGGTTGTATTATGCCTTACATATTTAGTACATTTTTTAGTACCGACGTCCCTTATTGGGGACGCTGCATTTCATGCTGCAGGTACATTTACTTAACTAGTAGATCTCCCCAATAGAAGCACATGATACTCAGCGGTTGTTGGTGAGCTCCAGGTTGATTCGGGGCTTTGCCGAGTCTTTACTATAAGTATTTCATAGTGGTACAATCATGGATTCCAATAGAGGCTTTGTAGACATTGTAAAGCTATCATCTGAATTCATAGTTTCACTTGTCACATGTATCAGTTCAGCTACTCAACATGTGTTGTATATGAAGCTTCTTATTAGTAAATATATCTACATAGCAGTAGTTTACTTTGTCATCATAGGTGATTTGTAAAGCATGTGTTCATATGGTACTTGTCCGTCTCACCTAGGGTTGGGGTGTGACAAATGTGGTACAGAGCAGTTCGTCCTAGGGAGTCTACAAAGTCGTGTCTAGTAGAGCCTTACTTATGAATGTGTTGCACGCCACATTTATAATTAAGGGGCTGCTTGGACATTTAGGAAAAGTTATCCTCCTTCGTAATCCAGATCGTGTGATAGAGCGAAGTTAAGAAGTCAATTTCCACTTTCACTTAATCATGCTATTCAAATTATGCTTATGATGGTTAAGGTTAACGGTAGCTAGAATGTCAACATCTACAAAAAAGGATCTGAAGTTATCAAAATTTAGACTACATTGAGCTCATTTTATTTGACCATCCCACTCCACAAGGTATGTAAAGGCTTTTACGTTATATGCATTTTAAGTTGCATTTTTACTATTTGTATCACATTGGTTCAATTGAGAAAGATATAGTATGGTTATCCATATGCTTAAAAATGATGGGTTACCTAGTTACATATATGAGCTGTAGCATTTCTAAGCACATCTTCTTAGAAGGATGTATCCAACTCTTAGGTTCTATATTTCCTCCATATTTATAGGATCTATTCCTATAGAGGACAATTTTTAAGAGTCTATGATATCCATAGAATTTTCAGCATTACACATGTTCTTGAAATTGATGTTGTTGAACCAGTTTCTTTTTTCGAAAGAAGGCAATGGCACAATCTGATAGGTGGATGTATTAGTGCAATAGTGTTACTATAGATACCCTTAATTAGCTGACAAGGCCCAAATTCTCACCATATATCATCCCAAATATGTTAATATTTGGCTTTTATATGGTATGTACCAACAACCCCGAATAAGTACTAATAACATTTGTATTCTTTTCATAGTTATAAAACTTAGGGATAAGTGAGCCAATTTCTGCAAATGATATATGTATGGTCATTCCTATTATGATCTATGTTTTGGCTATGGAGGATTAGTATGCGACTAAAGGGTAAGGTTAACAAAAGGAAAAAAATTGATTGGTTAGACCTAAGTTGTGATTAATCATATTGTACATAGTGGGATTAGAGTACGTGAAGCTACTAGTTTTGATTAAAAAGGTACTTGTTAGTTAGGAAGCATGTGAGAATGAAGCTTGAATCACGTGGGCCGAATATGTACGTAGAGCTTCTCATTAGAAAGAGATGGGATATGTCAAATTCCCTAAACATAGGAGTAGGGGTGATATGAGGATGCAATAGAGGGGTGAGATAGGTGATTATGAAAGAGAGGCTGCTAAGTGTATGAGGCAATACAAAGGTATCAACTCTTCAATCCTAACAAGTTATAATGGCGCACCCGGGAACAACTTTGTGAACCTTTGTTAGAGAGAGAAGTCATTTTATTATTGATTCAAGTCTTGATATTTGGTCCTGATAACAACAAGAAAAAAAGAGGGGAATAGAAAGGTTACCTAGATAGAAGATACATGGACTTAGTTCATCTACATCATTAGTATAAAAGAGAAGTAGAGCATTATTCACATGTATAGACTTCCATCAATAGAGCTACTACAGGGTTCATTTAATATATGTCTGCAGTAATTCATCAGTCATAGTCTAGTTAAGGGAGAGGAAAAATTGATCATATGCTAGTTGTTATTATTTGCTAGCTTGCATGGGAAAAGAGTCAGAGCACCCTCACTTGTTTTAAAAAAACAATCTATTAGTATGGCTAGACCTATCTAGTTAAGCCCAAAGGGGCTAACTCTAAGATTTTATGAATCATGATATAACTTTATAGGTACATGACATTTTCATGTTATTAGAGTTCATGTTTTACGGTACGTTCAAGCTTTACTATTTATTTTCTATTTCGACCTTCAAAGGGCACCAGGCATTGAGCGTGATATAACACAAGCTAGTAATGAAGGCAAAGTTGACCTCAGCCTCCTACTCTAAAAGATGAACTATTGAGGATTTTATTTTTCTATCTTGACTGTAGTATTTATATTGACCTAGACGGAGCCAAGCCCCAATAGCGGGACACCTATAAGATTTCTTAGGAGATTGAAGAGAGTAGATGGGGAAATCAATTTTATGTGTTTAGGTCAGTAAGGAATATGACCAGAACTATCCCACTTGTGACTTAACGCTTAAGATAGTGTGTTTTCCCTTATTATGGTAGAGTGTTTCTATAGGATTTCTCGTAGTTTCCAAAGATGGTTTGTTATATAGTTATACATGCTGCATGTTCTATAATTTATCTATTTTTATGTCATTTGCCCTTTGTGGATTACCTTCTCACAGGTTACCTAATGTCACAGAATGCTTACATGTAAATGTTATTCGCCTCAGAGCACCCTTGTTTATTGTTATATGTTTTCATAGGACCTTTTCCTTACATTTTATTTATTGCACTGGTTACTTTCCACATGTCACTTGTTCGTATTGTGTGGGTACTGCATGCTAATTGATCATATGCTATGAGTAAAATTAGTGCTAGTGGGTTATATGACTCGCATATCACTTGTTTACATGTCATATGCATCATAAACCATTTCTATGTTTTTTACATGCCTCGTAGCCTACTTGCTAAAACATTATAGGCCTTATAGCTTTTCTAGCCACATGTCATGTGTTAACTTGCTCATATTTCTCAAGTGTACTTATTGACATGTTAGGTCACCAATCCATGCAATATAAGCACTTGATCAATGTGATTTGTGTTCCGTAGTTCAGATTTCATGTAGTCTACTTACTTACGTATTATATATTTTGTAGCTTTAGTACTCATGCATCATGTGCTCATCTAGCCCATTTCCTACATTCCTTATAGTTCATTCGCTCACACACTACCTTATGAACCATATGCTTGCATACACCATATATTTCTATAGCTTAATGCCCGTATATTATGCACTCCCTTTTGTGCTAATCTGCCTATGTGTCATACCCAATGTGACTTATTTATTTGTACACTATGCCCCTCTGTGATTATTGACTTGAGTTTTGAACATTTTGGGAAAACATTTCCTTGTATCATTATGTAGTGAAGATTTTGACCATAAAAGGTTGGGCATATATGTAAATTTTATCCCAACCATAGATAAATAACTTAGCATAATGCCTTATTTGAAGGTGTGACATAAAACTTTAGATTTTATATTAACAACTATGCGTTCTTATAAGTCTCACCTCTGAAAAGCATCACGAGATAAAAGAGAAGGGAAAGTAGAGCCCTGATAGGTTAGGCCTATGATTTTGTGTTCGTTCCATATACGAAAAAATTGGGAGATACTATAGTTATTCTTGATTGTTAAGGCCCGAAATCTATGGTCAAAAGGTTTATTGCAGAAGGAATAGAATATAACATAAGATACTTGGGAATAGAAGATGGTAGAGATCCTAAATGCCCCTCCTCATTCTAAACATCAACATAAGGATCTGAGATCATGTGGTCCCCTTATATGATCATAAATCCTACTAGCAATTGTTCATTTGATATGTCATTTGCATGTCTTGTGTTTAGGTAGATTAAAGTCCTTATTTGAATGAATTCTACTTGCGTATCTTCAGTGAATTACATAGTCAAGAAAGGTGTTGATTTGTCATATTATTATTTCATGAACCATATATAGTAAGACGTCATGCTAGACTTGTCTATACGTGTTTTAGGTTAGTCTACGTATTTAGGGTAGTCCAAATGAAATTCCAAGGTTAACCAAACTATCAACTTAACGTATCATTCGAGGACGAATGATCATAAGGGGTGAGGATGTAACACCCCGTATTCTACGTGCACTAGTTCTATTTATATGACGCTTATAAATTGCTGTGTGGTATAGTTATGGACTCAGTTTCCTATGCGACTAGTGACAATAGAATAGGTTTAAAGTGAACTGCCCATAGATTTTGATGCGACCCGATTAAGTTGACGTCGATGGAAGTATTTAAACTTGAGATCATAAGGTGGTATTTGAGTCTAAAGTTTAAATTGACATAGTGTATATAAGTTTTAAGTTAAATTAAAGGTATTAAGGTCTAGAAATGGAATAAAATATTGAGGTGCTTGATTGATTACACTAAGCTAGTAGGTGACAAGTAGGTGCATCATCTAATTTGACTTATTGACCAGCCCAAAGGACCAAGTAGGTGCATCACCTACTAAGACTCTTTTGACCATGTTATATGGCCAATTGCACTACCACCTACTTGCATCAATCTAGCCCAAGTTGATTAGAAGAATAAGGGGAAATGGACAGCCAAGGCCCAATCTTTCCAAGCCCACAAAAAATAATTTGAATGGAAAAGTAGGTGCATCACCTACTTAAATGTGTGGCCTAAATTAAAGACACATGTTGGCTGCAAATGAAGTACAAGAAGGTGCCATAAGGCCCAATGTTCTCAAGTCCAAAAAGGCCCAAGTGAAAAGTCCAAGTAGGTGGGTCACCTACATGACAAATTATGGCCTAAAATGAGTAAGAAAGTCGGCCAAAGCAAGTCCCTTTAAAAGGGATTGATATTAGCTTTTTCCAACCATTTTTACTTTAACAAAAAATCTGATTTCTAGAGCTTTCTCTCTTCTCTCTCTTATCTTCATACAAAAGCCATTAAATACCATTAGAGTTTTTGAATATTAGGGAGTTCAATCTATTGGAAGGTATAATTTAAGACAACCTTGAAGAATCTAAGTTTTAGCAAGTGGTAGTTTTGTCTAGCAAGGAAAGCTACTGAAAATTTCTCCCTCTTGTGCTTGAGTAAATTAGAACACTTGGTATGTGTTAGTGAGTTGAAAATTGTTACTTTTACATGGTGTAATATTGGGGAGGATGTTCTGGTGATTAGTGCATGTTGGGACAGCCATGGAGAGGAGTCCTCTTTAAATTAAGTTTTGAGCTGGTTTGAGCACTTTAAAAGTAATGATAGCTCTTCAAGTGTTGGTGATTAGAAACCATGATTTGTATTGTTTCTATCACATTATTATGTTTAAGGATTATTTTATGTATGTTATGATAAGGGACGTGACTGGATGTGCGGGAAAGTTATGGAGTCGTTAAAGGACTTAAATACTGTAGGGAGTTTTGGGGAGGACTTGATACGAAGGTTGTACATTATATAGATGCGATTAAAGGGAAAGAGAAGGAAAGAAAACACTGGCTAGATAAATTGCATGCATACTGCTTGGTTACTATTTGGGTGAGATCAAGTAGCTCAAATGGATTGATTAGCTACTAATACTAGTCTTACAACTTATTTTTATTGTAGATTAGTAATCTGAAGAGAAGGAGCTTAAGTCATGTGCATTGAATTGTATAGCAAGGTATGTAAGGCTATTCCATTTCCTATTTCTTTGGCATGAATCCTACATTTGAATTACAAAAAGTAAGCTTTCTAAGTGCCCTTGGTAGTGACTGATCCATAGTTGTAGTTCCTACTCCCTAGAGCAGTAAAGTGAGTATTCTAATATGAGTTTGTTACTAAATGAACGTGCTTACTCTAACAAGTATTAGCATGCAAGGTTTAAACTTGTTTCATCGTCAAAGTACCCTTGGCATGTATTTCCTTTATATAAATCAAAATAATCCTCGATTTCACATGGTACATGTGTTTATATGTTTGATATACAATCTGCCCATATCATGACAACTTGCCTCAATTATATATATATATATGTCATTTTTTCACATGTTCATATGTTCCCTTTATTGGTTATTACTCCCATTGTGTTAGACTATAATGTTACCTCACAAGATCCCTACTTGCTCTGTTGTACATTTTATATGTACTTACTTGGAATATGTATCCGTCCTAAAGTTGAATCTACCCACGTTCTCCCTTGGTTCAATGTTCATGTATACCTTGAATTTGATATTAGTTAGTGAGTACTGGGCTTATCATATAGAGTTCAAATTTCTTGGCTGAATGTTAAATGTCTTCACTTGATATGTGCTTTAATTTAAGATGTCAAAATGCTTACTATGTCATATAAGCTCCTAAGTATTACGTTGGTGTCACATTTGCTTCCCACGTCATTGTCATTATCGTAAGTCCATATTCATTTGTCTTCTACTACTAGTCCATAGTTCTAAATCTTAACAATGACTATGACCACCAAAACAACAATCTCAAAAGAGTTATGATCACCAAAAGAACAATCTCAAAAGAGTTATGATCAACAAAACAACAATCTCAAGATTAAAGAATCTAAGTAAAGCAATCTGTATAATTATTGTCTCGCCCCGTTTTTCTCAAAATGAGTTTTATGCATGACCTAACAACTCTTTTGGGCTTTGCGTGAATGAAGAGTCGCCACCTAACGAATTAAGGTGCGTTAGGGCACCTATCAAACCTAACTAATTCTAGCTAAGGGTCAACGAACCAGAGATCGGGTAAGGGTTCAAGTTACCTCTAGGGGAAGGTGTTAGGCATCCCTCGAGGTCCATAAATGTGGGTCCCGACCGTATCTCATATAATTTATGTGGGGGTTACAAGTAGCAATTAAGGTCACTTCATTTATTTATTTTAATTTAAACATGCTTGCTAGGTGATAATAATAAATAAACAGTTAACATTACTTCAATTAATTGTTATTTAAATAATTATGGTTATTAAGTGATAAGAAATATTTAACAGTTAAAAATACTTTAGTTATTGATTAGTTTAGACATGCAAGACTAAGTGATAACAACAACAAATAAATATTAACAACTAATAAAGACACAAGCGAAGAGATAGAAATTATACAATTAAATAGGCAAAAATTTTATTTTTTATTTAAGCTACCCCAGACAATATAATTATAAACACATAAAGGGATAAAAATGGGAAAGGAAACTCTGAAGGTCTTTACGGATCAACACTCGACTTTTATTTATTTTCGATAGGCTTCCGTATAGGGACAGACAAAACCAAGGTTTGTCGTTTTAAGCCTGAGTAGATGTCATCATATCCATAAGGCCTAAACTACCCCTACCCCACCATCGCATGCATTTCGTCCTAAAAGGTGCCTAGCGCCCTCGCTTAATGTCCAAGAGGCATTGAACTACTATTGGGATGGTTTTAGACAAACTAAAATCCTAATAGGCCCACCTAAACACCAAGTCAAACAAATAAAACATTCATTTAGCACATAAAGTCTCAGATTGGCCTCTAGATTAGGCTATTAACAGGCTAGCAAACACAAATAAGATGGAAAGGTCGCATGCGAAGTGTGTAAACAGACAACAAGTAACACAACAATATAACAATTAATTAATAAAAGGATAGAGTTATGACATAATGCAGAGTTTAGTTACTTTATTAATAAAGCATGCAGAAAAAATTAATTAGCTGATTAAAAGTGGCAAGACAATTATTCATAATGCAGAAACTAAAATATTCGGGCAAAATGTTATTAGGACATCAAAACAGATTATGCGGAAAATAGCATATTAATGTAGTAGCAGATTAGACTATTATATGAAATTTGTTTTTCAGTGGCAAGTAGCATTCAAATGCAGGAAATATTTAGAGCAGTAGCAAATTACATTAATAATGCAAAAATTTAATTAAGTGGCAATTAGTTTATTAGATGCCGAACGACTACTCCTAGTCTGTTTGGGTCAGAACGACAAGTAATAAAAATGCAGAAAATTACTTAGCAGCTGATTTGAAATGCCAGGAATTTAAAAAGTAGCAGATTTGCAGATAATGATTAATTGATTGTAGGATAATTTAATTACAATGTAGATTTTAAATTCAGAAGGTATATTTATGATGATTTTCGTAGAAAACAATAAGATGATCTGATTTTATTTAGTTATAACATGCTGAAAATTATTAGAATGCCTATGAACATGATTTCTATGTGATGTAAAGTTTAGATGTCGCATAGCTAAAAGCATATATAGGCATGATATTTTAAATAAAATCAAATCTACAATCTATAAGCATAGTTTCTAAGAAATTAGCATGCTGCAAATTTATTAACAATTTAAGACTTATTAAAACTTGATTAATTAACAAGATTAAGTTATTAAAACATGCCAAAATTATTTAAACTATTTACTTAACCTCAATTTTATTAGTGAAGTCCTATGAGCATAATTTCTAAGGAAGGAACAAAAATCTATAACCTATTGGCATGATTTCTACACCCGAGATCTTATGAGCATGATATCTAAATTATAAAATGAGTTATTTAAACAAGCAATTATTTCACGTAAGAAAGGAAATTAGTGGTGCAAATAACGCAAGATAGTAAGCATGTAAAAGGTTATACACTGCTTTATTATTAGATGCCGAATTTGTTAGATAGATCATAGCTTTGATCTATCGTATGATTAAACATGAGCAAAATGGTTGATTTTATCTATTAGTGCTACCTACTAAAAGATGACATGCAATAGGCAATTAATTAGCATTTAAACAAGTAACAATTTTAAACATTATTTAGGCAAGATTAAACAAGTGATCAAGCAATGGTGAATTTATTTTGTTTAGTTAGATCTAAAACCGATTTATCGAATACGGGCAATCACAAATCCTATAAGCATGCTTTCTAACACAATGCGTTACGATAAAAGAAAAAGTTGCAAGTAATTCCCCTCCCCCTTAGATGATCCCCCAAAATTATTTCATATATAGAGCAGAGTTTACAAATAATAACAAGACAATAAGAGAGATTAAATAATACACAACCCAAATTAAATAAATTAGCTTGTCTAAAGTTTTCCTTCCATGGCAACACTTCAATATCTTGAACTTCTAGTTCAACCCTGCTAAACCAAAAAAAAAAGATAAAAGAACACTACAAGTACATATGATATAACAAGGATGGATACCATATAAGAAAATCGATTTATTCAAAGCAAACACATAGTCATACCAAAGCACATGAAAGAAGGAGAGATGGGAAATGAATTTGGGTGCTTCCAACATTCATAATAAGATAATGCAAAACGACATCTAAACTAATGAAGAAGGGCTAACCAATTATGCAAAGAGTTTATTAGCAATGAAGACCAAACTTAATCTAATACTAGACCCGAACACAGCAAAATCGACTAGAGGAGCACTTAGAATGTTTACCCAATTTTCTTTAGAGTAGAGAGTATTTTTGTTCTAAGTATTTAAAACCTGAGTGCTTCTGCTTGTTAAAGTGTAGAGAGATTTTTTTAATAATGAAAGAAAGATCTTCTTTTATAGTGGGGAGGGGTCAACAATTAAGGAAAATGAAATAATTAAGCAATTATGAAAATATTATTTCCTTAACAACTAGAGAGCAAAATCAGTAAAATTCTTCTCCAAACTAATAAAGATTTTTCCAAAAATAAACAAGAATCAGTTGAACTTTAATTAAGGCAACTACAATCAATTAACCCTAGTAAATAAAATAATAAGGGAAATTTACCTTAACAAGAGCCACAAAATCTGTCCAAATTTGCAGAAAACAATATAATCTCCTTCAAATAGTCAATACCATATAAAATTAATCCAAAGAAATCACCATTTAAGGAAGGAGATAATCAGGGTCCAAACTTATATTTATTTTACCATTTCCAGCAAATCACTTTACCAAAATTATAAAATTCTGGTCAATTTGCGCCTGAATGGTTATACTAAATCAGAACGAAACTTGAGCAAATTATGGCTAAAACAAATAATGAGTTACTAACAAAAATCGCTTAATTAAATACGCCATGAACTAATGTATGAAATTAGGCATATTGCTCCAATAATGTTTGAATCCTACCGAATCCAATCTATGGACAACCATAAGATGATAGCAATGAAAATACATACTAACCATCCGTTTTAGCAGAAGACCCAAATTCTTAATCAACCTGAGAGACACTCAATTGCACACAAATTAAATCTGAGTAAGGCAATAATTCACTGAAGTTATTAAACAAGTGCATGAAATTAAAACAATAGCAGAAACACCCAACATAGAGATAGTCATACATTTCATGATAAAAATTTAAAATATAAAATAAAATTGAATCAAGAGAACATACCCAGACGGATCTAAAACGATCCGTCTTTATTTTGACCGGAGCTGTTGGTGCCTTCGCCGATCGAAGATGTTATTCACCGGAGTTTCTGTCTCGCCGGTCACTGCTGCTGGTGGCCGGTTCTTTGCCGGAGAAAGGAGGGGAAATGAGAAAGAGGCTTGTCGGTCAGCGCTGGTCCTTGCGCTACTGCTGTTTCTTGCCTGCACCGACCGGATCGGTTGGAGTTGCTGCTCGTTGGTGGCTTGCGACTGCTAGCTAGAGTCGCTATTGTCGTCGGCTGGAGCTGCTACCAGCGATGGAGCTCGCTAGTGGTCTTCGCCGGTTGGGGCGTTGCAGAGCAGCTGGATCTCGCCAGTCGTTGTTGCTGTCCGCACTTGTTGCTGCTTGGAGTTCTCGCCTGGAGCTGCTGCCGACGACCCTCACCGGTGGTCTTCACCGGCTGCTCGCTGGCGTTCACCGATCGCTGCTCGAAGCAAAGAGGCGAAGAAGAGAAAGGGGCGAAGGGAGAAGAGAGGATAACGTCGGGCTACTGCTGGCCGGAGTAGCTGTTGCTGCCACGGATTCTCACGCCTGAGAGAGGAGGGCCTGGGCGGTGGTCTTGAGAGATGGATAAGGAGAGGAAAAAAATAATTAGTATAGGGTTTTTGTCTTTTAGGTGTAAAATAGGGATATTAAGGAGATTCGATCTGAACTGTAGGATTATAATTAGATAAACGGCTAGGATTTGGTTTAGGATTTAATTTAAAGATGGACGTACGAGATTAAAAGAAAATTTAAAATCAGATTGATTTGTGGAGTTGGAATGGCTAGAATTGAAATAAAATGGCTAGAATTGAAATAAAATTGGAATTGAAGTGGCTAGAATTGCAATGACTTGGGTAAGGAAAAGGCTAGATTTAAAAGGAAATAGATCAGAATGGGCTAAAAAATTAAATGATTTAGAGGAAATTTAAGGGGATGCTATTCAATAAAATACTACACATATTAGAATATTTTCATATAATTAACACAAATATTCAAGTAAAGTAATAATTTCGAGTTTAACTATCGGTAAAAATAATTTGATAATAAATACAATAATTTTTTTTTAAAAAATCATGCATACTAAAATAAATAATTTTAAGATGAAATTGATTAAAATTTTAACTCAAAATATTTTAAAAAATACATATTTAATCGAATAGCTTTCCAAAAAAAATGGTTAAAGGTCAGTCAAAATTGGGTGTCAACATCTGCCCCTTGGTTGCTTGAGAATGAAGAATGAATTGTCGGGCAACCAACGTTGACTTAGTAGTCGATTTTGTCCGACCGACAAAAGATGTTGGTGGGATCAATTGAACTAATAAAGTTTTAAAAGGGTACGACCGAGACTTTGGTATTAAGCCGCCTACATATCTCTGGTTACAGGAGAATCAGGTCGTGTGTAGCTCTAGATTTAGGAGCAAAAGAAACTCCTAAAAAATGAAGAGGTGATACAATATTCGAACAAGAACGATAGTAGCTTGAATGGATAGGATTAGAGTAGCGAGAAAAGCATGATAGAGAGGTTTCTGGCTTGAGAGCGAAGAATCCGATGAGAAACGGTAATATGAGTAGCCCAGGGTTAAATGAAAAACTGTGATGCCAGTAGCAAAGAGTTTGATAGGGCCTTTGTTGCGATCGACATGTAAGCACGATAATTGTAGCTGAGAGGGTGATCGACCACACCTACAATTTCTAATATGACTAGATAAAATGTTAGCTTATAAATGCAACAAGTGAACCGACATGATAAAAATATAAGTGCTAAAAAATGATAATGACAAGAGGTGATAAGAAAACATATCTGCTTTGGGAGACATAGTGCAAGCCTTGATAGATTTTGGCTTAACTTCTTGAAGAATTGCAACCCATCTCCGAAGGATCATGTTATCCTCGAATAGTTCTGATGGTATATAGAGGAAAATGTATGATTATAAGGTGGACGAACCTAAGCATCCTATTGTAAGGCAGAAGATCCTAAATGTCGTATTGTAAGGTGGACGAGCCTAAATTTCGTGTTGTAAGGTGAACGAGCCTGAAATGTCGTATTGTAAGGCGAACAAGCCTGAAATGTCGTATTGTAAGATGGACGAGCCTAAATGTCGTATTGTAAGGCGAACATGCCTGAAATGTCGTATTGTAAGGCGGACGAGCCTGAGATGTCGTATTGTAAGGGGGACGAGCCTAAAATGTCATATTGTAAGGCAGACGAGTCTGATGTCGTGTTCTAAGGTGGACGAGCCTAAATGTCGGTAGGTCACAATAGCAAGTTGATAAGACCATCTTCGAAATAGTCAAACGGTAGCTTGACTTGAATAGTAGCTCTTTATGTCAAATATATTCCTACATCCAAAGAAAAATCATAAAATTTGAAAAGCAAGATTGGCTCATACCTGTGCTTGTTTTGGTTTCAGAATTACACTCCGTTGTGAAATTTTTGAGGTTTTCTCAAAAATTTCTGCCCCAGTTTAGAGTATGTTATATGCATTCACTTTCTTAAATATTGTCATGAAATTTTTGAGGTTCCCTAAAAAATTTTGCCCCAGTTTCATTAACGGGAATTTTGTGATCCTGCTTCACTCAAAGAATATTATTAGTTCAAAAAGAAAAGTGATTGTCTTATATTTGGACATTAAGGCTCAACTTTGAATCTGAACGACAATTATGCTCAAGGCTGGGTCAATTAGCCTAGAATTGAAATAAAAATGGCTAGAATTGAAATAAAATTGGAATTGAAGTGGCTAGAATTGCAATGACTTAGGGGTAAGGAAAAGGCTAGATTTAAAAGGAATTAGATCAGATTGGGCTAAAAAATTAAATGATTTAGAGGAAATTTAAGGGGATGCTATTCAATAAAATACTACACATATTAGAATATTTTCATATAATTAACACAAATATTCAAGTAAAGTAATAATTTCGAGTTTAACTATCGGTAAAAATAATTTGATAATAAATACAATAATTTTTTTAAAAAAATTATGCATACTAAAATATATAATTTTAAGACGAAATTGCTTAAAATTTTAACTCGAAATATTTTTAAATATACATATTTATCGAATAGCTTTCCAAAAAAATGGTTAAAAGTCAGTCAAAATTAGGTGTCAACAATTATGGGTGGCAGCCCAGGGGCGAAAGCCTAGCATGGGTTGATCCCAATTGGTATAGAAGGATGGCAGCTCAGGGTGCGAAAGCCTTGCATGGGCCGATCCCAATTAGTATAAGTGGGTGGTAGCTGAGGGGCGAAAGCCTAGCATGGGCCAATCCCAATTTGTGGAATTATGAGGACAGCATCCCATGGGTTAAAATGCCTAGCAAAGGTCATCTCTTCTACCGCTGATCAGCTGTTTATTTGTATCATATGTCTTATAAATATTATAATGCAAAGAAAAGTAAAGAAAAGAATGCAACATACACGATTCCACAAGTATAAGCAAAGGTGATTTGTAATCCTTATCTATTGGTATTTGGTTTTACTTGAGCTCTCATTTTACATATGGTTGTATTATGCCTTACATATTCAGTACATTCTTTCGTACTGACATCCCTTATTGGGGACGCTGCATTTCATGCTACAAGTACAGGTACTCAACTAGTAGATCTCCCTAATAGAAGCACATGATACTCAACGGTTGTTGGTGAGCACCAGGTTGATTCGGGGCTTTGCCAAGTCTTTACTATGCGTATTTCATAGTGGTACAGTCATGGATTCTAGTAGAGGCTTTGTAGGCATTGTAAAGCTATCATCTGAATTCATAGTTTCACTTGTCATATGTATCGGTTCAGCTAGTCAACATGTGTTGTATATGAACCTTCTCATTAGTATATATATTTGCATAGTAATAGTTTACTTTCTCATCATAGGTGATTTGTAAAGCATGTGTTCATATGGTACTTGTTCGCCTCACCTAGGGTTGGGGTGTGACAGACTTTTCCAAAGAGTTATGACTTTTTCAAAGAGTTGTGACTTTTTCAATAAGTTGTGACTTTTCCAAAGGGTTGTGACTTCTCGAAACTGTCATGACTTTTCAGATAAGACACATAAAATATTTGTTCATACTACCCTTTGTTGACTATAAATAGAGAGGCTTCCTCTCATTTTTCAATCACAATTTTTTAAAATCTTCTACCATTCTTCTTCTTGGATTTTAAAATTTTTCGTGTGATTCGTTGAGTGACTTTGCAATTTAGCGGCATATCAAGTACCACTATTCTGATTAAATAAGTCGTTCTATCCTTAGAGGGTATATTTCTTAACCTTGAGTACTTAAGGAAAATAATTCTAATGATACAATAATTATTTTTTTCCTTAGTGTATACATTATTATGTAATGTTCCAATATATGAATTTAACATTATGTAGTCTAAATTCAATTGTTTTTGTTAAAAAATTCTCTTGTGATGTAGATATATGCTTCTGAAATTTTTTTCCAACATTATTAAACTTCTCAGGAGTTAGAGAATTGTCACGGTTTGGTTTTTTGATGATCAAGACAAAAAAATGACTTTATTTATCAATGCTTCTTATGTGATTTAAATTGTCGGAAAAGTTTCATCAAAATAGTTATTACTATATAAACATTGACCTTTTGTTTTACTGATTTTACTATTTCTTAATATTTCAGTATTTTCAACGAAGAAAAGTTCATATGACATGTAATAACAACAGTTGAAATTTGAATTATTTTAATTTTTATTATTTATTTAATAGCTAATTTTTATGAGATAAATATTTTCATATATATATATATATTTGGGTAGGTATTTATATGTTACGAATGTATTATCAAGTTAACAAGATCTTTTAACTTCAAAATATATTATTTTAAAATGTTAAAAGTTCTTTTTTAAAAAAGAAACTCACATCAAATGTGAAAAAATGTGAATACATATGAATCATTTAAAATTGATCATTAACAAAATAAATTTTATATTCTATAATAATGAATAAACATTTTCATTTTGTCCCTACACTAAAATAAAATCTATAAAAAATAGTAATGTTAATTAAAAAGTCATATTTATTTATGTAAGTATAAAATTTATTAGTAATTCATCTATTGCACATTAATTCTTTAGTAATAACATTATAAATTCTCTTAGTTATTACTACTTATTGTTAATTATTGCATACATTATATACATTCTCTTACATTCTTTAGTTATAATATTATGAATTCTCATAGTTATTACATTAATTATTTATATCTTTCATCTTTCTTTATATTAACTTTTTATCAATAATTTTTCGTATTACTATACCGCCCCTATAGATGTGATAACACGGTGTTGTTATTTTTCCTTGGACAAATCATGTTTGGTTGAATAAATTGAAAATTGTTTACAAGTATATGTTTGTTGGGAATAAGATAAACAGGTGATTATATATATGATTTCCTAGATAAAATATATTCTTTAATTTTAATTTTTAGTTTCTCCAATAATAAAAAAAAAGGAAACATTTCTAAGTTAACTATGGACAATCAGATTACTATCTTTGATTTATGCACACAATCAATCAAGAAGTCATAACTTATAAAATAAAAATTAGTATACAAAAATAGTTCTAAAATATAAAATGTAGTTGTTGTTCTTCACATGTGCATATGACATCTAAATAGATTAACGTGGAATACACGTGGAAAGCACATCTGATTAGATGACAAGAAAAATACACAACAAAAGTCGTCTTTAAGATAATATTAGTGAAATACGACTAATTACATGATTTAACCTCATCAAGTTGAAATAAATAGATACATTAATGCATTTAACTAATAAAATTTTTCATTGACCACCTTCATAGGTTCGCGTGAATAAGAGATATATATGACGATCCACATAGTACTTTCACAAAGGAATCTGCAATATTATTTTGTGCAAAACTTATTATTCAAATCTTCACCTAAATTTTCTGAATTGATAATCACGTGCAATGCACGTGTCGACATTCGAGAACAATTGTTGACCCCTAAGCAAATCCTTGACCTGACCCAATACTCAGCGGACTACTTAATCAATTGAAATAGAAACTCAAAACAAACCTAACTCATAAGGATATCATTAATAAGATAGTTTAACTCAGTGTACTCTGAAAGTACTCAAACCATAATTGTTCAACTCAAGTCTTTAAATATCACAATGGAGACTGGAATAGACTTATTAACTACTATTGTCCATGAAGCCTCTAATAACTATGATATATGTCGGGACAAGACTCACGTCATCTTAGTAAGACTGAAAATAGAAGTGGAATCCTTCGGAAGCAAGGAGGCTTACCAAAGTAACTCTGGAACTGCAAGTAGTATCAAGGGGGTGCCTGTTCATGACCCTGAATACCTGTATCAGTATAATGAATGTACGAGCATGTAAGGGGAACTCTAATACACAAACATAAGCTTGAACTAAATAAAAAGGAAGAATATGCTCACCTCATCTCATCTTAACTCAACTCAATTCAATATAAAAGCAACAATAAAGATGTAGTATGAGGAAAACTTTTAAACCAGTAAATAGCAACTCAATGTATTTAAAAATACAAAAATAACTATGAGGTATGTGATGATACAACGTCTCACCCATGCTCCCAGAACTGTCCTATACCTCACCGGAGTATAAGACATCCTCAACTAAGTGGATCCACTAAGATATGCTTAAAAACAATAAGGAATCATCTAAATAGTATGACCCTTTACCTATGTTGGCATACATGGTTTATGAGGACTTTGAGTTGTCTGAACTCGTCCCCATATCGGATCTCAATACTACTCCCAATAATATAGCTCATGCTCATATGTTCAAAAAAATTTCCTCATCCTCAAACTTTGAGATTTTTACTCAAAAGGTTCTCTTTAAAGAGATAATGCTAAAAAACTTCTCATGAATTTATTTGGAAATCAAGGTTTCCTCTCGTTTTAAATGTAAAAAATTTGCACTTGGGAGTACTTAGTTCCCTTATATTCATTTTGAAAACATGAACTCAACTCTCCTCATTCTCATACTCAAGTCTTAAAACAAGTTTTAAAAGTTTGTAAAAGACTTCTCAAAAACGACTCAAAGGACTCTCAAACTTTACTTTTAACTCTATCTTGAATTTGAAATGTGAATTCAAGAATTATGATTTGGATATATATGATTTCTCAATGATTAAATGTTTTTTGGATAGTTATAATCAGGGAGAGAGCAAAGATACATTTTAAAAGAACTCAGACAGGATGCAAGACGGAAGAAGGATAGGGGCAGGCGACCCTGGCGCGGGGCGCCAACCCCTCAACTTTATAGGGTCAATTACGGCACACTGCCGATACCCGACGCTAGCATCTCTGGCATATCTAGGGCGCGCCGCGCCACCTCTTCGCCAAAACATTCTAACGAATTTTTCCTCTCAATGTTTGGCCCTAATTCACTTAGAATCACTTGATTCCTTCCAAACTTCCTTAGATTCATAAAATCAACACCAGTAAACAAAAAATATACTCAATTTCCTCAAGAACAACCCTCACCTCAAGAACTCATCAAACTCCAATAATAAATATTGAAGAATGAAACCTCAAGAAAACTCATCAAGAAGTCAATACACGAAATCTCATGGACGAATTCAATACGGAAACTCATGATGGGTGAACTAACCCATCACTATGAAAACTTGCATAACTCGATAGAATCAAACCCTTGGTGAAATTCCTCAAAGATTGCAAGAACTCTTGAATGCTTGAATCTTTTCTCTTTTTTCTCCTCTTGAACTTTGCCTTAACCTTCCAAACGTTTTTAGACTTTAGTGTAAACTGATTTTAATCAGATTTGATCCCTAATTGGGTGAAAAAATGTGTAGAGATAGTGGGAGCAAGGAAAAGACCAAAATACCCCTCCTTAAAATGGATGAAATGTCTTAACTAGACATGTGGTACTCAAACGGACATATCTCCCTCATCCGAACTTGGAATTTAGCAAGCTTGGTGGCGTTGGAAAGAGGACTCAAAGGTCTTTCATTTGATATCTTATGGCCCACCTAAGTCATTCTGTACTGAAAGTTATGGTTGTTTGAAGTTGAACAAAAACTCACAATTGAAGTGTAACTTGTACAAACCTCAATTCAGCTCTTTCCAATTTAGTTCTTTCTAAAATAGCTCTTTCTAAGATCGAGGTGTTACAATACTATAGACAATGGCATTGCCATGTTGATGCTCTCAGTTGAGCTCTCTGGCGCCAATGATACATTCTTTTCGAGGTTGGTTCACAGGTTCTCTGAGGAATTGATGCTGTTTTGGGTATCTGAAGGGAAGAACATGATGTTTCTGAAATGCAAAAGTATGGAGCACATGAAGTTTCTTGGTTCACAGAAGCAGCCCATGTTTCCCGATGAAGGGAGAAAATTGAAACTCATTTATATGGCAATGACTTGGGTAGTTTGTAATACTGCTTAATACTTTCTATTTAAGAGATATGTCAAAAATTGAAGCTTAAAATGCAGAATGCTATAATGGTAAGAAAACATGGAGAACTATTTTCCCGATTTCATTTCTTGTCACTGTTAGTCCACTTTCATATGGTGTTAATAATGCATTGCATGTTTTAAGACCCTCATAATGATCATTATTTGCACGTATGAATGTCACGACCTAGACCGTCGTGATTGGCACTCACACTAACACTCCGATGGGAGAACCACTACTACAACCCAAATCAAGCGACTAATCCAAAAACTATGACATTTAACATAGAAAAACATAAATAAATACTAAAAACTGAAGTTCCCATAAACTTCAACAATTGATCTAACAACTAACAATGCAGAAGATAACCTAGAACCTGAAAGTCAATGCACCAAAACATCTAAACAAGTGATCTAAGTCTAAACAAGAAGGGATACATCCCCAAACTAATGAACTAATCAACTAACTAGAACAAATATCTAAGTTAGAAAAAGATGGACATAGACGGAAGAGAATCCCATGGCAGCCCGAAAGAATTAGCTCACCCTTGAATTCGAAGCAATGATCACAGATCTTCTAAGTGAGATCTATCAGTAGCCACTTGAAGATGCCCTGTGCTCAACAAAATAAGAGCAAGTACAGTATCAGTACACAACCACAGTGTACTAGTAGGATCTCGTGGCTATCCCACTAGTGCAACATAACAAGTCAAACAACATTATAATCACATGCATATATATCAGCATATACAACATTATCATGAAGAATCAACAACGCATTTCATATTTATTATCACATCATTAGTCCTCTCATAGAACCCAAACCCAAATAGTTAGCATGCCGGAACGTGGCAATCCATCCCATATTTATGACGGAACGTGGCAATCCGGTCCCATATTTATGCCGGAATGTGGCAATCCGATCCCATTCACACACCACAATCACAAACACAAGTATATCCTCAAGATCATACATTCAAGTCATGATTTCATGGTAACGATAATTCATCTATCTCATTTACAACAAGTGTGATCAACATTGCAACATTCATACATATACATGTACCATAATGAAGCGAGAACAAACATACATCACACGATCATAGAATCACAACCATCACCTACCTCAAAATAAACTTGAAACCCTAAGAAACTTGATCCTTCCCTTTCCAGATTCGTTCCATTTGTTCTTGGTCTACAAACAATCAATACAACACGAGAATCAAAAAACAATCGCTAAATACACGAAACTATAACAATTCTATGAACCCTAGATCAAACCCATGATCTCAATTATCCAAATTAGGGTTGTTTCCACTATAGAATCTATAATAAAACCTTTCCCCATCAATATTCACCCATTCTATTATGTTTTACGAATCGAAAAATAGATTCAAGGAATGAAAATCTTACCTTTAGCCTCAAGAATTGTGAAAAATGAGTAAGAGTCGCCTGGGGTCGTTTCTTAGCTCAAAAAGTTGAAAAGTGCATAATGAGGTCGTTTAGGGGTTTATTAAAGATATTAAGTCATGTCGGGCCCGCTGCAGTGGCCCTCACCCTGCTGTAGCGGCCCTGCCAAAGCGACCAGAACCCCCGCCCCAGCGGCTTCCGCGTAACAGTGAGCTATTTATCTTTCATCTACGATTTAAGTCTCGTTGTACCCGCCATAGAGACCATCTTCCCGCTGCGGTGGCCCCGCTAGAGCGGCAATTATCCTGCCCAAGCGGTCCAAAGGGAACCAAAGAGCTAATTAAAAGGATTCCAAAATTTCAATTCACAACACACCTCTAACCCACGACAATCAAAAAATACCTTTTATGCTAAGATCGATTTCGGGAGTTCTACTTGCCCGAATTCAATTCTGTAAAGTCGTACGAATTTCTTAACGAGTTGTCTAACTACCCGTACAATCAAAATCACAATTGATTCACCCGATTGCTACCAGATTTACCTACACCTTAATGACTCCGATTTTGTCCAAATATTGACTAGGTTGGGAGAATCCAAATAGTACGAAAAAGTTTTTCGGCCCCAAAATTTCCCCCACTGGCATTTCTATAACGACGGGAACAGGTCGTTACAATGAATAATTAAGTATAGGATTGAAAAACTGTTGGAGTGAGTCTCAAATTTTTTTGAAACAGTTATTAAAGAAGTCTACCTTGACTAGTTAAAATTCTTTTGAATTCACCCTTCTAGAGTTAGATTAGCTTCCATCGTTGCTTGGAGTCTTGAACGAATAATATCAATTGTCAAGATATGATCTATCTTTATGACACATATAATTCTTAATTAACTAAATTTCAGTTGGACTTCAATTGCTACATGGCATCTTTTGATATGTTCAACTGTCAAATCTATATTTTGACCAACATAAAATAATCCTCTAATTTTTCTAGGTATTCTTTGAATTATGTCCGTAATGTGGGAAATCTATCTATTTTTATGTAGGGAAAGGATATGAAAGGTCTTCTCTCATTAATTAAGTATCATACGACTCCTCGTAATTAATGATCAAGGTATGTAGCGATCAATGAGTGGACCAATTTTTACCGCCAGCTACCGAGGGAATGATTAACTTTTTGAAACCCATATATACTTTGTATCTTTGCAATTCATTACATTTTCATTTTCAACATAATTCAAGCTTTCTCTTTTCTTGTTGAGTACTTGTCCTTTTTTCTAGCTCTTTCTCAACAATTGTTTTACTTATATGTGGAGAGTTTAAACCTTCTTCACCAATTGAAAACTTAACTATCACCACTAGTGGTAATAATATTATTGTTGTCATCTCCTCCCCTCTAATGGTCCATATCATCAAAGAAGTGTGACTAGTGTGTCTATACAACTGATATCATTTTGAGGACCTAGAACTTCATCCGTGCTATCACACTCTTCATTTTCAGACTAAGAATCAATATAATATCTGCATGTACAGTTAGGCTGCCAGACTAACTCATACCCTAAAAGATAGATTAAAGGGATGAGGATTAATCAAGCCTTCTAAGGATACCATCTGTTATCTCATGTATTTAGATTAGCAAATCAGAAATAATTAAAGATGAAAAGTAAAAAATAAAAGAACTATCCGAGTCCATAGAATCCACTGTGTGTCATTAAGAAATTTAATCCCCTCAAATAGCCGAGGTTGTATATTAATTCCTTCCAAGATAAAATGGATTAACCATTAAAGAAGTAGTGGTACCTCAAACTTCAATAATTTCAACAAACTCAAAATGACAACAACAAATCACACATAGACACGATCGATCGATCGATTTTGTTTTGTAAGAATTGTATGCAAGAGAACAGAATAATTCAATGTAAAAAAATGAGAGAAAGCCTCTCTATTTATAGCCAACGAAGGGAAAAAGGTCACAACTTTTTGGAAAAAAAGACAAACTTTCAGAAAGGTCACAACCCTTTGGAAAAGGCTTAACCTTTCAAACGGTCACAACCTTTTAGAAAAGACAAAACCTTTCATAAAGGTCACAACCCTTCGGCAAAGTCACAATCTTTCAGGAGAGTCACAACCCTTTATTTCTTGTTCACACCTTTAAAACCCAACAATCTCCTACATGAATAGGGAATGACTATTGTTAAAACATATGCATGAAAAATTATGTGATTCATAAGTCAGGATTGATTGCATCTGGATAAGTGGGTTTCCATTTGAACTTTCCATAGTGAACATATACCGAATATACTCGGTCAATTAGTAGATTTGATATCTTTGAACCGTTGAGCTTTGGTGTATACCTAGACAACATAAGTCACACAATAAACCTTGAACTGTTTTGGTTCTTATTGATTTGTTCGTTTCAACCATGAACACATCTTAGTTTATAACTATATAGAGAAGTGACCTTACCGGATTCTCCTCAAAGCGGCTTACACTTCAAACTTACATAGGTAATTTCTAAATGTGTTATTTCGTAGATACACCAATTGATATACCCTATATCAAACTTAGAAACGATTAAAAAGTCCTAATGTCTTTATCCTTGTTACTTAACATTGTCTTATCATGAGAAGGAACCATAAAAAATATTTTGATAATGTTAAACCGTCATCAATGGCTTTATTTGGTCTCCTTGAACTTAGATCTTGGGATCTCTAGTCTTCTAGGTAGAGTTACCACCACAATGACTTATCCTCAACCATAGTCCCATTACCTTGGATAATCAATCAACTCCCTCTCTAGTTAGGCCTTTTGTAAGTGGATCCAATATATTATCCTTTGACTTTATATATTCAATTAGGATAATTCCACTAGAGAGTTTTTCTCTAATGATAATATGTCAACGTCATATATGATGAGACTTTCCATTATACATCATGCTCCATGCTCTACCTATTGCAAATTAACTCTCACAGTGTATGCATACTAGAGCTAAAGGTTTGGGCCAAAAATCATTCAAGAAATTTTGGAGTCATTCAACTTCTTCACCAGCCTTATTTAGAGTGATAAACTCAGATTCGTAGTAGAGCGAGTGATAAATTTCTGTTTGGATTATTTCCAAGAGACTGCTCCTCCAGCAAGAGTAAGTACATATCCACTCCTGGATTTTACTTCATTTGACCAAGTGATTCAATTTGCATCACTATATTCTTCCAATATTGTTGAATATTAGTTATAATGCAAAGCAATAGTTTTTAAGTGTGTTTTAAATACTCCAAAACTTTTTTCATTGTCATCCAATGAGTTTGATTGAGATTACTCATGAACCAACTTAGTTTACTAATAGTACATGCTATATCTGATCGCGTACACTTCATGATATATATCATACATCTCAATACTCTAACATAATCCTATTGTGAGTCACTTTTGCCTTCATTCTTTTGAATTACAAAGCTCACATTTATTGGAGTCTTGTCAATATTGAAATCCAAATACTTGAACTTCTCAAGTATCTTTTCAATCACATCAGTAACTTTAATGTCTTTCTTATCGAAGTTACTTTCTAGCATATGTTTAGTAGCATTTATGTCAGAAATATCTCTTTTGATGATAAACATGTCATCAACATAAAAACAAACAATGACCTTGTGATTTGATGTGTTTTTAATGTAAAAACATTTATCACATCATTAATCTTGAATTCATTTGCCAACATAGTTTGGTCAAACTTCACATGTCATTATTTGGGCACTTATTTTTAGTCAACAAAGTGACTTAACAAGTTTACATACTTTCTTTTCTTTACCAGGAACCACAAAACCATTGGGTTGTTCCATGTAAATTTCTTCCTCCAATTCTCCATTTAAAAAAAAATGTTTCCACATCCATTTTGACGAATTTGAAGGTCATATACCGCAACTAGTGCAATTAACATCTGAATTGATGTAGTCCTAGTTAGTGGCTATTATGTGTCAAAAAATCAATGTTTTCTTATTGTCTAAAGTCTATCAAAACAAGTCTTTCTTTATATTTGTCAATAGTTTCATCAACTTTGTTTTCCTTTGTAGATCCACTTTGAACCCAAAGGTTTATTTCCTGGAGGAAGATCAACCAACTCTCAAGTATGGTTGCTCAAGATTGAATCTATTTTACTATTAATAGCCTCTTTCCAAAAATAACGAGTCCATATTGGACATAACTTCTTCAAATTTATGAGATTCATTTTCAAGAAGAAACTTTACAAATCAAACTCGAAGGAAGTAATTTGTCCATTAACATTTACTACACCTTTGAATCTATTTATTAAGTAACCCTCCTTTGGTTCTTTCCAAGGTCATTTAGACCCTTCACTTGACTATTCGATAGTTCGGACTTATGAACCATCAATCGACATGCTAAACTATTTGTACCATATCCAATGAACATATAATTCACAGTCTTAGGTCCTATTTTGACCCATTTGGGAATAGTTCCCTCATTTCCATTTCTCATATGGAATAGACTATATTGGAAATATTTAGATCACTATCTTTCAAGAGTTATTGCTTGTATATACTTTAAGGGACAACAAACAATTCTCTATCAGGATACAATAAAGCCTGAACAAACACAACTTTTTGTTTTTCCCTTTCTTAACAGACAAAAGTTATTTTTTGTTACTCCCTTTACTAACAAACAAAACTTTTTGTTTCTCTCTTTCTGAATAGACAAACTTTTTGTTGTTCTCTTTCTCTATAATGTTAGCACCCCCACAAATATTGTGGTTCACCTAAACTTATAAGTAGGATATTCAACATTTCCTTCAAAGTTCAATTTTTCCTGTCAACATTTTCATTAGATAGAGGTGAGTATGTGTAGTAATTTGATGGATGATTCAATTTTCCAAATATATTTCTATAAAGGAAGATTCATATTCTCCACATCTACCACTTCTAATCATGAAAGTCTTTTTATCGAACTGATTTTCAACTTCAGTTTTGTATTGCCTATATGTTTCTATTGCATCATCCTTACCATTCAACAAATAGACATAACAATATCTAGTGAAATTGTCAATAAAATTTAGGGAAAACGGGTTTGAAACTGAAATTACTGTTACGATACCAAACTTTATGGAGGACCTTTTACCTTCTGCACTATTTAATAGTGTATTTTAAAGGTATAAATGTGTCCAAGTGGACACGTTACTATTTATAATTATGCAATATTTATTATGTCCACGTGGGCACATATATACCTTTAGAATACACTATTAAATAGTGCAGGGGGTAAAAGGTCCTTTTCAAAGTTTGGTATTATTACAGCAATTTCGGTCAAAGTTCGAATATATTTCAGACCTTTTTCCCTAAGATTTATGAAACACTTTTTCCCACCAAGATATGGTGTTGACTTCATATCACAAATGTCACTGTGAATCAATTCTAAGGGATTAAAATTCCTTTTAAAAAATTTATAAGTATGTTGAACATACATAGATTCAACACATACTTGACATTTGATTTATCGCACTAAAAGTTGAGCAAAACTTCTAAGTTGAACAGTTTTTACAATTTGATTCAAGCGAGTAAGAAAAAACATAAATACTAAGTTTGAAAAGACCTTCTGTGAGATAACTTTTTCCCATTAATATTTTGTTCTTTACTTTTTATAACTTTCTCAAATACATACATTCTTTTAGAGTCAACACCTTGCCATATGTCCTTTTCAGAAGGACCTTTTCATAATATTCAATTTGTTATAGAATTACCCATGACGATAGTCTCATCGGTCCAATAAGGACAATATGACCCAAATGTTTGTTTCCAACACAAACATAACATATCACTTTTTACCAATGTTCATGTTTATACAAATAAATTTATTTTAATAGACATATATTTTAATGAAAAATCACAATATTTTAGGTGATACTTTTTAATCAAAGAATACAATTCCTTTGAACGAGTAATATAATTTTGTGGTTTTATACTAGTCATATCAGATACTAGTAAAGAGAGACTCAACGACCACAATATCAAATATACTCAAAGAATTTTGCTGGTCTAACATAATACTAGAATGTCATTAAATTTCATATCTTGTACTTTCAAATTTAAATTAGACAGTAAGTCTAATTTTATCTTTATCACAATTAAAGACCCCCCCCCCCCTTAATATTTTAAATATGTTCTCAAAATTATTTTTCAAGTATTTCAAATTGTATACCATCAAAATACATACTGGCAACATGATGCCTTCTTTTGGATATTTAATCCATAGGAACTCCCATTATAGACACAAAAATCACTAATTTTATGTCACTAGTGTTTTTTTCCATTTCTGTCACAATTAGACATAACACTTAGGATCTAGAATAATAACGATAAAGATTTGATCTTTATACAACTTGTTTCTAGTTTAACGACGAAGTTTTTATATTCTTTTAATCGTTAACCGAATGAACCTTGAATTCTGATAAAGTTTTTATATTCTTCAAATCAGTTTCACATTCAAACATAGTAGTAAACTAAGAAAGTTTTAATCTGTAGAAACCTCAAATACAACACTGCTTCTAGCTAACGATGAAGATTTTATCTTTTTCAAATCATTTAGCCTTAATATTCCTGACGAAGATTTTGTATTCTTCAAGTCAGAATATTCATTCAAATAGAGTATTTAACAAATTGGTGAAATTTCTATATTCTTCAAACCAATGTACAATCTGATTTGTTCGTGCAGTTCTTATATTCTTCAAACCAAAGGAGTAAAAAATCAAAGGATTTTAGTCTCCAAAAGTCAAACACAATCAAATTTCACATAGAGTAGAAAACTATAAAAGTTTTTTCTCTCCTCTAAACAGAATACATATTAATAGTTATAAAGATATATTCTAAGATCATCACATAATGACCATCTATCCTAACATTTATGAAATAAATCTCATAACTTATAAATGATAGAAAAATAATAATCATGGGAAATAAAGATAAAACCTGATTTTTACCCCAATTGAATCATATTCTATTTGTCAGCAATGATTCCATACAAGTCACTTTTCTTGCTAATTTTTTTCCTTCTTTCCCAGTTTCCATCATATTCCAATTTTTCTCAGAAGACATTGAATTTCAACAAGAAACTAAACTCATGTTCAAATATTGTTAGGAGACAACATCTGTTCATATACTTCTTCTCATAGTTATATGAAACCAAGAATATAGGAAAAACAATTAAAGTGAATATCTTAACCTTTATGCACAAAATAACTTTTCTTATTGAAAAGAAAATTGAAGGGGTGCAATGCTTCAATGCAGTAGGGAAGAAAATAAAAATAATCTTTCCCATCCAAGTAAAACTTATTAAAGAAAATATACTCAAACATATTAAAATAGTACTAATTCATCCCAAATCTCTTTTATCATAAGATAAATTAATTCTTTTTCTCTTTATTTTCTTTCCAACAAAAAGTACAGAGAAAATAAAAGTAATTTCCTTACCATAGAATATACCATCAGTAATAAATTTCTTAAGTTTGTTATCTTCTGTATTCGGATTAGAAAACTAGAAATAATAAAACATGAAATGAACAAATAAAAAAACTATCCGAGTCCACAGAACTCACTATGTGTCCTTAAGAAATTTAATCTCCTCAAGTAGCCGAGGTTGTAGATTAATTCCTCCCAAGATAAAATAGATTAACCATTAAAGAAGTAGCGTACCTCAAACTTCAATAATTTTAACGAACTAAAAATGACACCAAATCACACACAGACACGATCGATTGATCGATTTTGTTTTGTAAGAATTGTTTGCAAGAGAAGGGAAGAATTCGATGCAGAAAAATGATAGAAAGTCTCTCTATTTATAGCCAACAAAGGGAAAAAGGTCACAACTTTTTGGAAAAAAGAAAACCTTTCAGAAAGGTCACAAGCCTTTCGAAAAGGCACAACCTTTCAAACGGTAACAACTCTTTAGAAAAGACACAACCTTTTATAAAGGTTACAACCCTTCGGCAAACTCACAGCCCTTTAGGAGAGTCACAATCCTTCAATTCCTGTTCACACCTTTAAAACCCTACACCATCTATCTCATTAATCATCGATGTGAGACTTTTTCATTTTTTAACACCTCACTTCATGCCTAGGACTGGACTACTGAAAGCCTGGTGAAATGGATCCTGCTCTGTTACCAGGCAAAATTATAAGCTTTAGACCTAAGTCACACACTAAAAATTAGCTCAAAGGGAGGAGGATTTCCCTAACCTTACAAGAAGGCCACTCATATCATTAACTACTGATGTGAATTTTTTTTCATTCTTTTAACATGACCATGACAATCTAATGAATGATCATCTGGTTGTGATATGTCTAGACCATATATGAAAAGTATAGACTAATTACACTTGGGAGAAGAAGAGCATCCAAGTGGAGACTCCGGGTGAGAACGATAGAACCTTTTATCAAACAATTTTAACTTAATCTTCTTCCTTAATAGGTATTTATGTTAAGAATACTTTGTTCACTTGCACTCAAATAATAAAATTCCTTTCCATGAATGAAGCACTGGGTGGAACACTAATTCTTTAATCGCTTGAACAAGAAGGGCATCCATTTCTCACCTACGCTGCTATTAATGAAACCATTAATAATCCTCAACCAAAGAGGTAGATGGTTAAGAAAGAAGAAAGCGCAACCTAGGGCAGGTGAGTGAAACAAATACTTTCCACTAGTGGCGGAGCCAAGATTTCCAGGAAGTAGTGTCAATGGTTGATAGTCAGTAAGGAGTGTTAATGACTAACCTTAAGGAACTTTTGCAACACCTTAATTAACCACCACACTAAACCTTCATGGCGGCCTTATATATGTAAGGAGGAGTCAACACTAGTACATATATATATATATATATATATATATATATATATTTATTAAATCAAAATTTAATCTATATATAGTGTAATGTTTTGGCGAAAGGGTGTCGACACCCCTTGGACAAGGATATCTTTGCCCCTGCTTCCCACCTTCTCTCCATAAGGAAGAAGTGGGAAGGAAAGGATTAGCATTTCTCAAAAGTAAGTTTTACCTTTGTTTCATTTATTTCTCCTTAGTGGACTCAATTTTTCGAGTATCTATCAACATATATAGAGATTAATTAGAGAATTCGATACCTTGATCATGGTTCTTTTTTAATGAAATGTGGAAACATATCCATTATATAGCCACTTAGCTAAATCAACATAAATTATTGGCAGAATGGAAAGCAAGTTCTATTAATTGTTACTCCTATAAAATAAGAATACAATGTGGAGACTTTAAATAACACATATCATGAGTTTGTCATGTCTCTCCTCATCTTTTATGGATTCATATGTAATTACAAAGATTATTAAAAGGAAAATAATCATTATTTATAAACGGATTAAAAAGGAAAGTAGGTGTGACAAATTAAAATGAGGAAGTATATCTTTATTTGCCCTTCTTTTTCTTTTTCAAATATGTAGGAAGTAAATTATTACGTCAATGATGAGTTTAGCATGATATGAGCAACCTATTTAGGAAAAATAATCAGATAATAACCATTAATGACATAGTATATTGAATGTCCAGATCTCATTAATTAATTTATTTTTATATATTCTATCTATGAACAAAAAAGTCTGACCAAAATAGAAAAAAATTAAATAGTCAACTCCATGGCCACTATATAAGTAGTGTGCATTTGCCCTTTAATGAAAATATACAAATAACGAAAAAAAAAAAAAAAAAAAGAATCAAGATTTTGAAAGGGAAATCAAAGTCTACACTGTGTATGTCTCCTTTATCCTAATTTCATTTCTTAAGTTTTGTGTTTGATTTTGATGAATAATTTTGTTTACTAAAATACAGGACTTCTGAACTTTAAGTTTCAATGCCTTATTGCCCTTTTTTATGGTTTAAAATCACCTCAAATTGTAATATACTATCAATCTTAGTAGCATTGACTACTAAATTCACTTTTTTTTGTGAGATCATTCAATTCATCACCTTAATTGTAATCTCCTCCATTTTTCCCTTTCCCGACCCCTATTTATAAAACAAAAATATATTAGTAAATATAATATATTATCACATTAAAAAAGAATGAAAAAAAAAAAGAAACAAAAATTGTCTATAGCAATTATAGTTACAAGTAAATTTATTCTCAGTATTGATGTCTGATAATTTCCACCCCTTCTTAGCCCTGTGTTGTTTCTCAACAAAAGAGAAGCGTAGCATGACTTGTTGGATTTTAAAAGGTGTAAATGAAAAATGAACAGCTGAAACTTTTATGGATAATTGTAATTTTTTTTTGAAGAATCGCGACTTTTCCGGTGACTTTTTTGAAAGATTGTGACTATTTCAAAGGATTGTGACTTTTCCAAGGGGTTGTGACCTTTTCGATAAGGCATAATAAACACATGTTTACGCTATTCTTTGTTGTCTATAAATATATGGATTTCCTATTATTTTTCAACAACATATTTTCAGAAATTCTTCTTATTCTTCACAAACAAATTCTAGTGTATTTTTTTTTTATGGTTGAGTGGTTCACTGACATTGTGATTTCAAGTTGCAATAGAAATACTATTTTGAACAACATGAGCAACCAAGACCAATTCTCCAGCAACTCTGAAAGTCAGTTGATTGAAAACTCAGCTCAGAAAAAATCAAAGATTGAGATAGAATGTGAAGAAATTGAAAGGATTAGTAAGCTACCTCATGCTCTTATTGTCGAAATTCTTTCTTTATTGCCGATAACAGATGTGTTTAAAACAACTATTCTCTCTAAAGATTGGCAATACTTATGGACTTGTTTCAACAAAATTGGTTAGGACAACGAGGAGTATGGTCATTTAGATAGCTCGACTATGCACAAATTCATTTCCTTAACAAATAATGTACTACCTCTCCTTAGTTGCTCTACCATTCAAAAGTTCAGTCTAAACTTTGTGTTCACCTATGATCATGGGGTGTCTTATTTTCTGGTAATTGACAAGTGGCTTTAGTTTGCGGTGAATAAGAAAGTGGAGGATATACGCTTGAATATACGGTATATTGTTGATCCGACAGAGCATGACCAACCCTATAGCTTACTTGATGTTCTATGTAGTAGTTCATCCATTCTAAAACTCAACTGTGAGAATTGCAGAATATTAGAAGATTGTGTACTAAATTGGACATCTCTGAAGAGTTTAATGCTGGAAGATTTGTTTCTCCGGGATGAACACATTAAACAAATAATGTCAAATTGTCCTCAATTGGAATCTTTAAAGCTACGTCAATTTTGTGGTTTTAATCGTTTGCACATGACTTCTCCAAAATGAAGGCGATTGGAATTGATCTATCACGGTCATCCTTATGGGGATTGGTATTCATTCGAAGGTGATACATGTTGCTTTGAAATTGTTGCTCCATATGTTAAACATTTAAAGATTTCTGGGGTTTTTAATGATACGAGAATTACACTGAGGGATTTTTCATCTTTGAATCATGCCAATCTTGATCTCGACTGTGATGAATTTGATGAAATGGATGAAAACATAGTGAAAGATTTTTGGTAAGCGCTCATTGTGCTAATGAGCTAATACTCTCGTCCTGGTTTATACAGGTCAGTTATCAGTCCCAAATATCTCTAGTCTTTTTATGCTAATTATGAATAGATCTCTTGTTTTATATGCTGAATTATTCTTCTGTTTAGGTGATCTCCATTTTGATGTTGGAAGAGGAAGACGTCTTCTTACCATTGCTGGAATGCATATGGTTTGCAATAATTTCCTGTAATTCAAAACTTTCGTTCTCCTTACTAGACAACCTCTTAAGGTCAATTCCTAAGTTAGAAAATTTGATGATATTTCCTAATAGGACGGTATGTTTTCTATTCTTTTCTTACTTCAAGATATCTTTGTGTCAAATGTATATTGATCTTCTACAGCTTCAACGACTAACCTAATTTGTCCTTCTTTGGTATCTATATTATCACCCCTCTTATGAAGACGAATAGATTGATTAGTCAGAAGACAAGAAGTACCTCTCCATTGAAGAAAACATATTCAAAGTTTCCTTACAGAATTTGAAAAATGTCAAGGTTATGCCATTATGTAGTCATACATATACATCTGACGCAATAGAGCTCCATCAATTCTTGAAGTTCTTACTTGAGCATGCAATAAATCTGGAGAAACTGGTTATAATGCCAGAGCATAATGATTGCAATAGTTCTTCTACTAATACCTCAAATCTGATGAAGTATTTGTTACCTTTTCCAACAAGTGCAATTATTTCCTTAGGACCAGTTAGTCATAATATTTTCTATTCCAAGTATGTTTTGAACTCTATAAAGTAATTTCTTTAGTCACTTTTTAATGCGGAAATATCATTTGATGAAGTTACAAGTTACATTCAGGAGGATACCTTTCTAATCTTTTTTTTTTAATTTCTTATAAACATGCATGAATATTCTTCTGTTTAGGTGATTTCCATTTTGATGTTGAAAGAGGAAGAAGTCTTCTCACCGTTGCGTTAATGTAGATGGTTGACAATAGGTTCTTGTATTTCAAAACTTTCCTTCCTAGTGCTAGACAACCTCTTAAGGTCGATTCGTACATTGCAAAATTTGATGATATTTCCTGATTTGCCGGTATGTTATCAATCCATGGTATCTTTATGTCAAATGTATAATGATCCCCTACAGCCTCAACAACTTCAATTTCATTACTATAGTTGTTAAGCTTACCACCTAACCTGATTTGTCCTTGTTCGGTTATTTGCAATGCCATCCTTTTTTATGTGTATAAGTTCATACCTGGTGATTAATTCCTAATTGTTCATGGGTGCTAAGGCCCAATTATAAGTGTGGAAGAGTGTTAATCAACAAGTTGTTATGACACATGATATGGGAGTATTGGCTAAGAGTCATGATACCAAAGTTATAATTTCAGGACTTAGTCCAACTATAGCTTATGATATAGATTGAAAAAATGACTTATCTAATGGGGATGATGATGAGGATATGTTGGACATGCTTTGATAAGCTGACCAAAGATGAGGATCTCTCACCTAGGTAACAAAGTACCGGAAGCAACAAAATAAAAACAAAACACATGGGAAGGCAACATAGTTGGGATGATAAGGTGACCGAGAAATTTATTCCAAGGCACCTATCACTGCGACTAGCAAAACAAAATATTTTAGATTTATTTTTAGTGTAAATGATATATTTCAGATTTTTTTAAAAAAATTACTAGAATATCTCTGAACTTTGATGAATTGTTAGATTAAGTTTTCCTTATCATATTAAATCCTAAATCATACCTACACCTGCACCATACCCACACACAAATTAAATTATTTTATTTTGACCCGTTCCTCTCTATCCCACACTCGCATATAGTCAAACCCACCAGACCCCACCCCACCCCACCCCACATATGTGTAAACACGTCTCGCCCCGTTGCCATCCCTATTTGTTATCAACTTTATTATAATATGAATATATCAAAGAAATTAAGAAAAAAAAACTTTGAAGGTTGGCCATTAATTCATGTTTATCGATTATATTTGACTTTTTTTTCCATTAGATAAACACAACTTCAATTGGAAGATAATTAACTGTTACTCTTATTTGATTCTAATTCAATTGTGAATCAGTGGGACCCACTTTACTTAAAAAGCACCTGATTTGTGGAGGTTTAACTGTTGGGTTATAAAAAACCTCGCAAATTATATCAAATTGAGGGGGTTTCTATACCCTTCGCTAATTTTATTAAATTTACATTGGTTAATACCTCCGCTACATCTAAAAAAATACCCATTTCACTCCACTTTATTTCTTAATCCGCCTTCCATACCTACAAAAACCTATAGGGCTTTGCTTCTTCCATCTCCTTCAAAGGAGATTATATTCTCTTACAGCAGTTGTACTACTGACGATGGCGTTGCCATGTTGATGCTCTCAGTTTAGCTCTCTAGCACTAGTGATTGATGAGTTCAAAGTTTGGACTCATTTTAAGGCTTTATTTACAATGATTTAGCGTCCTCAAATACTTATTTTGTGCAAATAACTTATGCAAAACCCTTGATTATCAGGTACATGGAGTGAGGAACAAAGCTAGGATAGAAATGGGAAATAAAGACAACACAAGCAAAGAAGAGAAGGGAAAAATACGCTTGATGATCGCTGATTCCACTCGGCGACTCACCAAGTTGCCATTCTACCGCCTAAAGTTACAGAATTCTGAGGCTAAATTAGGGGGAACTTCGGCGAGAAGTAATTCTATTCGGCGTGTTGCCGATCGCTTCGGCGTTGGATGACCACGTCGCCAAAAGTGCTGATGGAGATCCAAATAAGTGTTGATAGGCGAGATGAAAGGAGAAAGGGCGACTCGCGAAACCACTCAGTGATCCTGATTTGGATCGTCTAAAATTACAGTGGCTGGACTAAGAAGAAATGAGAAATGAAGGCGAGAGAAAGGAACATCGATGAGTCGCCGAACTGTCGGTGAAGCCCGACTTACCTCGTCGATTGGTCCTAAACAGTCACACATCAGACTTACATAATTGGATTTTTGCTAGAGAGAGAAGGAATTCAAAAACGTGAGGAACATAAGATTGAGAGTAAAAAAATGGTACTATTGTGGATTTCAAGTGATTTTAGCAAGGGTTTTCATTGAAATTTTGTAATAGAGAAGATTGTAGTTGATTTTAACATTCAATTCTCATTTTTACCTAGCTATGGAAAACATGGCAGATATTGATTTTCATCTTTTTGCTATGATTGGCTAAAAGCCTCTCCTTTGGGTTTTGACTATGTGACCAATTGTTGAGTTTTACTAAGTAGGTGTCATTGATTTATGAATAATGGTGTTAATTTGAAGTGGGTTTGATTTGCTGCTTCATTTTGAGGTCATCTTGCATGACTACTATCACTAGTTCAATGTTTTGTGATTTCTTGAGAGAGAAGTGCGAAGCTAAAGTAGAAAGTTTAGCAACCCTAGTAGTGGGTCGCCATGATTTCAGCTTGAGAAAGTGAAACCTGGAACCTATCCTTTGTATCTAGCTTGAGAAAGTAGATTTGATGAGGACAAGGGCTGGGCATCTTCCTTCTAGTGTTGAAGTTTGAGAGAATTCGACAAAGATAAGGTAATTGTTTGAGAGAAAATTGCTTTACATACAGTCCTACCTACCAGGACAGTTTATCCCATTGTGAGCATCAATGTTCATCCACTAAATTGAATTCAATAATTGGTTGGTCAATTTCCCAAGTGTTACCTCATTATTTAATCATTTCATGTCAAGTGTTGAATTAGATTGATAATTATAACTTGAAATTCGAAGCTTAAACCAAAAAGGTGCAGTAAATGTTCAGTTGAAGAGATTGTTGTCATACTTCTATAGTTGAATTCGAAGGAAAAGTTACTCTCTGTGGGATCGACCCCAACTCAGTTAGTTGGGTTATATACTAACTAGTGATCGTTGACACTTAGAACTGGATGAAGTGTCTTTGAAACGTTAATCAAAATGGTGCCGCTGCTGGGAAGTAGCGTTACTTAGAATTCTTTGATTGAAAATTTGATTTGTAAATTGTTTGGCTGTAGTTGAATTGGCTTAGGCTGCATTGTGTAGTGGTTGTTTGACTATATAGAAGTAAAAATGAGTGAGGAAAAGGTGCATGGTAGTCAAGTAGGTCATCGGGACGGTATCGATGATATCAATAGTGTTTACAACCCATCTCATGCGGGTGAAATGGGTGCAATTCGCATACCACAAGCTGATGGGAATGCAATATTTAAAGTCAGTGACACAACTCTTCATCTCCTCCAAATGAGAGGGCTCTAAGGAGGGATAGAGCACGAAGACCTGTATGAGTATGTAAGAAGTTTTATAGAGGTGTGCAGCCCGTTATCATTTAAGAATGTGTCCACTATCTTTGATGGGGGAGGCTAGCAATTGGTTAGCCGAGTTACCAAACACCTCCATCACATCATGGGAGGAGTTGATTATAGCATTCAATACAAGATTCATTCCCCCCATCAAAGATGATGAAGCATAGAGATGACATTCAAGGTTTCAAGCAATGAGAGGGTGAACCCATCCATGAAACGTGGATGAAATTTAAGAAAGTTTTACTTGAATGCCCAACTCACGGGTTACCAAATGATTTACTACTCCAATATTTTTACCGATGTCTTGATTCGGTTAATAAAAGGGTGGCTGATCAATTGGTACGAGGGGGAATAATGTTGCAATCATTTGAGGTGACTTCATTTATTCTTGATGACATGACTAAAATAAATCAAGTGTGGTACACCCAAGAGGATTAAGTCTCTCCATTTTGTTTTAGATTGACACAAGAACAACTTGATAAAGAGAGGGAGAGGGATGAAACATCAAGAAGATGTTGACCCAAATGGAGTTTCTATAAGAGCATATGAAAGGGACATGTTGAGTGTTTAGAGTTGAGGAGGGTTCTTCCTCCAGTTACTCAAGGCTGGGAGAATCAAGGTTGGAACTCCAAGAGACACGAAGAGGGTTTCCACCCACGCTATCTATAACGGGGAGGGAATCAAGGTTGGAACTATCACAAGGGAGAAGAACAAAGAAGATACTATCAAGATTGGGCCGAGCAAAGTGACTATTGGAAAAGGGAGGAGGATCATGAATAGGACAACAGTAACTCAAGTGAGAGCCCTAAATCGAGAGGGAGTGCAAGTAATACGAGGGTGAATGATTTGTTGTCATGCATCTTTGATAAAGTCGAACGTTTGGATGACTTGTTAAAAGGGATAAAAGTAGACTTTTCATCATTGAACAATAAAGTAAACTCTCACGCAGATGCAATCAAGATACTTGAAGGTCAGTTGAGTTCACTTTCAGCACAATTGAAACCAAAAATGATAATGAAAGATGATGATAGAGAGCTGGTTGTGGTGACTCGAAGTGGAAAGGTAGCAATAGGTGATGTGATGGGAAATGAAGAAGCTCAAATGCGTGAAGAAGACAAAGGGATGGAGGAAGAAAAGGCACCTATGCATCACAGCGTTGCCAAAGGACTACAAAAGGATATGGAGAAAGACAATAAAAGCCCAAAAGTTATGCAACCTTTACCCAATATAGCACCTCCATTTCCTCAATGTCTAAAGAAGAAGAATGAGAATGAGAAGTTCAAGAAGTTTTTATTGGTGTTCAAGACATTATCAATTGATCTTCCTATAGTGGAAGCATTGTTGGAAATGTCGAGGTACACCAAATTTATGAAGGAGTTAGTCACAAAGAAAAGGAGTTTGGATTTTGAAACAATCGAAGTCTCCCATAGTTGTAGTGCAATTATGACTAAGGAGCTAATCAAAAAGAGAAGATCCTGGAGCATTCACCATCCCTTACACCATCAACATGCTCCAATTTGCTAAAGCCCTATGCGATTTGGGAGTAAACATCAACTTGATGCCATACGTGGTGTATAAACCACTTGGGTTGGGGGAAACAAAAGCCACAACAATGAGACTCTTGATGGTGGACCGATCAATCAAACATCCTGTGGGGATACTATATGACATATTGGTAATGGTTGACTGATTTATTTTCCCAACTGATTTTGTCATTCTAGATTGTGAAATATACTGAAATTCCCATCATTTTGGGAAGACCATTCTTGGCAACCGGAGTTGGTGGATGTTAAGAGTAGAGAATTGAAGTTTCGGGTGAATGAAGATGAAGTAACCTTTAATGTGTGTAAGTCAATGAAACACCTAAGTGATATTCATGTGGTCTCCATTATTGATGTTATTGATGAGGCGGTGGCTAGTGTGAGCCATTTGATGTGTATGAGTGAGCCTCTTGAAGTCATGCTTGCGAACTATGATGAGTTCGAAATTCAAGAGTATGAAGAGGTAGTAGCGGCTCTATTAGGTTTGGGGGGGAGGGGGCTATTCAAAGACTCTATGAAATTAAACATTGATTTAAAAAATCGAGAAAGTCCTCTAGTAAAACCATCAACAGAAAAACCACCAAATCTAGAGTTGAAAGTACTTTCCTCCCATCTCCGATATGCTTTCTTGGGGGCAAATAACACTTTACTGGTGATCATTACAGCTGATTTGCTTGATTGGCAGATAAAATTGCTCCTTGAGGTATTGAGAAGGCATATCAAAGCTATAGGGTGGACTATCGCTGACATAGTGGGCATTCCTCCCGGTATTTGCACTCACAAAATTCAGCTTGATAGTGGTAGTAAGCCAAGTGTTGAACATTAGCGGAGATTGAACCCACCAATGCAAGAAGTAGTGAAAAAGGAGCTAATAAAGTTGTTGGACGCAGGTGTGATCTACCCTATTACAGATAGCAAATGGGTAAGTCCGGTATAATGTGTATCGAAAAAGGGAGGCATCACGGTAGTCCCAAATGAAAAAGGGGAGCTTGTATTTATGAGACCGGTGATCGGGTGGAGAGTATGCATAGATTTTCGGAAGCTAAATTCGTGGACTGAAAAGGATCACTTTCCCATTCTCAAATGCTTGATCGAATCTCCGAGAGATGTTGCTATTGCTTTTTGGATGGGTATTCTGGTTATAACCTTTACGTGCCCATATGGTACTTTTTCGTTTAAACGGATGTTGTTTGGTTTATGTAATGCTCCAGCTACATTTCGACGTTGCATGTTATCTATTTTTGCTGATATGGTGGAGGATTCAATGGAAGTATTTATGGATGACTTCTCGGTTGTGGGTGACACTTTTAAAGCATGTTTAGAGCACTTAGGACAAGTTCTCCAAAGATGTGTGGAGACAAATTTAGTCCTAAATTGGGAAAAATGTGATTTCATGGTTAAGGAAGGTATAGTGTTTAGTCACAAAGTGTCGCAAAAGGGGCTGGAGGTTGACAAAGCAAAGATTGAAGTGATTGAAAAGCTACCTCCACCAATTTCGGTGAAGGTTGTTCGTAGTTTTTTGGGGCATGCCGGCTTTTACCAGAAATTTATCAAAGACTTTTCAAAGATTGCACAACCTCTATGTAAACTCTTGGAGAAAGAGGTGAAATTCCACTTTGATGATGCTTGAATGGTAGCTTTCAAGTGCTTGAAAGAAAAATTGGTTTCCACCCTGATCATCAGTAGTCCTGATTGGTTAGAATCTTTCTGAGTAATATGTGATGCAAGTTGCATGACATTAGGTGTTTTATTGGGGCAAAAGCGCAACAAACTTTTTCACCCATTTACTACGCAAGCAAAACTCTAAATTGTGATCAACGTAACTATACAGTTACTGAACAAGAGTTAATGTGGTAGTTTATGCGTTTGAGAAGTTTCGGGCATACTTGCTAGGTACTAAAGTGATTGTTCACACTGATCATGCTGCATTGCATTACCTGATGGAAAAGTAAGATGCGAAGCCAAGATTGATAAGGTGGGTGCTTCCATTGTAAGAATTCAACTTTGAGGTCAAAGATAGAAGAGGTTCTGAAAATCAGGTGGCAGACCACTTATCAAGATTGTAAAGCAAGGAGAATGATGAGATAGATATCGACATAAATAATGTATTTCCCGATGAGCAGGTATTCACGGTAACTCTCAAACAACCTCCTCGGTATGCTGATTTTGCCAGTTATGTAGTGTGTGGATTAATGCCAGACGAATTGAACTTCTATCAACAAAAGAGGTTCTTGTTCAATGTCAAGAAGTTATTTTGGGATGAACCATACTTATTCAGAGAATGTGCTGACCATATCATTAGAAGATGTGTTCCGGAAGAAGAAGCCATTGAAATTCTCTATGCTTGTCACGCTTCACTAGTTGGAGGTCATCATGGTGGTGTACGTACAACTTCTAAAGTTCTACAAAGTGGGTACTACTATCCATCTCTCTATAAAGATGCTCATGAGTTTGTTAATAAGTGCACTCAATGTCAAAAACAAGGTGGAGTGTCCAAAAGACATGCGTTTCCTCTTAAGCCCATTTTAGAAGTTGAGATATTTTGTGTTTGGGAAATAGATTTTATATGCCCATTTGTGAGTTCGTTTGGTAATAAGAATATCTTGGTGGCTGTAGATTATGTTTCCAAATGGGTGGAGGCTGTTGCACTTCCAAACAATGAGGGAAAAAGCATTGTTCAATTTCTGAAACGCTACATCTTTGCGAAATTTGGTACTCCTCGGGCTATTATTAGTGATGGGGATCCCACTTTTGCAATAAGTGGTTCTCACCTATATTGAGCAAGTATGCAGTGAAATACAAAGTAGCAACTCCATATCATCCCCAAACAAGTGGCCAGGTCGAAGTGTCAAACCGGGAGATCAAAAGCATCTTGGCCAAGACAGTGAATGCTAATAGAACTGATTGGTCTCAAAAACTTGATGATGCACTATGGGTATATCATACAGCATACAAAACACCAATTGAGATGTCTCTGTATTAGATAGTTTTTGGTAAATCTTGCCATCTACCAGTTGAATTGGAACACAAAGCATTGTGGGCATTACAATCTTTAAATCTGGACTGGACAAAGACCTCAAAAGAAAGAGTAGAATAATTAAATGAGTTAGACGAATTCAGATTCAAAGCTTATGAAAGTTCAGCCCTTTACAAGGAAAAGATGAAGAAATGGCATAATGCTAAAATCCTTAAGAGGGAGTTTAGAGTGGGAGACTAGTTGTTACTATACAACTCTCGACATAGACTCTTTCCAGGAAAGCTCAAGTCTAAATGGTCGGGTCCGTTTAGAGTGACATGAGCGTTCACAAATGGTGCCATCGAGGTTGAAGGTCAAGAAGGACCTGCATTTAAGGTAAACGGGCAACAGTTGAAGTTATAGTTTGATGAGTGCCAAGAGATTTCTCTGATTGAGGTGGTGTACATGGAAGATTTTTGAGTGTATTTCCACCTCGTGCCACGACGTTAAATAAGGCGCTTCTTGGGAGGCAATCCAAGTAGTAGTGTTTTAAAAAATGTGTGTTGATTTTACAGGTGCAGAATTTTGTGCAGGAGGAAAATGCTATTGGCGAATCGCCGAACCCATTCAGCGAGCATGACATAGTCTGCCTTATGGCCTTAAAAAATGGGGTTGAGATTCTGGAACATTCGGCAGGAGACCTTCATCACTTGGAGAATCGCTGATATGATTAGGTGACCTCACCGACCTATTCGGAGACCTCATGCATCCCCACCAAATTGCCCCTTTCTATGAGTGTCACCCACTGGAACAAAAGGCGATATTATGCTCATTGGGCACACCGCCGAAGCATTCAGCGACAGTTTCATTCTCTCGCTGACTAGGCGCTTAGTGAAGATTCCTCACCACCTTGCTCTGCATGTTTACATACTAGAATATTTTCTTTATTTGCTAGTTTTTATTCTTGTTTTATTAGCGGGAATGTCCACTCTCTACTCATATTGGAGACAATGTTGAATGTTTTTAGTGAGGGTGTGTCCTTGGTCAGTGAATTCCGCGGTATCCTTGGACTTTTTTTGACCTATTTTTGCCACCTCTTATGTATTTAATTGTGGCTATTCTTATGCAAATTTGACTATCGGTCTTGTTCAATAGCGATGACTTGAATAATGCTCTTAATTGAACAAACATGAATATGTAGCTACGATAAGGCCAAATGAAGTTGCATAGACAATATGTGAACTTTTTGCATCTCGCTGTGACTAGCCAGTTATGAAATGAGTCACTTGTAATGATCATTGCACACTAGCGAAAATGTTGAATCTTGTTTTATCTTTAGTGCCAATGCCTTGTGTGATGAGCTTACTATGAACCATGTGTGATGACACCTAGAATTTTCCCCATTGGTCTGGTTTACTAAGTGATGTGAGCTCTTGAAATGATCTTAGGCAACAAATTGTAAAGAGTGAAACAATTTGACATTATACCTCTATTCTGGCCTACCTTGTGAGTGTGTGATCTTTGTTTGAGCACCCCTTTTTCTTGGAAGAAACTTGATGAAATTGTGACCATTCTTTATCCCTTCATCTTTAATCTTCATGAGATGTGGTTGATTAGATTATCCAACTTAGGCTTTAAAGCCTAAGTTGGGAGTCTGGTGAACAGGGAAAGAGAAGGTAAATCAAGAAATGTAAAGAAGTCTCCCTCAGTCCATGGTTGTGAAAAAGATAGAACCCCTCCATACAAAAAAAAAAAGAGAAAAAGAAGAGCAAAATGAAAAAGATTGAAAAGGTTTCGAAATAAAGTGTAAAAGCACAAAAGAAATGGGGTGTCCAAAGTTTCATGTAAAAGGAATAATGGGGTGTGCAAAGTTTCATGGTAAAGGAATAATGGGGTGACTTATGAGCATAACTGAGAATGAAGAGGAGAATCAACAAAAATGTTGTTTATGCCACATTTCATGAGGATAGCAGCCACTAAGCCTAAATGACCATACCTTTACACTCAGCCCCGTTACAACCCTTGAAAAGACCTTTTTCATCTTCAGTGAGCTGAAACAAGTGTTGGTTGGAAAATAAGGTCAAACCTATGGGTGAAGTCATGCATGTGTTCATCTTTGTGAGTGTGAGTGTTGATTGTGATTCTGGACTTATAAATTGTTGAACCATTGTATATGAATATGGAATCATTCTTTGTGTGAGGGCATTTGAATACTTTTGTTGAGCTTGAACTTGCATTTGAAGCAAGTATTGTGAACTTGAGAATCTTTGATAATGGTGAGTCACAACTGGAATCTTTGAGTGCAAAATTGATCCTTGCATGAGTAAGTTGAGTCCTGTTGTGTGCATTCATGATTGAGTCTTGTGTAGCACTATTTGAGGTACCCCTTTTTGAACTGCTGAAATTGAGTTTTACTTTAGGACAAGCAAAAGTTTAAGTTGGGGTGTTGATGGGTTCGAAATTTAGACTAATTTAGGGCTTTATTTACAATTATTTTATGTCCTCAAATACCTATTTTCTAAAAAAACCTGATGTAAAACCCTTGATTCTCAAGTACTGAGGAACAAAGCTAGGACAGAAATGGGAAATAGAGATAACACAAGCAAAGAAGAGAAGGGAAAAATAGGCTTCATGATCGCCAATTCCACTCGGTGACTAGCCAAGCTGCCACTCTACCTCCTAAAGTTACAGAATGCTGAGGCTAAATTAGGGGTAACTTCGGCAAGAAGTAATTCTATTCAGCGTCTCGCCGATCGCTTCGGCGTTGGATGACTAGGTCACCAAAAGTGCTGACGGAGATCCAAACAAGTGCTGATGGGCGAGATAAAAGGAGAAAGGGTGACTCGTAGAACCACTTGATGATCTTGATCTGGATAGCCTAAAATTACAGTGGCTAGACCAAGAAGTGAAAAATAAGGTGAGAGGAATGAACATCGACGAGTCACCGAACTGTTGGTGAAGCCCGACTTACCTCGCCAATTGGTCCTAAACAGTCACACATCAGACTTGCATAAATTGATTTTTGCTAGAGAGAGAAAGCATTCAGAAATGTGAGGAACACAAGATTGAGAGTAAAAAAAATACTACCATTGTGGATTTCAAGTGATTTTAACAAGGTTTTTCATTGAAAATTTGTAATAGAGAAGATTGTAGTTGATTTTAACTTTCAATTTTCGTTTTTACCTAGCTATGGAAAACATGGCAGATGTTGATTTTCATCTTTTTGCTATGATGGGCTAAAACCCACTCCTTGGTGTTTTGACTATGTGACCAATTGTTGAGTTTTACTAAGTGGGTGTCATTGAATTGTGAAAAGTGGTGTTAATTTGAAGTGGGTCTGATTTGTTGCTGCGTTTTGAGGTCATCTTACGTGACTACTGTCACTAGTTCAGTGTTTTGTGCTTGCTCGAGAGAGAAGTGCAAAGCCAAAGTAGCAAGTTTAGCATCCTTAGTAGTGGGTCACCATGATTTCCTCTTGGTAAAGTGAAACATGGAACCTTTCCTTTGTATCTAACTCGAGAGAGTGGATTTGATGAGGACAAGGGCAGGGCATCTTTTTTCTAGTGTTTAAGTTTGAGAGAATTCGACAAAGATAAGGTAATTATTCGAGAGAAAATTGCTTTACATATAGTCCTACCTACCCAGGACAGTTTATCCCATTGTGAGCATCAATGTTCATCCACTTAGTTGAATTCAATAATTGGTTGGTCAATTCCCCAAATGTTACCTCATTATGATCATTTTGTGTCAAGTGTTGAATTGGATTGATAATTATAACTTGAAATTCGAAGGTTAAACCAAAAAGGTGCAGTAAGTGTTCAGTTGAAGAGATTGTTGTCATACTTCTATAATTGAGTTCGATGGAAAAGCTACTCTCTGTGGGATCGACCCCAACTCATTTAGTTGGATTATATACTAACTAGTGATCATTGACGCTTAGAACTGGATGAAGTGTCTTTGAAACGTTAATCAGTGATACATTTTATTCGAGGTTGGTTCACAGGTTCGTAGATGAATTGGCGTTGTTTTGGGCATATGAAGGGAAGAGCATGACGTTGCTGAAATGCAAGAGTGTGGAGCACATGAAGTTTCTTGGTTCACAGAAGAAATGTTATGAATGGGCCAGGATTAATATGGGCAAAATAGCCCAACACCGAATTAAGAGACTATGTTTGGGATCCGAATTGATAAATACGACTTGGTAGAGCAAATTGGACAGATACAAATTGTTGAGAGAAAATGTCTAGTTCTCTCATCCCCTTTATATGAGTTCTGCTTCTCATCCCCTTTCTTATGCTTGTGTTCTTCAATTTCCATTTAGTTCTTAAATTCCTTTGTAATTTCAATTACGATTTAATGAAATAGATTTGTCGATTGTTTGATTTTGAATTGAGTTGGTCTTGTTATTGGTTTTGTTACATTGGTGCTTTCATTTTTGTACTCTAATGGCAATGGTGGGTTTAGATCGATTCACCGGCACGGGTAATCCAGATAACTTGATCTTTCAGGCAGAACGATACTTCGCGTACCTTGGCTTCCTGAAGAATGACTAGCTATCTCTTCCTTTCTTCTATCTCGATGGTGAGGCACTTAACAGGTTCCACTGGATATATCACAACAAACAATTTTGGGATTGGAAGCATTTCAAGGAAAAGTTATTTTTGTTCTTTCGAGCACGAACCACCCCAGAGTCTCCAGCTGCATAATTGCAAATAATGACTATTCTTACTTGGTATAGAGGGTGTAGGACAATATTTCAGTTATGTCTAAGCAACATGACAACACACATATCCCAACTTCCAGTATTTCTAATATCAAAGACTTGTCACCAACAATAATTCAAGAGGTTGCAATAGAAGATGAAATTGACAGTGCTACTACGAGGGATAGCGAAGAGATCGCCTCTGTTTTGGGTGATGGACAATCAAGCATTGCAAATAATTTTGAGGTACGTCTTGAGATGTTTGACACTTTTATCGATACAAACCTCCTTTTAGCTGGGACAATTTTTTTCATGGGAGATGAACATTCAGGCCATGCAGACCAGGTGTTTGATGAAAGTTCTCACCAGATTGAAGACTCAGTCCATGAATTTGACATGGCAATTTAGTGGGGTTGCAAATTCCTTTGCAGGTAACTCAGGTGATAAGCAAACCTATGTTGTGCGTTGAAATTGATAATCCTAATGATAAACACTCTAGGAAATCAATTGTCGAGGAAGATTAATGTCTCAAAACTAAACAGACATAGTGTTTGATGAAAGTCTCTAGCAAAATGAGTTTGACCTACAATGCCAATTTACAAATTTGCGGCTTGGTGTGACAGACAAATTTTCTTCTCATGAGATTTTGATTTCTGATTTTGATGAACCAAAGGGAGTTGATGGATATTTCTCCCTTATCCTTCATGATGATGTTCCTGCGATTGCTGAGTTTTTTCCATTCATATTCAATCAGTCGTCGTTGGCCAATTTTGGGGACCTAGCAATATGTGAGAGTGTGACATATGGATTACCCACTTGTCATTGGTTTGACACTGGGCAACATGTTTCTCCGTTCATTCCATTCATGTTCAGGCTTACAAAGTATGGTCATCATTTATCTGCAACAGAATTTGATAAAATAGTTAACATCCTATTATTGGGGTTCAAGGTAGCGACATCCTCATTTTTGCCATTAGGTGCTCAAGTTATTGTAGTAGTGAGGATGACTCAAAAATAGCTTGGGAAGGGGCTTCTCACAATTGGTTTCTCAATATGTCGTCGCGCTACATCCTAGCTATAGAATCGAGAAATTCAAAGATGGACCAATTGCTCGACGTGATGTCTTTATCGGGTGTGGTGTTCATTAAAACACCTGAAGAAATGGGAACCATTCAGAAATTCCACTTTAAAGACAGAGCATGGTTTCTAATTTCTTTTTGTGGTCGAGACTGTATAGTGCCGGCGGCACATTCCGCCCATGCCCTACCAATGAGGTATTTTGATGCCAACTCTCTTTATAGTGTCTTGTCTAGATAGAAAAGTGATTTGGTGGCATCTAGAGACATGTATGTTGACATTATTTTCATGAAGCCTACAATACTGGAGGATCCATATCTTTATAAATTACTTTTTGAGAATAAGGGTGATGTTTCAAAGATAGAAATTCAATGTGATGATAATAGAAATGATGTTAAACATGTAAAATTTAATGGGGGATTAAGACATGCTGAATGTCTCTTTCATGTCGATCCCGGTGTGAATCTGTTCATGGTTAAACTTGACGGAACGGTGAAGGTTAATTGTGTATGGGATCCGGGATTCAATTCCAAAATTATGCATCGAAATGATCGTATAGAAACCATCGAAGCACACCTATTTATGGAATTTATTGATACTATTTCTTTACATTTATTTAGTTTTATGATTCTCACTTGAAAGGGAATACTCAATCTACAGAAAGGAGGTAGACGACATTAAAAGGACTCTCTATATTTCCTTATTTGTGACTGAGTTTGTCACATGGCAGTGGATGGCAATTTTTACTTGATGTATGTGCATTAGAAACTAAGGAGATGCCTATGTTGAGTGCAAAAACTTCATCCTAACTAGTGAGTCGTGATCTTATTTTATTTGGGACTAATTCCTTGTTTTTGGCAGTGCTTAATATCACAATGTCATTGAAGGAACCACTTGGTGCATGGGGTGAAAAAAAATTAACTGTTGAAGAGATATTGGAGCATCAAAATGTGTCAACAGACCAATGTGCATATTTGTGTTTGTCTTTGACGTATTCTACCGATGAGATCTCATTTTGGGTTGATACCATTGTTCGTCCAATGATCAATTTTAATTGCATATGTGCTTTTGAGCGCACTCTATTGTAAGTATTGTGACTTGTAAATGGTTCAAGGTTGTTCAACCTATTGAGGTGGTTTGGGGATTCAATGACAACGTATCATTATGTGAGACAGTTAGTGAGGGGTGTTCTATTTCATTGTCATTGCCTTAAACCTTGAGGACAAGGTTCTTATTGAGGAGGGGAGTATTATTATGAATGGGCTAGGATCAATATGGGCAAAACAGCCCAACACCGAATTAAGAGACTATGTTTGGGATTCGGGTTGATAAATACGACTTGGGAGAGCAAATTGGACAGACACAAATTGTTGAGAAAAATTTCTAGTCCTCTCATCCCCTTTCTATGAGTTATACTTCTCATCCCCTTTCTTCTGCTTGTGTTCTTCAATTTCCATTTAGTTCTTAAATTCCTTTGTGATTCCAATTACGAGTTAATGAAATAGATTTGTCGGTTGTTTGAATATGAATTGAGTTGGTCTTATTATTGGGTTTGTTACAAGCAGCTCATGTTTTCCGATGAAGGGAGAAAATTAAAACTCATGATTTATATGGAAATGACTTGGGTTGGTTAATAATACTGCTCAATACTATTTTTTCAAGAGATTTGTCAAAAATTGAAGCTTAAAATGCGTAATTAAATAATAGTAAGAAAACATGGAGCACTTTCTTCCCGATTTCATTTCTTGTCAATGTTAGTCCACTTTATATGGTGTTAATAATGCATTGTGTGTTTTAAGATCCTCGTAAAGATCATTATCTGCATGTATGAATCATTAAGTATAGGATTGAAAAACTGTTGGAGTGAGTCTCAAATTTTTTCGAAACAGTTATTAAAGAAGTCTACCTTGACTAGTTGTTAAAATTCTTTTGAATTCACCCTTCTGGAGCTAGACTAGCTTGCATCAAGATATGATCTATCATTATGACACATATTATTCTTAATTAAGTAAATTTGGATGGAATTCAATTGCTACATGGCATATTTTGATATGTTCAACTGTCAAATCTATATTTTGACCAACATAAAATAATCCTCAAATTTTCTAGTTATACGTTTAATCATGTCCGGAATGTGGGAAAATCTATCTTTTTTAATGTAGGGAAAGGAGATGAAAGGTTTTCTCACATTAATTAACATACGCCTACTAGTAATTAATGATCAAGGCATGTAGCGATCAATGAGTGGACCAACTTTTACCTCCGGCTACCGAGGGAATGATTTACATTAACTTTTTGAAACCCATATATACTTTGTATCTTCGTCATTCATTACACTTTCATTTTCAACATAATTCAAACTTTCTCTTTTCTTGTTGAGTACTTGTCTTTTTTTCTGGTCTTTCTCAACAATTGTTTTACTTATATGTGGAGAGTTCAAACCCTACTTCACCAATTGAAAACTTAACTATCACCACTGGTGGCAATAATATTATTGTAGCCATCTTCTCCCCTCTAATGGTCCCTATCATCAAAGAAGTTGACTAGTGTGTCTATCGACGACAACTGATATCATTTTGAGGACCTAAAACTTCATCATCACCATCACACTCTTCATTTTCAGACTAAGAATCTATATTGTATCTGCATGTACATTTAGGCTTTTAGAGTAACTCATACCCTAAAAGATAGCTCAAAAGGAGGAGGATTGATCAAGACTTCTAAGGAGACCATCTATCTCATTAATCATCGATGCGAGACTTTTTCATTCTTTAAAACCCCACTTCACGCTAGGACTGGACAACTGGTGCATGGACAATTTTTAAATTTGGAAGCCTATCATTGGTCCTAGTGAAATGGATCATGCTATGATACTAGGAAAAATTATAGGCTTTGGACCTAAGTCACACACTAAAAACTAGCCCAAATGGAGGAGGGTTTCCCTAACCTTACAAGGAGACCACTCATCTCATTAACTACCCATGTGAAATTTTTTTCATTCTTTGACAATGACCATGACAATCTAATGAATGATCAACTAGCTGTGATATGTCTTGACCATATACAAAAAGTACAGACCTATTACGCTTGGGAGAAGAAGAGCATCCGAGTGGAGACCCTGGGTGAGAATGATAGAACCTTCTATCAAACAGTTTCAACCCAATCTTTTTCCTTAATAGGTATTTTTGTTAAGAATACTTTGGTCACTTGTGCTCAAATAATAAAATTCCTTTCCATGAATGAAGCAAGGGGTGGAAGATTGGTTATTTAATCGCTTGAACGAGAAGGGAATCCAGTTCTCCCTCCGCTGCCATTGATTGAACCACTAACAATCCTCAACCAAAAAGGCGGATTGTTAAGAAAGAGAAAAGAACAACCTCGGGCAAGTGAGTGAAACAAATACTTTCCACCAGTGGCGGAGCCAGGATTTTTAGGAAGGAGTGTCAATGGTTAACGGTCAGTAAAAAGTGTTAATGACTAACCTTAAGGAACTTTTGCAACACCTTAATTAACCACCACACTAAACGTTCATGGCCTTATGTTAGGAGGTGTCAACACTTGTACATATATATTTATTAAATCGAAATTTGACCTATATATAGAGTAATTTTCTAGTGAAAGGGTGTCGACACCCCTTGGACAAGGATAGCTCTGCCCCTGCTTCCCATCTTCTCTCCATAAGGAAGAAGTGGGAAGGAATGGATGAACATTTCTCAAAAGTAAGTTTTACCTTTGTTTAATTTATTACTCCTAAGATAATACACATAATCAAAGAGGGATAACACATATATTAACACATATTTGTCAGATTTAGCAAGAAATAGAAATTCTAACTCGGGAAATAAACTCTGAAAACCTTAAAGCTAGTAGTTGATAGCAAATCCTAACACTAAAAGAAAAGAAGTTATATTTAGCAAGCAATGAAATTTTTTTTGTGGAAAAATAACATAGAAATCCTTTAAAAAGTTAAACCCCAAACCCTAATAAACACATTAATATTTGAAAAGCTTAAGAAAGAGAACAGAACTACACATAATCGAATAGAAATAATTAAAAAAATGACATATTTTACATCAATTAGACCAGTTAAGATAGATGATATTAGCCCGGTGATATTGACTCGCATGTAACTCTCTTTCCTCTCTCATAGTGAGGAACAAGCGAAATGTTTTTTTTAAAAAAAAAATAGGTTAATTTAGTTTAGTGGCTTAAGATTGATTTTTTAAAAAAAAAGAATAAGGGATCAATATTTATGTAGAATAAAAACTATCACTGGCTTCTAATTAAATAAGCTTAAAAAAAAGCATCGCATAGAAAAAATAAGCCAAATCATTGGAAAATAACCTTAATATAACATTAAAGGGAGGAACTTTAGTCAGTACAACAACAAATGATGAAATAACAATGATACAAAAACTAATGCCTCTTTGGGCAATAGCCATTGAATTTGGGTGCTCTGGCTGGCGCGGTGCCCTAAAAGTCAAACTTCAGAGCCCCAGTTGGGGCGCTATGGCTGGGGCAGCGCCCTAGGCCCCTGCCCAAGTGAACTCCAACTTTTCTCCTTTGTTTTCAACTCTAAACCCCTAATTCAACTTAGTTCTTTCCCCAAACACTTAGAATCAAATATACCCTCAATATATGCAAGATTCAACTTGAAATCACACCTAAACACATGAGTCAACTTCAAGAAACATCAACAACAAGAACCCACAAGATTTCGAAAGAATTAACATCAAGAACTCATAGGATTTGCTTCAAAACAATACAACTTCGTTGAATTGAATCATGATTGGTGCGTGGGCGAACTAACCCAACTCTATGTGATCTCACATACCTCGTAGGTATCACCCCTTGACTAAATTCACGATCTTAGGTTTGAGAATTTGACGATTCTTGCTTCTTCTCCTCTTTTCTCCTCTTCTTCTCTTCTCTAAAAGCCTAACTCAATTTTCAAAAGCGTAAACTGAACAAGTTTAGTTTAGACCCTTAAGTAATTACCAAAAATGAATTAATTTAATTGGGTATGGAAAAGACCAAAATACCCTTCCAAAATCCGGTTTAGACTTTCCTTATTAGAACTGCCCAACATCGAATGTTCATATCTCACTCATACAAAATTAGAATTATGCAAAATCAGTGGCGTTGGAAAGATTATTCCAAGATCTTTCCTACGGTATCTAGAAGAACACCTAACTCATCCTGAGATACGATTTATGGTCATTTGAAGTTGACCAAAAACTCATTCTTAACTTAACCAATTTTTTAGATTTTTCATTCTTTCAAAAATTGACTATTTCTAATTCTAGCTCTTTCTAGTTCATTCAAATATAGAGGTGTTACAATATCTCCCCCTTGGAAACATTCGTCCTCGAATGAGATTACTCTTACTAGACTAAGGGTGTAACAACTATCATTCAGTTCAAACACCCAACAATTAAATATAACACATCAAGTATATAAATTAAAGATTGCTAAAAAGAGAATTAGCACCTTGGTCTAGAATTTCTTCGGGCTCAAAGAGATGTGATATCTCTTCGTCATACCTTCCTCAGCTTCCCAAGTATCTTTCTCGACAAACTGATTCCTCCAAAGGATTTTGACTGATCTACTTCCTTGGTTCTCAACTTACAAACCTGGGGGTCTAAAATCTAACCGGAATCTCCTCATAGGACACGCCATCCTTGACACCAATATCTTCAATTGGTATTATAAGTGAAGGATCTCCCATGCACTTTTTCAACATGGAGACATGAAATACTGGATGAACCGCTTCCAACTCTTGGGTTAGCTCTAACTCATAATCTACATTGCCAATCCTCTTGGATATTCTATAAGGACCAATATACCAAGGACTAAGCTTCCCCTTCTTACCAAATCTCATAACACCCTTCATGGGTGAAACTTTCAAGTATACCGAATCATCTACTTCAAATTCTAACTCCCTTCTCCTAGCATCAGTGTATGATATCTAACGACTCTGTGCTGCCTTCAACCTCTCTTGAATGACTTTCACTTTCACCAAATTCAAACCATCCAATAGGAGATCTGCATCTTCTCCCATAAAGAGCTTCATAATGAGCCATTTGGATGCTAGAGTGGTAACTATTGTTGTAAGTGAACTCATTGAGAGGTAGGGGATCATTTAAATTCCACTTGAAATCAATCACACAAGCCCTCAACATATCATTTAAGGTTTGAATGGTGCGCTCTACTTGCCCATCTGTATGAGGATGAAAAACAGTACTTACGTTCACCTTTGAACCCAAGACTTTTTGAAAAAATTTCCAAAATTGTGCAGTAAATTGGGCACCTCTATTAGAAATAATCAAAATTGGCACCCCATGAAGTCTAAATACCTCTTGAAGATACAACTTCGCATAGTCCTCTATTGTATGGGTAGTCTTTACCGGCAAAAAGTGGGTCAATTTTGTCATTCTATCAACAATCACCCAAGTAGAATCATGCTGCATGTGAGACCTTGGTAAACATGTGATGAAATTCATATTGATCATATCCCACTTTCATTCCAAAAGTTCTATGTTCTGAGCTATACCACCGTGCCTTTGATGCTCTACTTTAACGTGTTGGCAATTTAGACACTTAGCAACAAACTCTGCAATGCCATTCTTCATACTACTCCACCAATAAACTTCTCTTAAATCACGATACATCTTTGTGGAACCAAGGTGGATAGAATACCTAGACCTATGAGCTTCCTCCATGATCTTCTCTTGGAGTTCATCCACCTTAGGTAAACACAATCTACCTTGATACCTCAACACGCCATCTCCCCCTTGTTCAAAAGCCAATACTTTTTGCTTATGAACATTTGCCTTCAATTCAAGCAAAATAGGATCTTGGTATTGCTTCTTTTTTATTTCTGACACTAATGATGATTCAGCCCCATTCATCACCACTACTCCTCCTTCTGTGGAATCCATTAGTCGAACTCCCAATCATGTATGTCTATGCACATCTTTTGCTAACTCTCTCTTTTCTTCCTCAACATGAGCGGTACTACCCATAGACAACCTTCTTAAAGCATGAGCAACAACATTAACCTTACCTGGGTGATAAAGAATACTCATGTCATAATCCTTGAGAAATTCTAGCCACCTTCTTTGTCTGAGATTAAGCTCTTTCTGAGTAAACACATACTGAAGACTCTTGTGATTGGTGAACACATCAACATGAACATCATAAATATAATGGCACCATATTTTCAAAGCAAATACTACGGCAACCAATTATAGATCATGGGTTGGGTAATTTTTCTCATGAACTTTGAACTATCTGGAGGCATAAGCTATAACTTTGCCATTCTACATTAACACACAACCCAAACCAACTCTAGACGTATCACAATACACAACAAAACCTTCAGTACATTCTGGTAAGGTCAATACTGGGGCAGTAGTCAACCTCTTTTTCAATTCCTGAAAGCTTTTCTCACAAGCTTCAGATCATTGAAACTTCACTATTTTCTGAGTCAACTTGGTCAAAGTGGATGAAATAGATGAGAACCCCTCTACGAACCTTCTATAATATCCATCCAAACATAAAAAAACTCCTAATATCAGTTGGGGATGTAGGTCTGGGCCATTTCTGCATTGCCTCTATTTTCTGGATATCAACTTTAATTCCCTCTCCATACACAATGTGGCCTAAGAATGCCATGAACTCAAGCCAAAACTCACACTTAGAGAAATTGACATATAACTTTCTATTTTTTGAAGTTTGGAGAACTATTATGAGATGGCTAGCATGGTATTCTTCATTCCTTGAATAGATTTGTATGTCATCAATGAATATGATAACAAGCATATGTAAATAAGTTTGAATACTCTATTCATAAGGTCTATGAATGATGCACATGCATTGGTCAAACTAAAGGACATAACTGGGAACTCATAATGACCATAACGGGTCTTGAATGATGTCTTTGGAATATCACATTCCCTTACCCCCAACTGATGGTAGCCTGATTTGAGGTCTATCTTAGAGAAACAAGTAGAACCCTAAAGTTGATCGAAGAGATCATTAATTCTCGAAAGAGGATACTTATTTTTTATGGTAACCTTGTTCAAATGGCGGTAGTCTATACATATCCTAAGGGAACTATCCTTCTTTCTCAGAAACATGACTGGAGCGCCCCAAGGTGAGACACTTGGTCGAATAAAGCCCTTATCAAGGAGATCTTTCAACTGTTCTTTAAGCTCTTTCAACTCTACTGGAGCCATTCTATATGGAGGAACAGATGTTGGATGAGTATCCAGAAGAATGGCTATATTAATGTCTTTCTCTCTAAGGAGGGACTCTGGGAAGATCATCAGGAAAGACATCTGGAAACTATTTTACTACTGAAACTGACTAAATATGAGGTATCTCAACACTGAGTCATTAAATCAGACTAAGTGATAGACACAACCCTTGGAAACTAACTTTCTCGCCTTAATATACGAAATGAATTGACCCTTAGTCACTATTGAACTGCTACTCCACTCTATAACTGGCTCATTAGGAATTTGGAACCTAACAACTCAAGTTCTACAATCAATGGAGGCATAACAGGCAGGAAGCCAGTCCATACCAAGTATAACATTGAAATCTACCATGTCTAACTCAACTAAATCTACCTTGGTGTTCTTGTGATTGATGGAAATGACACAATCATGATATACTCGCTCAGCTAGAATAAACTCCCCAATAGGTGTAGAAACACAAAAGGGTTCACAAAGTTTCTTAGGAAGAACATCAAAATTATTTGCTACATAAGGAGTCACAAAAGATAAACTTGCTCCTAGGTCTAGAAAAGCATAAACATCAAGAGTAAAGACTTTGATCATACCCATGACAACATCTAGAGAATTCTCTATATCTTGATGGCTAGTGATAGCATAAAGGCGGTTTGCTCCTCTGCCAGTACCGAAAGTAGCTCCTCTAAGTGCATCCCTGTCTGGTGAAGCAACTGATGAAGAATAGGCTCTATTGCCCTGATTTCCATTTCCTTACCGGTTCTTGGGGCACTCTTTCATGAAGTGACCCTCGTGTCCACACTTGAAACAACCTGTGGAGCCATTACGACATTTACCGGGGTGGGTTCTACCACACTTAGCACATGTAGGAGCCTAGTTACCTCTATGTGCCATACTATCCTAAGATTAGGCAGGTCTAGCCCTAAAGTACTAGGAATTCTGACTATTATACTCAACTTTGTTTCTGGGTACAGATGCACTAGCAGATGATAGAGCAGGTCCCTTTTGCTTTTGTTGGAAATAAGTCCGGTTCACATTATTCCTCTGTTGCCTGAACTCATTCCATGTCTTTGCTTACTTGTTTCTAAACTCCTCCCTATCCCTCAACTTCTCTTCATCAACCTACTGCACATAGACCATCGACCTGGCTATATCAATGTCTCCAATTAGCATGGATGCCTTTCCCTCTTTGCTTGACAGACGGGACACCACAACAACAAAAAGACTCATCCTACTTCTCATATCCGCAACCGTCTGCGGAGCATATCGAGAAAATTGGGTGAACTTCAAGTTGTACTCATGAACAATTAGTGAATCTTGCTTAAGGGTGAGAACTATCGTACCTTGGCCTCTCTCAGTTCTCGGGGAAAGAAACATCCCAAGAAGGCCTCCTCAAAACAAACGCAACTCGAAGGTGGTGCTCCCTCAGCTCTACCCTTCTTCCACTGGTCAAACTAAGTCCTAGCAACATTCTTCAGTTGATATGCAGCTAGTTCAACTCACTCAGCATCGGCAACGTGCATGACCTCAAATACCTTTTGCAATTCCTCCACAAAATTCTCTGGATCCTCAGTAGTGCTTGAACCAGTGAAACTTGAAGGATTCATCCTCAAGAACTCTCGAATCCTCTAAGTATCAGCCACTTTCTGTATAGCTCCCCTTTGTTGCCCAACCTAATTAGTCACATCTTGGCTTAACATTCGAATTGCATCACTAAACTCAGCATTCGTGACTTCTCATTAGGGTTGCACTTCATGTGCATTAGGTACCCCTTGCTCGTCAACAGTCCTCTTAGAAAGAAGACCTCAGGCAGCTCTTCGTAGAGGCATAAATACTGAAACACACGCGCAAACATGAATTAACAGAAACTTTTTAGAGATCAAACTCTAACACAAGAAATGAGTGTGAAAGAAGTGAAATAATTTCCTAAATATTGCCGCCTCCTAATTATAGATGTGGCGCACTTCACACGGATAACTAGGACTCTATAGATACGGCTTTATAGACTCCCTAGGACTCTTGAAATCTATGTTATGATACCAAGTTTGTCACGTCCCGAGCCTACACCCAAGGCGGGACTGGGACTCGAGAACCTTTGCTGGCCCTAAGCAAACCCTTGACCTGGCTTACTTACTCAGCGAAAGACTTAAACATAAGAAACAATCTCAAAACATAACTTATGCAATAACTTAAAGAGATATAATGCTTAGCCAAAATGGCAACTTAAGTCTTAACGTATACAATTGGAAACAAAAAGACTAAAGAACTATGACTACTCGTGTATCAAACCTCTAAAACAAAGAGGGATGTCAAGACAAGACCCCCAATCATCCTAACAACTAAAATACTAGAAAGTAATGTAAAAAAGAGTCCTCCAGAAATCAAGGAGGCTCACCAACTGAGTCTGAGTTCTCAACTGGATCAACGAGGCGCTGGATGCTGATCCTGGTTACCTGTGTCTGCATCATAAAATGATGTAGGCCAAATGGTATTACTACAGTAAATGTATGACTATGGGAGGGAAAACTAAACATAACATAAGCTTGAAAGGAATCTGAAAGGAAAACTTGCCTTGGATTTACTCAACTCTTGAATAACTCAAGTCAAATGAAAAGTAAACAACAATAATAGTACAGTTATACAAAGCATTTAAAACATGAGGTAGCAACTCAATTTATTAAAGAAATGAAATAACAACTCAGTTTACATAGAAAGTAATATAATACTATTGGAGTTTCTCTAACCGACAACCACCACTATGATCCTAAGTGATGATACAACGTCTTGCCCACGCTACCAAAACTGTCCTATACTTTGTCGTCATATAGAACGCCTTAACTAAGTGGATCCTCTAGTCTATGCTAAAAAGCACTAAGGAATCATCTAATAAGTATGATCCTTTTCTACCCATGATGGCTACATGGTTTATGGAGACTTGAGTTATTATGAACTCACATCACAATAGCGGTCCTCAATACTACTCCCAAAATATACTCAGCTCATATGTTTTTAAAAACAAAACTCATTCTTTGGTTTGAAATAATTATTCAAAACATAGATTAAAAGGTCTCTTGGAAATTGGTATTTCCTTTCTTCCTCAAATGTGAAAACATTTTAACTCTTAGAAATACTTAGTTCCAGTATAATCTATGAGGAAATGAACTTTACTCTTAATCTTTATTCAACTCAAAACTTAAGTCGTAAAACGATGTTAAAACGTTTGTAAATGACTTTTGGAAAACTCTATGAACTTCTCATGACTTGATTCTTAACTTCTTAACTTGACTCTTAACTTTCCTTGATTGAATTATGGATTCAAGGTTCATGATCTCATGTTTATGGATGATTTCATGATGTTTAGACATACCTTAGAGTGTTGGAATAAACTAGGAAACATAGGTATGTTGCTAAGGAACTAGTATGGAAAGAAGGGGGAAGAATGGGAAGAGTTAGCGTCCCTGGCGCTCTAAGAGGTGCGGGGCGCCAGCACTTAAATTTCAGAGAATAACTTGTGTCTCTCAGGTTGGCGTGACGCCCCAAAGGTCAAAATTCAGAGCCCCTATTTGAGGGCTATGGCTGGGGTGGCGCCCCAAGCCCCTGCCCAGGTGAACTCCGACTTTTCTTCTTCATTTTTCAACTCTAAACCCCCTAATTCAACTTAGTTCTTTCCCAAAAAACTTAGAATCAAATATACCCTCCATATATGCAATATTTAGCTCAAAATCACACTAAATATGTGAATCAACCTCAAGAAACGTCAACAACAAGAACCCACAAGATTTCAATTAATTAACATCAAAAACTCATCGAATTTGCTTTCAAAACAATACAACTTCGCTGAATTGAATCATGATTGGCATGTGGGTGAATTAACCCAATGCTATGTGATCTCACATACCTCTTAGGGATCACCCCTTGATGAAATCCACGATCTTAGCTTCGAGACTTTGACTATTCTTGCTTCTTCTCATCTTTTCTCCTTTTCTCTTCTCTAACTCAATTTTCAAAAGCATAAACTGAGCAAGTTTAGTTTACACCCATAAGTAATTACTAGAAATGAATTAATTTAATTGGGTATGGAAAAGACCAAAATATCCTTCCAAAATCCAGTTTAGACTTTCCTTATCTTAATAGCCCATGTTCGAATGGGTATATCTCACTCAGCGGCGTTGGAATGATTTTTCCATGATCTTTCCAATAGTATCTGAAAGCACACCTAACTCATCCCGAGCTAGGAGTTACTGTCATTTGAAGTTGACCCAAAACTCATTCTTAACTTAATCAATTTCCAGATTTTTCATTCTTTCCAAAAATGAGTCTTTATAATTCTAGCTCTTTCTAGTTCATTGAAATATTGAGGTGTTACAATCTATCTTTTTTCTAAGGAAAGGAAATGAAAGGTCTTCTCTCATTAATGAAGTAACATACACCTCCTTGTAATTAATGATTAAGGCATGTGGCGATCAGTAAGTGGACCATTTTTAACCTCTGGTTACCTAGGGAATGATTTACATAAACCTTTTGAAACCCATATATACTTTACATCTTTTCCATTCATTACACTTCCATTTTCAGAAAAAATCAAGCTTTCTCTTTTCTAGTTTCTATCCTTTTTTCTACTCTTTCTCAACATTTGTTTTTCTTATATATGTGGAGAGTGTAAACCCTACGTCACCTATTGAAAACTTATCTATCACCACCGATGGCATTATTTTTACTATTATTATCTCCTCCCCTCTAATGGTCTCTATCGTCAAAGAAAAATGACTAATGTTTATTGACAGCGACTGATATCATTTTGAGGGCCTAGAACTCCATTCACAATCACACTCCTCATTTTCAGACTAAGAATCAAGATAATGTCTACATGTAAAATTAGGCTTTTAGATTAATTCATACCCCAAAAGATATCTCAATGGGAGGAGAATTGAACAAGCCTTCTAAGGAGACAATCCATCACATTAATCATCGATGTGAGACTTTTTCATTCTCTAACACCGCACATCATGCCTAGGGCTAGACAACTATTGCATGGATATATAATTTAAATTTGGAAGCCTGACATTGGGCCAAATTAGATGAACCCTGCTCTGATACAATGCAGAATTATAGGCTCTGGACCTAAGTCACATACTAAAAGCTAGCTCAAAGGGAGGAGGATTTTTCTAACCTTGTAAGTAGACCACTCATCTCATTAACTACCAGTAATGACCACGAAAATCTAATGAAGGAGTATTTGGTTGTAATTTGTCATGACCAAATACCAAAAGTATGGACTGATTACACTTTAGAGAAGAAGAGCATCCGAGTGGAGACCCTAGGTGACAAAACTAGAACTTTTTATCAAATAGTTAAGAATACTTTGGTATCTCATGCTAAACTAATAAAATTCCTTTCCATGAATAAAGCAGTATGCAGAAGATTGATTCTTTGATCGCTTGAACAAGAAGGGCATCCAGTTCTTCCTCAAACCCCATTGATGGAACCTCTAATAATCCTCAACCGAAGAGGCAGAGGGTTAAGAAAGAAGAAAGAACAACCTAGGGATGGTGAGTGAAACATTTAATTTCCACAAGTGGTGGAGTCAGAATTTTCAATGAGTATCAATGGTTGACAATGAGTAAAGAGTGTCAATGATTGACCATAAGGAACTTTTGTAGCACCTTAACCACCACACTAAATCATCATGGACTTGTGTTAGGAGGTGTTAGCACATGTTTATTAAATTATTAAATCAAATTTTTACCTATATATTAAGTGTAATTTTCTGGCGAAGGGGTGTCACTAGACACCCTTGGGCAAGGATAGCTCCACCCCCTTGCTTCCCACATTCTCTCCTCAAGGAAAAAGCGGGAAGGAAAGGATTGCCATTTTTTTAAAAAAAGTAAGTTTTTGCCACAACCCAAAAATGAGCGTGATGAGACCCGTCTAATCCCATTAAGACAAGTCAACCTAAAATCCAACAATACGAAAGAAGTGCAAATAATAACCTAATAATAATATAAGTGTAACACCCCGAAAATTTCTAAGTTAAGACCCGAACTATTCTTTACTTACATGAAAGGCTGTATCGAGTGATTCTTAAATTTACCCATTTGTGTAAAGGTCAGTTCTTTATTATGAGAATGATGTTGGATATCAATGAAGGTCACTAGAATCTCCTAGCACATAGTTGAGTTGAAAATTTCCTTACCGATTAAGTTTTGATGTAAGATTCTACTTGGGTCAACTTCAAATGACCATATCTCTTAGAATATAAATAGTTATGTGGCCCACAACCTATCAAATAAACGTATTTAAATCTTCTTTCCAATGCCACCAATTTCACAACAATTCGAGTTTAAGTAAAAAATTATTACCATATAGTAACCTGATACACTGCAGTGATATGTTAGCCAATGGAAAAATATTAAAAGGGTCATATTTGTCTTTTTACCTCTAAGAAAACCCTAAATGAATTTCTTGACTAATTAAATGCCCAAAAAAATTAGATTTTCTTCTCTTAATCCCTCATTCTCTTCTCTCTCAAACCCTAAAGAAAAATCAAAGTAGAAGACTTTCCTTCCGGATTCATTCAATCTTTTTCAAGATTCTTCTTCAAGGTAAGTCCTTCTCTAAGAATTTCATTCTTTCCAACTCGAATTCCCCCATAAAATTACGGATCACTAATAAAAATTGTAATTCTTGTCCATAGATATTTCAAGAAACCAATTCAATAATATTAAGAAAGGTTTTCTTGATTGTTCTCCTTCAAGCTAGGGTTTCAAGACTTCTAATCAAGTTCTTCTTCAAGATTCTTCAAGAACCTTGTTCTTCCAGGTATGTAAGGCTATCATAGTGTTGGACTTGTTCGTCCCCATGCCCTACATCTACTTTCAAATCAGTAAAAGAGTAATCTAGAATTCTATCCCAGAATTTGAGTATTCTTGAGATGAGTTGATTTTGAGTTCTTGAGTTCCTAATTCTTTTGAAATTATATTCCTAATTATTCAATTTCTATATGTCATGCATTAAGATTCTTGATTTGACTCATTCATGTCTATATTTCAGCATGAACCATATGAGTTGAATATTCTTGAGATGAGTAGTATCGTTGAGTTTCGAGTTCTTGAGTCCTTGAGTTCTTGTGTTTTGAGTACTGAGTTTCCATATTGCTATTAAGACCCCTTAGTTGAGTCGTTCATGTCCATAATTCTGCATGAACATTATGAATGGAGTTATAAATTTTGATAAGCTTTTTAAAGCCAACATTTGAGTTCTAACTGTGTTGTTGAGAAAGTAAAGATGAGTTTTAAGAAAGAGTTTTTAAAACAAGATTAGTATGACAGACAAGTATGTCATCAATGTTTAAGCAGTATGGTATCTAGATATAGCATCAATGTTTATGCAATATGACTTCCTAAGTCATCAATGATCATATCATAATATGATTTTGATATATTCTTGAGAAAGAATTTTCAAGTATGAATTGAGTAAGAGTATAAGAGAACTAAGTATTCCCAAAAGTATTAGTTTTACATTAATAAAAGAGAAACTTTGTTTTTCTAAATGAGTTATGAGTTCAAAGATATTTCAAGAGGAGCTACCTCTTTTAAGAGGATAGTTTGAGCAATTATCTCAAATCAGATGAAGAGTATGTCTTTAAACATTGAGTAGGAGTGTATATTATTGGGAGTAGTATTGAGCACCGCTATGGGGATAAGTTCAGACAACTCACATTCCTCATAAAACATGTATGCCAACATGGGTACATGATCACACTTTTTAGATGAATCCTAAGTGCCTTCGGGCAGAGCTTAGTGGAGCCACTTAGTTGAGGTGTACTATACCCCCGCAAGGTATAGGACAATTCTAATAGCGTAGGAGAGACATTGTATCGTCACGTAGCTCATAGTGATGGTTGTCGGTTAGAGAATTTCCCAAATAGAGTTAAAAAATGTATTTTTATTATATCTTAATATGTTGAGTTCAGAGATGAGTAAGTGCTTTTGTAAAGTTTTAATGATTTTTCTTCTTTATTTCTTTGCATTCAGTTGAGTTTATATCTATATTTACTGTACTCCTTTCATTCAATTATTTGTTATTCAGCTATATTACATACTCGTACATTCGATGTACTGATGTCATTTGAGACACGTTCTTAGGATCCTCAGTAAGAGTCCATTGAGATCATTTAGTCAGCTTTTGAGTAAGACCTCCTTGCTTCTGGAGGACTCCCATTTTTATGAGTTGTTACTAGTAGTTTTCTTGAGGAGTCGCGGGTCATGTCCCGACACTCATCCTTGTATATAGTAGAGGCTTCATACATAGACAATCTTCGAGAGTCTTTTAGTTTTAGATATCTTAATTAAAACTTATGTTTCATACTCAGTATATCCAATTCAGTTTTGAGATTCAGTAAACTGTTTGTAAAAGTTTCTTTCAATTTAATGCTTACGTATGCTAGAGTTAGTCTTGCGCTTGTAGTCAGCCATGGTGAGGGTTCACTTGGGGACTAGAAAATATGGTTCTCGAGTGTCGGCCATGTCCAGGGTGTAGTCTCGAGTCATGACAATAAGCGCGGAATAAACTTAGTCATTTTAAAGTATCTCCAAAACCTGGTTGTCACGTGTACAAGCAACTAATGTAATAATACAAATTGAAACGAGGGAGCATATATTTATTTACACTTCTTTCTCTTCTCATAGTGTGTGTGTATATATATATATATATATATATATAAGAGAAACCTAGGCTGGCCAATGTGGTGCCACCTCAAACCAGGATTCTCTTTTAATTTATTTATTTCCAACTATGTGGTGCCACCACAAACCAAGATTCCCTTTTAATTTATTTATTTCCAAAACTAGTCTTCCTCTTTGATGAAAAGTTGTGACTTCTATGAAAAGTGGTGACTTTTATGAAAAATTGTGACTTTTATGAAAAGTTGTGACTTCTATGAAGAGTTGCAACTTTTATGAAAATTTGTGATTTTTATGAAAGGTTGTGACCTTTCTGAAGGGTTGTAACTTTTCCAAAGAGTTATAACTTTTCCGATAAGACACAATAAACATTTTTTCACACTACCCTTTGTTGTCTATAAATGGAGGGATTTCCTCTCATTTTAAATTTTAAAACAACGAAAATTCTGAATTCCATCTTCTTCTTCTTCTTCTTCTTTTGCACAATTAAATATTCGTGTACTTTGCTCCTATTGAGTGGGTCACTGGCACCATTGTTTTTTGTATCAATACATTGGTGAATAGAATCGTTCCATCCTGAGAGGATCTATTCCATTAAACTGGGTACTAGAGGATAGTAATTTCCTTAAGGGGACACTGTACATTTAGTGGGCTCAATTTTTTCCTTTATGTTTCATTCTATTGTTATTGATCATGATATGGATATTTTACAGTCATTAATCTATTCTTATGATATTAATTGTTGCTTTTGAGTACCGTCTTTTGAAGAAAATTTTCAAATTTGGTATACCATTGTGAGGATATAAAGAACTTAAAAACTTTATCGCACCTTGATGTGCAATGTGAACCAGGAAAAGAAGACAAGAATTAATAAACTTTTGACATGGGTTCAAGGATGTGCCGGATGACCAATAAAGGAATATATGACTAGACTGGAGCCTCTTTTAATCCCAAAGACATAGATAACTACACAATAAATTAATTGCTCATATTCAATATGAAGTATGGACAAATTCTCAAATTTACTGCAAATTGTAAATACTTTTCTTGAAGTAATAAATGTGTTTCTCGACACTACAATTGGAATAGAAGTGTAGTTTCAAATTGAACTTTATCACTGTGGTATGTTGATTTTAAAAAACACTCAAACAAGCTGAACAGTTTTGTGTAATATTTTTCTCTTTCAAGTATATATAATTAGTTGAATTGCTGTCCAATATGACACATTCTCCCTTTAGTTTTCAATTTTAATAATTACATATGATACATTTAAATGGGGAACATTAAAATGATATATGTAAAGCAAACGGTAGGGCTGAACTATCTACACGTTAGAATTAGAATATTTGTTCACTTTTTTCAGCCCTTTAAAATTTATTTATCCCTTCACCAATGATTATTTATTTATTAGAAAATTTAATATCTTAGGTTGATGTACATTTGATTCCCCAAAAATATCAAATAGTAACACTTCATGGAAGAAAAAGGATAAATTATAAAATCAAATTAAAGATGATTGATTGAAGGATAAATGAAAAGATGTTGTAATTATATTTTTCCTTTACATTATTAATGTCCGTTACTACGTAATCTTGTGTGTAAGATAATATAATTTTTTAGTTTTAACAACTGATAGGTTTTAAGTATTATTTTATAAATTCCTTCATATTGAACTCCCGCATGAGGCACGAATAATTTTACTAGTAAAAGAATTAAAGAAATTAATCATAGTGGTAATTTAATCTGAGATCACACATTTGTTAAAGAACCTAGAATTAAGATATATTTGTTAAGTTTATTTAACAGGGGAAATAAATAAAAATTAATGTATAATATACTCTATTGACTTTATAAAAGAATAAAATGAAAACTTGATGTGTCGATTCACTTACACATCTCTCATTTCTACTTTTTTTAGGGCACAAGAAGATAAAATTTGGATCACATTTTGAAAAATATTCAGAGCAAATACATTCAACTTTTAAATAAGGAATCAACAAATAAAATCTACGTCATAATAAAAATATTAATATAGTACTCTCAATCAATTCATCCAAGCCCTAAATTTCCTACGTAAAATTCTATCCTCATACCCTAAAATGTAAAATTCTATCCCTATAGCCTAAAATATAAATTTATTAGGACTCAAAACCCATAAAAATTAGTCACATATGGGAGAGAGAGAGAGAAACAACGCAACACAATATGCAATTAATAACATATGTATTAACGCATAATTGTTAGACTTAGGAAGAAATGAAAATTCTAATTTCTACGAATAAACTTAAAAAAATCTAAAATAGTTAACACTAAATCTAACACATAAATAAAACAACTAAATATAAGGTATTTTAACAAGTGTTTTCAAGATTTATCAACAAATGAAAATTCCAAGTAAAAACATAACTAAGAAACCCTTTAAAAAGCTATCCCACAAATTTTAATTAACACATAAATACTGCAATTCTTACAAGAAGAACAAAATACACATAATCAAAGAAGGATAACACATATATTAACACATAATTGTCATATTTAGCAAGAAATAGAAATTCTAACTTGGGAAATAAACTTAGAAACCCTTAAAGCTAGAAGTTGATAGTCAAGTACGGGATTTTGAGAAAGGCTGCAACGAGAGCAACAGACCCTAAATCCTAGCAGCAGCCATGTCTGTGCACATCTCTCCCCAGCCTTTGGTTGTGGGAGAGACAAACACTAATCCTCATCAACAAACATCCTTTGCTACTCGATTAACCACAAATCAAGCTGCCCAAAATTTGAAAAAAAATCCAGTTAAAACATATTCAATATGTACATAGAGAGCCTACAATTCAATTCACAAATGGAAAATGCCAAGTTTTCGCACATGAAGAAGGATTACATCAAGCTGTAATTATTAAGTTCTCATCTGATACACTAGAAGTGAAGGATTTGCGAACAGTTTTACCTAAACACTTTGGCATCAAAGAAAACTATTTAGTTGGTTTACTTGCTCGCAGACATATTCTCCTAAGGATAGACCAATATGAAGATTATGTGGTTGCTCTATCAAAATCGGTAAGCTTGTTTCCTTTCCATGGACAACAACATCTTTATAAGGTATTTCCTTGGACAATAGATTTCAATTCAAGAGAAGAAATTTCAATGGCCGCGGTGTGGATTTCGCTGCCTCAACTATCACCAGATTTATTTGCCAAGAGATTCTTATTGTCGATGGAATCAGCGATTGGAAGGCCAATAGCAATTGACAAGGCAACATAAGACAAGACAAGGCCTAGCACTGCTATGGTGCAAATGATACTCAATCTTATGGACAAGCTACTTGAGAGGATGCGTCTCCAGTATTTGGACGAGCAGACCGGTAAGATTCAAGAGGTTTTTAAGGAATTTGTTTATGATAATTTACCTTTATATTGTAAGCATCAAGGTCACGATGAAAATAGTTGTCGATTGATTTTGAAAAAGAATCAAGATTACAATCACAAAGATAATGGAGTGGTTGGAGATGAACAATTCAAATGGTGACAAATTTTAAGGTGATTTGCGATAAATTTTAATTGAGAAGAGGGGACTCGCAAACATAGATCAAAGTATTGATGATAATACTCAAGTTGCAGATGCAAATAATAATGAAATAGCAATGGAGGAAGCCATTAAAAATAATGGAGATCGAGTTGTAGATACTTGTGTTCAAGATGATACTCTTAATACTACAGTTAAACTAAATTATACCTTAGCTATGGTCTCACAAACTTTGGTTTTGGGTACAAAGGAAGGTGGTACTGGTGATTCGGTGTTTCCTGTGATTAATTTGGAGTCTGGTCTAGTTTCGAATCCTAAACTACCTACTGCTGATGTTTTATCTAGGAAAGATCCTAGTTTGGCAACGATTGAAGATTCTGTCCAGGCTAATAAGATGCAACAATATGAAGAGAATTTGGATCAAATTTTCAAATCAGGTGGTACATGTGATCATGACTTCACTTTGAAGGACAATGATAAGGGAGGCTAGACTGAAGTACCAAGCAAAATGTTTTCCCCAAGTAACAGCAAACTACAATACCTAGATTATGCTAACCCAACACGCAAGGACCAAAGATAAATTGTGAAGATAAAGTATCAAGGAAGGCTCTGTGCTCTAACACCTTTGATGCCTTAACGATCAATTCCGATCAAGAGCTCCATGCATTGTTCACTCCAATTCTTCAACTTTCTAATCTAGAAACAACTAGAATAATCAAGGAGTCATATGCTGCAATCTTGAATAAAGAAAACCCAATGGTCAAACCACCTATGGCAACTATCAACACCTCGAATCATGATGTTCCTAATTATCCATCATTGGAGTCGCTTGGAGAGCAAATATTTGGACAACAATCAATCTCCAAAAGAAATGACAAGAGTTTGGGGAAGGAAACAAGTGCTTCTAGATGGGCAGATTTAGTTGAGGAAGAAGAACATATTTATGCACATGTAAGGAGTAAGTTAAGTCCTCAAGCACCCATATTTGTGCCTTGAAGTAAGGCAAATCCATCTATGGCAGTGACAATTGATAACTCCAAAAAGATCTTGACCATTACCAACAAGGTATTGGAAAAAAGCCATAAGCCAGAAGCAGGAGTTTCAAGACTTAGTACAACTAGAATTTATGATAGTGACTTGGGCAGTGAAAAGTTTGATGAGGATGATATGCTAGACATATTATTTGATAAGGTATCCAAGGATGGAGATCTCTCGCCTAGGCATCAAAGAATTGGAAGCAACAAAAACAAAAAGAAGACACATGAAAGACAACATAGTTGGGATGGTAAGGTTGCTGAGGAATTTGTTTCAAGGCACCTACCAATGCGTCTGGCAAACCAAAATCATATGACAGTTCCAACCAAAACACGATCCAGTAAATCCAAAAAGAAGTGAAGAACTATCAAGTTTTGTTGGAAAAATTTGACGAAGAAGACAAGAGGGAAATACTTCAGGTTACTTTACACGGTTAATCCATCTCTTTTAATCTTTACATATATAAAATGAAGATTGAGTTTGATAACTCAGATTTATTCTTAGATTTTTTATTTTTGCATTACTCATCCTCATTTGTAGTATCATCACAGAGTGTATTATAAAGTCTATGATGATCATAGAATATCTAATTTACTCTTATTTTCTTCAAGCTTGTTAATTAGTAGAGGTTCGTTACCTCATTAAGATTAGTAAGGTAAGGCCTAGCCCCCGCTTGCTTGTACTTTTCTCTTTATTAATAAAATTAGCCCTAGGCACACATTGCCTAGCGCAATTGCTTAAAAAAAAAACAGTTGATAGCAAATCTTAACACTTAAAGAAAACAACTTATATTTAGCAAGCAATGAAAATATTTAGTGGAAAAATAACATAGAAATCCTATAAAAAGTTAAACCCCAAACCCTAATAAACACATTAATATTTAAAAAGCTTACAAGAGAGGAACAAAACTACACATAATCAAATAGAAATAATTAAAAATGACATATTTTACAACATTTAGACGAGTTAGGATAGATGATATTAGCCCTGTGATGCTCACTCACATGTAACTCTCTTTTCCTCTCTCATGTTAGGAACAAGCGTAATGTTTTTTAAAAATAGGTTAATTTAGTTTAGTGACTTGAGATTGAATTTTTTTTTTTAAAAAAAGAATAAGGGATCAATACTTATGTAGGATAGAAACTATCACTTGCTTCTAATTAATTAAGCTTAAAAAATAAGCGTCACATAGAAAAAAATAAGCCAAATCATTGGAAAACAATCTTAATATAACATTGACTGGAGGAACTTTAGTCGGTACAACTGCAAAAGGAACAATGAAATAACAACGATACAAAAGCTAATGCTTTTTGGGCAATATCCATTGAGTTTATACGGTACAAAAACAAAAGAAAATATCAAATAACATCAATAACAATGATGCTTAATCTGTTGAGAAAATGGTCTAAAGCCCCCCCCCCTCCCCCAACCAAATTATACCTGAAATCCCAACTGCACACTCCAACTTCACGGGTGTGCTATTACCTCTTGAAGTGTTTAAAACTGATATAATTTACTCCCTAAACACTTATGTGGCATAGTGAGTATATCTCACTTTCTCAAAGAGAGTGAGGACCAAAACAAATAATAAAAATTTATTTTTAAAATTTCTTTTTATAAATATGTGTATTTTTAATAATTCTTTTTTCTTATTTATTTCTGTTCTTCTTCACAACAACATAAACCAAAACTCTCCACCACTCACCTTCTCTAAGCCGTCATGACCATCACATTCATTGGATTCACCATGGAATTTCATTATTCCTCTTGATTCTTGAATTTTGATTATCCAATTTGTGCATGAAATTAGGAAATTTTGAAAACCAACTCTTTATTAATATTATTAAAATTGTTAATCATCATGCCTAACCACATGGAGAAATGGGTTAGAAAATTATTGTCTTGATTTTTGGTGCCCTAGTTTAATAATTCAAATTCAAGTTCAGAAAGAATTTTGGGTTGTCAACGAAACCCATATGTGATTTTGAAAAAAGAAATGAAAAGATCTATTGTTATGCATCCATTACCTCAATTTGAAGAATTCGACAAATTCATCCACGAAAATAACTTGAGTATCAATCAAATAGTGGATGAAATGGTTAGGAATAACATTCTCGCCAGATTCTACCTTTCAAAATTGTTGTTGCGGTCATTGATGATGAAAACATAAAACATATAGTCAAATCCTCCAAAACTTGAGTCTTTTCTTATATATCAAAGGTTTAATACTTGATAATATTAATGGTAGGAAGGAAGAAGTGAGTTGGGTTGATTGATAAACTTTTGATGTTTGCAAGGAAGATGAAAATGGTGGAAAAAGAGATTAATCAATGGCAAAAAATGAAAGATTATCAAAGATTTGTAACTTTACCTTTTAATAATAAAACTTGAAATTTCATAACTGCACATTTCATTATTGTAAGCTTAAAACTATCGTAAATAAAACTTGAAATTTTCTCTTCAATGGTAGAAAAAAATTCATCAAACAAATGTGAAGAAAAAAGAAAAAGAAAAGAAGAAAGAATAAGAAAAGAAGAAAGGGGCTGGAAAGAGAAGGAAAAAAATATAAAAGGAAAATAGAATAAAGAAAGAGATAATGATTTTTTTATTAAAAAAATAATATATATGACTTGGCAGGCAAGTGCATTCACTTTCTAACACAAATCTGGGTGTGACCTTTTAGGGGGCTATATATTCCATTTTAAAAATGTATAGGGGGGTAATAGGACCCCCGTGAAGTATAAGTGTGTAGTTGAAAATCCGGTAATAGATTAAGGGGGCATTTGACTATTTTCTCTAATCTGTTCTCCATGAATAAATATATGGTTTAAAGGGTGTTCTACATAACCTCCACCAGCGTGTTCGACAAATTCAACCTCATTTAGAAGATCACCATGACAAAGACAAACTATCTCCACTTCATCTTTCTTATTGCACGGGTATAATAGTCCTTGAGTCTTCTTTCCATTTCGTCCTTTACCTCTTGTGGAAAGAAAAGTCATATGGTTGAGCATGAAGTTTTTTGTCTTCCCTTTAGCAATATAATTTCCTGAACACACATATGATTTATGTTCAATGAAAGATGATTTCACATCGAGAACTAAAGGAAAAAAAATTATTTCCTACTTTAATTTTGATACAAATTCAAATTGACTTGATACCTTGAGTAGGTGGTTGTTGGGTTTCAGCCTCAGCTACACTTGAAGCAACACTTCCTTACGATCCACTTGAAAACATCAAAGAATATTTTTCATTAGTTATTCACAAATTTTCATTCAGTTCCACATTTTCATTCTCTACATTTGAAGTTCCTATATTTTCTTCAGCTTTCTCCATGTTAGCAAAACCTAAAAACTGAGAAAGCTATTGAATTTCAAACTAAAAAAATTATAAAATGGAAAAAGAAAAATTCAATGAAAGTTTGCAGAGAAACCATTATAACATTTGGGATCTTATAAAGGAGAAAATTTCTAGGTGGGAAGGTAGAAAAAACGTGAAGAGATATTTCATTTCCATGGGTTTAGTAAAATAACAAAATAGCCCTTGGAAAGTAACACATAGTTGTTCTAGGAATAGGCTGACCACATGGTTTAACAAGGACAAGAGGTAATCGTTTTATAGTGACACACATCACTTATAAATTCACTTTATAACTTTTTTTTACCACTTTAAAAAGAGGAAAAGGTTGAATGTATTTTTCAACTGTATTTTATTGGTCAAATTTGTTAAATGTTAATTATCCCATAAATTTTAATTTCAACATTATTGAATTTAGTAGGGTAAACAATACAAATTTTATTTGTTTAGGGCCTAATATGTGCATTTTCATGAGTTTGCAAAATTATCATCATGCCAATATTTGGTCATCAGATGCATGTATGGGACATATCTAGTTTTCAAATGCATGAAAAGAAAAATAATAATTATATTTTAAATGGATCCAAAAGGAAAGTAGGTGTGACAAAATGGAAACGAGGGTGTATATCTTTTTCAAATATTTAAAAAGTAAATTATTACGTCAGTGATGATTTTAGCATAACATCAACAACCTATTTAGGATAAATAATCAACTAATAACCATTAAACACATAATTATCTTGAATGTCTAGATCTCATTAAATAATATATATATATATATATATATATATATATATATATATATATATATATTCTTTCTATGAACATAAAAGTCTGACCAAAAATAGAAAAAAATTAAATGGTCAACTCCATGACCACTATAAAAGTACTGAGGCATTAGCCCTAATTATATTTTAAATGGATTCAAAAGGAAAGTAGGTGTGACAAAATGGAAATGAGGGTGTATATCTTTTTCAAATATTTAAGAAGTAAATTATTACGTCAGTGATGATTTTAGCATAACATCAACAACCTACTTAGGATAAATAATCAACTAATAACCAATAATGATATAATTATCTTGAATGTCTAGTTCTCATTAATTAATTTATAATATATATATTCTTTCTATGAACATAGAAGTCTGACCAAAAATAGAAAAAAAATTAAATGGTCAACTCCATGGCCACTATATAAGTACTGTGGTATTAGCCCTTATATGAAAATATACATACAACAAAAAAAAAATCAAGATTTTGAATTGGCAACCAAAGGCTGGCTACCTTGTGTATGTATCCTTTAACCTTTCATTTCTTAAGTTTTGTGTTTAGATTTTGATGAATAATTTTGTTTACATAAAATACCTTATTGCTCTTTTTATGGTTTGAATATGGTTTAAAACCACCACAAATTGTAATCATATACTATTACATGAGATAATCTTAGTAGCATTGACTACTAAATTTTCACTTTATTGGTGAGATCGTTTGATTCCTCACCTTAATTGTAATCTCCTCCTTCATTTTCTCCTTTCCAACCCCTTTTTTAAAAAACAAAAATATATTAAAAAAATCATATATTATCATATAAAAAAAAATAGTGTCGTGATATAACTTTGTTAGTTGGACATTAAAGAAAGAATAAACTAAAAAAAAGAAAAGAAATAGAAATTGTCTATAGAAATTATAATTACAAGTAAACATATTCTCAGTATTGATGTCTGAAAATCACCCCCCCCCCTTCTTAGCCCTGTGTTGTTTCTCAACAAAAGAGGAGTAGCTTTTATTAAGAGATGTGATTTTTTTGAAAAATTGCAGTTTTTTCGAAAGGTGTTGTTTTTTCGGAAAGGTTGCGGCCATTTCAAAGGATTTTGGCATTTCCAAGGTCACACCTCTTATTTTTGAACAACATATTTATGGTTGAGTGGTTCGCTGATAGTGTGATTTAAGGTAGCAATAGTAATACAGTTTGAACAACATGAGCAACTAAGACCAATTCTCTGGAAACTCTGAAAGTCTGCTTATTGAAAAACTCACCTCAGGAAAAAGCAAAGATTGAGACAAAATGTGAAGAAAAAATGATAGGATCGGTCAACTACCTGACGCTCTTATTGTTCAAATTCTATCTCGATTGTCCATAACAGATGTGTTCAGAACAACTATTCTCTCTAAACATTGGCAATACTTCTGGACTTGTGTCGACAACATTGTTTATGAAAAGGATTATGGTCATTCAAATCGACAGTGCACAAATTAATTTCCTTAACGGATAATGTACTACCTCTCCTTAACTGCTCTAGCATTAAAAAGTTGAATCTAAACTTTCTGTTCAGATATGATGATGGTCTTTCTTATTTTCCCTAAATTGACAAGTGGCTTGAATTTACTATGAACAAAGAAGTGGAGGATTTATGCATGAATCTATGGTACACTGTTGATCCGATGGAGAATGACCAACTTTATAACTTACTAGAAGTTCTCTGTAGTAGTTCATCGATTCTAAAACTTAACTAGAGAATTGCAAAATATTAGAAGATTGTGTACTAAATAGGACATCTCTGAAGAGTTTAACGTTGGAAGATTTGTTTCTCCAAGATGAACACATTAAACAAATAATGTCAAATTTTCCTCAATTGGAATCTTTGAAGCTACATGAATTTTATGGTTATAATCAGTTGAACATGACTTCTCCAAAATGTAGGCGACTGTAATTGATCCATCAAGGTCATCCCCGCAGGGATTGGTATTCATTCGAAGGTGATACATGTTGCTTTGCAATGTTTGCTCCATATGTTGAACATTTAACGATTTCTAAAGGTTTTTAATGATACATGAATTAAGCTGAGGGACTTTTTGTCTTTGAACCATGCCAATCTTGATCTCTACTGTGATGAAAATATAGTGGAAGATCTTTTGGTAAGACTCTGTTGTGCTAATGAACTAATACTGCATCCTAGTTGATCAAGGTCAGTTAGAAGTCCCAAATGTGTCCAGTCATTTTATGTTAATTGTGAATAGAGCTCCTGTTTTATATTCTACCTCATTCTTCTGTTTAGGTGATTTCCAATTTGTTGTTGGAAGAGGAAGACATCTCCTTACCGTTGCTGGAATGCAGGTTGTTGACAATAAGTTCTTATATTTCAAAACTTCCATTCCCCCTACTAGACAACCTTTTAAGGTCGACTCCTAATTTGGAAAATTTGATGATATTTCTTGATATGACGATATGTTTTCTATTCATTTCTTTATGTCAAATGTATATTGATCCCCTACAGCCTCAATGACTAACCTGATTTGTCCTTCTTTGGTATCTATAGTATGAAGACAAAGACATTGATTTGTTGGAAGCCACAAAGTACCTCTCCTTTGAAGAAAACATATTCAAAGTTTCCTTACAAAATTTGAAGAATGTTAAGGTTATGCCATTATGTGCTGGTACTCTTACATTTGACGCAATAAAGCTTGATCAATTCTTGAAGTTCTTACTTGAGCATGCAATAAATCTAGAGAAACTGGTTATGGTGCTAGAGCATAAGGAATACAACTATTGATCTACTAATACCTCAAAATTTGAAGAAGAATTTGTTAGCTTTTCCAACAAGTGCAATTATTTCCTTACGACCAGTTCGTCACAATGTTTTCTATGAGTTGTTTGAAACTCTATAAAGAAACATAATACTGTAATTCATATATTTCTTGGTTGGTTGTCTAGCTAAGTAATTTCTTTAGTCTCTTTTTAATGCGGAAATATCATTTGATGAAGTTACAAGTTACATTCAGGAGGTGATCTACAAGTCATAGATTTAATATTGCATCCAAATGAAGAGATTAAAAACATAAATATGTAGCTTCCATTTATTAAAGTGATTAAAATTTAATTATGTGCCAGCCATTAATTAGCACAAAATAATTAGTTTCTCATCCCTTAACCTAAGAATTGTTCTCATATAAAGGAGAGCTGGTTGGCATCTTCCCCTACAAGGATGGCTTCAGGTTTTACCTGTTACCCCACATCCATTTAAGACATTCTAACTCGATATAGAAAAATCTTTGGTATGAGAATGGAGAGTTACCCCTCCCCCAGAATCCCCCCCTACTCTAGGCAAAGAATTAGTTAGGCTCCAATGCAGATACCAAACACCTTAAAAAAGGGAGGGGGGGGGAGCCATTTTTGCACCAAAAGGGTTTATGAAATTTAGCTAACTTTTATAATAGAATATGCATAGGATAATCAATGGTGAATCCATAAATAAGTAGTGGTATATAGTTTATCGGTACATAAAGATAGTTCCATCACAAGAGACCTGAAACTAACATGAGTGATTATAGTAAATCAAAATGTTATTGTTACGACCCGAGACTACCCCTAGTCGTAGCATGGTGCTTTGAGTCACAGGTGACCCTAAGCAAACTGTTGATACTGGTATAGTCATGAGCAACTAAAAATGAACATGTAAAAGAATCCATACTTTCCAAGATTCCAATTTGGTTGAGTAAGCCTGGAGTATAGTCGATGGACAAGTTGTTTTATAGCTTAGAACCCTCATGACCTTGTATTCATCAGAATCTTTTTCATATCCAAAACCCATACTAACATCAATGTAGCGTGTCATTTGATGGTTCATAATGTGCATAGGAGGGAACATCTTGAATTGATTTATGGAAGGGGTAAATCAATTTACGGGAACTTGTAGTAGTAAATTGATTGAACCTACAACAATATAATTGGTCGTACAGGGTTTATTAAGCTATATCAAGTAGCTAGGATTTCATATACAGATCGAACAATTTTTCTCCCCAATCTGAACAAGGATAAAATGGTCATCAGGTTTGGAATTAAACATCTTGATATATAGATAGATGAACCAGGAGGTTGAAATCAGAGTGCAGTAGCGCTTCAACAAGCACTTCAATCATAACACAGTTTTAACTAGTAATCTTGATAAAATAATATCATCGGCAAGATACGAATTATCAGTAATTCGTCTTGTATTCTTCATCTTCTTCAAATTATAAGGAAAATGGAGATTCTATTTCTAGTTGAGACAATCAATCAAAAAGTTATGTATGCAGAAAGTAGAGTATTGGCCCAAATTTAACTAAAAATCTTCAAGAAATTGCTCTGATTTAAGCACTCACCTAAGAATCATTTGATGAGAGGCAGAAACCCAACCCAAATGAAGAACAAACATGAAACACTCTATAAACTATTGTGTTTTAGTAAGTTTAAGAGTTCAGATGACAAAGTCGTGAGTATAAGGATTCAACTGACAAACGGAGCCAAGTAAAAGGTCTCACATGTCATTCTTTATTTATAGTGGTGGAAAAAGTGGAGTTGATGTTGAGCAACTTTGATGTAGGGGCTGACATGGTAAGTCAACTAAGCATATTTAGTGACGTAAAATGTACCTTCACTTGGCCCCATTTCATATTTATATCCTCTAACATTGAGTGTGCATAAATAGACTCTTAAACTTGTATAAACTTGAATAAGTAGACACATTAGTTAAGTGGCATAATACACTTAGGACACCAGTGAGACTCAAATTGTCAGGTAGAATTCCACGTAGGACATGTGTGTCTATTTTTTACTTTATACATGTTTAATTGTCTAATCGTGCACACCCAATGTTAGAGGGCATCAATTTGAGTTGAGAGCAAGTTAAATTGCCTATTTATATATTATGTCAAATTTTTTTTGTGAAATAGAACAACTAGCTGAGAATGTATATAATACAACTAAATGTCACAAATGGTCCCTAAACTATTGGAGTAGGTCTAAAATAGTCTCTTAACTATACATTTACCGAATTTAGTCCTTTAATTATCTCAAATTTTATCAGGTTTGGTCCATTAACTATAAATTTATAGGTTTTAGTCTCTTAACTATAAATCATTTCTTCTTCTTAGACTTAAAGGAGAATGGTAAATCAATCTTTTTAATGGGTTCTTCTAATTGGATTTGGGTTATGGAGCATCGGAATGGATTGGAGGGGATAGAAGAAAATTAAATCGGTTGGGATTTAATTTTGTCCAATAAGAAAATGTCACGTAATAAATAATAATAATTTTTTTTAAAAAAAATAGTGTTAGATTCAAGGGTAGAAATGGACCAAAAAGGAGGATTGCGGGGGTATTTTTAGCCAAATAGGTGAATGAGTGATATATTTAAATATTTTCAAATAATCCAATGATATTTTTGACCATTTTCCATACTATATATTATAAGTGTGAATGTTGAGGAGCATATGGTCAGCCGATCAATAGACCGATTTTCCCTTCTCCTCAACTTCCTCTATTTATATTTCTTATTTTATCCTTTTTTTTCAAAAAAGAAAAAAATTATTATAATATGTTATGTATTTACAAAAAAAAAAAGTACTAAAAATAAACTTAAAATATTATAAATTTGGTTAGCTCTCGAAATTTCACACGTATTGCATAATTGAAACTGAGCGAGTAACATATATTATTTGAAAATTACATTAAGAGTATCATAGATCATAATAATTAACAACTTAAAATATTTGAAGAACATATCAAAATGTGATTAGCTCTGAAAAATAACACACACACAGATATATATATATATATATATATATATATATATATATATATATATATGAAAATCACGTTAAGAGAACCATTAATCACAACTTAAAGTTTTATAATTTTGATTAACTCTCAAAATTTAACATGTGCCACATAAATTGGGACAAGGGAAATAACATATATTATTTAAAAATTACATACTTAAATTTTTTTAAAATACATTAAAAATTTGATCAACTATCAAAATTTCACACGTGACCCATAAATCACAATAATTTAACAACTTAAAATGTTTTTAAAAATATATTAAAAATTACTTACTCTCAAAATATCACATGTGCCACAAATATAATTTGGAAAGTACGTTAAAAATAATTAACAACAAAAGTATTTAAAAGTTTGATTAACTCTTCAAGTTTTATTTGTTTCGCATAAATTAAAATAAGTAAACTAATATATATTGGGCCTGGGCTCGTGTAACATCTAGCAATTTGAAATAAATAGGAAGAAGCTAAGAATTTGAAATAGTCATTTTTGGGAAGATTGAAAATTTGGAAATTTTGTTAAGTTAGGAAAAAAAGTGAGTTTTTGGTTAACTTCAAATGGCCATAGCTTCTAGCTCAGGATGAGTTAGGAGCACTTACAGTAATGGTATGAAAGCACTTGGAATGATCTTTCCAACTCCGCTGAGTTTGTGCGATTCCGAGTTCACATGAGTAAGGTATGCCCTTTGGAAGTTGAGTTGTTGGAATAAGGAAAGTTCAATACGGATTTTTAAAGGGTAGTTTGGTCTTTTCCTTGCCCATTTATTTTATTTAATTTTTGGTAATTAAGTTAGGGTCTAAACAGAATTAGATCAGTTTATGCTTTTACCGAAATACGCTAGAACTTGGAGAAGAGAGGAAAGGAGAGGAGAAAGGAGAAAAGAAGCAAGATTCGTCAAGATCATCGAGTTTAACTTGTGGATTTCGTCGGGGTGATCCCTACAAGGTATGTGAGATCACTTAGCATTGGGTTAGTTCACCCACGCGCCAAACTTGATTCAATTTCAACAAAGTATATTGATTTGAAAGTAAATCCCAAGAAATCTTGATAAAGTTTGTTTGAATCCTTGTAGGTTGTGTTGTTGAAGTTGCTTGGGATTGATTCACGTTTTTAGTTGTGTTTTGGAGTAGAATCTGATTTTATTTGATGGTATAAATGATTCTAAGTTTTTGGGGAAAGAACCAATAGAGTTTAGAGGGTTTTGTCCTGAAAAATGAAGAAGAAATTTCATCGGACAAATCGGGGTAGAGACGCCGCATCGCGGATAGGTCCCAATTTTTCACAAAATTCTCCCTCGTATCATAGAGTGGTCACTAACCTTTCTGCCTAAAAAGTTAATCACATCCTAAGATTTTAAATCACCTCCGCGTCGCGGAGCAGTTCCCCAGAATTAATTCTTGATCATTTTCTCATGTTTAGCAATCTAAAATCATTCCTAAACATCATGAGATCTTTCCAATCACAAATCACAATCCTTGAATTCATAATTCAATTCAAGGACTAGTTAAGAGTCAAGTCAAGAGAAGTCAAGAGAAGTCAAGAGTCAAGTTAAGAGAAGTTCATAAAGTTTTCCAAAAGTCTTTTGCAAATATTTTAACTTTGTTTTAAGCCTTAAGTTTTGAGTTCAGTAAAGAGTAAAGTTGAAGTTCATTTCTTCAAAAGTATATGGGGGGTATGTATTCCCAAAGGTTTTAAAATGTTTTCACATTTAAACAAGAAAGGAAACCTCGATTTCCAAGGAGCCTTCGGGCTAGTTTTCAGAAAAGAGTAATCACTTTCTAAATGAAGTCAAAGAGGAAACTTTGATTTCCAAAATAGCCTTTGAGCTAAGTTTTTAAGCAGTAATCTCAAATCACAGAAATAAGTATGTTTTTAAACATAAGAGCTAATATTATATTTTTGGGAGTAGTATTGAGCACCAATATGGGGGGGGGGGGAGTTCAGACAACTCACAGCGCCCATAAACCATGTAGGGTAGAAAAGGGTGTCATACTTTTTAGATGATTTCTTTAGTGCTTTTTAGCATAGACTAGTGGATCCACGTAGTGAGTTCGGTTCTATACCCCCGGCAAGGTATAGGACGGTCCTTGGCAGCATGAGGTAAAACGATGTACATCACTATAGCTCTTAAGTGATGGTTGTCGGTTAGAGAAACTCTCACAATATTATTTTGTATTTTTATATACAAACAGAGTTCATATTGTATCTTTGCATACATATAGAGTTATTATTGTATTTCTAAATACACAGAGTTGACATCATGTTTTAAACAACTTTTCCTTATATTGCACTTGTTTTTAAACTGCTTTATATTGAAATAAGTTCAGTTATGTTGAGTTGAGTTGAACCAGGTAAGCTATTCAGTTCCTTTCAGATTATTTTCAAGCTTAAGTTGTGTTTAGCTTTCAAACTCGCATACTCATACATTCAATGTGTTGATGCCAGTTGGTGTGCATCGTCTTATGATGCAGACGTAGGTAACCAGGATCAGCATCCAGCACATCGTTCATCCAATTGAGCTTCAGAGTTGTTGGTGAGCCTCCTTGCATTCCGAAGGATCCTTTTTTTTCATTACTTTATCATTTTAGTTCATTAGAATGTTGTGGGCCTGTGCCGACATCCATCTTAGTTGTTTTAGAGGCTTCATAGATAGTTAGTTAGATGTTAGTTCATTTTTCATCATTTTGTTATTGGCTTATGTTCAGATTTGAGTTGCCATTTTGGCTAAGTTAAATGTTTATTTTTAAAACATTATGAGTTCAGTTTGAGACAGTTGAGTTATTTAGTATATGAATCCTTTTCTTAATGCTTAAAGTCTTCCACTAAGTAAGTAAGCCAGGCCAAGGATTCGCTTGGGGCCAGTAATGGTTCTCAAGTACCAGCCACACCAGGGTGTAGGATCAAGGCGTGATAAACTTAGTATCAGAGCCCGGAGTTCAAGAGTACTAGGGAGTCTATGAAGCCATGTCGATAGAGTCCTGGTTATTGGTGTGAAGCGCGCCACACTATAATTATGAGGCTGCAACACTTATAAAAATTTCTCACTTCTTTCACACTCATTTCGTCCATTAAGAGTTTGATCTCTAAAAAGTTTCCCTCTAATTCGTGCTTGCACGTGTTTTAGATAATCATGCCTCCACGAAGAATTGTCCGAGGTCGTCCTGCTAAGAGAAATGTCGAGGAAGAAGGGGTACCTAATGCACCAGAAGTGCAACCCCAAGGAGAGGTCACCAAGGTTGAATTCCATAAAGTTATCCGGATGTTAAGTCAAGTTGTGACATATCAAGTTAAGCAGAGAGATAATCGACAGGAAGTGGATGATACTTCAAGGATCCGTGAGTTTTTAAGGATGAACCCACCAAGCTTCGCAAGTTCAAGTGTCATAGAGGATCCAGAGAAACTTGTTGAAGAGCTTTAGAAAGTTTTCGAGATTATGCATGTTGTTGATGATGAGAGGGTGGAACTAGCTGCATACCAAATAAAGGGTGTTGCTAGAATTTGGTTCGACCAATGGAAAAATAATAGTGCTGAGGATGCGCTAATAATGAGTTGGACTGTGTTTAAGAGTGTTCTCATGGGGCGTTTCTTTCCCCGTGAGTTGCGAGAGGCAAAGATAAGAGAGTTTCTCACCCTTAATTCTGAGTCTATGAATGTTCATGAGTACAGTCTAAAGTTCACACAACTTTTCCGCTATGCTCTAGAGATGGTTGCTGACATGAGGAGCAATATTAGTTTATTTGTTATTGGGTTGTCTCGTCAGTCAAGTAAGGAAGGCAAGGTAGCGATGCTGATAGGGGATATGGACATAGCAAGGCTAATGATCCATGTGCAACAAGTTGAGGAGGATAAGTTGAAGCATAGAGAAGGTTTAAGAATAAGATAGCTAAGATATTAGGGAACGAGTTCAGGCAGCAAAAGAGTAGTGTGAATGGGTCTTCCTTCCAACAGAAACGAAAGGGACCTGCCCCATCATCTGCTAGTGCACCAGCACCTAAGAACAAAGGTGAGTACAATAGTCAAAATTCCCAGAGTTTCAGAGATAAACTTGGCTATTCTCAAGGCAGTATGGCACAAAGGGGTAGTAAGCCCCCTGCATGTGCTAAGTGTGGTAGAAACCACTCAGTTATTTGTCGTGAGGGTTGTACTAGTTGTTTCAAGTGTGGTCAGAATGGTCATTTTATGAGGAAGTGGCCTGAGAACATGCAAGATATTGGTAATAGGGGCAATAGAGCCCAATCTTCATCAGTTGCTCCACCAGACAGGGCAGTACCTAGAGGAGCTACTTCTGGTACTGGCGGAGGAGCAAACCGCCTTTATGTGATCACTAATCACCAAGAGCAAGAGAACTCTCCAGATGTTGTCACTGGTATGATCCAAGTCTTTGACTTTACTGTTTATGCTTTGCTAGACCCAGGGGAGAGTTTATCTTCTGTAACTCCTTATGTTGCTATGAATTTTGATGTTATTCCTGAGACACTTAGTGAATCATTCAGTGTTTCTATATCTATTGGTGATTCTATTCTAGTGGAAAAAGTTTATCATGATTGTCCCATTTTTGTTAATCACAAGAGTACCATGGCTGACTTAGTTGATTTAGACATGGTAGAGTTTGATGTCATTCTAGGTATGGACTAGCTTCATGCTTGTTATGCATTAATAGATTGTAGAACTCAAGTAGTCAAGTTCCATTTTCCAGTGAACCAGTTATAGAGTTGAAAAGTAGTTCAGCAGTGACTAAGGGTCATTTTATTTCATACCTTAAGTCGAGAGAGTTAGTTTCCAAGAGGTGTGTCTATCACTTAGTTCGAGTTAATAACTCTAGTGTTGAGATACCTCATATTCAGTCAGTTGCAGTAGTAAAAGAGTTTCCAAAAGTCTTTCCTCATGATTTTTTCAGAGTCCCTCCTGAGAGAGAAATAGATTTCGGTATAGATATTTTTCCAGATACTCGTCCTATCTCTATTCTGCCATATAGCATCGCACCTGTAGAGTTGAAAGAGTTAAAAGTGCAGTTGAAAGATCTTTTAGAGAAAGGTTTCATTCTACCAAGTATCTCACCTTGGGGCGCTCCGGTCCTATTTGTGAGGAAGAAAGATGGTTCCCTTAGGATGTGTATAAATTATCATCAGTTGAACAAGGTTACCATCAAGAATAGTATCCTCTTTCGAGAATTGATGATCTTTTCGATTAGCTTCAGGGTGCTTCATGTTTTTGGAAGATACACCTCAGATTAGGCTACCATCAATTGAGGGTAAGCGAATGTGATATTCCAAAGACAATGTTCAGGACCCACTATGGTCATTATGAGTTTCTGGTCATGTCTTTTGGCTTAACCAATGCGTCTACAACGTTGATGGACCTTATGAATAGAGTATTCAAGCATTAGTTAGATATGTTTGTTATCGTGTTCATTAATGATATACTAATCTATTCGAGGAATGAGGAAGATCATGCTAGTTATCTCAGAATAGTTCTCCACACTCTAAAGGATAAGAAGTTATATGCCAAGTTCTTTAAGTGTGAGTTTGGGCTTGAGTCTGTGGCCTTCTTAGGTCATATTGTATCTAGAGAAGGAATAAAAGTTGATACTCAGAAAATTGAGGCAGTTCAGAATTGGCCTAGACCTACATCACCAATTGATATTAGGAGTTTCTTGGGTTTGGTTGGCTATTGTAGAAGGTTTGTAGAGGGGTTCTCACCCATTTCGTCCCCTTTGACCAAATTAACTCAGAAGACAATGAAGTTTCAATGGTCTGATACTTGTGAAAAAGCTTTTAGGAATTGAAAAAGAGGTTGACTATTGCCCCAGTTTTGACCTGACCATAAGGTACTCAAGGTTTTATGTTGTATTGTGATGCATCTAGAGTTGGTTTGGGTTGCGTATTAATGCAGAATGGCAAGGTTATAGCTTATGCATCTAGACAGTTAAAAGTTAATTAGAAGAATTACCCAACCCATGATCTAGAGTTGGTTGTCATGGTATTTGAAAATATGGTGCCATTATCTTTATGGAGTTCATATGGATGTGTTCACCGATCACAAGAGTTTTCGGTATGTGTTTAGTCAGAAAGAGCTTAATCTCAGATAAAGATGGTGGTTAGAATTACCCAAGGATTATGACATGAGTATTCTTTACCACCCAGGTAAGGCTAATGTTGTTGCTGATGCCTTGAACAGGTTATCTATGGGTAGTACCGCCCATTTTGAGGAAGATAAGAAAGAGTTAACAAAAGAGGTGCATAGACTTGCACGACTAGGAGTTCGACTAATGGATTTTACAGAAGGAGGAGTAATGGTAATGAATGGGGCTGAATCTTCCTTAGTGTCAGAAGTGAAAGAAAAGCAAGACCAAGATCCTTTACTGCTTGAATTAAAGGCAAGTGTTCATAAGAAAAAGTGATGGGTTTTGAACAAGGGGGAGATAGTGTTTGAGGTATCAAGGTAGATTGTGTGAGTGATTTCAAGGTTATTGGGATGATCACCTATCTCTCATTGAGTTTCCTTACAACAATAGTTACCATTCTAGCATCCAGATGGCTCCTTACGAAGATCTTTATGAGAGAAGATGCAGATTTCCTATTGGATGGTTTGAAGTTGATGAAGTTGGGTTAATAGGACCAGATTTAGTTCGTCAAGCTATGGAGAAAGTGAAAGTTATCCAAGAGAGATTGAAAATAGCCAAAGTCATCAGAAATCCTACACTGATGTTAGGAGAAGAGAGTTAGAGTTTGAAGTTGATGATTGGGTGTATTTAAATGTTTCACCCATGAAGGGCATTATGAGATTTGGTAAGAAGGGGAAACTTAGTCCCCGATATAATGGACCTTATCGCATAGCCAAGAGGATTGGCAAAGTAGCTTATGAGTAGGAGCTACCACAAGAGTTAGCAGTGGTTCATCCAGTATTTCACATCTCCATGTTGAAGAAGTTCATGGGTGATCCTTCATTGATCATACCAACTAATGATATTGGGATCAAGGATAGCTTATCTTATGAGGAGATTCCTGTTCAGGTTCTAGATCGCCAAGTTCGCAAGTTGAGGACTAAGGACGTAGCATCAGTCAAAGTCCTTTGGAGGAACTAATTTGTTGAGGAAGCTCCTTGGGAAGCTGAGGAGGGTATGAAGAAGAGATATCCAAATCTCCTCGAATCCGGAGAAGTTCCGAATTAAGGAACTAATCATTTCTTAGTATTTATTTATAAGTTGTCATGTTGTTTCGCATTTGCTTGTGGGTGTTTGAGCTGAATGTTGCATATTATACCCTTAGCCTAGTAAGAGTAATCTCCTTCGAGGATGAATGTTCTCAAGGGGGAGATACTGTAACATCTCGTAACTCGAAATAACTAGGAAGAAGCTAAGAATTTGAAATAGTCATTTTTGGGAAGAATGAAAATCTGGAAATTTTGTTAAGTTCGGAAAAAAAGTGAGTTTTTGGTCAACTTCAAATATACATAACTTCTAGCTCAGAATGAGTTAGGAGCACTTCCACTAATGGTAGGAAAGCTCTTCGAATGATCTTTCTAACGCCACTGAGTTTGCGCAATTTCGAGTTCGTATAAGTAAGATATGCCATTTTGAAGTTGGGCTGTTGGAATAAGGAAAGTTCAATCCGGATTTTTAAAGGGTAGTCTGGTCTTTTCCTTGCCCAATTATTTTATTTCATTTTTGGTAATTTAGTTAGCGTCTAAATAGAATAATATTAGTTTACGCTTTTACCAAAATACACTAGGGCTTGGAGAAGAGAGGAAAGAAGAGGAGAAAGGAGAAGAGAAGCAAGATTCGTCAAGATCGTCGAGTTTAGCTTGTGGATTTCGTCGGAGGTGATCCCTACAAGGCATGTGAGATCACCTAGCATTGGGTTAGTTCACCCATGTGCTAAACTTGATTCAATTTCAACAAAGTATATTGATTTGAAAGTAAATCCCTAGAAATCTTGATAAATTTCTTTTGAATCCTTGTGGGTTGTGTTGTTGAAGTTTCTTTGGATTGATTCACGTTTTTAGTTCTGCTTTTGAGTAGAATCTGATTTTATTTGATGGTACAAATGATTCTAAGTGTTTGGGGAAAGATCTAATAGAGTTTAGAGGGTTTAGAGCTGAAAAACGACAAAGAAATTTCGTCGGACAAAACTGGGTAGTGAGGCCACATCGCGGACCAATCCTAAATTTTCACAAAATTCTCCCTAACGCATGGAGCAGTCACTGACCTTTCTACCTAAAAAGTTAATTCGCGACCTAAGAGTTTAAATCACCTCGACGTCACGGAGCAGTTCCCCATAATTGATTCTTGATCATTTTCTCATGTTTAGCTATCTAAAATCATTCCTAAACATCTTGAGATCTTTCCAATCACAAACCATAATCCTTGAATCCATAATTCAATTCAAGGACTAGTTAAGAGTCAAGTCAACAGAAGTCATTAGTCAAGTTAAGAGAAGCTCCTAAAGTTTTCCAAAGTTTTAACTTTGTTTTAAGACTTAAGTTTTGAGTTCAATAAAGAGTAAAGTTGAAGTTCATTTCTTCAAAAGTATATGGGGGATATGTATTCCCAAAGGGTTTAAAATATTTTCGCATTTAATCAAGAAAGGAAACCTTGATTTCCAAGGAGCCTTCAGGCTAGATTTCAGAAATGAGTAATCGCTTTCTAAATGAAGCAAGCGAGGAAATTTCATTTCCAAGATAGCCTATAAGCTAAGTTTTTGAGCACTAATCTCAAATCACAGAAAGAAGTATGTTTTTAAACATAAGAGCTAATATTATATTTTTGGGAGTAGTATTGAGCACCGATATGGGGGAGAGTTCAGACAACTCACATCTCCTATAAACCTTGTAGCCACCATAGGTAGAAAAGTGTCATACTTTTTAGGTGATTATTTTAGTGCTTTTTAGCATAAACTAGTGGATCCACTTAGTGAGTTAGGTTCTATACCCCCGACAAGGTATAGGATGGTCCTTGGAAGTGTGAGGTAAAACGTTGTATCATCACTATAGCTCTTAAGTGATGGTTGTCTATTAGAGAAACTTCCACAACATTATTTTGTATTTTTATATACAAAAAGAGTTCATACTGTATCTTTGCATACATACAGAGTTATTATTGTATTTCTAAATACACAGAGTTGACTTCATGTTTTAAACAACTCTTTCTTATATTGAACTTGTTTTTAAACTGCTTTATATTGAAATGAGTTCACTAATGTGTAGTTCAGTTGAAGCAGGTAAGTTCTTTAATTCCTTTCAGATTCTTTTCAAGCTTAAGTTGTGTTTAGCTTTCCAACTCACATACTCGTACATTCAATGTACTGATGCCAGTTGGCCTTTATCATCTTATGATTCAGACGCAGGTAACCAGGATCAGCATCCAGTTCATCGTTGATCCATTTGAGCTTCAGAGTTGTTGGTGAGCCTTCTTGCATTCCGAAGGATCCCCTTTTTTCATTACTTTATAATTTTAGTTCATTAGGATGTCGTGGGCCTATCCCAACATCCATCTCAGTTGTTTTAGAGGCTTCATAGATAGTTAGTCAGATGTTAGTTCATTCGTCATCATTTTGTTATTAGCTTATGTTCAGATTTGAGTTTCCATTTTGTCTATGTTTAATGTTTATTTTTAAAACGTTATGAGTTTAGTCTGAGACAGTTGAGTTATTTAGCATATGAATCCTTTTCTTAATTCTTAAAGTGTTCCACTGAGTAAGTAAGCTAGGTCAAGGGTTCGGTTGGGGCCAACAATAGTTCTCGAGTACCGGCCACGCCTAGGGTGTAGGCTCGGGGTGTGACAGCTCGCTCGGGGTTTTGTATCTAGTATATATAGTACTCATTATGTATATTATTGTCAGAAGGTTTTTCATTTATGTAATGAATGATGACAATAGATATACAACCAAACAAAAAATCCCATAAAATAAAATTTCATATTAATAAGTCATGATAAAAATTATCATAATTTAAAAATATTAAATCATGCTAAAATAAGTCTAATAAGTCTTAATTACATCACTAAATATTATCAAAATAAAAATTCTCATTAAACAAATATTTCATATTAATAATCATAATAAAAATACTCATAATTTAAAAGCATTAAGTCATGTTAAAATAAGTCTAATCATCATATCATCATATCATATCATAGCATATATATTTATATATATATATTACCTTAAAAGCATGAACTCCTAACTTGAATGTTAAATTACTATAATATCCCTAACTTAGGTTGTGACTTTTTCGATGAGTTGTGACTTTTTTCAAAGGGTTGTGATTTTTCGATGAGTTGTGACTTTTCCAAAGAGTTGTGACTTTTCCAAATAGTTATGACTTTTCCAATAAGTTGTGACTTTTTCAAAGGGTTGTGATTTCTTGGAAAGGTCAGGACTTTTCAGATAAGACACAAAAAACACTTGTTCATACTACCTTTTGTTGACTATAAATAGAGGGGTTTCCTCTCATTTTTCAACCACAATTTTTTTTAATCTTCTACTCTTCTTCTTCTTGCATTATAAAAAATTTTGTATAATTTATTGTTGTTGAGTGAGTTCGAAGTTTAACGGAATTTGAGGTACCACTATTCTGAAGAAGTAAATTATTCTATCCAAAGAGGGTATATTCTTTAACCTTGAGTACTTAAGGAAACTAATTTTGATGATATGATAATTATTTTTTTGCTCAGTATATACATTAGTATGTAATCCTCCAATATATGAAGTTAACATGATGTAGTCTAAATTCATTTGGTTTTGTTAACAATTTCTCTTGTCCTGTAGATATATACTTCTGAATATCTTTTTTCAAAATTATTAAACTTTTCAAGATTACAGAATTGTCATGATTTGTTGTTTGATGCTCAATACAAAAGAATGACTTTATTCATCAATGTTACTTATGTGATTAATATTGTCAGGAAGTTTGCTTTAAAATAGTTATTACTATATAAACATTGCCCTTTTGTTTTATTGATTTACTATTTCTTAGTATTTAAGTATCTTTGATGAAGAAAAGTTTATATGACTTGTAATAATGACAGTTGAAATTTGTATTAGTTTAATTTTTATTGTAGTCTAAATTCTTGTTTTTCTTTAACAATTTCTCTTATGATCGATGCAGATGTATGCTTTTGAATATCTTTTTCCAAATTTATTAAACCTCTCAAGAGTTAGAGAATTGTCACGATTTATTTTTGTGATGCCCAAGATAAAAGAATGACTTTATTTATCAATGTTACTTCTGTTATTTAGATTGTGAGGAAGTTTGCTTCAAAATAGTAATTACTATATAAACATTGCCCATTTGTTTTACTGATATATTTTTATTAATATTTCATTATTTTCAACGAAGAAAAGTTCATATGACTTGTAATAATGCCAGTTGAAGTTTGAATTAGTTTAATTTTTATCATAGTATAAATTCATTTATTTTTGTTAACAATTTCTCTTGTGATGCAGATATATATTTCTGAATATCTTTTTCCAAAATTATTAAACTTCTCAAGAGTTAGAGAATTGTCACAATTTATTTTTTTGATGCTCAAGACAAAAGAATGACTTTACTTGTCAATGCTACTTATGTGATTCGGATTGTCAGGAAGTTTGCTGAAAAATATTTATTACTATCTAAACATTGCCCTTTTGTTTTTCTAATTTACTATTTCTTAATATTTTAGTATTTTCGACAAAGAAAAGTTCATATAACTGGTAATAACGCCAGTTGAAGTTTGTATTAATTTAATTTTTATTGTAGTATAAATTCAATTATTTTTGTTAACAATTTCTCTTGTTATGTAGATATATGTTTTTGAATATCTTTTCCCAAAATTATTAAACTTCTCAAGAGTTAGAAAATTGTCACGATATATATTTTTTTTTATGCTCAAGACAAAAAAAATGACTTTATTTGTCAATGCTACTTATGTGATTTAGATTGTCAGGAAGTTTTCTTCAAAATAGTTATTACTATGTAAACATTACCCTTTTGTTTTACTAATTCTTAATATTTCAATATTTTCGACGAAGAAAAGTTCATATGACTTGTAATAACGCCAGTTGAAGTTTGTAATAGTTTAATTTTTACTGTAGTATAAATTCATTTGTTTTTGTTAACAATTTCTCTTGTGATGTAGATTGATGTGAGGCCAAAAATATATATTTTTAATTATTATCTACCTCACATTTATTACTTATATATGCTCTTTTTTAGCATAAATTTTACTAGTTGTGCTAAATAGTATATTTTATTTGTAGGAGTAAATTGGTGTAAAGTTGAAGAAGTTTAAACCTAGAACGAATTAAAGATGAACGAATTAAAGATGGAAGATTATAGAAGGAAATCAAGTAGAGAGCTTAATGGATTAAACTTATAAAATAATACACATGTTGGTTGAAGTAAAATTGGAATTGGAAATTTATCCACGTGGCATCATATGAAGAAGGACCATTATTTGTGAGGCGGTTGGTCAGTGCACTTCCACACGGAAACCAACTTCTCTTTGTTTTGGTTTTCTAATTTGTTTTGGACTCAATTATTTTATTTAGGGTTTTTTATATCTATAAATAGTCCATAGAAATAATTATTTTGGGGGATCAATTAGAGGAGACGAATCATAGGGCATCAAGTATAAATTTGTCAATACTTTTAGGGTTCTTTTCTTCTCCTTCTTCTTTTCTCAGAGATTGGTAGCTAAAAGCCCTTGTTCTGGGGCTGTGGCTATGGGTAATTGTTGAACATCGATTGTTTTTGAATTAATTCTTGGTTATCATTATAAGTTACTTTTATATTCTTATTTTAGTATTTCATGCTTGATCAGCATAGAAATAAATCTATTGTCTATTCTTAAAATCGAGAGAGGATAAGGTAGATAGACCAGAGAATATAGAAAGCTCGATTATCCATTTAGTTGATGTGTGTTTAGGAGTATTGCCTGGACGAACAACTTGCTTGGTTACAAAACAAGATGAAATATAAATGCTCTCTAGTTAGGCTTGTCTATTCCCGCTCAATGATGTAGTTAGAACAACTAATTGGAGTAGGCGATGAGAGGTTGAGAGACCCGACTCATACAATTAACCCAGTAAATCAGTAACTAGATAACCAAAATTATTTCATTTCTTGAGATGTGATACATGAAACCCTACGCATGTCGCAGCCCTAGAATTTTCCAAATCACTGTAAGTAAGTTTATTACTTTATTCCTGCATTCTTTTCTTTTGACACTCTTAAATAAATAATAAGACTAGTATGATTTAGTAAAAATAGTCAATTGACAAGTCCTTTGGACTCGACAATCTAGTTCTTTTAAGAGCCACTATATTACTTGCGCTATCACATACACTTGCGTGTGCAATTGGGAGCAACAAGTTTTTGACACCGCTGCCGGGGACTTAAAAATTAACTATTCATCTCGGTTATACTTTTTTTTATTAGTTTTTTTATAAACAATTAATTAGTATTTTTTTGCTTTGAATAATTTGGTAGTCTTATTGATATGGATGATTGGGAAAAATCATGGTTGGGTGATAAGTATTCTTAGAAAAATCCTTTTATTTGTAATGGGCATCACTTGGATATCGAGTGTCCTATATGTCATATATGTGGTCGTCATTATAGTCATTGGAATGGTTTTCCTAAATCTTATTCCCTTCCCTCGAACCCCTATTATGATTCTTCTATTATTTGTGATGTTGGCATGGACGAAGAAGTGGAGAATGCAAAACAAGAAGTGCGCAATGTGAATTCACTAATGGAATGTACGGACATGCTGGACAAAGTTAATTCAAAAATCATGGAACAAATATTTGAATACGGGGAAGAGCATAAAAAATCATGAAATTACTGGATAAGCTTGACGCTATTCAATTAGAAATTACAATCCAAGCTAAATTAGAAGAGAGTGAAGCCCAACAAGGAGAAAGTTATGGAGAAACAAAGATAGTGAGTCAATCTTCGCTACAAGAACAAACTCAACATCGAAAGTTTCAAGAGTCTATCCGTGATAGTCTAATATACATGACAACCCAATTTATTGAAGGAAGAGTTGAGCTCACAAAAGAAATAGATCAATTTGGCTTAGATATTAATGACTTAGAGGCTCACTTGAACAAAAAGATTGAGGCATCTGAAGCACAATTACCAATTGTCGTGGATGATGACCAACTACTGGAGCAAAAAGAGGAATTCCAACCATTCAACTACACATTATTCCTTATTATCGATGTTGAGAAAGAGTACAAAAGTGAGATATCATCTGAACTAGTGGATGAGTGTATAGATGAGAAACAAGGCCATTACATCCTAATGTTTTTAGTCCATGTAGACAAAACGACATTCCTCACCTAAGGTCCAAGAAGTGCAAGATGTGACATATATTACTTGGTTCTTTTATCTTTATACCACCACCCCTTGAGAGGAGCAGAAAAATAGATGCGAAGTTAGGGGTATAATTCATATGTCACGCCTCGAAGCTACCCCCAAGACATTGATATGGGACCTAGGATCACGAGTGACCCCAAGCTAACCCTGCTGGCATATCATAAGCATACTAAAGTAAACTGCAGTAAAGAAATACTGCGCAGAAACTAAATCATCATATAAACTGAAATGATAGGGAATACCCATAAACTATCTAAATATATGAAAAATGAGAGTTTAACAACAACTGAAGGGTCAAAATAAAATGATAAAGCTGAATCTAACGATGTCTAAAAATAGCCTCTAACTTACTAGGATTGTTGGGACATACCTCAGCTAAATCTAGCAAAAACTGAAATTAAAATTAAAATAAAAGGAAACATGTTTGTCGTCCTCAGAGAATGAGGACTCACCACTGATACTGCTAAGCTGAAGATTGAGAACCGATCTATGCGTGATCTAGAAGCTAAGGACCTGAACCTACATCACGAGAAGATGTAGCTCAGAGTATGCGTCAGTACATAAAAGGTAGTGAGCATGCAGGATAGGATAAAGCTAAACAATAAACATAACTGAACCAAAGAATATATCTGAGCAATGATAAGAGATAAGCATGATAATATACTGAAAATATTGAACATGAACTAACTAGATTCAATGACTAAGTTTATAACATTCTGAGACTAAAATCTGACTATAGTTGATAACATGGTCAATGTAATAAATCTGACTGTAAGGGAGTTACTATTAACCAACGTAAAACCACATGAGCTAAATGTAGAGTTCGATGTATACACCCATCGAGAGGACCCAATATACCCTGCCAAAGGTATAGAGGCATGACTGGCGTGATCACTAAAATGTAATGCCCACAGAGGGGACTTAAGGTTGACTGACCCTAGTCCACTCAGTATTAAGCTACTTTCAATTGATTATGTAATTAACAATTTATGACTAAAATTATGTCATACTGGATAGCTCAAACATATTGACATGCTAACTGAAAATGCAACATTAATGTACTAATAATGAAACATTCAAATTTGAGGCATGTATATCTGAAATGGCCTAGCATGTGCAATTCATGAAATAAAAGAACTACATAGATAGGGTTCTGAATTTATGAAAGAATCTACACAATACGATACTAAAATCATGATAATCTAATTTGGATCATTCCAACAGCTAAAACCCAACAATTTCTAACATTCAAGAAACCTTAGGTCTAGATAATATTAAGGGAATCAAGATTTTGACTGTAATCTAGGGACCTAATGGGTGAAAGGAACCCACTAGTGAAATCCCACATACCTGGTGATGAAATTCATGGAGAAATCTTTCGATTTCGGGGCTGGAACTGATGAAAACTCGTTGCGTTCTTGAACTAGGGCTGCTCGACTTTCTCCTCTATTTTTCTCTAAGTTTGATAATTTTTTGGTGTATAATTGCTTAGGTTATGTTCTAATTTGTTTACTTGGATAAAACTGAACAAAACTACATAGTTTAGGGTTTAAACAACGTAGTTTAGGGGTCTAATGCATAAGGAAAATATCAATGACGCCTGACTTAAAATCTACTGAAGCCACGACGGGACTAATCGATGATTCGTGGACTGACCCATGATCCGTCCTGTCAGTCCGTTGATCAACTTTAGAGGAAGGGTTCTTGGGGTCTTGAGGGTCTCGACCTACAAACTGATTGACAGTCTGTGGACTGATCTATAATCCGTCCAGTAAGTCCGTCGATCCACTTTAGAGACTAGGTTCTAAGGCCTCAATCCATGGACCTGGACCATGGTTTGTGATCTAACCTATGGTCTATGGGTCCGGCCGTGGATCATGCCTTAGAGAAATTTTTGGGTTGATTCTAGGGAGGGTTGCAGGTGGCCATCCACAAACCACCAGGATGGATCGTGGGTCACCCTACGGTCCATGGGTGGCAACTATGGGTTGTACCTGCAACTTTTGGAAATCTATTGGTTTGGTCTGTTTTTGGATACAAGGTTTTACATTATCTCCCCCTTGGGAACATTCTTTCTCGAATGAAGTCTAAACTAGCTGGATAGGGAGGGAAAGAGCTGCAAACCGTGACACTAATTTCTAGAAACTAATCCTTAACTAAGTTCCAAGGACATGAAAATACGCTGAAAATGCAAGTTCAAACTGAAGGAACATGATACTAAGACTGAATCAATGCATGAATAAATGAAAAACTCGAGAGGAACTATTACCTAAAGCTGGAATGGAATCGGAAGGAAAGAGATAAGGATATTTAGCCTTCATGGTTGATTCTGCATCCCAAGTAGCTCCCTCTATGGGCTAACTCCTCCACAAAACCTTACCTGAAGCGACTTCTTCATTTCTCAACTTTTGAACCTGACCATGAAGAATCTCAACAGGTACTTCTTCATAAGTGAGACTATCCTTCATATCCAAACTTTCCAATGGTGTTGTAGATGCTGGATCACCCACACACTTCTTCAACAACGAAATGTGGAAGACCGGATGCACTGCTGCTAGTTCTGCTGGCAACTCTAACTCATAAGCCACTTTACCAACCCTTTTCAAGATCTTGTAAGGGCCTACATATCTAGGACTAATCTTCCCTTTCTTTCAAAATCTAATCACCCCTTTCATAGGTGACACGTTTAGAAAAACGCAATCATCAACTTAGAACTCTAAGTCCCTTCTTATTTCATTTGCATAGGACTTCTAGCGACTATGAGCTGTCTTAAGTCTATCTTTAATGAGCTGAACTTTTTCCATAGCATCATGAACCGAATCTGGCCCTATCAAAGCTGCTTCACCTACTTCATACCAACCAACTGGAGATCTACAGCTACACCCATATAATGCCTCATAAAATGTTAGAATGACAACTATTATTATAGGCGAACTCTATAAGAGGAAGGTGATCATTCCAACCATCCTTGAAATCGATCACGCAAGCTCTAAACATGTCCTCTAAGGTATGAATGGTACACTTTGCCTGACCATCCATCCGTGGATGAAATGTTGTGCTAAGGTTAACTTGAGTACCAAGACCTTTTTGAAATGACTTACAGAAATAAGAGGTATACTAAGGGCCTCTATATGAAATGATAGACAAAGAAACCCGATGCAACCTGACTATCTCATTAATGTAAAGCTTGGTGTAGTCCTCCATCGAATTTGTAGTCTTAACAACCCGAAAGTGCACAAACTTAGTGACTCTATCAACTATCACCCAAATAGAGTCATGTTGTCTGCGAGTACGAGGTAAACCTGTAATGAAATCCATGTTAATCAGGTCCCAGTTCCAAGTAGGAATGTTGATATTTTGATTCATACCTCTTAGTTTATGATGTTCTACCTTCACTTACTGGCAATTATGGCACTTAGCCACAAAATTCGCTATATCCCTTTTCATACCATTCCACCAAAAGATTTCCTGCAGATCACGGTACATCTTAATGGCACCTGGATGAATAGAATATCTTGAATATGGGCTTCTTCAAGAATCTACTATCTCAAATCACCCATTTTAGAAACACATAATTGACCCTGATAGCGAAGCACACCATCTCCCCCTTGGGAGAAAACCTCAACTCTCTGTTGATGGATTGCACCCTTTAGTTGAAGAAATATCAGATCACTGTCTTGCTTTTCCTTAACCTTCACTGCCAATGAAGATTCTGAACTGTTACACCACTATCTGATATGTCCATAAGACGAACTCCTAAGCGAGCAAGTCTATGAACATCCTTTTCTAGTTCCTTTATTTCTTCCTCGATATGTGCTACATTGCCCATATATAGTCTACTAAGAGCATCTGCTACTACATTGGCCTTATCGGGATGGTAATGCACACTCATATCATAATCCTTGAGGAACTCAAGCCATATCCTCGAAAGAAGATTTAACTCTTTCTGGGTGAACACTTACTGAAGGCTCTTATGGTCTGTGAACATATTTACTTGAACACCATACAAGTAATCCTCCAATTCTTAAGTGCAAACACTGCTGCTGCAAGCTCTAGGTCATGAGTCGAATAATTCTTCTCCAGCACCTTGATCAGCTAGTGTTCCATCCTCCAAGTTCTGACATGATCAAAAAGGTAAGGCATCAGGCTCTAAAAAGCAGGGGAGTGTTTCAGGCACCAAAACCTACCCAAGTTGCTTAAAGTGTGGTAAGAACCATCGGGGCAAGTGTCTTGCAGGAAATGAAGGATGCTTTAGGTGTGGTCAGTCTGGTCACAGGTTGAGAGATTGTCCTTCAACTAAACAGGGTCAAGGGGGAAATAATGGTAGAGCCTAGTCTACAACTTCAGCAGCACCAACAAGTCGCCTGACTCAATATGGTAACTCATCTGGTACATGTGGCGCCCAGTGCCAAATAAAATTATATGCTCTTCAGGCTCACCAGGATCAGGTGGATTCTCCTAATGTAGTCACTAGTACATTTCGAGTTTTTAATCTAGATGTTTATGCTTTGTTAGATCTAGGAGCTACTCTTTCCTTTATAACTCCTTATATAGCAGTCAACTTTGACATTAGTCCAGAAACTTAGATCTAGATGATATGAGGGGAATCAAGATTCTGACTTAAATATAGGGACCTAATGGGTGAAAGGAACCCACTAGTGAAATCCCACATACCTGGTGACGAAATTCATGAAGAAATCTTTCTATTTCGAGGCTAGAACTCATGAAAACTCGATGCATTCTTGAACTAGTGCTGCATGACTTTCTCCTTTATTTTGCTCTAAGTTTGATATTTATTTTGTGAATAATTGATTAGGTTAGGTTCTAATTTGTTTACTAGGCTAAAACTGACCAAAATTATGTAGTTTAGGGTTTAAACGACATAGTTTAGGGGTTTAACGCATAAGGAAAAGACCAAACGGCCCCTGACTTAGAATCTGTTGAAGCCACCAATGGGACTGATCGACGATCCATGGACTGACCCACGATCCGTCCTGTCAGTCCATCGATCAACTTTAGAGGATGGGTTCTAGGGGGTCCTGAGGGTCTCGACCTACGAACTGATCAATGGTCTATAAACTGATCCACGATCTATACTGTTAGTCCATTGATCGACTTTAGAGACGAGGTTCTGAGGCATCGATCCATGGACCTAGACCATGGTCCGTGTTTGACCAACGATTGGTGGGTCCGGCCGTAGGTCATGCCTTAGATAAATTTTTGGGCTGATTGTAGGGAGGGTTGCAGGTGGTCATCTAGGGACCACCACGACAGACCGTTGGTCACCCTACAGTCTATCGTGGCAACCATGGGTTGCAGTTGTAACTTCTTAAAATCTGTTGGTTTGGGTCGCGACATTAAATTAGGTGCTTATTGGGAGGAAACCCAATTTATAGTGTAACTTCTTATTTTTATTATTTTTTTAGTGTCATTTTTTTTGTGTTGATTTTACAGGTTCTAGAGAATTCTTAGTATCCAAAATTTGGAGCTAAGGAGCACGTTTGAGCTTATATGTGGGTTGACGACTCTTGATGAAAATTGAGAGAATATGCTACTAGCTAGGCCTAAAGGCCTCAAGGAGTTTTCGTAACCCTTTTATTAAATTTTATTTGATTCTTTGGAGACATAGCATATTTTTTAAGTGTGGGGTGGAGGAATGAATTCCTTGTTTTATTGTTTTATTGAGTCTTTTCTTTTTTTTTAGGATGGGTTCCTTGGCTTTTGTTTTTGGGTCTTTTCCTGAGGATAATCCCTTTGAACCGAGTGTCTCTTATTTTTTAGGAATAAGTGTTCTTTTAATTATTTTTTAGAGAAAAGAAAGACCCTTTTGAGTGGTGTGATACATGCTATTTAGGCCTAAATTTTAGTAGTACTTTCTTATGAATGCTTGATTCATAAGGAAATTGCAGACTCTTTGACACCTAAGCTCATGGTTGTGACTTTGTATATAGCTTATTTTATTTTGTAGTTTGTTATGATCCCGTCTCTTTTAGAAGTGGAATTGATCCATCTTGATTTATACTTGTGTTATGTGTGGTGAGAAGTTGTTTATTCCGTGTTTTGCATCTTAGTCTAGAACTTGTCTGGCATGTTATTGAAGTGAAATAAAAAGTGTTTCTTTGTTTAGGAGATGATAATAAGCTTTCTTTGATTTTTCTGGTAAATTTTAGCCTTTTTAGAGATTATATCACTAGTTAGCCCTTTTGAGCATGTAGCCTTTTGTTGGTAGCCATATGTTGCCCTAAAATATTTTGTTGAATCCCTAGTTTTTGCACCTTGCTTCCTTGAGCATTATAGTATAGACTTATTCTAATTATCAATTTTGTGCAAAAGCAATGGTTGAGTGAAAAGGTAATCAATGATAGCTACAAAGTGATTAAAAATCCCTCTTCGAAATAATGCGATGAAAAAAAAAATTAGAAGAATAAAAGAATGTGATATGAAAAAAATATCCTTTAAAAAAAGAGAAAAAAACGATTGAAGCATTCTTGAGATGATGAGAATTACTTGTGAAATAATTGTTGAAGAGAGGGCTAAAAATAAAGAGAAGAAAATAATGGGTGATGAAGTCTAAAATTGCAAAGTGCTTAAGGAAGTATAAGTCACTATTATATAGTTTTCTTACCCGTCCCCTAGCTCCTATTTTATTCTATTCAAGCATGCTTAATTAGTGGAGATGTACATAATGGGCAAGCCTATGGTTCTTTGTGCATACATGTGAATTTTATTTTTGAGTGTGAGTTGTTATTTGATGCTAAGTCCTTAAATTATATTCAATCTTTTGAATGGAATGTGTGGACTATTCTTCTTGTGAGGGCACTTGTTTCATGATGGCTAGGTGATTTTATTAACTTTTTTTTATGAGAGTAGGTCAGCAAGCTTAAATTTGATGAGTTCAAAGTCCTTCCTCGAGGTTAGGAGGTTAGAGGTGTGTGTTTATATGGATGTCTTGCATAATGATTGAAAAGTATACTTGATGTTTTTAAATTGGTATATGGCCTAATTGTTTGTATTAACCAAAGTGATGGCATTCCCTAGTATGATTTATTTGAGATGAGCTTTAATGCTTGCTCGAGGACGAGCAAAAGTTTAAGTGTGGGGTGTTGATATGAGGCCAAATGTATATATATATATATATATTTTATTTATTATTTGTCTCACATTTATTATTTATATCTGCCCATTTTTAGCATGAATTTTATTAATTGTGCTAAATAGTATATTTTATTTGTATGAGTAAATTGGTGTATGTTCAAGAAGTTTAGAGCTAAAACGAATTAAAGATGGAAGATTATAAAAGGAAATCAACCAGCTTAATGGATTAAACTTTATAAAATAATACATATGTTTGTTGAAGTAAAATTGGAATTGGAAATTTATCCATGTGGCATCACATGAAGAAGGATCATTAGTTGTGAGGCGGTTGGCCATGCACTTCCACGCAGAAACCAACTCCTCTTTGTTTAGGTTTTCTAATTTATTTTGGACTCAATTATTTTATTCAGGGTTTTCTATATCTATAAATAATCTATAGAAATAATTATTATTTTGGGGGGGGGGTGGGCGGGGTCAATTAGAGGAGACAAATCATAGGGCATCAAGTATAAATTTGTCAATACTTTTAGGGTTCTTTTCTTCTCTTTCTTCTTTTCTCAGAGATTAGTAGCTAAAAGCCCTTGTTCTGGGGCTGTGGCTATGGGTAATTGTGGACTATTGCAACAATTTCATATGTGTTGCAATAAGACCTAAAACCATTGCCATAGAGCTACAGCAACGGTTGGTCAACCGTCTCATCTGTTTGCGTTACTATAGCTCTATTGTAACGGTTAATGCAACGGTTCTCGAAAGTGTTGCTATAGGGACCTCTATTGCAACGGTTTTCCTTCCATCTATAGGCACTATAATATTACAGCAATTGAAACGGTTAACAACTGTCGCATTAGGGGTTATGGTAACTGTTAGAAAGCGTTGCAATAGAGTCCGTTGCAATAGGATGTTCTTATCGCAACACTTTTTTAAATATTATGGCAACGATTTTTATTGATATTGCAACAGTTTTATTTTCTATTGCAACCAATCTATATGAATCTACAGTTTTTCCCAACCTGTTGCAATAGTTCATGTTTCTTAAACATTATATATATTTAAAAATTAACAATTTATAAAAAAAAAAAAGCTCTGTAAATCACATCACAAAAGAAAATGACTAATTATATAGCCGAATTATATATATAATTCGAAATATCCTAGTCACAATATCCATAAAGGTAAAATATACATACCAAAACACGTGTTTTCAATAGTTTGCACAAGTTCCATACTTATAGAAATTAAAACAAAAGATTGTAGCTTAACAAAAGTTTCAAAATGTCAAGAAACAAAAGAGTCAAGCTAAAGCTATAGGTTTCTACAACTTTCAATCAAATATATCAAGTAAGGTCTTCATCAATATTGCTTTCATCATCCTCTTGGTTATCTTCTCCACCTACAAAAGACCATAAATAAAAGTTTATTGAGAGCAAATGTAGAAGAAAGAGAGTTCAGATTTAAGTACTTAAATCATTTGTCTCGATCTACTCCACATATGTGTAAGTGAAATAAGCAAACATTTCATTTGCTCAATCAATTGTGCATAACAAATTAATTTTTTGTCTGCTTTAAAATGCAAGTTGTATCCAGCAACCTGAAATGGCTCTCAATTGAATTTTGAAGATGATCATTCCCACAGATTAAACAGGAAACACAAAAATTATTGCAAAATATACCTAGAAAAAAAAGAGACATCAATGCAGAATATAAATGGCACAAAGTAGACAAGTTAATTTATTTACTCTTATTGTCCTTTACAACCAATCAAACATTCGCAAGTGAAGATATCACTTGTTATAAGTAGGAGTTTTTATCCTAGTGCATTCAGCGTAACAATATTCACTAGATAAGTTCTGTATAAAAGAAAAAGGCAAGGAAGTATACTTAGTTTGGTACACAATAAGCTCATATTAGAACTGTTTTTCTTTTAGTGGGTGCAGGGCTGGTTGGGCAATACAAATGGCTCAAAAATTGGTAATCTAGCTTTGTATTGAAAGAGAGACACATTAACAAAACACATGCAAGGGGAATATGTAATAAAATAAACATGACACTCAAATATAGCAACACTAGCAGTGTACCAAAGTATACCACAATATCTGGAAAAAACAATTTTCAAGGGAAAGACTTTTAACAACCCAACAGGAAGGGACATAACCTTCAGATTTTATTCAAACACTTCCAATTCACCATGAGTAGTAGTCAAATTCAAGCCATGGAAGTTATCAAGGTCGACCAAAACCAACAAATGACTAGTCCAAAATAGGCCTTCACCGACATAAAGAACCCATATTCCTCAATAGAAGAAATCCAAGATAACATTGTGTGATGATGCTCATCCAATATTTCGTAAGCAAACAGATTGAACATTACTCCCTATGCCAATTCTAATAGCCGAGCATGAAAAATTATTCAAAAAGGCATCATAAATCACACGCACACACCAAGCACACAAGTTATAAGTTTCCAAAACATAATCCAGACTCCAGGTAGGTTTGAGATTCATAGTTTTTCAGAACTGCCAAGTCAAGCGAGGAGGATTCTTCATTTGAAAGAAGCTCACAAAATCAATCCTCTGTCAACACATGAGGACAAAATCACGGAGTCACCAATTAGAAAAACAGAAGGAGTTATTTCTCAAGTAACATACAACAAGAGAAGATTGGAGACATCATGCTCAAGCATCATCGAAGGATACAAATTACACAGCCGCAGAAACATCCCCACCAAAATTAGTTCTTCTCCTTAGTTCAAAAGAATGAACTCACCAGACTCATGGTGGAATAGAATTTCAGTGTTCACATTGAAGAACAAACACAATATAAGCTTGAGAGAGAGGTGGAATCAATGACTTGTGTACCAGCCCTTAACAATTTGTTCATTATATTCAGATGTTTGAAAGTGTATTATTTTGGTCCTATTTTGTTTCCTTTTTCTATTAGGATCTAGTATTGGTTAAGTTGGTGCTTGGTGTGTATGGATAAACTGTTGGTAGAAGCAGCTGGTTATGGAGGAAAATCAACTTCATATAAGTAAAAATGTAAAGCTGATATGTGCAAAATAGGTACAGAAGCAACAGAAGGTTGGAAATAATGCTAAAAATTAAAAGAAAGAAACAAAAGCAGTTCCAAAAACAAGTAGTAGCTGTAACCTGCAGGCAATGATCTGCCATACTTAAAGAGCCAAGAATTGAAATTTTTTCAAAAGAGTACATGTACAAGTAGCTTAGATACACACACAAGTTGTCTACAAACTAGCAGTTACAACAACAGTTCATTTGTGTCAGCTATAGGACAGCCGTTTAGTGCTAAAGATTTATCGTTTCCAACTGTCCAACAATTTCACTAACAAATAAGAGCCATAATAATTTCACAATTTAAGATGGTACACTAATGAGAGAGCTACAATTCAAAGACTAACGTTTTCACAACCAAAACATTTGGAAAAGGAAAAGAAGCGTCCAAGGTTCTCTTCCTACTTTACCCTGAATTCTCAAAACAAGGGCCTAATCGAGATAAACCTATACACAAAAAGTGAGTAGAAAACTCAACAGTCGCATTGAGTCAACTGCACATTGTTAATGGCTCTTTAAAACTAAAGTATCTCTAAACACACATATATACAGATAGCTAGATGTACAACACCAGAACTAACATGAGAAGTTGAATTGTAGTCTCCCTTTTAGCAAGAAAATTCAGCAACACATTCATACCAAGCTAGCGTTGAAGTGAAGAAGAAGAAAAAGAATAAACGTCATACCTTGATTGTTTTTGCTAGAAGATGGATGATTCAAAGGTTCCATAGCTTCTTGTAGTGACTGAGCACCCAATGATGCCAATATGGCAGCATTCAATTGAAGTCTAGGGTACATACGATTAAGTCGTCCAAGAATATCATCGGTAACTTCTTGGTGTATGGTTACTTTTTGTTGTTCTAATTTTTCCACCATTCTTTGATGCATCCTTTCTTCCAATTCCTCCAATTTTTTCCATCCTCTCATCATTAGCAGTTAAATAAGGTTCAAAAAGCGCTTTCCTTTTCAAAGTACTTTTGGTAACTCCTCACATACAAGCTCAGGCTCCCTGGGTGTTCATGTCCCATGACTGTTGTAAAAGCATCAAATGATTGATCGTTATCTTCACTCTGTTGACTTTGCAGTTTCTCCATTTCAACCTACAAATCAAATTCAAATAAATAAAATCAAGTATTTAAGAACAAATAAAGGATCTTAACAACCTTATAACCTAATAAAAGTCATACAATTCTACTAATTGTATCTTCGTTGGAGTCCTTATAACTCGACTAGGTTTTCTTGATCTTGTAGCCACAAAGAGTTCTTTAGCTGACAGCTCATCGGGGCTTTCCTTCTCTTTTTTGCAACTTATATCTAAATTATCCATTGATATCTATGTGACCCAAAAAAAGATAAAAAAGAATCAAATTTATGACAAACTATGAAATAAAAAAGAAAACAATGTTTTACACACGAACAAACATATCTCAAAATGTACATGGAGAATATGTAGTTTAAAACTCATAGCAATCACAATGCAATTTACAACAAGCATTTCATAGTTTTGCTTAATATATCAAACAAATATCAAAGTTCCCTTGATCATTGGAAATGTATACAAAACACTGATCCACATGACCTGTCAAGAAAAAGTTTTAACAATGTTGATTGAGCCTGCTTTTCTTTATTTTTGATCCTAAAGTAATGGCAAAATACATAGATAGTCCGTCAAAGTTGGCTTCTTTTTCATTTCGACACTTCAATAAAGGTTAGTACTATTAAATGCTCCAACCTTAGAAGGTCACATAATGGATAAATTGGAGTGTTCAATAGGTTCTGACCTTAGTTGTACTGTTAAAATGAAAATTGAAGCCAACTTTGACTGGTTATCTATATATGTATCTGGAAGTAATCTTACTTCTTTGGTTTTGGGAGTTCAACAGCTACCTTGCTTTAGTGATTTTTCAAAAGCAATATTTACCTGGGTAATACTACCAAACTGGTCTAATCCTACTAGTACACCATGGAACAAGTCTATATTATGCTATGTTGAACAAGTAATCAACACTTCTTACCCACATGAAGATAGATTATTTACCAAAATATATGTTCATAAGACAAAATAAGAAAAACAGATGTCATACCAATTAGAAATACTTTCAAAAATAGGTCATACTCAATAACAATTTACTTTATATTATCCTAAAGAACAACAAGATTAACGATTACGAATTAATTTCAAAGATACTTTTAACTACTAAAAGAAAAAGTAGAAAAATCATAACGAGCTTATCATTCTTTCAAATTTATGCTATTAACAACTTATGGACATTCAAGAAATGGAAAATGGTTGCTCGATTCACATGAAAACATATTTTTAAGGCAAATAATATTGATCTAGAATTATAAGAAGTTTTAGATTTTCATATCAAAAGCTCTAATTCCAACCAACAATGAATTTCAATTTTTTCCTTTTTCATGCTAATGTATCTCTTGTTTCCTGTTGCTCTAACGTAAATCTTCAACAATAATGAAAATGAAATTTCTCACATCCTAGCTACTCAAGCGAGAGGTGAAATCAAGGAATACATCATCAATGCAAGGGTATTCAAACCCGATTGAATAACTCACGGAACAACAAATCCAACATCAATATCAAGAGAAATACTGTCTAGAGTAATCAATTGCGCCATAACAACCAACAAAACTTTAAACCCACAATAGCTAAAATTGAATGGGAAAAACCCACAATCAGAAAGAAAAAAAAAATACATCAAATACACACTAACTACACCTCAACGATTAAACTCAAAAGAAGAGATTCAAGAAGAAAACCTCAACAACTCAAACTTGAAATTTCTTCAGCTATAACCTCAAAAATGTAAGAACAGAACGTCCAGCAGTTGAAGAAGAAAACATCAAAATTTCTCAGATTTCACAAGCAAACCTTCAGCCTTCCATTTCCTTTGATTTCACAATAATTTAGAGAGAAATGGGTTTACATTTGAATAAAAAAAAGGATTTAAGTTTGCCCTAAAATTACAGACAAGAATAACGTACCATAAGAATCAAATCACTGCAAACCGCTACAAGCTTGCCCTGAAATGATGTTCTAGAACCACAAATCCAAAATCAATTTCACCATAACTACCAACAAAACTTTAAACCCACATTAGCTAAAATTGAATGGGAAAAACCCACAATGAGAAAAAAAAATACATCAAATACACACTAACTACACCTCAACGATTAAAGGCAAAAAAAGAGATTCAAGAAGAAAACCTCAACAGCTCAAACTTGAAATTTCTTTAGCTATAACCTCAAAGATATAAGAACGGAACCTCTAGCATTTGAAGAAGAAAACATAAGGATTTATCAGATTTCACAAGCAAACCTTCATCCTTCCATTTCCTTCGATTTCACAAGATTTTAGAGAGAAATGGGTTTACATTTGAAAAAAAAAGGGTTTAAGTTTGCCTTAAAATTACAAACAAGAAGAACTTACCATAGGAATAATCAAATCCCTGCAAAACTCTACAAGCTTGCCCTGAAATGGTGTTCTACTTGTTGAAAAATAGGTCAAAGAGAAGAGGAGTGACAGCGTATGATGTTCTGTTTGTTGAAGAGATGAAGAATGGCTTTAGAAAATGTTTGTATATATCTGGTAGAGAGAAAATAAATTTAATTTAATAAATTAATTAAAAATAAAATAGAGTGAAGTGATTTTAGCGGGTTTAGCCAAAATAAAAGAGGGAAATTATGGAGGGATTTAATAACCATTCCAATAGAATTTTTTTTGCATTAAATGTTGCCATAAATGACTTAATGGCAACGGTTCTAGTAACCATTGCAGTATATAAGTCTATTGCAACGGTTTTCACATAATGGCAACTAATTTACTACCAAGTCGTATCAAAAACACCCAATCCTTTTGACAACGGTTCAAACAGTTGCAATAGACCCTCTATAGTAACGGTATCTTAAGCGTTACTAAAAATTCCGTTGCCGTAGGCCTAATTTCTAGTAGTGTAGTGGATGAGTGTATAGATGAGAAACAAGCCCATTACATCCTAATGTTTTTAGTCCATGTAGTCAAAACGACATTCCTCACCTAAGGTCCAAGAAGTGCAAGATGTGACATATATTACTTGGTTCTTTTATCTTTATACCACCACCCCTTGAGAGGAGCAGAAAAATAGATGCGAAGTTAGGGGTATAATTCATATGTCATGCCTCGAAGCTACCCCCAAGACGTTGATATGGGACCTAGGATCACGAGTGACCCCAAGCTAACCCTGCTGGCATATCATAAGCATACTAAAGTAAACTGCAGTAAAGAAATACTGCGCAGAAGCTAAATCATCATGTAAACTGAAATGATAGGGAATACCCATAAACTATCTAAATATATGAAAAATAAGAGTTTAACAACAACTGAAGGGTCAAAATAAAATGATAAAGCTGAATCTAACGATGTCTGAAAATAGCCTCTAACTGACTAGGATTGTTGGGACATGCCTCAGCTAAATCTAGCAAAAACTGAAACTAAAATTAAAATAAAAGGAAACATGTTTCTCGTCCTCAGAGAATGAGGACTCACCACTGATACTGCTGAGCTGAAGATTGAGAACATATCTATGTGTGATCTAGAAGCTGAGGACCTGAACCTACATCACGAGAAGATATAGCTCAGAGTATGCGTCAGTACTTAAAAGGTAGTGAGCATGCAGGATAGGATAAAGCTGAACAATAAACATAACTGAACCAAAGAATATATCTGAGCAATGATAAGAGATAAGCATGATAATATACTGAAAATATTGAACATGAACTAACTAGATTCAATGACTAAGTTTATAACATTCTGAGACTGAAATCTGACTATAGTTGATAACATGGTCAATGCAATAAATCTGACTGTAAGGGAGTTACTATTAACCAACGTAAAACCACATGAGCTAAATGTAGAGTTCGATGTATACACCCATCGAGAGGACCCAATATACCCTGCCAAAGGTATAGAGGCATGACTGGCGTGATCACTAAAATGTAATGCCCACAGAGGGGACTTAAGGTTGACTGACCCTAGTCCACTCGGTATTAAGCTACTTTCAATTGATTATGTAATTAACAATTTATGACTAAAATTATGTAATACTGGATAGCTCAAACATATTGACATGCTAACTGAAAATGCAAAATTAATGTACTAATAATGAAACATTCAAATCTGAGGCATGTATATCTGAAATGGCCTAGCATGTGCAATTCATGAACTAAAAGAACTACATAGATAGGGCTCTGAATTTATGAAAGAATCTACACAATACGATACTAAAATCATGATAATCTAATTTGGATCATTCCAACAGCTAAAACCCAACAATTTCTAACATTCAAGAAACCTTAGGTCTAGATAATATTAAGGGAATCAAGATTTTGACTGTAATCTAGGGACCTAATGGGTGAAAGGAACCCACTAGTGAAATCCCACATACCTGGTGATGAAATTCATGGAGAAATCTTTCGGTTTCGGGGCTGGAACTGATGAAAACTCGTTGCGTTCTTGAACTAGGTCTGCTCGACTTTCTCCTCTATTTTTCTCTAAGTTTGATAATTTTTTGGTGTATAATTGCTTAGGTTATGTTCTAATTTGTTTACTTGGATAAAACTGAACAAAACTACATAGTTTAGGGTTTAAACAACATAGTTTAGGGGTCTAATGCACAAGGAAAATATCAATGACGTCTGACTTAAAATCTACTGAAGCCACGACGGGACTAATTGACGATTTGTGGATTGACCCATGATCCGTCCCGTCAGTCCGTTGATCAACTTTAGAGGAAGGGTTCTTGGGGTCCTGAGGGTCTCGACCTACAAACTGATTGACAGTCTGTGGACTGATCAATAATCCGTCCAGTAAGTCCGTCGATCCACTTTAGAGACCAGGTTCTAAGGCCTCAATCCATGGACCTGGACCATGGTTTGTGATCTAACCTATGGTCTATGGGTCCGGCCGTGGATCATGCCTTAGAGAAATTTTTGGGCTGATTCTGGGAAGGGTTGCAGGTGGCCATCCACAAACCACCAGGACGGATAGTGGGTCACCCTACGGTCCATGGGTGGCAACTATGGGTTGTACCTGCAACTTTTGGAAATCTATTGGTTTGGTCTGTTTTTGGATACAAGGTTTTACATTATCTCCCCCTTGGGAACATTCTTTCTCGAATGAAGTCTAAACTAGTTGGATAGGGAGGGAAAGAGCTGCAAACCGTGACACTAATTTCTAGAAACTGATTTATGACTTAACTAAGTTCCAAGGACATGCAAATACGCTGAAAATGCAAGTTCAAACTGAAGGAACATGATACTAAGACTGAATCAATGCATGAATAAATGAAAAACTCGAGAGGAACTATTACCTAAAGCTGGAATGGAATCGGAAGGAAAGAGATAAGGATATTTAGCCTTCATGGTTGATTCTGCCTCCCAAGTAGCTCTCTCTATGGGCTAACTCCTCCACAAAACCTTACCTGAAGCGACTTCTTCGTTTCTCAACCTTTGAACCTGACCATGAAGAATCTCAACAGGTACTTCTTCATAAGTGAGACTATCCTTTATATCCAAACTTTCCAATGGTGTTGTAGATGCTGGATCACCCACACACTTCTTCAACAACGAAATGTGGAAGACCGGATGCACTGCTGCTAGTTCTGCTGGCAACTCTAACTCATAAGCCACTTTACCAACCCTTTTCAAGATCTTGTAAGGGCCTACATATCTAGGACTAAGCTTCCCTTTCTTTCAAAATCTAATCACCCCTTTCATAGGTGACACGTTTAGAAAAACGCAATCATCAACTTAGAACTCTTAGTCCCTTCTTATTTCATTTGCATAGGACTTCTAGCGACTATGAGCTGTCTTAAGTGTATCTCTAATGAGCTGAACTTTTTCCATAGCATCATGAACCGAATCTGGCCCTATTAAGGCTGCTTCACCTACTTCATACCAACCAACTGGAGATCTACAGCTACGCCCATATAATGCCTCATAAGGGGTCATCTGAATGTTAGAATGACAGCTATTATTGTAGGCGAACTCTATAAGAGGAAGGTGATCATTCCAACCATCCTTGAAATCAATCACGCAAGCTCTAAACATGTCCTCTAAGGTATGAATGGTACACTTTGCCTGACCATCCATCCGTGGATGAAATGTTGTGCTAAGGTTAACTTGAGTACCAAGACCTTTTTGAAATGACTTACAGAAATAAGAGGTATACTAAGGGCCTCTATATGAAATGATAGACAAAGAAACCCGATGCAACCTGACTATCTCATTAATGTAAAGCTTGGTGTAGTCCTCCATTGAATTTGTAGTCTTAACAACCCGAAAGTGCACAAACTTAGTGACTCTATCAACTATCACCCAAATGGAGTCATATTGTCTGCGAGTACGAGGTAAACCTGTAATGAAATCCATGTTAATCAGGTCCCACTTCCAAGTAGGAATGTTGATATTTTGATTCATACCTCTTAGTTTCTGATGTTCTACCTTCACTTACTAGCAATTATGGCACTTAGCTACAAAATCCGCTATATTCCTTTTCATACCATTCCACCAAAAGATTTCCTGTAGATCACGGTACATCTTAATGGCACCTGGATGAATAGAATATCTTGAATATGGACTTCTTCAAGAATCTACTATCTCAAATCACCCATTTTAGAAACACATAATCGACCCTGATAGCGAAGCACACCATCTCCACCTTGGGAGAAAACCTCAACTCTCTGTTGATGGATTGCACCCTTTAGTTGAAGAAATATCAGATCACTGTCTTACTTTTCCTTAACCTTCGCTGCCAATGAAGATTCTGAACTGTTACACCACCATCTGATATGTCCATAAGACGAACTCCTAAGCAAGCAAGTCTATGAACATCCTTTTCTAGTTCCTTTATTTCTTCCTCGATATGTGCTACATTGCCCATATATAGTCTACTAAGAGCATCTGCTACTACATTGGCCTTACCGGGATGGTAATGCACACTCATATCATAATCCTTGAGGAACTCAAGCCATATCCTCGGGAGAAAATTTAACTCTTTCTGGGTGAACACATACTGAAGGCTCTTATGGTCTGTGAACATATCTACTTGAACACCATACAAGTAATCCTCCAATTCTTAAGTGCAAACACTGCTGTTGCAAGCTCTAGGTCATAAGTCGAATAATTCTTCTCCAGCACCTTGATCAGCTAGTGTTCCATCCTCCAAGTTCTGACATGATCAAAAAGGTAAGGCATCAGGCTCTAAAAAGCAGGGGAGTGTTTCAGGCACCAAAACCTACCCAAGTTGCTTAAAGTGTGGTAAGAACCATCGGGGCAAGTGTCTTGCAGGAAATGAAGGATGCTTTAGGTGTGGTCAGTCTGGTCACAGGTTGAGAGATTGTCCTTCAACTAAACAGGGTCAAGGGGGAAATAATGGTAGAGCCTAGTCTACAACTTCAGCAGCACCAACAAGTAGCCTGACTTAATATGGTAACTCATCTGGTACATGTGGCGCCCAGTGCCAAATAAAATTATATGCTCTTCAGGCTCACCAGGATCAGGTGGATTCTCCTAATGTAGTCACTGGTACGTTTCGAGTTTTTAATCTAGATGTTTATGCTTTGTTAGATCCAGGAGCTACTCTTTCCTTTATAACTCCCTATATAGCAGTCAACTTTGACATTAGTCTAGAAACTTAGATCTAGATGATATGAGGGGAATCAAGATTCTGACTTAAATCTAGGGACCTAATGGGTGAAAGGAACCCACTAGTGAAATCCCACATACCTGGTGACGAAATTCATGAAGAAATCTTTCGATTTCGGGGATGGAACTCATGAAAACTCGATGCATTCTTGAACTAGTGCTGCATGACTTTCTCTTTTATTTTGCTATAAGTTTGATATTTATTTTGTGAATAATTGATTAGGTTAGGTTCTAATTTGTTTACTAGGCTAAAACTGACCAAAATTATGTAGTTTAGGGTTTAAACGACATAGTTTAGGGGTCTAACGCATAAGGAAAAGACCAAACGGCCCCTGACTTAGAATCTGTTGAAGCCACCAATGGGACTGATCGACGATCCATGGACTGACCCACGATCCGTCCTGTCAGTCCATCGATCAACTTTAGAGGATGGGTTCTGGGGGGTCCTGAGGGTCTCGACCTATGAACTGATCAATGGTCCATAAACTGATCCACAATCTATACTGTTAGTCCATTGATCGACTTCAGAGATGAGGTTCTGAGGCATCGATCCATGGACCTAGACCATGGTCCGTGTTTGACCAACGATTGGTGGGTCCGGTCGTAGGTCATGCCTTAGATAAATTTTTGGGCTGATTGTAGGGAGGGTTGCAGGTGGTCATCTAGGGACCACCACGACAGACCGTTGGTCACCCTACAGTCTATGGTGGCAACCATGGGTTGCAGTTGCAACTTCTTAAAATCTGTTGGTTTGGGTCGCGACATTAAATTAGGTGCTTATTGGGAGGAAACCCAATTTATAGTGTAACTTCTTATTTTTATTATTTTTTTAGTGTCATTTTTTTTGTGTTGATTTTACAGGTTCTAGAGAATTCTTAGTATCCAAAATTTGGAGCTAAGGAGCACGTTTGAGCTTATATGTGGGTTGACGACCCTTGATGAAAATTGAGAGAATATGCTACTAGCTAGGCCTAAAGGCCTCAAGGAGTTTTCGTAACCCTTTTATTAAATTTTATTTGATTCTTTGGAGACATAGCATATTTTTTAAGTGTGGGGTGGAGGAATGAATTCCTTGTTTTATTGTTTAATTGAGTCTTTTCTATTTTTTTAGGATGGGTTCCTTGGCTTTTGTTTTTGGGTCTTTTCCTGAGGATAATCCCTTTGAACTGAGTGTCTCTTATTTTTTAGGAATAAGTGTTCTTTTAATTATTTTTTAGAGAAAAGAAAGACCCTTTTGAGTGGTGTGATACATGCTATTTAGGCCTAAATTTTAGTAGTACTTTCTTGTGAATGCTTGATTCATAAGGAAATTGCAGACTCTTTGACACCTAAGCTCATGGTTGTGACTTTGTATATAGCTTATTTTATTTTGTAGTCTGTTATGATCTCGTCTCTTTTAGAAGTGGAATTGATCCATCTTGATTTATACTTGTGTCATGTGTGGTGAGAAGTTGTTTATTCCGTGTTTTGCATCTTAGTCTAGAACTTGTCTGGCATGTTATTGAAGTGAAATAAAAAGTGTTTCTTTGTTTAGGAGATGATAATAAGCTTTCTTTGATTTTTCTGGTAAATTTTAGCCTTTTTAGAGATTATATCACTAGTTAGCCCTTTTGAGCATGTAGCCTTTTGTTGGTAGCCATATGTTGCCCTAAAATATTTTGTTGAATCCCTAGTTTTTGCACCTTGCTTCCTTGAGCATTATAGTATAGACTTATTCTAATTATCAATTTTGTGCAAAAGCAATGGTTGAGTGAAAAGGTAATCAATGATAGCTACAAAGTGATTAAAAATCCCTCTTCGAAATAATGCGATGAAAAAAAAAATTAGAAGAATAAAAGAATGTGATATGAAAAAAATATCCTTTAAAAAAAGAGAAAGAAACTATTGAAGCATTCTTGAGATGATGAGAATTACTTGTGAAATAATTGTTGAAGAGAGGGCTAAAAATAAAGAGAAGAAATAATGGGTGATGAAGTCTAAAATTGCAAAGTGCTTAAGGAAGTATAAGTCACTATTATATAGTTTTCTTACCCGTCCCCTAGCTCCTATTTTATTCTATTCAAGCATGCTTAATTAGTGGAGATGTACATAATGGGCAAGCCTATGGTTCTTTGTGCATACATGTGAATTTTATTTTTGAGTGTGAGTTGTTATTTGATGCTAAGTCCTTAATTTATATTCAATCTTTTGAATGGAATGTGTGGACTATTCTTCTTGTGAGGGCACTTGTTTCATGATGGCTAGGTGATTTTATTAACTTTTTTTTATGAGAGTAGGTCAGCATGCTTAAATTTGATGAGTACAAAGTCCTTCCTCGAGGTTAGGAGGTTAGAGGTGTGTGTTTATATGGATGTCTTGCATAATGATTGAAAAGTATACTTGATGTTTTTAAATTGGTATATGGCCTAATTGTTTGTATTAACCAAAGTGATGGCATTCCCTAGTATGATTTATTTGAGATGAGCTTTAATGCTTGCTCGAGGACGAGCAAAAGTTTAAGTGTGGGGTGTTGATATGAGGCCAAATGTGTGTGTGTATATATATATATTAATTATTATTTGTCTCACATTTATTATTTATATCTGCCCATTTTTAGCATGAATTTTATTAATTGTGCTAAATAGTATATTTTATTTGTATGAGTAAATTGGTGTATGTTCAAGAAGTTTAGAGCTAAAACGAATTAAAGATGGAAGATTATAAAAGGAAATCAACCAGCTTAATGGATTAAACTTTATAAAATAATACATATGTTTGTTGAAGTAAAATTGGAATTGGAAATTTATCCATGTGGCATCACATGAAGAAGGATCATTAGTTGTGAGGCGGTTGGCCATGCACTTCCACGCAGAAACCAACTCCTCTTTGTTTAGGTTTTCTAATTTATTTTGGACTCAATTATTTTATTCAGGGTTTTCTATATCTATAAATAATCTATAGAAATAATTATTATTTTTTTTGGGGGGGGGCGGGGTCAATTAGAGGAGACAAATCATAGGGCATCAAGTATAAAGTTGTCAATACTTTTAGGGTTCTTTTCTTCTCTTTCTTCTTTTTTCAGAGATTAGTAGCTAAAAGCCCTTGTTCTGGGGCTGTGGCTATGGGTAATTGTTGAACATTGATTGTTTTTTAATTAATTCTTGGTTATCATTGTAAGTTACTTTATATTCTTGTTTTAGTATTTCATGCTTGATCACCATAGAAATAAATCTATTGTCTATTCTTAAAATAGAGAGAGGATAAGGTAGACAGACCAGAGAATGTAGAAAGCTCGATCATCCATTCAGTTGATATGTGTTTAGGAGTGACGTCTGGACGAACAACTTGCTTGGTTACAAAAAAGAATAAAATATAAATGTTCGCTAGTTAGGCCTGTCTATCCTGCTCAACGATATAGTTAGAACAACTAATTGGAGTAGGCGACTAGAGGTCAAGAGACCCGACTCATACAATTAACCCTGTAAATCAGTAACTTGATAACCGAAATTAGTTCATTGTCTTAGATGTTATACATGAAACCCTATGCATACCGCAACCCTGGAATTTTCCAATTCACTGTACGTAATTTTATTATTTTATCCCTGGATTCTTTTCTTTTGGCACTCTTAAATAAATAATAAGACCAATATAATTTAGTAAAAATAGTTAATCGACAAGTCCTTTGGGTTTGATAATCTAGTTATTTTAAGAGCCACTATATTACTTGCGCAACCACATACACTTGTGTGTTCAATTGGGAGCAACATAGATATATATTTCTGAATATCTTTTCCCAAAATTATTAAATCTCTCAAGAGTTAGAGAATTGCCACGATTTGTTTTTTTGATGCTCAAGACAAAAGAATGACTTTATTTATCAATGTTACTTATATGATTTAGATTGTCAGAAAGTTTGCTTCAAAAAAGTTATTACTATGTAAACACTGCCCTTTTGTTTTACTAATTTACTATTTCTTAATATTTCAGTATTTTCGACGAATAAAAATTCATATGACTTCTAATAACTCCAGTTAAAGTCTGTATTAGTTTAATTTTTTTTATTTATTTATAGCTACTTCATATAAGATATATATTTTCATTAATGTGCACGCATACACACACGCACACGCACACACACACATATTTTATCATTAACAAAATAAATTTTATATTTAGTAATATGGAATAAACATTTTCATTTTGTCCCTACATTAAATTAAAATCTAATACCTATAAAAAAATAGTAACATTCATTTAAAGTCCTACTTATTTATGTAAGTATAAAATTTATTAGAAATTCATCTATTGCACATTAATTCGTTAGTTATAACATTATAAATTCTCTTACTTATTACAAATTGTTGCAAATATTTTTTACGCTCTTTTACACTATTGAGTTATAATATTATGAATTCTCATCATTATTAATTTAGTTATTTCTATCTTTCATCTTTTCATATATTAATTTTTTACCAATAATTTTTCATATTATTATACTGCCCCTATATATGTGATAACACGGTGTTGTTATTTTTCCTTGGACGAATCATGCTTGTTTGAATAAATTGAAAATTGGTTACCAGTATATGAACTATATCTTTATTGGGTGTAAGATAAACAGGTGATTATATATATGATTTCACAGCTAAATATATTCTTTTGATTTTTATTTTTTCTGTAAAAAAGAGGAAACCTTTCTCAGTTAAATATGGACAGCCAGATAACGATCTTTGATTATGTACACAGTCAATCGAGAAGCCAAAAATGAGAGCAAACAAAAAGAACGTCATCTATTTGTTATAACTTATAAAAAAAAATTAATATACAAAAATAGTTCTAAAAGATAAAATGTAGTTGTTCTCCACAGGTTCATATGACATTTAAACAGATTAAGTGGAATACAGGTGCAAAGCACATCCGGTTAGATGAGAAGAAAAATACATAATAAATATCATTTATAAGATAATATTAGTGAGATACGACTAATTACATGATTGAACCTCATCAAATTGAAATAAATATATACATTATTGCTTTTAACTAGTAAAATTTTTTATTGACCATCTTCATACGTTCGTGTGAATAAGAGATATATATGATGAACCACATCGAACATTCACAAATGAATCCGCAATATTATTTTGTGCAAAGCTTATTATTAAAATCTTTGCTTCAATTTTCCTAATTGATAATTACATGCAATGCACATGTCGAAAAACTAGAATATATATATATGTATATATATATTCTGAATTGATAATCACGTGTAACGCACGTATCAAAAAACTAGTATATTACTAAAAGTGAGTACAAAAAAGAGTTAGAACTTGATATACCATTTTGCCCCTACACTAAATTAAAATATTATAAATATTTAGTTAATTACATGTTTAAATATTAGTGATAATCAATTATTACATTGAGTAAATGGAGAGTTCATGTGTTCAAAGGAGGATTGTTTACTCTTCCCGATATTAATGGAGGTTCATTGCATATATTTAATATTCTTAAAGTTGTTCTCTTTTATCTATTTTGTCCCTTTGAAACCTTCAAAATTTAATTTAAAACTTTAAGATGTCTTTTGGTATTCCTTGAATTTTTATCTATATAAATTCATCTTTTTTGTTTCTTGAAACTCACATTCAAAATTATTCTTTTCATTTTATAGTTAAAGCAGTGAAGCCATCCACATCTAAAGGATATATTATATATCTACCTTAGTCTGATTATATATCACTTTATGAAAATAAAGTGATATTTCTATTTGATTCGTGCTTTAGTTTTACCCGATGGAGAAGTGTCACGACCCAAATTTACAAGTCGTGATGGCACCTATATTCCCAACCAATAGGTAAGCCAACCCAATAATTTTACCAATTTAACTAAATAATGAGGTAAAAAGGTAAACAACCCGTAAATATCCTCAACACTAAGTCCTTCATGAATCCAAAATGCGGAAAGCTAAAATACCACCCAAGAGTTGGTGTCATAAGTACAAGAGCTTCTAAATATGATGCAAGTCTGAAACTAACTGACAAATCCAAACATAAGGGATATCCTGTCTGAATAATAAAACAACAGAATAAATAAAAGATAGAGGGAGATGTGGGCTACGGAACATCCAAGCAGCTCACCACAACTCCAAGATACTTCAAACTAGGACTCAAAAAGCTCCACGAGAAGTGCTTATATTAGGAATTGAATCTGCACCACAAAAGAGTGCAACAAGTGTAGTATGAGTACGAAACCACGTGTACCCAGTATATCTCATAGACCGACAACGAAGAAGTAGTGACCGGAGTTTGTATAAGAAAATCATTTCTTTACTTACACAAGTCTATATTATACTTACAAGTCAAATTTCATCAAATGTCAACTTCACGTAATGTACAACCACCAATAAAGCACATAATTAACTATAATAAATTATATAAAGAGATGCAATGCAATGTGACACCATGAAATGATATGCCTTATATGCCAAGTACTCTCTCAACCGTATATACATGATACTCCTCGAAAATATATCGAGAGTACAAGAACCATGGGGGACTCGCGAGGTCCATATACTGACACAGACGATCTCTACGTGTCTGTACGGACGATCTCGACGCACTGTCATAAAATCAAACAATTTCTGCACGGACGATATCCACATGCCCAAATTATAATCTTAACATCTCGCCATCCCCAGTACGGACGATCTCCACGTGCCCAACTTATACTGAATTTCATGTCATTGCATATGCACAATGTGATTTCAAATAAAGGGGATGATGGTGCATCTCAATTAATCAAATATCAGCATAATACATAACCACCTCAACTATAACAATTATACGGGTTCAATAAAGACACAGAATCACACAAAAAGTTCAAGTCAATAATATATCAGCTAATGCCCATATGTTTTGGCATTCTCAGATTAAAATTTGCATTCTATAGTAATAAACTTTCCCTTTATAACACCGGTACTCGTACCAATGCCCGTCACACAATTGGTACGAGACCCCCATTTTTCACCCTTACCCATTGTCTATTCCGTTTTTAATCTCCTATTAGGAAAATGTCCTTCAACGAAGTCTAAAAGTCTTAACATACCTTGAATGCCGAACTCGTGCCACGAATCCTCAATATTTTTCCTTTCCCTTTCGTAAAGCTTCCGAACGTTCCCAATCGATCAATTATGCATAATTCGTAAGCAATTTAGTCCATAGACACTCATATTATTATATGTCTAACATAGACACACAAACTCACTCATAATTCAATTAAAGCTCCTAATCTTAATATAATTTATATTTCAAGAATCATATTTGCTAAATTTCAAGCCTAAGGTTAAGCCTAAATCTCTCCAAATATCTTAATTTACTAATACTGATATAATATAGTACACCTAACATCTCATGATCGCAAGGAATTTCCACAGAAACCAAAATAAATTTCCAAAAAAAAAAAAAGGGACGCTACACTTTTTACAGCATAACATTCTAGTTTCCTTCCAATATAGTCATTAATAAGGATCCTAATCATTACCTAAGGATTACCCCTCCACCCTAATAACTCCAGAAAAGGCACCACGTTGCAGCCTTTCAATTTTTCCAATTTGAAATCATCTTTTATTTCCTAATACTAATCTAATTGCTAACAATACTGATAATTAACCATCACAGACTTTGACCCATTACCTCTTATCATGTCATTTCATTTAGTCTAACTAATATAAATTACTAATAGTGTTACTAAATGATAATATGACATATTACTGTAATGGTATTCATCATTCAACAAGAATTTGGATACAAAATTGATAATCTATGCAAACTTGTACCTGACGTTTTCACTTTGTCATGCGGCGTCGCCTTTCCCCCTCTCTCTGTTCTCTATCTGAAGGTCAAGGTATTAGGCCCACTAACTTAGTTCAATACATGGGCCAAGTGGTAAAAGGGTATTAAATGAATTATGGACTTAGCCCACTAACTATTAACTATATTAATTATTTAATAAAAATTTACCAATTAGACACTCATAGTTACCGAATATTTCAAAGTTCCTATTTAAATTTTACGAGAAGAGTCAAAATAATTCTAGTTCTCAAAGACTTTTAAATTTTGATTGGGTATGAGAGAAGGTGTCGACAAAAACTTGGAAAATTATGTACCAATTTTGTATTTCTTTTTTTTTTTTATTTATATAATGTTATGATTAAAGTCTTAAGAAGGATGTGCATGCTATTTTTTTCTTCTATGTTTATTTTTTAATATTTCTCTATTAGTCTTCTTTAATTTAATTTTCTATATAAAAAATTTATTATCATAACATTTATTTGAGATTTTTGCATTTTACTACTCATTATACGCATGTTTTCATTGAATTTTAATCATCCTAACAAATTTATAAATATTGCATGAGATACACGTGAAACGCACGTGTCCAGAAACTAGTATTACTAAAAGTGGGAATCACCAAAGTGAAAAGTTGAATTATCATTTTATCCCCTACACTAAATTAACTTATTATACAATATAATTAATTATATGTTCTATCATTAAATAAGAAAATCATCCTATTCAATACTACTCCAGAATGACTAATGCATATTTTATTTAGATTCTGATATGTGATTTTTATAAGTTAACGTGTAATATTAACATTCTTCCATAAGTTCGAATATTGTGGACTTCATAGTTTCTTATTTAACCATTTTTCATATTTTATAACTTAACTTTTAAAAAATATAAAAAAACTACAATAATGATAAAGGACAAATGTGCAAAGCACGTTTCTAGAAACTAGTATACTATTACATGGGAGAATCTTAGTAGCATTGACTACAAATTTTTCATTTTATTTGTGAGAGTTCGATTCCCTCACTTTAATTGTAATCTCCTACTTTATTTTCACTTTCCCGATGCCTATTTTTGTGTAAGAAAATATATATTAAAATATATCATATGTATCACATTAAAAAATAGTCATGTGATATTATGATGTAATTAACTTTGATAGTTGGACATTAAGATTTTTTTTAAAGAAGAAACATAAATTCTCTATAGCAATTCTAATTACAAGTAAACTTATTCTCAGTACTGATGTTTGATAATAATTCCCCCCCCCCCCCGCCCTTCTTAGCCCTGTGTTGTTTCTCAACAAAGGAAAGGTAGCATGACAACCATGAGTTGTTGGATTTAAAATGTGCGAATGGAAACCGATCAAAGAGTTATAACTTTTATGAAGAGTTGTGAGTTTTCTAAAAAGTTGTGACTTTTCTGAAGAGTTACTACTTTTTCGAAAGGTAGTGACTATTCCAAAGGATTATGACTTTTCCAAGGGGTTGTCACCTTTCCAATAAGACACAATAAGCACATGTTTACACTACTTGTTGTTGTCTATATATAGAGAGTTTTCTTTCATTTTTCAATAAAAAAAAAATCTGTAATTCTTTTTATTCTGCACAAACAAATTCTAATGTACTTTAGCGTCGTTGAGTGGTTTGCTGACACCACAGTTTTAGGTAGCAATAGTAATACAATTTGATCAACATGAGCAACCAAGATCAATTCTCTGGCAACTCAGAAAGTCTGCTTATTGAAATCTCAGCGAAGATTGAAACAAATGTGAAGCAATTGATAGGACTAGTAAGCTACCTTATACTCTTACTGTCCAAAATCTTTAGTAAGCTACCTTATACTCTTATTGTCCAAATTCTTTCTTAGTTTTCCATAACAGATGCGTTTAGAACAACTGTTCTCTCTAAAGATTGACAATACTTCTGTACTTCTATCAACAACATTGTTTATGACAACGAGGAGTATGATCGTTCAGATAGCTCGACAGTGCACAAATTCATTTCCATAACGGATAATGTACTACCTCTCCTTATCAGTTGCTCTATCATTAAACAGTTGAGTCTAAACTTTGTGTTCAGATACGATGGTGGTCTATCTTATTTTCCTGAAGTTGACAAGTGGATTAAATTTGATGTGAATAAGAAAGTGGAGGATTTACGCCTGAATATATGTTATACTATTGATCCGAGTGTTCATGACCAACCCTATAGCTTGCCAGAAGTTCTTTGTAGTAGTTCATTGATTATAAACCTCAAGTGCAAGAAATGCAAAATATTAGAAGATTGTGTACTAAATTGGACATCTTTGGGATGAACACATTAAACAAATAATATCAAATTGTCCTCAATTGGAATCTTTAAAGCTACGTAAATTTTGTTTTTTTAATCGTTTACACATGACTTCTCCAAAATGTAGGTGACTGCTATTGATCCATCATGGTCATCCTTATGGGGATTGGTATCCATTCAAAGGTGATACATGTTGATTTGAAATTGTTGCTCAATATATTGAACATTTAACAATTTTTTGGGTTTTAATTATACGAAAATTAAGCTACAGGACTTGTCATCTTTGGACCATGCCAATCTTAATCTCTACTATGATGAATTTGCTGAAAGGGATGAAAACATAGTGAAAGATTTTTTGGTAAGCGTACGTTGTGCTAATGAGCTAATACTGACATCCTGGTTGATCAAGGTCAGTTATCAGTTCCAAATGTGTCCAGTGTTTTTATGTTGATTATGAATAGAGCTCCTTTTTTATCTTCTGCCTCATTCTTCTGTTTAGGTAATTTCCATTTGATGTTGGAAAAGGAAGACATCTCCTTACCATTGTTGGAATGCAGATGGTTGACAATAAGTTCTTGTATTTCAAAACTTTCATTCCCCTACTAGACAACCTCTTAAGGTCGACTCCCAAGTTTCAAAATTTGATGATATTTCCTGATACGACATTATAATTTCTATTCATTTCTTACTTCATGATATCTTTATATCAAATGTATATTGATCCCCTACATCGTCAACAACCATAACCTGATTTGTCCTTGTTCGGTATTTGTAGTACCATCCTTTTTTTGATGTCGAAGTGAATGAGTTGCTCAAAGATAGGAAGTACCTCTCCTTTGAAGAACACATATTCAAAGTTTTGTTACAGAATTTGAAGAATGTCAAGGTTATGCCATTATGTAGTCATATGGATACATCTGACCCAACAGAGCTCCATTAATTCAAAAAGTTCATACTGGTCATAGTGCCAGAACATAAGGAATGCAACAATTATCCTACTAATACCTTAAATCTGAAGAAGAATTTGTTAGCTTTTCCAACATTAAAACTTAATTTTTTGAAGCCAGCCATTAATTAACACAAAAAAGAAATTGCTCATCCATTAACCTGAGGTTTGTGTTCGTAAACATGGGAGTTGGTTGGCATCTCCCCCTATAGGGATGGGGAAACAACCTTAAAAATGGGGTGCAGTAGATGTTACTATTCTACCTTAGTAAGAAGTCCTAGTTTTGAGCCTTGGGTATGGAAAAATCTTTTAGTAGGAACGTTACCCCTCGAATGGGCCCTACTTGAGATAAATAATTTATTACGCTCTAATGTGGATACCATACTACTTTTTAAAAAAAGTGGTTTTACGTAGCCTGCATTCTTGCATAACTTGTCCCATAATCCGCCATGGTGGTGGGACGCCTTCTCCAATAAGGAAGAGTTACACGCTTTCCATGTCTGGTAGACTACTACTACTAATGCTGCCAGTACCAGGTCCCAACAGCCTCTATCTCTTGTGAATCTATCCAGCCTTGTTCATATTCCTATGTATTCCACTTGTCTCATCCCTTTTTCAAGCCACTGAAGTATTGCAAGCATGCATCTTTTTGAGAATGGACACTCAAAATAAATATGCTTTATTATTTCTGGTGCATCGATCCCCACGTAATTGACATTTATCATCGTGGCTGTAACACCCCTAACTGCTAATAAGAATTTGTAAATTGATCTACCTTCGCTAAACTACTTCAATATGGTTTATTCACATTTTGGGAAACTTGAAATTTTGTGATATTTGCAAACTTGCTTAGCATAGATTGTAATCGTAATTTATGGGATTGTATGGGGGTATTTACGTAAGAGTTTATTTAGAATTTTGTATGATTGTAAAAAGAAGGTGAAGGATATATAAATATATGTGTATATGCGTGCATTTTGGGCAGCACACAACACTAATATGGGCAGCCCCTTCATTTGGACAAGTGTCTAAGTGATAAACATCACTTGTTGACTATATAGTTCACTCCTCTTTGAGTAATTTCGTGGACTTGAAGATTAAAACCCTTAGAAACCTAGCTTATCATCTGTTCTTCAAAAATCACAAGAACAAAAAAACTTGGACTTTTGGCTGGAATCAAAGAGACAAACTGCCTTGTTGGTAAGTGGCTGAAATCTGTTTCTGAGCTGGTAGTGTTTGATAAATTGTGTATATCTTGTGATCTAGAACTCCGTTTTAGGTGAATAAAGATGTTTTGGAAAGATGATTCATGTACCTACAACCTTTATGTTTATGTGAAAGTCTAATTTAGCTGTTATGGATGTGAAAAATTGGACGCAACACAGGACAGGTTCTGTCCATATTTCTCTGTTGTTGTAGCTGAGTAGGTTGTGTTATGTTTAGAATATCTCAGTATATATAACTCCGTTTTGGGTGAATAAATATGATTTGGAAATATTATTCATATATATACAACTATTATGTTTATGTGAAAGTCTAATTTAGCTGTTATAGATGTGAAAAATGGGACACAACACAGGACAAATGTTGTCCAGATTTCGGATTCAGAAATCCGGTAGGAACCACTGTTAGTGTATCGATGATATCTTGTTGTAAAAAATGTATTTTTCAGTGATTCTTGTTGAGTTGCAATCTTAAGAGATGTATATATAACTTTCATGAAGGTTATAAAGTCTATTTTTGCCCTTTTCCTGTTCAAAAATGAGTTACAATATGGGGTACTAAACGGGCCAGAATCACTGTTTTGGGAACAGAGCTGTATCTGTGTGGGCTGAGCTGACTTGTGATGATAAATCTTGTTTATTTCGACATTATTGAGATGTTAGGAATTAAATAAGTTGTTTAATTGTATTTTTAAGGTTATATATACTTGTGGACAAGTTGAGGACCTTGATACGTTGGTTGGTCTCCGGTTTGCTTGCAAAGTTTGTTGGACTGTTGCTACGCAAAGTATTGAGGTTTGTGTATAAACTTGTACTTGCACTCTTCTAACGGCTGGTATATATGAAATTTGATCTTGATACCTCAGCTACCTCTTGTCACTTTGCATGGTCATGTTGGTATGATGCTTGTGTAACGCGCCACTTGTACGGATTGTTTGATCACTTGGCACTCTTGTTGGGACCATGTCCTTCTTGTGGTTGTGGCTTTGTCACTATTGACAGGCCTCTTGATTCGGATCATTTGCCATCTTGACTCTGGATTTGTAGTTCGTCTTAGGAATGGAAGTTATCCATTTTAAGTACGAACTAGAAAGCCATTTTTAATATGGTTCTTGGTTCTCTTGATACAGGGCTTTGGTCCTTCTTGATACAGGGCTTCGGTCCTTCTTGATACAGGGCAGCGACCCTTCTTGATACTTGCTTGTACCGGGTGTGACGACATGAAGTATATATGGGGCGAGCCTTGCTATTGAAATTCTTGGAAAATGGTGCTATGAGCTTCTTAACATTTGTATCTTTGAATGTAGAACTTGATACTTGTTATCTATTGTTACTTGATTTATTTATTATGTTTCAAGTATGATGCTCATTGACTTGGAAAAGGTAGCTTGGTGAATTTTGAGGATTCCGACCCTATAGTTTTTACACCACTAAGCTATATGCTTAGTGATAGTTGTTTCTATCGTAGGGGCTGATCGAGAGGAGGCATGAAGATGGCAATGGGAAATGGAAATTTTGAGAACTTTTAAGAAGATCACATTTGCATATAGGCATATATATTTTGTATAAATTTTGGTACTTATACACGATCTATGTGATGTATATTTGCATTCGATTTTGAAGCCTAACCGTATCATGTCCATGGGTTGTAATTTAAGTATGGCTATATGTTTGGTTTATTTAGGGTGTGTACGCCCAAGCTTTTAATATATTGCATGTCCTACTTGTTTGGAATGATCATATGACGCATGAACCCAATTATTTTGGGTACTTAGAAGTTGATGATAAATTTTTAGGATCATTATTTACTTGTATGGGAACATTTTATGCCTAAAAGAAAAATATTTAGTGATTTATTTGCGTACGGAAATTGGAAAGGGTCGCTACAGTGGCAGATCCCCATTCTATACAACCTCTCTTTGTTAACCAACAGATAAAATTGTGCTTAGGAAGAATTCCCTTAGAGATATTTCTTGCCTCAAAGTACTTGAAAGGCAAAGCCTCCTAGGAGATGGGCAATTCACTATATTGATTGTTTTTCTTGTTCTATTGTATGTGCAAATTTTCTTAACAAAAACCTTTTTTCCCTCATCTGAGGGTTGTCATAACTTGTATCGATCTATCCGTTATTAAATAATTTCACTTAATAGAATCTTAAGGAATCTTTGAGAAGGGGTCGTGTTAGTTTTATGAGTTTTCCCTTGATAAAGAGTCAATATTAATCGTAGCTTGTAAGCATGCCAGACGTAAGATTGATTGATGGGGTAAGGAGGATTTTGGTGATTTATATTGAATTTTATCTTCTTAAGAGTGTTGTAACGTTTACACGTGCTATCCTTTTATTCTCGACTTTACCACATTTTTATAATACCTACCTATTCTTCCCCCTTTATTCATCTGTTTGGCTTCTTTCTTGCTCTCACCGCTTAATTTATGTTCAATAATAAGGTTAGTTCTACTCTTTCTATTTTTCTCTGTTTATCCAATGTGGGTATTATTATTCTCCATTTGTTGAATTTTATTAGATCTAGAAATGATACATTGAATTAAGTCTTCCAATATCAATAGGTTGATTCTTTAGTTCTAGAATCTTCTCAAAAGAAAAGAGATAGCAGGAAGAGTCCTAAAGTAGTATGACGTTGATTGCTTTCCTTGTTCTATTGTATGTACAAATTATCTTAACGAAGCCTTCTTTTTCCTTGTGTGAGGGTTGTCATAACTTGTATCGATTTATCCATGTTAAATAATTTCACTTAATAGAGTCTTAAGGGTTCTTTGAGAAGGGGTCGTAGTTTTATTAGTTGTTCCTGGATAAAGAGTTAGTATTGGCCCGGAGTCCGTAGGCATGCCCTGAGCTAAGATTGATTGATGGAGTAAGGGGAATTTTCATGATTTCTATTGAATTTTACTAACTTAAGAATGTTGTAATGTTTTACACATATTAGGTATATTTAGCATAATAATAGTAATGTTAATTGTAGCCATGAACGGCTAAATACTTATGCCAAGACTGTACTTATGAAACGTTAATTAGTCACTTAGCAATTTAGCAAACTTATCACCTTGTTATACAATATGAAGTTTCAATTCTTTAACTGTAAAAATGGAGTTCATGTATGGTGATTAAGGAAAGGTGTTGAGAATGTTTCAAGTAGTTGCGATTCCGACAGGCGGTCGTTAAGCCGATGGGACAGGCGTGTAGACTGCAAGGTACTTTACTTGAAAATCTCTTGTAAAATCCATAATCCTTAATGTAATATCCAAGCATGTACCCATAGTTACAGTATAAGAATATGAAATCTCCTGTTGTATGACTAGTTGATATCTTTACTAGAATGCTTAGTTACTTTTCATCGTATCATTAGTATAGTCAAAGGCATTTTCTCTATATGGATAATAGACAACATATTGTTAACTCTGTTAATATATCTATTTCTAAAACAGAAAATGATTTAAAAAATTGGTCTATCCCTAAAGAACCTTTTGAAAAGATTTACCTGTTAGGAAATTTTTCTATGTTTAAAAAATATAATATTAAAACTTGTGAATCCACTATAGCTATTAATAATTATCTTGAAACTATCAAGTTGTTATTATCTGCTGATATAGATAGATATAGGAGGAATTTAAATTTCTTCATATTGGACTAGTGCAAGTTGCTGTTAAACCTCTTTTCCGTAAAGGTTTGAATATTCCTATTTGTCTGCTTCTTAGAGATGATAGACTACTTAATTTTGATGATTCTCTGTTAGGAGTTTTAGAAAGTAATCTTGCTTATGGACCAGTTTACTTTAACTGTTATCCTAATTTTACTGTTGATATTCAGGATCCGAATATTATTGATACTTTGTCACTTAATGTAAAAACTAAGAATATGAATAGTAAAATCGATACCAAAGAAATTGTTGTAATATATCGGGTATATTATAAGCTAATGAAGACCACTATAGCCCCAAAGGCTATAGCTTCTAGTGTTAAAGGAGTTACTATGCTTATGAAAGCTAACCGAGAGCATAGTACTACTTTTGTCCCTAGACTTCTTAAGCGGACTGATATTTTAGCTGATGAAGAATGGAAATTTGATTCCATTACGAATCCTTTACCAACCTGAGACTTCGCAGTTAGATAGGGTTATCCAGTTCCCTAACGGATCTATTAACCTTAAGTTTTTAAGATCCAGTTCTTTCAGCCAAGCTTCTTCAAGTAGAAGAATGTCTTCGGCAAGACCTTCTTCTTTTCAACCCCGGGAGGAGGATGAAGATAGTATTAGCCAGCCTGACCATAGAAAACTTCATGATGTAGATTTCTCCCAGGCTATTCCTAAGGTTTATTATGAAGAGACTTTGGGAAGTCCTATAGCCAGTGATATGAAACCTATTCATCAAAGAAAAGATTCCATTGGAGTACTTACTTTTGATGAAGAAGACTTTGTCTCCAGTAAAAGGAAATTACACTCTTGGTGGAAAGCTCCTGAACATAAGCAAAAGGTAGATTGGTATGAAGCTACCTATACTATGGAACAAAGAACCACTTTTAGAGACAAGTGGTTCAAAGACATCAAAAGGTTTAAAACAGAAATTGAGTTTTTTAGATGGTTCGAATCTTCTGGACAAATTGATGACAAGCAATCATCTCTTCAGGTCCTTATTAACAAATGGTACACTAAAGATCAGGTGGTTGAAAGTGTTACTCCTCTGCTTGAGGGACTTAGCATTCCTTATCGTAATGAGATCTTGAAAGCCGCTCCCTTTAAGAAACCCACAGAAAAGGAAGCAACATTTATAATATGAGGGGATATTAACAAAATCCTTGAACAGAACAATTATACCAACCAGATTCTCCATGTTATCTCCCGATAGATAGAAGAAGAAAAAGGAAATAATTTCAAAGGAATTAGTCAAATAGGGGATAAACCTAGTTATTCAAAATCTAGTCCTCAAATAGAGACTCCTATTTTTAAGATTCCTGAGTTCTCCAAGGAAAACTTCCCTAAATTATCCAAAGAGTTTAGTCATTCTGATGAATTGCTAAACACGATTAATGAGCAATTGTCTAAGCTTAAGATCACCCAAGGAAATAAGCTTAGAACTCTATTGGAAAGACATCCTAATAAAAGGAATTATTATTCTAGACCTTCTTTCCCTGATGTTCAATTTGAGGAAGATGTTCTCCATCCAACATCTGCTATAGATGGTTCAAGTTTGACTGAATGGAATATAGATGGTATGGGTGAAGGTCAGATTTATTCCAAGCTCCAAGAAATGGGAATGAACATCACCGCATATAAAACGAAAGGTGTAGGTGATAAGGAAGCTGCTAACATGATCATTGCAGGTTTTACAGGAACCATTAGAAATTGGTGGGACAATTACCTAACGGATCAAAATAGAGCTGATATCCTTGGTGCTATAACCACTAAAGTAGGTGTAAATATTGAAGAAGGAACTAGTGTCCCTTCAGAAATTGTCTATGAAGATGCTACTGCTACTTTGCTCTATAGCATAGCAAAACATTTCGTGGGAGAACCGCGTCTTTTCCAAGATAGAAGTTTAGAAATCTTGAATAATTTGTATTGCAAGAAATTGATAGATTTCAGATGGTACAAAGACATGTTTCTAAATAAGGTCATGATAAGATCTGATTGAAATAATGATTATTGGAAAGAACGATTTATCAGCGGATTACCTACCCATTTCGCCGAAAAAGTTAGATCCAAAATAAGAGATCAATGAGAAGGAAAAATCCCGTATTCCCAACTGGCATACGGAGATCTCATCAGTCTTATTAATGTTGTAGCTATGGAGCTATGTACTGATCTTAAGCTGAAGGATCAGCTTAAAAAGGATCAGAAGACTTCTTATGCAGAACATGGTAGTTTTTGCCAAGATTTTGGATTTCCATTACTTAAACCTCCTTTTGCTAGGAAAGCAGGAAAAAAAGAAAGAACAACTGGAAAATACAAAAGAAAATCTTCTAGGAAAGGAAGAGAACCCAATGAGAAATCCAAAAGGACTAGAAAGAGGCAAACCCCTAAAGAATCCTCTTCAGAAGACACATGTTGGACATGTGGTAAAAGAGATCACAGTCGAATAAGTGTCCCGAGAAATAAGAAGAAGAGAAAGAAGATTAATCTTCTTGAAGTCGATGAAGAAATTAAGCAAAATACTCTTCTCTATCATAGAGGAAGAAGAAGTATCGATTCGAATATTCTTCCTCCAGGAAGAAAGCGATGATGAAGAATTCCTCAATGTCGCCCATAATTCAGAATCTGAAGAAGAAGAGTCAGAGTACAATTGCAATGGTGCATTTTGCCTATGTGATAGCAAAACTATTCATGTTATCTCTGAGAAGACTGCTGAAACCCTTTTCTCTACCATTGAGCATATTCAAGATGAAGATGCTAGGAGAAAATACCTCCTTGAATTACAGAAATTGGTTACTAGGCAAAAGGAAGAAAAGCCTAAAGTAACTCCTTTTAGCATGAAGCAAATCATGAATAGATTTGACTCCCAAAAGGAAGAACCTTCAGTTGAAGAACTTAGAAGAGAAGTCAATTCTCTTAAAGAAGAAATGAAAGGAATTAAGTCCAGACTTCGTAAGATAGAGATTGAAGCTATCACAGAAAAACTTCTCAAGGAAGTTAGAAATGATGGGGGAACCTCCAAGGTGGTTGCTTCAGATAATTAAGAACATGAAAGAGATTCAGATAGCGAAGCAGGTATTCATACTATTACCAAAATTAGACCTCAGAGTTCTCATATTATGATTAAATTAGTTATTAATGATCATTTGACTCTTAACAAGATTGCTTTGTTAGATAGTGGTGCAGATCGAAATTGCATTATTGAAGGATTAATTCCTACTAAGTACCTTACCAAAGGGACTACCAAATTATACAGCGCCACAGGTGAACGTATAATTATTGATTATAAGTTATTTGATGCTCATAATTGCAATAATGGTATATGCCTTAAAAATGATTTTGTTATAACAAAAAATATTAACGAAGAAATTATTTTAGGTATACCATTTATTACTCAAATAAAACTTTATATTTCTGATTTTGATTCTATCAAAACAAAAAATTTAGGAAAAGAAATTTCATTTCCTTTTATTAAAACTCTTTCTCAAGAAGAAAGTAAATTTTTACATAAACAAACTTCTTTTAGAATTAATCTAATTTCTAATCAAATTTGTTTTCTTAAAGAAGATATAAAAATTAAGAAAATTGAGCAAATTTTAAAATCCCCGGGAATGGTAACTAAGATTGCCAATTTGCAAAAAACTTTTGAAAAAGAAATTTGCTCTGAATTTCCAAATGCCTTTTGGGCCAGAAAAGCCCATACTGTTGATCTCCCTTATATTGATGGATTCAATGAAAAGGCCATTTCTACGAAAGCTAGGCCCATTCAATGAATCATGATTTAATGGAAATCTGTAAAAAAGATATTAATACTCTTTTAGAAAATAACATTATCAGGCCCTCTAAATCTCCGTGGAGTTGTTCTGCATTTTATGTAAACAACGCTGCTGAAAAAGAGAGAGGCTCTCCTCGACTTGTTATTAATTACAAACCTTTAAACTCTGTTTTAAAGTGGATTAGATATCTGATTCCTAATAAAAGGGATCTTTTAAAGAGAACTTTTAAAGCTAATGTTTATAGTAAATTTGATATGAAATCAGGTTTTTGGCAAATACAGATTTTCGAAAAGGATAAATACAAAACTGCTTTCAATGTCCCATTTGGACAATATGAATGGAACGTTATGCCTTTTGGGCTTAAGAATGCCCCTTCCGAATTTCAAAATATTATGAACACCATCTTTAATCATATTAGTCATATTTCAATTGTTTATATTGATGATGTGCTAATCTTTTCTGAAGACATTGATTCTCATTTTAAACATTTAAATATATTCTTTAAAATTGTTAAACATAATGGTCTTGTGGTTAGCGCCAAAAAGATTAAACTTTTTCAAACTAAAATAAGATTTATTGGTCATGATTTATATCAAGGCACTTATAAACCCATTTGCAGAGCCATTGAGTTTTCTGATAAATTCCCAGATGTTATCATAGATAAAACTCAATTACAAAGGTTTTTAGGTAGTCTTAACTATGTTGCAGACTTCACCTAAGGTAAGACAGATTTGTAAACCATTATATGATAGGCTTAAGAAGACACCTGTTCCATGGACTAAGGAACAAACCACCGCGGTTATTAAGATTAAAGAAATGGTTAAGAATTTGCCTTGTTTAGGTATACCTAATCTAGATTCTTTTATGATAGTTGAGACTGATGCTTCAGACATAGGTTATGGAGGAACTCTCAAGCAAAAGAGAACTCCTAAAAGTCATGAGCAATTAGTTCGTTTTACTTCCGGAGTTTGGAATTCCACTCAGAAAAACTATAGTACTGTTAAAAAGGAAATTTTAGCTATTGTCCTTTGCATTACTAAGTTTCAAGATGATTTGATTAATAAGAAATTCTTGCTTAAGGTAGATTGTAAATCTGCGAAAGAAATTCTTCAAAAGAATGTTAAAAATCTTTTTTCTAAACAGATATTTGCTAGATGGCAAGCTTTATTGTCAAGCTTTGATTTCGAAGTTGAATATATCAAAGGAGAAGAAAACACTGTCCCGGATTTTCTAACAAGAGAATTTTTGCAGGGAAAAACATGAGGCCGGTCATAAGGCCAGGATTTGGAACTAAAGGCCCTTTCCAAGAAAAGGGAAAAGACTAAGACAAGAAGCCATCAGCTTCTCCGATTGCAATTAGGCCATCATTGAACAGCCCAAACAATTTTTCAGCTCTGGCAAGCCTGCCTCCCATTAATCCTTCATATGCTATAACCCCTTTTCTACCGCTACCACCTAGCTCATCCTCGTCAAACCCTTTGATTCTTAAGAAACCATTCTCTAAAGAATCTGAACCTTGCTCCTTTGCTCTATCAGGAAAACCCATATTTTCCTCCCCTCAAACCAAAGACTCTTATACAATGAAAGCTCCTGAAAGCTTTAGAGAAGCAGTTTCTCCTTTTTCTCCAGCCCATAATAAACTTAAAGAAAGTGAAGTCTTTACTATGGTTACTTTGCAGGTCAACCCCCTCCTTGCCCTTGACAAGGAATTTGAAAATTATGAGGTTAAGCATCTACTTAAACCATGTTATACAAACAGGAATTATGTGGATACAGAAAATCCACTTAAAACCAGGAAATATTATGAATTCATCCTCGTTGATACAGGTTCCATTGAAGTGGAACATAAACTCAGCCATGATTCAGATCCAGATAGCATTGCCTATTCTAAATTTACAACTAAAAGAGTTTTATTTCCATTTGAATGGCTGGTAGATCATTTGCATACACCCATTAATCTTTCCAGGGAGCATAGACCCCAAACTTATAATTGGTTCGATTATAAAAATGCTTGGTTTAATTTTCTATATCTCAGGCCAACCACTCATACCTGGTTTGTTAAGTATAGTCCAGAATTTTCAAAATCTATCATCCCCAGATGGTTCTACGAATGGTGGAATTGTTTTGGAGGAAATAAAAAAGTTTTACCAAAGTTATTTTTGGATAAATTTGATCAGTTTCAAACTGAACAGGATATTTCTACTCTCCCTGAGCACATCAAATTGTGTAAATATTTTGTCTAAAAAAGGATTTCCTTTATTATCAGCTGGACTTTTTCTATCAATGTATTTGACAAGATCAAATATTTATCAAAAGAAGTATTCATTAAAGGATGGTCTCCAGCTCCTAAAGAAGCTGCTCAACGTTCTTCTCCAGCCTCTACAAGTGGCAAAAAATCATCGTCCAAAGATGACTTAAAGCAGAGGCTCCAGTAAGCCTTATCCGACTTGGAAGATGACAAAGTCAATGATGAAACAGCCTTACAACTATTAGATGAGGCATCTTCTCAAAGCGATGACAATGGAGATATGTTAAGGCCCAAAGCTTTAGCTCAATCTTACTTTGATCCATTTTATGATAACCCAGTAGAGGATATTAAAATCCAGAATTACTGACCTTCTAAATAGAGACTCAAAGAGTCATAATTATTTAAGAAGGTAAGAGATGAAACTCAAAGAGTTGGAATATCTGTTGATTAAAAATTTAATTAAATTAATTAAAAATGGAATCCCACAATAGCAAAGATATTTTGGAATGTTGCGGAGATGGCCGACAATTTTATTAAAGGCAACCACTAATTTCCAAAAGAAAAGTAGATGGCCGACAACTTTATCAAAGGCCGCCACTACTTTCCAAAAGAGATGGCAGACAACTTTAATAAAGAAGAAATCCACTCAAGATAAAGCAGATTCCTTCTAGAGCCAATTAGAAAAAGGCATCAAAATTATTTTTTCTTCTCTTTGTCTATATAAGACGTTGCATTTCTCATTGTAAGGCATCAAAAATATCAGCATAGAATTTCTTATAGCCTCTTTGGTACTATTGTAATGTTTTCCTTTGCACTTTTGCTTTGGATGTTTGCTTCCGTTGCTTGAATAAAATTGTGAGTTTTTGTATATCTTTCTCTCGTTTACTCGTTTATACTTTTGTTAATGTGTTAATACTATTAAATGCTGTAGATTTCTATGGTCAGGCTGGCTAATACTATCTTCATCCTCCTCCCGGGGTTGAAAAGAAGAAGGTCTTGCCGAAGGCATTCTTCTACTTGAAGAAGCTTGGCTGAAAGAACTGGATCTTAAAAACTTAAGGTTAATAGATCCGTCAGGAAACTGGATAACCCTATCTAATTGTGAAGTCTCAGGGTGAAGGGGTAAAGGATTCATAATGGAATCAAATTTCCATTCTTCATCAGCTAAAATATCAGTCCACTTAAGAAATCTAGGGACAAAAGTAGTACTATGCTCTTGGTTAGCTTCCATAAGCATAGTAACTCCTTTAACACTAGAAGCTATAGCCTTTAGGGCTATAGTGGTCTTCATTAGCTTATAATATACCCGATATATTACAGCTATTTCTCTGAGTATCGATTTTACTATTCATATTCTTAGTTTTGACATTAAGTGTCAAAGTATCAATAATATTCGGATCATGAATATCAACAGTAAAATTAGGATAACAGTTAAAGTAAACTGGTCCATAAGCAAGATTACTTTCTAAAACTCCTAACAGAGAATCATCAAAATTAAGTAGTCTATCATCTCTAAGAAGCAGACAAATAGGAATATTCAAACCTTTACGGAAAAGAGGTTTAACAGCAACTTGCACTAGTCCAATATGAAGAAATTTAAATTCCTTCCTCTATCTATCTATATCAGCAGATAATAACAACTTGATAGTTTCAATAAAATTATTAATAGCTATAGTGGATTCACAAGTTTTAATATTATATTTTTTAAACATAGAAAAATTACCTAACTGGTAAATCTTTTCAAAAGGTTCTTTAGGGATAGACCAATTTTGTAAATCATTTTCTGTTTTAGAAATAGATATATTAACAGAGTTAACAATATGTTGTCTATTATCCATAGAGAGAAAATGCCTTTGACTATACTAATGATATGATGAAAAGTAACTAAGCATTCTAGTAAAGATATCAACTAGTCATACAATAGGAGATTTCAAATTCTTATACTGTAACTATGGGTACATGCTTGGATATTACATTAAGGATTATGGATTTTACAAGAGATTTTCAAGTAAAGTACCTTGCAGTCTACACGCCTGTCCCATCGGCTTAACGACCGCCTGTCGGCATCGCAACTACTTGAAACAATCTCAACACCTTTCCTTAATCACCATACATGAACTCCATTTTTACAGTTAAAGAATTGAAACTTCATATTGTATAACAAGGTGATAACTTTGCTAAATTGCTAAGTGACTAATTAACGTTTCATAAGTACAGTCTTGGCATAAGTATTTAGCCATTCATGTCTACAATTAACATTACTATTATTATGCTAAATATACCTAACATGGCTCTGATACCATTCAAAATGATCGTAGCATTTAATAGTATTAACACATTAACAAAAGTATAAATAAGTAAATGAGAGAAAGATATACAAAAACTCACAATTTTATTCAAGCAACAGAAGCAAACATCCAAACCAAAAGTGCAAAGGGAAACATTACAATAGTACCAAAGAGGCTATAAGAAATTCTATGCTAAAATTTCTAATGCCTTACAATGAGAAATGCAACGTCTTATATAGACAAAGAGAAGATAAAATAATTTTGATGCCTTCTTCTTAGTGGCTTTGGAAGGAATCTGCTTTTTCTTGAGTGGATTTCTTCTTTATAAAAGTTGTTTGCCATCTCTTTTGGAAAGTAGTGGCGGCCTTTGATAAAGTTGTCGGCCATCTGCTTTTCTTTTGGAAAGTAGTGGCTGCCTTTAATAAAGTTGTCGACCATCTCCGCAACATTCCAAAATATCTTTGCTATTGTGGGATTCCATTTTTGATTAATTTAATTAAATTTTTAATCAAGAGATATTCCAACTCTTTGAGTTTCATCTCTTACCTTCTTAAATAATTCTGACTCTTTGATTCTCTATTTAGAAGGTCAGTAATTCTGGATTTTCATATCCTCTACTGGATTATCCATTTAATTATATTAATCATAAAATGGATCAAAGTAAGATTGAGCTAAAGCTTTAGGCCTTAACATAGCTCCAATGTCATCGCTTTGAGAAGATGCCTCATCTAATAGTTGTAAGGCTGTTTCATCATTGACTTTGTCATCTTCCAAGTCGGATAAGGCTTGCTGGAGCCTCTTCTTTAAGTCATCTTTGGACGATGATTTTTTGCCACTTGTAGAGGTTGGAGAAGAACATTGAGCAGCTTCTTTAGGAGCTGGAGACCATCCTTTAATGCATATTTCTTCTGATAAATATTTGATCTTGTCAAATACATGGATAGAAAAAGTCCAGCTGATAATAAAGGAAATCCTATTTCGGACAAAATAATTACACAATTTGATGTGCTCAGGGAGAGTAGAAATATCCTGTTCAGTTTGAAACTGATCAAATTTATCCAAAAATAACTTTGGTAAAACATTTTTATTTCCTCCAAAACAATTCCACCATTCGTAGAACCATCTGGGGATGATAGATTTTGAAAATTCTGGACTATACTTAACAAACCAGGTATGAGTGGTTGGCCTGAGATATAGAAAATTAAACCAAGCATTTTTATAATCGAACCAATTATAAGTTTGGGGTCTATGCTCCCTGGAAAGATTAATGGGTGTATGCAAATGATCTACCAGCCATTCAAATGGAGATAAAACTCTTTTAATTGTAAATTTAGAATAGGCAATGCTATCTGGATCTGAATCATGGCTGAGTTTATGTTCCACTTTAATGGAACCTGTATCAACGAGGATAAATTCATAATATTTCCTAGTTTTAAGTGGATTTTCTGTATCCACATAATTCCTGTTTGTATAACATGGTTTAAGCAGATGCTTAACCTCATAATTTTCAAATTCCTTGTCAAGGGCAAGGAGGGGGTTGACCTGTAAAGTAACCATATTAAAGACTTTACGTTCTTTAAGTTTATTATGGGCTGGAGAAATAGGAGAAACTGCTTCTCTAAAGCTTTCAGAAGCTTTCATTGTATAAGAGTCTTTGGTTTGAGGGGAGGAAAATATGGGTTTTCTTGATGGAGCAAAGGAGCAAGGTTCAGATTCTTTAGAGAATGGTTTCTGAAGAATCAAAGGGTTTGACGAGGATGAGCTAGGTGGTAGCGGCGAAAAAGGGGTTATAGCATATGAAGGATTAATGGGAGGCAGGCTTGCCAAAGCTGAAAATTTGTTTGGGCTATTCAATGATGGCCTAATTGCAAACGGAGAAGCTGATGACTTCTTGTCTGAGTCTTTTCCCTTTTCTTGGAAAGGGCCTTTAGTTCCAAATCCTGGCCTTATGACCGGCCTCATGTTTTTCCCTGCAAAAATTCTCTTGTTAGAAAATTCGGGAGAGATTTTTCTTCTCCTTTGATATATTCAACTTGGAAATCAAAGCTTGACAATAAAGCTTGCCATCTAGCAAATATCTGTTTAGAAACAAGATTTTTAATATCCTTTTGAAGAATTTCTTTCGCAGATTTACAATCTACCTTAAGCAAGAATTCCTTATTAATCAAATCATCTTGAAACTTAGTAATGCAAAGGACAATAGCTAAAACTTCCTTTTTAACAGTACTATAGTTTTTCTGAGCGGAATTCCAAACTCCGGAAGTAAAACAAACTAATTGCTCATGAATTTCAGGAGTTCTCTTTTGCTTGATAATTCCTCCATAACCTATGTCTGAAGCATCAGTCTCAACTATCATAAAAGAATCTGGTTTAGGGATACCTAAACAAGGCAAACTCTTAACCATTTCTTTAATCTTTTTGGCGCTAACCACAAGACCATTATGTTTAACAATTTTAAAGAATATATTTAAATGTTTAAAATGACAATCAATGTCTTCAGAAAAGATTAGCACATCATCAATATAAACAATTGAAATATGACTAATATGATTAAAGATGGTGTTCATAATATTTTGAAACTTGGAAGGGGCATTCTTAAGCCCAAAAGGCATAACGTTCCATTCATATTGTCCAAACGGGACATTGAAAGCAGTTTTGTATTTATCCTTTTCGAAAATCTGTATTTGCCAAAAACTTGATTTCATATCAAATTTACTATAAACATTAGCTTTAAAAGTTCTCTTTGAAAGATCCCTTTTATTAGGAATCGGATATCTAATCCACTTTAAAACAGAGTTTAAAGGTTTGTAATTAATAACAAGTCAAGGAGAGCCTCTCTCTTTTTCAGCAGCGTTGTTTACATAAAATGCAGAACAACTCCACAGAGATTTAGAGGGCCTGATGATGTTATTTTCTAAAAGAGTATTAATATCTTTTTTACATATTTCCATTAAATCATGATTCATTTGAATGGGCCTAGCTTTCGTAGAAATGGCCTTTTCATTGAATCCATCAATATAAGGAGATCAACAGTATGGGCTTTTCTGGCCCAAAAGGCATTTGGAAATTCAGAGCAAATTTCTTTTTCAAAAGTTTTTTGCAAATTGGCAATCTTAGTTACCATTCCCTGGCTTTTTAAACTTTGCTCAATTTTCTTAATTTTTATATCTTCTTTAAGAAAACAAATTTGATTAGAAATTAGATTAATTCTAAAAGTTGTTTGTTTATGTAAAAATTTACTTTCTTCTTAAGAAAGAGTTTTAATAAAAGGAAATGAAATTTCTTTTCCTAAATTTTTTGTTTTGATAGAATCAAAATAAGAAATATAAGGTTTTATTTGAGTAATAAATGGTATACCTAAAATAATTTCTTTGTTAATATTTTTTTGTTATAACAAAATCATTTTTAAGGCATATACCATTATTGCAAATATGAGCATCAAATAACTTATAATCAATAATTATACGTTCACCTGTGGCGCTGTATAATTTGGTAGTCCCTTTGGTAAGGTACTTAGTAGGAATTAATCCTTCAATAATGCAATTTCGATCTGCACCACTATCTAACAAAGCAATCTTGTTAAGAGTCAAATGATCATTAATAACTAATTTAATCATAATATGAGAACTCTGAGGTCTAATTTTGGTAATAGCATGAATACCTGCTTCGCTATCCGAATCTACCTCATGTTCTTCATTATCTGAAGCAACCGCCTTGGAGGTTCCCCCATCATTTCTAACTTCCTTGAGAAGTTTTTCTGTGATAGCTTCAATCTCTATCATGTGAAGTCTGGACTTAATTCCTTTCATTTCTTCTTTAAGAGAATTGACTTCTCTTCTAAGTTCTTCAACTGAAGGTTCTTCCTTTTGGGAGTCAAATCTATTCATGATTTGCTTCATGCTAAAAGGAGTTACTTTAGGCTTTTCTTCCTTTTGCCTAGTAACCAATTTCTGTAATTCAAGGAGGTATTTTCTCCTAGCATCTTCATCTTGAATATGCTCAATGGTAGAGAAAAGGGTTTCAGCAGTCTTCTCAGAGATAACATGAATAGTTTTGCTATCACATAGGCAAAATGCACCATTGCAATTGCACTCTGACTCTTCTTCTTCAGATTCTGAATTATGGGCGACATTGAGGAATTCTTCATCATCGCTTTCTTCCTCGGAGGAAGAATATTCTGAATCAGATACTTCTTCTTCCTCTATGATAGAGAAGAGTATTTGCTTAATTTCTTCATCGACTTCAAGAAGATTAATCTTCTTTCTCTTCTTCTTATTTCTGGGACACTTATTCGACCTGTGACCCTTTTTACCACATGTCCAGCATGTGTCTTCTGAAGAGGATTCATTAGGGGTTAGCCTCTTTCTAGTCCTTTTGGATTTCTCATTGGGTTCTCTTCCTTTCCTAGAAGATTTTCTTTTGTATTTTCCAGTTGTTCTTTCTTTTTTTCCTGCTTTCCTAGCAAAAGGAGGTTTAAGTAATGGAAATCCAAAATCTTGGCAAAAACTACCATGTTCTGCATAAGAAGTCTTCTGATCCTTTTTAAGCTAATCCTTCAGCTTAAGATCAGTACATAGCTCCATAGCTACAACATTAATAAGACTGATGAGATCTCCGTATGCCAGTTGGGAATACGGGATTTTTCCTTCGCATCGATCTCTTATTTTGGATCTAACTTTTTCGGCGAAATGGGTAGGTAATCCGCTGATAAATCGTTCTTTCCAATAATCATTATTGCAATCAGATCTTATCATGACCTTATTTAGAAACATGTCTTTGTACCATCTGAAATCTGTCAATTTCTTGCAGTACAAATTATTCAAGATTTCTAAACTTCTATCTTATAAAAGACACGGTTCTCCCACGAAATGTTTTACTATGCTATAGAGCAAAGTAGCAGTAGCATCTTCATAGACAATTTCTGAAGGGACACTAGTTCCTTCTTCAATCTTTACACCTACTTTAGTGGTTACAGCACCAAGGATATCAGCCCTATTTTGATCCGTTAGGTAATTGTCCCACCAATTTCTAAGGGTTCCTGTAAAACCTGCAATGATCATGTTAGCAGCTTCCTTATCACCAGCACCTTTCATTTTATATGCGGTGATGTTCATTCCCATTTCTTGGAGCTTGGAATAAATCAAACCTTCAGCCATACCATCTATATTCCATTTAGTCAAACTTGAACCATCTGCAGCAGATGCTGGATGGAGAACATCTTCCTCAAATTGAACATCAGGGAAAGAAGGTCTAGAATAATAATTCCTTTTATTAGGATGTCTTTCCAATAGAGTTCTAAGCTTATTTCCTTGGGTGATCTTAAGCTTAGACAATTGCTCATTAATCCTGTCTAGCAACTCATCAGAATGACTAAACTCTTTGGATAATTTAGGGAAGTTTTCCTTGGAGAACTCAGGAATCTTAAAAATAGGAGTCTCTATTTGAGGACTTGATTTTGAATAACTAGGTTTATCCCCTATTTGACTAATTCCTTTGAAATTATTTCCTTTTTCTTCTTTTATCTGTCGGGAGATAACATGGAGAATCTGGTTGGTATAATTGTTTTGTTCAAAGATTTTTGTTAATATCTCCTCCTGTTATAAATGCTGCTTCATTTTCTATGGGTTTCTTAAAGGAAGCGGCTTTCAAGATCTCCTTACGATAGGGAATGCTAAGTCCCTCAAGCAAAGGAGTAACACTTTCAACCACCTGATCTTTGGTGTACCATTTGTTAATAAGGACCTGAAGAGATGATTGCTTGTCATAAATTTGTCCAGAAGATTCGAACCATCTAAAAAACTCAATTTCTGTTTTAAACCTTTTCATGTATTTGAACCACTTGTCTCTAAAAGTGGTTCTTTGTTCCACAGTATAGGTAGCTTTATACCAATCTACCTTTTGCTTATGTTCAGGAGCTCTCCTCCAAGAGTGTAATTTCCTTTTACTGGGGACAATGTCTTCTTCATCAGAAGTAAGTACTCCAATGGAATCTTTTCTTTGATGAACAGGTTTCATATCACTGGCTGTAGGACTTCCCAAAGTCTCTTCATAATAAACCTTAGGAATAGTCTGGGAGAAATCTACACCATGAAGTTTTCTATGGTCAGGCTGGCTAATACTATCTTCATCCTCCTCCCGGGGTTGAAAAGAAGAAGGTCTAGCCAAAGACATTCTTCTACTTAAAGAAGCTTGGCTGAAAGAACTAGTTCTTAAAAACTTAAGGTTAATAGATTCGTCAGGGAACTGGATAACCCTATCTAACCGCGAAGTCTCAGGTTGAAGGGGTAAAGGATTCGTAATGGAATCAAAATTCCATTATTCATCAGCAAAAATATTTGACCTCCTTCTTTTCAACCCATGAAGATGGCCATGGGAGATGGAAATTTTGAGAACTTTTAAGAAGATCACATTTGCATATAGGCATATATATTTTGTATAAATTTTGGTACTTATACACGATCTATGTGATGTATATTTGCATTCAATTTTGAAGCCTAACCATATCATGTCCATGGGTTGTAATTTAAGTATGGCTATATGTTTGGTTTATTTAGGGTGTGTACGCCCAAGCTTGTAATATATTGCATGTCCTACTTGTTTGGAATGATCATATGACGCATGAACCCAATTATTTTGGGTACTTAGAAGTTGATGATAAATTTTTAGGATCATTATTTACTTGTATGGGAATATTATATGCCTAAAAAAAATATTTAGTGATTTATTTGCGTATGGAAATTGGAAAGGGTCGCTACAGTGGCAGATCCCCATTCTATACAACCTCTCTTTGTTAACCAACAGATAAAATTGTGCTTAGGAAGAATTCCCTTAAAGATATTTCTTGCCTTGAAGTACTTGAAAGGCAAAGCCTCCTAGGAGATGAGCAATTCACTATATTGATTGTTTTTCTTGTTCTATTGTATGTGCAAATTTTCTTAACAAAAACCTTTTTTCCCTCATCTGAGGGTTGTCATAACTTGTATCAATCTATCCATTGTTAAATAATTTCACTTAATAGAATCTTAAGGAATCTTTGAGAAGGGGTCGTGTTAGTTTTATGAGTTGTCCCTTGATAAAGAGTCAGTATTAATCATAGCTTGTAAGCATGCCGGACGTAAGATTGATTGATGGGGTAAGGAGGATTTTGGTGATTTATATTGAATATTATCTTCTTAAGAGTGTTGTAACGTTTACACTTGCTATCCTTTTATTCTCGACTTTACCACATTTTTATAATACCTACCTATTCTTCCCCTTTTATTCATCTGTTTGGCTTCTTTCTTGCTCTCACCGCTTAATTTATGTTCAATAATAAGGTTAGTTCTACTCTTTCTATTTTTCTCTGTTTATCCAATGTGGGTATTATTATTCTCCATTTGTTGAATTTTATCAGATCTAGAAATAATACATTGAATTAAGTCTTCCAATATCAATAGGTTGATTCTTTAGTTCTAGAATCTTCTCAAAAGAAAAGAGATGGCAGGAAGAGTCCTAAAGTAGTATGACGCTGATTGCTTTCCTTGTTCTATTGTATGTACAAATTATCTTAACGAAGCCTTCTTTTTCCTCGTGTGAGAGTTGTCATAACTTGTATCGATTTATCCGTGTTAAATAATTTCACTTAATAGAGTCTTAAGGGTTCTTTGAGAAGGGGTCGTAGTTTTATTAGTTGTTCCTGGATAAAGTGTTAGTATTGGCCTGGAGCTCGTAGGCATGCCCTGAGCTAAGATTGATTGATGGGGTAAGGGGTATTTTCATGATTTCTATTGAATTTTACTAACTTATGAATGTTGTAATGTTTTACACATGCTATCCTTTTATTCTTGAATTCACCACATTTTTATAAAACCTACTTACTCTTCTCACTTTATTCATCTCTTCGGCTTCTTTCTCGCTCTCGCCACTTAGTTTATGTTCAGTAATAAGGTTAGCTCTATTTTTCATGTTTTTCTCTTTGTTTATCCAATGTGGGTATTATTCTCCTCCATTTGATGAATATTTTTGGATCTATAAATCAATTTTTTTGTGGGCTTATCCTTTGGATACTCCTGGTATTTGATTTTTGTTAAGCTTTTGACTTTATTATCAAATTTATTATAATATGAATATATCGAAGAAAATTAAGAAAAGAAAAAAAAACTTTGAAGGTTAGCCATTAATTTAGTTGTTCGAGAGAAAACTATTGCACTTATAGTCTAGCCTACCCACAGTGATTCAGCAAATTATTAATAAACATTAACTACTCAAATATCATAATTAGCCTATAATCGATCACATCCCTAGAATTCCTCTCAATATTGTTGAAACCCCTGTTTTCATAATTATTTCAGTGGATTATTGACAAACCAATACCCCCAATTGAAATTTGTTGTCACCCCTTTCAATTTAACTACATGTATTCGATAATTTCTATTCCTACCACCAATTTGATTACATTTGTAACTTCATAACTGAATTCAAACTTGTACCGCTCTCTGTGGGTTCGACCCCAAGCTTTCCTTAGGTTTTATACTAGATTACGATTGCCCACACCTAGTATTGAATGAGGTGTGGTTGAGCGTTTATCAAGTTTTCAATTCGCTTTTCCTATTTACTAGTGCATTGTGCGCTACAACTAGCAGCCACTTTACTAGGTTGAGAAAAGGCTAGCGCGCAATGACTGATGAAAAGCTGCAACTTTTTAGGAGTCAGATAGGGTTGGAACCATATACAAGGGGCTGCTTGTTGCTCGACCGGAGAGAAGAAATTCTCGCAATAAGATATAAGACTCAAAATTATCATATACAATTCTTATCTACAACAAGCCTTGGGTATTCTCTTGGATTTAATATTCAGTAAACTCTTGGTGGTTTTTCATATACATATTCAAATTCTATGTCATAAATATTCAGTTTGGATGAACTCATAGTTCAAAAGTTCTATCCACCTTTGAAAGGAAGTGCTACTAATTAGAATTGTTTATTTTATTGTTGTCTTTTGTTAATTTCAATTTGGAAGTAATTTCTATCCTTGTTGAAATTATTCAGTCTATGTGTTCTTATACCCGACACTGGTCCTTTTTGCCTAGATAAATTTTCTAATATTTTGAATTGCAGGGTTTTCAAGACAAGATCAAGTTAGTTCAAATTGATCTTCAGAACAGGCCTGATTGCTACAAGGAAAAAGATTACCCCACAAATAAGGTAATTTTCCACCAAACCAACATTTATTTTTGCTTTCGTAATTCACTTGTATTTGAAATCTTTAGCTAAGATTTTGACATAGGCATTTGGCCTCGTTGTAAATTGTATGAGAACTTCTAAAGAAAATATCCATGAATTTTTGGGAAAGGGATTTGTCTTCCACTTTGAATTCAATGATTATTGACTGAGCCAGTGCATAATGTTCTAGTCTTATCTATCATCCGATTAGCACATGAACTTTTAAATAAGGTCTTTGAAGCAAGTGAATGTTTAAATCTTTGGAGAGCATGCATCTTATTTTATGCTTCTGGTTATGTATATTTTCTACTCCTCACAGGTGCCATCCCTGGAGCACAACAACAAAGTGATAGGAGAGAGTTCAGATCTTGTTAAATATGTTGATAGTAACTTTGAAGGACCATCACTTTGCTGGATGTAAGCTGCAAAAGTTCATTACTGTCCTATCTGTTTAGGAAAATCATAATCTTTATATTGATAAAAAGAATATATTGTCAAATTAATGCAGGACCGTGAAAAGCGAAAATTTGTTGAAGAATTGATAGCTTATAGTGATACTACATTCATCCTAGAAGTAAACAGATCATTCACAAAAGATGCACGGACACTGGCTGGTGAGATTTGAGCTTTTGTTCGTTAAAGCTCATTATGTTTTGTTTGTTAAATGTTTCATATGTAAGTTAATGTTATTCATACTTGTACTAGGTGCACAACTTGATTACATAGAAAAAGCTCTCCACAAATTTAATGATGGACCTTTGTTCCTCGGTCAATTTAGTCAGGTTATTACTATCTTTCATTTTGTTTTATTTTTTGATGATGTGTCGTATGAGATGGTGCTTTTCCCAAAAACATACCCGACAATCAGTAAAGAGTAGTGTGGGTGTATTTTTTTCCTAGAATTTGAAACTTTGTAAAGACTATGTGCTGATATGAAAACTCTGTTGTGCTAGGTTGGCATAGCATATGCTCCATATATCGAAAGGTTCCAAAATTTATGCTAGAGGGGTTTAACTATGACATCACAACTGGGAGGCCTAAACTAGCCAACTGGATTGAGGTATGACTTATATTAGATATGGAGTGTAAAGTATGATTAATTTTTTTAATATTGTATACGAAATTTTAGTATTATTAATTTACTTAATTTAGTTGTATTAGAAGTTGTATCGTAGAATATTCATCACAATAGAAAAGGGTCCATCACCTGCACTTAGAAAGCATATAGACTAAGGCTTTTTAAAATTGCCTTTGTTTCTTTTGGTGATAGCGTAAACTTCAAGGCTAGTTGATTGGTGCATTTTTCATGTATAATTCATGTGCTTTATAATGAAGTTGTCTCTGTGTTACTAGTATGTCTTAAGTTGAGCAGACTCTTCACCTTTTATGCACCCATTGACATTTTTAAGAGTCCGAGCAAGATACCATGTTACCTATAACAGGTTCAAATGTGGAATCAACCATTGTATTTGTGTTTGGGTAGACTACATACAATACACCCATTTGGTGTGCAGTATTATCCTAATTCTGCAGCGTGAACGTGGGTTGTTTCCTGCATCAGATTGCTCTTTTTTAATTGTGGTTAATTTATCCTCTCGTTGGAAATGAACAAGCTTGATAGATACAAGCAAACAATAGTCTACGAACAGGAGAAAATGGTTAAGTATTACAAGGACCGCTTTCGGCCAGTACTCACTTTGCAAACAATAGATATATTTACTTGTTTTTTTTTTTTTTTTTGAGAATTGTATATATAGCTACTGACATTTCACTATATATGTTTATTTTTACATAAAACTTGAAACTTCAAAAATGCATTCTCAATATATGGTGAAAGTTACAGGGGCTAGTAATTTAGTATCAAATATGTTATGGAGTTCTATAATATCATGCATCAGTAATAAATTGGGTCTGTGTTTTTTGTTATCTCTAGTCTTTGGGATTGTATTTTCCTACTAAAACCTTGAGAGACTTGTACTTTTATTTTATCATAGATGTAACTGTCATGTAGTGGATTTAATTTCGATAAAAAAAATGTTTTAATATTTTTTTTTGTTATTTAAGAGATTTTTATGGTCTAATAAATTGTATATATTTTGTCTAATATATTTTACTAAACTATAAAAGGGAGTTCAAGTGCTCAAGCAGGTAGTAGGTCAACATGCCAACTTGAGCACTTCGAAGGTGTTTTTGAAATTTTTGGTGGTTCTTTCGTTTTAAGTTGTTTGTCTTATTTTATAGTCTTTTATTTATTCACAAAAAATTTCATAAACACTATTTGATATAGTAGTAAACACTATTTGATAATATTTGCCTCCGACCCCATAACTTTAAAAAATATACGGCGTTATCTACAAAAAGGAGGTAATAGGTGGAGCTTTTGGAGTGACTTTCACTCCATGAAGAGTTCCTTGGCATGCATGAGCACTTACAAAACCTGAAAGACCCACTACTACAATGATGAAAAGATATGGTGACAAAGGATCCGCCTGTCGGAGGCCCCGTGACTGAATGATATCACCAAAATGGTTACCATAAATGAGATACAATACAAACCCTTTTCATAATCTTTGTAATCCAATATGATGAAAATCCCATACTTATCATAATATTTCTCACAAATTTCCACTCGACTCAATCATAGGCTTTGCTCATGTCCATTTTCAAAGTAACAAATCCCGTCTTTCCTTGTGTTTTATGTTTTAAATTGTGATTGACCTCAAAAGAGATCATGACATCATCAAGAATAAATCTTCCATGGATAAATGCACTCTGGGATTCGGCAACACAATCCTCCAAGAAAATTTTCATGCAATTTCCCAACATCTTGCAAACTATACGATCAATAACAATACATAGAGAAATCGATCTTAGATCAGAGACTAGCTCAGGTTGCTTCTTTCTTGGAATCAAAATATTTTTTGTAAAATTTTTTCCTGTAATGACTCCATTGTTATTGACAAAACTGAGTATCGCATTCGCCACATCTTTACCAATTAGAGCCCAAAACTCTGATAAAAACTCAAATTCATCCCATCTAGACCTGGTCCTTTATCCGAATGCATTGAGAAGATTGCTTCTTTCACCTCATCAATAGTGAAAAGTCGATTCAAGGATGTATTTTGATCTGCTGTAATTTTCCCCTCAATCTTATCAAGAATAGGGTTTATGTATCCTTACTCAAGCGTGTATAATGATTAAAAAAATATAGAGATCATGCCCTTCAAACCACTATTCCAACCACGTCATTGTCCTATTTCATCCTTCAAGTGAGAAATATGTTCTTCTTTCGCCTTCTAGAAGCCATGAGATGAAAGTATTTTTTGTTTGCATCACCTTCCTACAACCAATGTTGTTTGGCTGTATGCTTCCAATAAATATTTTGCTTCTCAAGGGCTTGAAAATATGTTGATTTGACAATACTAAACAACTTAACATGATAAGGGTAGTGTTATTTTTATAGAGGGTTATTTATGCCTTGGCTTGTTTCACTGTAGCCTTAAACTGTTGCATTTTGTCCCCCCCCCCTCAAATCATGCAAATATTATCCACAGTGTTTAATCATTTCATCAATTGGTAGACCCTTCCTCTTTCCCGCACTGTCTAAACCACCTTTTTAATATCCAGTTCGTCCATCCCAGAATTCTCAAATCGTAAAAGCCTAGCCACATAAAAAATAACTTTCAATCCCAAGTTCAAAAGTATCTCTTGATCTGAAAAACCTGATTTGATGTAATGAATTTTTGCATTCAAAAAGTTGACTTCCCAATTTTTATTGTCTAGTACACAATCTAATCTCTCCCTTACCCAATTACATGAATTCCTGCAATGTTCCCAGGTGAATCAGTTGCCATCATATCCAAGATAAAAAAGATTACAAAAATTCACCACTTCTCAAAATCCATTTATCCTCCATTCCGGTTGTTGAGTATGGTCCAATTCATCACCATAATTAAGTATATCATTGAAGTCACCTGTAGTACACCATGGGAGTTGAGATCTATCTTTGAGCGATTCTAATAGATTCCAGGTAACACCCCAAAAAATTTCTAAGGTAAGTCCCGTACCATTCTTTATTTTCAGGTGAAGTCGTGTCGGTGATTCTTAAAATTCTCGTATGTGTAAAGGTCAATTATTCAGTGTTGGAATGGATTTGGATATGACGTAAGGTCACAAGAACCCCGTAGCACAAAGTTTAGTTGAAAGCTTCCTTACCGATTAAGTTTTGACATAAGATTCTACTTAGGTCAACTTCACATGATCATGTCTCCCAGCACATAATGAATTATGTGTCCCATGACCTACCATATTGAAGGACTTGAAGTCTTCTTTCCAACGCCATCGAGTTTTCCTGATTTCTAGTTTGGAGTAAGAAGTTATGGTCATTTTACAAGGGACTGTCATATTATTTTTTTTAACAAAGCTGATGGCAGCCTTGACAGGCAGTCAACCTCTTGATCGGCAGTTAGCTGGCCCGACACACATGTAGAAATTTCATGTGTTCTTAACAATGATAGGTGACAGGCAGTAATTAGTAGCGTCACACCAATAGTAGTTGGGCATATGTTTGATCTTGATGAGGGCTTGACTATGATGGACCATCACACTCGCGACAGGTCGTCAAGACCTCCATCAGACGGACCTGGGTCTTGAGTTTTCTGTTAATTAAGGCTATCATAGTGGTTGACTAGTTCTTCCTCACGCCCTACATATGTAAAAATTCATAGTAAGATTGATCTAAGGATTTTATCCTTGATTTCAAGTATTATTGAGATGAGTAGTATCATTGAATTTCGAATTTCTCTTCCTATTTGTTGAGTTGATGTATATCATGTATTGAGATTCATGAATTTATTGTTCATGTCTATTTTCCAGTATGAACCTTATTATTGAGTTATTTATTGAGAAACCCTTTTAACCAATCATTTTCTTAAATTAATTTTTGAGAAAAGTAAAGAAGATTTTTGTCTAACACCTCAAAAAGAAAGACTTGTAAGGAAGGGTTCAAGGACGATAGAAAAGACCACTGTCAGTGAACCCATCCTTGAACCCAATCCTTGTGAAAAATATTCTAAGGCAAGGGTCTAAAGAAGGGTTCAAGGATGGTGGAAGAGTCCACTGTCGGTGAACCCATCCTTGAACCTGAGCCTTATGAAAAATATTCTAAGGAAAGGTTCTAAGGAAGGGTTCAAGGATGGTCGAAGAGTCCAGAGTTAGTGAACCCATCCTTGAACCCAAGTCTTGTGAAAAATATTCTAAGGCAAGGGTCTAAGGGAGGGTTCAAGGACGATGGAAGAGTCCACAGTTAGTGAATCCATCCTTGAACCTAAGCCTTGTGAAAATTATTCTAAGGCAATAATTCACGGATGGATTCACGGCCAGTAGAAGGGTCGATGGACTGTAGACTCGTCTATTGAGATTGGCTTAGAAAAATAGAACTCGTCAGTTATTTTTTTTAAGGTTATATGGTCTTTTCCTATGAATCTAATACCTAAAGTAGGTAGTTTTAATCCTAATCCTAGACTCTATATAAGTCTTTTAAGCCTAAAACTTAACCACTATAAATCACTTTTTAAATTTCCTCAAATCCCTCCAAGTTCTTCCCCTAAACTGGTAATGTGTACAATACAACATAACTGAAATGCACTGGATAGCTCAATATTCTGACATGCAAACCAAAAATGTAATATTTAAGTACAGATAATGACACATTCAAGATCTGAGGCATGTATATTTGTTTATTTGTCCTAGCTAGTGTAATTCATGAACTAAACGAATCGACACCACTAGGGTTCTAAGTTTCATGAAAGGAACTAAGAAAAAATGTTACTAAACATGCTAATCTTAGTAAGAGCACTACAACAGCTAAATCACAGCAATTCTTGCTAGCTTGCTTAACATAAATTGTATTGTAATTTAAGGGATTGTATTGGGGTATTTAGTAATATTATAATTAGAATTATATATAATTGTAAACGGAGGTGAAGGATATATATATATATATATAGGTGTATATGTATGTATTTTGGGCAGCACATAACTATTTGGGCTGCCTTGAGGAACAGTTGTACAAGTATAAACATCACTTGTCTGTGACTATATATTTTCACACCTCCTTGAGTTAAATTCGGTTCCTTCAAGTCTAAGAACCTTAGTTAATTAGTTTTTCTTGAAAATCACAAGAGAAAAAACTTGGTTCTTTTTGCTGGAATTCAAGACACACACTACTCTATAGTAAGTGATGGAATTTGTTTTTGAGCTGGGTAGTGTTTAGTAGTTTGATCATAACTTGTTTTATAGAACTTCGTTTACAGTGAATAAATATGATTTGGTAAGCTAATTTGTATATATACAACTCATATGTTTATGTAAAACTCTAATTTAGTTGTTATGAATTCGAAATATGGGACACCACATAGGACAAGTTCTGTCCAGAGTTCGAAATTAGGAATCCTATATGGACAACTGTTAGTGTTTTGATTATATCTTTTTGTACAAAATATATTTTTTGCGGTGATTCTTGTTTGTTTGCAACCTTAAGAGATGTACCTACATCGTTCATGAAGGTTATAAAGTCTAGTTTTGACTTTTGCCTTTACAAATCTAAGTTGCAACAGGAGGTACTAGGATGGCCAGAATCACTGTTTTGGGAGCATAGTCGTATCTGTACAGGCTAAGCTTACTTGTGATGATAATTCTATTTATTTCGACATTATATAGATACTAGGAATTAAAGGAGTTATTTAATTGTGTTTTTAAGGTTGTATATACTTGTGAATAAGTTGAGGACCTTGATACGTTGGTTGGTCTACGGTTTGAACTCGCGGAGTTGTATCGGACTGTTTCTACACTAAAGTATTGAGGTTTGTATATAAACTTGTACTTGCACATTTTTAACTGCTGGTATATCTGAAAGTTGATCTTAGTACCTTGGTTACCTCTTGTCACTTTGCATTGTCGTGTTGGTATCCTTCAAGACGTTAAAGACATTTGTGTAACTCGCCAACTTGTACGGATTGTCTGATCACATGGCACTCTTGTTGGGACCTTGTCCTTCTTGTGGCTGTGACTTAGTCACTATTGGCATGCCTCTTGATTCGGATCATTTGCTATCTTGACTCTAGATTTTTAGTCTGTCTTAAGAATGGAACTTGTCCTTTTTAAGTACGAACTAGAAAGCCATTTTTAATATGATTCTTGGTTATCATGATTATTGGGCTTTGACCCTTCTTGATACAGGGCGTCGGCCCTTCTTGATACCTGATTGTGCTTGGAGTGATGACATGATGTATATATTGGGCGAGCCTTGTTATTGAATCTTTTAGAAAATTGTGCTATAAGCATTCTTGACATTTGGATCTTTAAATATCGAACTTGATACTCTTTATATATTTTTACTTGATTTATTTATTATATTTCAATTATGCTGCTCATGATTTTAGAAAGGTAGCTTGGTGAATTTTGAGGGCTCCGAACCTACAGTTTTTACACCACTAAGCTATATGCTTAGCAATAGTTGTTTCTATCGTAGGGAATGATCGAGAGGAGGCATGAAGCTGGCCATTGGAGTTGGAGATTTTGAGAGCCTTAAGGGAGATCACATTTGCATATATGCATCTATATTTTGTATAAACTTTGGGACTTATACATGATCTATGTGTTGTATATTTACATGAAATTTTGAGGACTAATCTGATCATGTCACCATGGGTTGTAATATAAGTATGGCTATATATTTTGTTCATTTGGGGTGTGTAAGCCCAAGTCTTGTAATATATTAAATTTACTACTTGAATAATTGTATGAAGTATGAACCACCTAGTTTGGGTACTCGGAAAGTTGGAAATATTCTTTTTATATCATTTTTTTCTAGTGTGAGGACAATATATGCGTAAAAATCTCATGAGTTATTGGATTATATTATATTCGGAAGGGTCGCTACACGAACTCTATTTGAGGTAGATAATTATACCAATTGCCGTTGAAATCAATGACGCAAGCTCTCAACCTGTCCTCTAAAGTCTGAATGGTACGCTCTGCCTGACCATCTATCTGTGGGTGAAATGTTGTGCTAAGATTTACCTGAGTACCAAGAACTTTCTGAAATGATTTCCAGAAATGAGAGGTAAACTGAGGACCTCTATCTGAGATGATATACAAAGGAACCCCATGTAACCTAACTATATCATTTATGTAGAGTTTAGTGTGATCCTCCGCTGAATCTGTAGTCTTGAAAGCCAAAAAGTGAGCGGACTTAGTAACTCTTTCTATTGTCACCCAAATGGAATCCTTCTCTCTGCGAGTACGAGGTAAACCCATAATGAAGTCCATGTTTATCACTTCCCACTTCCATGTAGGAATGTTAATCTCTTGAGTCATTCCTCCTGGTTTCTAATTTTCTACCTTAACCTGCTAACAATTAGGGCACTTAGCCACAAAATCTGCTATAACCCTCTTCATCTCATTCTACCAAAAGACTTCCCACAGTTCACGATGCATCTTAGTGGCACCTGGATGAATAGAATACCTTCAGTTATGGGCTTCTGTAAGGATCTGCTGCCTCAACTCACCCACCTTAGAAACACATAAGCGACCCTGGTAATGAAGCACAACATATCCTCTGGGAGAAAACCTCTACTTTCTACTGATGAACTATACCCTTCAACTGAAGCTAAATGGAATCACTATCTTATTTTTCCTTAAGCTCTGCTACCAATGAAGATTCTAATCTATTCTGAACTATCACACCACCATCTGACATGTACGTAAGACCAACTCCTAAGCGAGCAAGCCAGTGAACATCTTTTGCTAATTCCTTCCTTTGTTCCTTAACATATGCTATACTACCATGGATAGTCTGCTAAGAGCATCAACTACTACATTGGCCTTACCAGGATGGTAAAGCACATTCATGTCATTATCCTTGAGGAATTCAAGCCATCTCCTTTGGTAAAGATTCAACTCTTTCTGGGTGAATACATATTTGAGGCTCTTATGATTTGTGAACACACCTACGTGCACACCATACAAGTAATGTCTCCAAATCTTTAGGGCAAATACTATGGCTGCAAGCTCGAGGTCATAATTTGGGAAATTCTTCTTATGTACCTTAAGTTGTCTAGAAGCATAAGTTATAACCTTACCTCGCTGCATCAACACACAACCTAGGCTGACTCTGGATGCATCACAATAGATCACATAACCATCTGAACCCTCTTGTAGAGTCAAAATAGGAGTTGTAGTCAACCTAGTTTTTAGTTCGGAGAAGCTCTTCTCACACTCATCTAACAATTGAAACCTAACCTTTTTTCTGAGTCAACTTGGTTAATAGGGAAGCTATGGATGAAAATCCTTCAATGAATCTCCTGTAATAACCAGCCAAACCCAAGAAACTTCTGATATATGTTGGAGAGGTGGGTCTGGGCCATTGCTTCGCTACTTCTATTTTCTGAGAATCCACTTAGATCCCTATGCTAGATACGATATGACTAAGGAAAGAACTTGATTGTAACCAAAACTCACATTTGCTAAAATTAGCGAATAACTGGCAATCTTTGAGAGTCTGCAAAACAACTCTCAGGTGAGTTGCATGTTCCTCCTCATTCCTAGAGTAAATGAGGATATCATCAATAAAGACGATAAAGAACAAGTTCAAATACTGCTTGAAAACCCTGTTGGTTAAATCCATGAATGCTACAGAAGCATTGGTTAGTCCAAATGACATAACTACAAATTTATAATGACCATACCGAGTTTTGAAGGCAATTTTGGGACGTCACTATCTCTCACTCTGAGCTGATGATATTCGGATCTGAGGTCTATCTTTGAAAAATGACTAGCACTCTGAAGTTGGTTGAACAAGTCATCAATCCTTGGGATAGGGTACTTGTTTTTTATTGTGACTTTGTTCAACTTTTGATAGTCAATGCATATCCTGAGACAACCATCTTTCTTTTTCATGAATAACACTAGAGCACCCCATGGATAGATACTAGGTCTGATGAGGCCCTTATCTACAAGGTCTTTCAATTGTTCTTCCAGTTCCTTGAGCTCAGCTGGATCCATTCTATAAAGAGGAATCGAAATAGGATGGGTATCTGGAAGGAGATTAATTCTAAAGTTGATTTCCCTTTTCGGGAGGAACTCCGAAAAGATCTTCTAGAAACACTTTTGGAAACTCATTTACTACTAGGACTGACTCATGATTTGGGGTTTCAGAGTTTAAATCCTTAACCCGAACATGATGATAGATGTACGCTTTAGAGATCATTTTTCTAGCCTTAAGGTAAGAGATAAATCGACCCATAGGCACTGTGCTACTACCCTTCCATTCTAAGACTGGCTCTTTCAAAAACTAAAAATGAACGATCCTAGTTCTACAATCGACTGAGGCATAACAAGAATGTAACCAATCCATTCCTAGAATGATATCAAATGTCTACCATTTCTAACTCTACAACATCTACTGAGATGACTTTTTGAGAGACTATGACACGACAATTTTTGTATACTCGTCTAGCTATAACTGAGTTACCAACTGGAGTAGAGACTGAGAAGGGTTCTGAGAGAGCTTCTGGACTAACACTGAAGTTTAATGCTATATTGGGAGTTACAAAGAAAAGAGTAGCCTATGGATCTAACAAAGTATAAATATCTAAATGAAATACTCGTAACGTACTCGTGACTACATTAAGTGAATCTTCCTGATCCTGGCGAGCATGGAAAGCATACAACCTATTCTGGTACGGACCGCCACCTATACTAGATGAAGTACCGTACTGAGTTTGGTGACCTGCAGGTGCTGTTGGAGCTGTAGACTAAGCCCTATTATTGTTACCTCCTTGTCCCTATTTAGAAGAAGGGCAATCTCTCAACCTATGACCAAACTGACGACACCCAAAACATCCTTCCTTTTCTGTAAGACACTCGCCCAGATGGTTCTTACCACACTTTGGACAAGTCGGGTAGGTCCTGTTACCCGAAGTATTTCCTTGAGACTTAGAGCTTGATGCCCTACCTTTCTGATCCTATCAAAACCTGGGGGATGGTGCACTAGCTGATAAAGGTGCTAGGCCTGAAGAATTATGCTGAAATTGTGAGCGATTTCCACCACCAAATTTTTTTGAGAGTACTCATAGTTTCCAGTTCTAGCCTTCTTGTTGTCCTTAGCTAGTTCTCTAAGATTATCTCCCTCAACCTACTGAGAATTAGTCATGAGCCTAGAGAAATTTATATCCTCCAAAAACATAGCATTTCTGCACTCTGTCATCACCAAGTCAAAAACTCCAAATAGGAACTTACTTATTTGTGCCATAGGATCGGCAACCATAAGTGGAGCATACCTGGAGAGCTGGGTGAACTTAAGTCCATACTCTTGGACTGACATTGAACCTTGTCTCAAATTCATAAATTCCTGAGCCTTAACCTTATTTAACTTAGAGAAGAACCTGTCCAGAAAAGCTCCGGTAAAACTGTACCATTCCAGAAACTAGTAGGCTAAGATAGGGCTTGACGTTAGGGTTAAAGCCTAGAAAGTACCTCCCTGTACCCTAAAAATTCATGTTTTCAATTTAGAACGTCAAGGCCTAAACCCCAGAGACCAACCATAGGTCATTGAGGAAAAGATCCAAAAAGTAAGCTAGGCAGTGACTCATGAGGGCAACCTACGCCCCATATGTGGGGGTCGCGGGTCAAGGCCTTAAAAAACCAGGCCATAGAACATAGTTGACCAGCACGAGACGTGGTCCCACCCACGATCCATGGGTCCTGGGTCGTACGTCATGCCTGAAACTACCAATTGGCATTTAGGCTTAGAGGTCTTTTTGGGATTTCCTTTTTAATTGATGGTTAAGTGATTTCGTTTTAAGCCTATTTTAAATACCTATATAAAGATTTTAAGTCACCAAATTAAGTCTTCTTTCTCATAATTTCTAAATCCTCAGATCAAAACCAAAACCCTCTCCAAAACACTCTCTCTAGAACTCTAAAGAAGAAGAAGAAGAAGGGTGAAGCTAGGGTTGAAGGATCCATCTTTTCTCCTCAAACTCATGGTAGTTATTCATCAAGGTATGGTAATCTTTGATCCATGGATAGTTTTTATCCATGGAGTCCTTCCAAACTAAATTTCAAAACTTGTAACTTCCCCCAAAAACTAGGGTTTTACTCCAAGCCATGGATTCACTTCAAAAATGATTCTAATGGTTTGATTGCTTTGTATTATGATCAAATTGATGATTATTTACTGGTTTTTATGATGAATTCCCCAAGAATCCATGAATTCCCCGATTTCCCCAATGTGGATCTAAAAGTGGTTGTGTTGATTAATGCAGGTAGAATATGATATAATTATGCATGTAGTAATGGAATTACTTGAATTATGTTATCCTCTATGTCTAAAGTAGTAGTTCTAGATATGTTGATGAAATATGATCTATGATCCTTGAAGGGCAAAGTATATGAATTATGCACAATTATGAGATGTAAATATATGTATTTAGGTCACTTTGAGGGTAAAGTGAGTATGATTATGATCTAATTGTTGTGTTGATTGAATGATTATCCTTATGTACACACTTATGCATGAATATGATATGATGCAAAAGGTTTGTCACATGTAGTGAATCTAAGGTTGGAAAACTACTCTCACCTAATGAATCTATGAGCTTTAGTATAAGTATGTTGGATAAAGTTTCAAGATATTCCTCCATAATTATGGACTTAAGTCAAGACTTACTATGAACTCAATGGGAATTAATGCTTAGCACCGAGTGGATATGAATATGAGATGGAAGCTTATACGATAGTTGAGTCTGGCTTCCCCTTGAAAGCTTATACATTAGTTGAGTCTGGCTTTCCATATGGGTTCTTTCTACACTAGTTGAGTCCGGGTTCCCAAATGTATGTATCTCATGAGATGGAAATCTTCTACCTTAGTTGAATCCAGGTTTCTAGAAGCAATCTCATTATCCCATACACTATGTGCCCACATAGGTCTTTAGCTAATGGATCCACTTAAGCTAAGAGTATAGTTTTACCTTAGGAAAGTAGGACAACACCTTTTTGGTGCAGGGTAGACACCAGATTCGATGATTAAGCTCACATAGGCTATGTCGGTTAAAGCTAATCCCATTATAATCATATGAACAAGAATATGAGTTAAAAACTATAGTTACTCAATAACCTTTCCTTAGTGTGGGTAGGATTATGAGATATTATTCATGCATTTCAGAAGGATGCTTTGAGGGTATTGTGGTGTGGTTCTAGTATGGTATCATGATCTATATGTCGAATATGCTCATGACTTATGCTTTTGCACTAATTTTCATGATGATTCCTAAACTTGGTAAAGTGCATAGTTTTTTAATTAAAATGTCCCTTTTTGGCATGTTTTCAAGGATTTTATGCATACTATCATACTTGGTTCAATTTTTGTACTAACCCATATTTTTCTACATTTTCCACCAAGTGTAGGTTTCTTTGTTTGAGGTGATCTTTCGTTGATACAAGCTTGGATCAAATATTCTCCTAGCTTGTGGTGAGTCCTCATGGATCTGAGGACGAGTGATGTCTTGTTGTTCCTTTTCTATCATTGTACTAGACTTTCAGATTTTATTGTAAGGGATGTGACCCTATTTAATACTTCGATTATAATAGATGGCTAATTGAGACAATGTCTAGACTTTCATTTTACTTTTATGAAAACTTAGTAAAACTTGAAATGTGTTTTACTTCTTACTTTTTTATACTTATGTTATAATATGCTAAGTGGTTTACATGGTGCCTTTAGAGGCATTGTGTGCCCTGTTACATATAGGGGGTACCCTTTGGTTGTGAAAAACTTGGTAATTAGAGCAAAAGGTTTAGAATGATTCTAGGATGATATCTCATAAGCTATGTCTAGTAGAGTCTTGTTCATGAGTGTGAAACGCACCACATTTATGAATGAGAGGCTATAAGATGTTAGGAAATTCCATTTCTTTCATTACTCTTAAGTCCTGTGATAGGATGTAACTCTATAAGATCTTCCTTCTAATCCTTATCTTGTGTCTTTAGGAAATGAGCACACGAAGGGCTAACGCAAGAAGGGTGGAAGAGGAGAATGTGAACCAAGGGGCTCCTCCTCAAGGTAATTAAGCTCCTCAAGTTAACCAAGCTCCGGTTGATCCCATGATGGAGAATGTGACCCATGCGAAGTTTAGGTCTACTATCCAATTGTTGGCTCAAGTTGTGACGACTCAAGCCAATAGAGACGAGAATGCTCCTATGAACAATAATGTGAATTCCGTGGCTTCTAGATTGAAAGATTTTGCTAGAATGTACCCTCCCATGTTTCTTGGTTCCAAAGTGGGAGAGGATCCTCAAGAGTTTTTGGAAGAGATTTTTACAAGATAATTGATGCTATGGGGGTGACTTCAGTAGAGAAAGCGTAGCTAGCCACTTATCAATGGAAGAGTATGGCTCAAGTATGGTATACTCAATGGAAGAACAATAGGCTGGTAGGAGAGGGTCCAATAGAATGGAAAGTGTTCAAATCAGTGTTTCTTGATAGGTTCTTTCCCTGAGAGTTAAAGTAAGCTAAGGTGGAAAAGTTTGTTAACGTTTGCTAAGGAGGTATGAGTGCTCAAGAATATTCTTTGAAGTTTACCCAATTGTCCAAGTATGCTCCGGCTTTGGTGGCTGACTCAAGGGATATGATGAGTAGATACTTGACGGTGTGTCTAGATTGATTAGAAAAGAATGTCATTCGGCAATTCTTCATGATAATATGGATATCTCACGGCCTATGGTGTATGCTTAACAAATGGAGGAAGAGAAACTCCAAGACAAGAATAGGGAGGTGAAAAGAGCTAGAACTGGTGATGGGAATTTCTTGAATGCTAGGTCCGATGGACAAGGTAGAACAATGTTCAAACAAAGGTTATCCAACCAAGGCTCCTATAGTGCTCCCCCAAGGGTCGACAATAATAGGGTGTCTAACCCTAAACCTCAAGAAGGCAATAGTGGTTGTTCCTATGTTGCTAGGCCTAATTGTGCAAAATGTGGTAGAAAAAATGATGGCAAGTGCTTAGTTGGCTCATATGGGTGCTATGGTTGTGAGAAGAGTGGCCACAAGATGAGAGATTGTCCTATGCTCAAGGTTAAGGGAAGGGAATATAAGCAAGCTCCTCCAAGCGGTTCCAACACCAATGTTCAAAAGCAAAACCACTTTTATGCTCTTCAATCCCGAGGTGACCAAGAGAGCTCCCTAATCTTTGCATAATCAAGACACAACTTTCGATTCAAGTGTCTACGATCATAAAATAGTAATATAACCCAACCGAATGGATTGGGGTCGAGTCCTAAGGGAGCAGTTTCTACGAATTAATAGTTAAGCATGAATGCGCTAGAGTTAACCATAACTAAAAACATTATGGAGTGAAAACATGATAAATCAAGGGGTTGACATGAATGTCAATTATCAAGGGGGTTTTGTAGTCGATTAACAACTAAAACAACAAAAATACAAAGATATGAATATAGGGAGACGGGATTCTTAGGATGTGACAGGAATACTGGATAAAATACACAATTGGGTAAATGCAATTGATAGTCAATTGCTGAACATTTGTAACTACACTAGACTTTAGTGGGGGTAAATTCTCTCTCAAGCAACTTACCCCGAATCAACTCAGTTTCTCTAGAACACCGAGTTGCCACAATTAAGCATAGTTTTCGCCTTAGTCCATTTGCTCTCTCTAGCTGAATGTGTGGGAAAGGGCCTAGGGTTCACTCTCTCAAGCTGAACCCATGTAGACCTAATAACCACCGGCTATCGATTTAGTAGTCTTAGTTTTAAAACCTCTTTCTCGAGCAAGACAAAAACACTAAGATGAAATCGTATTTGCAACTACAATCCCATTAAGTTCAAACACAACTACTAAACGAAATCACATTTAAACAACAAATAGACTAAAAATAAGCAATACCCAACAGGAAATTTAACCCATATTCACAAAATTACACCCTAAGAATTGAGGTTTTAGCTAGACATAGAGAAAATGAACAAAATGATACCAAATCGAAGCAACATCAACTGGGTATGATTTATATTCACTTCAAATGAGTCTAGAATGAAAATTCTTGGATACTCACTTCCAATTTCTTGGAGTTGAAAACCTTCAAAACCTTCATGCTCAAGAACAATGTCTCACAAAAACTTTAAGAACTAAAAACTGAAAATATTCTCTACAACTTGATACTAAGCTACAGAATTAAATGAGTATTTTAAGTTTTTGAAAATTTGTGCTACGAAGGATCACTCAGCACAGTTCATCAGGATCGCGGAAGCACTCGGTGATCCGCCCTTTGGTCTACTTCATCACCTTTCAGCTTTTGCCTTCAGCATCTTCGCGTTCTAGATCATTGAACGATATAGTACTGCTTCGTAGAACTGTTCGGCGACACACCGACTGCTCTTTTTCATTGCCGAATTGATCTTTTCCTTCAAGGCTCAGCACACTAGAACTTTGGGCAAGGTTAAGGCCATTCGGCGACTCGCCTAATGCATTAGGTGATCCTCAGGCCCGCTTTTCTTCGCCTTTTCAGCCATCTTGTTCCATTTTGCCAAGTAGTGTCCATAGTTTGTCTCAAACTCCAAATACTTGAAACGTAAGGATTTACATCAGTTATTGAGACAAAATATGCATTTCAGGACACTAATTCTATTAAAATAAAGCCCTAAATGTGTCGAAATTGTGGACTCATCAACTCCCCCAACTTAAAGTTTTGCTTGTCCTCAAGTAAAACTCAAGTTTGGCAGTTCAAAAAGAATGTCTCAAACAGTGCTACACAAGACCAATCATGAATGTACACTCAAGACTCAATTTACTCATGCGAAGATCAAATGTGCACTAAAGGTTTCAAGTTGTGACACACCATTATCAAAGAATCTCAGGCTCACTATACTTGCTTCAAATGTAAGTTCAAGCTCAACTAAATTGTTCAAATGCCCTCACACAAAGAATGATTCCATATTCACACAATGATTCAATCATATAAAGCTCTAGAATCAAATGCAACACTCACACTCACAAAGATGAACATAATGCATGCTTTCACCTATAGGTTTGCCCGTATTTTCCAATAGACAATTGTTTCAGCTCATTCAAGATCAAAAAGGTCTTTTCAAGGCTTGTAATGGGGCTGAGTGCAATGGTATGGTCATTTAGGCTCAAAGATTTTCATCCTCATGAAATGTGGAGCTCAAAGCACTTCCTTTCCTCTTTTTTCATCATTTTCTTTAGAGCTCATAAGTCATTCCTTTATTCACTTTCCATGGATTGTTCGAAAACCCCATTTCTTTTGTACTTTGTTCCATGACCTTTTGTTTTTCATTATTTTCTTTTCTCTTCTCTTCTCTTCTCTCTTTTTTTTTTTCTTTTTTTTTTGGTATGGAGGGGTTCCATTTTTCTCCGAACCATGGGTTAAAGGAGACTTTTCTTGCACTTCTTGACTTGCCTTCTCTTTTCACCACACCCCCAACTAAGGCTTTTGGCCTAAGTTGGCTATTCAATCAACCACAAATCAAGAGGATTATAGGTAGTGGATTAAGGGAGGTCATGTTTTCATTAAATTTCTTCCAAAGAAAGGTAAGGCCCAAGGGGTGTTCAAAAGAGGTTCACACTCTCACAAGGTAGGCCACAAAAGAGGTATATGTCAAATTGGCTCACATTCTTCGAGGCTACCTAAGATCATATCAAAAGATAGTCTTACTTAGTCGATCGGACCAACGAGGCAAATTCTAGGTGTTAGCATCCATGGCTCACAGTAAGCTCATCACACAAGGCATCGACACCAAAGTCACACAAGACTCCATACTTTAGCTAGTGTGCAACGATCATCACAAGAGACTCGATTTGATAATTAGCTAGTCACAACGAGATGCAAATAGTTCACATATCATCTATGAAACTTCATTTGGCCTCATCGTAGCCGCACATTCATGTTTGTTCGATTATGAGCACTATTCAAGTCATCAGTGTTGATCAAAACCAATATTCAAATTTGCAAGAGAACAGCCACATTCAACACATACAAGAGGTGGCAAAAATTTTTTGAAGGGCCAAAAATCATTTGCAATTAAAAGCAAGGAGCCATAAGCTCAAACCTTCCACAAAAAGCAGTGTCAACACAATTTAAGCACAAAGCCCAAATAGATAAACAAAACAAAAGTCATAATCAGCACACAAAGGTGGGCCTCACCCCACCACAAATAAAAGACATTTGTCCTCAAATGCAAATAAACATAACCAAAAGTCAAATATAAAGTAATACAGAGAGGGAGGTGAAGAGGGGTTCCTATCTACACAGTCGCTCCGTCTAGGCATCAGTGCCCGATGCCTCACCCTAAGCTTGGGCATTAGTACCTGGTTCACCATGTTCTGTTGAGTGTGAGTCCACCAAAAAGAAATGCACCACTCTGCAGAATCCCGGGGCCCATGAAGGAATATTAGGGTCTAGGGTAATGGTCTTCCTCGCAGAAGTGGGCCTCTTGCCCTTTCCTTTCCTAGTAGCTATGGGTAGTTTCATAGCTTTGCCTTTCGACGTAGCTGCATCCTTATTTATCACAATCCCTTTCGACTTCTGTTGGGCTGGTGTTATTCTTTTAGCAACTTTTGATTTAGTCATGTCTGCAAAATTCGAAGAGGAGTTAGAAAAACTTACCCAAAAGCACAGCAGAACAATTTCAAACAAACTACAGCAAGTAGGTGATGGGGGGGAACCACTCGGCATGTCACCGATAGCTTTTGGTGAACAAGGACAGGCCCGCTGAAAGTTCCAGTGCACAAAGGTTCAGGGGTGCAGACAAAGGGCGAAAAAGAAGCTTTTATGGTGAGTCACCGAGTGCTTTTGGCAACATCAAACTTCTCGCTGAAAAGTACAGAATCAATCATCAAATAGAGCATGAAATTCAAGGTGACATGGGGGCATTAGGCGAACAGCCGAGTGGTTCAGCATGCTCGACCCAACTCGCCAAACGGCCCAACGTGCCTATTTTCAACCCAATTTCTCAAATTCAACCCGCAACCCCCGAAAACAAAACCAAAGCATGCACTAGTACAATTAAGGTAGGACCCTAACACCCAAGCACAACCCCTCGAATTTTAATCCAGTTGAAGGCATAGAATTACGGGCATTCGACGATCAAAACAACACAGGCCAGATTATCAAATTAAAATTGGCATTTAAACATTCTAATCCTACCAGAGAGGCCCAACAAATAACGATTGAAAGTAAACTCGGGGTTTGGAAAACCAACCTTTGTGCCAATTAAAGTACTTTGAAATGCTAGGCGACAATGAAATCCAACTCCGAGCACAAATCAAAAATACTTATGAAATGCAAAAATATTTAAAATATTAACTTGGTGTGAGTTTGTGAAGTTTAAAATCGAGGGAATGTGAAGAGTTTGAAACTCTAAAACCTTTGGCCATAAATAACCGTACAGTTCGCATCCATTCGGCGAAATTAGTATTGCTCTCCAATCTACTTGGTGAAGCACCAACTGGTCACTTATCTCGCTGAGTTTTATAGGACCTCCAGTCAAAGTGAGGGTCCAAACGATAGTTTACATTGGGATCGCTGACCTCCTCGGCGATTCGCCAACCTGCACTTTTCAAACACTATCCACACTTCAACCTGCAAAATCAAAACACGTTTATTTCTAAAACAATATTAAAGCCCTTCAAGGTTTTTGGGTTGCCTCCCAAAAAGCACCTTAGTTAATGTCGTGGCACGACGTAAGTCCACCTTTAAACCTCATTATTGGGTTTGAACCTAGTGCAACTAGGTGACCCCAATTATTCATTTGGGTGGAGCTGAGGCAATACATGACTCAAGAGAGTTTCAATTAGCTGGATAGATCTAGAGTGAGAACCGCTTATCTTATTTAACACTTCTACATTTTCCTTCATCTCCTCTAACATTCTATCTTGCGCATTGAGCTTTTAGAGAATGATTAATAGCGTATCATTGATACGTCTACTTTGATTTTCTGTAGACTTTCTCCACTCTTGAGGGGGTATATATATGCCCTCTTTTTTTGACAGCACTCATAGTTCCTCGACTTTTTAGGCCAAGGTATCCATCCGACTCAACAAAATGGCCAAGTGCTGGTTCTTCTTAGCCTCTTTGTTGGTGTAAGCCACAAGATCAAGGAGATTGGTTGTAGTATCATAAGAGTATCTTCTAAAATCACCAAGGACAAGTTGATCAATTAATCCTTTGTTTTTGGAATTACGGATTCTATAGAAGCATTCCAGTAACACTAGATTGGAAATCTCATGAGTTGGGCATTGTGTCAATAATGTTTTAACCCTCAGCCACGACTCATGAAAAAGTTCTCCTTCTAGCTGCTTGAAGGTCAGGATGATATCCCTGAACCTCATCACTTCTATCAGAAGGTGCTCCATTGGTTCATCATCTACACCATGTACACCATTATTCTATCTCAACACACACAAACAAAACAAAACTAAAAATTAAGTAAGTAAACTATGACTAACAAAATCAAAATTCGACTCAACTCAAAATTCTCAAGTAACACCACTCCCCGGCAGTTGGGTAATCAAGACACAACTTCTAATTCAAGTGTCTACGATAGTACAATAGTAATATAACCCAACCGAATGAGTTGGTGTTGAGTCCCAAGGGCGTGAATACACTGGAGTTAACCATACCTAAAAACAATATTGAGTAAAAACATGATAAATCAAGGGGTTGACACGAAAGTCTATTATCAAGGGGGGTTTGTAGTCGATTAACAACTAAAATAGCAAAAATACAAAGATGCAAATATAGAGAGATGGGATTCTTGGGATGTAATAGGAATATGGGATAAAATACACAATCGGATAAATGCTATTGATACTTAATTGCTGAACATTTGTAACTAGGCTAGACTTTAGTGGGGGTAAATTCTCTCCCGAGTAACTTATCCCGAATCAACTTGGTTTCTCTCAAACACCGAGTTTCCGCAATTAAGCACAACCACCACCTTAGCCCATTCACACTCTCGAGTTGAATGTGTGGGTAAAGCCCCAGGGTTCACTCTCTCAAGATGAACCCATGTCGACCCAATAACCACCAGCTATCGATTTAGTAGTCTAAGTTTTAAAACCTCTCTCTCGAGCAAGCCAAAAACACTAAGATGTAATCGTATTTGCAACTACAATCCCATTAAGTTCAAACACAACTACTAAATGAAATGACATTTAAATAGCAAATAGACTAACAATAAGCAATACCCAATAGGAAATTTAACCCATATTCACAAAATCACACACTAAGAATTCGGGTCATAGCTAGACATAGAGAAAAGGAAGAAAATGATACCAAATTGAAGCAACATCAACTGGGTATGATTTATATTCACTTCAAATGAGTCTAGAATGAAGATTCTTGGATACCTACTTCCAATTTCTTGGAGTTGAAACCCTTCAAAACCTTCAAGCTTATGAACAATGTCTCACAAAAATGAACTAAAACCTGAAAATATTCTCTACAACTTGATACTAAGCTATAGAATTAAATGAGTATTTATAGTTTTTGAAAATTTGTACTGCGAAGGATCACTCGGCATAGTTAGTCGGCATCGCCGAAGCACTCGCTGATCCGCCCTTTTGTCTGCTTCATTGCCTTTTAGCTTTTGCCTTCAGCATCTTCGCATTCTAGATCATTGGGCAATATAGTACTGCTTCATGGAACTTTTTGGTGACATGCTAACTACTCCTTTTCATCGTCAACTTGATCTTTTCCTTCAAGGCTTAGCACACTGGAACTTTGGGCGAGGTTAAGGCCATTCGGCGACTTGCCTAATGCATTAGGCGATCCTCAGGCTTGCTTTTATTCATCTTTTCAGCCGTCTTCTTCCTTTTTGCCAAGTAGTGTCCATACTTTGTCTCAAACTCCAAATACCTGAAACGTAAGGATTTACATCAGTTATTGAGACAAAATATGCATTTGAGGACACTAATTCTATTAAAATAAAGCCCTAAATGAGTCCAAATTATGGACTCATCACTCCCCAAATATGGTGACCGGTATGTTGCAAGTTTTTTCCATTGATGTATATTCCTTGTTAGATCCTGGTGCCATTTGTCCTTTGTGACACCTTTTGTGGCCATGAAGTTTGAAATACTCCCCAAAGTGTTAGTAGAACCTTTTTCGGCTTCTACCCTAGTTGTTGACTCGGTAGTGGCAAAAAGAGTCTATAGAAGTTGTCCCATTTCCTTGTTCCATAGAGTTACTTTGGTGGATTTGGTAGAGTTAGACATGCTAGGCTTTGATGTGATTTTAGTTATGGATTGGTTGCATGCATGTTATGCCTCTATAGATTGTAGGACTCGAGTGGTTAGATTCCAATTTCCAAATGAGCCTATTTTAGAGTGGAAGGGGGGAAATTATATCCCTAGAGGTCGATTTGTTTCTTGCCTCAAAGCTAGGAAAAATGATCTCTAGAGGGTGCATTTACCATCTTGTAAGGGTAACGATGTTGAGTCCAAAACCCCTTCTCTAGAGTCAGTTTCGATAGTGAATGAGTTTCGGGAAGTTTTCCCCTTATAATTTGCCCAGTATTCCTTCCGAGCGGGAGATAGATTTTTTTATTGATCTTCTACCAGATATGAAACCTATCTCCATTCCTCCTTATAGAATGGATCTGGCCGAGTTGAAAGAGTTGAAAGAGCAACTAAGGGATTTGTTAGACAAGGGTTTTATTCATCCGAGTATCTCTCCATGGGGTGCTCCGGTGTTGTTTGTTAGAAAGAATGATGAGTCTCTTAGAATATGCATCGACTATCGTCAATTAAACAAAGTGACCATCAAGAATAAATATCCCATTCTGAGAATTGATGAGTTGTTCGATCAGCTTCAATGGGCTAGCTATTTCTCAATAATTGACCTTCGTTCAGGTTATCACCAACTAAGGGTGACAGGGGATGATATACCCAAGACGGCTTTTCGAACTAGGTAGCATTATGAATTCTTTGTGATGTCATTTGGCTTAACTAATGCCCAGATGAAATTTATGGACCTAATTAATAGAGTGTTTAGGCAATACCTAGATATGTTTGTGATCATGTTTATCGATGATATTTTGATCTACTCAAGGAGGGAAAATGATTATATGGACCATTTGAGAATTGTGCTACAAGTTCTTAAGGACCAACAACTCTTTGCGAAATTTAGCAAGTGTGAACTTTTGTTAAGGTTCATCACTTTCCTTGGTCATATAATGTCAAACAAGGGCATTGAGGTAGACCCTAAAAAGACGGATGTAGTCAAGAGTTGCAGTAGACCTCTAACTTCTTTCTATATTAGAAGCTTTTTGGGTTTGGCCGGTTACTATAGGAGGTTTTTTGAGGGGTTTTCCTCCATTGCTTCTCCATTGACGGCCTTGACTCAAAACATGGCTAAGTTTGAGTGGTCATAGACTTGTGAGAAAAGCTTCCAAGAGTTGAAAGATAGACTTACTTCCGCTCTAGTGTTGACCTTACCAGAGGGTACCGATGAGTTTGTTGTGTATTATGACGCCTCTAGAGTTGGGCTGGGATGTGTGCTCATGTGATATGGTAAGGTGATTGCCTATGCTTCAAGGCAACTTAAGGTACATGAGAAGAATTATCCAACCCATGATCTTGAATTAGCGGCGGTTGTGTTTGCTTTGAAAATATGGAGACATTACTTGTATGGGGTGCATGTGCATGTTTTTACCGATCACAAGAGCCTTCAATATTTTTTTCAGTCAAAAAGACTTGAATCTCTAACAAAGAAGGTGGTTAGAACTTTTGAAGGATTATGACATTAGTGTCCTTTACCACCCCGAGAAACCTAATATGGTAGCGGATGCACTTAGTAGATTGTCAATGGGTAGTGTGGCCCATATAGAAGATGAAAAGAAAGAGTTAATCCGTGATGTGCATAGGTTGGCTCGGCTAGGTGTACAATTAATGGATTCCACCAAAGGTGGTTTCATGGTTCATAATGGCTCAGAATCATCCTTTGTGGTTGATGCAAAGTCTAAATAAGACCTTGATCCTATATTAGTTGAATTGAAAGAATCGGTACTCAATAAGTCCATTGAGGCTTTCTCCCAAGGCGGGTGATGGGTTACTTAGGAACTAAGGTAGACTATGTGTTCCAGATGATGATGGGTTGAGGGAGAAAATTTTAGAAGAAGCTCATGGTTCTCGATATTCTATTCATCCGGGAGCCACCAAGATGTATTGTGACCTACGGGAAGTCTATTGGTGGAACGGTATGAAAAAGGATATTGCAGAAATTGTAGACAAATGTCCTAAGTTTCAACATGTTAAGGTCAAGCATCAAAGGCCAGGAGGCTTTTTGCAAGATATACCAATTCCCACTTGGAAGTGGGAAGAGGTGAATATGGATTTTATTATGGGTTTGCCTCGTACTCGAAGGCAACAAGATTCTATTTGGGGCATTGTTGATAAGATGACGAAATCAGCCACTTTATTCCCATAAAGGTTTCTCATTCTGTGGAGGACTATGCAAATTTGTATATTAGGGAGATAGTGAAGTTACATGGAGTTCCTTTATCCATTATTTCAGATCAGGGTACTCAATTTACTTCACACTTTTGGAAGTCATTCCAAAAGGGGCTTGGCACTAAGGTCAAGCTTAGCAAGACTTTTTATCCACAAATGGATGGTCAAGAGAAATGCACCATTCAGACATTAGAGGACATGTTGAGGGAATGCATGATAGATTTTAAAGGTAATTGGGATGACCACTTACCATTGATAAAGTTTGCCTACAATAATAGTTATCACTCAAATATCGGTATGGCTCCTTTTGAAGCCTTGTATGGTAAGAGATGTAGGTCTCTAGTTGGTTGGTTTGAGGTAGGTGATATTTCTCTTATTGGTCCCGAATCGGTTTATGATGCTATTGAGAAACTTCGGCTCATTAGAGAGAGGTTGAGAATGGCTCAAAGTAGGCAATAGTCTTATGTCGATGTGAGGAGAAGGGACCTAGAAATTGAAGTAGGTGATTGGGTCTATCTTAAAATCTCACCCATGAAGGGTGTGATAAGGTTTGGCAAGAAAGGGAAACTATTGTCCCCGATATGTAGGCCCATATAGAATCTTGGAGAGTATTGGGAAAGTTGCCTATGAGTTGGATTTGCCAAATAAGTTGGCCCCAGTTCACCCGGTATTTCATGTTTCCATGCTTAAAAAGTGTATTGGGGATCCGACATCCATTATTCCCCTAGAGGGGTTGGGAGTTGATGAAATCCTTTCATATGAAGAGGTTCCTATAAAGATCCTTGACTGAAAAGTCAAGAGGTTGAGACATAAGGAAATAGCTTTCGTGACGGTTTTACAGTGTAATCACTTAGTTGAGGGTGCTACTTGGGAGGCCGAGGCCGATATAAAGTACCGATAGCCTCATCTCTTTTGTTCTACTCCTATCCAAGCTTGAGGTAAGTAGTCTCTCTTGAGTTTTAGTGTTTTGGAAGTCATGTGTACTATATGAGTTTTCCATGATTTCCGTATGTTATGAATGTTCTTGATAAAATTCATGTTTAGTAAGAAAATGAGTTTTCACGATTTATGTTCCTCATGTTGTAGTGCATTTAGTATTAGTTGCCTATTTGACTTCATGAGACGAGTTGATGAACATGCTTTTGAGAGTATTTGCATATTGGCTCAATGATGTGGTGTTGAGCATTATTTCAGTTGGAGAAGGCAGATGTAGTTCCTACTCCCTTGTGTTTATACATATTTGGGTTGTTAGATGTAATTCCTACTCCCTTGTGTTGCATAAGAAATATGGGTATAATTCTTTCCTCCTTTGAATTATGCATTATTTTTTATGTTTTCATGCATGATGGACTGCTAATCTTGAGTATTTATTTTTGTAAGGTGTTAGATCATCATTCAAGGATGAATGTTCCTAAGGGGGAGATAGTATAACATTCCGAAAACTAGTAAGCTAAGCTAGGGGTTGACATTAGGTTAGAGCCTAGAAAGTACCTCCCCGTACCCTAAAAATTCATGTTTTGTGTTGGAACATCAACGCCTAAACCCCAAGGACCAACCATAGGTCCTTGAGGAAAAGACCCAAAAAGTGAGTTGGCCAGGGCAGTTGATCCACGAGGGCAACCTATGCCCCGTAGATCCACCCACACCCATAGGTGGGGTTCGTGGTCAAGCCCCTCAAAAGTTAGGCCACATACCATAGACCACGGTTTACCAGTACGAGCTGTGGTCCCACCCACGGTCCGTAGGTCCTGGGTCGTAGGTCATGCCAGAAACTGTCAATTGGCAGTTAGAATTAGGGGTCTTTTGGGGATTTCCTTTTTAATTGATGGTTAAGTGATGTCATTTCAAGCCTATTTTAAATACCTATATAAAGATTTTAAGTCACCAAATTAAGTCTTCTTTCTCATAATTTTTAAATCCCCAAATCAAAACCAAAACCCTCTCCAAAACACTCTCTCTAGAACTCCGAAGAAGAAGAAGAAGAAGGGTGAAGCTAGGGTTGAAGGATCCATCTTTTCTCCTCAAATTCGTGGTAGTTCTTCATCAAGGTATGGTAGTCTTTGGATTATGGATAGTTTTCATCCATGGAGTCCCTCAAAACTAAATTTCAAAACTTGTAACTTCCCCTGAAAACTAAGGTTTTACTCCAAGTCATGGATTCACTTAAAAAACGATTCTAATGATTTAATTGCTTTATATTATGATCAAATTGATGATTACTTACTGTTTTTATGATGAATTACCCAAGAATCCATGAAATCCCCTATTTCCCCAATGTGGATCTAAAAGTGGGTGTGTTGATTGATGCAAGTAAAATATGATAGAATTATGCATGTAGTAATGGAATTACTTGAATTATGTTATACTCCATGTCTAAAGTAGTAATTCTAGATATATTGATGGAATATGATCTATGATCCTTGAAGGGTAAAGTATATGAATTATGCATGATTATGAGATGTAAGTATATGCATTTAGATCACTTTGAGGGTAAAGTAGGTATGATTATGAACTAATTGTTGTGTTGATTGGATGATTATCCTTATGTACACACTTATGTATGAATATGATATGTGTGAAAGGTTTGTCACATGTAGTGATTCTAAGGGTGGAAAACTAGTCTCACCTAATGAATCTATGAGCTTTAGTATCAGTATGTTGGATAGAGTATCAAGACATTCCTCCATAATTATGGACTTAAGTCAAGACTTAATATGAACTCAATGGGAATTGATGGTTAGCACCAAGTGGATATGAATATGAGATGGAAGCTTATACGATAGTTGAGTCTGACTTCCCCTTGAAAGCTTATACATTAGTTGTGTCCAGCTGTCCAAATGGGTTCCTCTACACTAGTTGAGTCCGGGTTCCCAAATATATGTATCTCATGAGATGGAAACCTTCTACCTTAGTTAGGTTCTAGTTTGTAGAAGCAATCTCCTTATCGCATAATCTATGTGCCCACATAGGTCTTTATCTAGTGTATCCACCTAAGCTAAGAGTATAGTTCTACCTTAGGCAAGTAGGACAACCCCTTTTCGGTGTGGGGTAGACACCGGATTCCATGATTAAGCAAACATGGTCTATGTCGGTAAAAGCTAATCCCATTATGATAATATGAATAAGAATATGAGTTAAACACTTTAGTTACTCAATAAGCTTTCCTTAGTATGGGTAGGATTATGGGATCTTATTCATGCATTGCACAAGGATGCTTTGAGGATATTATAGTGTTCTTCTAGTATGGTATGATTATCTATATGTCGAATATGCTCATGACTTATTCTTTTGCACTAATTTTCATGATAATTCCTAAACATGGTAAAGTGCATAGTTTTCAACTACAATGTCCCTTTTTAGAATGTTTTCAAGGATTTTATTCATGACTATCATACTTAGTGCATTTTTTGTACTAACCCATATTTTTCTACATTTTCCACAAAATGTAGGTTCCGGTGTTTGAGGTGATCTTCCTTTTATACAAGCTTGGATCGACTATTCTCCTAGGTTGTGGTGAGTCCTCATGGATCTGAGGACGAGTGATGTCTTATTGTTCCTTTTCTTTCATTGTACTAGACATTCGGATTTTATTGTATAGGTTGTGACGCTATTTGATACTTTGATTATAATAGATGGCTAATTGAGACAATATATAGATTTTCGCTTTCCTTTTATGAAAACTTCTTAAGACTTGAAATGTGATTTACTCCTTATTGTTCTTTACTTATGTTATGATATGCTTTGTGGCTTACATGGTGCCTTTAGGGGCATTGTGTGCCTTGTTACTCCTAGGGGGTACCCTTGGGTCGTGACAAAAACAATCCTTAGTCACAGAAGCTACATTCTCACCCTTATTTTCCTTCCATTACATGAACCATATGTTAGCTACCTCATTAAGCTGGTAGGACGCCAACTCTACCCTATCATTTCCAATCACTTGCATCACTCTGAAGATTTTCTTGACCTCTTCAATGAAGTTTTGGGGGGTCTTCACCAACTTGCGACCCTAGAAACTCAAGCGGATTTATCCTAACAAAATCTCGGACCCTAGCTGCCACTGATCCACTATTAGTATTAGTAGGAACTAGAACCTGTTGATTGTTTTGGTTGATTACACTCTGAGCTGAAAGTTGGATAGCATTCCAAAACTCTTCATTCAAAATTTCATGGTTTGCGGGCATTGTCATTCCTTGTGTAAGCTTTACAAGGAGGCATGATCTGAACGCATAACGACGGATTAGAAAGGAGAAATTGGATCATACCTCACGCACGATAAGAGTAGCAAAGAGAGTGAAGTTTTCCTAAAACACTTCATAGCCTCCCTCTCCTTAGATGTGGTGCACTTCAGACCCATGGAAAGGACTCTACTTAGTGCGTATTTTCAGACATCCTAGGACACTTAAACTTAATGCCCTGATACCAAGTTTGTCACGCCCCGAGGCTACCCCCTTGATGTAAGCACGAGACCTAGGATCATGAGTGACCCCAAGCTAACCATGACCCGACATATCATAAGTAAAACTGAATATATCTACGAAAGATAAACTAATGCATAAGATAAATCATGAGATAATTGAATGATAGGGAATACACAATACTAGTCTAAATATATAATTACTAAATAAGATTTAATAATATTGGACTATAACTCAAAAACTAAAGTTGAACCTAACTATGTCTGAAATAAAGCCCATAAATGACTAGAGATGTTGGGACATGCCCACAGAACTTTATCAATTCCAACACAACTTATCATTTTGGAGCTGATGTAACAAACTACGTGAGCCTCCCAATGAAGCTAACATAAATCTGATCCAAATAAAAAAAAGAAAAGGAAGTTTGGGATTCCTATTTACTGAACCATATTAAATAAGCTACTTTCTTTCTGGCTTTTATACCCAGGTACAAAGGGATAGTCAGTCTAAAAGAGTGCCAAGAAAGAATACTCTAGCAAAACTGAAACCGAAATGAAAGAACTAAAATGCAAAAACATGTTTATTGTCCCCGAAGTATGAGGACTCACCATTGATGTTGTTAAGTGTGGATCGGGAACAGAACTATTTGCGATCTGAATGTTAAGGACCTGAACCTATATCACAAAAAGATGTAGTGCAGAGTATGCATCAGTACCTTAAAGGTACTGAGCATGCAGGATAGGATAAAGTTAAACTAACATATAAACTGAACAAAGCATACTGAACAATGATATAATCTAAACATGATGAAGATACTGAAATATACTGAATATGAACTAAGCTGAATGCAATGACCAAGTACATAACATGTTGAAACTGAATACTGAAATATAACTGGAAACCTAGTAATATGACCTAGAGTCTGACTGTGGGAGCTACTACGAACTGACATAAAACGACATGAGTTAAATGCGGAGTCTGATGTATACACCCTATCGAGAGGACCCAATATACCTTTTTAGGGTATAAAGGCATGACTGGCGTGATCACTAAATTTGATGCCCAATAGAGGGGACTTATAAACCTACAGGGGCACGTAGTTCTGGGACTATGAGGGTATTTGAACCCTAGGCCAACTCGTTGCTAAGCCTACTACCAACTGGAAATGTGTACAATATAACATAACTGAAATGCACTGGATAGCTCAATATTCTTACATGCTAACTGAAAATGCAATATTTAAGTACTGATAATGACACATTCGAAATCTAAGGCATGTATATTTGTTTATCTGTCCTAGCTAGTGTAATTCATGAACTAAATGTATCTAGACCACTAGGGTTCTGAGTTTCATGCAAGGAACTAAGCAACAATGTTTCTAAATATGATAATCTGAGTAAGAGCACTACAACAACTAAATCACAGCAATTCTCTAAAGTTCAAGAAACCTTAGGTCTAAACAATATGAAGGGAATTAAGAATCTAACTCAATTTTAGGGACCTAATGGGTGAAAGGAACCCACTAGTGAAATCACACATACCTGGTGATGAAATCTACGGAGAAATCCTTCGATTTTGGGGCTGAAACTTAAAGGGACTTGCTGGTCGCTCTTGGGGAAAATTGGTGCCTCTTTCTCCTTTCTTGCTCTAAGCTTGGTGAATTCTATAGGATAATGGTTTAGGGCAAAATCTAACTAGAATAATAGGCTAAAACTGACCAAAACAAAAGTAGTTTAGGGATAAAATAATAAGAAAAATACCCTATTACGTCTAAACTAAAGTCGACCGGCCCACGATGGAGCTGACTGACAGTCCGTAAGTCGATTGATGGTCCATCCTGTCAATCGTCATTTAGTGTCAGACTAAAAGTCGACTAGCCCATCGACAGAGATAACTGACGTGTCATAAGTCGACTGACGGTCTGTAGGTAGCCTTCGTCAGTGGCACCTACAACTTCTGAAAATCTGGAATTTTTCCTTTCTCAAATCTAGGGTGCTACAAAAAGGCTCATTCGGAATATGAAACTTGACTACACGAGTACTGTAATCAATAGAAGCATAACATGAGTGCAAGCAATGCATACCAAGGAAAACATCAAAATCAAGCATATCAAGCTCCACTAGATCAACAACAGTAACTTTATGGGACAATGATACGAGACACTTTTTATAGACCTTCTTAGCCACAATAAAATCACCAACAAAGTAGAGAAAGAAAAGGGATCTAACAACACATCCGAAAGAATATTGATGAGTCGGGGATTTGAACTCATTTAGGGACTAATATTCAAAGTTTTAGTGTCCTCAATTCCCATATGATGCTCTAAACTAATGTTAAAATGCTAATTTGAAGAAATAAAAGCATAATAGAAAGGCAAGGGAACTACAGGGCAAAAAGAACAAAAAATTTGAAGAAGTTGAAGGAAATCAAGGCTTGTACTCGCCTAAGCCTCTCAGCATGTGGACTTGCAGCTCACCAAAAGTTCCAGGACAACACATGGACAAGACCAACTTGGAGATTGGATGGGTATTTCATCGATTCTCCAAAATGGTCAGTGATGCCAATTAAGCTCGCCAAAAGTTATAGAGTAATTAGTGCAAAGGAAAGTCAAGAAGTAGAGAAGAGGAGAACTTGGCGCGTCACCGACAAGGTCGGCGAGCCCAACCTTGATCTCCTAAAGTTACAACAAAGAAAGGGTAAAATGTCCTACCAAGAAGGTGATAAAAGGGGCACTCAGCGCATCACCGACTAGGCTTGCAAAGCCCGACTTATTTCGCCAAATGGACTCCGAAGCTGAAATTCTAGGAATGTATAAATTCAATTTTTAAAAGATGAAAAAGAGTTCCCACATTGATCAGTTATGGGTTTTTTATCCTAAACATTTTAAACATTATATTTTACACTTTTTCAGTAGAGATTTAGGGTGTGTTTGATTTTGAGCTTCAATTTGAACATTTTGAAGACTTGTGAATTGTTGCCCAAGCTGATGGAAAACATAGTTGGTATAAATTTCTTTTTCTTTATTATGTTTGGCTAAAACCCTCATTCTTTGGGGTATGATTATGTAGTTGAGTGTTTCAATTAGCTTACAAGTGTTAGTATTTACTGATTTTATTGTTGATTTAAAGTGGGTTCAATTAATAGTTGAGTTTAAATTGATGAATTGTTGTTGCAAATACAATTCTAGTTTAGCATTCTAAGCTTGCTTGATAAAGAAGTATTAGAGTTAAAGTTATTAGTTGATGATTGTAGTGATTGGGTTATTGTAAACTTAGCTTGAGAAAGTGGGTCTAAATTTGATCCTACTATTCTAGCTTGAAAAAGTAGAATGATTGAGGTATTGGGATGTTTTATATGTGTGTGCTTGTCGAGGTTTGAGAGAACTCGCTTGATTCATGATAGTTGATTGAGAAATAGATATTGCACCTAAGTCCTTGCCTACCCACTGAAGTTCAACGACTTCAAGTAAATAATAATCACCCATCTAGCGAAATTGGCATTCAATTTATCATATTCCCAAGAAGCCCTCTCTACTTGTTTACTCCCGATCATTTGTAGTAGTTAATTGGTCACTCAAATGCCTCCCATTTGACCTTAATTGTCAACCCCTTATAATTTACTTTATTTGTTGCGAAAATGTCTACTTCTACAAACGATTAGAACACCATTTTACTTCATAATCAAATTCTTTATTGTATTACTCTAAGTGGTATCAACCCCAACTCTTAGTTTTGTTTATACTTGATAGCGACTGCCTACACTTACAATCGGATGAAGTGTAGTAGAGTGTTATCGAATATCAAACCTCATAGCCACATATGGCATCACAAAAGTCAAGGTATCACCGGGGTCAAGTAGAGCATAAACATCAAGTTCTAAGACTTTCAACATACCGGTAACCACATCGGGAGAACCCTCTTGTTCACCAGGAGTCTGAAGTGCATAGAATTTGTTTATCTTAGGAGCATTTGAACCTGAACCACTAGGACCAGATGAAGGATTAGGTTGAGCCTTTCAGCGTTCATCCCCATCATTCTTAGCAACAATTATCTCCATCATTAGAAGAAACTGAAGGGCAATCTCTTATATTGTGGTCCATCTTACCACAACCAAAACAAGCATTGGAACCCGTTAGACACTTGCCCTCGTGCTTCCTTCCACACTTAGCACAAGTAGGAAACAAGGATCCACTACCACTTCCTCCTTGAGGCTTATGGTTAGACACCCTATCTTTGTTGAACATAGAAGGAGCATTGGAGGAACCTTGACCAGTAAACCTTTGTCGAAACTTAGAACGACCATGCCCATCAGACCTTGAATCTGAGGAGTTACTATCACCATTCATAGCTCTCTTTGCCTCCCTAGACATTTCCTTAAGTTTCTCCTCTTCAATTTTTTGAGCATGAACCATGAGACAAGAAATGTCCATATCATCAATAAGCATAGTCGTATGACATTCTTTAACCACCATTTCGAACACACCAAAATGAACTTACTCATTCTTGCCCTAGGATCGACAATCGTAGTAGAAGCATATTAGGACAATTCTGTGAACTTTAAAGCATTTTCCTTCATACCTATACTTCCTACACGAAGGTTAATAAATTCAAGCACCTGTGCCTCCCTCATCTCAAGAGGAACAAACCTATCAAGGAAAGCAACTTTGAACTTTTCCCAATCGAGAAGACCGTATCTTTCGGTCTTCCTTCTTTCCATTGGTTATATAATATTTGAGAAACACCCTTTAGCTGATAAGCGGCCAACTCTGTCTTTTCCACTACCGTCACTCCCATAATGATCAACACCTTGTAAACCTCATCAACGAACTCTTGAGGATCTTCCTCAACCTTAGAACCATGAAATTCTGGGGGATTCATTCTAGTGTAGTCCCTTACTCTAGATACCGTCGTACCCACATTTGGGTTCACAAGAACCACAACCTTCCTATTGGCTTGGGTCTTCATGGTTTGGGCTAACACTTGGAAAGCAGCCCTAAACTCGGCATTAGGCAATTGCTCGGACAAAGGGTTGACCGAAGCTTGGGGAGCTTGAGGAGAAGCCACTTGATTCACATTCTCTCCCACATTCCTTCTAACATAAGCTCTTCGAGTAGCCATATCCTGTAAAACATCGAATAAGGATTAGGAGAAAGACGTCATAGAGTTATAATCTATCACACGACTTTAGAGTAATGAAAGAGTGGAGTTTGCTAAACATCTTGTAGCCTCTCATTCATAAATGTGGCATGCTTCACACTCATTAACAAGACTCCACTCGATGTGGCTTATGAGACTTCCTAGGACCTTTCTAAACCTTGTGCTCTAATTACCAAATTTGTGATGACCCAAGGTAGCCCCTAGGCATAACATGGCATATAAGACCCCGAGAGGCCTCATACAAGCAACTTAGCTTTCATCATACAAGAAATAGAATAAAGAGATTTAAAAGATAGTTTCAATATATCAATGTTTCATAAGGCATAGCGGAAATCTAAACATCGTCTCAAAGTTATCTAGTACATAAGAATGAATCATAGTGAAGCCGTACATCATGTTCAAAATCTCAGAAAAGACTGAAAACAATAAATGTTAGTCCTCAAAGCATGTGGACTCACCAAAGCTCGAAATCTCTTCTACGAACTCTAGCCACGAAAATGGAAACCCTAACTGTCAGACCCTACATTTGGGTAAATATAGGCAAGAGTGTGCATAAGTACAAAATATGTACCAAGTATGATAGCCATGCATAAGACATTTTAAAACATATTTAAAAGAGATTCATACATGCAATGACCAAACTAAAACATGAAATTAAGAGTTAAAAAATATGAGTCATAAAACATTGTCAATGCACATAGTCATAATCTTAAACATGTATGAGATACTTCCTTGAAGTAACTTTAGTTCATCATAACTTGCTGGTGGGAAGTAGCCTTAACCGACATATAAGACCATGAGAGTTATTATCATGGAATCTAGTGTCTGCCCCAAACCAAAAAGGGGTTTCCCTCCTTGACAAAGTAAGGACCATAAATTTCTAGATGATGTGGATCCACTAGCTATTGTCTATCTAGACAATCCTATGTTTGCACGTAGCTTAAGGGACATGGGTAATCATCACTTTTCGACTCTGTACTAAGCTTAACTTCCACGGAATAGTTCTTATTCATATTCATCTTACCTCTTAAAAAGAACATGGGTAATCGTCTCTTGTCCTTACATCATATGACATCAGTAGTCACCTCTTGTCATTCAAATAGATAGAATGGGTAATCGCCTCTTGCCTCAACATTAAAATAGTTCCTTAACTTTGGTTCATTTTAGGTGAGAAGACCTTTCAACCTTATAAACCCTTATTATGTGAGAAAACCTTTCATAATCATGCTTACATATGTATATGAGGAATTCTTTCAGCGACACAAGAACAACAACATCATTAGACTTTACTCTCAAAGCATCCTTAAAACGTCTACATCAATTTCATAAGAACATGCTTTATTTTATAACGTATGTTTCATAATCCAAAACCCACATTATAAAATCATAATTTGGAAAACATGGGATTACATGGGTTCATGGGGAATCGTCATAAAAATATGATATTAACTGAATTCATCCATAAGATATCATAAATCAATCAATTAATTTAATAATCAAAGGAACCAATGACATGGACAAAACCATAACTCAATTAGGAAATTCTATCTTTATAAGTTTGAGAATTTGAGAACTCCATGGAGTAAAGGCTTCTATGGATGAATACTATCATACGTCAATCCCAATTGCTTAAGCTCAGTGGTGGAATTGGAGACTTGGCTTAAAACCCTAGGTTGAACCCTTCTTATTCAAGCTTTCTAGAGAAAGAAATATTTGAGAGGTCCTCTTTTGTGAATGTGAGAGAATGATTTCAATTGGGGAAATTTTGTGGTTAAAAGGTTTATGGTGGGGTTTAGGTGATGGGTAAAATGACACAGTATTAGGCTAGAATAATTAGGAAAAGACCCAAAAGCCCCTAAGAAATAACTATCAAACCAGATGACGGTGACGACCTACGGTCCGTGGTTCCACCAACAGACCATCTTGTTCGTCTGTTGTTCGGTGTCAAAGACTCAAAAAGAATTAGGACCCCAATGACAGGACCCACCCACAGGCTGTGGTCTAGTCGACGAGTCATGGGCCCCAACCACGGTCCTAAATTTTCATCCTTAAAATCTCACTAAGTCTGGGACTCACCAACGAAACCTATTTACGGTGCATGTATTGAACGACGGACCGTCCTGGTGAACCGTTAAAAATGAACTGGAACTTGACATTTTAGAAAACTGACTGGCCAATACACGAACATTACCTACGGTCCGTGGGTCATTCCAGGGCCATGGATGGCACCGTAGGAACTGGCACCCGATTTCTTTAAAACTGAATTTTCTCATCTTCTCGAATCAAAGGTGTTACACATTCATAATAGAGAAACTCTTCCAGACATCGATGTAGTTTTTGGAGAACTCATTTGTGAGGTGACGCGCATCAATATTCTAGAATCCATGGATTCTTCCTACACAATTGATGCGACTATGTATATATCAAAAGGTACCCATTAATCATATACTTGGAACTCATTTCAAAAGTCTGGACCACAATGTTTTGAGTGAAAAGAGTATGGCCATATTTCGTAACATTGCAAGAAAAGAAACATATGCATTTATTGTAAGTACCTTGGCCATATAATTTTGGAGTGCAATCAACGCCCACACACGCGTCAAACCAAGGACAAAACTTATCAAGTGTCTAAAGCTTGGGTGAGTCAAACATATATCATACTTTCTTCTTTGGATCTAAAGCACTTTGAAAGATGATACAAGATACAGTTTCAACTGCTTTCCTTGGGCTATTTCTAGTGCTCTCACTGTTGCCTATCCTGATAAGAATTTAACTAAGAATTCTAAAGTTTGTCATATAGGTTCATCTGCTTCTAACCAAATGATAGGAGATATCCATAATTTACACTCTTTATCAACTCCATCAAAAAATCATCTTATTTTCACAGCCAATGGTGATACTTTACCTTCCTCTAAGATTGGAAAATCATCTTGCTTCACTAATGTCCTTTTTATCCCTGAAATTACTGTTAATCTTATTTCAATTGATCAGTTGGCGGAACAAAATTACCTTGTTGTTTTCTTATGTCTTGGTTGTGTTGTTCAGAATCTGGAGACATGGAAGGTGATCGCCAAGGGTCGTAAAGTTGGGAGAATGTTCCAGTTTACCATGTATGAAACACCTTACTATACATGTTATTTGTCTGCCACTAAAGGAGACATCACTAACTCAAATAAATTTTGGTACTTGAGACATCATTGTCTTGGGCATCCACATGCTCAAAAACGTTTGTCCATGTTACAATATTGTATTTATTTGAATAAGAAATCATGGGTTTTGTCATCAAAACTGCCTTATGAAATTGTGCTAAATCCAAAAGGCATAAACTGAATTTTCCTTGTAGTACTACTTCATACAACTCTACTTTTGATCTGATTCACAGTGATGTATGGTGTCCTTCACTAATTTCATCTAGATTGGGGTATCGATATTTTATCTTGTTTATTGATCATGTTTCTCGATATACATGGGTGTTCTTTTATAGAAACAAAAGTGAAGTTCCTAAAATCATACAACAATTCGTCACCTATGTTGAGACTCAGTTAAATAATCAAATAAGAAAATTCCGATCTAATTCAGGTGAGGAGTACATGAAGTTCGAACTCATATATTTTTTCAACGAGCGAGGCATTACTTCACAACACTCCTTCTTGATCCACACCTGACCAAAATGTGGTTGTAGAAAGAAAAAATAGGCATGTTCTAGAAACCACGTTAGCTCTTCTTGATACATCAAATGTTTCTAAAATATTTTGGGTTGAAGCCATCCAAACTATTGACTATTTAATAAACAGACACACCCTTACCATTAACAAAATGGTAGTCCATATTCTATTCTTTTTGGTAAACTCCCTAATTATTCTCATCTAAAAGTTTTTGGTTGTGTGTGTTTTATCCATTTACTAGACATTAACGTCATAAATTCTCTGCTAAAGTTTTGAGGTGTGTTTTCCTGGGTTATAATGATGTTCAAAATGGCTATCTTTGTTTTGATTCTTCTAGACGATAGTTGCGGGTTCCAAACATGTAATTTTCTTTGAGCATCTACTTCAATACCCTATTACCTCTTCAACAATATCTAGATTTGTCTCCTTTTTGTACCAATTTGAAAATCAGAAGGTACAAAATCCTACATCTCCCAACGAAGACTCTAATGACATTACTGATGATCCCGGTCAATCATATGCTTTCCCTACGGATAATTTAGGTAATAGTTTTTTGTCATATAATTTATTAAATGCCTCTTTCACTTACTCAAATGACAACAATGATTATTCTGATGGTGAACTTGTACCAAGTGACCAATAAATTCTTCCATTCCTTCTCTTCGCCACTCTAAACGTAAAACATCTGCCCCAAATCGATATGGATACTCTCCAAGTAGATACGGTCGATCTTTTGCCTTACTTGCTACTTTGAATTCCATTTTTGTCCCAACTACTTACCAACATGCATCAAGTCATGACTATTAGAAAAAAGGCAATCGAAGAGGAACTTTCGGCTTTAGAAGAAAATCATACATGGGATTCGATATCTAAACCAGTTGAAGCCTCTGTTATTGGGAGCAAATGGAGTTATTCTGTTAAAATGAAGTCTGTTGTCACATTTGAGAGTTACAAAGCTCGATTAGTAGCTTAAGGATATGAACAAGAATATGGGTTGGACTATGAGGAAACTTTTGCTCCTGTTACAAAGATGACGATAATTATTATGTTGCTCACTATATCATCCATCAAATGGTGGAAACTTCATCAAATGGATGTGAAAAATGCAGTTTTGCACGGTGAACTACATGAGGTTATATACGTGAAGCTTCCTCCCGGGTACAAGCAAGCTCAACATGATATGGTTTGTTGTATTTAGAAATCTCTTTAAGGCCTCAAGCAAGCACCATGTGCATGGTTTTAGAAGTTTCGATCTACCATCATAAATGCTGAATTTTCTCTATTTATGATTATTCATTATTCATCTGGCACTCCAATACTGGTATGACAATTTTACTATTGTATGTATATGATATGATTATAACCGGCAATGATGAGAATGGAATTTTACAACTCAAGAATCTTCTTAATGCAACTTTAAAAATGAAGGACCTTGGCGGGTCAACATATTTTCTTGGGTTGGAGGTTCAATATTTGTAGAATGGTGTCATGCCAAGCAAAAGGAAGTATGCAAAAGATCTTGTCACGCAAGCATGTGTAAGTTCTTAGAAGGTAGCTCACATACCTATGGAGATCAATGTGAAGAAGAAAAATGATGATGGTGACCCTCTTGCAAAACCAACATTGTAATAGAGGCTCATTGGTTGTCTAATTTATTTGACAATAACAAGACATGACATCTATTATCAAGTTTAGGTCTTGAGCCAATTTGTTACAAATCCTAGCCAACATCATTTTTTGCCCTCCTCAGAATCAATCACTATGTTCAGAGTACAATTAATTAAGGTATATTCTTTCATTCAACATCATCTCTAAATCTCAAAGGGTATGCAAATGTAGATTTGGAAGGATGTCCAAACTCTCTAAAGTCTACGACAAGATGGTGTAAGTTAATCGGATCATCACATGTCTCATGGAAGTGCAAGAAGCAGACAAGAATTTCAAAATCATCAATGGAGGCTGAAAATATATCGATGTCAGTTGATTTCTGTAAAATTGTGTGGATACGTCGATGGATGGCAGAACTTCATATCTCTGTTGATGGCTCCATTACATTAAATGCTGACAATACTAGTGCAATACAAATAGCAACAAATCTAGTCCACCATGAGAACACAAAGCACATTGAAGTGGAATGCCATTATATTTGAGAACTGTTATTGATCAAGTCATTAGTCTTCAACATATCATGCCGCATGATCAATTGACAGACTTGTTTACAAAAGCAATGGCAAGGAGCAGGCACCAATTCATATTACCCAAATTAATGTTTCTTGATAAGTAGAATCAATTTGAGAGGGGATGTTGACCATATAGATATGACTCTAAATCATATCTAATATGATTCCAAATCATATATGATATGATTCCAAATATCTAATATGATTCTAAAAGATCTGAGACAATATTCTACTTTAACTAAGTACAATCACATCATTGATATTGTGCAATATATGATATGATATTGTGCTAGAATCATGCTTGTATTTATGGATCTTTGTATATAAATAGTGCAGAATTTATCAATTGTAAAGCATAGAAATACATAATAGTTTTAAACTTTTTTTGGTCTCTGATTTATCAATTGTTATCAGATACAACATCTTGCCAATGCTACCAGAACTTTTCTTTACCGTGTCGGGTTATAGAACCTCTCAACTAAGTGGATCCATTAAGCAATAAGTATTCATCTAAAAAATTGATCCTTCGGCTATGTTGGCAAGACATGGTTTATGAGGATTTTGAGTTATCTGAACTCATCCCCATATCAGTGCTCCATACTAATCCCAATAATATATACTCATGTTTAAATGTACAAAACATACTCCTTCTCAGGTTTGAGATAATTGCTTAAAACTATCCTCTTAAAAGAGGTAATGCTCTGAAATATCTCTAAACTCATTTATAAATCAAATTTTATCTTTTTTCAGTTTAAAATGATATATTTGGGAAATACGTAGTTCTCTTATCTCTCTCTCAAAACATCCTTTCAGACTCTAGTCAAAACTCTTCTTTACTTTTCTCAAAAATCAATTTAAGACAATGATTGGTTAAAAGGGTTTCTCAATAAATAACTCAATAATAAGGTTCATGCCTAAAAATAGACATGAACAATCTCATATACATGATAAACATCAACTTAACAATTAGGAATAGAAATTCAGAATTCAATGATACTACTCATCTCAAGAATACTCGAAATCAAGGATAACAACCCTAGATTACTCTTTCTCTGAACTTTTAGATATGTAGGGTGTGAGAAAGAACAAGTCAACCACTATATAGCCTTAATTAATAGAAAATGCAAAACCCCAGGTGCGTCTGATGGAGATCCCGATGACCCATGACGAGTGTGAGAGTCCGTCATAGTTAGGCCTTCATCAAGATCTAAAACATATGCCCAACTGATGATTGCTCATACCTATCATCATCAAGAACACCTGAAGCACCTAACATTTCTGCATGTGTCACGGGCCAGCATACTGCCTGTCAAGTGGTTGACTAAATGTTAGGGTTGTCGTCATCTTTTTTTTAAATGACAGTCTCTTGTAAAACAACCATAACTTCTTACCCTGAACTGGAAATCAAAAAAACTTGGTGGCATTCGAAAGAAGACTCAAAGTCCTTCAATATGGTAGGTCATGGGAAAGCTAATTCATTATGTGCTAGGAGATATGATCATGTGAATTAACTAAGTAGAATCTTATGTCAAAACGTAATCGGTAAGGAAGCTATCAACTTAAATTTGTGCTATGGGGTTCTTGTGACCTTAATTCATATCCAAATTCATTCCAACACTAAATAAGTGACCTTTACACATATGAGCAATTTAAGAATCACTGGCACAATTTCACATGAAAATAAAGAATGGTTAGAGCCTTAACATAAAAAAAAATCAAGGTGATACATGGAATTTATTAAAATCGCTCAAAGACAAATCTCAACTCCCATGGTGTATTGGAGGTGACTTCAGTGATATACTTAATTATGGTGACGAATTGGACCATATTCAACAACTTGAATGAAGGATAAATGAATTTAGAGAAGTGATGAATTTGTGTAATCATTTTTTATCTTTGATATGTTGACGACCGATTCACCTGGGAATGTTGTAGGAATTCATGTAATTGGGTTAGTGTAACACACCAAAATCTAGTAGACTAAACTAGGGCTAAGTGTGTGAGGGCAAGAGATAAGCAAGAGGGCAAGAGCCAAGAAGGGGGTTAGGGCAGCCTAGTTTTTCACAAGAACTTCCTACCTTACCACGACCCCCTATGACAGTTCGTGGTAGGGACCACGAGTCATGGGAGGTGTCGTGGTGGTGATGCAGTAGCTATGTCAAGCTTCCCAAAAATTTTCCCTCCCCATGAGCTACTTGATGGCTCGTGAAGGCCACCATGACCATGGGAGGGGTCATGATCTTTACTTGTCCATATGGGGGCAAGGTGTGGCAACCCTAGAAACTGGTCCAAGGACCACGAGGAGGACCACGGCTCGTGGGACATCACTTGGTCATGAGGCAGACCACTGTAGCTTAGGGGTTAAGTGGTATTTTCCAATTTTAATTAGACTAAAGCCATGTCATTTTGCCTAAACCTAGGACCCCTATATATGTCATTTTAACTCTAAAACTCACCCATTCAAGTCATTATTTCCAAAACCCAAAAGAAAATCAAAGATCTTCCTCTCAAAAATATTTCTCTCTATAGAAACATGAAGAATAAGAAGGAGATTCAAGCTAGGGTTCAAGAGCAAGCTAGCATACTTGAATTTATTTGGGCTTTGATATTAAAGTATGATAGCTTTTATACATGGATTCTTTTCATCCATGGAGTTCCCAAATTTCCTCAAATTCTAAGATTAGAATTCATGAATTGAGTTAGAGTTTTCTTCAATTATCATGGGTTCTCTAAATTGTTGATTTAAATAATTGAATTATGATCTCTTATGCATGAACTGATGAATTTCAATGCTTTTATGATAAATTACCCCGTGAACCTATGTAATCCCCATGTTTTCAAGTTATGAACTATATGTTATGGGATTTTGATCTTCAAGGAAGAGTTTTATGAAATTGAACATGTAATACTAATTTTACATGAATTTATGATGAAATCCATATCCAACCCATGTTTTCTAAGAGTTTGTGATTGAAAGTGGGTTTTGACCTCAAGGAGGTAAATTACGGAATTATGCATAATGATGATGTTGTTGTGTTGTTGAAAGGTTATTCTCATGAAACACATACTAGTTTGATGTGTAAGATTTTCTCACAAAATGAAGGTTCTAAGGTTGAAAGGTTTTCTCACCTAATTGAATCTAAGATTTAAGTGATCATGGATGGTGACAGGTTTGCTCATGCATGGTCTAAAAAGCTATCTTAATGAACTGATTTTTATTGGTTGTCCAAATGACATTTATCCATAAGGCATGAGTTAAGTCAAAACTTAGTAACTACTTTGTGGGATTTATGCTTAGCACCGAGTGGATATTGTAGTGAGATGGAAGCTCTCCCATAGAAAGGCCAGGTTTCTAGAAGAAATCTCTTGAGATGGAAGCTCTCCCATTGAAAGGTCGGGTTTCTAGTAATAATCTCCTTATCCCATAAACTACGTGCCCCTGTAGGATGTTTAGCTAGATTATCCACTTAAGCTAAGAGTTCATGGTTCTACCTTAGGCAAGTAGGACACCCCTTTTCGGTGTGGGAAACATCAGGAGATCATTTTATAGCTTACCTGGTCTCTTGTTGGTTAAGGCTTATTCCCACAACAAGATTAATAATGAACTAAGGCATGCTTAAAGAAGTATCCCAGAGTGTTCAAAGGATTTAAAGATGATGCTAGCTTGAATTGACTATGATGTTATGCCTTATGTTTTCCAAATCTCTCATATGATGTTTTAGCTTGTTAAATTGCATGTCATGAAATGAAATGTCCCTTTTAGCATGTTTTAAATGTTTTATGCATAGCTATCATACTTGGTACATTTTTTTGTACAAACACATACTCTTACCTATATTTTTACCAAATGTAGGGTCCGACAGTCAGGGTCATTAGTTTTGTGGCTAGAAGTTGACTTGCGATTTTCTGAGCTTTGGTGATTCCTCATTCTTCAAGGATAGAGTTTTATTGTATTCAGTTTCATTCATGTATTTCACTTTTGGACATGATGTATGGGCTAGGCCAAATTTCATTCGATTGTAATAGATGGCTATGATGAGACAAAATGTCTAGACTTCCGTTTTTCTATAAAATTATTTTTGGAGTTGGAATGTGTTTTACTCTTATTGTTCTATTTCTTATGTTATGAGGACTAAGGGACTTGTATGGAGTGCTTCGAGGTTCTATAAGCCATGTTACATCTAGAGGGTACCCCTAGGTCATGACAGTAAAGGAGTGATTATTAGATTGTGCACTAGCCAATAAAAACTGGAAAGTCAACTTCCCAAATGCAAAAGTTCATAACATGGGACTGAAAGTTATTTTTTATGTGTCTAAGCCTTTTCAATTTGAGAATTCTGGGATGAAGGAACTAGACATTAAATAGGCAGTTCAAACAGTATGGGATAGAGGAAAGGGTCTACCTATTGATGAAATGATTAAACGCTGTGGAAAATACTTGTGTGATTGGGGGGAAAACAAAAATCAATAGTTAGAGTCTAAATTGAAACAAGACAAGTCACAAATGACCCTCTATAAAATTAACACTGACCCTTATCATATTCAGTTGTTTAGTATTGCCAAATCAACATATTTGCAAGCCCTTGAGCAACAAAATATTTATTGGAAGCAGAGAGACAAACAGCATTGGTTGTAGGAAGGTGCTGCAAACACAAAATACTTTTACCTCAGGGTTTCCAGCAGTAGAAAGAAGAACACATTTTCTCAGTTGATGGATGAAATAGGACAATGGCGTGGTTGGAATAGTGTTTTGCAGGGCATGATCTCTAGCTTTTTTGAATCATTATACACGTCTGAGTAAGGATACATGAACCCAATTCTTGATACATTAGGGGAAATTACAGCAGATAAAAATGCATCTTTGAATTGACTTTTCACTATTGATGAGGTGAAACAAGTAATATTCTCAATGCATTCGGATAAGGTGACAGGTCTAGATGGGATGAATTTGAGTTTTTAGTAGAGTTTTTGGGTTGTAATTAGTAAAGATGTGGTGAATGTGATACTCAGTTTTGTCAATAACAATGGAGTCATTACAGGAAATAATTTTACAAAAATTATTTTGATTCCAAAAAAGAAGCAACCTGAGCTAATTTCAGATCTAAAACTGATTTATTTGTGTATTGTTATTGATTGTATAGTTTGTAAGGTGAAAAATTTCTTATTAATGCAAGGAACAACATAAATTGGTGTTGGCATAGGTCATCGTGAGGTTCATGACATTCGACAACAAATATTGGGTGGCCTTGTTGGAAACGATGGAGATAGAGCAAGTGAAGACAAATTTGGTGCAAATAGTGGTGGCAATGAACGAGGGAGAGGCCTTGGTAGAATTTGAATATCCCAACGTTTGTTTTTCATATTTTATTAGATTTTCAAATTAAAGTATTTGTGCGCCAAGTATTTGATGAATTTCTTGAAAGAATTTACTTTGTGTTTTGTTCTATCAATAAGATTGGGTTTGTTGGATATATTATCTTAGTTGTTCTATAATTGCTAGATTACAATATGTAATATTCAATCAAACTTTGTTTATTTCAATTGTGTTTGCCAAATCTAAATCTCAACAATATGAAAAGGAGTAAGGAAAAATACATGAATTTTGTATATCAAATTGACAGAATGCAAACCTCAAATGGTAGATACTTTTATTCAATAGTCAAATTCCTTCAAATCCACATAATCAAGACATGATAATTGGATTGAGGCAAACATGCTGCTGACTTTTACCAACAATCATTCTCTCAAGGAAATAACCAAGTGGAAAATGTTTTTTTGGTACATAAATAGGTTCTTATTTATTTTCTAGTTTTTGATAAGTGAAAAAAATATTATTCCAAAAATATTAATATAAACATTACAAATTAATAACCTGATAATTTGGAACAATTCGAGTTTCAAATAAAAAGTTATGACCATTTTAGTAACATGATACAGTGCAGTGACGAACTAGCCGACGGGAAAACATTAACACATGTCATTTTTGTCTTTTTACCTATAAGAAAACCCTGCACAAATTTCATGATTAATGAAAGACCCAAACCAATCACATTTTTATCTCTTAATCCAATATTCCCTTCTCTCTCAAATCCTAAGGCAAAACCCTAAGGAAAAATCAAAGTAGAAGACTTTCATTCAAGATTCTTTCTATCTTTTTCAAGATTCTTCTTCAAGGTAAGTGCTTCTCCAAGAATTTCATTCTTTAAAACTCAAATTCCTCCATATAATTATGAATCACTAATGAAAATCAAAATTCTTGGCCATAGAGATTTTAAGAAACTAATTCAACAATCTCAAGAAAGGTTTTCTTGATTGTTCTCCTTAGAGCTAGGGTCTCAAGGTTTCTAATCAAGTTTTTCTTCAAGAGTCTTTGAGAACCTTGTTCTTTCAGGTAAGTAAGGCTATTCATAGTATTGGACTATTTCTTCACACCCTACATTTCAATTCAGTCAGAATTCATCACATCTAAAAGATCTATTCATAGTTCTTGATATTTGAATTTGGTTCTCTAACAGTTGAGGTTTTGATTCCTATTTTTGTACATGAATCTTATAATGTTGCTCATGCTTAGTATCACATAAATCCTATTGATTTAGTAAATTTATGTTTTCAAAGAAAATTACATGAAAGTTCCTCATAAATTGATTTTGGGCTTGAAAAATAAGTTCATGAGCATATGTTTTAAAAGTGTAAGTTTTGAACAGAATCTTTGAAAAGAAAAGCAAATATTTTCATATGTACTATTTGATAGTCGAGAAAAACAAAGATTATGATTGATGTTTTTGAAAAGTACTTCGGTAAAGCAATAGCCCCTTTCTTTGTAATAGGTGAATTGAGCATAAATGATATATATTATTTTGGGATTAGTATTGAGCACCGAACTGGGTTGGAGTCTTTTATAACTCAAAAGTCCCATAAAAATACATAGCCTACATAGAATAGGATCGCACTGAGTCGTCGTACAACTCTTCACTACCTCTCAAAAGGCCTCTTAGATGGATCCATAGTTACAGTATCATCCTATACCCCGACAAGGTACATGATGGCCATTCCAACTGTGGGCGAAATGCTATATCATTGCTAGACTCATAGTAATGGTTTTTGGTTAGAGAAAACTCCCCATATAGTAAAGTATATTATTTTCATATTGTTTTTGTTTAATATCTTATTGTAAGGTTTAAATGATTTTCACTTCATGTTCATGTATTGATTCAGTTGAGTTATTTTCAGTCATTTAGTTTAGTTATTTTTCTATTTAGCCATATTACATACTCGTACATTCAATGTACTGATGTCATTGGACCTACATCTTATTATGATGTAGATACAAGTGATCAGGATCATCAATAGGCATTTTGTTGAGATCACTTTTGCACTTAAGATAGCTTAGGTGAGCCTCCTTGCATTCTGAGGGACTTCACATTTACTTTCTAGTAATTTGTCTTGAGATGTCATGGGTATTGTCTCGACATCTATCTTTAATAATAGAGGCTTCATAGATAGTTAGAGTTGATACGTCTCTCAGTCGTTTTCTTCTATTTTGAGATCTTGGAATTAATTACTAATACTTAATTAAGTATTTTCATACATTTAACTTAATTGAGTTTAATTTTGCATTTACAGTTTCCTATCTGCCTATTAAGTCTTCCGCGAAGTAGTCAGCCAGGCTTTCCTAGGGTGTCTATGAATTAGTGTATGTAGGATCTTATTTATGGTTGTGAGGGCCCACTTCTATAAATGAGGAAAGGTGAGTTTAGGATTTCGACTCATTTAGGGCTTGGTTTTCATAGTATTAGTGTCCTCGATGCCTATTTTTGCTCTAAACTAATGTTTAGATGCAAATTTGTAGCTATGAAGGCAAGGACATTACTGGGCAAAAAGGAGCAAAAAACTAAAAAAAGCTCAAGATAAGGAAAGTTGACGATTGCCAAGACCACTCAGCGACTCACCGAGTGGTATTTCAACTCGCCAAAAGTTACAGCATGCCATGCCTGGTGAAAACAAACTTGGCAATGGAAATGGATCTTCGGTGAACTGCCGAATGGATCGGCAACAAAGATTTTGATCGCCTAAAGTTACAGGGTCTGAATGGTGAAGAGTCAAGGAAAAACGGCAATGGATAAAAACAATTGGTGCATCATCGACTTGGTCGGCAATGCTTGACTAACTCCACCGAATGACCCCGAAGGTAAAAATTTGGGAATGTATAAATTGGTTTTCAAAAGGAGAAAAGGAAGAGCTTCCAATTTGGAAATTTTGTTTGACTATTCTGAGTTTTTGAGAGTTTTTACTCTGAGTTTCTGATTCCAAACACTACTCTTAGAGTTTTTTAGTAAATTTTCAAGTTGGATTTAATCTAATTCAGAGCATTGTAAAGACTTGGATTTTGCTACTCGGCTTATAGAGAACATACTTGGTAATATTTTCCTCCTTTTAATAATGTGTGGCCAAAACCCCTATTCTTGAGGGTGTGATTTTGTGATTAATTATCTCAATTAGCTTATGGGTGTTAGTAATTACTTATTTAATTGTTGTTTTGAAGTGGGTTTGATTGATAATTGAATTTTAACTCATGAATTATAGGTGCAAATGTAGTTCTAGTCTAGTATTTGATGAGTCAACAATTTGGACTCATTTAGGGCTATATTTTTATAGTATTAGTGTCCTCAAATGCATATTTTGTCTCTATATCTAAAGAAAATCCTTATGTTTTAGGTATTTGAGTTTAGAGACAAAGCATGGAAGTTATCGAGCAAAAAGGAACAAAGTGGCTGAAAAAAGGAAGAAAAGACGGCATGACGATTGCCTAATCCATTAGGCATGTTTGCCGAAAGGCCTACCACCTCACCTAATGTTCCAGTGTGCTTAGCCCTGAAGAAAAAGGTCCAGTCTGCGAGGAAAGGGAGCAGTCGGCGAATCGTCGAGTAGTTCTGCGAAGCATCACCACATCGCCCAATGATTCAGACAGCGAAGATGGTGAAGGCAAAAGCTAAAAGGAGAGGTACCAGACCAAAGGGTGGATCGCCAAGTAGTTTGGCGATCCCGACTAACTGCACTGAGTGGGTCCTTCACAGCACACTTTTTCACAACTATAAATACCCACTTAAATTTGTAGCTTAGTATGAAGTTGTTGGTTAACTAAGTTTTAGAACAGAACAATTTTTACATTTTTGGAGACATTGTTCTTGAGCCTTGAAGATTCAAAGGGTTTCAACTCCAAGAAATTGGAAGTGGGTCTTCAAGAATCTTCATCCTTGACGTGTTTAAAGACTTTATTTATCGTACCCATTTGATGGTAACACCTTTTGGTATCGATTTTTACCTTTTTTTCATGTCTACCTAAAAGCCCAATTCTTGGGATGTGATTTTGTGAATATGGGTTAGATTATATGTTGGGTATTGCTTGTTGATGGTTTATTTATTGTTTAAATGTGATTTCGTTTAATAGTTGTGTATAAACTTAATGGAGTTGTAGTTGCGAATACGATTTCATCTTAATGTTTTCGGCTTGCGAGAGAGAGAGGTTGTAAAACTAAGACTACTAAATTGATTGCCAGTGGTATTGGGTCAACATGGGTTCAGCTCAAGAGAGTGAATCTTAGTCCTTCTCCCACACATTCAGCTCGAGAGAGTGAATGGGCTAAGGCGGAGGCTGTGCTTAAAGCGGTAACTCTGTGTTTGAGAGAAATCAAGTCGATTCAGAGTAAGTTGCTCAAGAGAGAATTTACCCCCACTATAGTCTAGCCTAGTCACAAATACTCAACAATTTACTATCAAAAGCATGTAGCCGATAGTTTACTTTTTCCCGTATTCCTATCACATCCCAAGAATCCTGTCTCTCTATCTAGTTTTCGTATATTTTCGCTGTTTGTAGTCATTAATTAATACAAAACCCCTCCCATTGATAATTGACGCTTCCGTCATCCCCTTTAGATTTAGTATGTTTATATTCGATAATGTCTATAGCTATGACTAATTAGAACTAAATTTTATTTTTCTATTAATTCTCAAAAGCACTCCCTTGGGACTCGACCCTAACCCATGGTTGGGTTACTTTACTACTGTACGATTGTAGACACTCGAATTGAAAGTTGTGTCTTGATTACGCAAACATCAAAATGGCGCCGCTGCCGGGGATATGTGATGTTTGAGTCTATAACATTCGGCGAGAAGCTTGAAGTCATCGAAAGTAGTCGGCGACTCACCGAAAGTATGCTTGATCGCCCTTTGTCTGCACCCCTAAAACCCTTGTCGCACTGTCACTTTTGACGGACAAACCCTTGCTCGTGGAAAGTAGTCGACGATTCACCAAAAGGGCCTCCTTATCGCCGAATTGCCATAATTTTTTAGCCAATCCTTTTAGCGAGCCCAATTTAGCTCACCAAAGAGGTTTGGCGACTCACCGACTGGATCAGCGAGTTTGTCTGCAATAGATTTTCTGTGCTTAGGTTTTATTTTCTCATAATCTCTTTCGACTTTTTATAGATATGGTACATACAAATCTAACCATGCCACCTAAGAAAACAGCACAAGGCATTAATATAAACAGAGGGGGATCAAATCTCCCACAGAAGAGAAGGCAAGAACTCCCACCGGGAGACAAAGGCAAAAGAAAGAAGAAAATAGCTAGGAAAGTAGCTGCTGACACCTGGGCTGATTTTTCTGAACCGGAAGATGAGGAGCTTCTGATTCACCGAATGAATAGACACCACGCTAGCTCTCAATCCTAGCCCACCAGAGTTCCCTCAGCTACCACCCCTCCTGAAACAGGTTCAGTGCCAGCTCAGGCACCTCTAGTGACCCCTACACTCCCTATTGCTCCTCTACCTCGACTGCTGAACAGATTGAAAGGTGATGGGGGTACGGATCATCCTAGAGGAGAAGATGTTATCTACAGAGAGCCTAGAGGGCAAGTACCTCGGTGTCATGGACACCATCCACTACCATAAGTTTTAGCAGTTCATCAGGCCCTGAGGCCCTTACATTCCTTCCTGGGTTCGGGAATTCTATATAGCTTATGGTATTTGGTACCCAAAAGCAAGAAGAAGGCAAGCGAATTCAGACCGGTGAAGTCGGTCATGGTCAGAGGCAAAGAAGTTGGGTGCAGCAGTGAATATATTAACATTGTTTGGAATAGATCGCTGTACTCTGCAGTTCCTTACGACGGGTTGCCCATTGCTCAGTCCCTAGATGACTTGAAGGATTGGTTGGCTCCTATGATTTCTAACACCACCCCGAGGTGGATGGATGTAGGAGCTCTTATTTTGAAGAGGGACCTGAGCATTGTTGTCAGGTTTCTGCTTTGGCTTTATGAGCAGCACCATAATGGCATCCTAGAACGAGTCCATTTTGCGCCATCTGAAAGCAGCTTGCGTTGGTTGTATCATGTGTAGGAGACGCATCGATCTGGGACTGCTTGTTTCACAGGAGATGGCCATGAGAGCCAAATAGAAGAAGACTTCTCTGTCATTCCCAGTCTTGATCACTGAGCTGTGCTGGCATGCTGGAGTACCTCAGAACACTATGAGGGATATTGAGGTCACCCATTCATCCTCCATTGACATCCGGTGTATTGAGGCCGAGTACACACGAGAGGAGGCTAACGGGAGGAGAGCAGTTCTGACAGATCTTTCTTCAAATGTTGACTTTGACTCGTTACCTGCAAAGGCATCTTCACCTACTCTGGCCTCTGGGCCTTCAAGTACACCCACTTCTTCCTTTTCTTCGCAGGTCCCAGGTGCTACCTCCTCCTTCCAGCCTGTCAGGATTACTCAGGCCATGATCCTGAAAATGAGGAATCTGGTCTATTCAGCGGATGTGAGGGCAACTCGATTGGAGAGATCCATCCTAATTGAGAGTGCTATCTTAGTATCACTGACCCTCCTTAGGGTCTCTATTAATGATCTGGCTACTAGAGTTACTGCTTGTGAGAGCAGACATGGGAAGACATCCAAGGTTTCAACTTTGAAAGCCGAAATAGCAGATTTGAGGAAGGACATAGACTATTTGAAGTCTACCGACTTCACTTCATTAATTTAGGGTGGAGATGACAAGGATGGTCCTGAGACCTCAGGGATTCCTCCAGCTACCACCGAAGCAGTACAGAGGGATGGCACAGCAAATGACTAGTTGGATGTAGAGACTGATGAAAAGCAGATAGCGGTACATGATGATGAGAGGAGAGAGAGCTGAGAGGAGAGCATATTTAGAGATTTGCAAGATCTTGTGGAGATGATTGTACAGCCGATGATCTAGACATCGCCGACTGAGATGTCCACATCAGCTCCTAGTGGATCTGGCACTGCTATTCCTCCTAAGGCTACTTCGGGCACTGATGCCCATATTCAGAGTACCACACCGGGCACTGAGGCCCAGACTGATGGAGAGCCTACATAGACAAGATCCATTCTTTACCTCCCTCTCTGTCCTACTTACTTTTACTTTTGGATACTTTTATTCGCATTTGAGGACAAATGATTTTTGTTTGTGGTGGGGTGAGGCCACCTTTGTGCATATTTGTTTTGTTTATATATTTGGATTGAAATTTATAATTGTGTTAATACTACGTTTTTGTGGATGTTTAAGCTTGTGGCTCTATATTTCATAAGTCAAAATGATTTTGACCCGTCCAAAAAATTTTGCGACCCCTTCTGTGTTGAATGTGGTTGTTCTTTCGCAAATTTGAGTATCGGTTCCAATCAATACCGATGACTTGAATAGTGCTCTTAATCGAACAAACATGAATGTGTGGCTACGATGAGGCCAAGTGAAGTTTCATAGACAATATATGAACTCTTTGCATCTCGTTGTGACTAGCTAATTATTAAATAGAGTCTCTTGTGATGATCATTGCACACTAGCGAAAGTGTGAAGTCTTGTTTGACCTTAGTGTCGATGCCTTGTGTGATGAGCTTACTGTGAACCATGGATGACAACACCTAGAATTTTCCTCGTTGGTCCGGTCGACTAAGTAAGGTTCTCTTGTGATATGATCTTAGGCAACTTCTAAGAGTGTGAGCCAATTTGACATATACCTCTTTTGTGGCCTACCTTGTGAGTGTGTGTAAACCTCTTTTGAACACCCCTTGAGCCTTACCTTTCTTTGGAAGAAACTTGATGAAAACAATGACCTTTCTTTATCCATCACCCATAATCCTCTTGAAGTTGTGGTTTATTTGAATAGCCAACTTAGGCCAACAGCCTAAGTTGGGGGTGTGGTGAAAAAAAAAAAGGAAAAGTCAAGAAGTGCAAGGAAAATCTGTTTTAGCCTATGGTGTTAAGAAAAAGGGAAGCCCTTCATATATAAAAAAAAATAAAATAAAATAAAAAAGAGAAAAGGAAAAAGAATGAAAAAGAAAAGTTGTGGAATAAAGTTGAAAAGTACAAAAGAAATGGGGTTCCCAAACAATCCCTGGGAAGTGAATAATAGGATGACTTATGAGCACTAAAGAAAATGTTGAAGGAAGAGGAAAGGAAGTGTTGTGAGCACCACATTTCATGAGGATGAAAGTCACTGAGCCTAAATGATCATACCTTTGCACTCAGCCCCATTACAAGCCTTGAAAAGACCTCTTTGATCTTGAGTGAGCTGAAACAAATGTCAATTGGAAAATATGGGCAAACCTATGGGTAAAATTATGCATTGTGTTTCCCTTTTTGAGTGTGAGCATTGCATTTGATTCCAAAACTTTAAATTGTGAACCATTGTGTGAATATGGAATCTTTCTTTGTGTCAGGGCATTTGAACACTTTTGTTGAGCTTGAACTTGCATTTTAAGCAAGTATTGTGAGCATGAGATTCTTTGATAATGGTAAGTCACAACATCAATCTTTGAGTGCACAATTTATCTTTGCATGAGTAAAGTGAGTCTTGTTGTGTGCATTCATGATTGATTCTTGTGTAGCACTGTTTCAGACACCCTTTTTGAACAGCTGAACTCTAGTTTGCTTGAGGACAAGCAAAAGTTTAAGTTCGGGGTGTTGATGAGTACACAATTTTGACTCATTTAGGGCAATATTTTGATAGAATTAGTGTCCTCAAATGCATATTTTGTCTTTATATCTGATGAAAATCCTTAAGTTTTAGGTATTTAAGTAGAGAGATAAAGCATGGACACTATCGAGCAAAAAGGAGCAAAGTGGCTGAAAGAAGTAAGAAAAGACGATCTGACGATCGCCTAATCCGTTAGCCATGTCGCCGAAAGGCCTACAACCTCACCTAATGTTCCATGTGCTTAGCCCTGAAGAAAAAGGTCAACTCTACAAGAAAAGGGAGCATTTGGTGAATCTTCAAGTAGTTCCGCGAAACATCACGACATCGCCCAATGATTCAGAATGTGAAGATGTTGAAGGCAAAAGCTAAAAGGCGAGGTACAAGACCAAAGGGCGGATCGCCGAGTAGTTTGGTGATCTCGACTAACTGCACCGAGTGGGTCCTTCGCAGCACACTTTTTGATAGCTATAAATACCTGCTTAAATCTGTAGCTTAATATCAAGTTGTTGAAGAACTAAGTTTTAGAATAGAACATTTTTTACATTTTTGGAGGCATTGTTCTTGAGCCTTGAAGATTTAAAAGGTTTTATCTCCAAGAAATTGGAAGTGGGTCTTCAAGAATCTTCATCCTTGACATGTTTAAAGACTTTATTTATCGTACCCATTTGATGGTAACACCTTTTGGTATCGATTTTTGCCTCTTTTTCATGTCTAGCTAAAACCCCAATTCTTGGAGTGTGATTTTGTGAATATGGGTTAGATTATCTGTTGGGTCTTGCTTGTTGATGGCTTAGTTGTTTAAATGTGATTTTGTTTAGTGGTTTTGTATAAACTTAATGGAGTTGTAGTTACAAATACGATTTCATCTTAGTGTTTTTTTGGCTTGCTCGAGAGAGAGGTCGTAAAACTAAGACTACTAAATTGATAGCCAGTGGTATTGGGTCGACATGGGTTCAGCTCGAGAGAGTGAATCCTAGTCCTTCTCCCACACATTCAGCTCAAGAGAGTGAATGGGCTAAGGCGGAGGTTGTGCTTAAAGCGGCAACTCGGTGTTTGAGAGAAATCAAGTCAATTCAGGGTAAGTTGCTCGAGAGAGAATTTAGCCCCTCTATAGTCTAGCCTAGTCACAAATACTTAATAATTTACTATCAAATATATGTACCCAAAGTTTAGTTTATCCCGTATTCCTATCACATCCCAAGAATCCCGTTTCTCTATCTAATTTTATTATATTTTTGTTGTTTGTAGTTGTTATTTAATACAAACACCCCCATTGATAATTGACGCTTACATCACCCCTTTTAGATTTAGTATGTTTATACTTGATAATGTTTTTCGCTACTTTTAACTTTAGCATTTTTTGCGCTTAACCATTAATTTTCAGGAACCGCTCCCTTGGATGTTGTGTCTTGATTACGCTAACATCAGTATTCTAAGCTTTCTTGAGAATGAAGTTTTAGAATTAAGGTTATCAATTGATAATTGAAGTGATTGGGTTGTTGTGGATTCAGCTCAAGAGAGTGAGTATTAATTCGATCCTACCTATCTAGCTCGAGAGAGTAGATAGATTAAAGTTTTGGGTTGTCTATAGTATGATGCTTGTTGAGGTTCGAGAGAACTCACTTAATATGTGATAGTTGATCGAGAGATGGCTATTACATCAAAAGCCTAGCCTATCCACTAAGGCCCATCGACTTTTGGTAATTAGTAATCACCCGTATAGCGAAATTGGCAATTAATCGATCACATCCCCATGTATCCCTTTATGGTTGATTACTCCCCTATTTTCGTAGTTGTTAATTGACAAACATTATTCCCCTATTTGACAATAGTTGTCAACCCCTTTGATTTACTTTAATGGTTTCGATAATTTCTATTCCTACAACTGATTAGAATATGTCTTTCACTTAGTAATGAATTCTCTATTGTATTACTCCCTGTGGGATCGACTTCAACTCTTTGTTGGGTTTATACTAGATTGCGATCACTTAAACTTAGTATTGGATGAAGTGTAGTTGAGTGCTATCAAAAATGGTGCCACTACCAAGGATTGGTGTTTAGAATTCTTTTAGAGAAGTATATTTGTGATCTAATCTTGTTTGTAGTTGAATCGACTTACTTTAGATTGTGTTTGTTGTTGGCTGTTTGCGAACAGGTGACGAGATAAGTGTGAATAGAAGCAACGCGAGCCAACTTGGTCACCAAGATGACATTGGCAACTTGAATGTTGTCAATGAAGCTTAATTGGGTAGCGTGGGTGCTATTCGTTGACCTTCGGTCATGGGAATGTTGTATTCCATGTAACTAGCATGATGCTACAACTTTTGCAAATGAAAGGATTATTTGGAAGGCTAACTCATAAGGATCCCCACGATCATATCCAAAACTTTGTGGACATGTGTGGTCCATTCTCATTTAAGAACATCTCACAATCGTCAGTCCGACTCCAATTGTTTCCTATTCTTTGATTGGGGGAAGCTTCCAAGTGGTTAGCTGATCGACATAGGGATTCAATAAGGTCTAAGGAAGAGCTTAACGAGGCATTTTACATATGATTTTCCCTCTTTCAAAGATGATGGCATTGAGAGACAATATCCAGGGCTTTAAACTCTTAGATGGTGAACCAATCCACGGAACATGGCCGAGGTTTCAGAAGTTGTTACTCCAATGTCCAACTCACGGACTTCCAAACAATGTGTTGTTATAACATTTCTACCACAGTCTAGACTTGGTTAACAAAGGTGTGACTGATCAACTTGTCCAAGGAGGAATGATGCAGAACCTTTTGAGATAACATCGACTCTCCTTGATGGGATGACAAAGATAAATCGAGCTTGTTATACTAGGGAGGACAGGTGTCTCCTTTGACTTTCAGGATGACAAAGGAACAAATAGGAAAGGACAAAGAGCGGGATGAAAACATGTATTAAATAATTACCCAATGGATTTTTTCGTCAAAACAAGTCATGGGTAGTGGTTTTAAGGCTGTGAATGTGGTTAGAGTTAGTGAAGTAAATCCCGATGATGCACACTTTGAAGCTTTGTACAATGAAGAAGTACACTTTCTAGCAAATCAGGAAGGAGGATTCCCCACCAAAATTATCCAAGGCCAGGTGGAAACCAAGGTTGAAATAGAGAGTGTGATGAAGGTTGGAAGGATCGTGATAGGCAATGGCTTGACCGTGGTACAAACTGGAGGGAGCGATATGGTGACAAAGAGAGATATGTCCCTCCCCATGAGTGTCAAAAGCCAAAAAAGCAAAGGGATGACCCAACAAATTTCCGTACTGAAGATATGCTTGCATGCATGCTCAAAAAACTAAAAGGGTCAGAAAAGGTGCTTAAAGAAATGAAAGAGGACGTCTTAACTCTAAGCCAAACGGTTTTTTCTCATTCGGTGCCCATTAAACTTCTGGAAACGCAAATGGTTCATATATCATCTCATTTGAACCCAAGGCCAAAAGGGAGCCTACCATGTGATACCTTGGTTAATCCAAAGAATGAACCTTGAAAGCGTATCCACGTCGCCCCACGACGTTTAATAAGGCAATTTTTGGGAGGCAACCCAAGTTTTTAAGCTTTTAATATTGTTGTTTGAATAATGGGTGTTGAATGTAAAGGTTGAAAATTTGAAATTTTGGGAAAATGAGCAACTAGGCAAGCCAAGGTACCAGTCAGTGACTCGTCAAAAAGGTCGGCGAGCCTAGCTTAGATCTCCGTTTGGACCAACTAGTTAGCTAGATGTTCTGTAAAACTTGGTAGGCTAAAAATCCATTTGGCACATCGCCGACATCACCGAATGGATCAGCGACATAAGTGAGTGTCGCCGACTGGCGCTCCAACTGAAGGGTCAAAAGGCCAAAACCATTTCTAAATTCAAAAATCTCCCTCATTTCATACTTTTCGAGTTCTACACTTTCATAACCACACTTTAGATTTTTGTACTTGCATTTTGTGTTGGATCAATTGCTTCGGGGACACTTTGGGTGCACTTTGCTCACCTAGCATTGAATTATCTTCTTTTGAGGTTAGTTATCCAAACCCCACCTTTATATTTTGGTAATTTTGAATGCATGATCATTGTCTTATTGTGTTGTTTGCGTAAATTAGTGATTATTTTGAATTATTACAATTGGTTTGTGTCTGTGAGATCCCAAATTATGCTAATTGGACTTTAATTGTGAAATCCTATGTGTTTGCATGATAAATTTTTTTGGTTGTGTTGATTTTATTGTCATGTCTAGTGTGGGGGAAGTCTGAGTAACCCTGATTGTACCGATCGTCTGATTTTTCCAATGATAGAGCGGTTGACGTCATTTTTAAGGGAAAAAGATGTCGATTGGCCAACTTTGGCCAAATAGGGGAAAGTCTGAGTACCCCGAGGTCATGGGTAGTATGGATCTGGGTTTAATTGCTTCGAATGGGTGCTTAATTTTGTTTTTATGGGTTGCAGGTTAGAATTTGAAGGTCGGGGTTAATCTAGCACATTGGACTATTCAATGAGCTAGGTCAAGGTCGCCGAGTGGTTCAATGGATTGTCTAAAGACCCTTGTATCGCCTTTTTATCCTTCATATTTGTGAAATTTGTTCTGAAACTTTCGGCGACTCCCCACATTCCCCTTCTAATCACCCTTCTACGCCTCAATTTTTTAAAAATACTATGTAACATTCTGCGAGCTACTTTTGGTTCGTCGAATGGTGTCGGCGATCCGCCAGAAGGTTCTAGACATTGCCAACTGTGTTGATTTGTGAGTAATATTGTTGTGGAACATTCGGTAAGCCTGGCATGGCTCCCCAAATGGGTTCAATGACTCCTCAAACAACCCGGTGAGCTTTCTTGCAATTTTTCACTTTGAGCTTTTTTGAACTAAGTCTAACGTATTTGACTTTGTTTTGTAGGTATGGCTAGACCAAAAAGTACCTGGAGAAATCAACCACCCCAAAAGCGAGCAAGCGTTATCGTTATAAATGAGGGGGCGGCACCTTCACAAAATGTACTGACAAAACTTCATCCGACTGAGGGAAGGTTTGGAAAGGGACCAATTGTGCCCACACCATCAGAGGGGAGCTCCGATAGTGAGAGTATCTATACCACCCACCTCACTACTTTTGAAAATGAGGGTCACTCAAGTGATAGTTCTCTAGTCTCCGCATTAGAACTAGAAGGCGATTAGATTCTCCACACTAAGAGAGCAGAGCTACGCTCTAAGGCAATGCATGATCCAGCCAGGATCCGGTGCCACCTACACCTCCTCTACCTCCAGCTCTGATTATTTAGCAGGTTCCTCCAGTGCCACCAGCTCAGGTACCCCTTGGTCACTTAATAGATTGAAGGTCGAGGGTTGAGGACGATTTTAGAAGAGAAGTGGTTGTCTACAGATGGTGTTGTAGACCGATACCCAGAGGTGTGGAACACTATTAAGTCCCAGAAATTAGAGATTTTTCACAAAACCCCAAGGCCCTTATATTCCTACTTCATTCTAGGAGTTATATTCTGATTATGGGAAACTTCTCCCTAAAGGAAAGAAGAAGGCCACCTCCTTCAAGTTGGTTGACCATGTGGTAGTGCGGGGTCAAAAATTTAAATGCAGTAGCACCAGCATCAATGAGGTTCTAGGTTGTATGATGAACGTGATGCATTACTATATAGATAAAATCCAAAAAAAGACCCTAGATGATTTGAAAGGTTGGTTAGCACCACTGATTTCTGTCATTACACCGCGGTGGAATGAGTTCGGTGTCCCTATTTAGAAGAAGGACCTGAACGTGGCTGCTAGGTATTGGTTTCGGTTCATCAGTAGCACATTGATGCCATTGAAGAATGAATCAATATTCCACCATCCGAAGGCTACTTGTTTGGGATGTATCCTTGTCCAGGAGAGACATAATCTCAGTTTGATCATAGAGCATGAAATGGCCATGAGAGCCATGCAGAGCCAAACCTTTCTCCCCTTCCTAGTCTTTATTAAAAAGTTGTGCAGGTGGCCCATGTTCCTTTGATTGCCAAGACGGATATTGAAGTGACTCCTACTTCCTCTACTAATATCCGAAGGATAAAGGCCGAGTACATGGAGGACGAGGCAGATAGGAGGAGATATACACCGGCGGATACATCCTCAGTAGTCGATGTTGAGATGTTACCGACAAAGGAAATCCTCTCCCCTCATGCCAGTAAGCTTACAAGTACCCCTGGAACCTCTACTTTTGTCCCTTTTGACTGTTGTTCCCCCTCCTACTACTTGTTCTTCCCGACCCCAATCACCTTGGCTATGTTGTACAAGATGGGCCATCTAGCCTAGTATGCTGATGTTTATGCCTCCTGGGTAGAGGCCGATGTCCCTGGGTTGATTGAGCAGAAATTGCTTCTGCCTTAGCCCCGATAAAGTTCTGAGTTGAGAGAGCACAGAGAGGGGACAAGGTTCTTCTCTGTCATGTATGTGAGCAAAACAGTGCAGCAAACGGTTCAAGGTGCTTAGGTGTTGGCAAGCCAACTTGGACGTACAAGGCTTACGTGTGGGCAGAGTCATCGGCAAGACAAGGCAATGTGTTAGCTTGACAAGGCAAGACTGTGGGACTAGACAATGGCAAGGCAAAGGCATTTACAAGTGTTGGTATGAGTTGACAGAGTTGCTGAAATAAAACTAAGTGTTGGAAGCAGGCTAAAATATTCTAAGTGTTGGAAACAGGCTCGAATATTCTAAGTGTTGGAAGTAGGCTGAAATATTCTAAGTGATTAAAGTAGGCTGAAATATTCTAAGTGTTGGAATGTTGTAATTTCGGCTACAACATAGAATGTACTTGAATTTGAAATATATTCTATTTGTTAGAATTATAGTTGTTAAGACTTAGTTTGAACTTTGTCAGGACAACTGTTGGACACATGTCAGATGTAACTGCCTATGTAACTGTTGTAACTACCTTGTGTAGAAATTTTAAAAAGGGTGAAAATTCATCTAAGGCATATGAGATATGTTATGTCCTTAGATAAATTTGTGAAGCCTTCCTTATATTGATTTTGATATTAATAAAAGGTTGGGAAGAGTTCATGTATGTTGCTTGTGTTTGTTACTTTGATTCGTTGCCGAAATTAAGTATTTCTATACTTAGTCAAAAACGTGAGAGTGTAAGGCTGAAGTTTGCAAGAGTTTGTAGACTGCCTGATAGTGGTGTTAAAGAAAAAAATCACCCCTATTTCAATTGGTATCAGAGCATGGCGGAATGATGTTGACGAACATTAAACTTTAGGAACTGTTGCGCAGAGTTGAGGCCTTCATTGGGCAGATTATTGGCTTGAGACAGGATGCTAACAAATTTTGGAGTGAGATCGGTCTGTATTGTAATGAGATAGATGAACACATGCCTGAGACTTTGAATTTTCATATGGCAGCAACAATACAAATAGATGGACTGCAGAGGGAAAATGAAAATCTTCGTGTAGAGTTGGTTGTGTTGTGTTTGGCTATTGTTGCATTGGGATCAACTCATGGGGAATCTACTAAGGTTAGAATTCCAGAACCTAAAGCCTTTTATGGAGAAAGAAGTGCTAAAGAACTAGAAAACTTCATCTAGGATATGGAACAGTATTTTATTGATGCAAGGGTGCCTGATAAGGACAAGTTGAATATCACTACGATGTACTTGACTAGTGATGCTAAACTTTTATGGAGGACTCGGAATGTGGATGATGTAAGTGCTGGATGATCCAGAATTGATACGTGGTTCAAAATGATGAAATAAATGCGCGATAAATTTCTTCCTAGCAACGCTTCATAGCTTGCAAGGGACAAGTTGAAAAGACTTAGGCAAAATGGTTCAGTGAGGGATTACATAAAAGAATTTACCTCTCTCATGTTAAACATTGAAAATATGTCTGATAAGGATAAATTACATAGCTTCATTTTGGGTATGCAAGGTTGGGCTCAAAATGAACTTCAGAGGCAGAATGTTAAGCATCTGCTAGGGGCAATTGCTGTTGTTGATTCGTTGGTAGATTTTCGGACGACTCGACTTGTTATTGATGTTCCTTCTACTTTGAAATCTAAGAAAAAGGGTGAGAAGAAAAGGTACTGGAAAAAGGAGAATCGTAAAGACAATGCTAATGACAAGGGGAAAGCACCAATGAAAGAATGGAACAAACACAGACCAAATAATAAGGATGGTAATTTGAAGGGTTGTTGGACTTGTAATGGTCCTCATTTGGATAAGCCTTGTCCAAATAGAGAAAGGTGAATGATTTGCTTGCGCCAATAATGGATCAAGGTGAGGAGGAAGAAGAAGTCATGGCTGCTACGGAGATTCCGTTGGGTTTGTCTTTCAATCAGATTATGTTGGTTAATAATGCTGAAGGGACGTCTAGTGCTTCAAATCTACATGCTTCACTGATTCATATAGAACTCAAAGTTAAAGGAAAATGTGTGATGGCTATGGCTAATACAAGGGCTATTCATATGTTTGAAAATGTTAAGATTACTACGAAATTGGGGCTTAAGTTGACGAAAAGTGCTTCCTATGTCAAGACTGTCAATTCTAAGGCACAAGCCATTGTAGGCATGGCTTATGGGGTGTCTATGTCGACTGGAAATTGGGTGGGAAAACATAATTTGATAGTGATGCCGCTAGGAGAATTTTAAATCATACTTGGGATCAATTTTCAGAGAAAATTCTAGTTTATTCCGTTTCCTTACTTAGATGGGATGATGATCATGAATGAGGGAAATGTGGGTTTATTAAGGGTGCTTATCCATTCGGGAAGGTTAATAAAGTTGCATAACCTTCTCGAATGGATAAACTTTATTAAGATAGTTTCATCACCCTTCTTGAAACATTTGTCAATCGACATAGGAGACAACAACATTCCCTTTTCATTCTTCTTTTCAACTTTATTAACCTTCCCGAAGGGATAAATACCCTTAATAAACCGAGCATTGCCCTCATTCATGATCATTATCCCATCTAAGTGAGCAAATAGAACAAACTGGAATTTTCTCAAAAAATCAATCCCTGGTATGATTTCAAATTCTCCTAGCGGCATCACCATCAAATTATGTTTTCCCACTCAATTCCCAGTCGACATAGGCACCCCATAAGCCATGTCCACAATTGTTTGTGCCTTAGAATTGACAGTCTTGATGTAGGAAGGACTTTTAGTCAACTTAAGCCCCAATTTCTTAGCAATCTCAACATCCACAAATGTATGAGTAGCCCTTGTATCAACCATAACCATTACACTTTGTTCCTTAACTTTCATTTCTATATGGATCAGTGAAGCATGCAGATTTGAAGCACTAGATGTCCCTTCAACATTATTAACCAACGTAATCTGATTGAAAGACAAACCCAACGAATTTGCCATGGAAGCCACGACTTCTTCTTTCTCCTCACCTTGAGCCATCTTTCCCGCAAGCAAAGCATTCACCCTTTCCCGGTTTGGACAAGACTTAGCCAAATGAGGACCACCACAAGTCCAAAAGCCCTTCGAATTACCATCCTTATTCTTTGGTCTGTCTTTGTTCCATTCTTTTATTGGTGCTTTCCCCTTGTCATTAGCATTGTCTTTACGATTCTCCTTTTTCCGGTCCATTTTCTTCTTATCCTTTTTCTTAGATTTTGAAGTAGAAGGAACATCACCAACAGGTCAAGTTGTCTGTAAATCTACTAACGAATCAGCAGCAGCAATTTCTCCAAGCAAATCCTTAATATTCTGGCTCCGAAGTTTGTTTAGAGCCCAGCCTTGCATACCTGAAATGAAGTGATGTAATTTATCCTCATCAGAAATATTTTGAATGTTTAACATCACATAGGTAAATTCTTTTATGTAATCCCTCACTGAACCATTTTGCCTAAGTCTCTTAAATTTGTCCCTTGCAAGCCATGAAGCGTTTCTAGGAAGCAATTGATTGCACATTTCATTCTTCAATTTAGACCACGTATCAATTATGGGTCATCCAACACTTACATCATCTACATTTCGAGTTGTCCACAAAAGTTTAGCATCGCCACTCAAGTATATCGTAGTGATATTCAACTTGTCCGTTTCAGGCACCCTTACAGCTGTATAATACTGTTCCACATCCCAGATGAAGTTTTCCAATTCTTTAGCACTTCTTGCGCCACTCAAGGCTTTAGGTTCCGGAATTCTAACCTTAGAAGATTCCCCATTAGTTAATCTCAACGCAGCAATAGCCTGACACAAGACAACCATCTCTGCATAAAGATTTTCATTTTCCCTCTACAGTCCATCTATTTGTATTGTTGTTGCCTCACAAAAATTCAAAGTCTCAGCTATATGTTCGTCTATATCATTACGATACAGAACAATCTCACTCTAAAATTTGTTAGCATCCTATCTCAAGCCAATAATATGTGTTAGAAGGTCCACCAATGCTGGATCATCCATACTTTCATTAGTGATCCCAATGAAGGCCTCAAATCTTCGCAACAATTCCCAAAGTTCAACGTTCGTCACCATCATTCCTCTATGCTCTAATACCAATTGAAATAGGTTTTTTTCTTTAACACCACTCCCATGCAGTCTAAAAACTCTTGCAAACTTCAGCCTTTCACTCTCACATTTTTTACTAAGTATAGAAATACTTAACTTAATTTAGGTAATGAATCAAAGTAACAAACACAACCATCATATAGGAATTCTTTCTAACCTTTTATTAATATTAAAATCAATACAAGGAAGGCTTCACGATTTGTCTAAGGCCAAAACACATCTCATATGCCTTAGACGAATTTTCATGTCCTCCAACACCAAGGTTGCACATTTATAGACTATGTGACACCCTGGTGTTTTACATTGCATAGCTTTGTGACACATGTCTTAGACTTGTCATGACCAAGGGCCTCTAAATTAAATTTCAGTTGACATCCCCAACTGATAAGCATTCAAATTTTGAATTCGAAAAGCATACAAAAGTTATAATGAATCTGGAAAAAAACAGTTACAAAAAGGTAACCGCCGCATTTGCTTGGCATGTGCATGGTCTGGCTGAATTTCAGTCCTTTGCTGCCATTTCCCTCCATATTTTTGGTGCCAATGCAATGTATAAACATTGTATAGTCATTGCCTAATCAAAGTCCACCCGAATCCTGCCACCCATTTTTCATGCATGCGCACTGCCAACGCCCTGCCGTTGCCTTTCGCTGCCTTGCCTGCATTTTCCTTGTCCATGATAATTTTTGTTCCACTCATTCCATTCATTGTTTTATTGTTGTGTTTGGTTCACATATTTGTCGCACCCCATTTTTCTCAAAATGGGTTGTCCTTTTGGATGCACGACCTAACAACTCTTTTGGGTTTTCGGAGATTGAAGAGTCACCACCTAACGAATTAAGGTGCGTTAAGGCACCTATCTAACCTAACTAAGTCTAGCTAAGGTCAAAGAACCAGAGATCGGGTAAGGGTTCAAATTACCTCGAGGGGAAGGTGTTAGGCATCCCTCGAGGTCCACAAATGTTGGTCCCGTCCGTATCTCATGCAGTTATGTGGGGGTTACAAATAGCAATTATGGTCACTTCATTTATTATCTAATTTAAACATGCTTGCTAGGTTATAACGATAAATAAACAATTAAGATTGCTATTATTTTAATTAATTACCTATGCATTCAAGACTAAGTGATAATAACAAACAAATATTAAATAATTAATAACGAGATAAGCGAGAAGACAGAAATTACACAAATAGATAAGCAAATTTTATTTTATTTTTAAGCTACCCCAAACAAATATAATTATAAACAAGTAAAGGGATTCAAAGGAAAGGGAGACTCTGAAGGACTTTACGGATCACCACTCGACTTTTCATTTTTATTTTTCGATAGGCTTTCGTGTAGGGACGGACAAAACGAAAGTTTGTCGCTTAAGCCCGAGTCAGTGTCATCATATCCGTAGGGCCTAAACTACCCCTACCCCACCACCGCATGCTTTTCATCCTAAAAGGTGCCTAGTGCCCCCGCTTAATGTCCAAGAGGCATTGGACTACTATTGGGCTAATTTTAGACAAGATAAAATCCTAATAGGCCCGCCTAGACACCAAGCAAAACACGTTGGATGATCATTTAGCAAGTAAAGTCTCAAGTTGGCCTCTAAATTTAATTATTAACATGCTAGCAAACACATATAATTAGTGAAAAGGTCACATGCTAGGTGTGTGCGTACAAAAATTAACAAGTATTATAATAGGCAACGCTATAATAGGCAATACAGCAGCATAACTACTTAATCAAAAGTGGCAGAGAGTTATTACAGATCAGATTTAACTAATTATTAGTCAGGTTAATTAGGATAGATTAGTATAATAGGAGCGAATAGGCAGAAATATCTAAAAGCAGTGACATATTTTTAACGCGGAAGCTGATTTATTAATTTTTATTTTAAGTGTAAAAAAAAACAGATAATTGCAGAAAAACTTTGAGCAAGCAATTAACTATTAATTTAAAACAGTGACTATTACTATGCAGATTTTTAAAGCAGGCAGGGAGATATTAAGTATTTAAAGTTGCAACAAGTACTCATGCATGCAATTTATTATATTCATAGACACGACAAGTTATTTAATTGATGTAGGGATTTTATCCTATAGCATGTTTGAAATTATTAATTGAAAATCATAAGCCTTGATATATTTACGAATTAACACGCAAACATTACTACGCAACACCTATAAACATGACTATTTTTAGATAGGATATTAGAATAATTATTAAAGCCTACATGCTGATTTCTATACCCCAAAGCATGAATTACAAAAAAAATATTAAGCCTAAACTAACATACGTTGACAGATTTAAGAGAAACATTTGAACGTGGCTTCTATATCAGTTTTTATGCATCAATAGGTCATATAGGCCTAGAATCTAACGTTGCATAGCACTTTTGATCAACCATGGAAGGAAACATGTGGAAGGTTTATTTTACTATTATTACTACGGCATACTAAAGTGTTACATGCGAAGGTACAAACATTCAAATAAGCACAGGATCTTTTTATTTTATTTTAATTAGATTTAGAGTGATGAATGAACCATAATCACATCCCTATAGCCTTGCTTTCTAGCAATAAATAGGCTTGCGATAGAATAACAATTAGCACATAGATCCACTCCCCTTTAGACGATCCCCCCAAATATTCATATATAGGATAGTTAGAGTTGCTAAAAGATTATTACAAACCAAAATAGCAAAATAACACAAATATCATAAACATGAAAAGAAATAACTAGATTCTTCTGAATGATCCATCGCATGTGACTCTTCAAATTGAAACCAAGTCTCAAACCTGTTGAAGTAAGATACAGACACGCATACAACGAAATAAAAGCAATATAATATGGTAAAACAATAATGCCAAATATGGACAGATTCATCATACAAGCATTCATTTCATGTGTCTAGCTAAAAGTAGACAAATAAGCATTTAGACAAGTAAGTACAACAATAAATATATTGTCACACAGAGCGAGGGGAGGACGACAACCAACATGCAGAAAGGTGAATAAGCAAATGTTGCAGCAGAAAACTAAAATAAGTAAATATATAAGATACTAACCAATTGAGCAGTTTAAAGAATAACCAGCAATGAAGATAGATGGATTCCACACTATTCGACCCGAACACAGCAAAATATCTCTTAAACCCTCACCGAAAATTCCTTTCAAGCCGCGAGTAGAGAACCAATTATGTTAATATCTTCTCAAGTATAAGTAATGCTCCGGATTTTTTATTCTTAGATTAGAGAGTATTTTCTTGACTTAGAATGTTTAAAGCTTTTTTTATTGTAAGAGTGTAAAAGATATCCAAGTGTGAGTAAAGAATGAGAGGAGGGTCCTATTTATATAGTAGAAGAGGAGCACAAATAAGGGAAGTAAATATGTTTTAGGAATCAATTAATTATCATTCTTCCTTAAATAAGAGGGAGCCAAATCAGAATTATTTTATTTTTTCCAAAAATAAATAAGTAGGAATAAGGCAAAGAGATCAATTAAAAGTCACCCAATTACTAATATATGAAGACAATTAAGAGATAATTATTTATGGAAGGGCATAAAATTGACAGCCTAATTCAAATCAGTATTCACAAATAAAAATAACTTACCGTAATTAGACGAATGAGCAAATTGCAAGCAAATAATAAGATCAGCATGGAGGACGACTAAATAACTAATTCAGCAATTAGAGAATCAATCAAAGCAGAAAATTAAACTATTATTATCAATATTAACAATTCTATCTACCGGAGCAAGCATTAAGGGACCAATTAGAATGAAAATTATTAATTTCAGTAGTGTAAGACATAGATTAAAACCAAAGAAACAACATGAACAATAACTCATGCTTCACACAAAATTGACAACTAATATCGATTTTGAGTATATATTCACAACATATAGCAGAAAATCATACTCGAATTTACGCTAATTATTAGAAGACCGATAATAATTAAGCAAAGTCGAACATGGACGGATTTGTCAAGATCCATCTTGTGCAAGATTTTAGAACTTCTAGCCTCGCCGGAGCTTGCTGCTGGCTACTGGAGTTGTTGTTGCTCTCCTCACTGGCTGTTGCTGTTGGGGCTGGTTGTTACTGAAAAAGAGAAGAGAAGAGAGGGAGATGGGAGGCTAGAACCGCCGCCTCTGGCTGCTACTGTTGTTGCTATTTGCGCCGGTCGGAGCGGCTGGCTTGCGTCTCGCTGGGCGCTGCTGCTGTTGCCTCGCCTGTTGTCGCCGCTGGAGCTACTGGTGGTCGTCGTGGCTGCTCGCTAGCATTGCTGCCGAAGCTGTCGCTAGCTGGAGCTGCAGTTGATGGGTTCGCCTCGCCAAAAAAAGAGAAGAGAGGAGAGGGGCAGGTAGGGTTGTCGCCAGCTAGAGCCACTGCTCGCCAGTGGCCCTACCTGGCTGGAGAGAGAGAGGAGGGGGAGAAGAAAGAGGGGGCGGCGGCTGATTGAGAGAGGAAGAAGAAGAGAATGAAAAAATATCATAGGGTTTTGATCTTTTAGATATTAGAATAGGGAGGTTAAGGAGATTCAATCTGAACCGTAGGACTAGAATTAGATGAGCGGCTAGGATTTGATCTAGGATTTAAAATAAGGATGGACGGACGAGATTAAAAGGAATTTTTAAAAATTCAGATTGAATTGGGGTGGAATGGCTAGAATTGAAATAAAGCTGGCTAGAATTTGAATAAAACTGGAATTGAATAGGCTAGAATTACAACAAAATAGGCTAAAATTTAAATGATTTTGAGGGAATTTAAAGAAATGCTATCCAATTAAAATACCACCAGTATTAAAATTTTTTATAATAAAAATCACTTAAGATTTTAAAACATTTGAAATAAAATAATTATTTTGAGTTTTACTACAAAATGTTGCGATAATTTTATTAAGCATGCATACTAAAATATATAATTTTTAGACAAAATTGATTAAAATTTTAAATTCAAAAATATATTTTAAAATACGTATTTAATTGAATAGCAATTTCAAAAAGGGTTATAGGTCAGTCAAAATTGGGTGTCAACAACTGCCCCTTGGTTGCTTGATAATGAAGAATGAATTGTCAGGCAACCAACGTTGACTTAGTAGCTGATTTTGTCTGACCGACGAGAGATGTCAGTGGGATCAATTGAACTAATAAAATTTTAAAAGGGTACGACCGAGACTTTGGTATTAAGCCGCCTACATATCTCTGGTTATACGAGAATCAGGTCGTGTGTAGTTCTGGATTTAGGAGTAAATGAAACTCCTAAAAATTGAAAGAGCGATACGATATTCGAATAGGAACGATATTGGCTTGAATGGATAGGATTATAGTATCGAGAAAAGCGTGATAGAGAGATTTCCGGCTTAAGAGAGAAGAATCCGATGAAGAGGAGATTATATGAGTAGCCAAAGATTGATATCAGAAAATTATAGTGATTAGCAAAGAATTCAATAGGGCCTCGTTGCGATAGACAAGTGAATATGATAATCGTAGCTGAAATGGCGATCGATCACGCCTGCAATTTCTAATACGGCTAGATAAAATGTTAGCTTATAAATACAACAAGTGTGAACCGACATGGTAAAAATATAAGTGCTAGAAAATAATAATGACAAGAAGAGATAAGAAAACATATCTGCTTTGAGAGTCATAGTGCAAGCCTTGATAGACTTTGGCTTATCTTCTTGAAGAATCGCGACCCATCTACGAAGGATAGTGTTAACCTCGAATAGTTCTGATGGTATATAGAAGAAAATGTCTGGTTGTAAGGTGGACGAACCTAAGCATCGCATTGTAAGGCGGACGAGCCTAAATGTCGTACTGTAAGGCGGACGAACCTAAATATCGTATTGTAAGGCGGATGAGCCTGAATGTCATATTGTAAGGCAGACAAGCCTGAAATGTCGTATTGTAAGGCGGACGAGCCTAAAATGTCGTATTGTAAGGCGGACGAGCCTGAAATGTCGTATTATAAGGCGGACAAGCCTGAAATGTCGTATTGTAAGGTGGACGATCCTAAAATGTCGTATTGTAAGGCAGACGAGCCTAAAATGTCGTATTGTAAGGCGAACGAGCCTGAAATGTCGTATTGTAAGGCGGACGAGCCTGAAATGTCGTATTGTAAGGCGGACGAGCCTGAAATGTCGTATTGTAAGGCGGACGAGCTTGAAATGTAGTATTGTAAGGCGGACGAGCTTGAATGTCGGTAGGTCACAATAGCAAGTTGATAAGACCATCTCCGAAATAGTCAAACGGTAGCTTGATTCGAATAGTAGCTCCTTATGTCAAATATATTCCTACATCCAAAGAAAAATCATAAAATTTGAAAAGTAAGATTGGATCATACCTGTGCTTGTTTTGATTCGAATTACACTCCGTTGTGAAATTTTTGAGGTTTTCTCAAAAATTTCTGCCCCAGTTAGAGTATATGATACATATTCACTTTTTTGAATATTGTCATGAATTTTTTGAGGTTCCCTCAAAAAATCTGCCCCAGTTTCATTATTGGGGAATTATGTGATCCTGCTTCACTCAAAGAAAATTATTAGTTCAAAAGGGAAAATGATTGTCTTATATTTGGACATTAAGGCTCGACTTTGAATCTGAACGAAAAATATGCTTAAGGTTGGGTCAATTTGAAAAAGAACATTTCGAATGACCATGGGAAAGAAAATAAATTTATTTGATAGAGACCGGACCCATCAAAGGGTTGCCTACGTATCCAAAAGGAAATCAGGTCAAACGTAGTTCAAAGTATAAGGAACGGAATAAAAGGGAAGCCCAAGCATAAGGTCTAAGAACGAAAGAGATACTTTGCTCGTAAGAGTCTTGTCCTCATTAATTTCTTTGATGCGATTTGCGCTTTCGTGTCAACGGTCTCGAATAAATCTTTGAAGGATCTCCTTGAATGATGACTGCATTTGATGTAGAAGGATTACAATTGCTGTTTAGTGGTCCTCGTTGCACTATAATTTTTCCTTTTTCAATCATATTCTGAATCTTATTTTTCAATGCAGGACATTCTTCAGTGTCATGACCTTGAATATTTGAATGATACGCACAATTCTTGGAAAGACCCAAAGTTGAAGATGAATGCTTAGGGATCCATCCTTCTCTTGGCCTCAAGAGTCCTTTAGCCCATAGTCTTTGAAAAATGATAGTCAAAGTTTCCATTAGAGGGGTAAAAGTACGAGGCTTCCTTACTTTAAATTGAGATACTCGTGGATTGTAAGGCTTGAAACCCGTACCACATGAATCAAAAATAGCATGAACTTGCTCAGTGTTCTGATTATTTTGTTTCAAAGGTATAGTGGTGGATATATTCTTGCTCTTTTCATCAGATGGATTTTTCAGTACTTGAAAATGAATTTGTTTGTCAATAATTCTCCCTGACTGAATGCCATATTCCAATTCCTTTCTAATTTGAATTAGACTGTCAAAGCTTTGAATACCTGCGAAGTACAGGGTCTTGTAGTATATACCATTAAGTGATCTGATGAGAGTTTGGACCAACTCTTCTTCATTCAGTAAATGACATATCTTGGAAGCTTCCATTCTCCATCGTATGACATATTCCTCAAAAGATTCATGAATCGATTTCCTTACTTCGAGCAAATCCAACAATGTAGGATCATTCCTAGTGTTAAACTTGTATTGTTCCACAAAGTCTCGAGCCATATCTTCCCATGCGAGCCATTTGTCAAAGTCTTGCTTGACGTACCAAGTGAAAGCTATTCCTGATAAGCTTTGAATAAATAACCTCATCAAGAGAGGTTCATTATTTTCTAAGCCAACTAATCTGCTGCAGAAGTCCTTGAGATATGCAACTGGGTCTCCATGCCCGTTGAACATGTTGAATTTTGGAATTTTAAAACCTGATGGCAATTCAACTCCTGGGTGCAGACATAATCTATTATACCTCAGGTCATGAACAGGTTTTGAGTTTAGTCCTCCATTCATTTTCTCCTCTAAGTCATGCATCTAGCTTAGACTTCTCAGTTTTGTCGTGTGTCCTCTCATATTGCAAAGCTTCAAAGTTGAGGTGTGTCGGAGATATTTGTTGAGAGAGGGTGTGAGTAGGAATAGGATGAGGAGAGATAGTCTAAATGGTTGGATAAGAAGAAGGGTGATTTTTCCGAAGGCTGAACATATTTGTCATATTGCAGATTCTTAGTCGAGCCAAAGTCAAAATACTAGACGACCTTTAATCAAAGAAAGTAAATCAAACGCAAGCATAGGGTAACATATAACAAGCCAAAAATTATAATTTCAAATAAATAACACAACATTCTCAGAGAAGGACAATAATAACTGAAAAATAAAGTTGATTCAAGTCATACTTTGCCAATTGAAGTTTTAGAGTCAGAGAAAAAATTCCTAACTCCATTTTGATATAATGACTTGATATAATTAAAATGATCACATTGACACATAATATGCAAAATTGTCTAAAGGGTGTTGGGGCCCTTTAGACGATAAGGTGACTACTAATCATGTGGATTGACATCAAGGGTCAAACCACCTAGGGCTAGTGCAACATGTATGACCTAAGTAAAATTTCTAAGAGTTGGTTTGACGCGTACTTGAGAGGGATTCTATGCAAGAAGGCTCGTGGTTTTCCGGTAGTAAAACTATCCGTTCCGTCCACGCATGTGCCGACTCTCTAAAATTAGGTGTTTGAAAAGGATTGGAGTAGTTGTGAGAGGTGCAAAGGCACAACATCACGGTAACAAGAATAAAAAAAGGAAGAGGGTCCCAATTGGGGGAAGTATGAGCGGAATGCCAGCTTATCAAAGCAGAAAACATTTAGCATGTAGATGGAAAGCAGTAACATATAGACAGTTATACAAAGCAGTAAATAAATAAATAAATAAATACATCAATAAAAATGCAAACACATATATAAATTAAGCATATAAGGAAAAAGAAACAGAGAATAACATGAGAATATACAATATAAGAAATGCAAATAATCACAGAAAGACAAATAACAACTTAGCCTGGTAATGCCCCAACAACCAATAAAGTAAACCCCACAAAAAGCATGCAACACGTAATGGTTAGAACCTAAAATCCCCAGCAGAGTCGCCATTCTGTCGCGCCCCATTTTTCTCAAAACGGGTTTTCCTTTTGGATGCACGACCTAACAACTCTTTTGGGTTTTCGGAGATTGAAGAGTCGCCACCTAACAAATTAAGGTGCGTTAGGGCACCTATCAAACCTAACTAAGTCTAGCTAAGGTCAACGAACCAGAGATCGGGTAAGGGTTCAAATTACCTCGAGGGGAAGGTGTTAGGCATCCCTCGAGGTCCACAAATGTGGTTCCCGACCGTATCTCATACAGTCATGTGGGGGTTACAAATAGCAATTATGGTCACTTCATTTATTATCTAATTTAAACATGCTTGCTAGGTTATAACGATAAATAAACAATTAAGATTGCTATTATTTTAATTAATTACCTATGCATGCAAGACTAAGTGATAATAACAAACAAATATTAAACAATTAATAACGAGATAAGCGAGAAGACAAAAATTACACAAATAGATAAGCAAATTTTATTTTATTTTTAAGCTACCCCAAACAAATTAATTATAAACAAGTAAAGGGAGTCAAAGGAAAGGGAGACTCTGAAGGACTTTACGGATCACCACTCGACTTTTCACTTTTATTTTTCGATAGGCTTTCATGTAGGGATGGACAAAACGAAAGTTTTTCGCTTAAGCCCGAGTCAGTGTCATCATATCCGTAGGGCCAAAACTACCCCTATCCCACCACCGCAGGCTTTTCGTCCTAAAAAGTGCCTAGCGCCCCCGCTTAATGTCCAAGAGGCATTGGACTACTATTGGGCTAATTTTAGACAAGATAAAATCCTAATAGGCCCGCCTAGACACCAAGCAAAACACGTTGGACGATCATTTAGCAAGTAAAGTCTCAAGTTGGCCTCTAAATTTAATTATTAACATGCTAGCAAACACATATAATTAGTGAAAAGGTCACATGCTAGGTGTGTGCGTACAAAAATTAACAAGTATTATAATAGGCAGCGCTATAATAGGCAATACAGCAGCAAACTACTTAATCAAAAGTGGCAGAGAGTTATTACAGATCAGATTTAACTAATTATTAGCCAGGTTAATTAGGATAGATTAGTATAATAGGAGTGAATAGGCAGAAATATCTAAAAGCAGTGACATATTTTTAACGCAGAAGCTGATTTATTAATTTTTATTTTAAGTGAAAAAAAATAGATAATTGCAGAAAACTTTGAGCAAGCAATTAACTATTAATTTAAAACAGTGACTATTACTACGCAGATTTTTAAAGCAGGCATGGAGATATTAAGTATTTAAAGTTGCAACAAGTACTCATGCATGCAATTTATGATATTCATAGATACGACAAGTTATTTAATTGATGTAGGGATTTTGTCCAATAGCATGTTTGAAATTATTAATTGAAAATCATAAGCCTTGATATATTGACAAATTAACACGCAAACATTAGTACGTAACACCTATAAATATGACTATTTTTAGATAGGATATTAGAATAATTATTAAAGCCTACACGCTGATTTCTATACCACAAAGCATGAATTACAAAAAAAATATTAAGCCTAAACTAACATACGTTGATAGATTTAAGAGAAACATTTGAACGTGGCTTCTATATCAGATTTTATGCATCAATAGGTCATATAGGCCTAGAATCTAACGTTGCATAGCACTTTTGATCAACCATGGAAGGAAACATGTGGACGGTTTATTTTACTATTATTACTACGGCATACTAAAGTGTTACATGCGAAGGTGCAAACATTCAAATAAGCACAGGATCTTTTTATTTTATTTTAATTCGATTTAGAGTGATGAATGAACCATAATCACATTCCTATAGTCATGCTTTCTAGCAACAAATAGGCTTGCGATAGAATAACAATTAGCACATAGATCCACTCCCCTTTAGACGATCCCCCCAAATATTCATATATAGGAGAGTTAGAGTTGCTACAAGATTATTACAAACCAAAATAGGAAAATAACACAAATATCATAAACATGAAAAGAAATAACTAGATTCTTCCGAATGATCCATCGCAGGTGACTCTTCAAATTGAAACCAAGTCTCAAACCTGTTGAAGTAAGATACAGACACGCATACAATGAAATAAAAGCAATATAATATGGTAAAACAATAATGCCAAATATGGACAGATTCATCATACAAGCATTCATTTCATGTGTCCAGCTAAAAGTAGACAAATAAGCATTTAGACAAGTAAGTACAACAATAAATATATTGTCACACAGAGCGAGGGGAGGACGACAACCAACATGCGGAAAGGTGAATAAGCAAATGTTGCAGCAGAAAACTAAAATAAGTAAATATATAAGATACTAACCAATTGAGCAGTTTAAAGAATAACCAGCAATGAAGATAGATGGATTCCACACTATTCGACCCGAACACAGCAAAATATCTCTTAAACCCTCACCGAAAATTCCTTTCAAGCCGCGAGTAGAGAACCAATTATGTTAATATCTTCTCAAGTATAAGTAATGCTCCGGATTTTTTATTCTTAGATTAGAGAGTATTTTCTTGACTTAGAATGTTTAAAGCTTTTTTGATTGTAAGAGTGTAAAAGATATCCAATAGTGAGTAAAGAATGAGAGGAGGGTCCTATTTATATAGTAGAAGAGGAGCACAAATAAGGGAAGTAAATATATATTAGGAATCAATTAATTATCATTCTTCCTTAAATAAGAGGGAGCCAAATCAGAATTATTTTATTTTTTCCAAAAATAAATAAGTAGGAATAAGGCAAAGAGATCAATTAAAAGTCACCCAATTACTAATATATGAAGACAATTAAGAGATAATTATTTATGGAAGGGCATAAAATTTACAGCCTAATTCAAATCAGTATTCACAAATAAAAATAACTTACCGTAATTAGACGAATGAGCAAATTGCAAGCAAATAATAAGATCAGCATGGAGGACGACTAAATAACTAATTCAGCAATTAGAGAATCAATCAAAGCAGAAAATTAAACTATTATTATCAATATTAATAATTCTATCTACCGGAGCAAGCATTAAGGGACCAATTAGAATGAAAATTATTAATTTCAGTAGTGTAAGACATAGATTAAAACCAAAGAAACAACATGAACAATAACTCATGCTTCACACAAAATTGACAACTAATATCGATTTTGAGTATATATTCACAACATATAGCAGAAAATCATACTCGAATTTACGCTAATTATTATAAGACCGATAATATTTAAACAAAGTCAAACCTGGACGGATCTGTCAAGATCCATCTTGTGCTAAATTTCAAAAACTTTGAGCCTCACCGGAGCTTGTTGCTGGCTGCTGGAGTTGTTGTTGTTCTCCTCACTGGCTGTTGCTGTTGGGGCTGGTTGTTGCCTGAAAAAGAGAAGAGAAGAGAGGGAGATGGGAGGCTGGAGCCGCCGCCTCTGGCTGCTACTGCTGTTGCTATTTGCGCCTGTCGGAGCGGCTGGCTTGCGTCTCGCTGGGCGCTGCTGCTGTTGCCTCACCTGTTGTCGCCGCTGGAGCTACTGCTGGTCGCCATGGCTGCTCGCTAGCGTTGCTGCCGAAGCTGTCGCTGGCTGGAGCTGCAATTGATGGGTTCGCCTCGCTGAAAAAAGAGAAGAGAGGAGAGGGGGAGGTAGGGTTGTCGCCAGCTAGAGCCACTGCTCGCCGGTGGCCCCGCCTGGTGGAGAGAAAGAGGAGGGGAAGAAGAGAGAAGGGGCGGCGGCTGATTGAGAGAGGAAGAAGAAGAGAATGAAAAAATATCATAGGGTTTTGGTCTTTTAGATATTAGAATAGGGAGGTTAAGGAGATTCAATCTGAACCGTAGGACTAGAATTAGATGAGCGGCTAGGATTTGATCTAGGATTTAAAATAAGGATGGACGAACGAGATTAAAAGGAATTTTTAAAAAATCAGATTGAATTGGGGTTGGAATGGCTAGAATTGAAATAAAACTGGCTAGAATTGGAATAAAATTGGAATTGAATAGGCTAGAATTAGAACAAAATAGGCTAAAATTTAAATGATTTTGAGGGAATTTAAAGAAATGCTATCCAATTAAAATACCACCAGTATTAAAATATTTTATATAATAAAAATCACTTAAAATTTTAAAACATTTGAAATAAAATAATTATTTTGAGTTTTACTACAAAATGTTGCGATGATTTTATTAAGCATGCGTACTAAAATATATGATTTTTAGACAAAATTGACTAAAATTTTAAATTCGAAAATATATTTTAAAATACGTATTTAATTGAATAGCAATTTCAAAAAGGGTTATAGGTCGGTCAAAATCGGGTGTCAACAGTATTTCTATCATTTAATTTAGCTCAGCTCAATTTTCCCGCACTTGATTAGATCGTGTATTTTTCACATGCCAAACTTTGCCCACAACCGAGGTCGGCCAGTGCCCATGCCATGGCCTGCTGCCTTGCCAGCACCTATGCCATGTCATGACACTGCCTTCCCAACTTTGTTTGGCATCACTAAGCCATGCTAACACTTCGACCACGTGATTGATTTGACCCGCAGCTAGGCCCTTGACAAAGTTATTCATGCCAACCCTTTGCCGCCACCGTGCCATGTCGAATAATCGGGTTAGGCCCATTAAAAACTTCCCCCACCCTTTGAAACTCGACGTCTTTGTCGAGGAAATCACTCATCTAAACTTAATTGGGTTACAGGCATAAGTCCTTTTCTGCCCACCATCTTCATATTCCATCAACGCCAAAGAATTTATATTTGACGCTTCTACCTCATTGTTTTTTTACCTTTTCCAATTCAGCAGCAATCAAAGCATTCACTTTAACTTGTACCGGATAGTCTCTTTTCAAATATGGACCACCACAAGTAAAACATCCCCTAAAATTTCCTTTCTGTTTTTGAAAAGAAGACTCCCCTTATCTGTTTTTGAAAAGAAGACTCCCCTTATCTAGACTCCAACAGTGTTCTTTCAGTTGGAGGAAGACGTATTGCCCCTACACCACCCAATGGAATTGGGTCAATGACGTTAGGGTCATTCATATCATTGAGGTTTCCAACATCATCTTGGTGACCCACTTGGCAACCATTACTTCTATTAACGCTCATCTCCTCCTCTGTTTAACATAAGCAGTACAAAACCAAAAACTAAAATAAATAGATTTAACTATAACTAAAAAGATCACAATTCAACTTCACTAAAAGAATATTAAACAACACCACTCCCCGACAGTGGTGACATTTTGATTTATGTAACGTCTATCAAATACACTTCATCTAATTCTAAGTGCAAACGATCGTTAAGAAATATATAACCCAACTATTGAGAACTATTCTAAAATGGTAGTAAACTAAAATCTAGGAAAAAGAAAAACTTCTAATAGTTCAAAATCTAATTAATAGTTGCCAAAAATAAGCCACGAAGGGCCATTAGGCGAGGTAAGTTGGGTACCCTGAGTAGTTTGGCGAACCGCCCATTACTCTCTTCTATTACCTTTTTGCCTTGGCTCTCAGCATCCTTAAGTCCTGTAACTTTAGGCGATCACTCTTTGCATCGCAGAACTGCTCGGTGATTCACCGATTGCCCCTTTTCTATTGGCAACCTGGTTTCTTCCCTCAGGGCTGGCATACTGGAACTTTAGGCGGTCAAATTGGCCACTCAGCAATTTGCCAAGTGATCTTGGCGATCAGCGGGCTTGCCTTTCTTCATTTCTTTAGTTTGTTTTGTTTCTTTTTTGCCTGTTAGTGTATTTTCTTTGTTCCTCAATCCATATACCTAAAAATCAAGGCTTTAACATCTATTTATGGCACAAATTAAGCATTTGAGGATACTAAATCTATATAAACAAAGCCCCAAATGAGACCAAATCTTGAACTCATCATGAAGCGCACCACATTTATGAATGAGAGGCTACAAGATGATTAGGAAACTTCACTTATTCATTACTCTTAAGTCGTGCCATAGAGTGTAACTCTATAAGATCGCTCTCCTAATCCTTAATCGGTGGTCTACAAGACATGATTACTCCAGGAGCTTTCACTAGTGGAATTGAGGAAGACAATATTGATCAAGGAGCTCTCATCAAGCTCCTCAAATTCTAGTTGCTCCTTTGACTGATCAAGTGACTAATGAAGAGTTTAAGTTTGGTTTTCAAATATTGACTCAAGCCGGGATAGAAAGTCCCAAATTTTATGGGTCAAAGATGGAGGAAGATCCTCAAGAGTTTGTAGATGAGGTCTCTAAGGTGTTGGACTTTGTGGGAGTGACTCCGGTAGAGAAGGCGGAATTGGTCGCTCATCAATTGAAAGGTGTTGCTCATATTTGGTTCAACTAATGCAAAGAAGCAAGGTCGGTGGAAGCAGGTCCCATAGAGTGGGAAAGGTTCAAGAAGGCTTTTCTTGGTAGGTTTTGCCCTCTAAAGATGAGACTCTATGATACTTGAGTTTATTAACCTTCGGCAAGGTAGTATGAGTGTTAAGGAATATGTTTGGATGTTCACTCAGTTGTCGAGATATGCCCTATCTATAGTGGCCGACCATAAGTCAAAAATGAGTAAGTTGTATCGGGTGTGTCCGAATTGGTAGTGAAAGAATGTCATACAGCTATGCTTGATCATGATATGAATATTTTTCATCTTATGGTTTGTGCCCAAAGAGTTGAAGAAGAGAAACTCAGAGAGAGGTCTAGAGAGAAAAAGAAGTTTAGAAATGCAGATGATAGTTCCTCTCAAGGAAGGTCCGATGGACATGGTCGTCCAAGATTTCAACAAAGATTTTCTGGACAAGGTCCTCCTATGATTTCCCCAAGATTTAACAAAGAGAGGGTGTCAAACCCTAAGTCTCAAGGAAAGGGTAGTAGATCCCTATTTCCTACTTGTGCTAGGTGTGGGAAGAGGCACGAGGGTAAGTGTCTAGTTGGCATGGAATGGTTGCTACGGTTATGGTAAAAGTGGTCACAAAATACGGGATTTCCCGATACTCACGGCTAGAGGAAGAGAGGGCAAGCAAGTTCCTCCAAGTGGTTCAGGTACTAGTGCTCCAAAGCAAGATATATGTTATGTTTCCCAAGCTAGAGGTTTATAAGAGTATCCCCCAGATATGGCTACCGATATGTAGAAAGTTTTCAATTGGATTGTTTATGTCATTAAGTCCCGGTGCTATTTTGTTTTTATGACGCCATATGTGGCTATGAGGTTTGATGTTCTTCCCGATGTGTTGTTAGAACCTTTTTCTATCTCTACTTTTGTAAGTGATTATATTGTGGCTAGAAAGGTTTATAGAAAGTATCATGTTTCCCTATCCCATAGAGTTACTCATGTTGACTTGGTAGAGCTTGAGATGTTAGACTTTCATGTTATTCTTGATATGAATTGGTTGCATTCTTGTTATGCATCTATTGATTGTAGAACTCAGATGGTGAGATTTTAGTTTCCCCATAAGTCCATCCTAGAATGGAAGGGGAAAGTTATATGCCTAGAGGTGAATTGTTCCTTATATAAAGGTTAGGAGGATGATGGCTAAAGGTTTCTTTTACCACCTAGTTAGGGGTGATGGAATTATATTTTTAGTGTTGACCAACTTCAAGGGGCAAGTTATTTCTCTAAGATTGATCTTCGTTCGGGTTATCACCAATTAAGTGTGAGAGGTGATGATATTCCAAAGACGGCTTTTAGAACCCAATATGGTCATTATGGGTTTTTCGTTATGTCGTTTGGGTTGACTAATGCTCCAGAGGCATTTATGGAATTGAGGAATAGGATGTTTAGACAATACCTTGATATGTTCATAATTGTGTTTATTGATGATATTTTGATCTAGTCGAGGAGTGAGAATGAGCATATTGACCATTTGAGGATTGTGTTGCAAGTTCTTAAGGACCAACAACTTTTTTGCAAAGTTTAGTAAGTGAGAATTTTTTGTTAAGGACCGTAGCTTTCCTTGGTCATATTGTGTCAAGCAAGGATCATGAGGTAGATCCTAAGGAGACAGTAGGTTTTGTAGTGTATTGTGATGCCTCTAGAGTTGGGTGGGGAAGTGTGCTTATACAAATTGGTAAGGTAATCACCTATGCTTAAAAGCAACTTAAAGTCCATAAGAAGAATTATCATACCTGTGATCTTGAGTTAGAGGCAGTTGTTTTTGCCTTAAAGATTGGGAGGCATTATTTATATGGAGTACAAGAAGATGTGTTTACCGATCACAAGAGTTAGCAATAAGTATTTAGTCAAAGGGACTTGAATCTTTGCCAAAGAAGGTGGCTAGAGTTATTGAAAGACTATGACATGAGTGTTCTCTATCATCCTGGTAATGGGGTAGAGGATGCTCTTAGTCGATTGTCTATGGGTAGAGTATCGCTCATATAAGTGAAGAAAAGAAAGAGTTGGTTTGATATGTTCGTAGGTTAGCCCGATTAGGTGTTTAATTAATGGATTCCACCATGGGTGTGTTTGGTTCACAATGGGTCCAAATCATCTTATGTGGTGAATGTGAAAGATAAGCAAGGGCTTGATCTGATTTTGGTTGACTTGAAAGAAGCGGTACTTAAGAAATAAGTAGTGGCTTACTCCTAAGGGGGAGATGGTGTGCTTGGATAGCAAGGTTGTTGAGTGTCCTTAATGTTCATGGTTTGGGTTTACTTGAAAATTTCACCTATGAAGAATGTAATGAGGTTTGAGAAGTAAGGGAAGCTTAGTCTCCGTTTTGTAGGCCCATATAAGATCTCGAGTCGTGTTGGTAAGGTTGCTCATGAACTTGATTTGCCTAATGAGTTCGCATCGATGCATCCGATTTTCCAAGTCTCTACATGCTTGAGAAGTGAGTTGAAGATCTGACATCCATAGTTTCCCTAGAAGGGTTGGGGGTTTATGAAAGTCTTTCTTAAGAAGAAGTTCTGGTTGAGATTTTGGACCGGCAAGTTAAGAAGTTAAGGAATAAGGAAGTTGTTTTTGTTAAAGTGTTGTGGAGGAAACATTTAGTTGAGGGTGCTACATTTGAGGCCGAGGCCGATATGATGTCCCAATATCCTCATCTCTTTCTTTCTACTCCTACTCTAGCTTGAGATAAAGAGTTCCTCGTGGTTTGTTCTATGTTTTGGAGTCATGTGTGTTTTGTGTGTCCCATGATCTCCTAAAGTTGAATGTTTATGAAAGCTTATGTTTAGAAATGAAAATGAGTTATATGATTTATTTTTCCTCATGTTGTTTTGCATTGAGTATGAGTTTCCTATTGACTTCATGAGATGAATTGATGAACATGCTTTTGATATGCTTTTTGAGAGTAAGTTGTATTTAGGCTCCATGAAATTTTGTTGAGCATGCTTTTAGCTTGGAGAAGGTAATTCCTCCTAAGAACATGAGAAATGTTGAAATTTCATGCATAATGGGAAGTTAGATGTAATTCCTACTTCCTTGTGATGCATTGAGTATGGTTGAGTTGGAGTTGATGTTTCCTCCTTGTTTATGTGCATTGGATGATGTTGCATGCATGATAGGCTGCTAGTCTTAAGTCTTTACTTCCGAAAGGTGTCTAGAACGTCATTCGAGGATGAATGTCCCCAAAGGGGAGATATTGTAACACCCCGTAGTCTAGTAGACTAACTAGGGCCAAAGACAAGGGGCAAGGGCGAAGGACAAGAGGGCAAGAGCCAAGGGAAAGGCCCAAGACTGCCCAACTTTCCCAAGGCACTACCCACCTTCCCACAATTGCCTTGACGGCTCGTGGTGGCCACCATGGACCGTGTTGCCACTCGTGGTGGTGAGGCAGCAGCCTCCTCTAGACTGCCCAAATTGACCTCCTCCACACGAGCCACTCCACGGTGCGTGAAGGCCTTGACGGGCCATGGGACCTCGTGAGGTTGATTTAGTTTTTAGGGGTTAAGGGGAAGGTTGCCTATCTACTAGATCATGACCACGATAGGCACCACGGCTCGTGGAGCCTCACGTGAAGGGCTTTTCATTAGACTTAGAGTTTAGGGTCAACTTCAAACGATCATATCTCGTAGCTCATAACGAATTAGGTGGGCCATCACCTATCAAATTAAAGGTCTCTGAGTCCTCTTTCCAATGCCACCTAGTTTTCCCAATTCCCATCTCGGAGTAAAAAGTTATGCCCAAAATAGTGAAGCACTGTCTGGCTAAAATTCTTCACGACCTGTTTGACGGGCCATGGTGAAGATGACGACATGTTTTGGCCTCCATCAGGCCATTTTGGCATTTTCCAGTCTGGGGACTTTTTGGGTCTTTTCCCAATTGTCTTAACTCAAAGCTATGTCTTTTTGCCCAAGCCTAGGACTCTTATATAAGTCATTTTAACCCCAAAACTCCCCCATTCAAGTCATTATTTCCAAAACCCAAAAGATTTCCCCAAAATTCTCCCTAAGAAGAAGAAGAAGAAGTTTGTTGTTAAGGTATGATAGCTTTCATCCACGGACACCATGCATCCATGGAGTTCCTTCAAAATCCAATTTCAAAAGAAAGAGAGAAACCCCCCATTGTTAGGGTTTGATTCAAAAGTCATGGGTTCCTTTCAAAATTGATTCTAATGGTTGAGTTATGTTATTGTAAGAATGAATTGATTACTTCCTATGGTTTTTATGATGTATCCCCAAGAACCCATGTAATTCCCCTATTTCTCAATTGTGATTTTATAATGTGAGTCTTTGTTGATGAAAGAAGAATTTTATGAATTTATGAATAAAGTTATAGAATACCATGAATTATAATGAAATCCATGTCTAATGCTAGAATTCAAGATGTGATGATTGAAAGTAGGTTTTGAACCTTGAAAGGGAAAAGTATGAGATTATGCATGTTTTTATGAAATCTAAGTAAATATTTTAAGGATGCATTGAGAGTAAAGTGCCAATGATTATGATAATGTTGTTGTGTTGATTGAAATGACAGTCTCATGAACACATAATGAGCATGATATGAAAGGTTTTCTCACATAATGAAGATTCTAGGATTGAAAGGCTTTCTCACCTAATTGAATCTATAATGTACATGTAGACATGGACGGTGAGAGGTTTTTCTCATACATGATCTAATGAGCTATCGTAATGAACTAAATTGGATTGGTTGTCAAGGATATCCTTCCATGAGACATGAGTTAAGTAAGACTTAATAAGTACTCCGTGGGGGGTATATGCTAGCAGTGGTGGATATTGTGATGAGAGTTGTTTTTTTTCACGGTTTAGTCAGAAGCTTCCCATGTGTGTGTGAGATGAGACGACCTTCTCTCACAGTAGTTAGTGTTTCTAATTTCTATCTCAAATCTCATAACCCAAACTACGTATTTGTTTAGGTGGATCACTAGTGGATCCACCTAACAAAACAAACAAACAAATAGGACAACTTCAACAGATGTAGGTAACAGTTGATGTGGTAGGTAACAATCATATTATAGCTCACATGCTCATGCTATCGCGGCAAGAAGAACAATAATGAACAACATGAACTACATGAAGTATGTTATATAAGAAGTATGAGTATAGTAGATGATGCTGAAGAAGCATGAAACTAGATTATGATGACATGATGATTATGACTTATATCATGATGATCTATCATGATGATAAAAGTGCATGATTAAATGATTTAAACTTTTATTTTTTTTTTTTTTTTTTATTTTTATTTTTTTTATAGCATTTTATACTTATTTTGATGCTTTTTACTAACTTATATTTTTATTAATTATTAATGTCCAGGATTAATTATAAGTATTAAGCTGGTTGATCTATTAAGTATTGATCTTGAGAGAGTTGATTTGGTGGAGTTCGAAGTTGTGTTGTTTTTTTTTTTCTTTTTTTTTGTAGATTTTTTTTTTTTTTTGGATGTGATTGTATGACTTTCGATTATTGTTATTATTTATTATAATAATTGATGTGACAAATAGACTTCTATTTTTTTCTTTTAATTTTTTTTTTTTTTTTTTTTTTTTTTTATTATTTTTTTATTTTTTATATTTTATTACTATAAGTTTCTAGTTCATATGTTAGTCATTTCCAGTTTCCATACGGCTTATTCATCATGGGAGTACCTGTGTTATACCATTTGTGAATATCATATGATTTGATGAATAATATAATATGTTAGTCTAGTCCAAATAATTTAGTTAGATAAGTCTTTGAGTGAGTGTCAGTTCAGTTGTGACTTGAACTCTTGTCATCTGATTTTTTATGAGTGATTTTTGCATGATTGCTTGTAGAAGTGTGATGATAGTGTTGACTTGTCGATGATTGTGGTTCATGAGGTTTATAAATATATGTGAGGTGCGGATATATGCTTGCCGTTGGCCCAATTGACTACTTTTGGTGAATGATGGAAATTATCTTAGGCATAAATCTTTGAGAGTGAACCAAATTTCTATACCTTGTGTGACCACTTTGTGAGTGTGTGAACCTAGATTTGCACCATTTGAGCCTAACCTTTTCTTCGAATTAAACATGAATACAAATGGCCCTATCCTCCAACCTAAAACCTTCATGAAGTATTGGTTGCCTACTACAGAAGGTTTGCTGAGGGGTTATCCTCGATTGCCTCTCCATTGACAACATTGCCTCAAAAGGAAGGCCAAGTTCATATGATCTGAAGCATGTGAGAAGCATTTTCAGGAATTGAAGGATAGACTAACTTTCGCTCCAGTGTTGACTTTGCCGGAAGGGACCGATGGTTTTGTTATTTATTGTGATGCCTCGAGAATTGGGTTAGGACGTGTACTTATTCAAAATGGAAAATTCATTGCTTATGCTTCAACACAACTTAAGCTCCATGAGAAGAATTATCCTGCACATGGTCTTTAACTAGCGGCGGCTTTTTTTGAAGGAAATGGTAAGGTTGCATTGAGTGCCCTTGACCATTATCTCTAATCGAGGTACCTAATTCACTTCGCAGTTTTGGAAGTCTTTCCAAAAGGGTCTTAGTACTCGTGTTAAGCTTAGCATGGCTTTTCACCCACAACCTGATGCACAAGCAGAGCATACTATCAAAACTTTCGAGATATGATGAGAACCTGTGTCATTGATTTTAAGGGCAATTGAGATGATCACTTGCCTTTGATTGAGTTTGCCTATAATAATAGCTATCACTCTAATATTGGCATGGCTCCATTTGAGGCTCTCTATGGTAGGAGGTGTAGATCTCCTAAAATTTGGTTTGAGGTGGGTGAAGTTGCCTTGTTAGGACCGAGTTAGCTCATGAGGCTATAGAGAAAGCCCGACTAATTAGAGGAAGGTTGAGAACAGCCCAAAGTCGACAAAAGTCCTATGCCGATGTTAGAAGAAGAGATCTTGAGTTTGATGTTAATAATTGGGTCTATTTGAAAATTTCCCCCGTGAAGGGTGTAATGAGGTTTGGTAAGAAATGGAAGCTTAGTCCTCGTTATATTGGCCCATATCAGATTTTGAGGTGTATTGGGAAGGTTGCTTATGAGTTGCCAAATAATTTGGCATCGGTGCATCCTGTTTTCCATGTCTCCTTGTTGAAAAAGTGTGTTGGAGATCCAACATCCATAGTTCCCTTAGAGGGTTTTGCAGTAGATTATAATCTTTTTTATGAGGAAGTTTCGGTAGAAATTTTAGATCGACAAGTTAAGAAGTTGAGAAACAAAGAAGTTTCTTCCATAAAATTTCTTTGGAGGAATCAGTTATTGAGGATGCCACTTGGGAGGCAGAGACCGATATGATGTCCCGATATCCTCATCTTTTTCCTTCTGCCCCTACTCTAGCTTGAGGTAATGAGTTCCTTGTGGTTTACTCCTTTTTTTATGTCATGTTTCTTAGATATTCCTATGATTCTTCATTTTATGCATGTTCATGAAAAACTTGAGTTTTGAAAGAAAATGAGTTTACATGATTGATTTTCCTCATATTGATGTTCATTCAGTATGATTTGCAGATAGACTTCATGAGATGATATGTTGAAAATGTTTTAGCTTTGAGTTGATGTTTCCTTCTCAGATATGTGCATTTACGCTATTTCATGCATGATGGGCTGATAAGATAGAATTATTTTCTCTGTTTGACGTCTAGAATCCTATTCGAGGACGAATGTTCCCAAGGGGGAGATAATGTAACAACTCAGAATCTAGTAGGTTAAGCAAGGGACCAAATAAAAGGTCATAAGCCAAGGACTGAGCCTAGGAACCCTTCATGAAGGCCTAGACGAGCTGTGAAGGACACCACGAGGCATGGTGTGGTTCATGAGGGCTCACAATGTTGATCCAAAGAGGGCTCCCCTCCCCCGAGCACCTAGACGGCTCATGATGGGAACCACGGGGCGCATTGATGCCTATGAAGGGGTAGGCAGTATCCACCTTAGGACTTACCATTCACACAAGCCACTAGACGGCTCATGAAAGTCTAGACGACTCGTGGAGTGGGACGTGAGGTAAGTAAGATTTTTTGGTGGGTTTTCTAGTCCACTGGTCAAGGACCACGATTGCCACCACGGCCTATGTTGTCCTTGACGGCTCGTGTAGCCTACTATGTGGGACTGCATCAGCTGTAAGTTCAGCTGCTTTTGGTTCTTTTCCATAATTCTTCAAAAACAATACTATGTCATTTTGCCCATTCCTAGGACCCCTATATAAGTGATTTTAACCCCAAAACCTACCCACTCAAGTCATTCTCTAAAAAATTACCGAAGAACATCAAGTTCTTCTCCTCCAAAATATTTCTCTCTCTAGAAGTTTGATAAAGAAGATTCAAGCTAAGGTTCAAGGTCAAGCCTCCATTCTTCAATTGCTTTTAGGCTTTGATCGCAAGGTAATCCTTGCATCCATGGAGCCCCCAAGTTCTCCAAATAGAAAAGTAGAAATTCCCCTATTTGAGTTAGGGTTTTCTTCCAAGTTGTGGGTTCTTATTAATGTTGATTCAATTGATTGAATTTTGATTGAGTATACATGAATTAAGAGGATTCTATGCTTTTATCATGAAATTCCATGTGCCCATGCTTACCCCATGTTTCTAAGATGAAATTGATTTAAAATAGGTTTTACTCTATGAAAGGAGAATTTATGGATTTATGTGTACTCTTATAGGATAAATGAGATACGATAAGAATTGCTTTGAAATTGAAGCATATGTGATGATTTATGATAAGCATTGCTTTGAGAGTGAAGCATATGTTATTAATTGTTGATTATTGATGTGATTGTTGTGGAAGAGATTTTCCCACATGATTTCATATGTATGAATGTGAAAGGTTTTCTCACATTGAATAATTCTAGGTTGAAAGGACTTCTCACCTAAAATCAATCTTAAGATAAGGACTATGAAAATGATGAGGTTAAAGGTGATTACCCATGACCTCCAATCAAAAGACAAGAGGCGATTACCTATGTCACTTGATGTACGGACAAGAGGCAATTACCCAAGATCCTAAGAAAGGGACTAAGAGGCAATTACCCATGATCCCAAGTGAAAAGGGCAAGAGGCGATTACCCATGATCCTTAATGAGAAGGCAAGAGGCAGTTCTCCATGCCCTTAAAAAGATAATCTATGTTATCTTATGATAGGTAATGAAGTTGGATTGTTGCTTGAGTTTTCCTTCCATGATGAGCAAGACTAGAGGTAGTTACCCATGTCTTGACTAAGGATGAATTGAGGTTACTTCAAAAAGTACTCCTTACATGTTGAGATGATCTATTATGTGTGTTGATTGTGCTTCATGACTTATGTTGTCTAATTCTTATGTTATTCTTATGCATGCTATCATATTTAGTACATTTTTGTACTAACGCATACTCTTTCCTACATTTCTTATCCAAATGTGGGGTCCAACGTTCCTGATTCTCACCTCCATGGTTAGGAACTATAATAGAAGAAGAGTTGAAGGTTGGTGAGTCCTCATTCATCCGAGGATTTGACCACTACTTTCCTTATGTTCTTTTCAATTGAGTTTTGAACATTTATGTACATGCTACGTCCCGAAATTCTATTATATTAGATGGTTTTTTAGAGAAGCGTTTTGGACTTCCTTTTTGCAAATTTAAAAATTTTGGTTATGTTGAAATAATGTTTTAAATCTTATTGATTTCTATTATCTTGACTATGAAAACTAAGTGGCTTGTACGAGGCCTCTTGGGGTCTTGTACACCATGTTACATCTAGGGCGTACCCTTGGGATGTGACAAACTTGGTAATCAGAGCACAAGATTTAGAAAGGTTCTAGGATGTCTCAAAACCACATCAAGTAGAGTGTTGTTTATGAGTGTGAAGCACGCCACATTCATGAATAAGAGGCAATAATATGTTTAGGAAACTTCACTTCTTTCTTCACTCTAAGTCGTGCAATAGAGTTTGACTCTGTAATGTTTCTCTCATAATCCGTACCTGATGGTCTACACGATATGACTACTCGAAGGGCTTATGCAAGAAGGAATGAGGGAGAGGATGTTGGTCAAGAGGTTCCTCCTCAAGCTTCTCAAGTCCTGGCCGGCCATTTGTCCGAGCAAGCAACCAATGCGGAGTTTAGAACCGCTTTTCATGTTTTGGACAAAACCAACAGAGAAGTAGCTCCCCTGAACCCAAATATGGGTACGGCGGCATCTAGAGTGAGGGATTTCACTATGATGAATCCTCCGAAATTCCATGGTTCAAAGGTTGAGGAAGATCCTCAAGAGTTCATTAATGAGGTTTACAAGGTGTTGGCCATTATGAGAGTGACGCCGGTGGAAAATGTGAAATTGGCCACTTATCAACTTACGGGCATTGCTCAAATTTGGTTCAACCAATAGAAGTAAGGAAGGACGGAAGATGCGGGTCCTCTAGATTGGGAAAAGCTTAAGTCTGTTCTCCTTGATAGGTTATTTCCTCTTGAGATGAGGGAGGCAAAGGTTCTTGAGTTTATCAACCTCCAACAAGGGAACATGAGTGTAAAAGAATATGTTTTGAGATTCACATAGTTGTCAAGGTATGCTCCCTCTATAATTGCCGACTCTAGGGCAAGGATGAGCACTTTCATTTCGAGAGTGTCTGAATTGGTGGTGAAAGAATGTTGTACTGCTATGTTTTTCCATGACATGGACATCTCTCGCCTCATGGTCCATGCTCAACAAATCAAAGTGGAGAAACTTAAGGAGAAGTCTAGGGAACTAAAAAGGGCAAGAACTGAGGATGGTAACTCTTTGTACTCTAGGTCTGGTGGACATGGTCGTTCAAGGTTTCAAAAAAGATTTTCCGAACAAGGTTCCTTTAATTCTCCTCCAAGATTCGACAAATAAAGGGTTTCTAACCCTAAGCATCAAGGAGGAAATGGTAATGGGTCTCTATTGCCTATTTGTACTAAGTGTGGAAGGAAGCACGAGGGCAAAATGTCTAGTGGGTTCCAATGCTTGTTTTGGTTGTGGTAAGATGGACCACAAGATAAGAGATTGTCCTTCTGTTGCTAAGAATGAAGGAGATAATCGTTGTAAGGCCCAAACCTATCCTTCATCCGGTCCAAGTGATTTGGGTTCAAATGCTCCCAAGCAAAATAGGTTTTATGCACTTCAGACTTGTGGTGAACAAGAGGGTTCTCCGGATATGGTTATCAAAATGTTGAAAGGCTTCCAACTTGATGTTTATGCTTTACTTGATCCCGGTGCTACCTTGTCATTGTGACGCCGTATGTGGCTATAAGGTTTGATGACTTCCTGATGTGTTGTTAGCTCATTTTTCTGTCTCTACTCCCGTTGGTGATTCTATTTTGGCTAAGAGGGTCTATAGAAAGTGTCTCATCTCCTTATCCCATAGAGTCACTTATATTGATCTTGTAGAGCTTGATATGATAGATTTTTATGTCATTTTTGGGATGGATTGGTTGCATTCATGTTACACCTTTATAGATTGTCGGGCCAAAGTGGTCAAATTCCAGTTTCCAAATTAGCATGTCCTAGAATGGAAAGGAGGAAATTCTATGCCGAAAGGTCAGTTTATTTCTTGTCTTAAAGCTAGAAAGATGACTTCTAAGGGTAGCATGTATCATCTAGTTAGGATGAGGGATATGGATTCAGAAACCCCTACTCTTGAGTCGATCCCGTTGTTAATGAGTTTTCGGAAGTGTTCTCAGATGATTTACCCGATATTCTTCTTGAAACGGAAATAGAGTTTGGTATTGACCTTCTCCCAGATACACAATCTATCTTTATTCCTCCTTACCAAATGGCTCTACTAGAACTTAAGGAATTAAAGGAGCAATTAAAAGATTTGTTGAATAAGGGTTTCATCTTACTGAGTATATCTCCATGGGGTGCTCTAGTTTTGTTTGTTAAAAAGAAGAACGGTTCACTCTGTATGTGTATTGACTATCGATAATTGAACAAAGTGACCATTAAGAATATGTATCACCTTCCAAGGATAGATGACTTTTTTGACCAACTTCAAGGGGTGAGTTACTTTTCTAAGATTGACCTCCGGTTGGGTTATCACCAATTGAGGGTGAAGGAAGATGATATTCTGAAGACAGCTTTTAGAACCCGATATGGCCATTTTGAGTTTTTAGTGATGTCGTTTGGGTTGACTAATGCTCTAGCCGCATCTATAGATTTGGTGAATAGGGTGTTTAGACAATACCTTGATATGTTCATGATTGTGTTCATTGATTATATATTGATTTATTCGAGAAGTGAGGATGATCAAATCGATCATTTGAGGATTTTGTTGGAAGTTCTTAAGGACCAACAACTCTTTGCAAAGTTTAGAAAATGAAAGTTTTGGCTAAGGTCCGTGGCTTTTCTTAGTCATATTGTTTCAATTAAGGGCATTGAGGTAGATTCTAAGAAGACTGATGCAGTCAAAAGTTGGCCTAGCCCTTTATCCCCTTCAGATATTAGAAGTTTCTTGGGTTTAACTGGCTACTACGAGAGGTTTATTGAGGGGTTCTCATTGATTGCCTCTCTATTGACACCATTGACTAAAAAGAAGGCAAAGTTGATATGGTCCAAAGCATGTGAGAAGAGTTTTCAAGAATTGAAGGATAGACTTACTTTCGCATCGGTGTTGACTTTGTCGGAAGGGACCGATGGTTTTGTTGTTTATTGTGATGCCTCGAGAATTGGGTTAGGATGTGTACTTATGCAAAATGGAAAAGTCGTTTCTTATGCTTCATGGCAACTTAAGGTCTATGAGAAGAATTATCATACCCATGATCTTGAACTAGTGGCGGTTGTTATTGCCTTAAAGATTTGGAGGAACTACTTGTATGGTGTTCAAGTAAATGTTTTCATCGACCACAAGAGTTTGCAATATGTGTTTAATCAAAAAGATATTAATCTTTGCCAAAGAAGGTGGCTTGAGTTACTTAAGGATTATGATATGAATGTTCTCGATCACCTCGATAAGGCAAATATAGTGGTGGATGCCCTTAGCTGATTATCAATGGATAGTGTTGCCCATATTGAGCATAGTAAAAGAGAATTGGTACGAGATGTACATAGATTGGCCCAATTGGGTGTTCAGTTAATGGACTCCACCAAACGTGGTGTTGTGGTTCGAAATAGTTCGGAATCGTCTTTTATGACGGATGCAAAAGGCAAGCAATGTTTTGATCCGACCTTAATTGAATTGAAAAAAGCAGTTCTTAGAAAGTCCGTCGAGACTTTCTCCCAAATGGGAGATGGTGTGCTTTGTTATCAAGGTCTTTTGTGTGTTCCCAAACTTGATGACTTGAGGGAACAGATTTTGTATGAAACCCATAGTTCACTATATTCCATTCACCCGGGAGGCACCAAGATGTATCGTGATTTGTGGGATGTCTCTTGGTGAATGGGATGAAGAAAGGATATTGCTTAATTTGTTGCTAAGTGTCCTAATTATCGACAAGTGAAAGTTGAAAATCAGAAACCGGGAGGTCTGTCCCAAGACATTAGTATTCCTACTTGGAAGTGGGAAGATTTGAATATGGACTTTATAATAGGGTTGCCACGTACCCGGCAACAATATGATTCGATTTGGTGTGAGACCCCATGGTTCTTTCGTATAATATGTGTATCATTGCATGATTATATGAGGTTTATATGACTTGGTGTATCATTTTAGAAGAATAAGTTTGCATATGGTAAAAATGAAAGAATTAGACTAATGCTATGGGTCAAGGATGCCCTTAAACAAGTTCGAGTTAAAGAATGTCTCTTCTAACACCCGCCCGTTCGGAAGGTTTAAGTTAACTAGTACCTTTAGGATAAGACAGAGAGTGTCTTATATGATAAGAAGGATGTTTTATAAGGTGATATAGTCTCCTAATGATCGTAACTTAAGTTTTGAAGTCAAGTAAGTTGGGAAATAAAAATTGACAAAAGTTAAAGTAAGTTTCTTTGAAAATTTTCTACAATTTGGGTTAAATGTCTCAGAGCTTTTCTCCCAATCTATAAAGCTTTAGAAGAACCCAATATACCAATTGGTCTACGAGTCTACTTTCCAACGCACTAAACCATTTTTCCATACGACTTCAAAATTTAGAGATATTCAGATTTTAGTGAGACTGCACAAGAAGGCACGTGAATGTGGTCCCCTAGCCCCTATGTCGATTTAGCTTTATAAGATTGTATTTCCCTTCGTTTTATCTCCTTTTTTTTTACCAAATAAGAATAAAATAGTCTTAAATCCTCTCTAAAGGTTCCCCTATCATCCAAGCAAAAATCTACAAGATTTCAACGTGGTTTCACCCTCGGAATGTTCATAGAGATTGTGTTACTTCTTTCCTCCTTGTTGGTTATGATTCAAAGGTATTTTCATAGTGAAGGACTCTCATTTTTTAGGTGGTGTTGTGCTATTTGGAGGTAATAATTCTCACCCTTCATTTTATTGAGTGAGTCCAAGTTATAGCTATGCTATATAAGCAAGAACACGAAGAGACGATTGGAATATCGCATTTGGATAGTTATGTGATGTTGGGCTGTTTTTGAAGTATTTTTAGATGTTTTTGTTGCTGGAATTTTTGGAAATGATTTGGTTGTGTGTGGTTGTTGTTGATATGAGTCTGGAAGAGAAGAAGAAGTATAGATGGGTAATTAATTATAAGATAAATAAGAGTAACATTGGTTCTATTATTGCATTGCAATTTTCAAATGACTTCTTCTTGGTTCAACGTCTTGTGTTTGAGGAGACTCTTTGTAATTGAGGAGACATGCTAAAATACTATAAGCTTTATCAATTTTAAGTTAAGGTTCTGCCCTTTTATTCTCTTATTGCTTATGAAGAGAAAGATATGATTCCCAACATAATTATTGGACGAACTCACAGGATGGTGATTGGAAGACGGATGGAAAGTAGGGGTGTGGCGATACGCCAAGTTTTAATTGTTGTGTAGGCACAGTCTATTTGGTTGTTGTTGACTATTGTGTAGGCCTCCACTTGTTAATGGTTGCTACAAAAATATTTCATACTGTAAGAATGTGTACAATCCATATTGATACAATAAGACCCAGAATTGAGGTATGTTAATGCTAAGCATTGTACTTCCTTTGAGCACGAATTTTGGAATCCTAAATCGTCAAATATTATTTTACTACTCCATTTCTAGAAAGACCTTTTTGCGAAAGGCATTGAGATTGCAGCTGGCATATTTTTGTGATTCCAATTATGTTGCTATTCCACTCGTTCGGTTAGATAGGTGGTATTCTGCGTCTTTAGGTCATTTTGTTGATTTTCTTGAATATAGGTCCATGTGAACAAATTCTTATTCTTCGTTAGGTGTAGTAACTTAAAAAGATTAGGGATGAACAATATGAATTTGAAATCAGTCCTCCTTCCTCGCTAATTTATATTTTTGAAAAACTTTAAAATAATACGTCGATCTCCAAAACTCTTAAATGTAAATCATTTGTTTAAACTACTAAAGGATATGTTTTTGTTAAATACTTTCTTTTACAAACTACTGATGAAACATATATAGTTACTAAGTGAAGAACTTTAAGCTCTTTATGAACATCCTTAGGTTTAAGTTACCTTTCTAAATCCAAGTTAAGTGTTCCAGTTTAATCTACAAGTATATGAGGTTCTACGAGACATTTACATATGATACAAAAGAGATTACGAGATTATGAGAACAGAGTACCAATGGGCCAATATTGGCAACATTATTATGGCAACACAAATGCATTATAAATCCATGACATGACATGCTATGCATTCTACTCCCGAGCTATAATCGAAAGATATGGGGCCTATTCCCTATATTTATACGTATGAGACACAGATTGCCACAAGTTGACGAATGTGATGTCGGCTCTCTACCGGAAGGCACCACTATTGCTAGAACTTGGTTGGGTACGAAATGCATTTGCATCTATATATATGTATTCACGACACACGATTATACGAGCATACCATGCATATTTAATTTATATAAGGTTGGAGGTTAGCCATGGTGGCTATTAAAGTTTCTGTTTCATGTGGTATCTTTATTACCCTTTTTACAGCAACTATTTATGATTCTACTTTCTGTCTTACATACCAATACATTTTTATTCGTACTGACGTCCCGTTTCCTGGGGATGCTGCATTTTTGTTTCGTGCGTGCAGCTCCAGGTAGGGATTCTGATTGACCCCTCTACTAGGATTCGCAGTTCAGTTGTGAGTTGGTAAGCTCTACCTCTTCCTAGAGCTTTCATAGGATGTTACTTTTATTGTACAGTTTGGGTATAATCGGGGCCTTGTCCCGACCAGTGCTTATGGCACTCTTAGAGGCTTTTGTGGACACGATATTCTAGGTTTCTTTCTGCAGCTTCTAGTCTCCAGCCCCATAGGTTTGGCATGTATATATATATGTATGTACGTATGTATATCTTTATTTGCAACCTTGTCAGCTAGCTAGTACTTTATTATCTTTGGCTTGTCTACCTTCGTCTATATGACTTGTTTATATTTAGGCTATGACCTTGATGGTCTAGTCGTAGTATTTTAGAGGTTATGCTGCCCAACCTTCTAGGCCTATAGTTGAGTCAGTTGGTATGTTTCATTGGCTAACTCGATCGCATAAGGTATCGAGTGCCAGTCACTCCTCCCCTAGTTTGGGGCGTGACATTTGGGTTATAGTAGATCGAATGACAAAATCGACTCATGTTAAGTTGTGTTTGAGGGAAATCGTAAGGCTGCATAGAGTGCCCTTGACCATTATATCCGATTGAGGTACCCACTTCACTTCACATTTTTGGAAGTCTTTCCATGAGGGTTTTGGTACTCGTGTTAAGCTTAGCATGACTTTTCACCCACAAACCGATGGACAAGCGGAGCGTACTATCCATACTTTAGAACATATGATGGGAGCCTATGTCATTGATTTTAAGGGTAATTGGGTTGATCATTTGCGTTTGATTAAGTTTGTTTATAATTGTAGCTATCACTCCAATATTGGCATGGCTCCATTTGAGGCTCTCTATGGTAGGAGGTGTAGATCTCCTATAGGTTGGTTTGAGGTGGGTAAAGTTGCCTTTTAAGACCGAGTTAGTTCATGAGGCTATAGAGAAAGACTGACTTATTAGAGGAAGGTTGAGAACAGCCCAAAGTCGACAAAAGTCTTATGCTGATGTTAGAAGAAGAGATCTTGAGTTTGATGTTTATGGTTGGGTCTATTTGAAAATTTCACCCATGAAGGGTGTAATGAGGTTTGGTAAGAAAGGAAAGCTTAGTCCCTGTTTTGTGGGCACATATCACATTTTGAGGTGTATTTGGACGGTTGCTTATGAGCTTGAGTTGCCTAATGATTTGGCATTGTGCAACATGTTTTCCATTGTCTCCTTGTTGAAAAAGTGTGTTGGAGACTCGACATCCATATTTCCCTTAGAAGGTTTGGGAGTTGATGAGAATCTTTCTTATGAGGAAGTTTCGGTAGAGATTTTAGACTGGCAAGTTAAGAAGTTAAGATACAAAGAAATTTCTTTCGTAAAAGTTCTTTAGAGGAATCAGTTAGTTAAGGGTGCCAATTGGTAGGCAAAGGCCGATATGATGTTCCGATATCCTCATCTTTTTCCTTCTACCCCTACTCTAGCTTGAGGTAATGAGTTCCTTATGGTTTACTCCTTTTTTTGATGTCATGTTTCTTAGATATTCCTATGATTCTTCATTTTATGCATGTTCATGAAAAATTTGACTTTTGAAAGAAAATGAGTTTACATGATTGATTTTCCTCATGTTGATGTTCATTCAGTATGAGTTGCATATAGACTTCATGAGATGATATGTTGAACATATTTTATCTTGGAGTTGATGTTTCCTTCTCGGATATGTGCATTTATGTGATTTCATGCATGATGGGCTGATAGGATAGAATTCTTGTCTTCGTTTGACGTCTAGAATCCCATTCGAGGATGAATGTTCCCAAGAGGGAGATAATGTAACACCTCGAAATCTAGTAGGCTAAGCAAGGGATAAAGTGAGAGGTCATGATCCAAGGACTGAGTCTGGGCACCCATCACGAAGGCCTAGAAGAGCAGTGAAGGGCACCACAAGGCGTGGTGTGGATCGTGAAGGCTCATAGTGTTGAGCCAAATAGGGCTTCCCTCCCACGAGCACCTAGAAGGCTCATGGTGGGCACCACGTGGCATAGTGATGCCCATGAGGGGGAGCCAGTAGCCACCTTAGGACTGACCCTCCACACGAACCACTAGACGGCTCGTGAAGTGGGTCATGAGGTAAATAGGATTTTTGGGCACGTTTTCAGTCTACTAGTCAAGGACCATGGTTGACATCACGACCCGTGTGGTGCTATACAGCTCGTGTAGCCTACCGTGTGGGACTGTGTCAACTGTAAGTTCAGGGGCTTTTGGGTCTTTTCCAGATTTCTTTAAAACAATACTATGTAATTTTCCCCATGCCTAGGACCCCTATATAAGTTATTTTAACCCCAAAACTTACCCATTCAAGTCATTATCAAAAATTTACCAAAGAAGATCAAGTTCTTCTTTTCCAAAATATATCTCTCTCTAGAAGTTTGCAGAAGAAGATTCAATCTAGGGTTCAAGGTCAAGCCTCCAATCTTCAATTGCTTTTGGGCTTTGATAGCAAGGTATGATAGCTTTTCATCCATGGAGTCCCCAAGTTCTCCCAATAGAAAAATAGAAATTCCCCAATTTGAGTTAGGATTTTCTTCCAAGTTGTGGGTTCTTATGAATGTTGATTCAATTGATTGAATTATGATTGAGTATGCATGAATTGAGAGGATTCTATACTTTTATGATTAAATTGCATGTACCCATACTTACCATATGTTTCTAAGATGAAATTGATTTAAAATGGATTTTACTCTATGAAAGGAGAATTTAAAGATTTATGTGTATTCTTATAGGATAAATAAGATACGATAAGAATTACTTTGAGATTTAAGCATATGTGATTATTTGTGATAAGAATTGCTTTAAGAGTGAAGCATATGTTATTAATTGTTTATTATTGATTTGATTGTTATGAAAGGGATTTTCCCACATGATTTCTTATGTATGAATGTGAAAGCCTTTCTCACATTGAATTATTCTAGGTTGAAAGGACTTCTCACCTAAAAAGAATCTAAGCTAAGGACTGTGAAAATGATGAGGCTAGAGGTGATTACCCATGACCTCTAATCAAAAGATAAGAGGTAATTACCCATGTCACATGATGTACAGACAAGAGGTGATTACCATTGATCCTAAGCAAGAGGACTAAGAGGCGATTACCCATGATCCCAAGTGAAAAGGCCAAGAGGTGATTACCCATGATTCTTTATGAGAAGGCAAGAGGTGATTTCCCATGTCCTTCAAAAAATAAGCTATGTTATGTTTTGATAGGTAATGAGCTTGGATTATTGCTTGAGTTTGCCTTCCATGATGAGTAAGACTAGAGGCGGTTACCCATGTATTAACTAAGGATGAATTGAGGTTACTTGAAGAAGTACTCCTTACATGCTGAGATGATCTATTATATGAGTTGATTATGCTTCATGCCTTATTTTTTCTAATTCTTATGTTATGTTTATGCAAGCTATCATATTTAGTACATTATTGTACTAACGCATACTCTTGCCTACATTTCTTATCCAAATGTAGGGTCCGGCATTCCCGATTCTCACCTCTGTGGTTAGGACCCATAATAGAAGAATAGTTGAAGATTGGTGAGTCCTCATTCATCCAAGGATTTGTCCACTACTTTCCTTATGTTCTTTTCAATTGAGTTTTGAACATTTATGTACGGGCTACGTCCCGAGATTCTATTATATTAGATGGTTTTTGAGACAAGTGTTTTAGACTTCTGCTTTGCAAATTTAAAAATTTTGGTTATGTTGAAATAATGTTTTAAATCTTTACATTTCTATTATCTTGACTATGAAAGCTAAGTGTCTTGTATGAGTCCTCTAGGGGTCTTGTACGCCATGTTACATCTAGGGGGTACCCCTGGGTCATGACAAAGGAGTATTGTAAGCTTGAACTCTATTTGATGATGGCTAGTCATAGTTTGAAACTTTTAGTGCACAATTGAACATTGCATGTGCACATTGAACCTCGTGTGCATGCATGTTGAGTCTGAAGTATCACTATTTGTATACATCCCTGTTAGCCTGATAGATCTTGTGTTTTACTTGAGGGCAAGAAAAAGTTTAAGTTGGGGTGTTGATGAGTCGGGGATTTCGACTCATTTAGGGCTTATAATTCAAGTATTTAGTGTCCTCAATGCCTATTTTACACTCATAATTGATGTTAATATGTTCATATGCAGCATTGAAGGCTTAAGAGTGAGGCAAGGACATTATAATGCAAAAAGGAGCAACAAAGTTGGAAAAGTTGAAGAATAGCAAAGTTGGAGCTCGCCAAAGCCACCCGACGAATCGCCGAGTGGGCTTCCAACTCGTCTAAAATTCCAGAAAAATGGCCCATGGAAAAAGCCAACTTGGCGAGTAAATGGGAAATTCGGTGACTCGCAAATGGATCGGCGATAGTGATCAAGCTCGCCAAAAGTTCCAAAATAATTAGACCAAACTAAAATGCGAGAAGAAGAGAAACTCGGTGGATCACCGAACTGGTTGGCGATCGCGACTTACTTCGTCGAGTTGACTCTGTGCTGAAATTTTGGGAACATATAAATGCAATTTTTGAAAGAAGAAAAGGAGTTCCCACACTGTTTACTTCTGGGTTTTCGAGAATTTTACATTCTAGAACATTGTCTTTACATTTTTAGTAGAGTTGGATTTAGATTCGGAGATTGTAGATTTTAGCTTCGATTTCGACATTTGGGGATTGTAGATCGTTAGCAAATTAGATGAAAATTTTGTTGGTAACGATTTCTTGCCTTTCACAATGCTTAGAGAAATCCCTTAACTTAGGGGTGATTATGTAGTTGAATACATTAATTAGCTAATGGGTGTTGTTAGTCGCTAATATTAATGTTGTTTTGAAGTGGGTTCAATTAATTATTCATGTTTTCATTGAGGAATTGCAGTTGCAAATGCAATTCTAGCTTAGTTCTCTATGCTTGCTTGAGAAAGAGATAATAGAATAGAATGATTGATCGATAGTTGTATTGATTGCGTCATTAAAATCTAGCTTGAGAAAGTGGGTTTGATTGCGTCCTTACAAATCCAGCTTGAAAGAGTGGATTAATTAAGGAATTGGCTTGTTTGGGCGTGTTATGCTTGATGAGGTTCGAAAGAACTCACTTGTAGTGCAATAGTTGATTGAGAAATGGCTATTGTATTCAAAACCTACACTACCCATTGAGATTCAACAACTTTAAGCAACTAGTAATCGCTCATTAAGTGAAATTAGCATTCGACTTATCACACTCCTAAGGTCCAATCTCAACTTGTTTATTTCCCGTGTAAAGTAATCTTTGTCTTGAATTGGTTACCAAATTCACCCATTTGATATTAATCATTGAAACTTTCTAATTTGTTTTAATATTGCAAAACCTTTACTTCTACAAATGATTAGGACATATTTTTACTTCGTAATTGAATTCTTTACCGTATTAATCCTTGTGGGTTCGACCCCAACTCTTAGTTAGGTTTATACTTGTGAGCGACCGCCTACACTTAGAATTGGATAAAGTGTAGTTGAGCGTTACCAACTAGCGTCTAAGTCAATTATTCTAGATAGAACTTCGAGGTTGGTTAAGGGATGGGAACGACTCATTGAAAGTGAAGTCACTGCCAACATGCAAGTCCTGTTTAGAAGGAAAAATGACTAAGAGACATTTTCTCTTAAAAAGAAAACAGAGATAGTGATAAGTTAGAATTAATCTATTCTAATTTGTGTGGTAATGAACATAGGGGCAAGAGGTGACTTTGACTATTCTGAAATATATAAAGTCACTGCATTCTAATTGTAGTGACATTAACCTCTCCGCAGAGCTCAGCTGTCTAACTTGTTAATTCGCTTGAAGATATCTGCTCACGCTTCAAGAGGAAATTCTTGAATTAAATTTCAGCATGTTTATGTGTTCTAGTGTAATTGTATATGTTATAGCATAATCGTATTGGTTATCTATTATTCATGTAAGTTGTGTAATTCTTGTATGCTTCCGCTATGCATATAGTTTTTCAACCGCACAAACAGTGGCAATCTCATTGCAAATAGAGCGAACTTGATGGAGATAATCAACGATTAAGCATGAGTCTTTCATAGTCGTAGTGAGCTGGTCATGTAGACGAGGAATTCATGTTTGGGACTTGTTGACATAATCCAAGTGTAGAATCCCAAGCAAGTTTAGCAGTGAAGGCAACAACCATAGTTGAAGCAATTGTTGGATCGACAAGAGCCATTATGGCGTTTTGGATCAATTGATTCTAGCAGAACCAACTGTTGTATTCTTGGATTCCCACTTCTTACAATTTTGTGTGATAGTTGATTAACGAGCAGGAGAAGAGCCGTTAAGATGGCCGAACATATTGTGCCCACACATAATCATGGAAATCTGGGCTTTTCAAGTAGAAAAGTTAGAGCTGCCAAAAAGCATTATCAATAACTGCAACACTGGATTAAATTGAACATCAATGTTAAAGTTGCTATCATTGGAGTCCGCATTTCATACATTCTTAGGGATGTTAAGAGTAAGTTTGTGGTGGTAGTCAGAGGATGGGAATTTTTTTTTTTGGGGAGAATTAAGATGTGAGCTATGAAACCATACAAGTAATTGAGCAAAATGAAGCAAAAAAATGTTTGTATGGAAAATGTTAATAATTATTAATATTAACATAATAAATTTGGTCCAAAAAAATATCAAGCTGCACAACAACGACAATGTTAGGAAATGGGAGATGATCTTGATCTCTTTGCAATGATGAAAAATAAGCAACAAATAGCTTCATATTTACTGATTGTCTGACTCATTGAAGAAGGAAAAACTTTGGAAACATGATAAACGTGTAATTTACAATGCATTGACTTGAGCAATGTGCTTGTGAGGTTGATCTTCTTGGACGAGTGGGCTAACTGCTGGATGCGTATGAATATATAAATGAAATGAACCTTATGTGAATGTTTGATGAAATTTATTAAGTGCTTGCAGAACTTATGGTAGTCTTCAGATGAAAAATATATATTACTGATCAATTGTTCTATCTAAAACCCGAAAGGTCGCCATTCTACATGCTCATGAAAAAGCATATATGCTTTTGTTAAAGATTCATGTTAATATAAGGCACTGTACAAACAAGTTTCTTGAACTATAGGCTACTGTCACTGTACAGAGTATGATTTCTGTGGTAGTTATGGATGACATTAACTTCCTTCCATAACAGTAAAAGCTAGATAGCATTGTGGAACATAACAAGATTCCAGATTGAAAGAATAAAGGCTGAATCAAATATTATGTATGAGTTGGTAATTAAAGATCAATAAATAGTATTGGAACATGTGATAATAGCTTGAAAATGTCACTTTCAACTTCATAATCAGCCGCAGATATAATGTATGTATGTTCAAGCCTTCAAGGATGGTCAATTAACACCCATTGCTTAAAACTTATATTGTATATATAAGTCAAATATTAAATCTTGAACGCCTTTAGCAGAATCCAGCTTCATGTAGGTGAATTGCAGCCCACAATCTGAACTATAGACGGGGTTTTGGGGTAGCTCTCCTTTCGAGATGATGGCCTTCTTCGAGAGTACTGTTTTGATTTTTGGAAGATCACTAATTTTTCTCATTTATAAAGATGTCAATCTCTCCTTTTTTTTGTTGCGACTAGAGTAATAGAAAGAATGTCGAACAAGACGTGATGGATATTTTCCTTGTTCATCAGACATACTTTCATTGGAAACTTAGTAATGAATTCTTCCTCTCTTATTTTATGTCTCATAAGGAATACATCAAACATTTGTTTAATCATAGTTGAAGTTTTCATTACTTCATACATGCGAAAAAAAGTGGCATGTTGGGAGCTAATAAGATGTGCAGGGTATGCTCCAAATATATCAGCCAAAAAATAGAAAAAATTGACTTGCATTCAATGTGTTTCATGCTCTGAGGGAAAGCAAGTGAGGTTGCTCGTCAGTGAGTTTATGATTTTTCACTTCGACCGCCTGGTAAAAGACGGAATTTTCATTTACGAGAAAAATAGATTGACTTAAGTTACAACAGAAATTTATTTTTTACCTGAAAGCCAACCTTTTGATAAAGCTTTTGTGCAGGTCCGTTGTTTGAATGTACATGCACGAACACCTTTTCTGCACCTATCACACAAACAACAGATTTAGTCTTTTGGTGATTGATTCTACAACTGTTGCATCCTAATTGCTTACCATTTTCTTTCGCCAATCTAATAGCAAAATGCAACATGTTTCTTGCAACACCTTGCCTTCGAGAAGATTTGGAAACACATAAATTTGCAATATAACCATATCTATTGGAGGATCTTCTCTCAATGTTGCTCAAATCAGGGGCATTCACCCTTCCCTGTGGAATTGAAGACATTTCAAATCATTGCGGGAAATTATTACTTATTTGTCAGATTAAAGTACACCAAAATACCCCAGGAAAAGCCTCTCCATGTGACAAGTGCCCAATGATCAAATCTAGTGTCCCAACGACACTCTTAAGTACTGTATGTCTGATAATTTTATCTTCTGCCCGCACCTGTTGATATCAACAGTACATATCAGATATGATGATTTTTTCTTAATGAACTAAAACAAGTTCGAAGCTAATTGTAATATTAAGTGAAGGTAAATTTCTGTTTACAGATTTATACCGCAACAATGCAGGTGCATCTCTGCCCAATTTGTGCTTTGCATCTTCTTTTCAAAGCATTAAACTCCTGCATAGTGGAACTATGAGATATTATGCACTGCGCCTACGCTTTTTATGTAAATTAACCAGTTGAGTACCTGCTCTGCATATTTCCTTTTATAGTTTTTGATGTATCTGCATTATCAAAGAAAATGGTTAAGGAAAACGAGTAACTATCCAATCCGACTCATTAGATGTGGGTCGGATAATTATTTGATTCATTTATATGCATACTTTTCAAGTGAAGAAATTTGCATAAATGAGAAAAGAGGGTACATACCGATCATTTTGGCGATCTTCCCAGTGAGATTCAGCTCGCAGCCATGCTGCTGTCTGTCAATTATCGAAGCTAAACATACAGAAAACACAACCCATTGGATTTTAAATTATGAAGAATGATACTAACCCAATATTCTTCATCAAGCATTGCTTCATGTGCCATGAACTGACCAAACTGAAGTCGATTTTCCTGATACAGCACTTGTTCATCCAATCGATCAAAATGGAGATTCGATGTGTATGTTGATTCAGTCTCAGATTGTGGAACGGGATATCGCAATTCTCTAAATACTTGTTTCTTCCCCGTGCTTGAGGAATTGGGATTCAGTGACCTGCAATGAAGTAATAATACACATGTTGATCTTTACTATATATATATATATATATATATATATATATACCTAATAATAGATGAGCTTACTGACATTATCCAGGAAGCAGAAATACTCTCATGTCTTGCCATTTTAGAGAAATAATTTGTGAGGTAACCACTAGCCATTGTTGACATTCTCTTCTAAAGTTAGGATCTTCCTTGATTCTTGAGCACCAAACAGAGAGCACAACTCTATAAAAGTAAGTATGGACAATTTCCTTTTTGGTCTTATTTTATTTTCCTCTTTTTGTCTCACTTTCTACCTTCAACTTTTCATATTAGAGTTGCATAAAAGCATATTCAATCACAAGTGTGGATAAAGGAGGAGAGAGAGTACATTATCAATTAGCACACTTGTATTAGTTGATTGATTTTTACTTTGTTATTTGCAAATTAAAAGGGTGGTTTCATAGGGCGTATAAGAATAGTGGTGAATATGATATATTAGTATTGTTGATATTAGACATGTTTGTATTAGTTATGCTGAGATTTTTTAATTTTTTTTTTGCGGTGCTTAGTTTGGTATATTAACAATAACATAAATTGTACAATTTCTACAAAAAAATAAATAAATAAATAAAGTTAATACATATATTATTATTTTTTAATGCACTCTACCAAACTTTCCTAAATGCCTCAACTAAGAGGTTTTGTCAGTGTGCTAGTAAATTTTGGATTATCCTTGAGCAATTTTTTTATTTTTGGTTTCTTTGGATTGTTCTTATGAAAAAAAAAAGAATTATTTCTCACCCACCGTTTAGTATTTATATTAGAGTTGGACTAAATTTAAATTTGACCACCGAAAAGTCCCATTTGAGAGGTAAACCGTTCCCTAGCAATAACAATTTCATACCTAAGGGTACTCAAACTCAAAACATCTGATTAAAGATGAAATACGTACTTATCAATTCACCATAACCTCCTTACGCAAATTTGAGTTGTGGAGCACATGGGTTTGGAAAGGAAGCCGTTAGAGGCTATAATAATCAGGTGAAGGTATGTATATCATTGTCATCCATATGTGGATATATAGCAGCCACCCAATTGCTTCCTTGTCCTCCTCACGTTACATTTAAATATCTTAATACAAAATTGGGATCACAGATTTTAGGTTACCTTTTCTTTCTTTTTTTTCCCACTCGGTGTTCGGAGTTTACATTGAAGCTCCGACTAACTTCGAATCGCGTTCAGGGGTGGCGCACCCAACAAAATTTTCTCCATACCCAGGGGTCGAACCCAAAACCTCAAATAAAGGGTGAAGCACTCTCATCAGTGCACCACAACCCATGTTGGTAGGCTACCTTTTTCTTTTTTAAAACAATAGACTTGGTAAGTTGTCAATTTATTGGCATATATATTATGTGTCCACATGATTATTTTTCTCGTCACTTGTGATCTATATAGTAGGGTGTAGTTTACACATATTGTCTTTCTTTCACGAGGATGATGTTCAATCATGCTCATTATGTTCATCGTTACTAATTCAGGACTTATTTAATTATTTCTCAGCCAATAGCTAGAACATTTATCAATATCATATTTTACCAACTTGTACTAGTTCATGCCTCTTTTCCACTTAACGCTGTCACACTCTTCTTCTTTTTTATGAATATGATTTTATTTTTTATAATTTTCAATTTTTTTAAAATAAACTTATTAAAATAAAATAAAAATAAAAATATCTAATTTTAATCTAAAAAAAAGTATTTAAGTATTGAATTGGTGTAAAATCTTAGATTTAATTAAAAAAAATTATATATCTACAAACGCCTTATGATTACTAACCATGGAGCATCCCAAATAAAAATCACATGGTGGCTACTAGACAGCACTTGGCACTCGGTAACAAGTACTCCCTCTGTTTTTAATAACTTATCCATTTTTGAATCGACATGCTTATTAAGAAAACAATGATGTACATAGTAAGTTTACTATTTTACCCCTATTAATTATGAAGTGGATGAATTAAAAATTTAAGATTTTCAAGAAGTTTTACTGTAAGTTTTGGATCGTCCATGTGGACCAATCCGATCCAAGAAGTTGTCTGAGAAGAGATGAGAATTAACCATCTCTTATTTTAAAAAAAAAAAAGGAATAGTAATTAAACTGAAAAACTTATCAACCCCTCTTGATAAAAGAATTTATTCATTTACAGAAAAAGTGACAACATGAACAATAAAAAAAAAAAAAAGAGAGAACAAAAAACTGGAGAAAATGACATTAAGAATTTTTTTTTGTCTGAAGATCAACGAAGGTGTGAAACACAAATATACATTTAGTTTGTGAATCAAATTTTGTTTTCTAGTGATTCAAATAGAGACTTTGGAGCAATCCTATGAAAGTAGAAAAATCAAAGACTTCCTCTAAGGTACTCAACTCATCGATTTTGCTCTATATATATTACAATGGTATCAGATCCATGGATGTAAAGAATGACAAATCTAAACTTTACCTTCAAATTCTTCATGGGTTTTATTTTTTAAATAGAAAGAAGAATAAGGACTTGAAAAAGATCTGATTTTTTTTCGTGCTTTATTTGGATTTGAAGATGTAGTAATAAAGAAAATATAAAGGAGGAATATATATTTCTTTTTCTTTTTTTCTACTCTATAGAAATGCCAAACCATGGACGACCAAGGGTAGTCAAGTAATTTCACTCAATTGTAAAAGTAAGTAAAATCTGGAACCTAGAAAAATCTAAAAAAAAAATAAAGGGAGATCTGATTTTTTTTTCGTGCTTTATTTGGATTTGAAGATGTAGTAATAAAGAAAACATAAAGGAGGAATATATATTTCTTTTTCTTTTTTTCTACTATATAGAAATGCCAAACCATGGACGACCAAGGGTAGTCAAGTAATTTCACTCAATTGTAAAAGTAAGTAAAATCTGGAACCTAGAAAAATCTAAAAAAAAATAAAGGGAGATCTGATTTTTTTTTCGTACTTTATTTGGATTTGAAGATGTAGTAATAAAGAAAATATAAAGGAGGAATATATATTTCTTTTTCTTTTTTTCTACTATATAGAAATGCCAAACCATGGACCACCAAGGGTAGTCAAGTAATTTCACTCAATTGTAAAAGTAAGTAAAATCTGGAACCTAGAAAAATCTAAAAAAAAATAAAGGGAACGAAAACTGAAAAAATCTACCATCTCTCTCACAAGTATAATAGAAACACACCCTCTTCCAGATTTTCAAGGTTGGGTTCTTTTGACTTCTCTCATTCTGCGAACTCTCTCTCAACATGGATTTTGCAATCTTAGGTAAGTTTTAACCACAAATTTTTCACAACGTTCATTTACTTCCTTTTTGTTGCTTTTTTTGGTCTTTAATCTCTTCTTTGAAACTCTAAAAGATTACTCTTTTAATTCTCTTCATATCCTCTTTTGGGTGTTTCAATTTTAGTTAGTTTTTCTTTTAATTTTTGCTTAAATTTCATCGCTGAAATTCTTGGTTTATGTCACTATTGTCCCGTCTAATCTCTCTAAGTTTAATTCTTTTTTTAAATTTAATTTGATGAGTATTTATCCTTGTAATTATATTTAGCTCCACTCATATTAAACAAAAAACAGTTCGGGAGATCAGATATTGGGGAAAATCAGCTCTTAAAGAGTTTGAATTTATTAAAATTATGAAAGTTTATGTGGAAGAATTTTGTACTGAAAGAGTATTTTGATAGCTCGGATAGTGGAAAAATTCAGTCTTGTCAAAATCTATTACTCACACCAACCTGGAGTTGTTACCAAAAAAAAGACCTTACCAAAATCTATTACTCACACCAACCTGGTGTTGTTACCAAAAAAAGATCTTATTCAAAGCTACTCAGACTTAAGACCTATAAGTCTCAGTAACTTTATCAATAAGGTGTTTTCCAAAGTCATTCATGGTAGAATGGAGAAAGTACTACCAAAACTGATTTCTCCTAATCAGTCTAGATTTGTGAAGGGTAGAAGCATTATTGAAAATGTATTATTAACTCAAGAGATTGTTACGGATATCAGGAAGAGAGGAAAACCAGCCAATGTTATTATAAAGCTTGACATGGCTAAGGCTTATGATAGGGCCTCGTGGCTCTACCTCGTCAAAGTCTTGTCAAAGATGGGTTTCTCAAATCAGTTCATTGACATGGTATGGAGGTTGATTGCTAATAACTGGTACTCCATTTTATTTAATGGACAGCCAAAAGGCTTTTTTCACTCTAATAGAGGGGTAAAACAAGGGGATCCCCTACCCCCTGCTTTGTTTATACTATCGGCAGAAATATTATCTAGAGCTCTCAACTCACTATTTTAAAATCATAACTTTATGGGTTATGGAATGCCTAAGTGGACTTAGAACATCAACCATCTGACGTATACAGATGACACTATCATTTTCTCATCTGCAAAGGAAGGATCTCTAAAGCAAATAATGAGGGTTCTTAAAGATTATGAAACAATCTCAGGGCAACTAATTAATAAGGAAAAAAGTTGCTTTTATATGTTTCATAAAGTGGAGGCTAGACTGGTGAAGAAAGTTGAGCAGATTACTGGTTTCTCCAAGGGCAACTTTCCTTTCAAATATTTGGGTTGTCCAGTGATGTTTGTGTAATCAAGTCACAACTTCCAATGTAAGTGTCTACGATCGTACAATAGTAAAGTAACCCAACCAAGGGTTGGGGTCGAGTTTCAAGGGAGTGGGCTTGAGAATTAATAGAAAAATAAAATTAAGTTCTAATTAGTCATTGTTAAAAACATTGTCGAATACAAACATACTAAATCTAAGGGGTGACACAAAAGTGTCAATTAACAATTGGGGTTTGTAACAAGTAAGCAAAAATCAGCGAAAATGCAAAGAGTACTAATCAAGGTGATGAGATTCTTGGGATGTGATAGGAATACGGGTTAAACTAGATCATTGGGTATATGTTTTTGATAGTAAATTCGTTGAATATTTGTGACTAGGCTAGACCATAGTAGGGGTAAATTTTCTCTCGAGCAACTTACCCCGAATCAACTCAATTTCTCTCGAACACCGACTTGCCGCATGAAGAACAGTCTCCGCCTTAGACCACTCACTCTCTCGAGCTGAGTGTGTGGGAGAAGGACTAGGGTTCACTCTCTCGAGCTGAACCTCATGTCGACCCAATCCCACCGGCCATCAATTTAGTAGTCTTAGTTTTACGACCTCTCTCTCGAGCAAGCCAAAAACACAAAGGTGAAATTGTATTTGCAACTACAATTTCATTAAGTTCCAACACAACTACTAAACGAAATCACATTTAAACAACAAATAAACCATCAACAAGCAAGACCTAACAGATAATCTAACTCATAATCACAAAATCACACCCCAAGAATTGAGGTTTTAGCTAGACATGTATAAGAGATAGAAATTTATACCAATATGAGTTTGCATTTAAATAGGTATGAAGATTTAAGTCTCAAAACAAGTCAAGAGTGAAAAATCCACAAGACCCAAGTCCAAAATCTAGGAGTTGAACCCTTTGAACCTTCAATTTCTTCAAAACCCTCTCCAAACTTAGAACTAAAAAATAGAAGCAAAGTCTGAAAAATTACTGTTCAAAGCTAAAAATTCGATACTAGAATAATAATTCTCAATGAGTATTTATAGTTTTAAAAAATCTGTGTTACGAAGGATTACTCGGCGAAGTTAGTCAAAATCGCCGATCAACTCGGTGATCCGCCCTTTGGTCTAGTTTATCTCTGTCTTGCGTTAGCCTTTAGCATCATCGTGTTTTGGATCATTAGGCAACATAGTACTGCTTTACGGAACTGCTAGGCGACACGCCGACTGCTCCTTTTCACCACCGATTTGATCATTTCCTTCAGGGCTCAGTACACTGGGACAAAAGGTGAGGATAAGACCTTTTGGCGACTCACCGAACAAGTTCGGCGATTCTCAAAACTACATTTCTTCGTTCTTTCAGCTGCCTTTGTTCCTTTTTGCTAAGTAGTGTCCATGCTTTCCCTCAAACTCCAAATACCTGAAACTTAAGGGTTTTTATTAGATATTGAGACAAAATATGCATTTGAGGACACTAATTCTATCAAAATATAGCCCTAAATGAGTCCAATTTATGCAACCACCCCAGCTTAAATTTTTGCTTGTCCTTAAGCAAACTCAAGTTCAGCCGTTCAAAAAGGAGGTCTCGAACAGTGCTACACAAGACTCAATCATGAATACACACAACAAGACTCAATTTACTTATACAAAGATCAAATGTGTACCCAAAGATTCAAGTTGTGACACACCATTCTCAAAGATTCTCAAGCTCGCAATACTTGTTTCAAATGAACTGGTTTAAGTTTCTTCAGCTTGGGTGTTGATTCCGCAGCGTCTGGTGAGAGCTTAGAGACCACTAACTTTGGAATCACCCTAGGAGACCAGTTTTAAACCTTGAATTTGGTAAAGCTTAGATATGAGTTTGAGCTAAAAATTGATGGCTATTAGATCGAAAATTTGAAGAGATACTACAGGCATTACCTTGTTGTCGCCCCAAATTTGCTGACGGGGAGCTACGATCGCTCAGGCGTCAATTCACCTCCATTGTAGACCTCTGTCTGTAATGGCATTTTCTTCTTATCTCTGATTTCCTTTTTCTATTTTGGTCTTCCCTTTTCATTTTGGGTTTTGTGCTTTTGTTTTGATTTTTCGTATTTTATTTTTAGGTGGGGCAACCCATCAGTTTTGTTTTAAAAAAAAAATTAACGAACGAGAGAGATGAACATTAAACAAACTCGGTAGAAAGAAAAACAGGAAAAATAGAAGAGAAGAACCTAATAAACTTGTAATATAGAAGAGAAGAACCTAATAAACTTATATTTTCTTAACTTGTAATATGTATAGGGGATGCAATTTCAGCCCATATTAATGAAATAAGTCCATTTTGCTCATATTTAATTACTTGGATCACTCATATTTTAATGAACAACTTCACATAGAGCAAACATAAAAATTATATTTGTATGATATAGTTATAGTTTGCATAATTGCGCTCCATAGCAAACATAACTATGTATATTTCGCTAAACATATACAAAAGAAAGCAGTTGTATAATATGTTTCTGTTTTGGTATATATATATAAAAGATCAATTGTATAATTTATAAAGCGCGAAAGACAAAAGAAAACTGGGCAGGGGAAGATCGTATTTGTATAATCACAAGTGTATAGGGCAAATATATGCATTTGTATTTGTATATACAATTTTCTCTCGCTTTATACAAACACAAACGTAATGTACATATTTGTGTTTGTATAAAGTGAGAGTGGCGAGCGAGATCTGGGAGAGGGGCGAGAGGGGAACGAAAATATATGTATATATATAATTTTCTCTTGTTTTATACAAACACAAATGCATTTTATACATTTGTGTTTGTATAAAAGCGAGAGAGGCGAGGGAGACTGCCAGCGAGAACGAGAGTGGCAAGCGAGATGCACTAGGAGAGAGGCGAAATAGCAACACTTTTGCTATGGGATACAATTAAATCAAATTATGTTTATAGCATTTAATTTGAATTAGTAGTTTGCTATTATATATAATTTTCTCTATTTTAATTGGTTAAATATGGGTTTCAAGTTATTTTAAGAGTCTCTACAAATATGGTCAAAATGGGTTAAATATAGGTATCCATATTGATCCATAATAAATCACTTAGTTTTCACTTCCACTCAAAATTCTTAATTGTGCTAAAAAATAAAAAAATTAATATTAATTTTCAAAAATTCAATTAATTGAAAATATATATATATATATATATATATATATATATATATATATATATATATATATATATTTAGATTACAAAAAAAAAATTAGGGATAGGTTGATGGAAGGTGTGGGGGGAGGGGGTAAATTATTTTTTTTTTAAATTAAAAAACAATTTTTTTTTTTGTTTTTGAAAAACAAAAAAAAATTGGGGTAGGTTGGTGGAAGGTGGGGGGTGCCCCGGGGGGTGAGAGGTACCCGGGGGTGAGGGTAATTTTTTTTTTTTGAAAAATAAATTTTTTTAAATGGGTTAGAACCATTTTATCCAAACCATATTTGACCAAATTCATATTTACACATACTCTATTTGGGTGGATTGTAATCTAAACTATTTTTGCTCAATCCATCCAAATCCGATCCGATCTAATCCAACCATTTGCCAGTATATAGCTGCAGAAGAACATCATTAAGTAAATTAGAAAGCGTCGACAGAAAAACTAAAAAATTTAACATTGAGAGAGTGAATAAGAAAGAGGGAAGGACAATTGAGAAACTCACCCAAAGCTGGATGACACCTCGAAGTAGCAAAGGAGAATGAGAGTTGTAGAGAAAAATAATACAGTGAAGGAAATTGAGAATTGTAGAGTTAAATATAATCCATAAAAGTAATAGTTAGATCTAAAGTGATACATGTGTTTTACTGAAGTAGAAAGGCAGGGCATGTATCTAATTAAGTAATTACAAATGAGATAGGTCCAACTCTATAATACAATTAACTATCAACTGAATTGCTAACACCTTGTGTTTACTTATTAATAATAGAAATTTACATACTAAAACAATAGGGAGGTACATTGTATATGTGATTGGTCGTGTGTATGTAGTTTAGTGTATTTGGGAATTTTCGTTGGTCTTCACTCATTCGAATTTGACTTGGGGATGTATTGAAGTTGTGTAAATGACTTAGAAAAAAATGAACTATTTGTAGATTAATGATAAATCTAAAGAGACTTCAGAGAAAGAACAAATATAGACGAATGAAGCTATTGCCTCCTCAACTGAAAGAAGTGGAATGTGCGAAAAAGAGAAACGTTGTGGTTGTTTCAGCCGATAAAGAAAGCAAACCACATTTCTTGATCTTCCTGTTTGATATGGGTCTCTCTAACTAATAGATAAATAACTTTTCTTTTATGAACTTTGTTTTGTCCAATTTAGTTTCCAATGCAGCAAGCAATAGCAGGGGAATGAAGAAAAATTACCTGGTAATACAACTACTGTATTATAATGCCTCTCAATTAGCAAGAGGTGGTTAGCTTTTGGATATCATAGCTACCGACTGGGATTTGGATAAATAATTGAATATGGGGAATGAATTATTTAGAAGTAGAAGGGGAATGGAGGAAAATTACCTGGTAATACAATTACTGTTTTGAAGAATTGATATGACACTCAAAATGGTCTTATCCAACTGTGTTTGTCACCTAATTAATTGATCAGATCTAGATACGTATATCGTCATTTATATAGTCAAGATTTCTGTTATGAGAATAAGCTATTGTTGCAGGAAGAAGATAAGGCAAAACTTGTCGAGGAAACAGGGTTCCAAGCGCAATTGGCATAGCAACTCACAATCTGTAATATTTCTAAAGTCTAATCCCAGGAGAGAGAGAGAAATCAACGAGGTCCCTAGAAAGAAATCAAGAACATATGTAAATTTCTGCATCTTCTTGATGCCACTAATGAAATCATTACTTCGTAAAAAAAAAAGAGAAAGAAATCAAGAACATATATAAGTTGATGGTGATATGAATATAACACCTTTGAAGCAGAGTGTTGAACTATCTATTGTGGGTACATGTTTAGGAGTTGCATCTATTGTGGGTGCATGTTTAGCAGTTGCAACTCCGTTATTTACTTCGGCCAAACAAGTATCATGCTTGCTAGAACTTGATATAATTGAGGTTTGTTTGATTAACTTGTATTTCTATTATTGGAATTTGTCGCGTGGTGTTTTGGTATGGAGTGTTGTGTACTTGTGTTTAGGCATGAAGAATTGCCCTAAAACAGGAGTTGTTCTCAGGTATGGAGTGTTGTTTAGTAACAGAAATTGTGCTCGGCAAGCAATCAAAAAATAGAATGATCCAAGTATGTTATGCTTGGTGTGTTGTATATAAAAATAAATTTCTTCAATGAATGGACTTGAACTTTTATTTGATTCTGGCTTTAACTTATAGTTTGCCACTTGTTTGTTGTTCACATTTCCTTTGTGGTTACAACTACGAATGAACTGCATTATTTATACATTCAATCTATGTTTGTTGGGTCCGTACTTAGCACATACATATCGCATCTAATATATATATATATATATATGAAATGACTTCTATTATGACACATAGGAAAACATGCCTAACTAATGAATTGAAAGTCATCTTTTTCTATCCTTAAAGTACTGCTCTTTTTTTGTTTTAATAGAAAGATGAAGTACTTTTACATGTATTTGGAAGAGGTAATGTACAATGTGGTGTGCATTTTGAGGAATGTGTTGTGCGCTATTCATATATAATGACAAGAAGATGTATAGTAGTACACTTCAAGTGGCCCACGTCTCTCTTCATATATATAAAACAATATGAAAATATGTTTTTTGGTAAATTGTACTACCATTGTTCTAGTATAACTTTGCTTTATTTTTTTTCATAGTATTAAAATTCTACACCAGTAATGATAATAGTTTATGGTTGTATTTTTTGACATTACAACAACTAATTTTGGATCCATATACGTCCTTTTTTTTAATTTTTGGTCTTTTAAATTTAAAGTTTTTTTTTAAAGGTCATGAGTTAACTTCTTTGTTTAATAAAGAATAGTGATCAATTGTTTTAACTATATTATGATTTTTGGATCCATATACGTCCTTTTTATTAATTTTGGTCTTTTAAATTTAAAGTTTTTTTTAAAGGTCATGAGTTAACTTCTTTATTTAATAAAGAATAGTCACCAATGGTTTTAACTATATTATGATTTTAATTATGCATACAAAAATTGATCTTGATAAGTTCGTTTAGTGGCATATGTTGTCACATTGAGTGATACAACCATTCTTCTTGTTTCAGGTATCCAAAACATATTTGCTTAAAATCAACATAGAGTTTTTGCTCAAGTAGTGTTTTTCTAAAGTCCCAATAAATCGTCATCCTTGCTTTTGCATAAATCTTTTTTGAAAAAGAATTTAAATCATTCATACATGTAGCTAGGTCATACAACTCAACGTAGATATCTCTTGCACAAATTGGCAAGGATAGAGGATTATCATCTCCATCTTCACTATCTCTTATGTTTTTATCTTCACCATTATCATCACTTTTTCCTTCATTCTTCCTTTTGCTAGATTCAACATTCTCACTCTTCTAGGTATTACTGTCCTCATATCTTTCAATCTCTGTCATGCTTTTCATTTTCGACTCCGCTTTGACAATCATTTTTTTAAGATTTGAAATTTTTTTCAGCTTTACGTTTCCTATTGTTACAAATAGTAGAAGCAGATCCTTCAATGATTTTTCTGTCTTTATTTCATACTTTACAATCTATAAGCAACAATAATTTGTAGTGATCAATTTATCGACTATTGGTCTATTAACAGAAATAAAAAAAGTGTTTTAATTAAACACACAAAACAAGCAGCAGTGATTTTAGAAAGGGAGAATACAAAAGATAGCAACAAAAACATCATTAAAGTTGATCAAAATACAAAGAAAAAAAATTCAAAATCAACAGACAATATAAACAAAAAAATGTTGTTTGCAACAAATTTAAAAGTGACAGAAAATAAATTGCAATCACAAATAAAATATGAAGAAACGTGATTTTATTGATAAATATTGCGGGTACAATTCTGTTGATCCCTTTATTCTATTCTCCTAAGATTTATCCATGCTTCGAGGGTCGTTAATGACGTATTTCTCGAACTAGGATAATTTATATTGACCTCTATATGAATATTTCATCAATTTGTGGAATATTCAAGATGTCTTTTAAGGGAATTTAGTACCCTTTATATAGGCATGAACTAGGGTTTAGGGTTGATTATCCTCCAAGAATTCTAGTTGAAACTGAACACACCTTATAGAGTCCAAATTCGAATTGAACACGTGTAGAGTCTCACAAAATTTCAATGTCTACAAATGCCCCATGCTTCAAGGTTTGTCGGAGTGTAGACTCGATGAAACTCAAAGACGAGACTTGAAGTACTCATTCTTCCACATTTGCAGCTTCAAATTTTCAAATTTGATTTATGAGAGAAGAGATGAACGGCAGATTTGGTCCCACTAGGCGTGCCAATTTGTTTGCAACAAATTTGAAAGTGACAGAAAATAAAGTGCAATCACAAATAAAATATGATGAAACATGATTTTATTGATAAATATTGCGGGTACACACTACTAAAAATTTGTCAAAAAAAAGGGCAAAAAGCGACTGACTGCGTCACTTTTTGGGTCAAAATCGATGAAAAAGCGACGCAGTCACTTCCGTCGCTTTTTAGCTCGACACTTTTCAAAAAGCGACGGACTGCGTCGCTTTTAAAAAGCGATGGACAACGTCTCTTTTTGTCTTTTTTTTTTTGAATTTTTTTCATAAAAGTGACGGACTCCGCCTCTTTATTTTAATTTTCATTTTTTTTATTTCTAAAATGCGACGCTGTCCGTCGCTTTTCTGGGATTTTAAAAAAAATAAAATCCAGAAAAGCGACGGAAAAAATGACGCTATCCATCGCTTTTCTGTAATATTTTTGCCAGCCTAAACTGGCAGTTTCTGCTGCACACCTGCAAATACAATTCAATTCAATTCTACACTAGTCAGCCCAATCAAACACACAATTATAAACAATCTAAACAAAACATAAAATAATATTCAAAGTATCTAAATCATAAATTAAAGAATTATAAAGTCTTTCAAAATTCGTTTCAAAAAGTTCATAAATGTCCAGAGATCTAAACTAGGGAGTGAGATCTACATAATCATCCTCATCACTCTCGTTGTCGGTGTCATCGGGAGCCGAAGTAGTAGGTCGATGAGCGAGGTTCATCACTTGTTCTTTGATTTGCGGAACGGTCTCATTCATGCTTTCTTGTTCAGCTACTCTTCTCCACTCCGACTCTGCTAGTGCCGATGTAGGTTTAGCTATTTGATCCGACATACTAGCAATTTGAACACCGTCAAGTGCCTCGGCTTGACGTGATGATCCAATACCTTCTAACCCTGACTGGAGTCGTCTAACATCATTTCAATAAAATTTCTAACACCGTCAATAAACTCAGGTTTCAAACCAACACCAGTTTCATAATGCATATTATACATCCACAAACGATGATCCATCTACAAAAATATAGATATTCAATTATATTATAAATAATTATTTATTTTAATTTATTTAAACAATATAACAATTTTAACTAGTTTAGTTTTGACTTAATACAACAACTAAATCCACCAACTAAACCACATTATTTATTTTAACTTATTTAAACAACATAAATTTAACTAGTTTAGTTTTGACTTAATACAACAACTAAATCCACCAACTAAACCACATTATTTATTTTAACTTATTTAAACAACTTAATAACTTTTTAACTTGAACTAGTTTCGTTTTGACTTAATTCGAACGACTAAATCCATAAACAAAACCACATTATTTATTTTAACTTATTTAAACAACTTAATAACTTTTTAACTTGAACTAGTTTAGTTTTGACTTAATTCCAACGACTAAATCCATAAACAAAACCACATTATTTATTTTAACTTATTTAAACAACTTAATAACTTTTTAACTTGAACTAGTTTAGTTTTGACTTAATTCCAATAACTAAATTCATCAACAAAACCACATTACTTATTTTAACTTATTTAAATAACTTAAAAACTTTTTAACTTGAATTAGTTTAGTGTTGGTACTTTTGCTTAACAAATATATTATTCCTAAATTTAAAGCTAAGTGTCAACACTAGATTGACACAAATCGATCTTGCAAGAAAATCAATTTTGTCATCAATAGGATCAACTAGTGTTGGTACTTACGCTTAACAAACACATTATTCCTAAATTAAAGCTTAATATCAACACTAGATGGACACAAATCGATCTTGCAAGAAAAACAATTTTGTCATCAATAGGATCAACTAGTGTTGGTATTTACACTTAACAAATATATTATTCATAAAATTAAAGCTAAGTATTAATACTAGATGGACGCAAACACATTATTGAAAACAATTGTACTTGAACTTAAGAAATTTAGAAGCACCAACCTTATCTCCAACTTTCATAATGTATATTATACATCCACAAACGATGATCCATCTACAAAAATATAGATATTCAATTATATTATAAATAATTATTTAGTTTAACTTATTTAAACAATATAACAATTTAAACTAGTTTAGTTTTGACTTAATACAACAACCAAATCCACCAACTAAACCACATTATTTATCTTAACTTATTTAAACAACATAACAACTTTAACTACTTTACTTTTGACTTAATACAACAACCAAATCCACCAACCAAACCACATTATTTATCTTAACATATTTACACAACATAACAACTTTAACTACTTACTTTTGACTTAATACAACAACCAAATTCACCAACTAAACCACATTATTTATCTTAACTTATTTAAACAACATAACAACTTTAACTAGTTTACTTTTGACTTAATACAACAGCCAAATCCACCAACTAAACCACATTATTTATCTTAACATATTTACACAACTTAACAACTTTAACTTGAACTAGTTTAGTGTTGGTACTTATGCTTAACAAACACATTATTTCTAAATTAAAGCTAAGTGTCAACACTCGATGGACACAAATCGATCTTGCAAGAAAATCAATTTTGTCACAATAGGATCAACTAGTGTTGGTACTTATGCTTAACAAACACATTATCACAAAATTAAAGCTAAGTATTAATACTAGAGGGACACAAACACATTATTGAAAACATGCAATTGTACTTGAACTTAAGAAACTTAGAAGCACCAACCTTATCTCCAACTTTGTGAAAGAAGCAATATAGTCTTGTATCAACTTTTTTTTATGTTGAGCTATATATATATATATATATATATATATATATATATATATATATATATATATTGAAGTTTTAATAAGTTGAAGTTTCAATTCAAGTTCATATCTAATTTCTAATTAAACTTAATTAGTTATATATTCAAGCTAATTAGTTCCAACTACCCCAATCTAATTTCCAGTTCATATTCCTAATTAAGTTCAATTTATAGTAAATTCAAGTACTAATTAATTATAAGTTTTAATTAAGTTATAATTCAAATCCCTAAAATTCCAAATTCAAACTATAGTGCTAAAATTCCAAATTCAAACTATTAGTAGTCCTAAAATCTCAATAATAAATTCAAACTAGTCCTAAATTCAAAAGTCAAACTACTCTTAAAATCACAAATTCAAACTAGTCCTAAAATCCCAAAATCTAACTAGTGCTAAAATCCTAAATTCAACTAGCTAGCTATTCCTAATCCCAAATTCAAACTATTAGTCCTAAAATCTCAATAATAATTCAAACTAACTCAAATAATACCCAAATTCAAATAACTCCTTAAATACCCTAATTCAATCTAATCTTACATGCAATTCCAAAATCAAACTAATTAACTCAAGAAATACCAAATTTCAAACAAATCCTAAGATACCCTAATTTAAACTAACCCTAACATTAAAATTTTCAATTCACAATCAACAAACACAAACTAACAATCAAATAATCCCTAATTCAAACTAACAATCAAAAACCCTAAATCATTCCCTTACTAACTAACAATCAATTAATTAAAAACTAATTCAATACACTAATTAACAAATTCAATACTCAAATTGAAAGAAATTAAAAATAATATTATGAAACCCTAACCTTGAATTAAAGGAGAAGGGCAATGGGTCGGGATGGAGGCGGCGCAGGTCGGGATAGAGGCGGCGCCGAGCGTGACCTCGATCTACTGCTGGTGCGAGCTGCCACGGTGTGACCTCGATCTGTTGCTGCCCGCGAACTGCCGCTGCTACGATGGTGGCGTGGCGCCGGTCAGGGTTGCTGTCGTCGCCGGTCAGAATTGCGATGAGAGACAGTGAGAGAGGAGTGAGTCGCGAATGAGAGAGAGTGAGAGAAATTGATTTATATATATGAAATTTAATTACACGTCAATAGAAATTTAATTTATCAATCAAGTTAATATATATATATATATAATTTAACTACACATCAACAGAAGTTTAATTTAATAAATTCAATTTATCGATCAAGTTAATTTTATAAATTAAGATTACATATATATATATATATATATGAAATTTAACTACACGTCAACAGAAGTTTAATTTAATAAATTTAATTTATTGATCAAGTTAATATACATATATATGTGTGTGTGTGTGTGTGTGTGTGTGTGTGTGTGTAATTTAACTACACATCAACAGAAGTTAAATTTAATAAATTTAATTTATCGAGGTTGATTTTATTAATTAAAATTACATATATATATATATATATATATATATATATATATATATATATATATATATATATATATATATATATATATTAACTTGATTTAAAATCAAATTTAAAAAATATAATCGCATCATAAACCCTATCTAATAAATCCTTTTTATTAGGGATAGGATACCTTATCCATCTCAGAGCCTTATTAAGAGGTTTATAATTAATAACAAACATGGGTGCACCTCTTTCCTGTTCAGCATGTTATTAACATAGAAGGTTGTACAGGACCATGGAGATATTTAATAAATTTAATTTATCGAGGTTGAGTTTATTAATTAAAATTACATATATATATATATATATATATATATATATATGTATGTATGTATGTATGTATGTATGTATGTATTTTAACTACACATCAAAAGTTTAATTTAATAAATTTAATTTATAGAGGTTTAAATTACACTTTTGATGTGTGTGTGTGTGTGTGTGTATATATAAAATTTAACTACACATCAACAGAAGTTTAATTTAATCAATTTAATTTATCGAGGTTTATATATATATATATATATATATATATATATATATATATATAATTTAACTACACAGCAACAGAAGTTTAATTTAATAAATTTAATTTATCAATCAAGTTAATTTTATAAATTTAAATTATATACCTTCTAATTATATAAATTTAATTTTATTGATCAACAAAAATTTATCAAAATCAAATTTAATATATAAATCTCCTTGAATTGATTATACGTATTTCTTTAATTAATTGATAATGTATTTCATATCTGAACCACTAGTTTATAAGACTTGATTTGTTAAACTATTTGAAGAGTATATAATTAATCAACGTATTTCATACTCCAATGAAGTATCTTTTACATGTCATCATAATTAGGAACTGATCACTACACTTGACATCCATTCAAGATCGAACATATATAATAATACTATCTCGCATTTCATACTTCAATGGATTATATGTTAGCTCTTCACCTCTACATCATGAGATGAGATATTAAGTTCATGATTAGACAACGGACTGATAAAATTTGTACATTGTCTAGAAATATAAGTATATATAATTTTCTCCTAATTCATATCAACGTAGTTTCATACTCTAAATATTGATTATAGATATTTTTTTATTTATTCCACGAATTCTAACTTTTTATTTATAAAAGTATACAAAATTGTTACACTTTTTGAACAATTAATTGTAGGTGTAAATGAAATTTTAGTATTATGCACAATAGCAAAATTATGATTAATAGGAATATTTTAAACAAATCGACCTCCGGATGTCACTTTTATTAAAAGTAATTAGATTTAATAAAAAATACCGACCTCATGAGGTCGGACCTCAGAGTCTCTATGTCCGTCACTTTTTTTGAAAAAAGTTTGGCCAACCTTTTGACCAATAAACGACGGACAAAGAGACATTGTCCGTCGCTTTTTAAAAATATTTGACCAGATATTTTGACCAAGAAGCGACGAACATAAAGATGCTATCCGTCGATATTTTAAAAAATAATTAAACAATTAAAATTAATAAAAAGCGACGGAAGGCATGGCTTTTTTTAATTAATAAATAATTATTTTTAATAAAAAGCGACGGACTGCATCTCTATCGATATAAAATAATTAATTATTATTATATATATTATTGGTGCAAAATTTTGCGAAAAAAAGAGATGGACTCAGCGATGCAATCCGTCGCTTTTAAAAAAATAAATTAAAAAAGCGACGGACTTGGCGATGTAGTCCGTCGCTTTTAAAAAAAAATTTAAAAAATTAAAAAAATTAAAAAGCGATGGACTTTGCGATGTCGTCCGTCACTTTTAAAAAAAATAAAAAACAAAATAAAAAAAATTAAAAAGCGACAGACTCGGCAATGCAGTCCGTCACTTTTTAAAAAATTTAAAAAAATAAAAAAAAATTAAAATAAATTAAAATAAAAGCGACGGACTCTGTGATGCCGTCCGTCGCTCTTAAAAAAATAAAAAATAAAATTAATTAAAAAGCGACGGACGACATCGCTTAGTCCATCGCTTTTGGGAGCGACGTCGTCCGTCGTTTTTTAGCAGTTTTTTAGTAGTGACAATTCTGTTGATCCCTTTATTCTATTCTCCTAAAATTTATCCATGATTCGAGGACCGTTAATGACGTATTTCTCGAACTAGGATGATTTAAATTTGACCTCTATATGAATATTTCATCAATTTGCGGAATATTCAAGATGTCTTTTAAGGGAATTTCGTACCATTTATATAGGTATGAACTAGGGTTTAGGATTGAATATCCTCCAAGAATTCTAGTTGAAACTGAACACACCTTATAGAGTCCCAATTCTAATTGAACACGTGTAGAGTTCCACAAAATTTCAATGTATACAAATGCCCCATGCTTCAAGGCTTGTCGGGGTGTAGACCCAATGAAACTCAAAGACGAGGCTTGAAGTACTCATTCTTCCACCTTGCAGCTTCAGATTTTCAGATTTGATTTATGAGATAAGAGATGAAGGGCAGATTTGATCTCACTGGGCATGCCAGTTTTTTTTGCAACAAATTTAAAAGGGATAGAAAATAAATTGCAATCACAAATAAAATATGAAGAAACATGATTTTATTGATAAATATTGCGGGTACATCCCTTTATTCTACTCTCCTAAGATTTATTCATGATTCGAGGGCCGTTAGTGGTGTATTTCTCGAACTAGGAAGATTAGATTTGACCTCTATAAGAATATTCCATCAATTTGCGGAATATTCGAGATTTCTTTTAAGGGAATTTAGTACCCTTTATATAGGCATGAATTAGGGTTTAGGGTTGAGTATCCTCTAAGAATTCTAATTGAAACTGAACACATTTTTTAGAGTCCCAATTCTAATTAAACACGTGTAGAGTCTCACAAAATTTCAATGTCTACAAATGCAGAAAATATCCTAGCCATTATCCAAAGTAAATTGTAATTAAAGATGTGGAATCAAGAACATGAATCAAAAAAACATATTAGATTTTTACCAATTTAATCAAGAGGAGTCAAATTTTTGCAATAATCCAAAATTCACTACACTACAATGTAACAAACAAAATTATAGTAAAATGAAGCTAAAATTGTTCGCAAAAGAAGAATAAATTTACTTGAGCATAAGAGGATGAAGATTTCGACTTGGGGAAGAAGATTGAAGAAGAAAAAATATTTCTACTCCTTGAGCACTTGAGAAAACAAGGAAAAGAAGATATGTTGGGGAGAGAAAAAAAAAAGTTGATGAATTATTAAATAAATTTAAAAAAGGGTGAAATGTTTATTAATAAATATAAAAAAGGAACTTTGTTGTATTTTTATAAACATATATTTTATACCTATACTTTTAAATGTTAAAGAGGTCCATGACCCCACAATCCTATCCAACTTTTTTTAAACTCTAACCCTAGAAAATAAATAAATAAAAAATTAAGTTTCTACGCACTACATTAAATTTTGAAAATGGGTAGTATTCCAAATAATCTCGACTAACTATCCCAAATTTGAACTAGCATTTTGGAGGAGCTGATTTACTTGAGAATTCTTTAAAGGTCAAATTTGATCTTCTTATAGCAACCTATTTATCTCAGAGACTATCAGAAAATTTAAAGTAGTTAATATTTTTATGTATTCTTCCATTGTCAGTTTAAAGAATGTTAAAAACATTTGTCCCTTCAATTTGTAAGAGACATCATATGACTCCTTGCTAGTCATTAATGGTCTTTACAAGATTAACAATTATTTTTTTCATTTCTTGCTATCAAATTGTAAAGAGGCATATTCATTCATCATTTAAAAGACACATAGTGTATATATATATATATATATATATATATATATATATATATATATATATATAAGGACCAATAACAATAATTCAAGTTTTTTGTTGAAACGAAATATAAGATTTCTTTTAAATGGAAAATCATCCCATACATCTATTTATTGCTTAATATTACAGTCTTTAGATGTACCTTTTTTATATTACTATTTATAACATTTTCATTACAAGTATTAACATATTAGTTTTAATCTATAATTTAATTTAATTTATTTTATTAATTAGTTATTATTTTTATAATTACATTATAATAATAAGTAAGAGAAATAAAATTCATATTAGAGAATCAATTGTCATTATCTCTTACACCATTTTAGAGATTTTTTTTTTCAGTTTTCACACGGCAACCCCCCACCCACACCCACACCTTCCTCTTTTACCCACACGCAAACCCCACAGCCCCACCCCCACATTCCTCTTTTACAGAGAACTAACTTTTTCTGTCTCACTATCTTCAACGTGCGTCTGCTTCATTCAAAAAGAAAATCAGTTGAACTCTTCCACATGTATATGATTCAATGATGGGAGGAGATCTACACACGAAGAATGTGGAGAAAGCAGTTGATATACTTGCATAATTATACCACTGTTTTTAGCTAGCACGAAATTTTATGATAAAAGGCTGGACCTCTATTTCAATAAACTATCTGCATATGTTGACATGCCTCAATCAAAGCTCAAAGTTGTATTTATAAAGAATATGTTAAACTATGTTGTGGTTTTACCTGTAGATCTTATGATTTTCATGTTTTATTGCACACTTCAAATGAAAGTAAGATCTCATTTTATATTTTTGTCTATTTTTTCTTTTACTTGTGAACAAACTGTATTTTGCCTACATGTGTATCTCATCATCAGGCAAGCGTAAGTAGAAAGATGTCAAGAAAGGAGACTAGAAACTGTCGCCCATTGAATCCTTTTAGTTTCTTTTGAAATCACTCAGTCTGGTATTTATTTATGTCCTCTTTTGGATCATGATTTATTAGTATTACATGACAAACCTTTTGTTTTCAGCAAGTTGAGCAGATGCTTGTTGGTGTTGACAAGGATGTTAGTGGTGAAATTGATTTCGATGAATTCCCAATGAGATATCAATTTGATATCAAATGTATATCAATTGGGTATAAAATTAACTAGTTTTAAGCTGACTAATTTAGTTGAAATTTCAATTACATGTTGTTTTTTCAATTTTTCCAATTGGATATCAGTTAAATATCAAATGTATATCAATTGGGTACAACATCAACTAGTTTTAGGTTGGCTATTTCGGTTCAAATCTCAATTACATGTTTTTTTCAATTTTTTCCAATGGGATATCAGTTCATACCAAATGTATACAAGTTTGATACAACATTAAGTAGTTTTAGCTTGACTATTTCGGTTGAAATCTCAATTACATGTTGTTGCTTTTTTCAGTTTTACCACTGGGACATCAGTTGGATACCAAATGTATACCAATTTCATACTAAGATTTGACTTAATTTTTCTAGTCGATATCAATTGCATACCAGCATTACCTAGTTTTTGACTATACATTTAAAAAACACTGTAAATGATTAATTAGTACTCATTATAAATGTAACACTCCGAAATGCTAACAAAGAGTCGCATGTCGATACACCATTGCTTAATTACTATAATATGTTTTATTCACATTTTGGGAACTTGAAATTTTGTGATATTTGCAAACTTGCTTAACATAAATTGTGATCGTAATTTAAGGGATCGTATTGGGGTATTTATGTAATATTCTAATTATAATTATGTATAACTTGAAATGGTGGTGAGGTATATACATATGGATATGTATATATGCATTTTGGGCAGCACACTTTTATTTGGGCAGCACCTTTGAAGGACAGATGTACAAGTGATAAACATCACTTGTGTGACTATATTTTCACACCTCCTTGAGTTAAATTCGTTTCCTTCAAGTCTAAGAACCTTATTTAATCAGTTGTTCTTCAAAATCACAAGAGAAAAACTTGGTCCTTTTGGCTGGAATTTGAGACACACTTCTCTTTGGTTGTATATACTCGTGTACAAGTTGAAGACCTTGATATGTTGGTTGGTCTACGGTTTGAACTCTTGAAGTTGTGTTGGACTGTTTCTGTGCTAAAGAACTGAGGTTTGTATATAAACTTGTACTTGTACTCTTTTTACCTGCTGGTATATCCGAAAGCTTATCCTGGTACCTTGGTTACCTCTTGTCACTTTGTATTGTCGCATTGGTATCCTTTAAGATATTAAAGACACTTGTATTACTCGCCCACTTGTACAGATTATTTGATCACCTAGCACCCTTGTTGGGACCCTGTCCTTCTAGTGGCTGTGACTTTGTCACTATTGGCATGCCTCTTGATTCGGATCATTTGCCATCTTGACTCTAGATTTTTAGTCTGTCTTAAGAATGAAAATTGTCCATTTTAAGTACGAACTAAAAAGCCATTTTTAATATGGTTCTTGGTTCTCTTGATTATTAGGCTTGACCCTTCTTGATACAGGGCGTCGGCCCTTCTTGATACCTGCTTGTGCTTGGTGTGACGACATGATGTATATATTGGGAGAGCCTTGTTATTTAATCTCTTGGAAAATGGTGCTTTGACCGTTCTTGACATTTGGATCTTTAAATATTGAGCTTGATTCTCTTTGTATATTGTTTACTTGATTTATTGATTCTATTTCAATTGTGCTGCACATGACTTGAGAAAGGTGGCTTGGTGAATCTGAGGGCTCCAAACCTATAGTTTTTTACACCACTAAGCTATATGCTTAGTGATAGTTGTTTCTATCATAGGGAATGTTTGAGAGGATGCGTGAAGTTGGCCATTGGAGATGGAGATTTTGAGAGCCTTAAGGAAGATCACATTTGCATATAAGCATCTATATTTTGTAGAAACCTTGGGACTTGTACATGATCTATGTGTTGTATATTTACATGAAATTTTGAAGGCTAATTTGATCATGTCACCATGGGTTGTAATATAAGTGTGGCTATATGTTTTGTTCTTCTTGGGGTGTGTAAACCCAAGTATTGTAGTATACTAAATTTACTATTTGTTTTGAATGGTTGTGTGAAGCATGAACCGGCTAATTTTGGTACTCGGAAGTTGGTAACATTCTTTTTATATCATTTTTAAGTGTGAGGATAATATATACATGAAAATCTCATAAGTTAATTATTTGCTTAGATTATCTTGGAAAAATTCTACGCAGTTTTGATTTGACGCAAATAAATGTTTAAATGGGCAGGATGCACATCCTTAACTATTTTTATTGAACCTAATCCCCCTACTAGATTTTAATCAATACTCCATACATGCATCTCTTTTAAATGTCGCAAGATCAAAGTAGATTCCTTCTTTAGTGGTAGCATCCTTCCGAAAGGGTCGCTACAATAAATGTTCAGAATGTATAAATCATTAACTTAAAAGACAAAATAAATCAAAACATAAGTTTGTCACAATAAAACAACCAAATCAAAATAAAAATAAATCATGTTTTTTTTTCAATAGGTTAATTTGAACATGTCTTCCTGTTGTCCCCCCCGCCCCGACGACATGTACTCCACATAACCTTAGACCTCTTGAATTTCAAATCAACAAACCATTTTCAGCGTTGAAATTGTGGTCTCCCTACAACCTTTTTGAACCAGGCGACAATAATTTATACTCCGACACTTTTTGAATTGCATATTTTCCTGTTCCATCATAAAATATTGTTTCGGTATTACAGGATACAAAAGTACAAATAACTTTTATACATATGTTATATCAATATACGAATTTCATACCATTTTTTTGCATACTTTCTATACATATTTCATGCCAAAAGTAAAAACCGATTCATACAAGATTGATGCCAAAAAGAATACAAAATCATACAATTTATAACTAGTAATTATTTTTTATTAAATAAATAGTATACCAATTTCATCCCAATATTATGCACAATTTCATACAAAAATAATGCCAAAAATAAAAATTGAATCATACCAGATTTGTGCCATAAAAACTATAAATTTCCATACAAATTTGATTTTACTATTATACCAATTTCATACAAAACTTACATCAATTTTTACACCAAATTCATACCAAAAAATCAATAATTTTTCATACAAAGAATGAACAAATTAGATAATTTTTAATCAGTATTCATTCACAAATTAGTAGTATACAAATTATTGATTGTCATACATGTCTGGTATTTGTAGTATACAAATTTCAAAAGAAAATTATCTAGGTTTTTTTAACCAGAAACATACCAAAAAATAAAAAATGGGTCAGACAAATAATCAACAAATTCAATGTTCATACCAAAATATAACATTATACATTTAAAAACAAACATCATAATTAAAATTATTATACATAAAAAAAATATGAAATCAGTATACAAATTTCATACAATTTTCATGCACACTTTTTCATACACTTTTCATGCTAAAATTATAACTATTTCATCACATAAGTCGTCACTTTTTCACAGATGACTCATGCCAATATAATTCCAAATTAATACTAATTCTAACTATTAATTGTCATTTACTAGATAATGAGTATACGAAATTCATTCAAATATAATGTCAAAATCGTACCAACATGGTATAACCAGTATACCAATTTCAAATAAATTTTATGTAATTTTTTTTAACCAGAAACATACAAAAAAAAATGAATGTTCATACCAAAATCTATACTATTTTCAAACAAATTTTATGTAATTTCAAAAAATAAATGTTCATTCTAAAAACGCCATAATTAAAACTATTATACACAAACAAAATCTGAATACTTTTTTTTTGCAGTATCATTGTTTTTATTATTTTTTTTTACGTTAGGTTAGTATACCAATACATAAAAAATCGCAAAGAACACCTGAAGGATCCCATCTACCACCATGATAGAGATGATAGTAGATTATTGAATAAAAACGAATAGAAATTAGTTGAGAGTGACGACTAACTAGAGAAAAATTGAGAAGAGACAGAAATGTTCAAAAAAAAAAAAAAAACTTGTTTTAAACGAATTTTAACTGATTTGAGCTAAACAAGGAAATCAAATATGTCTTTTTTATGAAACTCCTATTTTTATAACACATATTAATTATCATTAATGAATTCAAATTATTTACTACTAATATATCCATTTTTACCTTATTTATTTTGCACACTAATTAATTTGTACTGTTATTTTAAATCATGTTTTTATTTTACTAAAATGTTACAACCTGCAATTTTTTGTTGTTATAACATGAAAGATAAAGAATAATGTCATAACTTATAATTATTAATCCTATATATGTCAATTATAAAATTTTCACACGCGCGCGCGCGCACACACACTAGCTTTTATGTGATATCATACGTGTATTCTGTGTGTTACATGTTTATTTTGTGTAGTATGCGTGTATTTCGTGCGCCACATGTGCACTCCATGTGTCACACATGCATTTCGTGCGCTACACATGCATTTTCAGATGTGATACACGCGTACATTACTAAATTAGTAAGCTAAAAAGTGCGAAAGAATATATTATTGTTCGTCCCACAAAATATATTTTTAATTGGTCCTGGGCAGGTAATGAAGTGGGTCACCCCTGAGTCCAAACAAAGGTACACCTATTTAAGAAAGATGAAGCACGTATCCAGTTCTATTAACCATACACGAGAGGTATACATTAATGTTAGGTCCAACCAGATTAGAAAGAGCATGTAATACATGAGACTCAGAAATGTTCTGATGAATGTACTCTTAGTCAATTAGATTCATCATCATCGGAATACCCTTATAACTACATCAAAGTGTTGAGTAACAGGGATTATGTAGCGAGTACAATAACCATGTTTTATACATTCGTGCTCCCAAAATACAACAATCGAATGCTTGACCCAGCTTTGAAATTTGGCCAAATGATTTTAAGCTGATTCTTTAAATTTGGATTTTGCTCCATCTTTGCAAAGCATAACAAATTACTACTTAACTGACTAATATACTTTCAACCCTTTAATAAAAGTGTTTAAGTTTTATACATAGTCGATGTATAAAAATTTTTACACCATCATGTAAATTAAAGGACAACAATGTAACTTCAAAATTAATATTTAAGAAAAGATAATTAAAAAAATCAGAGCCAGTTATACTTTCATCAAATTTATTATTAAGTAATATTGACGTAAATCAAATCTGTGTCCATTGAAATTGTTAATCAAAATTTTATATATTATAAGACTTTTTTACTTTGTTATCATTATTAAAGATTTATTTGTTAGCTTTTTTATGAGATTATATGTCACAGTTACTAGTTGTTTAGTTGGTTAGAGTCAGTTACAGATTAGTTAGAAGTCATTTAAGTTGTGACATAATTAGAATCAAATTAGTTAGATTGTTTCTTCTTTCATATATATATATATATATATATATATATATTTTTATATATATATATATATATATATATATATATATATATATATTTTTATTTTTATTTTTTTTTAATTTTTTTGCATTGATTTGTACAACAAGCTAAGTTTGTCTTTAGAACTAAAGCCCAATCTGCCTTTGGGTACTTTAATATTCACTTGCCTTCATGGCAATGACTAGGCCATCATCAAGTACAAAAGTCATGGTATTCTCCAATTAAAGGGCTTAACCCATCGGTGGCCCCCTAAACTTGGTACAATCTTTCACTTAGACACCTCAACTGAAGGATTTTCATTTTAAACACCTAACGCAGGGTCCCCATGTGTCACTTTAACACTTTTTGCACAGCTGGAGTGTCACATGATTTTCAATGATTCAAGGCGCGTAAACATCAAAATTTCTTCTGATGTGGCATCCCCAACGGTAATATTACTGCACATCATCTATTTATATTATTTTTTCTCCAATTGTACCCTAATTAAGACCCCAATTTCTCTCTTCTTTTCCAATTTCTCCCTTGTTTTCCAATTTATATCTTCTTCAGTCTTTCTTTAATTCTTGACCCTTAATACTTTCATGTCGAGCTTCTCCAATTCTTCCATGGCATCTGTGGATGAAGGTCGATATTGTAGGTGTGGTAATGAAGCACTATTAAAGACTTCATGGACCCAGTTAAATCTAGGGTGTAGATTTTTACTTGTAGAATTTCAAAGGTAAAATTCTTTGTTTCCCTTATTTTTTTTAAGTCAATTAGATGATTAATTGTTGGCGTCTAATTCTTTTTGATTGGTTTTATAGAAAATGGGTGGTTGTGACTATTTTCTTTGGTATGAAGATCGACACCCTCCACAAGCAAACATCTAATGTGGGGATTATTGAAGAAAGTCAATGCTTTTGATGAAAAATTAAAGCGAGCAAGAAATATATTTATTGTTGGTGTCGTTGCTACTGGATTGCTGATGTTTGGAATATGGAAATTGAAGCCTAATTGTTAGTGTTCTTGAGGTGTTCGGTCTAGTAGTATTTTGATGTTGTATTTGGTGTTCGGTCTAGTAGTATTTTGATGTTGTCGTTGCTGTAAATTTTTTATGTAAATGTGCATTTTGGATTCAATGAAATTATATGTTGTTGTTGCAGTAAAATTGGTTTTTTGGCTATATACAAATCTCAAATTCGTTCTCACAATGTAACACCAAAAGCAAATAGCCAAATTACACAATTGGTCATATTCGTCACAATGTAACACTCAAATTACACAAAACGTAGACAGTTATATTGCATGCTCCATAATGAGCTCAAAGTTAGCATTATGCTACATACCATTCAAGGCTACAACCTTCAAAAAAGTGTATCGAAATAAGGCCCCAAAATAAAACTAGCATAATCAAAAGCTACATACAACCTTCACAAAAGTGTTTACTAGTACCAAAATAAAGCTAGCATACTCCAAAACCATTAGACAGCAAAATAAGGGCCCAAAATCAACCTATTCTAAGTTGGTGTTACTTCTTCTTTTTGTTTGCCATTTGCTGCAATTGGGAAGTGGTGACAGCATCCTTGTTTTTCTATCTCAAGCCTCTAGGCTTAAAGCCAAGGTCTATATCCGTTAAACTTGCATCCTTATAACTTGAACCTGTTGGTAGAATCCTTTGACTTGAAGTCCCAGGCTATTTTTTGAAGAAAAAATCAAAATTAATATATAAACTTGCATTCATTTAAGAGACAATTTGTGACAAACTTACGTTTAGTATTTGGGTTCCACTTGCACTTAAATAGATGCCAAGTTCAACATTACTTGATCCACCATTAGTTGGCCTTTTTGGTCCCCCACTTCCAGAATCTTCTCCAGTTTCAACTCTTTCTCTTTTTTGTCCAGCAATTTGTCTTGTCCTTGGAGGTAGTTGACTGGTTATTCCTCTTGTAACAGGAATACTTGTATCCAGAAATGGTGGTGGTTGGCTTGTTTTTGCAGTTTCCCTTGCCCTCTTAACTCTATTAGTATCACCACAAACTGTTGTTGAAAAAGCATGACTGTTTGATGTTGTTAATGCAGGTTGGTTGAATCTTGTTGGTCCAGGTTGGTAGAATCTTGTTGGTCCAGGTTCAGGATGGCTACTTCCTTGTGAACTTTGATCAGCAGTAAATTGTGAACTATGGCTAGCTGGTTGTGAAGTATGGACACCAACCTAAATATCAAACATAAAGGTTGTTCATTACATTCAACAAGAATTTTAAAAAGGCACAAACAAATAATAAATTATTTTACCTTGCAATATTTTTTGTTGTGGCCTTATTGTTTACACTTGGAACAAGTAATTTTCACCCCTTGTTTGGACATCTTTCCATACTTGTTTCTTGATTCATCTTTACTCTTTCTTCTATTTCTTGGAGGTCTACCAGGCATTTGCTTAGATTTAGGAGGCTCAATCCTTGGATTGTTAGTTTCAGGCCACATCTTCATATTTGGAATTGGTTGAATGAAATGACTATAAGCCTTTAAGAAGGTATCCTTCCTATACTAATGCTCCACAAGTGGTTCAGGTTCCTGTTCGATGTGGTACAAAGCAGAAATAGCATGTTGGCATGGAATGCCTCTCAATTGCCAAGTTCTACAGCTACAAACTCTATTAGTCAAGTTGATTGTATGCCTATACTGCCCTTCTCCAATCTCAAACCCAATATCAGCATTCCAAAGCACCTTGCATGCCCTAGACTTTCCCTTATTCTCCTCCAACATAAGTCTAGCCATAGGTGCAATATCACATATCCAGGTGTCAGCAAACTTAATCATATCTACAGTTCTAGTCATTATTTTTCTCCTAATTTCCTCCAACATGGTTATTATAGATTTGTGTCTACATGATAAGATCCATGAGTTAAAGGTTTCACACGTGTTATTTTCAACTGCATCACATTTGGAATGTTCTTGAAAGAATGCTCTAACCCATGACACTTGTGGATAATGCAATAAATCATCATTAATTTCATTACCAAGTGTGCTTATTTTGTAAAGCTCCTCATTGCACTTCACTTCAAAAGTTGCCTTGGAATATCTCCAGAATTGTTTTCTGCTTTCCTCTCCCTTTCATGTTTTACTCCAATTAGACCAGATGTGTCTAGCACACATTCTAACTTCTGCATTTAGTAGCAGTACACCAACAGCTGCTTGAAGACCCTACAATAAAATACAATTCAAGAAAGAAAATACATTTCTACATAGCTACAATTATCAAAGTAATAGACAATTACCTTCTGCATATTTGACATTACAGTAAGACCCTGTCCAGCACCCAACTGCATGTCCTCTTTCAAGTAGTTGATAAAGAAACTCCAGCTATGTTTAGTCTCCTTGTCCACAACTGCCCAGGCTATAGGAAACATATGATTGTTTCCATTTCTTCCAACTGCTACAAGTAGTTCACCCTTACAAGTACCCTTTTAGAAACATCCATCAAATCCTATTATTCTTCTACATCCTTCCTTCCACCCCTTCTTCAATGCATCCAAGCATACATAGAAGTACACAAACAAATTCTTTCTTGGTATAATTTCTTTATCCATCCTTATTGAAATAGAACTACCAGGATTGGTTTGTTTTATGACTTCAGCATAATCACATAACCTTGCAAATTTCATATTCCAGTCACTCATGTTTTCTCTAAGAATCATCATATTTGCCTTGTAACAATTGTTCTACCCACATGCAGTCCTAACTCTTCCCTGCACAATTCTTGTATTTCCCAACTCCTCAAAGATGGTTGTTTAGTTATTTCATCCTTGAATCTACTTGTTAGGAATTTAGTTGTACACATTTTGTTCTTATTTAATGGTAAACACTTGTGTATAGGATGGTAATTCTTAATCATAAAGTTACCAAAATTCCTATCAATAGCACCACAGCACAATCATTTGCATTTTTCTTTGAATTTACATTTAGCTCTCACTCTATGAGCTTCATTAGGCCTTAACTTAATCTGATAATTTTTTTCAACAGCATATTTTGCCAAAGCCTTTCTAAATTCCTTAGCATTCTCAAAAATCATTTCAAGTTCAAAAATAGCAACAGTACATTCATCATCATACCTGACCTTTTTGCTCTTTCTTCTGCCTGGTAGATCAACACCTCCAACAACTTCTGCATCTAGCATATCAGTGCTATCATCACTATCACATTCTGAGCTATCAATATACTTCTCATCTCCTCCCAATCCGCCAACATATCTTTCCTTCTTATTTATTCCAATATCTTCAAAACCTCTATCCACACCAACCTCACCTATTGGTGCTTCTTCAGTTATTGTTTTCTTCTTTCTAAGATTAGGATTTCTTTTGTTTCTCCTTTCAGCCCTAAGGGATCTCAATTCTTTATCAACATCTGAATCATCTTCATTTGGAATAGCATCTACATTTGTGTCACTACTAGGCAGATCTGATTCAGCCCTAGGAAATACACGTGAAGAGAAGGGAGATTTATCTAGGGTTTTCATCGGAGAAGAGAGAGAATCGTATGAAGGAAGTTGAAAAATCACAAAGAATGGTTCGATTTTTCTTTCAGTTTGAAAAAAATGACGTGTAAAGAGGTTTAAGAGTTGGCATCATATAATTGGTCAGTTAATCCACGTAGAACGGTTGTCTTGCACGCGCTTATGATTAATAGAAGTCTGTGCAAAAAGTGTTAAAGTGACACATGGGGACCCTACGTTAGGTGTTTAAAATGAAACTCTTTCAGTTGAGGTGTCTAAGTGAAAGATTGTGCCAAGTTTAGGGGGTCACCGATGACTTCTGCCCCAATTAAATAATAGTCCGTCACCCATAATACTTTTATTGAAGAGAGTAGGTCAAATCATGGGATCTTGAACACAAATAACACTAGTAAAACAACATCTTACACCCTATTCAATCCTTGTATACATATTCAATAATACAATTAGGTTGTTGCTTTGCAACTAAAATTATTCTTTCCTTAATACAAGTTGTATTAGCTTCTTCGAATTATTATATTTATATCGTGTCCATAAATACCATAACCTATTTCACTAGTTGGCCCATCTCATACAATTATTTGTCATTCATCAAACTATACTATAGATACACTTCTCACCAATCAACATTATTCATTTATACATTTCTTTATTCTAACAAACCATTGACTTATAAAAATAGACAAAGATGATAAACTTCCATATTCAATTTTTTTTTACATATTTAATAGGCCTAACTCATCGATAACCCCTTAAAGTTGGCACGAAGTTTCATTTTGACACCTCAACTGGACGATGTTCATTTTAAGACACCTCATGTAGAGTTTAATTGTGTCATTTTGATATATTTTTTTCAATCAACAAAATTATATGAGCTATGTGTGTTACACTCGCGAATGACGTGTAAATTGACAAATTAAATGATGACACTTGTCATTTGTGTCAAAAGCAATTCTTAAATAATGAATTTTGAATAAAAATAAAAAGTTACCAATGAATGAATAACATATGGAATTTTACCCCAAAAAATAAAATAAAATCCACTCATACCCCCCCCCCCAAATTCTTCCCTACCTTGCAGAAGCAGCTGCACCCCACCCCCCACGATTTCTCCCTACCTTGCACAAACACCCCTGCTACCCTGCTACCCATTTGCAGAAAAATACCCCGTGCCCCCTGCCCCCACCCCACACTGCCTTCTCCAAATCCTATCCGCTTGCAGACACCCCCGTTCCTCCCCTGATTTTTTTTGTCCAAATCCCTTTTTTAGCATAACATCTGGGCACACACGCACTTACACACGGTCCATGAATAATTTAATACTTAAATCTCGAAATGGGTCTATTCTTAAATTTCTAAAATATTTCTCATCATCTTATTGTAACTATATTTATTAACCATTGTTGGATGTTTAAGTTTGCAAAAATGGTGGCTTAAAATGAAGAAGAAGAAGAAGAAGAAATTAAAAAGTTGACTAAAAAGGGTTTTTACACGCGGTCAACGAGTGTATTACATTTACTAAGTCATGTAAGAAAAAAATGTCAAATGACACAATAGGAGCTAACATAAGGTGTCTAAAATGAATATCGTTCAGTAAAGGTGTCTAAATAAAATTTTGTGCAAACTTTAAGAAGCCACCGATGAATTAGGCCTATTTAATATTATATGATGGCCTAAGTGGACAGCACTAACTGAAATTAGTAGGTATTTTGCCAATATTTGGTTGATGCTGAAAAAGATATACTATTTGAAAGTTGAGCAGTTGCTGATTTGGTATTTGCCATCATAATATGGGCCAGAATATATATTTAATCCACAACAATTGAGTCAGCGTATGGGCCATCTTCTATGGGATAGCGTTTGCACACTAGTGGATTATATTGTTTTTAGGTAAATCACATAAATATGCTATATTATAAAAATATTTATTATTTATGACAATATAATTTTTCTAATTGAATATAACATCTTTTTGGAATTATGAAAATTGTACGGTCTTCGCCTCTTTTCAGCCCTTTTTCCTCTTCTTCTTTTTACTCTTCTGCTTCTTCGCCTCTTTCTCTGACATTATTTATCTTCCTCCTCTTCGTTTTTTTCTTCCTCCTCTTCTTTGAACTTTTCATTTAAATAACTATCCTCTAATCAGTTTTTGCCCATATTTCACTATTTTTACCCAAGATGAAAAGAGGAACAGAAAGACCGAAAATTTGTACAAAATCACATTTTTAAGCAGAAATTTCAATTCTCTAAAATTACAGAAGCAAGAGTTCACCATTGATGGTCATTATAAAGCTTCAAATTTTGAATTTATTATTTGAATTTTACGAATTTGTGATTAGTTTGGATAGGTAGTTCCTACAAATAATTGAAAATGTCGTTTGGAGTTTATATCTCAATTTTAAGAGGGTTTGGTTAAGTTTATAATTGATTTTAGGAGAAATATTAGATTGAAACTCGAAAAGGTAAAGTTTATGAAATTGTATCGCAATTGTATTAAAGTTGTATTAGATATGTTTCATAATTGTATTAAAATCATGAACAATACATGCATAATACATATTACAAACTTCACTCCTTTTATAGTGATATCAACCAAAATAATTTAAGTAACAAACTTGTAATACATTTATAACATAGACACGATATATCTTGCAACATCACTCATGTTCCTAGAGATACAAACCAAAATAATTTATAAGACACATATAATACCTATTTTATTCATGAATAATGAAGGTTTAATTCAGTTTATAAATTATTGTCTTGTCTTTCGTTAGTTACGTTTTTCATTGCTAATTTTCTCTTTTAATTCAACTTTAATATTGTGTAATACACTTTTAACGCAAATTTAATTCATTTTGTAGTTTATTATTTGTTGCTATTAGATTGCTTGTTTAATTCATTATTAATATAAGTTTAATTCACTCTACAGATCATTGTCAGGTGTTTCATTAGTTACATTTTTTATCCATGCATAATTCTCTCTTCTAATTCAACTTTAACATTTGTGTAATGCACTTTTAATACAAGTTAATCCCTTTTGCAGGTTATTGGTTGAATTGTAATGATTGATTACTTGTTTAATTCATTATTGATACACGTTTTATTCAATTTACAAATCACATAATGCTCTTTCGTTTGCTACATTTTGCATGCATGTTTAATTCGCTTCTAATTCAACTTTAATATGTGTGTAATACATTTTTAATTCAAGATTAATTCATTTGGCAGTTTATTATGTCTCTCATTTGTTACGATTAGATTACTTGTCTAATTAATTATTGATATAAGTTTTATGCAGTCTACGAATCATTGATTGCTCTTTTGTTTGCGATTAGTTTGGATAGGTTGTTCCTACAAATAATTAAAAATATCGTTTGGAGTTTATATCTCAATTTTAAGAGGGTTTGGTTAAGTTTAGAATTGATTTTAGGAAAAATATTAGATTGAAGCTCGAAAAAGATGAAGTTTACAGAACTATATCGCGTTTGTATTAAAGTTGTATTAGATATGTTTCATAATTGTATTAAAATCATGAACAATACATCCTACATTTATAATACATATTGCAAACTTCACTCCCTTTTTAATGATATCAACTAAAATAATTTAGGCAACACAGTTATAATACATACATTACTCATGTTCTTAGTGATACAAACCAAAAGTAATTTATAAGACACATATAATATATGTTTTATTCATGAATAATACATTTATAATAAAACAAGAATAATTTAGGTAACACAATAATGGAGTAATACATTTATAAGACATGCACAATACATTTTTAATATATATTGCAACCATCACTCATTTTCTTAGTGATAAAAGAAAAAATAATTTACAAGATACATATAATGTAAGTTTTATTCATGAATAATACGAGTTTAATTCAGTTTATAGATAGTGGTCTTGTCTTTCGTTAGTTACGTTTTTCATTCATTCTTAATTCTCTCTTCTAATTCAACTTTAATATTGTGTAATACAATTTTAAAGCAATTTAATTTATTTTGCAATTTTTTGATTTATTTGTTACTATTAGATTACTTGTTTAATTCATTATTGATACAAGTTTAATTTATTCTATAGATCATTGTCTAGTCTTTCATTAGTTACGTTTTTTATTCATGATTAATTCTCTCTTCCAATACAACTTTAATATTTGTGCAATACACTTTTAAATACAATTTTAATTCATTTTGCAAGTTATTAATTGATTTGTTACGATTGAATTACTTTTTAAATTCATTATTGATACAAATTCATTCAATTTACAGATCATAGAATGTTCTTTTGTTTGTTACATTTTGCATTCATGTTTAATTCTCTTCTAATTCAACTTTAATATGTATGTTATACATTTTTAATTCAAGTTTAATTCATTTTGCAATTTATTATGTCTCTTCATTTGTTACGATTAGATTATTTATTTAATTAATTAATTATGATATAAATGTTATTAATTCTACAAAGTATTGACTACTCTACGAAAGAAAGTAGAGAGAGAAAAAGAAGGGGAAAAAAGCAACAAAAAGAGAGAGAGAAAAAGCAACAAAAAAAGCAAGAAAGAAAAAATTAACAAAAAGAAAGCAAGAAAGAAACAGTAACAAAAAGAAAACAAGGGAGAAAGAACGACATAAAGAAAAAAAAAGAGAAATAGTGAGAATGAGAAATAAAAATTAAAAAGCTGAGAGAAAAAAAAAAGAGAAGGAGGCGAGAGAGAGAGAGAAAAATCTAATAAAATATATAGTATTATTATATAATGCTATAAATGGTAACAATTAAAGAATATATTTAAAATAAGCAATTACTTTTTAAAATAGATCCACTCAAGTAATTAATCCTTGTTTGTATGCCCTTTTTATAAGAGTCGTATATGATTATAAAAGCGTAAGTATTATTGATACAATATGTAGTATTTATACATGTACAAGTATAGACGAGAAAGAAGTTTGTTGAGCATAAGAGACCTAAAGAGAAGAGGAACTAACTACGTATATAACTCAAACATACTAACGTACTAGGCATCTGCATCCTTATCCTTATTATGCCCCCTCAACATTGGGTCAATTTGCTTGAGACCAATGTTGCTAACAAGGTGGACAAAGAACCTTCTCGAAAGTGCTTTAGTTAACGCATCTGCTAGTTGAGCACTAGTTGGAATGTGATGAACTGAAATTTTTCCACTTTCCACTTGGTCACGAATAAAATGAAAATCAATTGCGACATGTTTCATTCGACTATGGAAGACTGGATTACGGCACAGGTAAGTGACACCAATGTTATCACAAAAAACCTTAGGAGGACAAGGCAGCCTGACCCGAAGTTCTTGCAGCAGGTTGATTAGCCAATTTAGTTCCGCTACAGCACTTGCTACAGCCCTGTATTCCGCTTCTGTTGAAGATTTGGCAATAATGTGTTGCTTGTTGGAGCACCAACTAATTGGATCCTTTCTAAGAAAAATAACATAGGCTGAAGTGGAGTGTCTAGTGTCAGGAATACCACCCAATCTGCATTTGAGTAGGCGATTAACCGAGAAGAGTTACCATGTTTGAAGTGAAGTCCATAAGTTATGGTTCCTTTCAGATAATGAAGAAGCCTCTTTGTTGCTTGTCAATGCTTAGTTGATGGAGAGTATTGGAATTGAGCGAGCTTGTTTACTGCAAAGCATATATCAGGTTGTGTGAAGGTAGGGTATTGCAATGAGCCAATGAACTGCTTATAAAGTGTAGCGTCTGCTGAAGGAGAACCATCATCTAAGGATAAAATTTCACTTGTGGACAGAGGAGTGCTCACACTGTTTGCGTCCAGCATATTGAACTTGTTGAGTATGTTTGCAATGAAGCCACTTTGTGTGAGAGTCAATCCATGATCATTTTGTATAACTTCAACACCTAGAAAAAAAAATGTAAAGGATCAATATCCTTAATCGAAAATCTATCACCCAATAAGTTAATTGTTGCATGGACTTACGAGTTATTAGAGCCTAACAACAATATCAACAACATAGATCATAACAATAATAAGAGAATTAGGAGACCATTTGATGAATAAAGAATCATCAGATTTGGAACGAGCAAAGCCACATGATAAAAGAAACTTCTTTATTTCAATATACAATACTAGTGGTGTCTAGAGAAGTCCGTAGATAGATATGCGTAGTTTACACACGTGATTGGGAAATCGGGAATCTACAAATCCAAGTGGTTGTTGCATGAAAACAATAGCATGTAGAGTACCTTGCAAAAAGGCATTATCTATGTCAAGTTAACGCAATGGTCATTTAAGAGACACATGTAGGGTCAAGATAAGGCGAATAGTTGTGGTTTTAATAATTGAACTGAAGGTGGAATGAAAGTCAATTCCAAGACGCTGATGAAATCGTTTTGCCACTAATCTGGCTTTATAATGCTCTATGCATCCATCAAGCTTGTGTTTGACACGAAACACCCATTTACACCCAACTACGTTTTGAGAGATAGTAGATGGAACCAATGACCAAATTTTATTTTTAAGTAAGGTTATGTGTTCTTCTGTCATAACAGCTTGCCATTCAGGATATTTGGATGTTTGACTGTAGATATTTGGGGTATGCGGAAGGATTTTTACGGTGGAGGTTGCAAGGTAATCAAAAATCACTTTGGGTTTAAAAATATTATTTTGAGACCTAGTGACCATTTGATTTGATGGTGTTTCAGGAGTTGGTTGTGGAGATGCATATGGACTGGTACTTTGAGAAGGAGAAAAAGACAAAGAGTGTGCAGGAGGACTTACAGTAGAGCCGATTGGCACGTCATCCTGATGGCCTTAAGTGTGCGATCCATGAGTAGACATGGAGTTGACAAAATCAGTAGTAACATGAATTGAAATTGGGTCTACAACAACAGGAGGTGAAGGAGATTGTGAGGAAGAGGAAGGACTAGAGGGATCATCTGGACACAACCATTTTTCCATGTGCGAGATTTGTGAACGAGAGAATTGAGGATAGTTTGTTGTGAATGGAAAAATATGTTCAACGAATACGACATGCCTGGAGATATAGACTTTTAAAGTGGCAAGGTCTAGGCAAGCATAATTGTTTGTGGCAGTAGAATAGCCCATGAATACACAAGGATTGGACTTGGGATCAAGTTTGGTTGACGTGTAGGGCTTTAACCATGAATAACAAAGACAACCAAATACCCTTAGTTTAAGAGGGTTTGGGGTTGTGTTAAAGAGACACTGAAATGGAGATTTAAGACCAAGAAGTGGTCTTGGCAGCCTGTTAATGCGGTAGACTGTAGATTTGAACGCGAGGGACCAAAATTTAAGAGGGACAAAAGCATGGTGAAGAAGATTTAAAGTGGTGTACACAAGGTGGCGATGTTTTCTTTTGGGAGTGCCAACTAGTTGGGGAGTGTATGGAGGACTTATGAGGTGTTGGATCCTTAAGTTCAAGAGAGTGGATTTAAGGCCAATGTATTCACTTCCCCCATCAGTGTACAACGTTTTAATTCTCAATTGAAGTTGGTTTTAAACCATTAGAACATAATTAGTGAAAAATTCCTTAATGCCTGATTTGGATTTGAGAGGAAACAACCAAGTATATTTCGTGAAATGATCAACAAAAATAGCATAGAATATGAAATTATCAAGAGATAGTTGGAGAGGGACCCCAAACATCTGAGTAAACTACATCAAAATGCCTAGAACTTGTAACTGAATTGTTACCAAATGGTTAACGATGACTCTTATTGCATAAACATGAATTACAGAATGTAAAAGACTCGTAATGGTTCACTGGTAAATTGAATGATGAGACACAGGCTTTGGTAATACGAGGTTGAGGATGGCAAAGACGAGCATGTCATAGATGCAATGATGGAGATATTAATGCAATAAAATGTGCTTGAGGACGAGGTGTGAGTGATTTGGTCATGACCGAAATCCACTCATAAAGATCACCATTACTCTTGCCTTGAAGAAGACATGCTCTAGTGCTCAAATCCTTCACAACAAAAGAATAAGAAAAAAATTCAATGGAAGTTAGATTTTGCCGATAAAATAGAGCAACATAAATCAACTCTTTTTTTTTTAAGATGGAGAACAAAGAACAATTTTTAAAAGAAAGTCTGTTGTAAGATTAGGAGAAGATAAAGTAGTGTTACCAGTATAAGTGAAAGGAATTCTTTTATCATCACCAATAATTATCGCATCCGTTCCAGAGAACTCAGTTGGAGTCTGGAGAGAGTGAGAGTTGTTTGTAATATGATGAAAGGCTCCAAAATCCACAACCCAAGGGCTTGGGGAATTGGAAGCATAAGAGTGACGATTGTTAAAATTAGCATACGCTTCAATAGCACTATGTGATTTGGACTTTCAGACCTTAGCAATGTGACCGAACTTATCATTAAGTTGACATTGGACCCGTTGATTGTTGCTTTTAGTGGTATTCTGCTGGGTGAATGAATTGTTATTCGGGGCAGAAGATTGATTACGAAAGTTGTAGGAACCTGATGGAGTAGTGTTCCTACGATTGGAAGAGTTAGGCTGTCTATTTTTGGGACCATTGTTGGTGGAATGTTGATGAAGTTGAGCAATGATCATAGGTGTGTCGACTTTAGGTTCTGAATGTTTGATGAACATCTCTTGTGCAAGGAGTTTATCAAAGAGTTCTTCGAATGTGATAGGATTATCGCGAGCTCTTATTATTGCAGATAACTTCTTGTACTCACAACCTAGACCACTCAGGACCTTAATGACAAGTTCCTCGTTGTTAATGGGTGAACCACTACAAGCCAAATTATCTACAATGGAGTTCATTTCTCTCATATAATCACTAATTGAACATGCGTCTCGTTTGACATTCGACAGAGTATCGCACAAACTGAGAATTCTTGAGTGCGATTTGCTCACGTAAGTTGTTTGGAGAATATCCCAAGCTTCTTTGGCAATGGAAGCATAGGCAATAAGGGAAGTGATTGTAGCGTCAACTGATGCCATAATGGCATTGCGAACAAGACTATCTTGTCGCTGCCACAATCTTAAGTTGGGGTTAAGAATTTGGTTATTAACTTTGTCCAGATTGTTCACAATTGGGATGGGAAGTTAATCATCAACAAAGGTACGAAGATTGTAGCCGAACAATAGTGTGGTAACTTGAGATTTCCAAGTTGGATAGTTTGCACTTCCTGTTAGCTTGTAGGATAGCTAAGACACAGGGTTAAAAGATTGATTGAGACAGATGAACGACACCCCTTGATTTAGAGTGACTGCTGGAGAGTTAGGAGAGGAGGAAGAGGAAGTTGCAGACATTTTGGGGAAAAAGAAGGGAAAGAGTTGGAATTTTGGGGGAAAAAAAGAGAGGATCGGATGTACTCGTCAGAGTGTTTAGTAGGCTCTTGATACCATATAAGAGTTGTATATGATTATGAAAGTGTAAGTATTGTTGATATAATATGTGGTATTTATACATATACAAGTATAGAAGAGAAAGGAGTTTGCTGAACATAAGAGACCTAAAGAGAAGAGAAACTAACTACGTATATAACTCAAACATACTAATGTACTATGAATCTTCACCGCTATCCTTATTACTTTTTACACGACCAAGATTATATTCTCATATGATAAATAAGAGTATATATATTCTCATATCATAAATAAGAGTACTTTTTGTTTATCCAAATAGAAAGATTCTTTTAATATTTGGAAGGTGCTATGATGTGTTAAGATTTAATTACGATGGAAGGATAACTAAGTAATACTGCTACTATTGTGTAATATTTTTTTAAATACTGTCCAGTCATATTTTTTTTTCCCTTGTATCTTGGTTATCTTGTGGCCAGGTACTAAAAAGAAGCTTGATTTGATACGAGTTCGTATTTTTAGGTACAATAATTGCGGCTGTTAAATATTCGTCTGATCTATATGTTTGGATGGGAAAATAATCAGCTTATTTTATTAATTGACTTATCTTGACTTGCTTAGTTCAGCCTATTTTAAATTGGGCAAATTACATAAATCCCATTAGTATAGGTCCTAATTATTAAGATTTTCAATAGTTTCAAATATTATTTCATCTATTATATTTTGTGCTTAGGATGCATGCGTCTATATCCATGAGATACATGTATCTGTCGAACTTTAAAATCGAAATACATATTTTATTTATTTAAATTAGGCCTAACCCATCGGTGGCCCCTTAGAATTGACACTAATTTTCACTTACACTTTAATTGGGCTTTGTTCATTTTAGACACCTTATGTCGAGTTTCACTATGTCATTTTGACACTTTTTGCTTACATGGCATAGTGAGTGTAATACACTTGTTGAGCGCGCGTGGAAAACCTATTTAATCAATTTTTTAATTATTTTTTTCTTATTCTTTCCCATTTTCAGCCACCATTTTTGCAAACTTAAATATCCAACATGGTGAATAAAAATAGATACAGTAAAATGATGAAAAATGATGGAAATTATTTTAGAAATTTAGAAATAGACCCATTTCAAAATTAAATATTAAATTATTCATGAGATTCTTTCTTGAAAGAGTTTAATATTTAAAGAGGAGTAAGTTTAATTTTTGGTAAATTATATACCTGCTAATTAGGGTAAAAAAGAAAAAATAAATATTTGAAGAAGACACTAATAAAAAAGAAAGAGTATGTAGGTGCACAGATGTTTTAGCAAAAAAGAGATGGGGGTATTTGGAGAAGACAATGGGGTGGGGGAACGGGTATGTGCAGATTTCTGCTAATGAGTAGGGGTATTTGGAGAAGACCGGGGGTGGGGGGTCATGTGGGGATTTTATTGATTTAATTTGTTTTAAAAAAATTACTTGGGCAAAAATACCTGTGTCATTGAGTCATTGGTTACTTTATATTTTTACTCAAAATTCATTATCTACAAATTGTTTTTCACGTCGTCATTTAATTCGCCACTTTACACGTCATTCGCGAGTGTAACACACACCTCATATATTTTTGTTGATTGGCAAAGAGTGTCAAAATGACACAGCGAGACCCTACATGAGGTGTCTAAAATGAACATCACCCACTTGAGGTGCCTAAGTGAAACTTCGTGCCAACTTTAAGGGGTCACCGATGGGTTAGGCTTTTAAATTAATTTGTTGTAACAGATTTCCTTAATTAGATGAGTAATTGAGGATTTTCAAAATACATGGACAATGAATTCTGAAAATTTAAATTAATTAAATCTCTTAACATAAGGCGGAACTCAAGGGGTGTATCTATGTTTATTTTATTTAATTTTATTATTTTTTGAAATAATAAATTCATTATTATTAATAAAAGACAAAAATATGTATATCTTGGTCAAATAATTTGATTTATTTTATTTTATTACTCATAAAATAATAAATTCATTAATTTGATGTATCTATTATCAATAAATAATGTATCCAACAAATTAAACACTTAGATACATGAGTATAATACAAGTACATTTATGTGTATCATAAAAGTATCTAGTGATAATTTCATGTATCTATTTATATGATCTAATATTAATTTCATATATCTATTTATATGATCTAATATTATTTCATGTATCTTTTATATGTATAATTTTATGTATCAAGTATCATTTTCATACATTATATCCAAAAACATGTATCTTAGCTAAATACAAAAATAGTTAGATGCATTGTAATAACATAACAAATATATATGATAATATTAAGATACATATGACAAGACTCGAATACATGACATAACAAATTGTGTCAAAATACATGCGTAAATTTTCAATAATACGTAAATCTCCAATATATTCATTAGATACATACACACTTAATAAGACACATTGATAAAAACTAGATACATATAATCATATCTCAATAATGTATCAGATACATCAATTTTCACTTATTGAAATTTTTTGACTACGTTCGCGGCTGGTCAGAGCATCTTACCGCGACGGTATTTGCTTCACCTTTTGATTCATCGGATGTTGCTCACTGTGCTTACATCCGACAGGAGAAGTGACGTGAAGTTTCTTGGTTGATCCATAGAATACAAGGTATGCAACCGGTACCATAAAAAAGATGGTGAACTATATAGCACATGAAAATCAATAAAATGAGGGGTTTACCTGCTCTGAGGCTCGTTTGACCTTGTAAATGGGTTGTTTTGGTCGTCAGGGCCAACTGGCTCCATAGCTAAGGTCTTAACGGATGCCCATGAAAAATATCGGCAAAATAACGTCAAAATTTCGGATCACCAAAAATCCATGGACTATAGCACATGAAAATCAGCAAAATGTCGTGAATGTCTGATTTGATAAATCTATTGGGATTGAAATCTCTATTTACAACGATATTCATTGTCTCTGCGCGCGAGAGGTGTCTGCAGCCTTGCGAGAAAAAATGATGGATTTGTTGGGGATTGGTTTGAGAGTGAGAAAATCAAAGGCTAAATATTTGATGTGTGTGTTGACAAGCTGTAAGAACATCCATTAATTTCGACTGATCAAGGGAAGAGGAAGAGTTAGAGTTTGAGTTTTACACTAAGTCATACTCTCTTATAGAAAGATATTTGTTTTTAATTAAAACACTAATTTTGGAGTTTAAATGTAAAGATAATTAATCAATCCTAGTTTTAAGGGATATGGATATTGATCGTATATTCAATATATAATATATGGAATAAATTATTAAAAGTAGTAATATATGTAATTATTTAAAAAGTAGAGATAAAACTAGTATATACAATAGTTATGTATGTCTAATAAAGTAGTTTATCGTTTTTTGTATGGCTATATAGCCAAATTGATCCATAGAAACCTTTGTATAAATATTTTTAAAAAGACAATTTTTTATTTGATTTACTCTTTACAGTCATAATATAAAAGAGGAATGTATTAGGTGCTCAAGCAAATTATAAGCAAGCAAACTTTGACTTTAAAACTTAATAAGATTTTAGCCCAATCCGCTTTTGCCCAAATAACATATAAGCAGGTCAATGACCAACCTATTTATTAGATGGATTAATTACTTGGGTGTGAAATTTAGGTGATTTTTCTTTACTAGTTCAATAATTTAAATATGGGAAAAAGACTTATTTATGTTATCCATTAAAAGTTGGCTCATTTATACCATTGTCGTTTAAGAAAAAGTTCATCCATGTCATTAATTTTTTTACTCCAAATTCGCAAAACCATTTTATACACCTCAAACGACTTTTAACACTTTTCAATTGAGGGTTTTGAATCAAATGTATTCATTTTGCTTTACTTCTTTAAGAACACCAAAAATACATAAAGAACATTAACAACTCTCAAATTTTAAACTTCTTCCATTATTCACGAAATCACTTCAAATTTCAAGCGTAGCTTCCCTTCGAGCTAGATACCAAAACTCTATTTTTTTAGCTCGAATTTGAGCTAACTCAACAAGACCCACTTGAAATTAACTGTCATTCCAATAGTAGTACAATTGAACATCTATTTCAGCAATACCAAAACAAACATTCCCACCTTATCATCTGATGCAATACCTGGCAACATAAGTACCCATACTCAACTGCATCAAACAAGACGCTGACGGCGGAGGGAGGACGAAAGAGTCTCACACCACACAATCCTCAAGAGTCCTACACCACATAATCCTTTTTCATTTTATCTAATGGCGCAAGACAAAACACATTAAAGAAACAAGGAATGCAAAGGTTTAAAATGTATATTGAAAAAAGTAACATTGTTAGGATAACAACATGACTAGACGATGGGTGGACCAATAATTACAATGGGCAGACAGCCAGACTCAAACCAAACCTATGACTGATTTAATAAGTAAGCCAACCACCATGTAAACAAATCTCAATTTGGCTTCATAGGGTGACACAGAATACAGCTATTGTCTTTTACTCCTTTATTCCCATTAAGCTGGGAGTTGCAGCAGCAGCAGCACCTTGCAGATCAGATAAGGAGAAAGACCTCCATGCATTCAATTTTTGTTCAGGAGGAGATAATGACGACCCATTCCTACACCTTCGTGTCTGCGGAGGAAGAGGAGGACGAGAGAGACAAGGTGATGATGGGCTTGAGTTCAAAGACTCGGAACTATAGTTATTGTCAGAACAGCTCACACTTGCAGCTAGAGCTGATGAACTTCTAGAGTTGATCGGTCTCTTGTAAATCCCACCATTACCCATACCTGGGAGGCAACTACAATTTTTGCCAAAGAAATTGCTGTGAGCAAGCAGATTCTTGCGTTTCCTGGTGTATGCATCCTCTGGCTTGACAATTTCTTTCACAGAGGAAATTGAAGCCGCATCTGCTAGACTGGTAAAAGATTTAGATTTACCAGCATAAAACTTCGATATGCTCCTCCTGGAAAAGGGAAGACGGGCATAATTAGTGGTTGATGATAGGACAAATAGATTGCTCTTTATGAACAACAAAATTCTTGAACATTTAAACTCCAGACAAACCATCTTCGTAGAGAATACTCGATTACTAAAAAAACAAATAAAGTTCCAAGGCTAAGATTTCAGATCAGTCCAGAGAACATGCGAATTTTTGCAACAACAAGAAAAGTAGTTGAAACCAACAATCAATTCTCCAGTTAATAAATCAAGTACACAACAATATATACTAGGTGATGAAACAAGCTTCTAAGAGCAACTCAAGAGTCGGGAGAATATCAGCTTCCTTTACTTTCAGTAATAAAGACAGTGGAGTCTGATATCATCCACATATTCACACGGCATTTTAGCCATACTCCAAGGAACAAAACCCAACTAACAAATAAGATACTCAAAAGCATTTCACATGAGCGTTGAACAGGAAAAAACCCAGAATGATCAAATACATTCTCAAAGACATTACACACGTGCTTTAAATCCCATGAAAGGAATAAGTGTCTTCATATCTCATGATTTCCTGGATGTCCGTGTATGGAAGATCTTTAACACACAGATGAGTGTTCGAGGTCAAGTAGTTTAGCTCTTAACATCCAGAAAATACATTGTGCAAAGACTTAATTATCCATCACTCATACCCCCAAAACCACATCCCAAAATGTCAACGCCAGAATTGTTCACACTTCCATCAAGCTTACCATAACAAATAACCATCCTACATGAAATGAACGTACTGGAATATACCTGTAACTTAAAGATCATCAGACCAAAAATCCGAACTCAGGTTTAAACTCTGAAATTTTCTATGGAAAAGACTAAGCTTTCACCTTTTTAAAGCGGGTCAACTATGATTAAAACCCACACCAAGTCCTTAACCCACAAAATGAAGGAACTTGCAACATACATAACCTAGAGAGACTGTACAAGCCACATCAACAGTTGATCCTTAATTCCTAATACAGAAACCATCTAACTGATGCATTCACAAACATTCCAACATACCTACTGCAAAATACACCCAGCACTGTCAGTTTTTCGTCACCTTTTAACATTTTTGGCTAATTTTCCTCAAAGTTTCAGCAACATAACCAAACTACAAATTAAAGCAACATTGATAGTTATAAATGTCATTAGATCATGAAGAGATAGCAGATTAACCATAAATCCTCAAATTAACTGCAGAAAAACGACTAAACATTTGCAGATCTGTGTATAGTTCATTTAGAGTGTGTTTTTATGGCGGAACAACCATTTAGTTAAATTAAATTAATGACTAAAGAAATCATCAAAACGCTCTCTTTATAACCTATACTATGTCTTGGAATTCCGAGTGTAGAATAACTTAAAAAAATAAAACATTAGAAATATTTTCACCTAACAAATACAGGGGAAAAAAGAAGACAATCAACAGTTACAAAAAATAGACATACTTGACAGGCAAAACCTCCTCTAAGGTCTCCAAATTGTCCAAACCTCCAGGTTTGAATGAACTCTGTACTTCTTCGCCATCCCCGTCCGATGATGATCTACCGGCCGGAGAGTCATCACTGTTTCTTCCGATCGATGAAGAAGAGGAAGAAGATGAGAAAGAAGAACTCCGATCGTCCTCCTGGTCCCGAGGATCTCCGATGCCGAACTCCGGCGAGTTATAGCTCGGAATAGATGTCATTCCGTGGGCGGTGAATCCAGAAGGTTCGATCCGATGATCACTTGAATTATTTCTTCCCAACACAATCGACATATCTGAAACAAGTTATAGAGAGAGCAAACTGATACTGATATGAGAGTTTATAGAGAGAGAGGGGGACGAAAAATGGAATATAAAGAGGGCCTTATCTTTATCCAGACAGAGAGAGAAATAGAATACTAAAAGTTGATAATTAAACAAGATTATCTTTTCATTTTCTTTTAAGGTAGAAACTGAGGATTACTAGCCTGCATCACGCTGTAATAATAACCGAATACTACTGGTTCAACATCCCATCTCGACCGTTTATTCCAAATATGATATCTTAACGTCTTTTCTATAGTCTATTTCATATTCTTTTCTTTTATCTTTTATTTAATGAAGTTCTTCGTTATTTATATTATTTTGAAAAATAATCAAAAATAGCCATTGATTTATGTCCTTAAATATTTTTTTAATTGTTGTATCCTATTTTATCATTTAACTTAATATGGACTAGACTCGAATAAGTTTTCATTAGTTTTGATAGTATTTATTTTAATTATATATTTGATACTCTTTCTTATTTTATATTAACTAAATTTGTGAGACAATGCACACTTGTTAAGAAAAACATTCAAGGATATAATTTAACATAATACTTTCTACTATTGTCCTTTTATAGAATCATAAATGTTACGTTATATGTAGTGCAATTTATATCCTAGAAAATATCAAACTTCATTAAAGAAAAGGTCAAATATGAAGAAAAAAATTCGAACAACCATATTGAAATTTGGACAATGAAAAAAGCGTCAACAATTCAGTTAATATATGAAATAGAGAGAATAATATTTATATTAATTATATATCATATTTAATATTATTTGTATGCATATCAAATAATTATTATGATATCAATAATAAATATTATACGGTATTATTTATATTCTAATCGTATGTACAATGCACAATTATTCAACAATTCAAACGGTTGATAAAAATAATGTTAGCGTAATTAATTTAACCATTAATAGTATGCATTATTGAATATTATGTTTATATAATCGATCAAGCAATGCAAAGAATAATAACATTAACAAAATAAATAGTGTAATTAGCTAAAGGAAAAAGATATTTTAAATGCAAAATAAAAGAGCAATTTTACACAACTTAAAGATATTTGTGATATTAATTTGATTTGGTCCGAATAATATGTAAAATTTAAGATAATGGGATATTTATTGTTAGAAGGAAATGAGAGGAGTCAAATGTATGAATGAGAAGATAAAGTCAACCCAAACCAATTGGAAATTGCAATGAAGTGAAAACAATACAACGTTAGCATCAATTTAGGGATTCTGGTCAAACACTACTTGGTCAAAGTAATTTAGAACTTCATCATAACACACATATATCCAACTAAATTAAATAAATGTGATATTACTTGCTTAATACTCGTAAACATAGTATGATAATAATACATATACTAAAATATTTTAAATTGTTATATAGTTTCATAACACTAGTATTTTGTATTAAATGTGAAATAATATTCAAATTATGAGTAATTTATATCATATTAGTGTATTATTATAATGTTCGTATCGATTAGGTAAAAATAAAAAAAAAAGAGCAGGAAGGTGTCGGTTACGTGGGACTAGGGTTTGAACACGTAGATGCATTTTGTTGACTGCAAAGTCGATGTCATGTGGTGGCTCCCACCATCTCCATGGATAAGATCAAATGGTTGCTCTCTCCAATTTAACATTCAAAATAGGCCAAACACAATTTTCATTAGACATTTTAATCAGACTTTATTTATTTTAGACACCTTATGTTAAGCTTTGTTGTGTTATTTTGACACTTTCTACTGACATAACAAAGTAAGTATGATACAATTGCTATAAACGTGTGAGGGGCTTATTTAGCCTATTTTATATTATTTTTTCTGTTGTTCTTTCTCATTTTATAGCCACGGTCTCTTCCATTATTTCTCAAAGCTTAAAGTACTTTAATGGAGGTTAAAATTTTGTTATAATAATTTCAATTTAAATTTCGTATTACAAGCTAAGGTAGACCCAAAAAGAAACAAGAAATTGAACCTACATCAACAACACTCCAAATAATGTAAAATTTAATTACAATAATTCTAAAAAAAAGAGGTAAAAAGAATTCTTCAAATTAAATGTATCTATGGTCTCAATTGCACACATATAACCCAACAACTCAAAATTTCAAGTTAACAAAAATAGGCGCCAAAAAGATCTCAATTTTTACAATGTATATGTTAATCTCACTAATCTTTAGCCCTATTAAGCTATAAATATCATAAAATTAAAGAAAAAGAGACGCAATCTTAAAAATACGAACCATTATTTTTATACATTTGCATCTCTTAACCCTAAATCAAAAGAAGAAATGTGAGGGAAGGCACAGTGAAGAAGACGGTCAATATCAATGTGAATATGACAGAAAAAATCATGAAAAAGGAAAAATAAAACGGGGAAGGTGATTGTGTGGATGTGGGTGTGACGGAAAAGACAATGAAAATGAAGGAATATGATGGGTGTGAGTTTATGGCAGAAAAAATAAGGCCTAAAAAATAATTAAAATGTAGTACAGTGGAGAAGATGACTGAGGAAGCTCTGGGGTGTTGCATTTTTCTTCAAATTTGTGAAAATGTTTTATTTATTTATTTTTGAATAAAAAGACCACATGTCATTTATTCATTGGTTATTTTGTCATGTATTTTGATTCTTATTTTTTCTCTTTAATAATAATAGACTTTAAATGAGTTCACATGATATAATTGGACATCTAATCCACATGGACACACTTGGTTAACACACACTTGGAGTCAATAGGTGCTTGTCAAAAAAGTGTCAAAATGACACAACGGGGTCTGACGTGAGGTGTCTAAAATGAACAAAGTCTAGTTAAAGTCTAAGTGAAAATTGCTACCAACTTTAGAGGGCCACCGATAGAATTGGCCTTCAAAATATTAATGCCAAACCATTCCCTCCGGTAAGTAGGCTTTTTGTCATGTGATACCATATTACGATATAGAATCGTAAAATAAAATTTTTAGACATGTGATTTTACATTGATTTAGTCTCATGATTTCATATCATGAGATGAAATATCATATTCTCCAAAAAAATCATGATATAAGAATTTCATATCATGATTTGAGATTTTTTAAATACGAAAATTGACTCACAAATTTATATTTTGTTAAAATAACCCCACATTTATATCTACTAACCATTTATTTCATATGTAAATAAAATTTATAATCACATCATTACTTTTAAAAATTTATTATCCTCACCAACATAAAATTCATTATTACTTTAAATTTGGTGAATATAAATGATAAAGTAGGAATTGATTTGATGAATACAAATAGGAACCAAGGGAGTAATATTTTTTTGGTTTTTAATAATAATAATAATAATAACAAAAACTTTTCTTTCAGCTACATATGAAAATGTTTAAAACAATTTAATGTGAAAAATGACCAAATTGGTGATGCATGTATGTTTGATAATTACTACTTCAGTATGTTTGATTTTAGCACGAAATTAATGCGCTGAAAATGTGTAATTGCGCACAAGTGAAACAAGGCATGAACCATTATGATATTGACACACAAGTAAAAATTGTCATAACTTGTACAGTGTCACATAGTTATTTGCGAGAATATCAAAGAAGTGATGAAATATTTATGGTCTATGAGCATGAAAATATATTTGCGGATGATATTGACCAACAAATGACTCAAAGTAACAATGTTGGTTCGTCTTCTTGGTTATATGATCGAGAAATGCAAGTTCAACGTGAGGAGATTGGTTGTACTATGTGGGAGAATTATATTAAATACTAGTACACTACAATTTTAAGTTCAATTTTTTTTATTGAATTAAAGTTTGATCAATTAATATTAGATGAAATAGTTACTTAAGTGGAGAATAAATATTTTTGTAATAATTTAATTATGCGATTTTATAAATTTTTATTTATTTGGTAAGATTGAATAAACAATTAAGTTAATTTAATAGTTTTACAACTTATAAGATTCTTATGTTTATAAGAAAATATAAAACACACAAATTTCATATCGCATGTCCAAATAAAACTTCATTTTCATCTCATAATTTCATATTATGATATCATATCATGATTTCATATCGCATAGCCAAATGGGTCCTTAACTAAACAAATTATTTTGGTAACACACACGACACAACCAACAAAAAATATGTTCCTTAAGTTTTTTTTTTTTTTTTTTTGGACAAATTGATGAAGGAAGCCATAACACCTCTTTCATCTAGTACTCCTTTCTAATTTTTTTTGAGTGGAAGTTAAAATTTAAAACTTAATTAATTATTATACATTATTTATTTTATTCTTTTTTTTTTAATTAAGAGGTGGCTTATAGCCTTTTATTAATGGAAAATAGACAAAAGCAGCAAAAGGGACTAGTGTCACGTCCCGCCATTTCACAGTTTAAATTTGACACCGAAAGAAGGGGGAATAATCTAGAGTTGTGGGGAGGTTAGTGGAAGACTCTAGAATTCCTTAGATTATTTCTTAGAATTCTCTAGAATAACTTAGAAGATATCTTGGAAGGCCTTAGAAGTCTCTAGACTAGTAGAGAGTTCTAGAAAGGGAGCTAGATAGGTTCCAAGAATGCCTTAGAATTCCCTAGAATATGTAGAGAATTTTAGAGAGGGACTATTGTGTAAATATGTAGGGATTTGTATAGTAATTTTAAATTACACTTTAATCCTTTGGAAGTAGTATAAATAGAAGGACCTCTCATTTGTAAATAATCCAACAAAGTATAAGTAATCTTCCAAGCAATACAAAAGCCTTCTTCCAAAAGCTCTCTTGTTCTTTCTAAGTCTTTCCTTTCATTCTCTTATGATCTTGGTTTAATCAACTGCTTGAGAACTACAAGATCTTGAAAGATTAGTGAGTAAGTTGTCAAGTGCCGCATGGAGCTTTAGTGAGACTCTAAGTCCGTGACACTAGGCCCAAAACGCCCTATCCAAAATCTGAAACAAGAAACAAAAAAAAAAAAAAAAAAAAAAAAAAAAACACAAAAAGGGGAAAGACAAAACCCTCCTACAATCAAGACACCACTATCTCTAAATCTTCTATCATCAATGGTGGACCTCCGTCAACCTATTCAACTCCGGTAGAAATGGTGGACCTACATCAAGGATCCTTGTGCAAATGATGAGATAGGAGTTAGACCTTACTCACTGTGGAACTAGAGACGCATATCATCGAGCTTGGATAGAGTACACTAAGACGTTAAAAATCTCACCAACGCCATCTATTCTTGTCCGTTGAAGACTTCTTCAGCTCAAAACATTGGTCCCTTCCTTGTGTGAGAGGTAACCCCCACATCCCTATCGATTATTCAACAAGAATCTCAATAATCTCAATTTCACATTGTTATTCATTACCCTTATACTACTGTACAGATCTATCTTCTTTGGAGCTTTCTCCAAATATCAGTGCCTTGTAGAAAACCATTTTTCTTAAACCTTCGCCTCTTGACAGATTGTGCTCTGAGGGAACTGATACCACTATCTAAGAAGTAGGATCTAAAGTCCATGTATATCTACTAGGTATTTCCTTTCTCTCCTCTGCCTGACTTATACTGCAACTGCATTTCATTTTGTGCAAAGATTATAGTTCGAAACTACAAACCATAGAGTTTATTTTGCATTTTATTAATTCGAATGTTTGGAATCTGATTTGCATCCATGATTAATAAGGATTTTCCTTCCTTTCGTACATCTTGAATTGATTGAAAAGTTTTATTTTCTGTACCTGCAAAAGAAAGAATAAAGTTAGTGAAGTAGTCTGCCACTTTGTTGCCTTCCTTGAGCGTATGTAGCACTGCAACCTCCCTATTGTTCCTCAAAAATTCAATCTTCTGAATCTGAATTTTAATGCTCCAAGGGACCTCCCATACCCCATTTAAAATCTTGGTCAAAACCAGTGAATCCATCTCTATAAACACAGGAAGTAAATTATGTGTAACACAATAATTTAAACCTTTCTCCATGGCACTAGTTTCAGCCTCCAAACTTGTTCTTATGCCAAGATCATAGGTTGTAGCAAATATAAATTCACCTTTCCAATCCCTGATACAAAACCCACTAACACTTTGTCCAGGGTTTCCTTTAGAAGCTCCATTTGAGTTACATTTGTAGGTCCCTTCTATAGGAGGTTTCCAGTGAATGACCTTAGGAACTAAGATTGGTTTATATCCTTCAAAGAAATGCACCAAATTTGGCCAATCCTCAGGGATATTCCTCTGCCAAGGGTATCTAAAAACAGCTAACATGTGCAGGTTCATGTTTACTTCCATCATCATTCCTTGCACATTCATATTGTCACCATGTCTTATTCTGTTCCTCCTTTTCCAAATTTGCCAGAGTATTAGACCAGGTATAGCATTGAATAGAGGCCTTAGCTTAGCCGAACAAGTTGCATTCCACCACTTATACACTGTGTCCTTTATCTGAAGAAAAGGACCCTCTACACCAGCAACTCTAGCAAAACTACTCCACATTTGATTAGCAGCAGGGCAGGAGACAAAGAGGTGTTGAAACTTTCATTAGCCATCTGATCACAACAACAACACACCATCTCCTCCTCAGTTTCAAATCTGGCTAGGACTTTACCAATGGGGACCCTTTTCATTGCTAATCTCCAGAAAAAGAAAGATACTTTAAAAGGTACACCCTTCTCCCACATCTTAGCAAAACTATCATTCTCAACTCCAGGAGTTCTGGTAATGTCCCTTGCAGACTTAACTGAGAATTTCCCAGAGTTGTTTAACATCCACCTAGGATTATCTCTTTCCTCTGAATCGTGAAATCTCTCAATATCATTGAGAATATGTTTTACAACATTCTTAGGGAATACAGTCCTTAAGAGCTCTTCATTCCACCTCCCTTCATGAAATAATTGATCAACATCTCTATGCATCCATTCATTATTATTAGACATTGGTAGCTAGTAATATAGAGCCCTAATTGTGTCCAATTGTCAAACATGATACTAGAATGCCCACAATTTGATTGTCACCATATTTCCTGATCAAAAAATCTCTAGCAGCTAGCATATATTTCCAGGTTTGAGAATCCCCTCTCCACTGTACTGTTTGTGGTCTGTGCCTTTTACAGTATTTATTTCACATAAACTGGGACCACATAATATTTTTTGTTCTAAAATTCCACCATAGTTTAGCAAATAAAGCTCTTGAAACATCAAATAAGGATCTAAATCCTAGACCACCTTCTTTTTTGGGTGAGCATACATTGTTCCAGGAAACCCAGTGTTTGTTTCTTCCTACTTCCTTAAAATTCCATAGAAATCTTGCAAAGATTCTATGAAGATCATGAATGACACATTTGGGAGGAATGATAGCAGACAGCTGATATGTAGGAACACTCTGTAATACATTATTGATCAATACAGACTTACCCCTAAACGACAGAAGCTTCCCTTTCCAAGCTTGAATTTTATTCTGAACCTTTTTAATGAGTTCAGAGAAGTGAGTTTTCCTTTTCTTGCCATGCCCAATTGGGCACCCAAGATAAGTTAGAGGGAACTTACCTCTGGGAAAACTAGTACACTCTTCTATCGTCTGGATGTCACTTTGTGCTGCCTTGTGATAAACAAAATATGTTCTCTTTTCTTTATTTATTTTTTGACCAGATTGGGATTCATATCTTGTAAAGTCCTCATAATCAAGTTCAAAGAAAATATGTCTGCCTTAGCAAAAATGATAGTGTCATCAGCATAGGCAAGATGATTAATCTGTTCACTCCACTTTGGAAGACCAAATCCTTGATACCCTGCATAACTGAACAAATTATTAAGGGCCCTAGTAAGGACTTCAGCTATTAGAATGAATAAAGAAGGAGATAAAGGATCTCCTTGTTTAACACCCCTAGTTGAGTGAAAAAATCCACAAGCTTGGCCATTAACCAACACAAAATACCAATTGTTGGCCCATTATTTATTTTATTCTCAAGTTATTATTAGTTCTTAATTAATATTATCATTGTTTTTTTGTCTAAATAAAAGTGAAAATAATTTCTTTTTAAGCAAGTTATCTCCTTTTATCATATTAATAAATAAAACTCGTGGAAATGTTATATTTAGAAAATTTGAATTTTCACAAACGTTATACCTAAAAATAAATAAATTAATCAACAAAGTCTTAAATACAGAAACGAATTATCACACTAAATATACTTTGAACATATAACTTAGTAGCAATTAGATAAGTAAATGAATTTAAATGGATATTATTAATATAAAAAAGATGGTAAACATCACAAATGCATAGTTATAATTTTAAAAATTACATAACCAATTAATAATAAAAAAAATATTAGAATAAAGTAAAAATATCTAGGCAAAGAAATGAATTTGACATATAACTATATATATTATACACATAGAAAACTTTCAAAATACATGTATAATTCGAGACTGTATTTCATCTTTTAATTATATTAGGTAAAGGGAAAACAGTAATTTTGGTCCTCAAGCAATTGTCTCATTGTGATTTTAATCTTTGTATTATATGATTTGACATATTTGACCTTTAATTAATTAAAATGTGTAATTTTAGTTCATAAAATTAACGAATGAATAAATAAATAAAATATACTGATAACCTTTTAGTTATGGTTAGTCAAATATGATTCTTGTTCCATATGGCAACAAACGTAACCACTAAAAACTGATTGTGAAACGATTGTATTGTATTGTTAGTTTAAGTATTATATTTATTTTATTTATTAATTAAATTTAATTGTATTTTATCATTTAAATTCATTGTTAAGTAAAGATAGAAACAATGATAATAATTATCTAAACAGAGTGTCAATAAAAAAAATCATTTAGCAAGCAAGAGAGTGCATTGATAACTTTGACAACGCAATAATCTTCACTTACAATTTACAAGAATCATTAATTCAGTGTAAAGAACTCTTCATAATTTACCAGAATCATTATTTCAGTGTAAAGAACTCTTCATCTGACACTAGGAGAGAGGATACTTGTCACATGGAACTCAAGCAACAACAGGGTATGGTAGTAAGTTGCAATACGTACCAGCAGTGGCAAAGTCAAAAATTTAGTTGAGGGTATTCAAATTTTAAAAGGGTGAACTTTTCCGAACAAATATTTCTGTTTTTTCCTTTTTTGAAAAAAGATTTTATTGTAACACAGTAGGCAAGAATAGAATCAAGGACCTTAGGTCCTTAACTGAGTACTCTTACCATTGGATGACAAAACTTTATTGTATTTAAGGGTGTTCATTTATTCATATATCCACATAATAAAGAATATTTTATCTATATACACGATCTAATTTTTTGGCGAAGGGTGTTCGGCTGACCACCCTTCGTCGGCTCTAGCTCCGCCCCTGCCTACAAGTATATCATTAGCGTGAGTTTATTAACCTCATCAACATACTAACTCGAAAGCTTTTTTGTTTTTTTTTAAGTGTATCAATCTAGATGATCTCGAACTTGAACTTGCACTGATAGCACTTCTAACGATTCGAGTTAAAATGTGTTCTCCATTAAATTTTGCTAGAGCTTTTGAATTACTGATAGCTAACTCGTACTTTATGAAGATAGTTGACCGGCCACTTGATTATCTTTCCTAGCATTGTGGCTAAAACTCAAATAGATTACTTGCTTTTGAGGAAAAGTGATAGAAGTTTTTGTAAGGATTGCAAGGTTATTTCGAGCGAGAATCTAAGTACTCAACATAGGTTTTGGTGATGGACTTGGAGATTAAGAAAGGAAGGAGGAAGAAAAATCTATATGCCCAATCTAAGACTACATGAGGTGATTTGACAGTTGCCCTATCTCGTGTGATTAGGGAGAAGTTGACGTAAATGGGGGCTTGAAGGGGTAGTGGAGATGTGGAAGGCATGTGGGATAAGATAGCTAGTTGTATTAGGGAAGTAGAGAGGTGTCAGGGGTTTCAAAGGATAACTTTGGTGGACATCGAGGTGATTTGTCACGACCTAGGGGTACCCCTCGACGTAACACAGTGTACTCGACCCTGAAGGGGTCCGATACAATCCCTTAGCATCATAACATAGGTAATAGAAATGAAAACACAGAACATTTTAAAACTTTTACAATCAATGTCATTTTACATAAAATCAAGTGGAAGTCTTTACTAAAACCTTTGTCGCAAACCATCTATTAAACTCTTGAATAGAAGTCTTTGGGACGTAGCCCATACAAAGTCTAAAAAAATAAAGAAAAGACATAAAGGAAATAAGGGTTTGTCCTCGAAGCTATGAGGACTCACCAATTCTTCAACCCTTCTTGACCCTTCGAAACCTAGCCTTCAAAGCAACTCAATCTCCTCAACCCTACATTTGATTAGAATGTAAGCAATATGCGTTAGTACAAAATGTATAAAGTATGAAAGCTAGCACAACATCATAAGAGCATCTCAAAATGGTTAGTCAATATAAGACATAAGCATAAGAGATAATAACATATTCATAACATAATCATCATAGTCATAGCATGGTCTCTAACATAAGCTTCATATAAACATAAAGTCAACATAAGACATAGTTAATGAGAATAGGAGACAACTGTTGTGCCGTAATTTTCCTATCTGTAGAAAAAATTACTTTTTGAAATGTTCTAAGTATAAAACAATTTGAGAAAAATACTTAGAAAAGAGTCGCCACTTAATTTTTTAAAGAAATTAAGAAAACTTATAATTTTCAAAGATTTAAACAGAAAAAAATCATTTGAAAATACCAAAGAGGGTTCGGGGTTCAATTTACACTTCGAGAAGGGTTTAGACATTCGAAGTGCCCGCTAACACGCGGTTGACATGTGACTTGACCAATATATACTTGACTATTTTTAAGAAAGGGTGATTTAACATAAAAATAATAATTTACAATATTTTATTAAACTTTGAAAAAATGATTAAATAAATGACACATTTTATTTCATTTTTAATTTTTTTTAGACCTAAAAATGAAACATTTGAATTAAATTGCATGTGAATAAAATTTTGACAAAACTAGGTTAATTAGGATTTACTTGACTCATTTTAAAGTAATAATTTAAACCCCATTGGTAAATGTAAGCATGAAAAACCATTTTAAATTAATTGAAGAATAAGAGTTTTGACTAACCTTTTAAAGAAAATGACTAAGTAGGTATTTTTTTAAAATTTTTTTTTATTAATTGAAAATTTTTTACTAACATTTTTTAAAGATTATTTGATGAAAAAAAAAATACTTTAACTTAAAAAAAAAACAATTTTAAAATGAATAAAATTTGATTAAGTGAAAATCTAACAAAAAAAAAAAATTATTTTTAAGAACAAAAGGTTTAACTTAATTAAAATGTATAATTTGACCGACATACTTGATTGATAAAATAAGTGAACACTAAGACATGAAATATATTAAAATTAAACCAACACAAAGGAAATAACTCATCTTTTGGGGAATTTCTTTAAGTTAATTAATAACTATAAAGTTAGAGTTAAATAAAATTAGTCAAACATAATCAAAACAAGTAGGAGGGTAAAACAAATAATGAAATTGGGCCCTTATTGGGCCAATTTCGCTGCAAATTCTTGGGTTTTAGCCCAATCCCCTTTTTGTATGCATTTTCTGTATATCAGTGTATATGAGCATGTATATCAGCTCTTTTCATGTATTTCCTGCTTCTGAACACTTGTATTTCACCTCAGCCCTGTATTCCCACATTTTAGACCTATATATTGATGTATACTGCTGTATACAACATGTATACAACCCATTTTTCTACTTTCCGGGACCTGTAATTTCAGTTTCCAGCCTTTGTTTGCAACTTTCAACCTGTCCTCCGACTTCTCTATGAACGGACTGACTCAAGATGAGAATTGGGTTTTGAACCAACTCGAGATGCAAGGAAAGGAATAGGAGGGAGTCAAATGGACTCAAACCGAGGGAGTTCATGTAAGAAATAAAGACAAGGATTAGAAAATGACTAATGAGTGAATTTGTTATAATAACCGAGAAACATTGAAACGGCATAGGTTTAGACAAGTTTCAACCATATCCAAAGAAAAATAAATAAAATCAAAGCAAATTGGCAACAATATCACAAGATGTCACACATTAGCGATACATAAAAAAAAATAGGAGACAAACATATTACCACTTCAAGTTTGTGAAATGAAAAAATTGTTAGAAGGCAAACCTTAGCCAAAAAAAACTTTACTTATCCTATATTAGCTGGCATACACCTTTGCCTAAGCTATTCAGTCACAGTTTATCATATTATTTTTTTAGAAAAGTGCATACATGCGATTAATGTCAAAGCAAAAGAACCCATACAAACAGAAACATGTTCAATGCTTATACCAACTAAATTGCATAATGAAAGAATGTCTTACATAGCATCAGTCTTCCAAACAAGGAATTCGAATAAGCATTTTCGACACATTTTGACAATACTAATTAAAACAGAGAGTTCAACATTGCTTCATATCTTCACATTATGACATCAAGAACAAGGCATGAAAGAAAGCATCCTAAAGTTAAGACAAACTAATTAAACTTGTAGCAACCAATCACATATTTGCAAGCTATAGAAAGAGGAAAACTCTTGGTGAATTTGGTAGGATACATCAACCCGTCTCTTTTCAAAATAAAATGAAATCAAAGCAACAATAACATACAACACTCAAATCGATTTGTATCTTAGATGTATGCATCATATCGAAAGAAAACAGTAGCTAGTGGTGAGATCACAAACTATCCCTTTTAAACAATACACAATCACATCTTTCATCATGAAGAACAAATACAAATCATCAACTCGAATCACAAAAGTGAACTAAAGTTACATAAGGTGCATCTAAATTGAGCTAGAATGACAAATCAAATTTAAGAGGAGAGGAGAATTACCTTCTTCGGAGTAGCGAGTTGGGACGACGAGCTTGAGAGGGCAGCGATTCTTCCACCACTAAAAGCCAAACACGAATAGCAAATCAAGAAGATTTGAGTGGGGACTTCTCGGAACTTAGAACAAGAAAGCTAAATATAAAAAATTTAAGTGTAAAATCACTATTGCCAAAGAACTCAAACTCAAAAATTCCCCCCCCCCCCCTTTCTTGAACGATGGGTATAGGGGTTTATATAGAGGAAAACTTGGGGTCGATTTAGGGGGAAATCGGATAGAATTTTGAATTCCCCAAAATGGGAGTTCCTCTGTCCCTTTGAAAATCCCTTAAAATGGGGGAAAGGGACGTGAGGGTGATGGATTAGGTTGCTAGGGTATGGGTTCGCAAAGTAGTTGACGCGATTTTTGGGTGGATTTAGCCTGAAGAAGAAGAAGAACGTATGGGCAGTGGGGTCGGGTTTCTGCTGGATGCTCAGTTTGCAGCGTTTTGGTGGGATTTTCTGGGTTTGCTGGGATTTTGCATCTTGAGGGAGAAGAGTAACAGGGGTCGGGGTACTGCTGCTATACGTATGTTGTTTGGGTTTCAAAGAAGAAGAAGGCAATGTGCAGGGGTGGGGTCGTTTGGTATTGTTGCTGTTGTCATGGAGGAATTGTTGGTGTGGGTATTGAAATGGGAGAATGGGCTGTTTTAGTATGCTGTATGTATTGTTATTGGGCTGGGAGTTGAAAGGAAATGGGAGTGGGATGTTGAAATTAATTTGAGAAAGGGAGAAATAGGCTGGAAATTTGAAATAAAAAGGCCCAAAAATGGGTTCTTTCAAAGAATAAGGGAAAGTGGCTAAAATTGCAAAATAGCCAAATGAAGTAACAATTTAGCCAATTTGAATTTAGTCGGTGGGTTCGACCAAAAGCTAAATAGGATGAGTTTATATAAATTAATTAATGAGCTTCTTAATCTTAACGAAATAAAATAATTAATTCGATTATAAAATAATTAATTTAATTACAAACTAATGAACTCGAAATTATAACTATAATTTAAACTAAATTAAATTAATAAAATATTTAACTAAAATGTAAAATCTTTTGTGATGATTTTCTAATATTTATAAAATAACGTGATTGTAAAAATATACATATTTATTATTAATACTATTAAAATTATTAAAAATGATAAAATTACTCTAAAAATAACTTGAAAGTATTTTGAATTTCATAAAATTCATTAATTCAAAATTACGACCCTTACTACTAATAAAGTATTTAAAATATAAAATCTTTTCGAGATGATTTTTGAATACTCATAAAATGCCTTAATTATATACATAACTAAATAAAACATATATATTATTAAAAAGTGACAAAACTATTTAAAATAACTTGCAAAACTATGTTTATTTTATTTCATTTCTGAATTTTTTATAAAACTTATTATTTTAAATCGTTAGAAATCGAAGAAGCGTGATGATTAATTTATATTGTGGAGGGTCAAAATTGGGTGTCAACAACAACTCATAATCATATAAGCATAATAGACTCTTGGTCATCTTTACCATAAGGGTACTATACTTCTAAGTAACCTCAAGACACACTTGTGCAATGCATGAAAGGCATCCCATACTACCCTTCACACTAAGTATAGCCTTGAAGTCATCTTAGTCATATTCACCCTCCTTTTGGTCTTACTATAGCTTACTTCATATAGACAAGTGAACTACCACAATCATATCTTGGAAGGCAACTATGGCAACAACCCAAGCTAAGTCATCCTACATAAGGGAACCCTTCACAACTAGCCTCAAGTCATACTTGTGCCATGTATGGATAGCATCCCATATTACTACCCACACTAAGTACTCCTTTAGACTATCATGAATGTTCACTAATTGGGGACTAATCCCTCTATTCTATTTACCTCTTCAAGGCTACCGAGGAATAACCCCCTAATAGGCTAGACCATGCTATCATCTTACTAACATAACTAGGTTAAGCTAAGCTAACCACCTTGGAAGATACACTATCATGCAAGTCCAAGCTACTCTAGGAAAGGTACAAGTGTCCTATCCTAGCTACCATGAAATAGCCCTAAACCAACTAAGTCATGCTACCCTTACAAGTATACCATAGTATAAATGCATGCTATCCTTAGGAGAGTATAATTCTCAATCCTAAGCTATCCTTAATAGAGTATGAGTCCTCAATCCCAAGCTACCATGACTAATCTAATTCAAGCTACCCTTGACATGCATCTTACAATGCAAGGTCAAGCTATCCATAGGAGAGTATGGATCCTCAATCCTAAGCTACCCTTAGGAGAGTATAAGTCCTCTATCCCAAAGCTACCATGAAATGGTCTTGGCCAAACCAAGTCAAGCTACCATGAAGGCATCCTAACAATGCTAGTTTAAGCTACCCATAGGAGAGTATAAATCCTCAATCCTAGGCTACCATGACTACACCTAACTCATGCTACCATGACATGCATTGTACAATGCTAAGTCAAGCTATCGTTAGGAGAGAATGAATCCTCCATCCCAAGCTATCAACCTTGGTCTTATCCTACTAAGCCAAGCTATACATGTAGGGAACATATGTCACAACTTCAAGTTATTCTAGTCTAACATGCTTTGATTCATTTTAGGTTATTAAGCAAACCTAGAATCCTTCTATGTGAGAGAACCCTTGGATCTCCTAAGCAATTCATGCCTAAGTGTGTAAGAGAAAAAGAATACACAACAAGATCACATCATATTGATTTTACCCCCAAAGCCATAACAATGATGGCTACAAGCCCTACTTTCAAGCTTAACTTCATTCTATCATAATTCATGTCTAATTTCAAGATATTCGATCACATTCTCTACTACTAAGTGATTCTAGTCATAATCGATTCATAAAGGTTCAATTCTAACTTTACAAGTCAAGGTCCTTCCTATTCAATCAATTCTAGTTCAATTCATGATTAGATGACCCTAACTATGCTCAATTAGTGTACAAGACATTGATTTAGGAAGATCACCTTTGAACCTTCAACTTTGCGTCTAATGGCATAAACCCACAAAGATCACATTCATCAATTTAGATTAGGGTTTACCAAAGAAATCACATGAAATCATCATAATATCATTAAACAAATCTAAATCAATCATAATTGGATGTTATCCACTAGATTGGAATCACACCCAAACCCTACCCACAATGCAAGCACAACCCTAGCTAGAATTGGGTTTTTGATTTCTCAAGTGGGGGAAAATATGGGGGCTCTATGGGTGGAAGAACCTATAGATGATTAAGCTTCACATACCTCTTTTCAAAGCCGTAAACAAAGCTTGAATCAATGGTGAAACACTGCCCTCTTCTCTTCTATTATTCTTCTTCTTCACTTCTAGAGAGAATATTTGGAGAGTATTTTTGGGTCTTAGAGGAATGAGTTAAATGAATTAGTTTAGAGTCTTTTTAGGCTTATATAGGTGGCTAATTAACTAACTAACTAAGCTCCCTTAACCCCTAATTAATTACTAACTTAACCTCTAAGTCCCAACTTAAAAACTAAAACTCCAAAACTGCCAGACCTATGGATGTCCCACCTACGAATCATTGGTGGGTTGATGGACTGTACTGGTCCCTTCGTAGGTTGCATATAAGGCTTGAGATTTGCAGACCAATGCAGGCCTTGACCCATAACCTCCACCTAGGGGGCGTGGGTCTACCTACTGGCCGTAGGTGGCCAAGCGTAGGTCTACCCAGATTTGCAGATTAGGGGCTGCTTTTGGGGTCCCCCTCAAGGACCCCTTGGGTGGTCCTTGGGGATCGTACCCAGACGTTTAACCCCTAAACACCTCATTCTAAGTACGGGAATCATTTCTATGACTTTTAATCTTCATACAACACTCTAAAACTCCTACGAAAGGCTCTCAAACTCACTAGTTCAACTCACTAATTTTTGGGTGTTACATTATCCCCACTTAGGAACTTTCATCCTCGAATGACACTTTAAACATAACTCTAAGCTAACATCCCATCATACATGCACTACATCTAAATGCACACAACCAAGGAAGAAACTTCAATTCCAAGCTAAACACAGTCAATGCAACACAAGGGAGTAGGAACTACTTCCAGCAACCCAAAAATGTGTGAAACTCTATATCTACTTATTTTCAAGGAGGAACTAACATCTCCTAGCTAAAACATGCTCAACACACACTCATGGAGCCTAAATGCAAATCACTCTTAAAATGCATCTATTCAAGTAGGAATCTTTCAACTCCAAAACTAAGGCATGCTCATATAATCATCTCATGAAGTCTATATGCAAATCTTATTCAAATGCACTACAACTTGAGGAAACAATGCATATAAGTCATTTCTATTAAGTCCTAAGCATTTCATGAACATGCATCACATAAGAAGATCATGGAAACATACTATTCATGACTTCATATAAAAGCAAATCAAGAGGAACCTATCATCTCAACCTAGAATAGGAGTAGAAGGAAAGGATGAGGAGTTGGGACATCTCATTGGCCCTTGGCCTCAAAAGTAGCACTCTTAACCAAATTCCTTACTAATAAACACACCAAACTACTTCATGGAACAACTTCTTTGTTCTTCTCTTTCTTAACTTGCTGGTCCAACACCTCTACCAGTACTTCTACATTAGAGAGGTTCCCACTAAGCAACTACAACTCACAAGCAACCTTACTAACACCACTCAAGATCTCACATGAGCCTAACAAACATCACTTCTTTCAATTCTAAGGCCGGAGCAAGTCATCACTTAATCTTTTATATCCATCACACAAGATGATTCTAAACCATGGTGAATTACATTTCTACCCTTCTTAGAGGAGTCTATTCACTCAACCCATCTAGGCATTACTTAAACACCCTATTCAACCACTCTATCATCATACCTCAAAACTCATCATGATTAAGTCAGGTTCTACCAACAACTAAACATAGCCTCACAATCACCTTGCTAGATAGGAACACTATCTCCCTCCCTTGGGAGTAAGCCTACACAAATTCTTCTAAAAATCTAACATAAAGGCAACAATGAAGCATCATTCATACTAAATACAACATCAAAGTTTAACATCTCAAATCTACCAAGTCACATAGCCATAATTGGCATCTCAACCAACCTTTCTCCCTCACTCCTTGTAGCATAAACTCTTCTAATAGTCACATCCTAAAGACCATCAGATTTGGGATAAGAGAGAGAGCTTATAGATCTATGGCACTACTTGGAGAATGAAGAAGTGAAGTTTCCTAAGCATCCAATAGCCTCCTATTCATAAATGTGGCGCGCTTCACATTTATGAACAAGACTCTACTAGACGTGGTTTGAGACAATCCTAGAACCATTCTAAACCTTGGGCTCTGATACCAAGTTTGTCACGACCCAGGGTACCCCCTCGACGTAACACGGCTTACTCGACCCCGAAGGGGTCTAATACAAGCACTTAGCATCATAACATAGGTAATAGAAATGAAAATATGGAACAATTTAAAACTTTTACAATCAATGTCATATTTCATAAAAGCAAGCGGAAGTCTTTACTAAAACCTTTGTCTCAAGCCATCTATTAAACTCTTGAATAAAAGTCTTTGAGATGCAGCCCATACAAAGTCTAAAAACATAAAGAAAAGACATAAAGGAAATAAGGGTTTGTCCTCAAAGTTATGAGGACTCACCAATTCTTCAACCCTTCTTGACCCTTGGAAACCTAGCCTTCAAAGCAACTCAATCTCCTTAACCCGACATTTGATTATAATGTAGGCAATATGCATTAGTACAAAATGTACCAAGTATGAAAGCTAGCACAACATCATAAGAGCATCTCAAAATGGTTAGTCAACATAAGACATAAGCATAAGAGATAATAACATATTCATAACATAATCATCATAGTCATAGCATGGCCTCCAACATAAGCTTCATATAAACATAAGTCAACTTAAGACATAGTTAATGAGCATATGAGACAGCTCATAATCATATAAGCATAATAGACTCTTGGTCATCTTTACCATAAGGGTACTATACTCCTAAGTAACCTCAAGACACACTTGTGCAATGCATGAAACACATTCCTTACTACCCTTCACACTAAGTATAGCCTTGAAGTCATCTTAGTCGTATTCACCCTCCTTTTGGTGTTACTATAGCTTACTTCATATAGATAAGGGAACTACCACCTTAGTTAATCATATCTTGGAAGGCAACTATGGCAACAACCCAAGATAAGTCATACTACATAAGGGAACCCTTCACAACTAGCCTCAAGTCAGACTTGTGTCATGTATGGATAGCATCCCATACTACTACCCACACTAAGTACTCCTTTAGACTATCATGAATGTTCACTAATTGGGGACTAATCCCTTTATTCTATTTATCTCTTCAAGGCTACCGAGGAATAATCCCCCTAATAGGCTAGACCATGCTATCATCTTTCTAACATAACTAGGTTAAGCTACCCTTGACATGCATCTTACAATGCAAGGTCAAGCTATCCTTAGGAGAGTATGGATCCTCAATCCTAAGCTACCCTTAGGAGAGTATAAGTCCTCTATCCCAAAGCTACCACGAAATGGTCTTAGCTAAACCAATTCAAGCTACCATGAAGGCATCCTAACAATGCTAGTTCAAGCTACCCATAGTAGAGTAAAAATCCTCAATCCTAGGTTACCATGACTACACCTAACTCATGCTACCATGACATGCATTCTACAATGCTAAGTCAAGCTATCCTTAAGAGAGAATAGATCCTTCATCCCAACCTATCAACCTTGCTCTTATCCTACTAAGCCAAGCTATACATGAAGGGAACATATGTCACAACTTCAAGCTATTCTAGTCTAACATGCTTTGATTCATTTTAGGTTATTAAGCAAACCTAGAATCCTTTTATGTGAGAGAACCCTTGGATCTCCTAGCAATTCATGCCTAAGTGTGTAAGAGAAAAAGAATACACAACAAGATCACATCATATTGATTTTACCCCCAAAGCCCTAACAATGATGGCTACAAGCCTTACTTTCAAGCTTAACTTCATTCTATCATAATTCATGTCTAATTTTAAGATATTCAATCACATTCACTACTACTAAGTGATTCTAGTCATAATTGATTCATAAAGGTTCAATTCTAACTTTACAAGGCAAGATCCTCCTATTCAATCAATTCTAGTTCTATTCATGATTAGATGATCCTAACTATGATTTATTAGTATACAAGACATTGATTTAGGAAGATCACCTTTGAACTTTCAACTTTGCCTCTAATGACATAAACCCACAAAGATCACATTCATCAATGTAGATTAGGGTTTACCATAGAAATCACATGAAATCATCATAATATCATCAAACAAAGCTAAATCAATCATAATTGGATGTTATCCACTAGATTGGAATCACACCCAAACCCTACCCACAATGCACGCACAACCCTAGCTAGAATTGAGTTTTTGATTTCACAAGTGGGGGACACTATGGGGGCTCTATGTGTGGAAGAACCTATAGAATAGATGATTAAGCTTCACATACCTCTTTTCAAAGCCCTAAACAAAGCATGAATCAATGGTGAAACACTTCATGAAGAAAGTAAGGTGTTGGTGGAGGATATCCCCATTAAACAAAGATGAAAAGCGTACTTCCACAAACTATTGAACGAAGAAGGTGGATATAGACATTGTGATGGGTGAGTTATGTCATGCTTCAAGCCTACACCTTATATGTGGCTGGCACTCGAAAATCATTCTTGGTCCCAAGTGAACCCTTGGCCTGAATGACAATTGAGCGAAAGACTAAACATACATGCGAGAACCTTATAAAATGAACATTGAAAATCATTTAATGATATCTCATGCTAAATTCTGAAATAAATATGAACATAAATAATAATAATAATAATAATAATAATAATAATAATAATAATAATAATAAGAAGAAGAAGAACAACAACAACAATAATTTAACGATAATCATGATGACGATGATGATCATGATGACGAGGACGAGGACGAGGACGAGGACGACGAGGACAATGACGACGACGCATAATAGAATTGATAACCATAACATGTCTTCTAGAATTTCTAGATCTAACTTTTCTAATATATCTCCTATTGACTATATTGTACAGGTTCCTTCTAGAGCATCTACTTCTCAGATTAGAGAAAATTATCGATGCGACAATATTAAAATTGATAATGATAATATCGCTAGGCCCGCGCCCAGCTCAGACTTAGATATAACGGAGTCTGAAATGAATTTTCCAGATGGATTTTCTACATAAATTGGTTTTATGATGACTGAAAATCAAATTGATTTTAGTCCGGGTTCACCGGCGAGAGAAAAGATTTCAAAAGAATTTCAGAATCTTGATGGAAGCCTTTCAGAAAATGGTTCTTTAAAAATTTTAATAAAGAAGAACAAATGAATTTTCAGGAAGAATTTTATAAAGATCTTATTGAATCAAATCAAAATGTTTTAATTGCATTTGTTCCTTGGTTTATGACTAAGCATATTCATAATTTTATCTCTATGATAGAAAGAGATTTTACTTTGAGTACTGGGGAAGTTACTAAATTAGTTTTCCCTCCTCTACAATCTTTTCAAATTAAAAAGGATGATAAGATTGTTCATTTTAATGCTTTTTCAAGATTATTTGAAGACAATACTACTCTGGTCACTATTCAACATATTAATATTATAATCAAGCAACAAAATTATGGTAACATTTATATGAGCATTTTAGGAGAACATATCACTTCTATTCATGACAAGGTTGATAAACTACTTTCCAGACTAAGCTCCAATTCTAAAGGAAAAGAGAAAGTAGCCAATACTAGCATCCAGCCTCCTCCAGAGATTGGGGATTTTAATTTGAAAGACTTCTCAGATCTAGAGAATTTTTTGGAAAATACTTTTAAAGGTAATAACCTAAAGCCTTTGAAGGTTGATAACCTTTCAGGAGGAGAAAGCAGTCATAAAAGAGATTTTTTTGATGATATTAATAAAATCTTAGAAAAATATGCTAGAAAGCCGGTCCAAAGAATATACTACTATCCTAGGCCTACTCCCAAGATGTGCTCTTGGAAGAGCATGAATATATTATAACTAATAGTTATAATGGGAAAGAAAACTATGAATGGAACATAAATGGTTATACAGATAGACAAATTTATACAACTGTACATAGAATGTTCATGTACAACACTATATGTAAGGCTAACAAAAATAGTGATAAAACTATTGTTGATATGATAACAACAGGGTTTACTGGCCAATTAAAAGGCTGGTGGGATAACTATCTCAACCAAGAGCAAAGGGATAAAATCCTCCAAGCAGTAAAACAAGAAGGAGAACAGGATTTTACCCAAAATACGGTGTATACCCTTGTTCTAAATATTATAGAACATTTCTTAGGACGATGGTCGGATAATAGTGAGACCATTAGAACTTTGCTCCAGAACCTTAGATGCAAGACTCTTACATCTTTTAGGTTCTATAAAGATGTTTTCCTTAGCAGAGTTATGGAGCTACCGGAGTGTAATAGCACCCATTGGAATCCGAATTTATAGATGGATTACCGACTCTTTTTGCAGAAAAAGTTAGGAAAACTCTCAGAGGAGATAGTCATAGTATCAACTATGATGATTTTACCTACGGAAAACTCATAAGTAACTGTGTACAAGAAGGACTTTCTTTATGCAATGAAATTAAATTGAATCAACAGATTAAAAGGCATCGTCTTAATGAAAAATAATAATTGGGAGAATTTTGTGAGCAGTTTGCATTAGATATTCCTAAGGCAACTTCTAAAGATAAGAAAAAGAAGCATTCTTCTAAGAAGAAGTCTTCCAAAAAGGATTATAAAGAATGGAAGAGAAAAAGGATAGAGAAAAAGAAAAGAAGAGCCGAAGAGAGAAAAGGCGAAAAAAGATTTTATAAATCTAAATGAAAATTTTATAAGTCTGATACTTGCCACAAATGTGGAAGATTTGGCCATTACGCAAAAGATTGAAGAGTCAAGGGAAAAATCAAAAGCCTTGATATAGATGACAATATCAAAGAGTCTCTTTGCCAAATTATGCTAAATTCTGATTCAGGAAAATCAAAAACTGAATACAGCAATCATGAGGAATCCTCTACGAGTGAAGATCTTAAAGCTCTTCATGAAGAAGATTACATGACTTCAGATGATGATTGTCTACCTTGTCAACAAGGGTTAGAGTGTGAAAATGGAGGGGAAGAAGATGATCTTTATAAGATATATTCACAGTTCAAGGAATTGAGATTAATGTCATTGATAATGACAAAGTCATAGAGCTTTTAAAAATTATAAAAGATCCGAAAATAAGAGCTCAGATTATTGATAAAATCAGTAATGCTTCCACCTCTAAAAATCATATCACAGAGGAGATCCCTACCAAAGAAGGTTCATACACCATGACAGAGGTTAAGAACCTCTGGTAGAAAGAAGGAAACTTATAAGTTCTCCTATTACTATCAGTGATCTGAAACATGAGGTTCATAATCTCAAAGAAGACATTCAAATGCTAAAAGAAAAGAATGTCACTATGGGAATTAGACTTGATAATATCGAGAGTCTAAAAGAAAGGGGTAATAGCTCAGATTCATCTTCTTATGAAGAAGAAAGTAAAGATCTTGATTTTCTAAAAACTCTTAATTTTGATAATAATAAAGAAGGTTTTTTTTACAAAGCTTAAAGGCTTTTACTTCTCAAAAGTTTTATACAAAAATTACTCTTCTCATAGATTATAATTAAAAAAAAAATTTACTACTCTTATAGACAGTGCTGTTGATTTAAATTGCATTCAAGAAGGACTTATTCCTTTAAGGTATTTTCACAAAATTACTCATAGCCTCAAGTCGGCAAATGGTAGCAAAATGGAAATTGAATATAAATTGCCCAAAGCTTTTATATGTAAAGGAAAAATTGTATTCCTCAAAGTTTTGTTTTAGTAAAAGATATTACTAACCAAATTTTTTTGGGAGTACCTTTTATAAATGGAATTTTTCCACTTATTGGGGTAATAAAAAAATTATACGTACTTGGAATGAAAAACTTTTATAATAGAATTCATTACAAAACCTTTTACAAGAATGATTAATAAACTTTCATCAAAATTGATTTTAAAAAATAATCAAGTCATTTTTATTAAGGGAGAAATTAATAGTATTGAGATTGATAATATTCTTCAAAATCCTAGATTACAGGATAAGATTGCTAACTTAAAGAGTCAGTTCTCCCTTGATATCTGCGGAGATCATCCAAATGCTTTTTGGAATAGGAAAAAGCATGTGGTTAGCCTCCCATATGAGGATAACTTTATTGAGGATAATATTCCTACAACCTTGCTAGATGAATTCAGATTATCTGGAGTTATGCAAAAAAGAAATTAATTCCTTGCTTCAGAAAGGCCTTTTAAGGCATTCCAAATCACCATGGTCTTGTACAACTTTTTATGTCAATAAACACGCTGAACAAGAAAGAGGTGCACCCAGGTTGGTAATTAATTATTAACCTCTTAACAAAGCTTTGAAATGGATCATGTACCCTATTCCTAATAAAAAAGATTTATTGGATATAGTCTATGGTGCTATCATATTTTCATAATTTGATTTAAAATGAAGTTATTGGCAGATTCAGATAGTTGAGTGAGACATATTTAAAACTGCTTTTAATGTCCCTATGGGTCAATGTGAGTGGAACGTTATGCCATTTGGTTTGAAAAACGCTCAATCTGAATTTCAAAAAATTATGAATGTATTTTCATGCCCTACAATAATTTCATAATAGTCTATATGGATGATATTCTTGTATTTTCCAAAAATGTGGAAACTTATTTTAAAAACACTGATTTATTCAAAAAGGTTATTATTCAAAACGGCTTGGTAATATCCAGTCTCAAAATAGCTTTATTTCAAACAAATGTTAGATTTTTGGGTCATAATATTGAAAGGGGTAAAATTAGCCCTATTAATAGAAGTATTGAATTTGCATCCAAATTCCCTGACATTATGACTAATAAAACTCAGCTACAGAGATTTCTCGAAAGTCTCAACTATGTTGCTCCTTTAATAAAGGATTTAGCTAAGGATACCGCTATCTTATATGACAGGTTAAAAAATAATCCTAAATCTTGGTCAGATGATCATACTACAACAGTTAAAAGAATTAAGACAATGTTAAAAACCTTCTTTGTCTTACTTTGGCCAACCCACATTGGGAGAAGATGGTTGAAACAGATGCTTCAGACATAGATATGGTGGTATCCTAACACAATACTGTCCGGATAATAAACGTTATTATATTGTTCAATTGTATTTTGGCAAATGGAACGAAGCCCAGAAGAATTATGCCACTATAGCAAAAGAAATGCTGGCTATAGTGAAAAGTGTCTTAAAATTTCAAGGAGATCTTTACAATCGGAAGTTTTTGATAAAAACTGATTGTCAAGCAGCTAAATTTATGTTTAATAAAGATTGTAAGCATGATGTTTCTAAACAGATGTTTGCAAAATGGCAAGCTTTGTTAGCACCATTTGATTTCGATATTCATTATAAAAAAGGTTCAGATAATAGTCTGTCTAATTTCCTTACAAGAGAATATTTAGACTAATCTTTGTTTTATTTTTAGGATGAAACCTTCATGGCCTCTGCCCTCACGGAGAGGAAGAGGAAGGACAGGAACAGGAAGAGGAGGTCATATCCTCGCTCAAATAGGAAGCAAGCAATTAGTAGCAACAAATATTACATCTACAAGTGGTCTTAATACAAACCATCCAATGTATAAGGAATTCTTAGATTTTATGCAATCAAAGCAGGACAAGGATAATACTCCTCCAACTTATTCCACAGTTCTCATAGACGAAGAGAGCACATAAGTATTTGATCTTAATGATATAAAAGAAGTTACACACCTTTTAGAGAACAGGGACTTGCAATGGAAAAGTGACACATGGCAGCTAATGCCCAGATATCTGAATTCAGTTTGTTATACTACACTTGCTTATAAATACAGGATTCATTATGAGATGATACTCTCAGCGACAGGGTCAGGTGAATTTCAGCATTTTTACCCAGTCAATACAAGAAAAGTTTATAACTTTTCAAAGATTATTATTAAAAGGATTTTACTCCAGAAGAATGGGGAATGAGCCCCTTAAAGGAAAGGGATTATATCCACCCAGAACAAAAGATCACAGTAAAATATAATTACTTACTAGGATTATGTGAACAACTTTAATAAAGCCTTATTATACGAAAATGCTAATAGAAAGCATTCATGGTTCATAAAGATATGTTCTCATGTTTTCGATCAACAGATTCCAAATTGGTTTTGTAAATGGTGGACTTTATATGGTCCCTCAATAAAAATTCTACCAGAACCATACAAGAGATTATATTATGAATGGGTAGACATATCCCCTAAACTTATCAGTTTAGAACAAGACAACATCTTTTTTGAAGGGATGTCCTTAATGTACTTTATAGAATTCTCAATCTCATGGATTATGAAATGGTCCGTAGAAGTTGATAATACTTCTGAAGGATTCCCATGCCTACAACGAACTTTTTATACAAAGTTCTAGAACAAGTTGATACAAAAAGACCATGAAGCTAAAATTCATGGTCAAGAGATATTAGATTTAATAAATAAAACAATCAACAAATATCATAATACAGATCGATTAAAACCACAAGGAGATGATTTCAGTCCTTTTAAACAAATTACAAGGAAACTTTATCTGAAGAAAGGAATAATATCTAAATCAGAAGCAGTAGCCATGTACATGGAAGAAGTAAAAAGAGATTTAATAAAAAATCTCGATATAAATATTAGAGATGATATTTCCATGGTGTCAGCAAACCACACCAATAATGATGATGAAACAAGCATGGTAGGAGAAGCCCAAAGTGATAATAGCAACGAAGAAATAGACATTGATGCTCTTTTCAAAAAATTCCAAGAGCAAGTGGAAGAATCTTTCAACAAAGTCACCTGCAAGGGAAAAGACAAGATATAAAAGAAGGCCCCACAAATTAGAATAATTAGGGTAGTAAGCCAAAGAACTTTAATAAAGAAGAATAGTAGGCCAGGATAATATGTCGGCCATATGTTGTAATGGAAAGATCATGCCTGTTTGTCGGTCTTATCCTTTTGTTATTGGATAGAGTCTATGATGCTATCATATTGTTCCACAAGAGTGGGTTATTGAAGGAGCAGCGCAACTAAAAGATAATATTAATGATGAGGTTTTGAAAATTGAACAGTTCCATCATTAAACTGTTCAATTTCTGAAACCTCATCATTAATATTATCTTTTGGTTGCGCTGCTCCTTCAATAACCCACTCTTGTGGGAAATCAATTTCATCCCACTGAATAGGTCTTTTGGTAACAACCTTGGATTTACCAAAATTAGTTTCTATTAAAATAATTTCATTTTTGAAATCAATGATTTTACACATAGGATTCAAAGCGTGTAAAAGCTTATAATATACTATGTAGCATACGCAAACAACTTTAGTTCCAGGCATATAATCATAACCATAAAGCTTAACATTAAGTATAAGAGAACTTAATGAATTCTCATCTTGCAAAGAAATTTGTAAATTAGGATAAACATTAAAATAAAGTGGTCCATAAGCTAGACTAATTTGTATCGTCCCTATAAGGGATTTCTTCCAATTTTGATTTCTACCATTCCTTAAAGCTGCTATAAAGCTTTTTGGTAGACCTCGTAAGGTAAGGGGCCTAAATGCCACCTGAATCAAACCAATGTGCATAAATTTGTAAATATCCCTACAAGGGGCCAAATCATTTTCAGATAATAATCTAAAAGTTTGGTGATCACTATCAATGGTGATTTCTCATTAAAGTATTGAGGTGAGGATGAGTTCGTAATACTGCCCCACAATGGAATATCTACCTGATAATACCCCACTGCCTCATGCTATTTTGAAATGACGAAGAACTCGGGAGGTGCGTCTCTTAAACGGGAGTGACAATGAATTAGCAATATGTCCACGAAATGGTCTTAGTCGTGCTATTTGGGAATGGTTAAGAACTCGCGAGGTGTATCTCTTGTATGATACCACGAGGATCTATCTAGTGCCAAATTGCGACATCAGGATTCACATCAGTAGACTGTTTTCCATATTTTTGGTCGTCAACATCTGGATCATCATCATTCATCGCCCAATTCAATTACCTTAGTTTGAGTTGCCTGGACCTGTACTTGATGTGTGACGACATCTTCTCCAGAGGCCACGACCTACATTTCTCCACCTCTTTCAATTCTTGCAGAAATGGTAGTAGAAATGGTAGTATCTCTTTGTTATTGAATCATGTCTGCTTGTTGATCTATGTTGAATCAGATAGAGAATATATCAGAAACCAATTAGAGGACCATGTGTAACGCAACTTGTTTATTAAGTTATTAATATTACATTATTAGGTTCCGTAATTGGAACTTCATGGTACCAAGGTTTTTTTCCTAGTGGAAGTACTTCTTTGACAGGAAAATTTGAGTTCGCAAATATGTCTCATTCTCTTTCATATCCTTGAAGATGTATCACACCATAATATTTGTCACCTTTTGATCACAAAATATAAATGTTACAAACCTTGGTGGACTTCAGGCCTTTTAAACCCAAAACTCAAGTTACTCTGGTCTCAATCAACAAAATTAGAAACAAAACTAAAGGCACTTAATTTCAAAAGCCAGGGAAAGAAGGAATCATCATTTCTATTAGCAATGGATGCATCTCTTCTTATGAAACTCCTATCGGATGGGACCATGATATCTCCTAAAAAAAATACAGTCACACTTGGGGAAAGTATAAGAAATCATATTTCAGATATTTACAGAGAGAAGTATTGTGATCCTTCTCTCATCGTTAAAGGTGCTGCGAGGCAGTCAACTAGAAGAGTGGATGTTAGGCACATAGGGAAGACTTTGACTATGTAAGCTGGCAGCATCCCTCGTCATTAATTGTTCTTTGATTGAAGGAACGGGACAGAAGAGAACCAGGACCGAATCCTCCACACAATCAGTCTGATCTTATCCGCGCTATTGTTCGATCATAACTATACTCCGTTTTGGGATCTTCATTGACTAGATAAAGAGTTTCAACTGATGGGTGGTTCTTTAGTTGGATGATTGACTTAGTAAAGCAACCTTTTGCGCTAGGCCCTCACTTCCTACAACTAAAATGTATCCAATACAGCGCGAATGCAAAGTTGTGCTACAAAATCCTCCCTATCACAATACACAAAGCAAAAAAGGTCTTATCCTCGCCTTTTCTTCCGCCCTGAAGGAAAGGATTAAATTGGCAGTGAAAAAGAGCATCGGCGTGTCGCCGAAATATTTTGCGAAGTTGTACTGTCTCGCCCAATAATCAAAACACGACGATAGTGAAGGCTAATGTAAGACGGCGCTGAACTAGACCAAAGGGCTGATTGCCAAGTCGATCGGCGATCCCGACTAACTTGGTCGAGTGATCCTTCTCAACACATTTTCTGAAAACTATAAATACTAGTTGAAGTTTTGTGGTTTAGTATCAGAGTAGAAATTATTATTATTATCAAGTTTTATTATTAAGTTTTAATATCAGACTTAGAATATTCTCTCTAAGCTTGGAGAGGGTTTTGAAGAACTTGAAGATTCAAAGGGTTTCAACTCCAAGATTTTGGACTTGGGTCTTGCGTATTCTTCACTTTTGACCTGTTTTAAGACTTAATCTTGCATACCCATTGATGGAAACTGAGATTGGTATACATTTTTACTTCTTTTACGTGTGTAGCTAAAACCCCAATTCTTGAGGTGTGATTTTATGAATATGGGTTAGAATATCTGTTGGGTCTTGCTTGTTGATGATTTATTTATTGTTTAGATGTGATTTCATTTAGTAGATGTGGTAGAACTTAATGAAATTGTAGTTGCAAATACGATTTCACCTTTGTGTTTTCAGCTTGCGAGAGAGAGAGGTCAGAAAACTAAGACTACTAAATTGATGGTCAGTGGGAGTGGGTCGACATGAGATTCAGCTCGAGAGAGTGAATCCTAGTCCTTCTCCCACACACTCAGCTCGAGAGAGTAAGTGGGCTAAGGCGGAGGCTGTTCTTCATGCGACAAGTGGGTGTCCGAGAGGAACTCATTTGATTTGTGTAAGTTGCTCGAGAGAGAATTTACCCCCACTGTAGTCTAGTCTAGTCACAAATATTCAATGGATTTACTATCAAAAAAATGTACCCAATAGTCCAGTCTAACCCATATTCCTATCACATCCCAAGAATTCCATCTCTATATTCGTATCTCTCTGTATTTTGTTGATTTTTCTCTTTACTTGTTTACAAACCCCCCATTTATATTTGACACTCATGTCACACCCCTTTAATTTGTCATGTCTTCGTTCGATAAAGTCTTTAGCTATGGTTAGTTTTAGCACTTTCGCGCCTAACTACTAATTTTCAGGAACTGCTCCCTTGGGACTCGACCCCAACCCTTGGTCTGGTTACTTTACTATTGTACGATCGTAGACACTTGCATTGAAAGTTGTGTCTTGATTAAGCAAACATCAAATATGCTGGCCGAATTGTTGAAATTAGGAAAGTTGTAGCCGCTTGAGTATTGTGAAGCCCTTTGCAAAAAGGTCCTAACTAGATTCGATGAGAGGGTTTAGACAAAAACTACGAGGTGATTTGTGAGGAAAGATTTGAGCGTGTTTTGCGCTTGTGTAATAACTGTATGAATGTCTGGGGGTATCCTGGGAATGGTCGTGTTATAGTTTTGAAGTGGTACGTAGGGATTTAGGACGCGTATGATTGGGTTGATTCGGGGTAGGCAACGATTATCATAGCTAAGGGGATTATCCTGAAATGCCTAGTTATAGTCGGGGAAAACTAAGGGAGATTTAGAAAAGAGAAGAACCCTAGAAATTGTGCTAGGGGTTCTGTTTTTGTCTGAGCCGCTAGGGCGGGATTTTCCCGCCAAAGCGAGATTTCTCCCACCAGAGCAGGACAGGGCGAGACAAAATCTCACCTGTCTCCCCTGTTTTCCCTAGCAACAGTTATGGACCCCGAATCGCACCCGAATAAGTCCTTACCATCCGACCAGTGCTCAGCAACAGGGCAATAGATTATAAAGCTTAGAATTAACTAAAGGTTGTATAGAACAGCAAAAATAACTAGCATCCATGTGGTTACAAAACATAAAGAAAAAACAAAATAAAAATTATGTTGTCCAACTACAAGCCCAAAAAGGGCGAAAAACCAAATCAAGAACCTTCGGACGGGGAGGTGTCATCATCTAAGCATAGATCCTCCAAAGGTACCAAGTCGATCGCTGCCTTGACCATAAAGGTGAAATGCTTGAAATATCCTTTCTCGATCTGAGGAAGCTCCTAATCGAGGGCAACACAAGTGAATATGGTCCTCACGACCTTTCATATCCGGACCATCAGACGATCCCTCTCCAGACCCTTTCTCATCTCCTGGCGTAACTCGCGACGGAGAATCTCGACCTCTAGAGCAGTAGTGGGTGGGACAGGAGTGAAGTCAGCAAATGCACTCTCTAAGCTCCTTTGAACAGCAGCTAAATCCTCCTCGACCCACTCACCTGAGAGTGGAGTCTCGTCATTCGAGTCCACGACCACTTTACTGCGGCTAGCCTTGCCCATTCTCCTCCTCTTGCTCCTGGAAATAGAACCTGACCTATTCAAAAGAGAGTGAAAAGGGGGATACATGGGTAATACCTTCCAGTGTCGAGAAGTGGCACTCCCGCCCGCTTGCATAGCGCAATAACAAGTCCTGGTAGGAAGAAAGCCATTTTATTGCCCTGATAGAACATCTTCCACTCTGAAATGATCTGCGCCCCCACATTCAACTCGATGCCCTGTATAGCGCACGCTACCACCAAGGCCCGAGGAAAGGTCACGTCGATACGATTGCCCGACGGACGGATCCTCCTAGTCACCAAGTATAGCCACCTTTTATAATCCTGTGACCAATCCGAACTAGTAATGCCCTCGGTAGTAGCCCAGTAAACCTGATCCCGGTGCACAGGCTCAATCAGGGTGTCCCTCAACCAACCCAGGTCCATCTCCCGTAGCTTAGCCTCATACTTAGCATTCAGAACCTCGGGCAACTCTAACGCCTTGTTGATGGTTGTGGCATTAAGGGGGATGTCAACTCCCCGGATACGATGACGGGGTGAGGATCGTCCCATCGCACAGTGGGCAGGATGGAGTAGAACTCCCTCACCCAAGTGGAACGTGCATTTAGGGGAGCAAACTCCATCAGGTGAGCATAAAATGCAGGCGCCTTCTCCTCCAGCTTGAGTAACATGAACCCTCTCTCACAGCAGAACCCCATATTTCTATTGTCATAATGCCTCTCCCGACTAGCAGTGTCGAGAAATCAGATGAAGGGTAAGTTTTCTTCATTTAGACCTGCCATTTAAAGAAGCCTACATGAGATGAAAAATACATGTTAGAACACGATAGAAATAGACAGTTTAAGGTGGGAAAAAGAGAAGAGGGAAAAATCCTGAGTTGGGGACTCACGCTACTGGTTGCCTAAATCCCGCTACAGCGGCCAAAACCCCGCTAGAGCGGGATTTTGAAGTTCGTCAGAGCGGCCTTCATCTGGGACGAACAACAGACGCGGTCATGTGTCTCTTCGTCCCAAAATCCCCATTTTCAATAGAATTCCAACAGATCAGAGTATATTAACTACCCTAGAATCTAAATATGCTATCATATTAGCAAATAAATTCCTAAACAATTTCCAAATTCGAGTTTATGTAAAGAAGACCTTTCAACTTCCCCCACCCATTTTTGTACCAATTCAACTGTGTTTTTACGAAATACTCATGCCCAGAATGCGGTGGAGACATTGGGGACGTAAGGGAAATGTCCATGCTACGTTTTTCCATCAAATTAGCAACCTAAGTTCATTTTCAAATAACTACTCAGAAAATAGTTCCAAATCAATCAGTTATCGTCATGCATTAGTAATTAAGAATGTAATGCGGTAAAAAGAGTAAGGAGCGTGAGTATTACTTGGATTTTGACGTTTAGAGCAAAGGAATTGAGAGGGTTTGGGAGACTTTTTGTAAGGAGAAATGGGAGAAATGAAGAAACCATTCCTCATCCCCCCCCTCCTTTACTGTTTCCCGATCTCCCACCCCAACGGGAGAACTTCACCACAGTGGCCCCGCCTCAATGAGAGGGTTGCCGCCCTGGCAGGCCAGACTCTGTAGTTTAAACACTTTCGTTTCTTCGTGTGTTGCCTCGATTTTTCTTCTAGTCTTCAGGTATAGTACCTTTCTTGTATCGACTAGTTGAAAAGTCACCATTCTTCGTGGTTTCGTGATGGCTCTATTCGTTAGTTTGGAAGTATTCCAAAAATAGGGGGTGTGATTATCCGCGTATTAATCATTCGGAGACGAACGAGGAGTAAATTGGTATCTATTGAACAACCCGAGCCGTCATTAATTAGGAAAAGAAAAAATTTAGGAAATTCTAGGCCGCTGTCTCGCTAGGGCGGGCCAGATGCCGCTAGGGCGGTTGTACCAGGGCGGGGTAAGTTGGCATCAGAGCGGGATAGGCGAGACAGAATATAAAAAAGTGAAATTCTATTTCCTCCTTCTTCCTAAAATATCTAAATTAGTTGTAAAACACCCTAGAAACCCCCAAAAAGCTGCTCCAAGATTGGGGAAGAGGGAGGGAGAGATTTCTAGCGTGAAGATGTGGATGGATCGCGGATTTCTAGTCAAGATCATCGTCACGAATCCTGGAAACAAGAATCAAAGACCAAAACTCCGTGCAGCTGCTTGGCACCCAGGTAGGCTAGGTTTTATGAATTGAGTAGTTATAAATTTGTGCTCACTGCGTAATGTATGTAAATCAATGGTAGGAATTATGTGTAGGCCTTCGTGCATCGAACGTAATATAATTAAATTCTAGGGAGAAGCCTTAGATGATGAACTAGTGTTAAGTATGGTTGAATTAATGCTTACATGATATACGTTGATGAGTACTTCATTGGGATGGTGGTGAATTTATGATTGTGTGTTGTGGGTTTGTTCTTGCTTCATCATAATTTGTGCATGTATGTGAATGAAGCACGTTGATCACACTTAATGTGAATAAGTATGAGCAAATAAATATATGATATGAATTATCTCTTGTTGTATGATTGTGATAATATACATTGTGATTGTGATTGTGGATCAGGGATTGCGTTTCGACACACTAACTTGGATCGGTTGCCACGTTTCGGCATAAATATGGGATCGGTTGCCACGTTTCGGCATAATCTTTGGATCGGGTACCACATTCCGGTATGCTAACAGTTTGGGTTTGGGTTCCATGAGAGGACCAATGACTTGACATAATTGTGGACTTTGAGGATTGTGAAATTGAACGTGGTTCGTAATGATAAATGGTATTGTAATTCCCAGAGTGGTCATGTGGTTATGAGGACTTATATCTGATTGTTCTTTTGTGTTGAGTGAACTTGTTGCGTATGTGGTTGTTGAATGAATCGGGGAGGCCAAGGGTTAAAGGGTCGTAATAATTGAGAGCAATGGTTGTCCGTATGTTGCAAGGGTGAGAAGGAGAGGTAATGCACGTGATGTAAATTCTTAGGTGGATTTCACTTTTGAGAAAGGGATTTGTGTTAGTGGTTAGAAAATGTGACGTAATGTACTATGTGGCCATGACGGGGTAATATGAAAAAGAAGTAAGGGTTTGGCCTGAGTGGTTAGTTGGAATGCTCGTAGTTGTATTTGGGGACTTTTTCATGCATTAGTATGTCTAGGCTATGATCAAGAACCTAGTAAGTAGGTTGACCGAGAGGGTGTTTATTAGTTAGAGGACTAGTGTAATTTTGAGGTCTTAAAGAGAGGGTAAAGGTGGAGAAGCGAGTGGTTTATTGCATGTGCTTACTAGTTGTTTTCCTATGTTATGTGGTGGGCGTCGAGTTGACCGATGATGTCTACCAGTACGTGTGGTTTGTACTGATACCACTCTTGCTATGTCTTTTTGACATAGTCTAGATGCAGGTTGGTGATGTTTCCTTAGATGAAGATGAAGAACTCTCTAGCAACTTCTACTTTTTCTTCCGCATGGTGGGAGTTGTGTCTTTTCTTTATTATGTCCAGTTGTACTGTTAGTAGCTCTTGTACCTGTTTAGACTAGATTATTGGGGGGTGTTAGTTACTTTGCAAATTTTAATCCAAAATTGTTTAAAAGTATTATTTATGAAAACCTTATGATTTTTTTTATCTCCATTTTTCGTTAATCTTCTGCATGTTTTAACTGTTGGGATATGAGGGTTCTCCTACATAGGTGGCAGTATGTAGGTGCTTACACGGCCCAGTGGGTTGGGTCGTGACAACTTCACAACCTAAATGCATTAATATTGTACCTAGGATCCACCACAAAATCCTTCCTTAAAAATAATGCTTAACCCAAGCGTCCATAGTAACAAACTAGTTGGTTTCTCAAATGTGAATGCAACACCAAATCTCATTATTTGAACATGCCATACAACTGATACTCCTTAACTAGTTAGTTTTCACACTTGACAATCGAGGTCGGATCTTAATTTAGAAGTCGGGTCTTGACTCGAGTGTCGAAGTCGAAACCTAGATTGATGGATCGTGTTCAAGTTCGGGTGTCAGGATCAGGTCCTGGATTGGATATATGGTTCCAATTCGAATGTTGGGTTTTGAGTCGAACGACGGGGTCAGGTCTTGGGTCAAATCTCAGGGTTGGATTTTGGATCTGTCGTAGTGGTTATGTCCTAGTTCGCGTATCAGGGTTATGTCCTAGTTCGCGTATCAGGGTTATGTCCTAGATCGATTATCGAGGTTGGTTTTTGAGTCAAAATTATTTTTTACTCTCTAGTAAAAAAAAGTTATTTTCCTTAAAATGTTTTTCATTCATAAATCAAACATTTAAAGTATATTTTAGAAAATATTTTCTACTCACCAACCAAAGATGAGAAAATAAGTCAAAAATTCACTTGTTTTCAAGAAAACATTTTCGAGTAAAATATTTTCCTTCATATCAAACACACCGTTAGTGTCAAAAATACCCTTTTCTTCTATGCTTTGGTGCATTTAATGGAACTACTTCCTTTTGGTGGGTTTACTATAACTCTTTTTTTTATGCCAATGCTATAATTTTTTTAACAAATTATAGGTTTAACTAAATTTTTTCGAGATCAAATGAGTCTAAGAATTAGGAAAAGAAGGAATTATTTAAATTTAAGATATATGTTTAAACAATAACAGATTAAGTTTGAGTTTAAGACTATCATAAATTTGTAATACAAACTTTTAGCCTGCAAATAAATTAAGATTGCTTGCAAGTTGCTAAACAACGGGCCCCTAAGTTATGTTGCATATGGTAGAAAACGACACTTAAAAATTTTTGTTAAGCCAAAATATGTCATATAAATTAAATAGAGAGTGCCTTAAAATATGAAAAAAGCCGTTGATCTTTTTAGCATGTTAATTGTAATAAAGTCTATTTTTTTAAAATAAAAAAAGTTATTAAACTATTAAAACTAATATAATAAAGACACTTTTTTTATTAGTTTGTAATGGAAAAATACTTTAATATTTTTATATTATACTACCAAATATGTTCTTAGTCACATTATTAGTAAATATGGAATTAACTATAAATTTGTTGATTTCTTCGTATTATTAATGCGCTCTCTATTTTAATTTATGTGACATCTTTTGACTTAATAAAATTTTTAAGTATTGTTATCGTATGCAACTTAACTTAGGGGGTCCATTGTTTAGTAACTTGCAATCAATCTTACTTTAATTGCATTCTAGCTAAAAGTCTGTTTGACAAATTTTGGGATATATTTTAAACTCAAACTTAGTTTGTGATGGTTTCAAAAATGTATTTGTTAGGATCGAAATAAGCAGGTGTAATGTGGAAGCTAGCAAAGCAAATCTCGAAAGACCACGAGTAAGAAGACAAACGAGAAACACACCAAAAGAGACAGATTTAACGTGGTTCGGTCAATCGACCTACGTTCACAAAGGAGATGAGCAATTCACTATAAATATGAGAGTACAAAATATAGGGAGAAACAACCTCAACTAATTCACTCGGAATACAAGGAGGTACACAAAATTCTCCTCCATAACCGCAACTCTCAATTAACCCTAGGACTACATTGTGAATGCTAATTAAGTTAGAAGGAACAAGCCTATATTTATAGAGTCCTAAAACTTTCCTACAAGAAAAGGACTACTCAAAATATTAAAACATTTTCCTAAAATGAAAACCTATTTATGGTAAGAAATCAGGGCAAATAAACCCTAATAAATCTCCCCCTTGGCCTGAATTTCTGACAATATAAATTTGTCCACCTTCTTCACATAATCTTTAGGATCTTGCATCTCTTCTCCATAATCTCCTCCATCAAATTTACGTCTCAACACAGAGAACCTCTCTAAAACAATTTCTCCAACAAAAATCTTTATTACTGTCAAAAAGGTTGTGGCTAGAACTACACCCGCCAAGATGAACACCCATCTGTAATCTGGTTCCATCATTGAACCATGACTCTGATATCACTTGTTAGGATCGAAATAAGCAGGTGTAATGCGGAAGCTAACAAAACAAACCTCGAAAGACCACGAGTAAGAAGACAAACGAGAAACACACCAAAAGAGACAGATTTAACGTGGTTCGGTCAATCGACCTACATCCACAAAGGAGATGAGCAATCCACTATAAATATGAGAGTACAAAATATAGGGAGAAACAACCTCAACCAATTCACTCGGAATACAAGGAGGTACACAAAATTCTCCTCCATAACTGCAACTCTCAAAACCCTAGGACTACATTGTGAATGCTAATTAAGTTAGAAGGAACAAGCCTATATTTATAGAGTCCTAAAACTTTCCTACAAGAAAAGGACTACTGAAAATATTAAAACATTTTCCTAAAATGAAAACCTATTTATGGTAAGAAATCAGGGCAAATAAACCCTAACAGTATTTTCATTAAATAATTCTTTATTTTCCACTTAGAATCATTTGAAGTCCAAAAAAAATTAGGTGAACCTACAATTTTTTTATAAAAAAATCTAGCATTGGCATAAAAAAAAATTCTAGGAAACCCACCAAAAGAAGAAGATTTCATTAAATGCACCAAAAATTAAAAGATAAGGGTATTTTTTTTTTTACACCAAAAGCAAATAAAGGGTAAATTTGAGCTAATTTTGATAGTTTGTGGGAAATTTTGGCATTTTGCCACGTGGACTATCATGTCAGTGGTAAATGACTTATGTGGACATCCCTTAGTTTTGAGGGTATTTGTGGTCCAAAAAATAGTCTGACATGGTATTTTTGATACCATAAACAATCAGAGGATAAATGTGCACAATTTCATATAAGTTCAAGGATATTTTTAACTCTTTTATTTATGATATTAATATTTATATGACATAAGAAATTATTTATTTGTCAAGTTAGATATTTTTTATGACAATCTTGATTGAGTGATTTTTTAAGAGAATTTTTTAAAATTAAATAAATGACTTTATTGATACAAAATTAAATTTAATAATTTTACTATATATACTATCATAGTTGAATGACCTTTTAAAATATTTACCAAAACATAATTTCCTTCTTTCCTTCTAAATTTCTTCTTCAGTATTTAGTAATGTTAATACATAATATAACGTAAATTATACTATACATACATTTTAGCTGACAATTTGTCTCTCTTCGTGTCCCATTGGATTGACTTACATGCTATATCCATAGGGTCAGCAATATCGACATTAAATAAACGAGCATTTCGAGTATCTCTTTTACTATTTTTATTTTTTTATACGTTTCAATCCTATAAATTAATTTGGCAATTCCAATGGTGAAGAATGTGATCTATAAAATTCCTCAACCATTAATCATATATCTTGTTTTTAATCTTAGTCATGAGGATAAAAACCTTATTTATAAAAAGTGATTTACGTTTCTAAGTGAATTTTAAAGACTCGTAAATTTTAAATATTTAATGGTTAAAATTACTAAAAACTATAGAGGAACGGAGCGCAAAAAGGAGAAAATGTTTAACTATAAAAAATGTCAATTATGCCAATTGACTTTTGAAGCGGTGGCTAATAAAATGGAATATATTTTGTCTGGTCCCATCTACCTACTACTTCATTCATCCACCTTTATTCATATTGTTATGTTATATTAAAGATAAAAAACTTGTCTTTTTATTTATTTCATTTTAAAAATAAAATAATTTAATATTTTATTTTTCCAATTAAATATTTTTATTGTTAATTTTTAAATAATATATAACTAATAAAATAATATAATATATTTATTGCTTTTTTAAATAAAAATATATCGAATTAAATATGAACGAGTAAAGTTGATATTTCATAATTCCTCAAGAAATTAAAAGAGGACATTTTGCTCCATCGTCCAATTGTAAAAAGAAGACATAATGCTGCGATGACGTCCCCACCTACTATCATATGGCCCCACCCCAAGTTATGTTTGTTCATACATTCATGCATTATTGTATAGTTAAATAATTTGGGAAAAGACATAAATTTTGGTTTGAACTTATCCCGAAAAATCAGTTACACGCTTAAATTATCATAATGACATATTACACACCTATACTATTTAAAAAAAAATTCTTACCCCATAAAACTGACGTGGCAAAAAATAAAACAAAAATAAAAAAATAGGCGCGTCAGTTTGAAATTAAAATTAAAAAAAAATTAGAATCCTCTTTTTCACCCCAGTCCCCCCCACCTCTTCTTCTTCAAACCCCACTCATTGTTCTCTTCTTCTTCATTCTTTATTTTCATCACACTTCTTTATTTTTTATCACAATCTTAAAGCATAATTTTTTTTTGATTTGTAATTAGGTTAATTCCCATAGATTTGTTAGTGAATAATTGTATTTTATCTAGAAAAATTTTAATTGATTGTTTCTATCTTTTTCATTATTTTTTTTTTTACTTTGTTAAAGAAATTTTGGTTGTTAATCAATTTTTGGGTTTGATGGTAATAACAGCTTTATGGGTTTGGTGGTGATGGGTGGCGGGTGACAAACATTAGAAGAGGTAATTAAAGGGGGTGAAGAAGAAAAAATCGATATTAATAATGGTGGTGGTGATATTTGGTGTTGGGTGACAAAGAAGAAGAAGAAGAATTGAAGGTGATATAGTGGTGGTGGAGAACAAAATCAATAGTCAAGGTGATGTGATTTTCCGATCAAATAAGAATTGAAAATGGATGGAATTAGTGATGAAGAAGATATAATTAATAGAGAATTAAAACAATCAATTAGGAATTAGTAAGAGTAAAATATAGTTAACAAAAGAAAAGTTAATTAATAAAGAAAAGGAAACAAAAAATTATAATTTATAACATGACGCTGACGTAGCGCTGATGTGGCAGCGAGTGTATACACCACATAATGTGAGAGTGGTGTTACACGTCTCAGGGTGGTAATAAATTCACTTTTGAATAGTTAAGGTGTGTACTAGGTCACCATAATAATTTAAGCGTGTAATTGATCTTTCGGAACAAGTTTGGGGGAAATCTATGCCTTTTCCCTAAATAATTTATTAAAGTTTTTTAAAAAATAATTATAAAAGTTGATGGATCTTCTCTCTTTTGTTGATTCAATACATGCAAAATATTTTAATCAACAAATTTCAAGCTTTGAGAATCAAACTCTTTTTGTGGTTTTCCTCGGTATTTGATACCTACATTGAAGCCTAATTAAATTTGAATTTGCGCCGGAAAGTTGGAAGGTAATGAACTCCATACTCAAAGTGACTCAAATTCAAGATCTATTAAAAAAGAATAAGTACTTACCCCTCTATCATAATCTTGTTAGTGTCAAACTTTATTAGGCCCTTAACTTGTCATAAAAATAACAATGTAAGAGATAAGTGTCAAAAACACATCTAAATTATCGCTTTTTTTTTTAGTTTCATACCTAAACTATTGAGAGTGTGAGTTTTATACCTAAACTATCGTTTTTTAGTTTGAGAAACACACCTCAGTGGTGAGTGTAATGCACACTCTCTTTTATTTGAAAGAATCTTGACACATGACATTCCACATGGATAAAATATTCCACCTTGACAAAAATTAAATAATAAACTATTAATATTAATTAAAAATTAAAGATTAAAGTATTACTATCCATAAAAAAAAAAATTTAAAAATAATTTTTTTACCCCACTCCAACACCTCCTCCACGTACCCCACCCTCACCCCCTTCCCCAACCGCCAAAAAAAATTGATATTATTTTATTTTTAAAAAAATTAAAAATTCTACCGCATCCTATTTTACCGTCTGCTCCTAATTTTTATTTTTACATCTTTCTCATTTTGTGTTAGATATGTACGTACATATATTTTTAGAATTTTTTTTCTACTAGTGTACGAATATAAAAAAACTAATAAATAAATAAAGTCTTGCGGCGGCAAGTAAAAAAATATTTTCGATATGTATATATCTAACACAAAAATGAGAAAAAAAAATTGGAAGCTGAGGGTTAGGTTTGGGGTGGGTAGAATTATTATTTTTTTAAAAATAAAATAATATCTAAATTAGTATTTGAAAGAGGGGGGGGGGGGAGGGCAGAGGGGGGGGGGGAAGAGATGAAGTAAAAAAAAATTAAATACTTTTATAAAAGAAATTTAAACAAAAAAACACTAAAAAAAAATGGCCGGGGGGTGGGGGTGGGGGTGGGGGTGGGAGCGGTGAGAGGAAGTGATGGAGTGGGGTAAGAAAAATATTTTACATTTTATTTTATAAAAGACATATTATTTTTTTGGATAATAATTTTTAATTTTAACTAATACAAATAATTTATTTATTTTTTGTCAAGATTGAATGTTTTGTCCATGTGAAGTGTGATGTGATAATTTTTTAAAATAAAAGAGAGAGTGTATTACACACATCATGATGAGAGTGATATAAAAGAGAGATGTTTATTTCTCAAACCAGAAAGTGATAGTTTAAGTATGAAACTCACACTCTCAATAGTTTATGTATAAAACTCAAAAAAAGGTTATAATTTAGATGTGGTTTTGACACTTATCTCAAGTAAAATCTACAAAGTTTATGTACGATAGCTACTACTTCTAATTCACTTTGGAAATTTTATATGGTACTGTTCCCTATATTTTCTTCCTTTTTACAGTCAATTTGTTGTTGTTTTTTTCTCAAATTAAGTCCAAAAATAAATAACATGCTCAATCCCGTTAGATTATTATGAATTAAATTTAATATAATTTAAAATAGAATAAATTTTAATCTATTTAATTATTGTCCATTTTAAAATGATTCTCAAGATTAGTCCAATTAAGGGTGTGTTTAGTACGAAGGAATATGTTTTTTCAGAAAGTGTTTTCTTATTTTCTCATGTTGGTTGACTTAAATGTTTTGAAAAAATGTTTTCCAAATCAATTTATTTTGTTCATATTTAAGGAAAATGATTTTCCTTAAAAAAAATAAGAAAAACATTTTGCAAAATCATTTTGAACCCCACACCTCAATTAAGTCCTGAGTATTGAATCCTGATACTAATTCTAGATCTGACTTCTGATTCAAGACCCGACACTCAATCTTGATTCGAGATCCAACTACCGAGTTTCGGATTGAGTCTGAGTTGGGTCTCATGTCTGATGTCGGGATTTAGGTCAAATCTCGGGTGGAGTGTTAGGGCAAAGTCTCGAATCAGGTGTCGAGGTCAGATCTCGAGTTGGGATTTGGTCTCGGTTCGGAGTCAGCTTTTGGGTCTCGAGTCGATACCGAGTGTTGGGTCGGGTCTCGGGTCTCGAATCGAGTATCGGGGTCGATAATTTATAGTCAAAGACGGTTATGAGTTATTTATTTCCAAATACTTGTTAGATTTTTTTAGGTATAAATTTTAGGTATAATATAAAGATGATTTTGGCAACATTTTTTTGTCATGATTAATGAGCTAAAACTTCTAGAAGATAGACGACAGTGCTAACTAACCTACCAACATTTGATTTGGCTCTGTCTATATTCATGGTTCCTTCGGACCAAATCATTGGAGGGAAAGCGTGTCTTATTATTCTAACTAAAAACATATAATTATAATATTATATATTCAACAATTATTAAATACAGTTAACTTATGTAAACTGGATATAACTAATTCTACCCGGTTTTCTTATCCAGTTTCATTAATATTTAATATACAAGGATAACATATTGATAAAATGTTCTATTAATTAAATGCATTTTTTGTTCTTACTTAGTTAATGGAGCACAATACACTAGAGGAATTATTTTTTTGAAAAAATATTAAATTTTCGACCTAATTCAATTCCTAGGATGTGAAAGAGTTTTATTGGCAAAACAACAACATGATGTGTACCTTAATACTTGCAACGAAAATTGTTGATGTTGATTTTGCTATCAAAACGAATTGCTCCAAATCTCTCTTTGAATCACTAGGAAACAAAGATCGTTCTTGTTCAAAAACTAAATGTCTTTGATTGTGTCGATTGAATATTGGCAAAAGGATAACTTTTGGTTTTCTCTGTTTTTCCTTTTCTTTTGAACGTTTGCATTGTTTCCTCTATTCTCACGTTCTCTCGTTATTGTCGTCCAGATTATGAAAAGAAGAGGTCTCATTTTAAAAGGAGAGCATGAACAATTACAACTTTCAAACTGCTCTCTCTTCTTTTCAAAAACTAATATTATTCATTCATTTAATTCTTATCTTAAAAAATTAAATAAAACGGATCGGGTCGAGTAAGACCAAATTGAAATGTGTCGGTCCACATGGGCGACCCACAACCCACCAAAAACTTGCATCTCCCACTTCGCACATGGTGGACAAGACCCAAGCCAATATGACATCAACTAGACATACAATTCATACAAAAAATAGTTCGTGCGATCTATGAGCATCAAAACTTGTCTTCAAGTTTTTACAAGCCCTACATAGGAATCCAATCACATGTGGAAAGAATTCATTACAAATTCAAGGACACTATCACTCACAATTCCCTCAAATTCACTACTTCTAGATACTTATTTGATCTCTCATCCTCTTAAAGAGGTTAACTCAAGTTCATGTTTAACTTTATATACACAATTACACTCAATGGCAGTATGGTTAGTGTAATAGCCGATTTGTGTATACAAGTTTATTACTAAATTAATCATCTTCCTTTCTACTTGAATCTTTTTGTACCAATTCAATTGTTTTCCTAGACATACACTACAATGTCGAATCATTCATGGCTATTAGTCACATGTTCAAGTAGCAACATCGATTGAAACTTCAAAAAACAACAAAAGGTCAAAGGGTATTTCATTATAACTTTTCTGGGTCTCACACAATGAAGAAGCATGAAATTATTCTTTCATTGACCCATTGATCGCTTGATAGACGTGGAATGAAACATGTCCTAGTATATTTTTGTAACAACCCGAAAAATTCGTAGGTTGAACTAGTGCCTAAACGTAAGGTCAAAAGCTATAAAATGACTTCCCCTTAGTTAGTACACTATCTAAGCATGATATGGGGGTTTAGGAGTCAAGGCCTAAGGGAGAAGTGTCAAGCAAAAGGGGCAAGCCAAGGCCAAAGGCAAAGGCTGCCCTAAACTTGGAGACACTGCCTCAAGCTCCACGGCCATACCACAGCTCGTGGTCATGACCACGGCCAGTGAGAGGCTTCGTGGAGTTGCCTTGGCCAAAGGAGGGAAGCCTCCAAGTGTCTTAGACACTGCCCCAACCTTCACGAGGGGGACCACAAGTCGTGGTCCACTTCACGACTTGTGAAGGTGGTCGTGAAGCTCCCTTAGTTTTTTTGAGTTTGGGACAATTTGGGGGAGCTACTGCCTAAGGGACCACGGACACCATTACGGGCCGTGGTCACCTTGACGAGGCAAGGGGTGGTTCGTGAAGTGGCTCGTGAACATGCCTTAGCATGTGGAGGCAAGGCATGGAGAACCTTGCCATGACCTCAAGACCACGACCTCTACCACGACTCATGGTCATGACCACGGATCGTGGGAGGTCTCGTGGTAATGCCTTGGCCTCATGAGGAGGTTGGCATGTTGGGGGAGGCTACTGTCTAAAGGACCATAGGCCGTGGTCCCCCATACAGACCGTACAAGTGATCGTGAGCTTGGACGGGGGTCACTTAAATGAAGGACTTTAAGGTCATTTCCTTTTTAGTCCAAATTAAGTGGGGTGTTTTGGTTATTTTTAGGGGTAGTATATATATTGTTTTTAAGTCAAATTTCACAAGATTTAGTCATTTTTCACAAACACCCAATTGAAATCAAAAACCTCCCTCCTCTCTAAAAAATTCTCTCTCTAGACTCAACAAGAAGAAGACATTGGATCTAGGGTTGCTAGAGTTTCAAGGTTCTTCCCCAAATTTCTTGGAGTTTCTTAGTTGAGGTATGGTTGCTTTTCATCCTTGGGTAGCTATCACCCAAGGAGCCCCTTCAAATTATGTTTTCAAGATATCAAATCCCCCAATTTCTATGGTTTTCACTCTATAACATGGGTCTTCTTTCCAAAACGTTTTCATTGCTTAATTATGATTATTTATGGTTGTTTATGACGAATTATGAATATATTGATGGAGAATTGATGTTTCTAATGAGAATTCCCCATAGACCCATGTGTTCCCCATATTGATAGATCTTGAATTAATAGTGTGGGTTGGATAATATTATGAATGTGTCAATTGAATATGTTTATGTTGATTAAGCTATTGAATCATGAATTCCTTCTATACTATGTAGTAATCGTATATAGTTGGGTTGATTGTGATTTTAAGACCCTTGAAGGGCAAAGGTATGAAGGTTATGCTTCTTTATGGGTATTATGCATGAGATATGGATGTACTTAGATAGTAATGATGCTATATCTATTGTGTTGATGTGGTGCTGATGGCAAGATCCTTCATCCTTATACCCCCTACATTTGGTTATGCATGAAGTATGTATGTATGTTTATGATAAACTTGTGGTGTTGATTGAAAGGACATTCTCATGATCACAATACGACTATGATGTGAAAGGTTTACTCACATGCTAATGTTTCTAAAGTGAAAGGAGCATTCTCACTTAAGGAACCTATGAGCTATTATGATGTTATGTTGGCATGAGTGCCTAGTGTATTCTTTTATAAATGTGAACTTAAGTAAAGACTAAATGTGACTTTTAAAGGGAGTTGTGCGTAGCACCGAGTGGATAGGAGTATGAGATGGGTTCCATCACGCTAGTAGTTGGGTTCCCAATATGGTGTCTCATGAGATGGAAACCTCCACGTTAGTAGTCAAGGTTTCTAGTAGCAATCTCCCTATCCCATAACTATGTGTCCACATAGGTCTTAGCTAGAGGATCCACCTACAAGCTAAAATTGTACGTTCTACCTTAGGCAAGTAGGACACCTCTTTTCGGTGTGGGGGTAGAACACCGGATTCCATGTAGCTCACATGGTCTATGTCAGTTAATGCAATTCCCTAAATGATATGAATATGAATATGGTAAGAACATGGAATTTAATTGTGACTTCTTAAAGGGTGCTACTTAGTGTGAGTGGGGGTTATGGGACTTCACTTATACATTACACAAGTGGACTCTAAGAGGGGTTGTGATAATGTTCTCTTATGTTATGATGATATGATGACTTATGAACTATGTTGGAAAAGGTATGTATGAATGTTATGAATATGAATGTCTTCACTCTTATGCATGTTGGCTATTACTATGGTAAGATATGTATGTTGTTGGTGACCTAAATGTGATGCTTAGCATTTGGTAGGGTTATGGAGTCTTACCTTTGCATTGCACTAATGTGGATTTGGGTTGCTTATATGTTGAGGTGGCTTATGTTTCTTCATAAATGTGCATATTGGTTTTCAAACTTGACAAAGGCATTATTTCAACTAAATGTCCCTTTTATGCATGTTTTAAGGATTTTTGTGCATGACATCCATACTTAGTACAATTAATTGTGCTAACCCATATTTCCTACTTTACTATGAGTGTAGGTTCCGGTCGTTGATACTTACTACTTTCTTCAAGGTGAAGCTTGGGTCGACTATTCCCTAGGCTTGGTGAGTCCTCAAGTTCGAGGACAAGTTGCTATTGATTCTAGTTTCTAGTTTACTTCCTATGTTCAATACTATATTGTATTTCCTATTTTTGGAGACTTTATTGATGTAAGGGCTTAGATCCTATTTGTACTCTTATGTTTAGATGGTGATGAGACAAGTCTAGTTCCTATTTTTCCTTTATGAAAGAAGTTGACTTCTATTGTAAATTTTTTTAATTTTTCTGTAGATTTCTATGTCTTTATGTGATGATGACGCTAAGGGCTTGTATGTGACCCCTTCGGGGTCAATTACGCCGTGTCACGCCTAGGGGGTACTCTTGGGTCATGACAATTTTCACCTTATATTGGTGTATGTGTCTCATTCTTTTGATTATCCAACATCGTACATATCTTGATCTAAATACCTCCAGATGTTTAACCCTAGTTTCTCTCTTCAATGATCCTTAAATTCATTTTTTTAGAAAAACACTTGTTCTGCTCATAAAATAAGTAATAATATGGTGGTGAAACTCATCACTTCACGTTCCTCAATGTAAAAGGCGATGGCTCTTGTGAGAGAACCAATCTCGTGACTTGTTCGACACACTTTATTTCTTACAAAATATCACATGCATACTATATTTGAACATAAATTCAATAGTTTTATTTAGAAGAAAATGTTATAACAACTAAGTTATTTTACAATACTGAAATATCATCAAATCCTACGCAAACTTAGAGCCTTAACATGTTTGCTCGTTTTCCTCTATTCTCACGTTCTCTTGTTTCTGTCATCCACATTTTGAAAAGAAGAGGTTTCCTTTTAAAAGGAGAGGTTTGAACAGTTGCAACTTCCTAACTGCTCCCGCTTCTTTTCAAAAAACTAATATTATCCATTCATTCAATTTTTATTTTATGAAATTAAATAAAACGGATCGGATCGGATTGGTCCACATGGGCAATCCACGACCCACCAAAACCTTACAGGATGTCATGTCCCATTTTGTAAGACAGTTCTATTCACGTTACGAGTCTCAATAAAGTCCAACCAAATTAGTGTAATAACTCAAATAACAAATGTCTTAGTACGTGCTTGTCTCACAAGTCACTAGGTATTTGAAATTTAAATAATGCATGTCCCAAAACATGACGTTAAAATAAATAGGTATTCAAGAAGTTAAAGTCTTACCTGCCTTAAAATCGATATGAAAACGTCTCTTGAAATGACAAAATCCCTTTAAAACGACCTCCAATACTATTCAAAAACTTAAATAATGGGTTCAAATAAGTCCAAAAACATTAATCTCATAATTTGAAGGTATTGCCATTTGCCTATTAGATCCACAATCCGGAATTCAAAATTGAATGCATGATTGTGTTACCCATAAGCTATAGAGTACCAATCAATAATCAACATTTAATTTTAATATCGATTGCGAAGTTAAATCCCAAAATTACCCAATTTGAAATTTAGGCCAAAACTCTTAAAACTAGTATAATCACCACAAGGGTTAAGGAATGTTAGGATTTTGCCCTAATTTTATTATCATATTTGAGTTTTACTTTTTCCTTAAAGGATAGTCAAAACATTACCACAAATGTTTTTACTTTTCCCAAAAGAAAAAATATAATTCTCTTTCATATATGGTTTATTCTTTCCTTAGAAGAAAGTTAGGAGATCTATAAATTGAAGACCCTCTTCTCATATCAAATAACACAACAATAACATCCACAATGTAGTCCTTTAAGAGTTTGGTTTATGGGGAGATTTTCTCCCAATATATTTATGTTTTTTCAATATTAATTTTATCATATATAGGTCGCTTGACCAAACCATATCAATAATATGTCTTTAGAATAATTTTATTTGTCATCTGATTTATCAAACATATGATATGCAATTATAAGCTTCCGCATGACGCCCTAATCACCCTTCATAACCTAACAAGTGGTATCAGAGCACATGGTTCAATAATTTAATGGTTCAACAAGATTGAAGAAAGGTTCAAGTGGTTTCAAATCAATTTGCAATAAATTTGATGATAATGAAGATTTTTGTACTACTACATGTGGAGAATTTTTTCAAATATATTTTCAACCATCCTGTTGCTATATCCTTTAAAAACAAAATCAATTTCAACCCCAGCAAACTTTTAATGTTCAGGCTCTACTTTTAACTCATTCATTTTACTTTTAACGCATGAGCTTCACTTTTAACTCATGCATCTTACTTTTAACGCATGAGCTCCACTTTTAACTCATGCATCTTACTTTTAACGCATGAGCTTCACTTTCAACTCATGCATATTACTTTTAACGCACGAGCTCCATTTTCAAGACTGCTTATAACTTTTAATACATGGCTCCAATTTTTAACTCATATCAATTTTAAAATCATGGTAAGCAACAGTGAAGAACAAGATTATCAAGCATATGAAGAAGGCGGATCAAGTTTTGTCAAGAAAATCCAGCCAAAATGGGAGATTTGTTAGGATTTGGCCCTGATTTTCTTACTATATTTGAGTTTTACTTTTTCCTTAAAGGATAGTCAAAACATTACCATAAATGTTTTTACTTTTTCCAAAAGAAAAAATATAAGTTCTTCCATATTTGGTTTATTCTTTCCTTAGAGGAAAAGTTAGCAGATCTATAAATTGAAGACCCTCTTCTCATATCAAATAACACAACAATAACATCTGCAATGTAGTCCTTTAAGAGTTTGGTTTATGGGGAGATTTTCTCCCAATATATTTATGTTTTTTCAATACTAGTCTTATCATATATAGGTCGCTTGACCAAACCATATGAATAATATGTCTTTAGAATAGTTTTATTTGTCATCTAATTTATCAAACATATGACATGCAATTGTAAGCTTCCGCATGACGCCCTAATCACCCTTCATAACCCAACAAGGAATGGATGCCAAAGGATTTAGTTCGAAACCCTCTATCGATTTGCTACTCCAAAATTTTATGTTAAATTAAGTTTTGGGTCTAACTCACACTTCAAAAGTTATCTCAAAGGATGAAGAATTTCACAAGGAATTCGCTGTGAATTTTTGTCCTTCTTTTAACATATATACTTTCCCAAAATAAAAACATATATATTCAAATCTCATCTCGTTACTATTCCCTTTCACATAAGGTGTCCCCAGCAATTGCAGAAAAAAAAAATCTTAAAAATTGTGGTACCCTCCAGATTGGGCCAAGATGGTTTTTGTGATCATGACATCACATTTGTGACGTCGCAAATGCAGGAAACCTTTTGCAATTGGAGTTCCCACCAGCGCAAACCCTTTCACATTTGCGATCGGCTAGTTGTGTCTATGTTTCTGGCCTGGAGTTTGTGAGACAGTCTATAGTAATATATAACAATATTATATTAAATTTTATATGTATTAAAAGTGAATTATCCATGCAATATAAATATATTATAAGTGTTTTAAAATATACTTTATGTGTCTACTTTTAATATTTGTCATGTTGTGCTTTTTAAAAGTCAATTTAACTAATTTTCAAAGTTAAATTAGATTACATTAATTTGATATTTAAAAAAAAAATTTAGATATTCAAAAACTATATGAAAAGTACTATAAATTGCAATTTTTTGCATATCAATATGATGAAAAAATACGTCGTAAAATATTACTCACAGTTTTTATAGTTTGACTCTAAAAAAAGAAACTATGACAATTAAAAGTGACGGATGCAGTATTATGCTTGTTTGGTAAGAAATTGACACAATGTATTATAAGTGTATTAAAGTGTGTGATAAATATATTTTTCGTGAATAATACTTGTATTATGTGTGTTTTATAAATTGTTCTCCATAATATGTATTAAAACTGTATTATAAGTGTCCAGTAAAAAAATAAAATGTTATTGCTATAGTGACTAATATTTCCTAAATATGTATATGAACTTACTTAGGCTTTAAAGCACACATTTAATTATAGTTTAATAAAATTAGGAGTTGGATTATTTCGTTAATCAAGAAAAGAAGTATTCTCTCCATTTTACTTTGTTTGTTATACTTTTTTTTTAGTCCGTTAAAAAAAGTAAGTTTGTTTTCCGTAACCCTTTAATCTTAACTTTTCATGTGACAAGTTTAAGACCATAAAATTCAAAGATATTTTTGATTTATTTTAACATATTTTTAATTTAATATCATAAAATTTAACAAATAATAATTTTTTAAAATTTGTGTTAAATCCAAATATGATAAAGAAAGGACGTTGCAATTTACTTACAATAAGCAATACATGATAAACAAGGGAGAACATGAGGTCAAATAATTTACATACAATAAGCAATTCGTGATGAACAAGGGAGAACATAGGGTCAAAATATAAATCTCTCTATGTGGCTACAATTTATTTTGAGACATACTTGTCAACGTTGATTTGATTTGTTTGAATTGTAGCAAGTGGTGTCCATGTCTTTGACGCACTTGGTAAAAAATAATCAAAGAGCCCGCGTATGGGAGAACAAAACGCAGTCTCACGGAAACAAGCACTAGCTTAAAAAGGAAAAACTACATAAACGAGCTATAAAACTTAAAATAATTACACGTTTATATTTCAATCCAAAGTAATTTAAGAAATATTCATTTTCTCGAAAAAAAATTACAGTCCATACCCCCTTTCATTAAGGCTTATAATTTTCATTTAACTAATATTAAATCAGTATTGGTATTATTAAGACTGATAATTTAACAAGAAACCTTAATGATGTCAATACAGTATATATATACTGATTTAGTATCAATTAAGCTGAATAATCAGCATTAATGATACCAATACAATATATGACACTGATTTAGTATCAGTTAAGCAAAATTAGTAGAGAATATATATTGTATTATTATTTAGTGGGGGTATGAATGTAATAGAGTAGTTTGTAATTATTATGCTTTTATGGGGTATCTGCTTAGTTTATCCAATTTGGATAGGTGACACTTGAAACCCTCAAAATCCTAGATCCATCTTTGATACAATGTTTGTTTTGATTGTTACTTAAATTTTGTTGTATCATATTGTTTAAATCCATTGTTATGTAACGACAAAAAGAATACTCATTTTATGTAATGATTGATTTGGTGTGATTGTGTCGTTACCTTAATATTTTTTTTCTCATTCAATTTTTATTTATTATTTAATAATCATATTTCATCTTTTATCCTACCTTTTCATAGTAGTTCTACCCCATATCCTACTTTTCTGGTAGGTTTATCATTCAAATTATGGATGTGTGACATTATGCAACGACGAATAACAATACAATCTATCCAAACAATGTATTCATTAAAACAATCTAATATAATACAATACAATACAATATAATACAATACATTATGAAATAATACGTAACAACCATCCTAAAAGTGTAAAGGTGTTGTGCTTGCGAGGCTTTATAACACGAAAATACTTGAGGGGCGAAAGTGTAACTGGCCTAAGAATGTACTAAACCTTTATTTTATATACTTCACGAGGGAGAATCCGAATCGCATGGATAGTATGGCCCAAGTCCTTGCTGCAATTACGATTTTTCAATGACAAAATTTCAAAAGTGTAACTCTGAATTTCTTTTCAAATTAAATCAACACAAAGATTCAATTTATCTCTATAATATAAGATCAATCACAATATCTTTAGACTGAATCATTATTTTTATTATTATAGAAATAGATATAGTCAAGCAATTGAAATTAATTCCGTTGGAAACAGCTTGCCTCCCAAAACTTCCAAAATCATGCACATAGAAACCAAGTCAACATAGGGGGCAGGCCACAGCAGCCAAGTCAAGTATTTTTTTTTCTAACAAAAACGTATGACTACTGCTACATCTCTGATTTAGAATCCTAGTAGATCTAATTTGTACTTGTACCTTTTTTTTTACTTTGCGTTGCCTTATACTATATTTATATACTTACAGTAAAAACTGTTATTATTTACTTTATTAATTTCAACAAGCTATTAATTTAAATAAATACTTAGATAATCGCGTACCGTAAAAGATAATTGCAGGTAATTAATTATACATAGTTGATACAATTGGTTGGTAATCTATAGGAAATGACAAATGTTAGGTTAAATTACACTAATAGTATAACAATTCATTACACTATCTATATATAAAATAAAATTCTTTGCAAATTAATAAACATGTTCTTACATAAAGTAACCGCTATGATAAAATTTTAAGTGACCTTACATTATGAAAATATTTACGCATTTGATAGTTAGTTAGAGTTATGAAGATAGGTAATCTAATGATTAACTATGAAGAAATTTATGTATTATTTTATATAGCTGACATTAGTTATTCATTATTAGTTATTTCATCTTCTACATCATATATCAAAGTATACAAATTTCCTCATTACTTATACAAATAAACCAAACACAGTATTAATTTTATACATGAATTTACCTCCAGACCAACTACCTACCAGAATATTATGTATGCAAAATTTAACACCTATAAAATTCACCTTTAAATCAGGGTAATTAAATGTTTTTTAAACGTTTTTATTTTTATAAAGAAAGAATGTTAGTGGAAGTGCACATACAATTAAACACGCGCTTATAACGTGGGAAAAGGAACAAGTATTCACCACAAATGCAGTTGACTTATAATATAACTTAGAAAAAATACAAAGTAAATATACAACATAATACAAAGAGAAATAAAAACACGTTAGTACATGAGGTCATGGTATTTATTAGTACTCCCTCTATCTCCGACTTACTTTTTTTTTTTTTTGTCAGTTTAAAAAAAAAGGACATATTTTTATATTAAGTAACAATTTAATTATAAAATGTCTATTTTATCTTTAGTGAAATGATTTACAGCCACACAAATTTTTATCATTCATTTTGAACTACTAATTTTAAAATTCTTCCTTTCTTTCTTAAATTTCGCACCGAGTCAAACTACTTTTTTTTTTATATATAAATAAAGGTGTTGGGAAGCTCTTCCTTTGTATCTGGTATTGAGAGCAGTTGGGTACGACATATTTGAATATTATTATTACCCTCTATTCGTTTCTTGCTCATCAATCATTTTTCTATATATTAACACACAATTCTTTTCAAGGCATTTAAGAGAATTTGTTCATTTTATTTCAATTAAAGCTAGCGATGAAGATTACATGGGAATCTCTAGTACCTAGCTGTTGTATATCCGAAAATCCAAAGCCAAAGCCAAAGCAATCCAAATTAGTGACAAAACAAAGTTCATTTCAGAGGATTTCAGTTTCAGATTTTAGCGGTTCGACGATTTCAGAAGATTTATCAATATCATTAGCTGGTTCAAATCTTTATGTTTTCAGTGTTCAAGAATTGAAAGTGATTACTCAGAATTTTTCTTCAAGTAATTTCCTTGGAGAGGGAGGTTTTGGACCAGTTCACAAAGGTTTTATTGATGATAAACTTAGACCTGGTCTAAAAGCTCAACCTGTTGCTGTAAAGCTTTTAGATTTAGATGGCACTCAAGGTCATCGAGAATGGCTGGTAATGAATTATTCATCTCTACTTAATTTTTTATCTCTAAATTTAATTAAATTTATGCATTTGTTAATTAATTAATTAATTATTGTGAGCAGACAGAAGTGATATTTTTGGGGCAATTGAGACATCCACATCTGGTGAAGTTGATTGGATATTGTTGTGAAGAGGAACACAGGCTGTTGGCCTATGAATATATGCCCAGAGGCAGCTTGGAGAATCAACTTTTTAGAAGTATGTTACCTTCTTTCTTTTTTTTTTTTAACCATTCCACTAATCACGGAATCAGAATTTGAAATATAAAAGTATATACATATATTTTGTTTTTAATTATATATAGACATTGTAATTTTCCATCCAAGAAACTCTTCCTAGCTCTGCCCATACGTCTAGCTAATATTTGAAGTAATTACATATATGCACTAGCTAGTTAGAAATTACACTATTTATTTATTTATTTTTAAAGAGACTAAAAATAAAAAAATCTTTAGGCAAAAACATTATCAAGTCGAATACTATTATATTCATGTCATTGTTGCTTTTGGATGGATGGATAGAGTTTCAATCTGCTTTCTTTCACGTTTACAATCAGTAGCTGTATCCCACATAAAATTACCACTTGTCCAATATTAAAGAAAATGTGTAAATATGTGACCATTGACCTTAGCTTTTTCACTTTTACCAACTCTTCTTATGAAATAGAATCAGTCAATTCAAGTTTGATGGAGAAGCAATTGTGAATTATTCTATACGTAGAATTATCTCACTTCAAATCATTATTATTTTTATTGGATATAAAAATATATACGTACTACAACTTGTTCACAAAATAATATTTGTTGAATTAAATATATAAATATAGGATATTCTGTATCACTTCCATGGTCAACGCGGATGAAAATAGCACTTGGAGCTGCAAAAGGCTTAGCTTTCCTCCATGAAGCTGAAAAACCAGTCATATATCGTGATTTCAAGGCTTCAAACATCTTGTTAGATTCCGTAAGTCATTTCTTCATTCACTTTTATATTTTAGTTTTATTTTTAAAAAATTAGTAATGTGCAAAAAGTTATCATTGACTTTCACATATATCAAACTTTGTGCAAAATAACATAATTCTTTATTAATAATGTGGTCCAGGATTACAATGCTAAACTGTCAGATTTTGGACTTGCAAAAGATGGTCCAGAAGGAGATGACACACACGTCTCCACCCGAGTCATGGGAACGCAAGGCTACGCAGCTCCTGAATACCTCATGACCGGTAATATTTCATTTATCAACAAAATTGAAATTAGTTATAAGCTTTTGTGGCTAATGTTTTCAAATTTAATTTGCACAGGTCATTTGACTGCAGCAAGTGATGTATACAGTTTTGGAGTAGTATTACTGGAGCTTCTAACTGGGAGAAGATCGGTAGATAAAAGTCGTCCAAACAAAGAACAAAATTTAGCAGATTGGGCAAGACCTCAATTGAAAGATGCGCGTAAATTAGCTAGAATAATTGATCCAAGATTAGAAGGTTTATATTCAGAAGAAGGGGTTCAAAAAGCAGCATTAGTAGCTTACCAATGCTTAAGCCATAGGCCAAAAGCTAGACCAGATATGAGTACAGTTGTCAAAACACTTGAAACATTGAAGGATTATAAGGATATTTCAACAATGACATTTGTGTATATAGCTCCAGCTGATCAACACAAACAAAGTCCTCAAAGGGAATTACTCAACAAAAGAAATACTAATACAAAAACTCCACATAAGAAATTAACTCCAAATTCACCATTGCACAATGATTTCCATAGAGCTTAAATAATTGTATACATCCACATTTTAAAATTTTTTTTAACCTCAAAATTCTTTATTTTTTCATTGAATGTATTTGCTAGATATCAGTGTTAGTGAAGACAAGGCAAATATCAACTTTGTATATGTTATATTTCATTTTGGAGTTTTTAAGTAATATATACGTATTGTTTAAATAATTTTTATACCGTCACTTGTTACAAGAGGTAACTTATCTTATTTTCAAAATTTCAATTTCATATTTTAATAAGGCTTATATATATTCTTTACCTTCCTGAGGTATAAAATTTAAAAGCTTTCATAAAGTAACATAACAATAATATCAAATAACAACTAAGCATTATAGTGATGCCACTATCCATTCATCATGCCAACAACTACGGAAGATTAACGTATTTGAGATTAATTACGTTGTACACAATGATATAAAGTCTTTATACGATCAATAATTAATTACTATCTCATGTTAAAATTCATCACTATAATAGTGTACCAAATTTGGAAAAATTACATAAATAGTATTTTATTTTACCGTAATCTCTAAAATTTCCTATCATTTAAAAAATTACAAAAGTTCTTTCTCGGATACATTCCTATATATCCTCTCTTGGATACATCCCTCTTGTTAAGTAATGTATCATTCGCAATCCGTAAGCTATGTATCTGCAAGTTTCCTAATGTATCTGAAATTCAGGATTTTTGTAATTTGGAAAAAAAATAGGAATAAGATGTAATTAACTCTTTAACACTGAAATTTATGTAATTTTTACAAAAAAAATTCTTAGAGTAATCAATGTATATCATGTTTAAAATTCATTGAATCAAAGTCTCCTTTTCTAATATAATATTTCCAATGATCATGATGATATCAAATCAAGGGACACATGTCAAAATATTATTTTAAAATTGTGTTAAACGTGATATAAGGAGCCACTAAGTTACGTACCAGCAGGCAATGTTCAAATATAAATGATCAAAGATTACCGTTAATCAACAGGCCGGACAATTTTCCCTCAAAGACGTGCACATATAGACATATTTTATTGCAATTTGTTGGATAAAACGCCTTCAAATAATTAAAGCCTACCAAGAGGATGACAAGCAAAGCGTCAATGGCTTGCGAGATATCTGCAATTGTTTACGGTCAACTACTATAAGCTGCCTTAAATTTGAGATATTTCATTTTCAGAAACATGGTTACTAGTTTGCATAATGACTATTTAGAAAGATGTTCTAATTGTTAGTAAACTTTATTTTGTGGTCTCACATGCATATTAATATATTAAACCTAGATATACTATTATTAAAGTAGCCCATTGTATGATCTAATAAATATTAAAGTTTATGATCTTAGAAGTAAATAGCTATTCATAAAATATATGTGTCCAGTATCGGTCAATAGACCAGGTTCCTTGACATAATCACAATGTGAAAAATAAATAACACAAAGTAAATTAGACACAGACTTTTACATGGAACCCCCCTTGCTCAAGGGAGGAGATCAAACCATGACTTGTTCTCACATGATTTTCAACTCAGCTCCATTTCATTAAAAAAGGGGCACAGATTCACCTTAAAGACTCCACTAATCTAGGATTTAACTTGTTAATCCCTTTCCCCTTACTGTAACAACTCTGTTACCCAACATGAACTAAGCAACAACTATGTTTCCCACTACACCAATTAACTCTAGCAATATAGGCTTTACGATCTCAATACAGCTAACTCTAGCTAACCTTTGAAATGATAATCAAGAACTTGACACTGATCTAATTCCTTTATAGCTTAGGAATATATCTTACATGAACGATCATAGAAATATAAACCCTAACAACTAAGAACAATGATAACTCTATCGTATCCCTTTATGTTCTTCGAGTCATATTTCCTAGCAAGAGAAAATTTACCCCCCCCACACCCCCTACCCCCTACCAGCCCCCACCCCCACCCCCATCCCAAATAAAAATGTAAAAAAAAAGTTTTTCTTTTTTTTTTAAGAAAAAGACTTACTTACTTCCCCACCCTTTATTAGATTACTCTTTTTTTGTGTAAAGGTTTTTGTGTAAAGGAACATCTTTTTACCCATTTTATCCATTTAACTACCCATTTTTAAATGGGTAATCTACGTCTTATTCGTTTTTACCCATTTTTAAATAAATTGGATACCCAACCCATTTTCAATGGGTAAATATGAGTGGATACCCATATTAATTATAGGAAAATAAGCAAATATATACCCCATAAAAGCAAAATAATTACAAATATATACCCCTTTACATTCATACCCCACTAAATAATTACACTATATTCCCCCTTATTAATTTCTCTTTACTGATATTAAATCAATGTCATATACTGTATTGGTATCATTAATGCTGATAATTTCGCTGAATTGATACTAAATAGGTATATATATACTGCATTGGTATCATTAAGATTGATAATTTCGTTGAATTGATACTAAATCAATATACACACACACACACACACACACACATATATATATATACACACACACACACACACATATATATACATATACATACATATATATATATATATATATATACTGTATTGGTATCATTAAGGTTCTTGTTATGAAATTACTCATTAGTCAATGATACTATAAGAGTATATGTGTATCATTATAGTATCATTGACTAATGAGTAATTTTTGAACAAGAAACCTTAATGATACCATAATATATATAGTATCATTGACTAATGAGTAATTTCTTAATAAGAAATCTTAATGATACCAGAATAATATACATACATACTCTTATGATATTATTGATTAATAAGTAATTTCTGAACAAGAAACCTTAATGATACCAATACAGTATATATATATATACTAATTTAGTATCGAAATTATCAACCTTAATGATACCAATACAGTATATGATACTAATTTAGTATTATTTAAGCGAAAATTATCACCCTTAATGAATGGGGGTATGGACTGTAATTATTTATGAGAGTGAGTATTTCAGAAATTACTTTTTATTTGGGTATGAACTCGTAATTATTTTTGGATTTTATGGTCTATTTATATAATTTTCCCTATTAATTACCATATTAATTACCCATAGCGGTATGGTCTTCCCGTTTTAAATTGGTGTCATTTAATGCTATTATTAGAATTATTACGTAATTGTTTTCAGCCATAATTTCTACCCAAATTTGGTATGGCTTGGTTATACTCCCTCCCTCCGTGTCAAAATATTCTTCGTGTGTTTTGTTTAATTTACACATTAAAAAATTGTATTAATTAAGAGGTATATTTGATTGTTTTATGTAACAAAAGATTAAAAATAATATGAAATATTTATTAATGTGTCATAATTAAGATGTTATAATTTTAAAGAACAATTAATATTTTAAAAAAATATTTATCTGAAACTTGTAAAATTTTGAGATAAATATGACAATTATTTTGATAGAGATATAGTATAAATTTTGGACCAAAGAATTTCTTTTGTATAACATATCTCATCTGCAAACATTTTATCTTCCTTATGGAGATGCTGTATTTTTGTAGCTTTTTAATGGTTATTTTGCTGGCTATTTTACTCCAACTTGTTTTATTCTCACCAATATCTCCTCAGATTCTTGAAATTCCTTCTCCCTCTCCAACCTTTACATCAAACAGTTATTTGCAGGTAACCTTAAAAAATTAAGGGCATTGAGAGTTTTGTTTAGACAAATAATTTACGAGACACAAGTATTATACTATCAATTTCTTAGATGTATATTTATGAATTAAGTCAATTGAGTGAATCACGTTAAATATTCATGTTTGTTAATTTCAGAGAGTAAGTAAACTTGGAGAAGGATTTGTAGATAGACCAGAAGATGTTGCTGTGGATAAAATGGGAATTGTGTATACAGCCACTAGAGATGGTTGGATTAAAAGAAGGCACAAAAATGGGACTTGGCAGAGCTGGAAATATATTGGGAGAGATGCATTATTGGGACTTAAAGTGTCATCTGCTGGTCATATTCTAGTTTGTGATGCTCAAGAGGTAAATCATCCACTTGTCTACACATGATTAATTAATTAACAAGTTTTATCTAATACCAACAATTAATTAATGTGTATGATGTGCAGGGACTACTTAAGGTTACAGAAGATGGTGTAACTGTTCTTGCTTCACATGTCAATGGTCAAAAAATAAGGTAACTGAGATTTCATCTTCTTCCACACCACCAAAAGCAATGAGTTTATACACCAAACTTTTTTTTTTTTTTTTTTTTAAATTTATGGAGAGAGAATGAGGAATTGGGTGGGGGATTGTTCATCACAAACCACTACATATCAATTTGGATCAAATTATTTGATCTTGCCTTTTGTTTCCGATAGATCCTCCGTTTGACAGAAAAAAAGAATAAGTAGAATGGAAGAATTGTACCAAGAAAATATGATAGATAAACAACAAGATACAAATCAAATGAATCAACAAATAATAGTACACATCAAAGAAAAAGAAACAAAATGAGACAAACTTAGAGTCTGTTTGGATTGACTTAAAAAAATAACTTTTAATTAAAAAAAATAAAAAAGTCAAACTTAAATGACTTTTAAGTCAAAAATAAAAGTAGGAGGAGGTCTACTTTGGTTTTTGACTTGTTTTACGACGTTTTTGACTTATATTAAGTCATTTTTTATATTTGTCAAACAGTACATAAGTCAAAAACTGACTTAAAAGTAGATTTGACCAACTTTTAAGTCAATCCAAACACCCTCTTAGCTATCTACTAACCTTCTAATCTAATCTTTCACCTCTACATCTTCTTATTTAGTCTTATGTCCTCAGTAAGTTGAAGTTGTATCATATTTTGTATAATCAACCCTCCCTAGTTCTTTTTCGACCTCTCTCTACCTCTACCTTACCTTACTCCTGTTACGGTCAAACTTCTCACACCTTCTATTGATACATCCACACACCTCCACTTTACATATCCAAACTATCTTAGTCTCGATTTCCTCATCTTGTTTGCCAAGGCACCTTCCCCTATATAACTTTGTTTTTAATGATACGACTCCTTGTTCATTTAAGCGTGGATCTTCATCTCCACTAAATTCATCTTTTAAATGTGGTCATTCTTACCAACATTGTGCCACATACAACAAAGTCGGTTTGACTACCACTTTAAAGAATTTACCTTTAAGCCTAGGCGATACATTCTTATCGCATAGTCTCAAATGCGAAGCTTCATTTTATCCATCCCGCTCCAATACTATTTATGACATTATCATCAAGTTCTCCATCTCCTTGAATTATGGACCGAAGATATTAAAAACTGCTTTTATAGGGTATGACTTCAGCTTATTTTACAAGGACCATGAACTTTTTTTTTGATTCATAGAAGGACTTTATACTTTCGGAATAAGGACAATGAAATTGGAATTCAAACTTAGGGCTTAACAGCGCCTTCAACAAAGATATTGTGAACCGCCTGGACCAAGTCGTCAACAAAAATATTCCAACAGTGATAATAAAAAAGAAATATCCATTCTTTTAAAATCAAGTACCATTCTATAAGATAAAGCCAATAAAGTTTGGGGAGATTGATTCAATAACCAAGTTTATTGTGAGTTCTGCTGTAAAATTCGGACCTAACTACTTAAATAACCGGTGATCGACAACGACATAACTTATATAAATTCCAACCACCAGAAGAAACTAGACAAATATTTCAAGTAAAAGAACATTTCTACTTATTCCCTACCACATTGAGGAATCTTGTAAGAGGCCAATCTAGCCCAGCTTTCTGACTCTAAAGTTGCATTGTCAAAACGAAATGAACGATGCCTAACGAGCAAGGAGGAATCAATTCCCAATATCACTTTATGATTTTTGTGCAATTTCGTTTAAAGATGAACAATATAATATGCTCTGTGCCGTGTATATCTCTTGAATAAATATAACTTAAGGTTCCAACTGATGTTACAGTATGAAATAGGTTGATATTTAGGCAAAGGTCATTGTCTAATACCCTCTTCCCAACCAACTTGAATACCAGCGCTTTGTCTAGAAGAAGTTGAACTTGTGACTTGTCCCTAACCCACACATGATCTGTTGTTTCCATACCAATGATGGTTTATATGATGCTGTTAGCAGAAAAATTACAAAAAGAGTCTCTGGATTCTTATGTCCATGTCACTTGTCTTGTGGCATAAGGTGTATTTAAAATCGTTAAAGTTAAAGAGTGTGTACAGATTAGCAGATGATGTGGTGGAAGCATCAGATGGGAGTGTATACTTCAGTGTGGCAAGCACCAAATTTGGACTCCACGAATGGTTCCTTGACGTGCTTGAGGCCAAGCCCCATGGTCAGCTTCTCAAATATAGCCCTTCGCTGAACCAGACATCTGTAATTCTTGATAACTTGGCCTTTGCAAACGGGGTAGCTCTGTCTGCAGATCAAGATTACTTAGTAGTCTGTGAATCATGGAAGTAAGTGTTTTCAAAATTTGAATCCATTCACTAGCACGGTTTCTTCATTAACACATTGTTTTGGCAATTGGAATGGGAGTTGCATTTAACATACTTTCTGTCCTTAATAATCAGATTTAGGTGCCTCAAATATTGGTTGAAAGAAGAAAAGAAAGGACAAACAGAGATGTTCATTGATAATCTTGTTGGTGCACCAGATAACATCAAGCTTGCTCCAGATGATTCGTTCTGGATTGCTCTAATACAGGTAAGCTATAACCCACCTCTGTTGAATGTGAAGTTAATTAAGGGGGAATGTTTAAAGAAAATGTATCTGTTGTCTGGTACAGGTAACAGCTCCACGGCTAAATTTCATACACAAGTCGAGAGCTTCAAAACATTTGTTGGCAACTTTCCCCAAATTGATGAAGTGGGTGATGGGAGCATACGACAAAGCAATGGTAGTGAATGTGGCACCTGATGGAAAGATAACCAAAGGCTTTGATGATCCAACTGGAAAGGTCATGTCATTTGTGACATCTGTGTTGGAGTATGATGATCATCTGTATTTAGGAAGTCTCAATTGTGATTTCATAGGAAAGTTACCTCTCACAACCTCAACTGATTGAAACATATTCCTATAATGTATGCCTAGCAAACATCATGCAAATTTCTAATGAAGAAGAGTAGCACTTCCATACTCGCATACTTGCTAATGAAGCAAAGAGGTTATGCAACTTGTTAATACTCCTAACTATTAGGATCGAAACAATTAGGTGTCATGTGGAAGCTAGCAAACCAAATCTCGAAAGACCATAATAAGAAGACAAATGAGAAATATACCAAAAGGACACAAAGATTTACCATGGTTCGGTCAATCGACCTACGTCCACAAAGGAGATGAGCAATCCACTATATCAATATGAGAGCACAAAATATAGAGAGAAATAACCTCAACCAATTCACTCGGAATATATGGGAGGTGCAAACAAGTGATAACGTATCACTTGTGTTCCACAAATTCTCCCCCTAACCAAAACTCTCAAAACCCCTAGGACTACATTGTGAATGCTGATTAAGTTAGAAGGGATAAGTCTCTATTTATAGAGTCCTAAACCTTTTCCTACAAGAAAATGACTTGTTATTTATTTAAGCATGTTTTATACATACAAGTGCCTTTTCAATTTTAATCATTGGCTATTTACACATCTTTTCTCTAATTTCATCACATTAGACATTTCCACCCTACTTCAATTCACTTCTACCATTATGTTACCCTTTGCTTATTGACATAGTTCATTAAGGACCAACTTTTGTATCAAACAAAACCATGGTATCAACAAAAAGGGATTCAACTCAATATGCGATTAATCAAGGAAATAAAGGTTAAAAATCTCAATGGGGCTTCACTAAGGATAATTATTGTGGAGGCACACAAGAGAGTTCAATTGGCTTATCAAACAAATGCCTCAATCATATTCCATAATTTATACAAGTTACATGTTAAGCACACACGGGGTAAGTTCTAAATGTGATTCAATGCAAGAAACTAAGAAAATACTCACCATACATGACATCATGACATACACGTAAAGACATAATCAACTCAGCATGCTCATACATATCACATTGCAGTGTTTTCCACACAATTAAGCCCAACTTTATCAATTTAGAGTCAAAACAAAAAACCTATGTGTGTATTAAGGTTACTAATTCCATTGCAGTTGCATATTCAAGTGTGAACTACCCATGAAGTTTGACTAAATTTTTAAGCAGGGTTTCAAAGTATCAAAAGTTCAGTTTCATAATCTACAAATCCTAGTGACTAATTTTCCCTTAAGACGGTCATCATCCATCCATCATCGGGAATAGTCACTTATACAACGACTCTAAGACTCAACGAAAGTTAAACAAAATAAACTAGTCCTAGTTGGTTCAATGAGACTATCCTTAGGAAAAGAACTAGAAGCAACAGCCAAGGAACCCACCTTAAAAAAAGACTTGATAATGCAGTGAAATTATTACATGGAAATTCATCTCTACCCCATACTTAAATAAAGCACTATCCTTAGTGCGCAAAATCAAAATAGAAGTATAGAGTGAAAGAGAAACTTCCTCAAGCCTCTAGGCCTCATCGCCATCATCATCACGACCATCCGCCACATCAGTGGCACCATCAACCGCCATCAATGTAGTGTCAACCTTATCACCCTCATCATCATCATTATCAACCTCATCATCCACAGTTACTTCAACATCGTCCAATGACTCTTGAAAAGACGGACCTATTCTGCGCATATATGTTGCACTATCCGTCAGTGGGTAGCGCTTTGCCAACTACTCCATCTCACCATCAGTAACGAGGCGACCATCTATCTGTAGCTGCAACTCTGCCATTCTAAACGTCTAGTCCATCAAGCGCTCTTGATTATCGATCTGCATAGGAAAAAACAGGCCCATGTAACATGTCTTGAGCTTTCATTTTGGTCAGATCTATTATGTTGCAAACCCGATAGGATCCCTAGGTGAGCACAAGTCGTGGAACTCTTCCTTAATTCCCTCAAACCTAAGGAACCATGTCAACAAGATCTCATAAAAAAATCTCCACCTATTATTATTCTAGAACTTCATCATATTCTGTCTAAGAACGGACCCCACATTAAAAGGCATACCTTTCATCAATTTGTATACATGTACAACCAGGTCCCTAGTGACCTCAAAGGTATACTTGCATGACAATAAGACACTACACACAATTTTTAACCACACCCCAACCTCTGGATTTAAATGAGCATAATCAAGGGTGGCGTGTCTACCCATGTACTTACTCCTATCCCACCTAGCACTTGAATTCATCCCGCACGATGCATGACAAATATCTCTATAAGGGGGGATTCTCTTTCAACCTGGGGTACTCAACGGATTCACAATGAGGGGTTCCCAAAAAAATATTTAGCACTTTAGTAGAGAAACGAATAGCCTTACCCCTCACATCAACAATGTTGTTGTACCGTTGCTCCATAATCTAGTTGGCATAGAATTCATGGATAAGAGTGAGATTACATTCACCTTAATACTAAAAAATGTATTGCATCCCAAGATTGTAAATTGTTTCATAAATTTGCGGGAATTCATATTGCAACCTTACTTCATTGACATATTCATCACTAAGGTATTTTACATATTTTTGGCACTCAAACCAATCTTGATCATGGTGTTCCACCACTTGTTTGCAAAACTTCCTAGACGGAGTTCTAGCACTAGAAGACCTTGGGACATCTCCCTTGCGAGATCATTTGCTACCCTATGCAACCTCAACTTGCTTCCCCTTTGGTGCCATGTCAATGGAAGTATAAGATATGGGAAAGAAGGAAAAAATTAAAATATTTGAGAGTGGTAAGGTTTGGGATTTGGTGGTGATGATAAGAGAGGGGAAGAAAAATTTTGTTGGGAAGATGAATCGAATTGGAGCAGAAACTAGGTTAGAGAAAATTGGGGGACGAAAAAGCTATGGAAGATTTGTGGATTTCGGGGGAAGGAAGTGAGTAGAAGATTGACAGATATTTTGAGAGGAGAGAGGTTATGGCAAGGTGGGATTGTGATAAGTGAGGGTGGAATGAAGGTCTTTGGAATTAAAAGGGGTGCGGGTAAAAAAATAAGGGCTGGGAGCTGATGTGGGCCTAACCCAAGGAGAAATGGGCCTGGGGGGCTAGAGGCACGATGCACCAACCTTGTCCGTTTGTAGTTTCCCTCTTGGCTTAGAGATTCTACAGGGGATTACCCTAGCGCGACACGCCTACAGGGAGCTATCTTTGCCAGTCTGAAGTGGCTGGTCGAGCTTGGCGCACCTGCAATGTGCCAGCTAGGACCCTCACTAGTATGGGTCCTGGCTAGCACACCACCAGTGCGCCTTCCAAGCCAGGATTTTGTTTTTAACCTTTTTTCATGCACGGGCCATTCGACTTGGTTTGTTCCACTTTACGATATTCATGCACAATGACCACACTATGTTAAAGCTATCGTGGGTTGCCTCCCACCCAATGCCTTAGTTTTTGTCGTGGCACGACTCCTCTTTTTGTATTTTTTTTGCGTTTTCACCTTTTTTCATAGTTCCTAACTATTACAAATGATTAAAATTTAATTAAATTCTACCAAAAATTAAAATAAACTAAAAATAAATAAAATTAAAACAAAAGATAATTACTTATTACATAATTTCATGGGTTGCCTCCCGTGGAGCGCCACATTTAACGTCGCGACTTGACTCAACTTTGGACCATTAGTCATTTAGCTCAAGAGCTTCTTGATATAGACCCACATTCTTACCAAAATAGTGCTTGACCCATTGCCCATTCATTAAAAACGTTGTTGTATCTTTGTCTTGAAGCTCTACCGCACCATGTTGAGTCATCCTCACAACTTCAAATGGACCACTCTATTTAGAGCATAGTTTTTTGGGGAATAATTTATGTCTAGAGTTGAAGAGTAATACCTTTTGGCACAGAGTAAAAGTGTGAAGGATTATGTGCTTGTCATGCCATCTCTTGGTCTTCTCTTTGTGTAGTTTAGAATTCTAATAAGCATGAAGCCTAAAATTCTCAAGCTTGTGCAATTGTCCTATTCTTTTCCTGTCTGCTAGCTCTGGTTCAAGATTCAACTTCTTTATCGCCTAATATGCTTGATGCTCTAACTCTGCCGGAAGATGACACGCTTTCTCGAAAACCATGTGATAGGGAGAAGTCCCTATGGGTGTATGCTGTCCTATACACACCCATAAAGCATCATGAAGTTTCCCAGACCAATATTTTCATTGGGCATTCACTATTTTCTGCAAGATTTGCTTCACCTCTTGATTCGGCACTTCAACTAGCCCACTAGTTTGTGGGTGGTTTGCTGACATAGACCATACTTAGCCACAAGATTTTTCACTAAATGGTTTATGAAGTGCTTACCTCCATCACTTATGATCACCCTTGGAGTACTAAAATGAGTGAAAATGTGATTATTTATGAATATAATTACCATCTTTGAACCATTCATGCGAAGAGCTACAACCTAGACCTATTTGGACATATAATCAACCGCCACAAGAATGTATTTGTTTCAATCTGATGGTAGCAAGGGACCCATGAGGTCAATACCCCACACATTAAAGATTTCTACCTCAAGAATATTGTTTAGTGACATATCATGTCTTCCAGATATAGTACCCAATCTTTGACATTGATCGCATTCTTTCACATAAGCTATAGAGTCTTTGAACAAAGAGGGCCAAAAGATGCCCGATTGCAATACCCTGTAAGTCGTGCAGTCTCCTCCATGATGCCCTACATAAGAACTTGCATGAAAACTCTCGAGCACTTGCTTGACCTCGCTTTCCAGAATGCATCTTCTTACAACTTGATCCACTTCTTATTTAAACAAAAATTATTCATCCCAGATGTAAAATTTAACATCATGCTTTAGCTTCTTTCTTTGTTGAGTAGTTGCGCCTGGTGGTAACACTCTACTTATCAATAGATTCATTGTATTAGCATACCACGACACTTGGGATATATCTAAGGTCATCAATTGTTTATCTGGAAATGTATTCATGTATTTTTTCTTTTTCATGCACATGAGAGAAGTTTTCTAATCTCAAAAGATGATCAACCATTTGATTCTACGTACCTTTCCTGTCTTTGATTTCCAGGTCACATTCTTGAAGAAGCAATATCCATCAAATGAGCCTTTGCTTAGCATCCTTCTTGTTGAATAGCTACCTAATAACTGCATGGTTAGTATAAACAATCACTTTGGTACCTACCAAATACAATCTAAACTCGATAAAGGCAAATACTAGAGCAAACATCTCCTTCTCAGTCAATCTATAATTAGCTTGGGCAAAATCATGGGTCTTACTAGCATACTATATCGAATGGAACACCTTCTTTTTTCTTTGTTCCAACTGTACCCACTACTACATCGCTTGCATCAGACATGGGTTTAAATGGTAGCTCTCAATTAGGAGCAATCAAGATTGGAGCTTCAAATAAGTTCCGCTTTAGCACCTCAAACTCTTTAACACAATTTTTATCAAACTCAAATTTCACCTTTTTTCAAAGAGACTGCACATAGTTTTGGCAGTCTTCAAAAAATTCTTGATGAACCTCAGATAAAACCCGCATGCCCAAGAAAACTTCTTACTCCTTTGACAGAAATCGGAGGTGGAAATTTCTCTATTACTTCAACTTTGGTTCTATCAACCTCTAGTCCATGCTTTGATACATTGTGACCCAAAATTATCCCTTTCTGAACTAAGAAGTGACATTTTTCCCAATTGAGTGCTAAGTTTGTATCTTCACAACGAACGAGTACTTTATCAAGGTTCCAAAGACATATCTCAAAAGACTTCCCAAAGACAGAGAATTAATCCATAAATACCTCTACAAAGTCCTCTACCATGTCATGAAAAATAGCCATAATGCACCTCTGGAAAGTGGATAGAGCATCGCAAAGTCCAAATGGCATACGCTTGAAAGCATATGTGCCATATGGACAAGTGAAAGTGTTTTTTCTTGAACCTTAGGTGCAAACACAATCTAATTTAAACCAGAATACCCATCTAAAAAGCGATATTACTCCTCCCCTTCTAAACAATCAAACATTTGATCAATGAAAGGGACATGATAGTGACCCTTTCTTGTGGCATCATTTAATTTTTGGTAATCCATGCAAATCATCCACCCAGTAATGTGGATATCAACACATTCATTCATTCTTCACCACTGTCATACCACCTTTCTTTGGTACACACTGCACAAGACTTACCCATTTACTATCAGAGATAGGGTACACAATTCTGGCATTTAGCTACTTGTTCTTATGTTCTTATCACTTCTTTTATCAATGGATTTAGCCGATGTTGATGTTATGCACTCGATTTGTTGTCTTCCTCCATATAGATTTTGTGAATACATAAAACCAGACTAATCCCATGAATATCAGACATCTGCCACCCAATAACTTTCTTTCTTTGTTTCAGGATTTTCAATGCTGCACAATCCATGTTTCAGACAATTCTATAGAAAGTATCACGAGTAAAGTTCAATTGTTGCCTAGATATGCATACCTTAGGTGCATCGAAAGATATTTAAGCTCTAATTTTGGTGAGTCTATGATCAATGATTTGGATGGAGATCCCAAAACATGATCTAATGGTTCCTCTTCGCCTCTTTAGCCTCCCACAAGTGCCATATCAAGATAAATGGCTAGCTCTTGAGCTTCCGCATCCCAAACCTATCATGGACCACTAATACCCTTTCTAATGGATCTTTGGAAGAAATATAATGTGATTCGATGGTTAGATCCACAACAATGAAACCATACAACTCATAGGCAGATGGCAATTTCAAAGCGCGATAGACATTAAATACTTCTACATTATGATGAGCTCTCATGGTAAATGACTAAATCTACATCATAATGCTCACCCTGTGGCTAAGAAAGGTCTTCTCAAGATGAATGAAACTTCAGGATGAGGCTCAAAATTAAGACCATAAAGTCCACATGAAAGATCATCGACCCTATCGTAAAGCTACCCAATTCTTTCAACTTTTTGGGTAGTGTATTCTTAATTTTTGAATTGCACTCTTCAGTAAGTGCAATTTTTTTGTACTTAGCTAGCCTTCTCTTATTCTCCACTATCTCCTTCACATACTTGGTGTATTTAGGAAATCCCTATAAAATATCTACCAAAGGTAGATTAATGTGAACTTGTTTTAGGAGAGAGAAAGAAACTTACTGAAGCATTCATCTTCATTCTACTTGTTATACTTTTGTGGAAAAGGAGGAGGTGGTTTTAATTGAGGAACAACCCTCTCAATATTCGAATTTTGACCAATCTCTTTTTGTTTCTTTTTTCCACTTACTACTTGAGTATATTTCTTCTTTGGAGCTAGTTCTTCTAATTGTAACCCACTTCTTGTACCCACAGCATTCACTTGTTTTAGGTTGGGATCTGTGTCACCCGTAAAACCTTCTTGTGAATGAAAGTTGAGGTCATTAGCCAATTGTGTAACATGCCTTTCCAAATTGAGTTGACATCTGGGTGTTCCTCAAATCCGCTCTAAACTTATCTACCTTTGCATTAGTTTTACATATCTTTGCATTGTTTTACTTATCTTTATCATCAACTATTTGAACAACCCCTCATTAGTCATACCTCCTTGTTGGGCACCTTGATTATTACCTTGTCCATGGTTTTGATACTGCTGCCCATTTCCTTATGGTCGGTATTTGTTTAGCCTTTGGGTCTAATTTTGATCTTGATTTTGATTTCCACCCATGAAAAGTTTGGTTGATTCCCCCAACCTTAGGTTATATGCACTTGGGGGTTCTCATGAGGAAGGTGTGTGATCAAATATCTCACTAGGCCAGTGATCAAATATCTCACTAATCTTTTAATTAAATATGGAGATTTCAATTATTCAAGTCCATGTCGAAGAAGGATAATAATTGCCGCCTCCTTATCATATTCCTCAAAGACTTGGTATACTCGTATTAGGACATGGATAAATTAATTCACTCCTATTTGCACACGAAAAAATTAATTTACTGCCCCTTCAACTATATAAATATGGGTTTGCTTCCACACTTTCAATATCAGCTTGTGATAGTTCTATTTTCCATGATGTTTTGGAATCCTTTTTTCGATCATCTAGTCTCTAGGTATTTTTTTTCTTATTTTTTTTTGTGATTTGTTTAGTAGGTCATGGAATTGATTTTTTTTATGGATGCCATGCAATTGATAATTATCACAACACAAGAATTTGATCTTGAGGTGTGAAGGGATGTGTTTAACTTTCCCACCTTGAGATCACTAATTTAAGGCATTATAAGATCCTGAATACTTGAGTGTAATGTGTGAAGGGATATATTTAATGTCCCATTCTTGAGATAACAAACTTGTAGCTTTATGAGACCCTGAATATTCAAGCATAAGGTGTGAATGGATGTTTTTAATGTTCCCTCCTTGAGATCACTAACTTGAGGCTTTATAAGATCTTAAATACTTAGGCATAAGGTGTGAAGGGATTAATATTTATTTTATGGATGACATGCAATGAGGAGTTATCATACCAGAAGAATTTCATCTTGATGTATGAAGGGACGTGTTTAACATACCCTCCTTGAGATAACTAATTTGCATCTTTATGAGACCACGAATATTGAAGCATAATCTATGAAGGGATGTGTTTAATGCCCATGCATTGACATCACTAACTTGAGGCTTTATAAAATATCAAATACTTGAGTGTAAGGTGTGAACAAATGTGTTTAACGTCCACGCCTTAAGATCACAAATTTGTGGCTTTATGAGACCTCAAATATTCAAGCCTAAGGTGTGAATGGATGTGTTCACCGTCTCCTACATGAGATTAAAAATTTGAGGCTTTATAAAATCTCGAATGCTTGAACCTAAGGTGTGAAAGGATGTCTTTAACGTTCCCACCTTGAGATCACTAACTTGAGGCTTTAAACGATCCTGAATACTTAAGCATAAGGTGTGAATGGATGTGTTTAACATCCCCTCCTTAAGATCACTAAATTGAGGCTGTATAAGATCCCAAATACATTAGCATAAGGTTTGAAGGGATGTGTTTAACGTCCGCGCCTTGAGATCACTAACTTGAGGCTTTATAAGATCCTAAATACTTAAGCATAAGCTATGAAAGGATTTTTTTAATGTCCCCGCTTTAATACAACTAACTTGAGGCTTTATAAGATTCCAAACACTTAAGCATAAAGTGTGAATGGATGTGTTTAACGTCCCGTCCTTAATATCAATAACTTGAGGCTTTATAAGATCCTGAATACTTTAGCATAAGGGGTGAAAGGATGTGTTTAATGTCCCCACCTTGAGATCCCTAACTTGAGGCTTTATAAGATCCCTAATACTTTAGCATAAGGTGTGAATGGATGTTTTTAACGTCATCGCCTTGAGATCACTAATTTGAATTTTTATGACTAATACTTGAGCATAAGGTTTGAAGGGATGTGTTTAACGTTTCCGCCTTGAGATCACTAATTTGAATCTTTATGACATTTAAAAAACTCAAATTATTCTCCCATTTTATCCACCCTTTTATTTTATTTAAAGTTTTACCTTCTTTCGTGCACCACTATAAATAAAGACTAACACTTTCTTTTAATGTAGCTTGAACAATGGGTTTCTTTCAGTATCACACTTTTCCATCTTTTGAACTCAAATATCTCATCATTGGAATGAAGGGTAGCAAGCTGGAGACCAAGCTTTAGATCCAAAATTCTTTAGTTGGTCGTTATGTTGAACCATGGCCGTAATCGAGGAACACACTTCATATGAAAAATTGGACCTCTAAATAAGACCAAAAATCTAATAAATCATCGAGAAGTGTGGTATGTTGAGAAATCAAATACTCAAGCTATAAATATCTTGAGAACTCTTCCAAATTTAAGCCGTCTGATGATTCAAGAAGAATTATTGAGGAGACAACATTGTGTTTGAAGGTGAATATCATTGCATTTTGGGATACTGGGAATGGTAAGAAGATGCACTTAGCAAAAATGGGCAAAGTTTAAGCAATGTTAACATTCGTGATACTGTAGTTGCTTCTTTTATTTACTTATGATCTAAACTCTAGTATTATACAAGCCTTTTGGAGGCTTGGTGTCCCCAAACAAATACATTACTTACAATTACTGGAGTAACGTCCATATGTCTTTGGAATTTGCATACTCTCGTTGGCTTGCCAATTAGTAGAGTCCCTTACGAATAAGTGGTACCTAATGCCATAGAACTTATAGGTTTTGATGACAAGAAAAAAAGATTTTATTCCTTGAACTTGGTAGTATTTGTTTTCTTCCTTTCATCATTTTATAGAGGAAAATAATGGTAATATAGGGGTCTCCTTTAGTGAATGGATACAATTTTGGTGCAAGAAGGATCTCAAATATGTTCTAGCTCCCACAAGAAAGAGAAGAAGGCTTGACACCTATCATCTACACATAATCCAATAGGCGAAATACCAACCAAGATAAACACATGATTAAATGCTCAAGAGACGGTATTCTCTAAGCTTGGAGCAAAACGCCAAAAACATGAGACTTCTATGATGGCCTTTTTATCATGTTGGTTGTGTGCATTTGTAAATCATTTGAAGAAGGGAATTTCATTTGGCCTGAAACTTTCATGGTAGGAAGCTTGATGGAGAACGGTCATAGGGATAGCCTTGTGGTCCCAGTCTTAGAGAGCATCTATCATGGCTTAAATAAAATTTCAAATTCTTCATAGTTAGACCATAGAAAGTTTTTTCCCATCCAGTATGTTTATAGTTTTCTTGCTTATTACTTCAAGAAATACTACTCTTTACTAGTGGGCATTTTCTCCCATGAATGATGACATATTTGGGGAAGGTGCTACAAAATATTTTGACAAAGATGAGGCAAAGAAGCATGTTCATCAAGGAGATAACATTGTATAGAATGCAACCATGCTTATTAGGCCTCACCCAACCTATTATATTAATGATAGAAAAACACCAGAGTTAGAGTCAACTTATTTTATGTGCCTTTGTTTCAATTATTTCCCATTGAGGAGGGAGGTTCCTTTGTTATTGAGCCATATAGTCTGCACCAATATAATCACCAATTTGGTTTCCATCAAGATATTCTTAACTATTTAGAAAATGATATTCGTGCTGAGTTGCTCGGTGATGGCCTTAGCTATCGACGCATTTTCATATCATGTGATACTATGTCTAAAGCAACATTTCATGCTGCGATAACATCCACGAAGAAGCTTCACTCTACCCGATATCCATCTTGGTGGGAGAGATCCCATGGAATGTTTCTTGAGGATAAATTGTAAGTTTTGGTGGAGAAAACTGGGTCAAACTTTGTTACCCATTTAGAGGACGGAAGTCAAGACATCGAGAAAATGCTTTCAAAAATTAAGATACACTTGCTCCCCAATATCAAAGTAAGAAGCTTAAATCCTGTAAGGTATCTAAGAAAGAAGTAGTTCATACTTCTACTAATATAGAGAAATGTCCCCAAATTCTTTTCTCTAGTAAAAAATCCTTACAAGAAACACTCAAAAACAACAATGATCGATGTTGGAAGAGGCAAAGGATTGACTCAACATGGGCTGGAGCTGTTGATTTAGAAGTGGTAGAAGTCCAAAGCATTAAACTTTAGAGTGAAAAGGTTTTCTTTTTTAATCACGAATCTCTTATCTTTGAGTGATGAATAAATGAATTTTCTAACCCCCTTATTTTATTTTTAGGTCAAAACTATTGAACATCTATAACACCTTAGAAATTGAGAAGTTAAAAAGAAATGGAAAAGTATAGTTTTTTAGCATTGACCCTGTGATCTACGAGATAGACCTACGGACCGTAGGAAGTTCTATGGCCATAGGAAGGGAAGCATAGAACTGGATTTGATTTTTTTGAATTTGAAGTTTCTAAAGTTTGACCTACGAATAATCATGATAAGATGTAGGAATTTGGACGAGTTTCGTAGGTGTGATCCAAACTTAGTAAATTTTTTGGGTTAAAGGTTAGGTCTAAAGTAAGGTCTACAAATTGCAAAAAGTTAGAAGGCCTGTAGAATGGTGTCATAGGAAGTGAGTGCTCTCGAGTTCTTACAAAGCTAAATGGAGCAAGGACAAAAGACATCATCTACTTCTCATGACCAAACTTTAAAGGGGTTGACTCCTTATTCAAATGAGTGCTCTTGAGTTCTTACAAAGCCGAATGGAGCTATGTATGTCCTCAAAGGAAAATGCGTTGTGTTCAACCACAAAAGGAAGTACATCTTGGGCCTTTGGGAAGAGATTTGTGGCAGACTTTCTAGAACTTCTCTGAATTCTATTTCATCTTACAAAGAGGATATTTATGAGATCTTCAACAAGATGAGTGAGATGAATTTATTAGATCGTTCACCATTGAACTTGGTGGATTCTCTTTTCGAGCTTGGTACTTCCTATGGTCAAGAGCACTCTATTTTTTTAACAAGGCGCATGAAGATAAGAATATGGAATTTCTTTCCAATTCTAAGGAACATCTTGAATCATTAAGGTAGAAGAGGGTGAGAAGCAATGGCAAAGCCATAATTTCAACTAAGGAGTGTCAAAATATAAAGAAGTTAAATTGTGTAGAGGTCGAGGAGTGTCAATATGTAATATATATACACATAAAAATATATTTTATCTAGCTATGCAGTATAATTTTATGACGGAGGGGTGTCAATCGACACCCCTCAATTGTATATGGCTCCGCCACTAGGAGAAGGCAAAAGGCATTTCTTCTAACAAGAAATCGTTAAAGGAGGTTAAGCAAAAGCTAACAACTCTACCTGGAGAGCGAGAAGAACTTGAAGTTGTTTTAGAAGCTGCTAAAACGGGGGTTGAGGAGATTCAAGCCAAGATTTTAGCTACCAAATATAAGATATCCTTGTATGAAAACATGAATTTATTAATGGCTGATGATTCAATTCATTTGGAAAAGAAAAAAGAGCAGTTGGAGGCAAGTTGTCAAGATTTGACCAACTACAAATTATGTGTCGATTACGTTTAGATTAAGTCAAGATTTGACCAACTAAAATTTATGTTTAGATTAGGATATTCTTTATCTTTCCATTTTTTTTTATTTCCTTTAGAATTTAATTGATATTTTTGACAATTTAAAGTTCCTTCTTTTTCTTCGTCTCATATCATGCATTTTTATTGCATTATCCAACTTGAATTATTTATTTATTTTTTATTGAAAGCTTTTCATAAATTAAATTAATTCCATATTTTGTATACCAATAAGAATGAAAATAGTGGAAGTTTTGTATTCTAAGTTTGGGCATTCAAACTTGACTTGTGAATTTTGCGAAATGTAGCTTCAACACGTAACAAGGTTTGAGAATTTGAACTTGCAAATTCGGATAATTCGAAGACATCAACTAGCAATTTTCTAGAACTTGAAGACTTCATTTCGTAAACTTGTTTGACTTGAGAGTCTAACTTCCAAACTTAAAGAATTTGAAGACTTCAACTTTCAACCTTGGAGGATTTGAAAACTTTAACTTGCAAACCTGAAGAATTTGAAACTCCAACTTGCATACTTGGAGGATTCGAAGACTTTAACTTGTAGACTTGGAGAATTTGAAGACTTCAACTGGGAAACTTGAAGAATTTGAAGACTTTATCTTGCATATTTGGAGGATTTAAAGACTTCAAGTTGTTTACTTAAAGAATTTGAAGACTTCAACTTGAATATTTGGTGGATTTAAAGACTTCGACTTGTATACTTTTGAATACTTCTGTCACGCCCCGAAGCTACCCCCAGGGCGTAAACACAGAACCTAGGATCACGAGTGACCCCAAGCTAACCATGCTAGCATATCATAAGCATACTTAAAGATTTTTTAAAATAAAAATACTGTGCAGAAGCTTGAAACATGATGTAAACTGATATGATGGGGAATACACAATATTGTCTGAATATATAAAAATTGATAGTTTAACAATAACTGAAAGGTCAAACTCAAACTAAAACTGAATATAACTATGTCTGAAATAAAGCCTGTAACTAACTAGAGATGCTGGTACATGCCCAAGCTAAATCTAGCAAAACTAAAACTAAAGACTATGCATGATCTGAATGCTAAGGACCTGAACCTACATCATGAAAAGATGTAGCATAGAGTATGCGTCAGTACATGAAAGGTACTGAGCATGCATGATAGAATAAAACTAAACAATCTACATAATTGAACAAAGCATACTGAGCAATGATATAAGATGAGAATGATACTATACTGTAAATACTGAATATGAACTAAACTAAATGCAATGACCAAATTTATAACATGCTGAATCTGAATACTCAACTTTAACTGATAACCTAGTCAATAGACTAGAATCTGACTGTGGGAGCTACTAATAACTGACATAAAACCACGTGAGCTAAACGTGGAGTCTGATGTATACACCCTATTGATAGGATTCAATGTACCCTGCCAGAGGTATAGAGGCTTGACTGGCGTAATCACTAAATTGATGCCCACAAATGGGACTTATAATCTATGGAGGCACGTAGTTCTAGAACTATGAGGGTGACTGGCCCTAGTCCAACTCGGTATAAAGCCTACTCCCAGCTGAATATGTGTAAATTATAACATAACTGAAGTAAACTGGATAGCTCAACAATCTGACATGAAAATTTGAAAATGCAACATTTATTTCTGATAATGAAACATTTGAAAACTGAGGCATGTATATCTGTTTATCTATCCTAGCTAATGTAATTCATGAACTAAAAGAACTACATAACAAGGGTTCTAAGTTTATGCAAGAATCTACGCAAAAACGATACTAAGACATGATAATTTGATTAAGAACTTTACAATAACTAAATCATAGAATTAGCTAAAATTCTAGAAACCCTAGGTCTAGATAATATGGAGGGAATCAATAATCTGACTAAATTCTAGGGACCTAATTGATTAAAGGAACCCACTAGTGAAATCCCACATACTTGGTGACGAAATTCATGGAGAAATCTTTCTATTTCGGGGTTGGAACTGAAGAAATTCTTGCTGCATTTTCTTGAGGACTTCTCGACTTTTCTTTTTGCTTGGTTGTAAGTTTCACCTGATTTTGGTGAATGATTGATTAGGGTAAGTTCTAATTAAGTCACTAGGCTAAAACTAACCAAACTTACATAGTTTAGGGGTTAAACGACATAATTTGTGGTTTAACGCATAGGGTAAAAACCAAACGACCCTTGACTAAAAAGTTTGACGCAGCTGACCATGTCCCCTCTGATGGACTGTCAAAGGGACAACAAACCTTCAAGCTGGTCGTGGTCCTTGGTCTAGTAGCTACTGGTTTCTGGGACGAGCTTCCACGGATGCCACTAGGGTCTGTCGTCAGGACCACGGTGGTCTGATGTCTGGGCCAGGTGGACTGTGCCTAGTTTTCATGAGTGTTAGTCCGGCCCTTGAGGTGGTCCATGGCCCGTGAAGGGCTCCGTGGTCCCTCTCACAGTCCGTGAACCCTGCCGTGGTTCATTAGTTTCGGTGTTTTTCTGCTGCATTTTCTAAGTCTGGTTTCCGAGGTGTTACAATTTCTCCTGCTTGGGAACATTCATCCTCAAATGAAGTCTAAAATAGATGGATAAGGAGGGAAAGAGCTGCAAACCCTACTATTAAGTACTAGAAACTGATTTCTTACTGAACTAAGTTCCAAGAACATGCAATTACACTGAAAATTCAACTATAAACTTAAGGAACATGATACTACGACTGTTACCCCCTGAGCTTACACCCTGGGAGGGACTGGCACTCGAGAACCATTGCTGGCCCCAAGCGAACCCTTAGCCTGGCTTAACTCTTAGCAAAATACTTAGATAACAAGAAGCATTATCAAAGGATAACTCACACAATAACTTAAAGAAATATTAGACTATCCAAAATGGCAACTCAAGTCTTAACATAAACAACTGAAATGGAAAGACTAAAGAACTATAACTATCCATCTATGAAGCGTTTAAAACTATGAGGGACGTCGGGACAAGACCCCTGATCATCCTAACAACTGAAATACTAAAAACAATATGAAAAGGGATCCTCCGGAAAGCAAGGAGGCTTACCAATTGACTCTGAGTGCTCAAGTAGATCAACAAGGCACTGGATGTTGATCCTGGTTACCTGTATCTACATCATAAAATGATGCAGTCCAAATGACATCAGTACATTGAATGTATAAGCATGCAAGGGGAATTCTAAACAATACATAAGCTTGTATTGGAATCTGAAAGAAACACTTACCTCAACTTTACTCAAACTCATGGTTACTCAACTCAAATGCAGAATTAAACAACATTAAAGATGTAGTTTATATGAATTTAAAATAGTAAGAAACAACTCAATATACATATATAATAAAGTAATATAACTTTGTGGGAGTTTCCCTAACCGACAACCATCACTATGAGTTATGTGATGATACAACGTCTCGCCCACGCTACCAGAACTGTCCTATAACTTGTCGAAATATAGAACACCTCAACTAAATGGATCCACTAGTGTATGCTAAAAAGCACTAATGAATCATATAAAAAGTATGACCCTTTCTACCCACGATGGCTACATGGTTTATGGATACATTGAGTTGTTATGAACTCATCCCGACATCGGTGCTCAATATTACTCCCAAAATACCCAGATCATATGTTTTAAAAACAAAAATTCTCTCTGTGGTTTGAGATAATACTCAAAAACTAACTCAAAAGTTCTCTTGGAAATCAATGTTTCCTCTCTTGTTTAAATGTGAAAATATTTACTCTTTGGGAATAATTCGTTCCCATATACTCTTTTTGAGGAAATGAACTTCATTTGTTACTCTTACTTAACTCAAAACTCATGTCTTAAAATAAGTTTAAAACATTTGCAAAAGACTTCTTGAAAAGACTATGCACTTTCTAGACTTGGCTCTTAACTTTCCTTGATTTTGAATTTATGGATTCAAGGTTATGATTCATGTTTATGGATGATTCCTAGGTGTTTATAAGTAATTTAGAGCAGTTAGAATCAATAGGAAGTGTTGGTAGACCTTAGAAGGACTTAATCGGGCTAAACGATGAAAAACGGGTTGGGGTGGACGAACCTGGCATACTGCTGGCGCGCCACGCCAGCCCCCAAAGTTCAGAGACCACTTTTGGCGTACTGTTGGCACGTCACCCCAGCCCTCCTGGCACAGTAGGGGTGTGCCGTGCTAGCATTCCCTAGGTGAATCTGACGAATTTTTCCTCTCGTTTTCAAACCATAATTCGATTAATTTCGATTCTTTTTCTCAATATCTCTTTAGATTCAGGTACCCAATACATACACACAAGATTCTAACTCAAAACAACTCTAATAATTGACATTAATCTCTCAATAACTCCTCAATATCAACCCAAATTCAAGAACGAAAGCAATTCAAGAACACCCATCAAGAACATTCAAACTTCCAATCTTTTTAGGACAAATTCATGCTGAAATAAACATGTTTGGAACGTGGATGAGCAAACCCAATGTTATGAAAGTCTCACATACCTCGTAGGATTGAATCCTTGGTGAAATCCACAACCAAAATCGCAAGAACTTGATGAATCTTGAACTTTTCTTCTCCTTTCTCCTCTTGAGTTGTTTCTCCAAAAACCCTAGTGTGAATTTCCAATTGTCTAAACTGAACCAATTCAGTTTAGACCCCTAAGTAATTACCAAAAATGAATTTAATTAATTGGGTAGTGAAATGACCACAATACCCTTCTAAAAATCCTGTTTTGACTTTTCTTATCTAGGCTGCCCGACTTCAAATGGGCATATCTTCCTCATACAAACTCAAAAATGAGAAAACTCTGTGGCATTGGAAGGATAATTCAAAGATATTTTCTACGTTGTAACGCACCTAACTCATCCTAATCTAGGGGTTAGGGTCGTTTGAAGTTGACCCAAAACTCACATAATTTAAACAAATTTCCAGATTTTCAATCTTTCCAAAAATGACTCTTTCTAATTATAGCTACTTCATTTAGAGAGGTATTGCAAAGGCTGAATCTACGCATGAGTAACTGAAAGACTGGAAAGGAACTATTACCTCAAGCTGGAATGAAATCGGAAGGAAAGAGATGAGGATTCTTGGTCTTCATGGTTACTTTGCTTCCCAAGTAGCTCCCTCTACTGACTGGCTCCTTCACAAAACCTTAATTGAAGCAATTTCTTTGTTTCTAAACCTTCAAACCCGACAATGAAGACTTTCAACTAGCACATCCTCGTAAGTGAGACTATCCTTCACAACCACACTTTCCAATGGTACTATGGATGCTGGATCACCCACACACTTTTTTAATAACGAAATATGAAAGACTGGATGCACTGCTTCTAGTTCTATTGGTAACTGTAACTCATAAGCCACTTTACCAATTTTACTCAAGATCTTGACAGGACCTACATATCTAGGATTGAGCTTCCTTTTCTTGCCAAATCTCATCACCCCCTTCATAGGTGAAAATTTCAGGAAACCCAATCATCAATTTGTAAGTCTAAATCCCTTCTCCTTACATCTGCATAGGACTGCTGTCGACTCTGGGCTGTCTTAAGTCTATCTTTGATGAGATGAACTTTTTCCATAGCGTCATGAACCGAATCTGGCCCTATTAAGGCTACTTCACCTACTTCAAACCAACCGACTGGAGATCTACACCTACGCCCATATAATGCCTCATAAGGGGCCCTTTGAATGCTGGAATGGTAACTATTATAGTAGGCAAAATCTATAAGAGGAAGGTGATCATCCCAACTACCCTTGAAGTCGATCACGCATGCTCTCAACATGTCCTCTAAGGCTTGAATGGTACGCTCTACCTGACTATCCATCTGTGGATGAAATGCTGTGCTAAGATTAACCTGAGTTCCAAGACCTTTTTGAAAAGACTTCTAGAAATGAGAGGTAAACTGAGGACCTCTATGTGAGATTATAGACAAAGGAAATCCATGCAACCTAACTATCTCATTAATGTAAAGCTTGGCCTAGTCCTCGCCGAATCTGTAGTTTTGACAGCCAAAAAGTGCGCGGACTTAGTGACTCTGTCAACTATTACCCAAATGGAGTCATGCTGTCTGCGAGTACGAGATAAACCTGTAATTAAGTCCATGTTGATCACTTCCCATTTACATGTAGGAATGTTAATCTCTTGAGTTATACCTCCTGATTTCTGATGTTGAAACTTCACCTGTTGACAATTCGGGCATTTAGCCACAAAATTTGCTATATCCCTTTTCATGTCATTCTACAAAAAGACTTCCCGCAGATCACGGTAAATCTTAGTGGTGCCTAGATGAATAGAATACCTGGAGTTATGGGCTTCTGCAAGAATCTACTGCCTCAACTCACCCACATTAGGAACACATAAACGACCCTGATAGCAAAGCACACCATCTCCTCCTTCGGAGAAAACCTCAACTCTTTGCTGATGAACTGCACCCTTCTGTTGAAGCAATATAGGATCAGTATCTTGCTTTTCCATAACCTCCACTACCAATGAAGATTTTGACTCATTCTTAAATGTTACACCACCATCTGATATGCTCATAAGGCGAACTCCCAAGCGAGCAAGCATGTGAACATCTTTTGCTAGTTCTTTCTTTCTTCCTCAATATGTGCTACACTACCCATAGATAGTCTACTAAGAGCATCTGCTACTACATTGGCATTACCAGGATGATAAAGCACATTCATATCATAGTCTTTGAGGAACTCAAGTCATCTCCTCTGGTGAAGATTCAACTCTTTCTGGGTGAACACATACTGAAGGCTCTTATGGTCTATGAACACATCTACGTGAACACCATACAAGTAATGTCTCCAAATCTTTAGTGCAAACACTACTGCTGAAAGCTCGAGCTCACTGCATCAACACAAAACCTAGGCCCAATCTGGAGGCATCACAATAGATCATAAAACCGTCTGAACCCTCTGGTAGAGTCAAAACAGGAGCTGTAGTCAACCTACTTTTTAGTTCTGTGAAGTTCTTCTCACACTCATCTGACCACTGAAACTTAACGTTTTTCTGAGTTAACTTAGTCAATGGAGAAGCTATGGATGAAAATCCTTCCATGAATCTTCTGTAATAACCCACCAAACCCAAGAAATTTCTGATATCTATAGAAGAGGTAGGTATGGGCCATTGTTTCACAACTTATGTTTTCTGAGAGTCCACTCGGATCCCTTCGCTAGACACAATATGCCTAATGAAAGCAACAGATTACAACCAAAACTCACATTTGCTAAACTTAGCGAATAAATGAGATCTTAGAGAGTTTGCAGGAACATCCTCAAATGAGTCGCATGTTCTTCCTCATTCCTAGAGTAAATGAGGATATCATTAATAAAGATGATAACGAACAAGTCCAAATACTACTTGAACACTCTGTTAATCAAATCCATGAAAGTTGTAGGAGCATTGGTTAGTCCAAATGGCATAACTACAAATTCATAATGACCATACCGAGTTCTAAAGGCTATTTTTGGGATGTCAATATCTCTGACTCTAAGCTGATGATAACCAGATCTGAGGTATATCTTTGAGAAATGGCTAGAACCTTGAAGTTTGTCAAACAAGTCATCAATCCTGGGGATAGGTTGCTTATTCTTGATTGTGACTTTGTTCAACTGCCGATAGTAATTGCACATTCTAAGAGAACCATCTTTCTTTTTCACGAACAACACTGGCGCACCCCATGGCGAAATAGTAGGTCTAATAAAGCTCTTATCTCGAAGGTCTTTCAACTGCTCTTTCAATTCCTTAAGCTCAACTGGAGCCATTCTATAGGGAGGAATAGAAATAGGCTGGGTATCTGGAAGGAGATCAATTTCAAAGTCGATTTCCCTTCCGAGAGGAACTCCGGGAAGATCTTCTAGAAACACTTCTGGGAACTCATTAACAATAGAATTGACTCAAGGGTTAGGGTTTCAGATCTTGAATTCTTAACTTAAACTAGATGATAGAGATAACCCATAGAGATTATCTTTCTGGCCTTAAGGTAAGAAATGAATCGACCCATAGGCGCTAAGCTACTACCCTTCCATTCTAAGACTGATTCACTTGGAAGCTGAAAATGAATGATCCTAGTTCTATAATCGACTAAGGCATAACATTCATGTAACTAATCTATGCCTAGAATGATATCGAAGTATACTATTTTTAACTTTCCAAGATCTGCTGAGGTGACTTTCTGAGAGACTGTAACAGGGCAATTTCTGTATACCCGTCTAGCTATAACTGGGTGACTAACTGGAGTAGAGACTAAGAAGGGTTCTGAAAGAGTTTCTAGAATAACATCGAAGTTGACTGCTATATAAGGAGTTACAAAGGAAAGAGTAGCCCCTGGATCTAAAAAGCATAAACATCTAAGTTAAAGATTCGTAACATACCAGTGACCACATTAGGAGAATCTTCCTGATCTTAGCGAGCTTGAAGAGCATACAACCTATTTTGGCGCTGACCGCTACCTGTACTAGATGAGTTACCTTATTGAGTCAGGCAACCTGCTGGTGCTGCTGAAGTTGTAGAATGAGCCCTACCATTATTGCCTCCTTGACCCTGTTTGGAAGGAGGACAATCTCTCAACTTGTGACCAGACTGACCACACCTAAAACATCCTTTCTTTTTTGCAACGTACTCATCCGGATGGTTCTTACCACACTTTGGACAAGTTGCGTAGGTTTTAGTGCCTGAAACACTCCTATGAGACTTAGAGCCTGATGCCCTACCTTTCTGATCTTGTCGAAACCTAAAAGATGGAATGCTAGCTGATGAAGGTACTAGAGCTGAAGATTTTTGCTGAAACTGCGAGCGATTTCCACAACCCATTTCTGTTGAGAATACTCATAATTTCCTGTCCTAGCCTTTTTGTTCTCCTTAGTCTATTCCCTAAGTTTATCTCCCTTAACGTGGTGAGCATGATTCATGAGCCTAGAAATGTTCATATCTTCCAGCAGCATAATCTGAGCCCTAGAATCGGCAACCATATGAGGAGCATATCTAGAGAGCTGGGTGAACTTAAGTTCGTACTATTGGACTGATATGGAACCTTGCCTCAAATTCATGAACTCCTAAGCTTTTGCCTCTCTCAACTCTCTCGAAAAGAACATGTACAGAAAAGCTTTGGAAAAACACTCCCAAGTCACAGGAGCGGCATCTGTACTCCTGTTTTCCTTTCATTAAGTAAATCAGATGTGAGCTACATCATTGAGATGGTAGGACTCCAACTCTACCCTATCATTTCCAGTCACTTGCATCACTCCAAAGATCTTCTTGACCTCATCTATGAAATTTTGGAGATCCTCACCAACTTGCGACCCTAAAAACTCAGACGGATTCATCCTAACAAAATCACAAACTCTGGCTGCCACTGATCCTCCACTAGCATTTGTAGAAATTAGAACCTACTGGTTGTTCTGGTTGCCAACTCTGAGCCCAAAGCTGGATGGCATTTCGAAACTCTGTATTCGAAACCTCATGATCTGGGGCTGGAAAAGCTGCATTCGCATTGCGTGCATTAGCATTTCTAGGGTAAGCTCTATGAGGAGGCATGATCTGAAATGCATAACATCAAGTTAGAAACAAGAAGTCAGATCATACCTTACGCACGATAAGAGTAACAAAGAGAGTGAAGTTTTCCTAAAAAACTTCGCAGCCTCCCTCTCATTAGATGTGGTGCACTTCACACCCATGAAAAGGACTCTACTTAGTGTGACTTTTCAGAAATCTTAGGACTCTTAAACCTAGTGCTCTGATACCAAGTTTGTCACACCCCGAAGCTACCCGAGGGCATAAACATGAGACCTAGGATCATGAGTGACCCTTAGCTAACCTTGCTGGCATATCATAAGCATACTTAAAGATTTTTGAAATAGAAATACTGTCTGAAAGCTTGAAACATGATGTAAACTGAAATGATGGGGAACCCCGAACACCGTCTAAATATATAAAAACTGAGAGGTTAACAATATTTGAAAGGTCAAACTCAAACTAAAATTGAATCTAACTATGTCAGAAATAAAGCCTCTAACTGACTAGAGATGCTGGGACATGCCATAGCTAAATCTAGCAAAACTGAAACTAGAGAATGAAAGTAGAAAGATAACCATGTTAATCGTCCTCAAAGAACGAGGACTCCCCACTGATGCTGCTGAACTTGAGATCGAGATCCGATTTATGCATGATCTTAATGCTGAGGACCTAAACCTACATCACGAGAAAATATAACACATAGTATGTGTCAGTACTTGAAAGGTACTGAGCATGAAGGATAGAATAAAACTGAACAATGTACATAACTGAACAAAGAATACCGAGCAATGATATAAGATGATCATTATACTATACTGAAAATACTGAATATGAACTAAACTATATCCAATGACCAAGTTTATAACATGCTGAATCTGAATATTGAACTGTAATTGATAACCTGGGCAATTCACTAGAAATTGACTGTGGGAGCTACTAATAACCGACATAAAACCACGTGAGCTAAATGCAGAGTCCAATGTATATGCCCCATCGAGAGGACCCAATATACCCTGCCAGAGGTATAGCGGCATGGTTGGGGTGATCACTAAAATGATGCCCATGGAAGGGACTTATAACCTATGGGGGCACATAGTTCTAGGACTATAAGGGTGAATGACCCTAGTCCAATTCGGTATAAAGCCTACTCCCAACTGAATATGTGTAAATTATAACATAATTGAAGTAAACTGGATAGCTCAATAATCTGACATGCAAATATGAAAATGCAACATTTATTTTTGATAATGAAACATTTGAAAACTAAGGCATGTATATCTGTTTATCTATCCCAGCTAATGTAATTCATGAACTAAAAGACTGACATAAATAGGGTTCTGACTTTATGCAAGATTCTATGCAAAAACAATACTAAGATATGATAATCTAATTAAGAACGTTACAATAACTAAATCAGAGTAATTAGCTAAAATTCTAGAAACCCAGGTGTAGATAGTATGGAGGGAACAAAAAATTTGACTGAATTCTAGGGACCTAATGGGTGAAAGGAACCCACTAGTAAAATCCCACATACCTAGTGACGAAATTCATGGAGAAATCTTTCGATTTCGAGGCTGGAACTTAAGAAAACCTTGCTGCGGTTTCTTGAGGGACAACTCAAATTTTCTCTCAATTTTGCTCTAAGTTTCATTTGATTTAGTGAATGATTGATTAGGGTAATTTCTAATTAAGTCACTAAAACTATCTAAAACTACGTAGTTTACGGCTTAAACGACATAGTTTAGGGTTCCAACGCATTGGGAAAAGACCAAATGATCCCTGACTTAAAAAAGTATGACGTAGTTGACCACGACCCCTCTGACTGACTGTCAAAGGGACCACAAACCATCAAACTGGTTGTGGTCCTTTGTCCAATAGCTGCTGGTTTCGGGGATGAGCTTCCACGGGCGCTACCACGGCCCGTCGTCAGGACCACGACTCGTGAAGGGTTCCGTGGTCTGACGTCTGGGCCTGGTGGACTCTACATGGCTCCCATGAGCGTTAGTACGGCCTGTGAGATGGTCCATGACCCTTGAAGGGCTTCGTAGTCTACCTCTGCTGGAAGGGTGCTGAGTTCACGGGCAGGTCAACAGATTGTGGTCCCTCTCACAGTCCATGAACCCTGCCGTGGTTCACTAGTTTTGGTGTTTTTCTGCTGCATTTTCTAAGTCTAGTTTTTGAGGTGTTGCAACTTCAACTTGCAGACTCGAAGGATTTGAAGACTTCAACTTACGTACCATAAGGATTCGGGGACTTCAACTTGCGTAGTTGATGGATTTGAAGACTTCAACTTGCGTATTTGAAGAATTTAAAGACTTGAAGTAAACTTCTAAAGAATCTCATATTTTATAAGGGTTTTCCCTTGAATTGTTGAAATTTTGGAGGTGTATAAACAACTGACATTTTGAAGTTATCAATTCTTACAATGTATGGCTTGGCATACATATGAGAAGACTTGGTGGAGACTTCATACTATTCTTTGATTTTCTCTTTGATGAACTTCTTCAAGCAATCGAGTGGGATCATTTCTTTAGAAGAAACTAACATCTTCTTGACAAGCGACGTTCTTTTGCAGGATTTTTGATCTGTTGAACTTCAACACCCTTTCCAGGTGCACGACTAGCTGCTCGATCTAAAATTCCTTCCATCCTATCTATCAACTTATTAATTCAAGACTCTTAGTGCTATACATGCTTTGTTAATCCTTCACCCGACTTTGTCAGATTAGCAAGTTGTTCATTAGTGGAAGAAGCATCAATTACCATACCTTGCATGTTCATTGGGGGAAAGAGAAGAGTAGCATGGATTGTCGTTCAAGTTGATCTTTAATGGACTTATATTATGTAATGCATGTGGAGAAGATTCATTGGTTGAATCATAGTTCCCATTTGTGGTAGAGTTCTTGGAACCATATTGCTCAAGTAGATCTAAGGTCTTATTGATCTTTTCAGTAGCGCTGATTCCTGCTTCTACTGTATTTGTGGAGGATTTTGATCCTTTTGGAGTTGAAGACCCAAAAACAAGAGATGATGTGGATGACACTTAAAGTGTTTGTTGTCCCAGAATAGTTGTCTTGCTCCTCGCGACATATCCGAAGCTTCTGCCGGTAACACCAAGGATTCTTTCAACTTCAGCTAAGAATTTGAAGTTAGTGGCCTTAGAGGCAATTGATTGAGAGTTGATCTTCTTGGAAGTAATCTCGATATTCTTTGATTCTTGAAAATTTGAGATGAGTGGTAAAGATTGTCCCACTGGGCGTGCTAGAATTTGTGGACAATAAAATTCGCATTGAGAAAATAATAATTAAGAACATAGAAGTATCGCAATAATCCTATTTATTGATTTTAAGAATAAGTGTTACAATATCCATGATTACTCTAGTTCGTCTATTCATAAATAAATTCAAGAGCTCTTGAGCTTGATCTTGAATCTTTAATTTGTTCTTGAACTTCATCTTGGATTCAAGTGTTTTGGAGCTTGTTCTTAAATCTTTGATGAACTTGAACTTGAATTTTATCTTGATCTTGACTTTTACTTGAATTCAAGGGATTCAAGCTTGTTCTTGAATCCGATGGTCTTCATCTTGATTGTTCTTGAACTTAAATGATTGAATTCTTGAACTTGTAGAGAAATCTTGTGGCTTCATATCCACAACATTTCTATGGCTTCTTATTAGAATTCTGGTCCTTTTTTTTGAATTATGAGTACCCTTATTTATAGTTTGTGAATAGAGGAGTTGTGATAGGAACATGTTTTCCTTGGGCTAAACAAATTTAAGTAACCTTGCGTATGAGCTTTACGAAGTGGGCTTGTCATTTTGACACATGAAATCATCCTATTGGCTTCTTTTCTTGGCTTGGCGTGCCACGTCATTTGACATTTGGCCCTAAACTAGGCCTTTAGGATGAAATGGCATTGGGCTTCGCAAATTGAGCTTATCTATCGTATCCCAAATCAATTAATTTGGACTATTTAAATCCATATTTATTGGACTAAATAATTAACCCAATTATATTGTTCCGTAATATTTATTGGGACTAACATAATCATGAATCTAATGTAATCCAAATTATTTAATAAAATTTATTGTATAAATTTTAAATCATTACACACAATCTAAGGTTTATTATAAAGAATCAAATCTCCATTTTCATGTGAACCACACATAATAGAATTCCAGCAATCCTTTTCTTTTCGTGATCAAATCTCCATTTTCATATGATAATTGTTTCTATTGAGATAGGTCAGTGAACTCAAAATTAAAAGGTGACTCACTGAATGAGAAACGTGACCTTGCTAATCATCGCCGAAATCGACAGTGCAAGGGGAAAAATTGAAGGCTGCAAAGGTGAACCGAGGTGGTATCGGTGATTCGCCGAACATGAAAGTCAGACTCAAATGAGCTCAGTGATGAGCTTCAAACACCTGAAGCCTAGAGCAAGAAAAGGCGAACTGAAGCTTGATTGGTGATCCACTGAAAGAGGTCGGTGAGCCCGACTAATGTCGTCGAGTGAGATGCAGATTGTGTTTTTGGACCAAATTTTGAGAAAAAATGGAAAAACAAGAGTTCAGAAAAACTGAGAAAATGATTCTTCCTTTGAGAGCTTTTTGAGGAACATTTTTACCTTGTGAAGAACACTTTTATGGGTCAGATCTATTTGTCATATTTTTGCATTGAAGGATAGAACACAATAAGGTATTGGGTTTTTCAGATTGTATACATATGAGACCAAAAAGATATTCTATGCAAGGATTCTATGAGATCCAAAGAAGATTAGCGTCATTGAAGATGACTTAGCCTATTCATGAATGTTCATCACTATAGAGCAACACAATTACCTCTCTTTAACATTAAATTCCAATCCCGCACCTCTAGATTTCCTGTTAATTCTTGAGATTTCCGTATTTTAAGTTTAATTGTGACAATTTATAAACAAAGCTTTTTATTAAATTGGTGGAATTATCCACCCACTTGTTTTTACAAAATTACAAATGAATGATTTTACAATCCAAATTTATTAATAAGAATTCTGAATGATATACCATTACATGTGAGACTCGACTCGACTCTTCCTTGAGGTTTTTTTTAATTGGTTTAAAGAGGATATTTGAGCGTTATAAAAAACGGCTGTTGCCGGGAGTGATGGCTGAGAATTCTATTTGAGAAATTAGTTTGTAATGTTGTTTAGTTGTAGTAGATTATTGTTTCATGTTGTTGTTTGATAGGTCTTACACAATGAGTGACCATGGTAGTTACAATGATAGTCACTATGGTGAAAACAACAACATAAGTGATTTGAATGATATGCATGTGAATACTGTTCAAACCACGGGAGCCATCTGGATAACCTCCCACAGCCAGAGAGTTGTGTTTCACATAACCGGAATAATGCTACAATTTCTCCAACTAAGAGAAAACTTTGGGGGTTTAGCTTATGAAGATCCCTATGACCACCTTAGGAATTTTGTAGCAGTGTGTGAACTTTTTGTGTTCCATAACATCTACCAAGAGTTCGTGAGGTTGAGGTTTATCTCATTCTCTTTGATGGATAAAGCTTCAAGATGATAGGCAGAATCTCCAAACGACTCTATCACTTCTTGGGAAGAGTTAGGTGATACATTCTTGGAGAGATTCTTTACCCTACCAATGATGATGAAACTTAGAACCCAAATCCAAAATTGCAAGCACATTAGATATGAACCTCTATATGAAACTTGGTTGTGGTTCAAGAAACTACTGTTGCAATGTCCAATACCGGATGATTTGTTTCTGCAAAACTTTTATTATAGCCTTGATTCAGTTAATAAATTATGGTAGATTAGTTAGTTCAAGGAGAATTAATGAGACAATCGTATGATGTGGCTGCTTTATTACTCGATCACATAACCAAATCAAGTCAAGCATGTCATACTAGAGATGATCATGTGCCTACTCTACAATTAGGCATGAGCAAAGAAAATATTGAGAAGGCCCATAAAAGAGAAGAAAACCTGACTAAAATGATGACCTATGTCATGGGAGGTAGACTTAAGTCGACAAATGCGATTGGAACCAACAGTCGGTAGTGCATGGATGATGCCAATTTTGAGACATTATACAATGAAGAATTTCAATATTTGGGAAACTAAATGGATGTTTTTCACACCAATTATCAATGACAAGGTGAGAACCAAGGATGGAACAAGGATATAGATAATGGTTAGAAAGATTGGCGAGATAAAACTTGGAGAGATAGGGAGGCTAACAAAAATAAATATGTTCCTCCCCATGATTGCCAATGACCAGAAGACCCTGATGGGCAAGAAGGAAGTCAAACCAAGGAAATTCTCACAAAGATGTTCAATAAGGTTGAAGGATCCGATAAAGTGTTGAAGGACTTGAAAAATGACTTCTCTACTTTATCTCAAACTGTGACCTCTTATTGGGTATCTATCAACAGACTGGAGACCCAATTGTGCAAGATCTCCACTCATCTCAATCAAAGGCAAAAGGGAACGTTGCCTAGTGACACTGTTCTAAATCCCAAAAATGAATGTTGAGAAATTGAGAACTATGTCGTGTCATGACGTTAAATAAGGCACTTCTTGGGAGGAAACCCAATTCTTTAATTTTGCATTTATTGCATTCAATAATGTTTGTTATGTGTAGGTTGAGAAGAAGTTGAAAGGTTGATAAAGGAAGCATTTGGCGATGCCTAAACCCAAAATTACGATCCGCTGAAGGTGTTGTGCATACTCATTCTTGTATGCCCCTCTGAGCTTGAATATGTGGAAAAGTGTACTTTCCATTTAGATGGCCTGAGCTCCAAATGGCAATCCAATGAAGTACACTATGTGGACTCCATCGGGTCCAACAGATAAGCATTTAGGTTTTGTGTTGTTCAAGCATGTTTGGTGAGCTTGAGCTCCAATTGGTGATTCTCCGAACATGTTTGGTGACGTTAGTTGTTACCTCCGAATGGGCCTGATATAAAAAGGCCAAGGGTCTTTTCAAATCCAAATGAAAATCTTTTGAAATCTTTAAGCCTTTTCCTCTTCCTTCTCTTACATTACCTTATTTTTGAGTGATTGTGAGTCTTTCGTGTATGATTTCTAAGTTTGAGGAGTGCTTTTGCTTGGTATAACTATCGATCCCAATCCCATTTTCCTATTAGTCTCATGTTTTGCTTCATACTTAGGTTGGTCTTCGATTTTGTTGAAAATTTTGAGCTTTAAATTGTATTATGTGTATGGGCTTGAAGCCATTTGATGATTATGATTGTTGGATTTCATTGGGTAGCCCTGTATAGTGTGTATTGAACTGTGCCCATAAACTAAATGTCTGTGTATTGCCTATAAATTGCGAATATGAAATGTGTTGGTTAAAATGTGAAATTAAACTGATGAATTTGATGGGTCCTGAATTAATTTGATGTGGTTGAAGTCTAAGTACCAACTATTGACCTGATTGCAATATTTTTCCCAATGATAGACAGAGTGACGACTTTCTTAAGGGTAAATCGTCAATTTGAACAATACTTTGAAAAATATATGGGAAATCTGAGTACCCATGAGTAAATAAGAATATAGGTGGGTTGTAATTATCACACCCCTATTTTTTCAAATGAAAGTTTTGAAAAAAAGAATGTTTCCAATTAAAGTGACATTTTGAAAAGAGATTATTTATTTTACAGAGTTGCCACAAGAAATTCTTCATTTTATTGGTCTGCGAATTAGAAATCCAGGTTACAAATTTTGTTAACCTAAGGGAAGGTATCAAACATCCCTTGAGTCCTATAGTTCTAGCACAATCACTTTATTGACTTGTATTTGACTTAGATTAAATTTTGGATACATAATGTTTATTACCTTTAAAAAATACTTATTATCCGCCTTCTTTGATTTATTTTAAACTGTCTAATAACTGTCTTATTTTATTAGTGTGTGGTGTAATGGTAGCAGTGCTTTCCAACCTTGCCACAATTATTTATTTCTTTATTTATTTATGTAGATATTTATTTATATTTCGTGTGTAAAATTTGGATAAAATTCTTTAGATCCTAATGTTTGCCCCTTATTATTATAGGCTTAATCATGCTCCTAACGGTTAATTTAAACAAATGTAATATAAAAATCATGAAATAGACCATTAAGAAATGAACGAAAGGAAATCACCTTTTTAAAAAAATTTAAATAAAATATTTTTGGTTGTATTAATGGAACAATATAAAAATGATATATGTGGCAAAGTGCACTAGAAACTAAGCTAATATAAATACCTCTTATTACCAATAATATAACACTAATGTACCCATTAAAACTTAGGAAGTGTTTTACTTCACTTTATATTGAAAACTAGACTTAATAATGAACAAGTATGTCTTCGTAAGTTATTATTAAAACATGAAAGATTAATTTCAATAAAATATATACTTATTATTATTGTTGTTGCATCGAGAAAATTAATAAACTAACAAAAAAATTGAACTAAAATCATACATTATAAAAAGTAAAGAATTTATAAATTCGCTATACTAACAAACATGAAATAAGTTCAATGAACGTTAAAAAATGGACCTTTAATATGAAGCCAAAGCCTTCTCCAATATATTGAAATAGAAGATAAAAAAGTAGATCACAATAATTTCCAATTTGTTTGAAAATTCATGAAAGGAACAAAGAACCAAATATTGATTGAAGCTACAACCGAACCTCAAATAGAAATCTCTCACTTTTTTTCTCAGTCCGTATGTATATGGTGTATATATGTGGGGTTTTTTCTTTTTTGTTTTCTTTTTATACTGTTATGCGTGTGTGTTTGTAGGATAGAGTTATTTTCCTTCTTTTTTTTTTTTTTTTTTTTTTTTTTTGTTCTGCGTGTGTGTCTCTGTGTTTCTTTTTCGTATTTTTGATTGTATTTTTTTATGTTGTGTTGCTAATCGATCCCCCCCCCCCCCTCCCCCCCACTTTTTTTTTTTCGTGTGTGTTTTGGTATTGTGTGGGGTTTTTTTTTGGTATTGCTGTGTATTTTGTTATGTCCTCCTAAGTGGGCAGATTCATTGTAGCATATATAGGTGTGGTAAGTAGTAAGTGGGGAGTGAAATTTAGAGTAGTGGGGTGGTGAGATTGAGGGTAAAAGTTGAGTGAGATAATGGGTAATGGGCGAAGAATTATGGTTTAATGTAGGTGAAATTTTTTTTTTTTTTTTAATTTGACTTTTAGTTTCTTCTTTCCTTTTAAAAAATTAAAATATAAATATAATGGTAAAAGTATTAGCAAACTATTTTGAACTAATAAAAGTATACTAAAATTTAAATAGCTAATTTAGAAATATAATTAAGAAACGCTAGCCTATTTATTAAACCCAAATTAAAAGAAACATATATTTTTGTAAGTTCTCATTTCTTTCTAAAACAATTGAAAATAAAATTTACCTTAAAATGTGATTCAATTTTTGCGGTTTTCAAATCATATAAAATACATTTAATAAAATAAGATAAAAACCAAAATATTTAAATTTTAGATTTTTTTAAAAAAAAATTAAGCACTAAAAATAGTGTAAAATCTTAATTTTGATAAAAAATTACGCGTCTATAGTTTGCCCCTCTTTGTTCAGAAACACGAAGAGTTTGTAGACAAAGAAGTAGACAACGCGACAAGTTTTAACCGGACTCTTATTTGAAAGAAAATATATGGGACCGAGTCTTGATTTTGGACATCCTACATAGGATATAAGGGAAGCAGGTCACATGTCGTTCAAGGAGATGGAATGATGAGTTAAAGTCAAGTGAGGTCCCTTAGAGGTTCAAGTTCACGGCTCCTATTTTTACATGAAATGAAAGAAAGAAAAAAAATTAAAACAAAATACAAGTACAAGATCCTATCTATGTAGCTTTCTTGAATCTTGACTTGGGTCTTCATGCTTCCCAAGTTGTGAGATATTGATTTTCATCTCGAGTGATATGGAAGGTTAACTTGTTCTCTAGGTAGGCTTTTACTACTTGAGAATTGAATTCGAATTGGTTCTTAAGTGAGCTCCTCCTACTTCAATGGAAAATGAGCTTGAAAGTTGACTCCTTTCAATATAAGATCTTGAGCTCGAAATGTGGATTCACCTTATTCTACAAGTGGATCCCTGAAATTAAAACAAACAAACGTAATAACACAAAATTTTTTGCCCCAGTTTATAGTAAAGAAACTTTTGTGAGAAATATGGTGCTAAACTTTGAATCGAGACTCGGAATGACTTTAGCTTTGTTGCAATGTGATGAGTCCACAAATTGGACTCATTAAGGGCTATATTTTAATAGAAATTGTGTCCTCAAATGCTTATTTTATCTCAATATCTAATGAAAACCCTTAAGTTTCAGGTATTTGAACTTAGAAGGAAAGCATGGACACTACATCGCAAAAAGGAACAAAAAGGCTGAAAAGAATGAAGAAATCAAGGCCTGAGGATTGCCAGTCCACTTGGCGAGTCACCGAAGGATCTTACTTCACCTTTTGCTCCAGTGTGCTGAGCCTTGAAGGAAAGGATCAAGTCGGCAGAAAAAGGGAGCAGTCGACGCATCGCCGAGAAGTTTCGCAAAGCAGTACCATGTCGCCCAATGACCCAGAGCATGATGATGCTAAAGGATGGTGCAAAACGGCGATGAACTACACCAAAAGGTGAATCACTGAGTTGATCGGCGATTCTGACTAACGACGCCGAATGATCCACTGCAACACAAATTTGTGAAATCTATAAATACTAGTTAGAGTTGTAGTTTTAAGAGTCGAACAATTATTATAATTTTCATATAGAATAGTACTTTTTGATATTTTTTCTCTCAGTTTGAGAGGGTTTTGAAAACTTGAAGAAGAAGAGGGTTTCATCTCCAAGGATTTGAACTTGGGTCTCTTAGATTCTTTATTCTTGGCCTGTAAAAAGACTTAAATCTTCATACCCATTTGAATGCAAGCTCATTTAGGTATAAATTTCTATCTCTTGATGTGTGGCTAAAAATCCCAATTATTGGGGTGTGATTTAGCGAATATTGGTTAAGATAATTGTTGGGTTTTGCTTGCTGATAGTCTATTCGTCTTTTAAATGTGATTTCATTTAGTGGCTGTGGATGAATCTAACGAATTTGTAGTTGCAAATACAAGTTTATTTATGTGTTTTCGGCTTGCTCGAGAGAGAGGTCGTAAAACTAAGACCACTAGATTGATGGCCATGTGAGTGGGTCGACATGAGGTTCAGCTCGAAAAAGTGAACCCTAGTCCCTTGTCCACACACTCAGCTCGAGAGAGTGAGTGGGTTAAGGCGTAGGCTGGTCTTCATGCGGCAAGTGGGTGTCTGAGAGGAACACATTTGAAACGGGGTAAGTTGCTCGAGAGAGAGCTTATCCCCTTTAAAGCTTAGCCTAGTCACAATTACTCTATGAATCTTCTATTGAAAGCATGTACCCAATAATCTATCTTAACCCGTATTCCCGTCACATCCCAAGGATCCCCTTTCATTACTTAGAAACCCTTGTTTATTTTGCTGTGTTTACTTACTTGTGACAAAACCTCCATTATTAATTGACACTCTTGTGTCTCCCTTTAATATACAATGCTTTTAATCGTTAATGTCTTTAACTAAGACTAGTTAGAACCAAATTTTATTTTTCTATTAATTCTCAAAACCACTCCCTTGGGAACGATCCTAACCCTTGGTTGGGTTATTATACTATTGCACGATCGTAGACACTTGCATCGGAAGTTGTGTCCTTGATTACGCAAACATCAAAATGGCGGCGCTACTGGGGAGTTGTGATATTTGAGAATTTTTAGATTAGTAGTTTTTTTTTTTGTTCTTGGCAATCGTAGTTTACTAACTTAATTTATAGTTTAGTTTTGTTTGTTTGTCTATATCCAAACAGAGGAAGTGAGCATGGCGAGTAGTACTCGGGAGCTAATGAAGTTTCCTCCACTAGAGGTGATGATGTTCCGGGATCGTATCCTCACTTTCAAGCAATTGGAAGGTGAATAGATCCACAAATCATAGGCAAGGTTTAATGACCTGATTACTCAATGCCCAACTCATAACATTTCTGACATGACACTCCTGGACTGCTTCTACAGAAGTCTTGGTCCCATAAACAAAAGGTTGGTCGACCAACTCATTCCGGGTGGCCTTGCAAAACAGTCATATGTGAAAGCAGCCCGACTACTTAATCAAATGGCTGAAACGCACCAAGAGGTAGAAAAAGACTTCATGTTGGCCGCCCTAATGACTCTAGATTGATGAGTTGGCCAAAAAGATGGTGAAGATCGAAGTCCAGTACAACAGAAAGGATAAATACATCCCTCCTAATGAGCGAAGAAGTCTTAAGGACAATGCCTTGAGGGCATGCTCTCAATCATTCTCCACAAGGTAACTGAGCAAGATAGAAAGCTGGAAGAAATGAAAGAAGACATTGGAGGGATGAAGCGATTGATTTGGTCTCAATCCAGAGCTGTCCAGCTGCTCAGAACCTTATGGGTCATGCATTGCCTGATCTACACTTGCAACAAAACAAGGGGTTGCCTATTGATACTATAGCTAACCACAAAAATGGAATTTGACAGCTGACATGTGTCGTGCCACGACATTAACTAAGGCACTATTTGGGAGGCAACCCAAAACCTTTTTAAATGCTTTATTATTGTTTCAGAAATAACGGTGTGTTGAATCTACTGGTTAAAGTGTGGAGAGTGGGGGGAAATTGCGTTTAGCAAGTTAATAGTTCCATTCAATAAATTGCCAAACAGGTCGGCGATCACGATGAAGACCACTGTTTGGACACTCACTTTGACTGAAGGTTCTGTAAAATTCGGCGAACCAAATGACCACTCAGTGTTTAGCCGATTAGATTGGTGAGTGCGACTAATATCGCCGAATGGGCACCAACTGGATGGTTTATAATGGCCAAAAGTCCTAAAATTTGAATCCTTCACTTTCCCTTGCTCTTAATCTTTACAAACTCACACCAAGGTAGTATTTTCCCTATTTTAGCATTATAATAGTATTTTGGTTAGTTGATTTGTGCTCGGATTTGGATTTCTTTCGCCATAAAAGGTCAGTTCTCCGAACCCCAAGTTTATTTTTGAATAGTTTATAATCTTTTGCAATGATCGTATCTTACTGATGTGCTGGGCCTTTCTTCTAGAATTAAAATGTTTACATGCCTATTTCAATTTGAAAATCTTGCCCGTGGTGCTTTGATCGTCAAATGCCCTTATTTGTTGTGGTTATAATTGAATGAAATCTTATGGTGTTGTGATTGCGTGTGGTTCAATTGATTGGGTAAATTCTGAGTAGCCCACATTTGCGCTAAATGTCAAAAAGTTTGCACAGTGATAGAGCAGGTGACACCACCCTTAAGAGCAAATATCGTCAAAATGGCTAAATTCGGAAAATCCAGGAGAAGTCTGAGTATTCGGGGTGATAGGTAGTGCGGGTCTTATTTGAATTTCGTTAGTGCATGCTTTGATTTTATTTTCAGGGTTTGTGGGATTGAATTCAAGAAGGTGGATTGAAAATGGACACGTTGGGCCATTTGGCGAGCTGAGTCGAGCTCGCCAAATCACTCGACGGTTCACCTATTTTCTTCATCTCGCATTTAATTTCATGTCAAGTTTGTGGTTTGAGTTTGTAACTTTCGGTGAGATGCTTGCCTTCACCGAAGGCACTCGGCGAATCACCAAAAGTACTCTTTATCGCTTTTTGTTTGCACCCCTGAGATCCTTATGCACTGTAACTTTCGGCGGACAAACTCTTGCTCACCAAAAGTAGTCGACGATTCACTGATTCACATGGCGAGTTTTCCTATAGAAGATTGCATATGTTTCTACTTGATTTCTCTCCTCATTCTTCCCAACCTTTTGCAAATATGACTAAACCTAACAAAGCAGGTAGCAACACACCACCCCAAGGACAAGAAAAAGGGATCACACAAAAATAAGGATGCAACTGCATCTAGGAACAAGGCCACTAAACTTTTAATAACTGGTGGGAAAGGAAAGGGCAATGACAAAATCGTTGAGCTATTAAATGAGAGCTCCGACAATACTGGTTCTTACACCACTGACCCAACAACATATGACAGTGAGAATATGGGTTTAGATGAAGGTGAACTGATAGAGGCACAGAGGAATGAGTTATGATCTAAACAGCTAAACAACCCATCTCGGATCAGAAATCCTCAATCCACCACTGATAGTCCTCTAGTTCCAGAGCAGGCAATAATATTGGCACCTCCAGTACAAGGCCCCCCCACCTAAATCAACGAATAGATTAAAGTCTGAGGGGCTGAGGACGATCATTGAGGAAAAATGGTTGTCCATAAATGGGGTGATCGATAGGTATCTTGAGATAATAGAGTTCCTGAAATATCACAAATTCCAAATCTTTACAAAACCCCGTAGCTCTTATATACCAAGTTGGGTCAGAGAATTTTACAATGCATACAGTGCATTGGTACCTCAACGGAAGAGGCTGGTATTGTCTTTCAAAGCAGTTGACTACGTGGTTGTCAGAGGAAGAAAGGTAGCTTGTGACAGTGAGGCTATCAACACAGCCTTGGGTATGTCCGATAAAATTGATGATCACTACCAGTATTTGATTAGAACAGAGAAGCTGGATGCGATGAAAAAGTAGTTAGCCCCACTAATCTCAGATGATAATGATCCAAAATAGTTAGTAGAAGGTGTTTCGATTAAAAAGAAAGATCTGAATGTAGCTGCAAGATACTAGTTCGGTTTTATCAGCAACACAATTATGCCATCCCTAAAGGAGTCGATCCTTTGCCTTGCCAAGGTAGCTTGCTTGGGTTTCGTCATAGAGGAGACTCATATAAACTTGGGTACAATCATTGCTTCAGAGATACTCATGCATGCAAGATAGAGCCGAACCTCACTTCCATTCCCAGTCTTGATCACAGAATTATGCAAACGAGCCCGGGTGCCTCGAGATGCTAAGAAGGATGTGGAAGTGATGCCCACAGCCTCTACTGATATCCGGAGGATTGAAGTTGAGTACCTTAAGGATCAAGAAGAAAGGAAAAAGGCAGTACCAGTGGAGTTAGTAAACTCAAAATCATCGCATGCAGAGGCACCTCTGCCTACTCCGACCCATGGGCCTTCAGATATATCCATTGCCACTGTTACTCCCGCTGATACTCCTGGTTCTTCTGCTGCTGCACGATTGCCAAGACCCACTACTGTTGCTACTGTGTCCCGGCTTCCACTCACCCATGATTTCTTACTCAAAATGGGATAGCTGACCCTTTTTGCTGATCATCGGGCTGCTATTCTAGAGGCCTCTATTCTAGGCATGATCCAGATTGCCCTAACCGATGCTGTTACACCTCTGAGCATTACCATTGATGCCCTAGCGGCCAGGATAGCGGTGTGTGAGCACAACCAAGGGTCCACAGAAGAGGTGACGACTTTAAAAGCTCCCATTGCTGAACTGCGAAAAGATGTAGACCACCTGAAGGCCACCGATGTGTTTATGGTCTTTGAAACAGTGGAGATTCCAGACATGGCTGAGATACCTCAGACAACCACTGGATATGGGGATAGAGTGAAACAGATAGCTGACTTTGAGTCAGAAGCAGAGACTAATGAAGAGATGCATGAAGAGACTGAGGGAGCTATAGATGAAGACCTAACTGAGACGAAAGTAATCATGATTGATGTTGCTGTGCAGGCTTCCTTAGCACCTGTTGCTGGATCTAGTGGAGCTGGTCCTTTTGGAAGTCACTCCAGGCACTGAGGCCAAGATAGATGCAGTGACTAATTAGCCAGGATCCCTCTTTACCTCCCTCTTTGTGTTTCTTTAATTTACCTTTCAGATTCTGTGTTAATTGAATTTGAGGACAAATTGCTTTTATTTGTGGTGGGGTGAGGCCCACATTTGTGTGCTATTTGATGTTCGTGTTTTGTGTATATATTTGGGCTGTTCTGTTTAAAATTGTGTTAATACTGCTTTTCTGTGGATGTTTGAGCTTGTGGCTCCTTTTGTTTTAAATTTCAAAACAATTCTGACCTTTTTCGATTGTGACCCTTTTGAAAATTTTTGAATTTTTCGCACATTTTTGCCACCTCTCATGTGTTGAATGTGGATATTCTTTTGCAAAAATTTGAGTCTCGATTTTGATCAATACCGATGACTTGACTAGTGCTTACAATCGAACGAACATGAATGTACGACTACGATGAGGCCAAATGAAGTTGCATAGACAATATGTGAACTCTTTGCATCTCGTTATGACTAGCCTTGTATCAAATGGATTCTCTTGTGATGATCATTGCACACTAGTGAAAGTGTGGAGTCTTGTTTAACTTATAGTGTCAATGCCTAATGTGATGAGCTTACCTATGAACTATGCATGATAGATCCTAGAATTTGCCCCATTGGTCCGGTCAACTAAGTGATGCTATCTCTTGATATGATCTTAAGCAACTTCAAAGAGTGTGAACCAATTTGACATATACCTCTTTTGTGACCTAACTTGTGAGTGTGTGATTCACTCTTGAACACCCCTTGAAACTTACTTTTCTTTGGAAGAAACTTGATGAAAACTAGACCTTTCTTAGTTCATCACCCATAATCCTCATGAAGTTGTGGTTAGTTGAATAGCCAACTTAGGCCAAAAGCCTAAGTTGGAGGTGTGTTGAAAAGATAGTGGAAAGTCAATAGTGCAAGGAAAGTCTCCTCTTACCCATGATTTTGAGAAAAATGGAACCTCTCTATATATATAAAAAAAAAAAAGAGAAAAGAAAACATAGAAAAGAAAAAGAAAAAAAAATGAAAAATAAAGTTGTGGAATAAAGTATAAAAGAAATGGGGTTTTCTAACAATTCATGGGAAGCGAATAATAGGATGACCTATTAAGCACTAATGAAAATGATGAAGGAAAAAGGAAAGGAAGTGTTGAGAGCACCACATTTCATGAGGATCAAAGTCACTACGCCTAAATGACCATACCTTTGCACTCAGCCCAATTATAAGCCTTGAAAAGACCTTTTTGATCTTGAGTGAGCTGAAACAAATGTTAATTGGAAAATACAAGCAAACCTATGGGTGAAATTATGCATTAATGTCTTCTTTGTGAGTGTGAGCGTTGCATCTGATTCCAAAGCTTTATACTGTGAAACCATGGTGTGAATATGGAATCATTCTTTGTGTGAGGGCATTTGAACACTATAGTGGAGTTTGAACTTGCATTTGAAGCAACTATTGTGAGCATGTGATTCATTGATATAGGTGAGTCACAACTTGAATCTTTGAGTGCACATTTGATCTTTGCATACGTAAATTGAGTCTTGTTGTGTGCAGTCATGATTGAGTCTTGTGTAGCACTATTCGAGACACCCTTTTATAACGGCTAAACTTGAGTTTGCTTAAGGAAAAACAAAAGTTAAGTTGGGGGTATTGATGAGTCCACAAATTAGACTCATTTAGGGCTATATTTTAATAGAAATTGTGTCGTCAAATGCTTATTTTATCTCAATATCTGATGAAAACCCTTAAGTTTCAGGTATTTGAGGTTAGAAGGAAAGCATGGACACTACGTCACAAAAAGGAAAAAAAAGGCTGAAAAGAACGAAGAAATGAAGGCCTGATGATCACTGAGTCCACTTGGTGAGTCGCCGAAGGATCTTGCTTCGCCTTTTGCTCCAGTGTGCTGAGCCTTCAAGGAAAGGATCAAGTCGGCGGGAAAAGGGAGTAGTCAGCGCATTGCCGAGAAGTTCCGCGAAGCAGTACCATGTTGCCCAATGAACCAGAGCACGATGATGCTAAATGATGGTGCAAGACGGCGATGAACTACACCAAAAGGCAAATCGCCAAGTTGATCGGCGATTCTGACTAACGACACCGAATGATCAGCTGCAACACAAATTTGTGAAATCTATAAATACTAGTTAGTGTTGTAGTTTTAAGAGTTGAACACTTATTATAATTTTCATATAGAATAAAACTTTTTGATATATTTGCTCTCAGTTTGAGAGGGTTTTGAAAACTTGAAGAAGAAGAGGGTTTCATCTCCAAGGATTTGGACTTGGATCTCTTGGATTCTTCCTTCTTGGCCTGTAACAAGACTTAAATCTTCATACCCATTTGAATGCAAGCTCATTTAGGTATAAATTTCTATCTCTTGATATGTGGCTAAAAACCCCAATTCTTGGGGTGTGATTTAACGAATATGGGTTAAGATAATTGTTGGGTCTTGCTTGCTGATAGTCTATTCCTAGTTTAAATGTGATTTTGTTTAGTGGTTGTGGATGAATCTAATGAATTTGTAGTTGCAAATATAAGTTTATTTATGTGTTTTCGGCTTGCTCGAGAGAGAGGTCGTAAAACGAAGACCACTAGATTGATGGCCAGTGTGAGTGGGTCGACATGAGGTTCAGCTCAAGAGAGTGAACCCTAGTCCCATGTCCACACACTCAGCTCGAGAGAGTGAGTGGGTTAAGGCGTAGGCTGGTCTTCATGCGGCAAGTGGGTGTCCGGGAGGAATGCATTTGAAACGGGGTAAGTTGCTCTAGAGAGAGATTATCCCCCTTAAAGCTTAGCCTAGTCACAATTACTCTATGAATCTTCTATTGAAAGCATGTGCCCAATAATCTAGCTTAACCCGTATTCTCGTCACATCCCAAAGATCCCCTCTCATTACTTAGAAACCCTTGTTTATTTTGCTATTTTTACTTATTTGTGACAAAACCCCTATTGTTAATTGACATTCTTGTGTCCCCCTTTAATTTACAATTCTTTTAATTGTTAATGTCTTTAACTACGACTAGTTAGAATTAAATTTTATTTTTCTAATTCTCAAAACCACTCCCTTGGGAACGATGCCAACCCTTGGTTGGGTTATTATACTATTGCACGATCATAGACAATTGCATCGGAAGTTGTGTCCTTGATTACGCAAACATCACAATGCATTCTTCAGATGGCTTCTAATGTATAAATAAACTCCTCTTTTCATGATGTTTCAGTTAAATTGAATTCTATCATACTAAGTCCCATTGTCCCGAAGGGTCCAGCTATACTAAATCCCACTATCCAGAAAGGTCTTGCTATACTAAGTCCCATTTTCCAGGATGGTCCTGCTATACTATGTCTCATTGTCCAAGAGGGTTCTTCTATACTAAGTCAAATTATGTATGAGGATCCTACTAATACCATTGTCCATGAGGGTCCTACTAAACTAAATCTTATTATGTAGGAGGGTTCTGCTAATCCCATTATCTAGGAGGGTCCTGCTAAACTAAATCTCATTATGTAGGAGGGTCCTGCTAATCTCATTGTCTAGGAGGGTCCTGCTAAACTAAATCAAATTATGTAGGAGGGTCCTGCTAATCCCTTTATGTATGATGGTCCTGCTACTAGGTCAAAATGCTACTAGGTGTTTGTTTCCTATAAATCAAAGTTGATAGGGTGTTTGTTCCCCAAAAATCCTCTAGGGTGTTTCTTCCCTGGTCAAAATGCAACTAGGTTTATTTTTTCCTCGAAATGAAAGATAGGGTGTTTGTTCCCTAATTTGCCTTTAGGGTGTTTGTTCCTAGAAATGATAGTGATTTTATTATAACACATAAAAATATGCCCTTGTTTTTGAAATTGAGGAACTTTGAAACTCTTTTTAATTTATCATTTGTTCAATTCTTTTTTTAAAAAATGATCCAATTTTGATCTTTCAAGGATATAATATTTTATTCTATGAGACCGAGCCCCATTGTAGGACTGCCTAGGTATCTTGTATAGCATGAATCAGGTTAAACATAGTACATATATCAAAGATTTTCTCTATTTTAACATTTTTTATTTATAAAAGTTATCTTTAAAAAAGAATACAAGAGGATGAAGAGAAATAAATCAATTCAGGCTTGAGAATGTTTTGACTTCAGTTGGTACCAATAATTAATATTATGCATATGAATCACCTTCAACTACTTTTAGAGTAATTTGAGGTCAACTTTGAGTAACCCCTATAGTTTCAAATGGTATCTCAAACATACTTAAGTATTTACAAGATTAGTTCATCTTGCATAAATTGAGGGATGTTTCAAGTGCCCTCAAAATAAATGAAGTCATACTTCACACAATAGAAGTGTTTTGTTCTTAGGATGTTTCAGAAGTCACTCACACTCAGAAAGATGTTCAATGCATGAGATTAAGATACCATATGTTTGACTCTCAGGTAAATATCACTAATGTGAGAACACTCAAAGTAGGATCAAACAGGACATGTCATTGGCTTGTATTGTAGGCTTATGGAAAGGTAGGATATTCATTTGGGTTAGAGTGATCATTTTCTCCTTAAAAATTGCACTCTACTCTCAAAGTTTTTTCATTTTCGCTTTAACCTTTGTTTTCTTGAACGATTCTCCTCATTTATTTTGTTGTTTTTTTATTATCATTATTCCCTCCTTTTAGTTGGAGGTTTTTTTTTTTCATTCTTTTCTTTCTATCTTTTCTTTGTCTATGTATATTTTTGTACTTCCACATATTTGACCTTTTTGTTAGACAAATAATAGTTGTAAATGTAATTGAAGAACAAGATAGCTTTGAGGCGTGTAATCACTTTCTTTAAAGAGACATAGCCCATATACATATTGGGGTAAATACAAACAATTCTCTTCAATGATACAACAAAGCACTTTGTTTATACATGTAGATTTTTCTTAGGCTACTTCTAGAGAATCCTTATATTTATAGAACTTAAGAGATGACTCTTCATTATAGTCATGTTCTTTAATGAACAGATGAATTTTCATAAAGTTCATGTTCTTTCATAAACAAATGACTTTTCATAATGTCATGTTCTTTCACAAATAGATGTGTCTGCTCAATTTAAGACTTCTATCTATTACAAAATATGCAACAATTCCCCACTAGTTTGTAATATTTCTTATAACATAAAGCATACCAAAGAGTAGGGGTGGCAGAATGGATAATTAATATAGGTATCCACTCATATTTACCTATTTTAAATGGGTTGGGTATCCAACTATTTAAAAATGGGTAAAAACGAATAATACCTATATTACCCATTTTAAAGTGGGTAGTTAAATGGATAAAATGGGTAAAAAATGTTCATTCACACAAAAAAAAAAGTGATAAAGGGTGGGGTAGTAAGAAAGTTTTTTTTTTTTTTTTTCTGTTAAAAATTCTATAAAAAAAATGAAACTTTCTTTTACATTTTTTGGGGATAGGGGGGCCTGGTGGGCTGGTAGGGTTAGGGGGTGTGATTGGGGCCTGTATGGGGGTGGGGTAGTAAAATTTCATGACTCGAGCCTACACCCCGGATGTAACATGACGTACAAGACTCCAAAGAGCCTCATACAAGCCTTATAACAAGGGATGGCAAATGGGAGGGGCAGGGCGGGTTCGGGTTAAACTCGCATAATCCCGCAAAGTCTTTACCCTGCCCCGCTCTGCCCCGCATAGCACAATTATTTTTTCTTGCCCCACTTCACATGAACTTGCCCCGCCCCACGCCGCATAACTTTAATGTTCTATTGTACCTATTTAAAGGCAATTTAAATCACATGAACTATTCAAAATGTGGTAAAAGAGATGATTAATCAAATGGGTTCATTATGTATATTAGTTTGTTAGTGAATGTTAGGATATCTATTATTTGCAGAACACTAAACTCAAGAATTGAGATTCCAATTACAAGAGACTGAATATCATAATTTCTGCCTAAAATATATACATGCTTGCTTGTCTTCAAGAACAAACTGAGGCCTGAGGGAAAGTTTAGATTTCATTTCAATTCAAGTACTAAAAGCTGAGACCTTAGTTGTATGAGAAATGATCATCATACAACTAACATACATAGACACAACCACCCAGTCAACTCCCCTGTAATCTTTACAAGCAACACCAACTCTTAAAAACAAAAGATTAAAATCAACAATATCTTCTATCGACTATCATGGCATTCCAAATGGTCTACAACTTGAATCCAGCTCTTCTTCTTCATCAAGCAAGGTTAGACATGAAACTCTATCAATTCTCAAAGTCAAACCTAAGAAGAAAAGTATGTGGTTAAAGTATTAATTAAAAACTGAAAAAATTGTTAAAAGAACAAGTCATTGAAAAGTTAGTTACCATTTATTTCGTTCTATAACCAAGTGCGAGCACACATTAAAGCTTCCAAAGTAGTAGGATGAAGTCTACTGTGGTGTGGACTAATCAACCTTCCACTAGTGCTAAATGCCGATTCAAAAGAAATAGTAGACACAGGAATGGCTAGGAGGTCACGAGCCATTTTTTGTAAAGTAGGAAATTTCAATCCGTTTGTCTTCCACCAACTTAAATTGTCAAATGATGGAGTTCAAGGCAACAAACTTTCTTCTAAATACATATCCAATTATGATTTTGTCTTTGCATTAGCACTACTGGAAATAACAAATCTATTAAAGCTTGATAATTGATCACTTTCCGAAAGGCCAATGGCTTCATTTGAACTAGATGCTTCAACTAACTCATGTGGAGAAAATATTCTACTCTTGTACTCTTTAAATAAATCATCACAGTGAGTACAAACTTCTTGAATTTTAGTTAAAGCCTCTTCACCATAAATTAGTGGAAGATAGAACTCTACTAACTTCATTTTATATCTCGGATAAAAAATCGCAGCTACTCCCATGAATATATACATATCATTCCAATATTTTATAAACTTTAATAACATTGCTTCTGCCATATTTTTAATCAAAGGATTGAAACTTTTTAGCCATGCTTCTAATTCAAGCTTAACTTCACAAACTTTAGAAACATATTGACTTGATATGATACTAAGTTCCTGAAAATTGTTCAATAATATGATAAAAGAGCTTCAACTTACCACAAACATCTTTTGCTTCACTCCATTGCTCTTCGGTTGGAAAACAATGATAATTGGAATCCGTTAGACTCAACTTCTAAAATACCTCTTTGTATTCAATTGCAGTTCTCAACATTAGAATTGTTTAGTTCCAACGAGTTGGACAATCATACTCTAACTTTTTGGTACAGGAAAGATGTAGCAAGCGTGCAAATTCTTCAAATCTTTCAATTCTTCCCGATGACCCTATCCAATATAAGACACTATCACACATGCTTTTAATACTATCTCCTATCACCTTTAGCCCTTCTTGCACAATTAAATTTAAGATATGTGCAGCACAACACATATGTAAAACCTGCCCCATCAACAACAAATCTTTTTTGCAAAGTTTCTTATCTAACAAGGTCTTCATCATAGCATTGTTAGCGCTACAATTATCAACTGTAATCGTTGATATTCTTCTTTCAAGATTCCACTCTAACAAACAACTGAGCAACGCGCCATACAAAGTATCCTTATCACGAGTAGCAGGAACATAAACAAATCTTAAAATATGACTTTGAAGTCTCCATGAGTTGTCAATAAAATGTGTCGTAATAGCCATGAACCCTTTTTTGTTGTTGTTTGAAGTCCACATGTCAGTTGTTATTGCAATTTTACATGTGAGTGTTTCTAGTAACTTGGACGTTTTAGATTTCAGATTGTCAAAAATCTTCAAGATATCATTCTTGATTGTGTTTCTTATCACCTTTTTGAACAAAGGCTAGAGACTAGCAACAAACTTTCTAAATCCCACATGATCAACTATGGACAGTGGATATTCATGCAAAATGATGGCATGAGCAAGTTCTCTTCTTGAAACGTCTTGATCAAAGTATTGTTGTTGGTTTCCATCATTCACTTCCGAACAACCCTCAGTTATCAAGTAAATTGGCTTTTTGGGACATCTATGGAAGTGTTCTAACATAGATGTTGTCCCACAATTTCTAGTTGATTTGATACGAGCACTACAATACCTACAAACACTAAAACGAACACCATCAACCTTTGCTGGTTTAAAATGTTGTCAAGCTTTAGAAGTAAATCTTCTTTGCTCAATTTCAATAACTTCATCAGTAGCTTCATTTGTTTGTGGAGACATTTGACTCTCATTCTCAATAGGAACAATATTAAAGGATGAACACGTTGGATTTTGTTCATCTTGAGACTGCATCAGTATCAGTTTACTGTAAGAATATCAACAAAAGAAGACACTAAGAAGAGATGAACAAACTAAATTATTAGTACCATAAGAAAATCAGCAAAAAGAAACAAAACATACAAAATCAATTCCGATCAAAATATATGTAGTAGATTTACATAGATTTTACAGAACCAAAATCAAGTAACAACATATTGTACATGACACGAACAAAAATGACCAATTCAAGATAAACTCATACAAGAATTAGCCAATAAAAGTCATATAAACAATTTGACTAACTATCCATCGCTAATGTAAATTTGATTTGATAGAAGATGAAGAAATTCAAATTGAAAACAAAAAATCTTTGCAATTAGATTATTACCAATTATGGCGACACTTGATTCATAGTGAAAAACTCTTGGGTACTGCTGTAGCGAGAAATTGTCTTTCTATGGTAGAGTTGTAAAGTCATCGCTTCGTCATATTTCGCGAGAGTAAGCCAAGAGGCAGAGTTTTTCTTTGCCTCACTCCATTGCTGTAAGTCCAATTTAGTTTAAGTTCAAAAGAAAAAGAAACCCTAACACATACCCGTCCTATCCCAAATATTTTTCGTTTAAAATATTTTGTACCTGCCCTGCCCCACAAAAATACTAACCCGCACTGCCCCACAAACACTATTACCCGCTTTGCTTTGCACCAGCCCTGCCCCATTTCCATCCCTACTCATAACATTCATAACATAAGACATAAGAAAATGGTACGAAATTTAAAATCTTTAATCCATACAATCGAAGTCTTTCTTTAAAAACAGCGAAAGTCTAACTTGGTCTCAGTTGGCCATCTAATACAACTTTAGAATCAAAGATAGGGTCACAACCCTTCAACATAGTCTGAAACGTAAAATGACATAAAAGAAACTAGAAATGACAACTCTCGTCCTCGAACCATGAGGACTCACAACTAGATTTGGAGAGAATCAATCCAAGCTTTGAATACTAGAAGTCACTTTTAGATCCGAACCTACACTTTGTAGAAAAATAGAAGAAATATGGGTTAGCACACAAAAATGTACGAAGTATGATAGCCATGCAAAAATCATGCTAAAAAGGACATTTTGGTTGAAAACCATGCTTTATGCCAATTTTGAGAAACATCATGAACTTTAGAAAAAAGGGCATAAGATACAAGCATAATCATCAAGTAAGTCATTATAATTCATTAAAACCATCATCTTAAGTAACCCTAAGTTATACTTGTGCAATATAGAATGACATTCCATACTACCATTCATACTAAGTACCACTTTGAGGCCACCATAGATGTACCTACAATTTTTCATTCTCATCTTTAGTCAATAATTATAGATAAGGAACATTCACATTTAATAAGTCTTGACAAGGAAAGTAACTCATAACAACATTTCCAAGCTAAGCATTCATCAATACATTAAGCCTTTAAGTCAACATTCTCATTAGTATCATTATGAGCACATTCATTCATTAGACATTATGACATTAGGGAAACACACCATATCCTTCTCAAAGCCTACTCGTGCAATACAAGGATGGCATCCCAAACTACCATCCATGCTTCATAGAACCTCTTGAGTAACCATAGCACGTAACTCATATGATGGGAATAAGCATTAACTGACATAGACCATGTGAGCAAATCATGGAATACGGTGTCTGTCCTACACTGTAAAGGGTTGGTCTATTTGCATAATGTAGGACCGATAACATTTTAGCTTAGGTGAATCCACTAGCTAATAACCTATACGGGCACATAGTTATGGGATAACAAAGATGTTCATTGAAACCCGGCCTAACATGGGGAGAGCTTCCACCTTACCATATCCTCTCGGTGCTAAGCTTTAAATTCCCATAGAGTAGTTCATTATTATTAACATTATTATACTTGAGAGGGCTACCACCATTAGGTCTACCGACCCAAAGTACATCATCAACACATGAAAGGGCCACCACCATTAGGTCTACCAATTCAATGTACATTATTAGGATAGCTCATTGACTCCTCAAGAATGGGCCACCCCCATTAGGCTACCGAATCAAGGTTCATCATTACATTAGTCCATAGAATCATCATGAAAGGGCCACCACCATTAGGTCTACCGGTTCAAGACATATCCTTAGGATACTTCATTAATCATTTATGAAAGGGCTACCACCATTAGGTCTACCGATTCAAGGTTCATTATTCAATACATGAAAGGGCTACCACCATTAGGTCTACCAGTTCAATGTTCATTAAGTCAAGATACTTTAGTAACACAAGAAAAGGATGCCCTAAGCCTACCAATTCAAGTTACATCAATCAAGATCACTTTCAATTACACAAGAAGAGGATGCCCAAAGCCTACCAATTTAAGATGTATCATTACATTGAAGAAACCTTTCACATTATATCATCATCATCATTCACAAGTGTATAATTGAGAATTAACTTTCAATAATAACGCCATTTCATTGTAGGAATGATCACATTACTTTCATTGAAATCACAAAGCATGTACATAGCATCATGATTATACATCTACCTTCATAAATTGCCCTTCAAGGCAATGAATCACAATTCACCAACACACCTATAATACTACAATTTAGGCATGAATAATGACATATCTCAAGTAACTAAACCTTTACAAGCACAATTGCATAACATTCATCTATCTTACTACAATTTACCCACATCAAAATCATAAATTATGGTTATGGGAAAATCATGGATTCATGGGGGATTTTATCTTAAAATCAAAATAAAACAGCAATTCAATCTCATTATATGATAAGTAAACCATTTAAAATGTTTTGAGAAAGAATCCATGACCTAGAATGAAAACCCTTAGTTTTGGAGAATTTCTAACATTGAATTTGAAGATTTGGGGACTTCATGGATGGAAAGTTAATCATGAATGAAAACTACCATATATTAACTGAAGATTCCTCATGAAATTCAGTGGAAAAGTTGAGTCCTTGAGCCCTAGACCTTGACTTCTTCTTCTCCAATGGAGGTTTCTAGAGAGAGAATTATTTGGAGAGGAAAGTTGATTACTATTTGGGTTTGGGAATTATGAATTGTAAAGGGGTGGTTAATAATTTAAAAGGTCTTAAATACGTAAAATAAAACAATATAAACCATCCCCATTTATTAACTAATTAATTTGGAATTTCTTAAAATAACTATGCCTTTGCCGAACCTAGGGAGCTTGTGTAGTCATCATCCATGGCCTAGGACTCACAGACCTTGTGTTGGGTCACGCCCCGCCCTGCAAGTTTGTGGGTGGTGGTTTGAAACTCCTAAAATGGGTTCTTGACTCACAAAGCCTCCTCACGAGGCGTGGAGGGACCTACGCCCCATAGGTCCCATCCGTAGGTCATGAAATATTGGTAGCTTTTTGGTTCTTGGGGCAGCCTTGGGGTTAGACTTTAGGGTCCTCCTCAAGGACCATTGGTTGGTCCTCCTCAAGGACCCTTGGTTGGTCCTTGGGTGGTCTTACCTTGATGTTTAACCCCTAAACCCCTCAATTTAAGCTTGGGAAATCATTTTACCACAAAAAACTCCACATCAAACTCAACAACTCACTCGTAAGGCTCTAGTTTCACCTACTAGTTTTCCGAGTTGTTACAGTATCTCCCCGTTGGGAACATTCATCCTTGAATGACACTTTAAACACCTTAAGGAGAGAAAGACTCAAGACTAGCATCCCATCATGCATGAAACATCATAACAATGCACAAAAACAAGGAGGAAACATCAACTCCATCTCAAACATACTCAATGCAACACAAGGAAGTAGGAATTACATCTACAAACCCATTATGCATGAAAACTTCAACATTTCTCATTTTATTGGAGGAATTACTTTCCCCAACTCAAAGCATGCTCATCATTACATCATGAAGCAAATTATGCAATTACTCTCAAAAGCACATTTAAGCATGTTCAACAATTCGCCTCATGAAGCATATAGGCAACTTATACTAAATGTACATCAACATGAGGAACATAAATCATAAAAACTAATTTTCTCATTAAACTTGAATTCATCAAGAACATGCATAACATAAGAAGACCATGGAAACACATAATCACACATGACTCCAAAACATGAAACAAGCCACAAGAAACTCTTTGTCATAGGCTTGAATAGGAATAGAAGAAAGTGATAGGGATATCAGAACTCTCAACAACCTTGCCTTCTAAACTTACCATCTCCCCCTTGGGAGTAAACCCATACTTAGGCTAACATGAAAATAACATAGGGACCTTAATAAAAACATTTCCAACTATATGGAACTATCAACATATCAGTGCCTTCATCTGTAAGAGTTTCTTTGTCCTTTCTAGATTGGAGTGCATAGAAACGACCATACTTTGGAGCATTAGGATTTGGGCCACTAAGAGAAGCTTGTTTGGACTCCCTTCCTTTGGCCGTGAGTGTAGGGCAATCTTTCACTTGATGGTCACTCTTTCCACAATCATAACACCCATTTGTACCAGCTAGGCACTTCCCATGATGCTTCTTTCCAGAATTGGTGCAAGTAGGTTTAGGAAATGGAGGTCCACTACCTTTCTATTGGTTAACCCTAGGAGTGCTTGAAGAATCTATGTTAGAATCTCTCTTTTTGAACCTTGGTTGACCTTGCTCATCAGACCTAGCTCTCTTCATTTCCCTATTCTTTCTCTTAAGTTTAGACTCCTCAATTTTTTGATCAAACACCATAAGCCTAGAGATATTCATGTCTCATGGAGCATTGTCGTACGATATTCTTCCTCAACTAGGTCAGATACACCCATCACAAATCTACTCATCTCATCCCTCGGATTCGACACCAAAGATGAAACATACTTAGACAATAGGGAAAGTTTCAAGGAATACTTTTGCACACTCATGCTACCTTTCCTAAGGTTGTTAAATTCCTCCACCTTAGCTTCCCTCTTCTCACGGGGAAAGAACCTATCAAGGAATGCTTCCTTAAACACCTCCCAATCAATAGGACCCGCTCCTATCGGCCTATTACTCTTCCATTGAGTAAACCAAACTTGGGCAACATCCTTCAATTGGTAAGCAACTAGCTCCATCTTTTTTACCGAAGTCACCCCCATAGCATCAACTACCTTATACACCTCATCCACAAATTTTTGGGGATCCGCTCCCGCATTGAAACCAAGAAACACCGGAGGATTCATCCTCACAAAGTACCTCAACCTAGAAGCCATAGTGCTCACATTAGGGTTCACATGAGTCTCAACACCCCTATTGGCATGAGCCATCATAGCTTGAGCTTGAGTAGTTACAGCTTGAGCCATCATTAGAAGAGCCGACCTAACTTCCCCATTCGTCATGGCTGGACAATCAATCGAAACTTGGTTGTCTTGAGGATCTTGGTTACCTTGAGGAACTCCTTGATTCACATTCTCCTCTTCCACCTTCTAGCATTCGCCCTTTGTGTATTCATTTCCTGAAGACACAAGAGAAGGGTTAGGAAAGGGACTTTATAGAGATAAACTCTATGGTACGACTTAAAGAGTAATGAAAGAAGTGTAGTTTCCTAGCATCTTATAGCCTCTCATTAATAAATGTGGTGCGCTTCACACTCAGAACAAGACTCTACTAAACGTCGCTTGTGAGACATCAATCCTAAAAACCATCCCAACATCTTATGCTCTAATACCATGTTTGTCACGATCTGAGCCTACACCCTTGACGTAACACAGCGTACAAGACTCCGAAGAGCCACATACAAGCCTCATAACATTCATACCATAAGACAGAAGAAAATGGTACGAAATGTAAAATCTTTAATCCATACAATCGAAGTCTTTATTTAAAAACAGCAGAAGTCTAACTTGGTCTCACATGGCCATCTAATACAACTTTAGAATCAAAGATAAGGTCACAACCCTTCAACATAGTCCAAAACGTAAAATGACATAAAAGAAACTAGAAATGACAACTCTCGTCCTCGAACCATGAAGACTTACCAACTAGCTTTGGAGAGAATCAATCCAAGCTTTGAACACTACAACTCACTTTAAGATACGAAACCTACGCTTTGTAGAAAACTAGATGAAATATGGGTTAGCACACAAAAATGTACTAAGTATGATAGCCATGCAAAAATCATGCTAAAATGGACAGTTTGGTTGAAAACCATGCTTTATGCCAATTTTGAGAAACATCATGAACTTTAGAAAAAAGGGCATAAGATACAAGCATAATAATCATGTAAGTCATTATAACATATTAGAACCATCATCTTAAGTAACCCTAAGTTAGGCTTGTGCAATGCAGGAATGGCATCTCATACTACCATTCATACTAAGTACCACTTTGAGGCCACCATAGATGTACTTACCATTCTTCATTCTCATCTTTAGTCAATAATTATAGATAAGGAACATTCACATTTAATAATTCTTGACAAGGAAAGTAACTCATAACAGCATTTCCAAGTTAAGCATTCATCATTACATTAAGCCTTTAAGTCAACATTCTCATTAGCATAATTATGAGCATATTCATTCATTAGACATTATGATATTAGAGAAACACACCATATCCCTCTCAAAGCCTACTTGTACAATGCATGGATGACATCCCATACTACCACCCACATTTCATAGAACCTCTTGAGTAACCATAGCACATAACTCATATGATGGGAATAAGCATTAACTGACATAGACCATGTGAGCAAATCATGGAATCTGGTGTCTGTCCCACACTGTAAAAGGTTGGTTTACTTGCCTAAGGTTGGACCGGTAACATTTTAACTTAGGTGGATCCACTAGCTAATAACCTATGCGGGCACATAGTTATGGGATAAGAAAGATATTCATTGAAACCCAACCTAACATGGGGGAGAGCTTCCACCTTACCATATCCACTCGGTGCTAAGCATTAAATTCCCATAGTGTAGTCATTCTTATTAACATTATTATACTTGAGAGGGCTACCACCATTAGGTCTAATGACCCAAAGTACATCATCTACACATGAAAGGGCCACAACCATTAGGTCTACTAATTCAAGGTACATTATTAGGATAGCTCATTGACTCCTCAAGAATGGGCCACAACCATTAGGTCTACCGAATCAAGGTTCATCATTACATTAGTCCATGGACTCCTCATGAAAGGGCTACCACCATTAGGTATACCGATTCAAGGTTCATTATTCAATGCATGAAAGGGCTACCACTATTAGGTCTACCGGTTCAATGTTCATTAATTCAAGATACTTTAGTAACACAAGAATAGGTTGCCCTAATCCTACCAATTCAAGGTACATCAATCAAGATCACTTCCAATTACACAAGAAGAGGATGCCCTAAGCCTACCAATTCAAGATGTATCATTACATTGAAGAAACCTTTCACATTATCATCATCATTCACAAGTGTATAATTGAGAATAACCTTTCAATAATAACACCATTGCATTTTAGTCATCATCACATTACTTTCATTGAAATCACAAAGCATGTACATAGCATCATGATTATACATCAACCTTCATAAATTACCCTTCAAGGCCATGAATCACAATTCACCAACACACCTAGAATACTAAAATTTAGGAATGAATAATGACATAATTTAAGTAACTAAACCTTTAAAAGCACTGTTGCATAACATTCATCTTACTACAATTTACCCACATCAAAGTCATAAATTAGGGTTATGGGGAAATCATGGATTCATGGGGGATTTTATCTTAAAATCAAAATAAAACGGCAATTCAATCTCATTATATGATAAGTAAACCATTTAAAACATTTTGAGAAAGAATCCATGACCTAGAATGAAAACCCTTAGTTTTGGAGAATTTCTAACTTTGAATTGAAGATTTTAGGACTTCATGGATGGAAAGTTAACCATGAATCAAAACTACCATACTTTAATTGAAGATTCCTCATGAAACTGAGTGGAAAAGTTGATTCCTTGAGCCCTAGACCGTGACTTCTTCATCTCCAATGGAGATTTCTAGTGAGAGAATTATTTGGAGAGGAAAGTTGGTTACAAAGGTTTGGGAATTATGAGTTGTAAAGGAGTGGTAAATAGTTTAAAAGGTCTTAAATCAGTGAAATAAAACAATATAAGCCATCCTCATTCATTAACTAATTAATTTTGAATTTATTAAAATAACTAAGCCTTGGCCGAACCTAGGCAACTTGTGCAGTCATCATCCACGACCCAGGACTCATGGACCGTGAGTGGGGTCATGCCTTGTCCTGCAGGCCCATGGATGGTGGTCTGAAACTCCTAAAATGGGCTCTTGACTCATGAAGCCTCCCCACGAGGTGTGGAGGGACCTACGCCCCGTAGGTCCCATCCACTGGTCATGAAAAATTGGCAATTTTTTGGTTCTTGGGGCAGCCTTGGGGTTAGACTTTAGAGTCCTCCTCAAGAACCCTTACCTTGACGTTTAACCCCTAAAACCCTCAGCCTAAGCTCGGGAAATCATTTTACCACATAAAACTCCACATCAAACTCAACAACTCACTAATAAAGCTCTAGTTTCACTTACTAGTTTTCTGAGTCGTTACATTAACTTTTTATAAAAACATTTTAATGGAAAAAATTTAAAATTTTGTTAATTTTTTGGGTTAGGGTGTGGGGAGAGGGGGGTAGGGCTGTGGGGGGCCTGGTAGGGGGGCATTAATTTTTTTTTTTTTTGAAAAAAATTTAATGGAAAAAAATAAATTTTTGTTTTTTTTTTTTTTGACAAAATTCAATGGAAAAAAAAAATTAAAATTTGTTAATTTTTTTTGGAATGGGTGTAGGGGGGAGTGGGGGGAGGGGGCTGGTAGGGTAGGGGCTGATAATTTATTAAAAAATAAATTTAATGGAAGAAAATTCAAAATTTTGTTAAATTTTTTGGGGGATGGGGTATGTAGGGTAGGGGGCTAGTAGGGGGTGGGGGTCATAGAAAAGACTTTTTATTTTTTTTTGAATAAAAAATTAAATTTTTTTTACTACTTTTTTTTGGGGGATGGGGTGTAGGCGCATTGGGGTGTAGGGGGGTAGGGGGCGTGATGCGGGGGGGGGGGGTGATGTAGGGCGGTAGGGTGGAAAAATTTATCTTTTTTTATAAAAAGAATTGATTTTTTTTTTATAATTTTTTAATCTTTTTTTTGGAAAAGAGTGGGGGGAGGGGCGGGGGCGCTAGTTGGGGGGGGGGGAGTTGGGTAATAAGAAAAAATTTAACTATTTTTTTAAAATTTTTTTGGGATAGGGGCATACGGGGTGGAGTGAGTGATTAAAAAGACTACACTTAAATCAATTTCTTTTCCTTTTACTTTTTCAAATATATTATTATCAAAAATTATTTTTTGTTCAGAATAATCATCTGTTATATATTCTTCTCTTATTATTTGTATATTTTCTTCAGTCATCTATTTGTTCTATTTCATTATCTGTTTGATATTTTTCTTCATTATCAAATATTTCTTCATTATCAGATATCTCATAAATACTATCTTCACTTTCTAATTCATAGTCTATGTATTCTAATTGTAAACAAACTTCCTCTTCTATAATTATTTCTGATATTTGTTTTTTATTGGGTATTTTCGGTATTTTACAGTCTTTAGCTATATGTCCTAATTTTCCACAATTATAACATTTACATTCACTTATGCTTTTCTTTTTTCTATATGGTCTTTTAGATTTTGTGAAATATCTTTTTCTTGGATTTCTGTATTTATGTTTTATTTTCTTATATTTTTTAAACCTTTTCTTTTTATGTTTTTTTATAATATTTATCATCACAACCAAATTGTGGTGGTATCTTATCTTTACAACATGCTAAATTTTTTATTATTGTTTTTTCCATCTTCATATTTTCTCTATATTGTTCACACATATTTGCATACCATTGTTTTACAAATTTTATTCTAGCTCCTAATGTATCATGTAATTTTGCTTCTTCCCATGCTTTTATTATTTTTGTACTAAATGGTTCTGGTAATTTTGTAAAATATAAATGTCTTATTCCTGGACTTTCTTGTGTATTATAGACTCCTTTATAATAATATTCTTTATATGCACAAGTGTATTCATCTAAATAACACATATTACATATTCCTAACTTATTCATTAAATTTCTGTTTATAATTTTATCTTTATTTCGTTCTTCTTCCTCTGTTGTCATGCTACTAAACTCATTTCTTATAGCTGTTTCATATTTATAGAGTATATCCATTACTGATGTTGTTTCTTTAGCTTGTATATCTTTAGTTGATCTTAATGTCTTTTTACTTTCTTCTTCTAAACTTAAAACCATAATTTTACTTCTCCTATAAATGTTCTTTCTATATATCCTGGTACTTCTATTATATTAATTTTATTGTCTATTATTTGTTTTGCTATGTAACCTATCCATAATTGTATAGTTTGATTTATGTCTGTTACACAATCTAAGTTTAAATATTCAGGTTGTAAATTTATTTGTTTAGGACTCCATTTACTTTTATTTAATCTTTTATTCCATAATGTTTCATATCTGTCTGAGTTTGTATAATCTCGTGTATATATTTGTGATTTTTCATGTTTTGGATATGTTCTTGTTTTACTAGTACTAGCTTCTTCTTTTATTTTTTCATCATAGTTTATTTCTACTTCTGTGTTTTCTATTAATTTGTTTTCTATCATTTCCGTGTATGTTTCACTTATTTCTAAGGTTTGATCTACTTCCATATCTTCTTCTATAGTTTCTATGTATACTTCATTTTTATTGTGATTTTCTACTTCTGTTTTTTCTGTAATTTTTTCTTTATATTTTTGCATTTCTGTTAATAATTTATTTTCTTCTTCTTGTTCTTGCTGTTTTTCATATATTTCTTTTAGCATTTGTAATTCTTTTTCTAATTCTTTTATTCTATTATTTTTTGTATTTGTTATTTGTTGTATTTTTTCTTCATTTTCTATCTTTATTTTTTCTATTTCCTTTTGTCTATCTATTTCTTCATTTTCTATTGCTATTCTTATCATAGCTGCTAAACTATCTTCTAGTTTTAATTCTTCCTTTTCTAACATTAAGTATAATTGATTACCTATCTTTTTATATCTATGACCTAAATTTGAGAAAATTATTTTTATTTTTAATCCATCATAATTTTCATATGTTTTTTCACTTACTGCGAATTCTTCCTTGTTCATTTTTATGTATGTATTAATCTTTGTTTTATCTTGGTTATAAACTTGTATTCTAATAATGATACTTGAGTGATTAATTTATCTAATTTATGGGTGTCTTCGGTAGTTTTGTTAATTTGTTTATTCAATCTTTTATATTCTACATATAAATATTTTAAGTCATGTTTTATCTGTTTATACGTCTGAGTATTTTTATAAGGTCTTCTCATTTTCTACTAATTATTTTAATCCTATGCTCTGATACCATTTTGGGGGGTAAGTGCGGAATTCGGGCTATGTTTAAGTTCATCATAGTCTTTTATCAATTAAATGCTTTTTTGTAAAATTCATCTTCTTTTTCTTTCTTATGTAGAATTATTTGGGCTCCTTCTATTAACATTTTTAAGTATTGTATGCCTTGTGTTTTAAGGTATTCTTCTAAATATATTTTTATAATATTTTCCAATGAATCTATTTCAGTCATAACTTCTTTCCAAAGCTGGAAATATTCTTCATTTATCATAATTTAATCACTATTATAGTCTGAGTATATTTCTAAATAATCATTATTGTCATATAATTCTTGTATTATTTCTCTTATGTCGTCAAACCAATTTTGTCTTAGTAGATTATTCATTTCTTCTTCTTCGTATTTCATTATTTTTTCCCATATTAGCTTTTTTATGCTAGGTTCAGTTATTTTTTCTAATATTTTAAAAATAAGTATCTTATAATTATCTTCAAAATAACTATTATTAACTTCTACAGTGGGTATTTCTGAGATATTCATTTAGTTTTAGCAAATTTATCAATTTATTCCTGCCTTCCATGTCTACCATATGGTAATTCTTATGAAAGCTTATTACGGATTATAGTATTCAGGTTTATTATCTGGTCACTACTAGCATGATACCTTTTTCAGATACTATCTTCCTAAACAGCGCATCAACACTTAGGTACTCCCCTAACACGGCCTTCTTGCCTTTCCCGGTTTCCCATCTTTCGATGCATAGTTCTAGAAGTTTTCTCCTACTTTTCTCTATGCTAGCAAACTAGATAATAAATATTGAATAATTCTAATTCATAATAACAATCATAAGCATATCACATAATATTTATGGCTGACAGGAATTAATTACTTTAGCTAAACATGATCATTAATTCATATAGTTCATAATCATAATTCATAATATAAATCATAACTAATTATAGCTAAGTATGGATCATAAAAGGTATATAGTCATACCTCAGTTGTAGTTTTTGCTAAGTCTTTCTCCATCTGGGGAATTTAAGTAATTTTTATTGAATATATGTTTTTACAAATCTGGAAATCTTAGTGAGATATTGAGAGGATGAGGGGTTAAGGATGTGTGTCCTTTACAAATAAAACGCTATCCTATATATACTTATAGACTAAGGACTAAAGCTGCAAAATAAAAAACTTATTTACAAGGTAAGTCCCTACTTATTTACATATAAGTCCCCCGACATAATTGCTTTCTTTACTTCGTTTTCTCCTTTATCTTTACTTTATATCACATATCACATGGCTATGTTCCTTCTTTTTGATGTTTCTTTATGTCCTGGCCGTCCATCTGTTTGTCCTTTTCAATAATTATTTCTTTTTTAACTTTCCTTCGTCCACCTGTCTTTGTTCTTTAGTCTATGTTGACTTCTGGTATGTAGTTGTTTGTACCGCTGCATCTGCTACATTCATGTTCCGTATACTTCCTTCCAATAAGTTTGCAATACTGATCTAAGCTATCTTCTGAAATAAATCCTTTCCTTATTGCTTTTGTTATAGGTTCCTGCTCTGGTTTAAGTAGTGTTAAAGCCCAATTTTTAACTTCTAATTTGTCCATATATCTTAATTCCTTTGTTGTGGAGTAGATCAATAAGTGGTTCCTCGAACAATACTTCCATATGTAATTCGTTTCATCATAAACATTTGATAATTCCGTCAATATTGTGTTGATTCCAATAATTCGTTTATTTGCATAGAAATCTGGTATTTCTGTCTTTGGTATAATTGGTTGTTCAATAATTTCTTCCGGCATAATGTAGTCTTTGGTCATCCCTATCTTGATTACTGTAATAACTGGTTTTATTTCATCAAATAGTATTTATGCTGGTGCTGGGTAAAATTTATATAGAATAATTGTCCTTTCGTAATTCGTTTATAATTCATAAATGCCTGATATAATTCTGGTATTAGGCTAAGTTCATCTCCTGTAATCGTATATGTTGTCGAAATAAGTCCATAAGAGTAACAGGTTGCTACTAAGTTTGGTTTTGTTCCTGGCAAGGCAATTAATTTATTATAATTTTGTAATTTCTGGGTTATATATCCTTGATGGCTTTTTAACTTTTTTGGATTTTCGATTGGTTGGGTATTTAACAAAGTTTGGATTTTTTCGATATTTTCAATGTAGGTACGGGTTATATGGTTGTATGTCTTTTTTGTTTGGTTAAGTGAGGTTGCATATGTATGTATTTGAGGTGGTACGAATAATTCATTTTTTGGTATGTGAGGTGGGGCTTAAGGCTTATCAAATACCTTATTCAAATTAAAGTTTTTCTTTTTTGTAACTGTTGTAAATAATTCTTCCATTGTACTGGTCCCTGCAATACCTGCATTAATATTTTTGTTAGTAATTTGGGTTTTTAGGTGTTTTCCAACGTCACCTTCTAGGTCTGGTTGTTTAAAGTGCTCCGACTGCACTGCTAGATCTGGTTTTTTACCGTGGTCCTTCTCCACATATGTCGTTTCTATTTTTGATACTCTTGTATTGGACATCTTGATTTGTTCTAGTAACTCTTTCATAAGTACTGCGTTTGTAATTTCTTCTTCAAAGTCCGTTTGCACGGCTTTGTCTTGATAAGTAGTCTGCAATAACATTCTTGTCAGTCTTAATTACTTCAATAGTAAAAGTAAAGTTTAAAATATTCAATACCAATCTTCTAATTTCTTTTGTAGTAACTGAGTCTTGTACCTTTCTTGTTAACCACCATTTTACTTGTGTATTATCTGTTCTAACAATAAATTTGTTATATACAATATATGGTTCAAATGCTAATAAACATTTATATAATGCAAATAATTCTTTTCTATTAATTTCCCATTTACCTTCAGTTTCCGTAAATGTCCCTGAGTAATATCTGCAATGATGTTCTATTTTTTCATTTTCATATTTATATTTTAGTACTCCTCCATAATTATTTTCACTTGCATCAGATTCTACTATATAATTGAATTTTTTATTTTCATCTGAAAAACATAATTTTGGTAATTTTTTACATTGTTCTTTTATCCTTTGGACTTGCTTTTTATATGTGTCATCATAATTATATTCAATATCTTTTTTCAATTTTCTTTGCAATGGTTTCAAATATTCTGCTAGTTTAGGTATATATTCTCTTACTTGATTAACTAATCCTAAAAAGGATTGTAATTTCTTTTTTGTATCTAATATTTCTTCTGAATTTATAATTTTTTGTACTATGTGTTGTTGCATTTTTATTCCATTTTTATCTATTTGTATTCCTAAGAATTCTATCTGATTTTTCATAATTTCTGCTTTATTTTTACTTAAACTTATTCCAGATTCTTCTACTATGTTTATAAATTTTTCTAATAATACTATATGTTCATCATATGTCCTTGAGTATAAGAGTATATCATCTATATATACTATACAATTTTCTAGTTTTGTGAAATATATATCCATAAAATGTTGAAATCTACTTGGTGCATTTTTATATCCAAATGGTAATACATTCCATTCATAAAATCCTTGTGGTACATTAAATGCTGTTAATTTTTTAGATTCTTCTTCTAATTTTAAGTGATAAAATCCTGATTTACAATCAAATTTACTAAAATAATTATATCCTTGTATCTGTCTTATTTTTAATATCTTATTTGGAATTGGATAATTATAAGTCTTAGTTTTTGCATTTAAATTTCTATAATCTATAACCATCCTACTTTTTCCTCTTTTTTGTTCACTATGTTTATTAGCTATAAATGCTGGGCTATTATGTTTACTATTACTTTCTTGTATATATCCTTTTTCTAATAACTCTGTTATATGCATTGTAAATTCTTTTAAGTCATCAAAATTATATTTTAAGGGTTTTTGGGTTATTATGCTATTTTCGTCTATTAATTCTATTTTTACAGTGATTTTATGTTTATTCCATCCTTTTAATGGGTCTTCACTATACAGTTGTTCTAGTCTATCTTTTATTGGACTTAATTTATCTATTGTGAATACTATGTATTCTATATTATTAGCATTTATTGGCATATTTTCTAATTTTTGTGTAATATTTTCACTTCCTTTTATCCATTCTGTATCTTTTCGTATCTTATTTCCTACTCTTTTAGCTCCTATTTTATGATTACATGGTGTTGTTAACCACCAGTGAGTTTTAGTTATTACATGCGGATAATATTTTTCTAGAAATGGTATTCCTAGAATTATATCTTTTGTAGGTAAATCATAATTATAAATTTCATCTATTCTAAGTATCTTATCCCATATCTGTATTTTTATATCTTTTGCTTTATAGTGTATTAAACTTCCTTCATTGTTGAATCCTTTTACTACTATAGGGGTTTTTAATTTTATCCACTTATCTTTTGGCAAACAGTTATATTTACATATGTTAACTTCTGCTCTTGTATCTATCATTGGTGTATAATATCTATTATAGTATCCTTCTATTATAATTTTCATAAGTACATGTATTTTCATATTATTATTCTTTTTATTATCGTTACCTTATTATTGTAAGTAACAGTTATGTAAGTAGGTTCTATTTTATAAGGTTTCATTTCTTCTAACCATTTTAATCCTAATATCATATCTGCTTGTTGTTCTTCTTTAATTTCTAATTTTATTTTCATAGGTATATCTGCTATTATTATCTCTTTTTCTACTTCTAATTGAGCTATTATTAGTGCTGGTAAATCTGAGCATTTTTGTTTTGTCATTTTATTTATTTTCATTTCTTCTTTATTTAATAATTTGTCTATTATGTAATTATCTTCTTGTTTTGTGTCTACTAATATTAAATGTTCTTTTTCTTCTATTATTCCTATTATGTAGTACTTGTTAGGGATTATATCATATGCTATCTTTTTCGTATACTCTCTTTGTAGATTATTTTAATTTTTCTGGTTCTTCCTATTCTTTCTTCTATTATTTCTAAGTTTTCATTAGTGTCTATTTCTTGGTATGAGTAGTTATTATTATCTATTATTTTAACAAATTGTTCAAATGGTGTTTCTATCTCTATTCCTTTTATTTTACTTTTTGCAGTTATCTTGTGTTTTGTAGTTAATACATATAAATTTTTACATCTAGCTGTACATATTTTACTTCCTGGAGTTAATGTTATTCCATTTATTTTTCAATATAATACTAATGCCTTATCTATGTTTTGATCTATCAATGCTACTGAATAATTAGTATTAATTGTAAATTTAAATTTTTGGTAGATTAAGTTTCCTCTTACTGCTGTTATTATGCTTTTCTCTATAGGTTCTATTATTCTATCATCTGCTAAATATATTTCTATTGGAGTATCTATTCCTTCTTTAAAACAGGCTTTTATAAGTATTTCTATTCCTCCTAAATGTACATATTTAATTTGTTCTTTACTTTTTATTTTCTGTACTTCTTTATTTAATTCTCTTTTATTTATTATTGGTATCTCAACTTTTCCTTGAGCATATTTGCAATCTATAATATGTTCTTTTTGGCTAATTATGTAAAATTCTTCTTTATTTCTTTTAAAAGGGTTTTTTATTAATGGCATATTGAATATTTTTTCTACATTTAAAATGTGAGTCGAGTCGAGGACTTTATCCATTTTTATTGAACTCGTTTTTTATCGACTCATATTCGACTCGACTCGCTCGGTTGCCACTTCTACCAAAGAGTATCTTATAGTAGATTTATACTTTATGTTAGTGCAAGTACTTGAAAGTTCTGACGTAGTAATTGGTATCTTAAAAGATTTGAACCACCACTCCTTGTGTCAAAACCAAAAATATCACACACATAATATTATTTATAGCTTAGAAACACCAGTATTTATTTTAGCACGTTTATGGACATGTGCTCATCCTGATTTCATAAATATTTACAAGACCAAACCTTTAGATCTTGTTTGAAGTGGCACCACTTCAATATACATATAGGTGAAATTAGCTACTATCCCTGTTACTCTAGACATTTACTAATTTCATTAAGAATTTAGTTCAACCTCCGTGTAATAGTGTGCACTACAGAGTTTGTCACTATGCCCCTGTTATTTCAAGCATTTAACAACTCCTCAACTTCTCACATTACAATATGCAATACACTTCAATCAAGGCTCTAAAACGAAGAATTGTGCTTTAGCAACACAAAGTAACTTGTTATTACCTGTTGAACTTGTATTGTTTAGAGTGTATATTAGCTCAAAGTTGGATTCCCATCACTTGTGTTTAGTTTAAGATTTTTCATTCATATATTTACTATAATGCATCTTTTGAAACTAAATTTTACAAGACTAATATAAATTATAAATCATAAAACAAACTCTTTCACATAGGCATATTAGAGATATCATCATCATCATCTCAATAGCTTAGAATGGTTGCATTAGTTGTGGCCCCAACATTTTTCAAAATCATATTTATCAACCATTCCATTTCTTTTCAAGCATTTATATGCTTAATATATTCTTATTCCACCATCAAATGCAAGCCTATTTTGATGTAAAACTTATGGCACCTTCATACATGTTACAAATCCAACTTATATGGATTTTATAATTATCATTAGAAGATTCGCTACTATAGACCAACACATCACTTCATTTGTGTATGAATGGTCATATCTATACAAAATATCTTACAATAAATAATTCTTTTCATGAAAAATCACAACATTTCAAGTGACACTACTTCACAAAATTACATAATATTTTTTTTTTTTTTATGAAGGCTACCTAATTATCACATTAGATGTTTAAACAATTAATCGTTGCTAAAATTTTCAAATTATAAACACAAACTATCATGTGAATTACATCAAAGATATATCTTGTGGGCGTTGAAGAATTAATTTATATCTTAAACTTCTTCGAATATTATTGACTATTAATCATAATTCAATCACCCCACACTTTAAAATTTTCAAATGCCCTTTTCATAACTTGTGTGGACATGAAATTAACATCAGCAAATCATCTTATTGTCAAATTTATAGTGTCCCAATACTATAACACATGAACATTTAATAAGAAGACAAAATGTTCAACGTTAGATGAACACAAAATGATCTAATAAAAAGTAATTGTTTCTCTTAATTTCAATTATTCTAGTAACTTTCAGTGTAGATACTATCCAACTAAAAAAGGAATTTATATATATCATCTCATAACTTGAAAATAAAATTCACATGATCTTTATGCAACACAATTATGCCATAATAATTTTCTTTATCCCAAATAACAAATTTATAACAACCATATGAAATATGTTATTCCTAAACTTATTTAAAATGATTTCAAGATCATCACAACTAAATTGTTTATCCTAACATTTACGAAAAATCATTTCTCAAAAATTTCAAAGGATAGAATTTCATAAATAAATAATAAGAGAAGTTAAGAAAGTAGAACCCGATATATGTCATTTCCTTCATGATCCATTGTTATGTCACTTTTGCCATATGAATTGCTGCCTTAGAATCATACTTTAAATCACTCAAATATTTTTTGTTATAGCCCCACTTCCTCAAGAATTCAAGGATCTTGTCTCATTTATCTTCTTCAAACCAATATCTCTTTAAAATTGTTAGACAAATAATAAGAGGAATGTAATTGAAGAAGAAGATGACTTTGAGGTGTGTAATTACTTTTTTTAAAGAGATATTGGACATGTATGTGTGTGTATTTATATATATATATATATATATATATATATATATATATATATATATATATATTGTGGTAAATACAAACAATTTTCTTAAAGGATACAACAAAACCCATTGTTTATACATGCACATTTTTTCTTAAGCTACTCATAGAGAGTCTTTATATTTATAGAACATAAGAGATGACTCTTTATAAGAGTAATGTTCTTTCTTGAACATATGACTTTTCGTAATGACTCTTATGAAAATGGGGCGGGGTGGGTGCGGAGTGGGACGAAGGTGGCTTTGTGTGGGTGTAGGGCGGGGCAGAGCGGAGCGGGTTTAATTATTTTTTGAGGGATTTCATGCAGGTGCGGGCGGGTGTGGGTTAGTTCTACTTTTTCATTTGAAGAACTACTTGTACGAAACATCTACAATTTGAATATGCTAGAAAAAATTTCAACAATACCCTTTTTATGGCCATCTTTCTTCACTCTAATCTTTTCCAAAAGAAATTCTCCAATCATATACTCTTCACTCAATTTTATCTAAATTTATTCACTTGTAATATCCATATATTTTTTTTTTTATAAATTCTCTTATAATATTCATAACTTTATTAATAATCACTGAAATGACATCACTTTTTGGTCTCCAATTAAATTGTCCCTGTTTTAAACTTTTGCAATTCTCATAAGTTGGGGATATTGTGAGGTACTGTATATAGCATATTTATTATGTTTTAATAAAATTATTGAATCATATGCTACTATGTCATAATCATTGAAAATATTTCTATAAACTAAATATTATGTGTTGGTTTTGAATTTGATGAATCTTCTTAATTGTGTCAAACTCATTTTTTCTTAAAAATGTTATTTCGGGGCAGAGCGGGGTGGGCCTATGTAGGGCAGAGCGGGGTGGGCTGAAAACAAAATTTTTGCTATGCACAGCGAGGCGGAGTGGGTTGAAATCTTCGTGGGTTTATGTGCGATTGCCACGTAATTGCCCCGGCCCCCTCCATTGTCATCCTTAAGAGTCATGTTCTTTCATGAACATATGACTTTTCAGGAAGGTCATGTTATTTCATAAACAAATGAATTAGTATAATAGTCATGTTGTTTCACGAAATAATGTGTCAGTTCAATTTAAGACCTCTACAAATTACAAAATATATAACACTTTTTAGTTTGTCACCCAACTTAGACTTTTTGCATTGTGTAGATAATTGATAGTGCGCTCAAGCTGGTGGGATCAAGGGATACTGGATTTATGCACTTAAAAGGATATATGCTAAGATGTGATTATTCAAATAAAAAGGTTTTAGGCTTGAAATGTGAGTTTTATGGATAACATATAATTTGGTAGGCTTTAAAAGCACAATCGGATCAAAGAAAGCCTATAATCCTTTCCCAAGTAAAATGTTGCTCAAAATTTTTCCTCAACCAACATTAATGCCATGTTCTAGATCAACAAAGTCATGCCATTGAATTTTATATCTAAAACTCACCACACAAATCAGTAACCATCTCTGGAGCATAATTAGACAATTGAGTGAACTTGAGGTTGTACTTATGCATACTCATGGATTAGTTCTTAAGAGTAAGGAAATCTCTTACCTTTGCCTCTCTCAGCTCACAGGGAAAGAAACGCCCCATGAAGGCCTCTTCGAACATAGCCCAACTCACAATTGGTTCACACTCAGCTATACTCTTCTTCTATTGATCGTACCGTACTCTAGCAACACCCTTCAGTTGGTCTGCAACTAGTTTCACTCGCTCAACATCAACAACATACATCACCTCAAACACTTTTTGCAACTCTTCAACAAAGTGTTTTGGATCCTTAGTGACACTTGAACGGTGAAGTCTGGATGATTAATCCTTAAGGCACTCATAGATTATGGATGTATGAGCCACATCCTGTCAATTCCCTCTTTGTTGCCCAGCTTGGTTGGTTACAACTTGACTCAACATTTGGATAGCATCCCTGAACTCAACATTAGTGACCTCTCCTTAGGGTTGCACTTCTAGTGCATTGGGAACCCCTTGATCTCGGGGATTAACATTCATTCTAGCAGGACGACCTCATACAGCTCTTCGTGGAGACATTATTTGAAAGATACGCACAAGAACGAATTAGAAAGAAACTTTATAAGTTAAACTCCATCACACGAAAAGAGTATGAAAGAAGTGAGATAGTTCCTAAATGCCATACCCTCCAAATTATAGATGTGGCACTCTTCACACTGTTAACTAGGACTCTTCATACACAACTTCATAGACACCATATGACTCTTGAGTTTTGTGCTCTGATACCAAGTTTTTCATGCTCCGATCTTAGACCCTGGATGTGGCCAACACTCGAGAACCATTGCTGGCCCCAAGCGAACCTTTGGCCTAGCTCAACTTTAAGCAGAAGATTTACTCAACATAAGATGAAATCAAATGTAAACTTTAACTCAATCTCTCAAAATAATAAATTCAGAATAGTTTAAAGAAATATTCAAACTGGCCTCAGGGGAAACTCAAGTCTAGAACATGACAACTGAAATGAACAAGACTCATGAGCTACTACTATCTATCTATCTATGAAGCATCTAATACTATGAGGGATGTCAGGACAAGACCCCCGATCATCCTAAAAAACTAAAATAGATGAAGATAAATAAGAGATCCTCTGGAAGCAAGGAGGCTCACCAAACAACTCTAAAACTTGATTGGATCAACGAAGCACTGCTTGATGATCCTGGTTACCTACATGGTTTTTGAGGATTTTAAGTTATCTAAACTCGTCCCCATATCGGTGCACAATACTACTCCCAAATATAACTTAGCTCATATATTTAAAAACATTTCCTAATCCTCAAAGTTTAAGATTATTGATTTCTCTTAAAAGAGATAGTACTCAAAACTCCTTATGAAATCCTATGGAAATCGGTGTTTCCCCTCATTTTAAATGTGAAAACATTTACTCTTGGGAATACTTAGTTCCCATTTATTCATTTTGAAAAATAAAACTCATTTCTCCTCATCCTCTAATTCAAGTACTCAAGTCTCATAACAAGTTTTAAAAGATTGTAAAAGACTTCTCAAATTGACTCGAAAGAACTCTCAAGACTTTACTCTTAACTCTACCTTGAATTTGAATTATTAATTCAAGGGTAATGGTTCATGTTATGAATGATCTATTGGTGTTAAGAAGTATTTTAGAGTGGTTAGAATTAGAGAGGAGTAAAGGTACACCTTAAAGGAACTCAAATGGAGCAAACAACTGAAAACAGGATGGGGCAGGAGACCTTGGATGAGAACGAAGACAACACTTCAAGAACACTCATCAAGAACTCAACATTCAAAATCTTATGGATGAGATTCGAATATGTTAATCTTGATTGACGTGTGGGTGAACAAACCCAACACTATGAAAACTTACATACCTCAATTTGGTGAAACAATTCCTCGATTCACAAGGAATGTTGATGTTCTTCCTTTTTCTCCTCTTTTCCTCTTCTTGAATGTAACATCCCGTAAAAACTAAAAAGACCTAGCTAAGGCTTAACTAAATCTAGTAGGTTGAACCAGAGCCTCACATGTTAGTTTATAGTTGGAAACTTGTCTAAATGATGAAAAATGGCTTTTGAAGTTAGTTTGAGGAGATTGGAGGTCAAATGTCAAGAAACAACTATAATGTCCGGAAACTAGTCATTTGAACTAGTGAGTTGAAGGGGTCTTGTCGTTGAAGTTTGGAGTGTTGTTTGAGGGTGAAAACTTGTAGAAGTGAATCTCATACTTAGATGGAAATCTTTAGGGGTTAAACGTCTGGGTAAGACTCCCCTAAGAAAACTCGAAGGGTACTAGAAGATGACCCCAAAACAGTCCCCCAAAGCTCTTTAGACAGCAAACTTGCAGCTTTTTGGTGGTGATCTACGGAGCCATTCCACACCCCGTAGATCAAACCACAATCCGTGGATGGACATCATGGTTCCATACTTAGAATTTTTAGGAGCTTGTAACATTTTGAACCTCAGTCCCAAACCACGGAAGCCATCCACGGCCAGTAGACTGATCTACAGTCCGTGGAAGGTAAACCGTAGATGGGAACTATTTTGTTGGCAGTTTTGTTTAGTTGAGGATTAGTTATTTAATTAGTTATTAAAGGGGGTTTAAGGGAGGTCGGTTAGGAGTTAATTAAATGACTTATATAAATTAAATAAGTCCCTAAACTAAGTCATAACTCACCACAAAGTCAAGACCCCAAATCAAAACCCTATTCCCTTTCTCTCCCAAAGTCTTCTCTCCAAGAACACCATTGAAGGAAACAACCTAGGGGCTTAAATATGGAGGCTTTCTCTTAGGATTTTCGTGGGTTTATACACCTAAGATATGGTGGTTTTCATCCATGGGTAGCTATCACCCATGGAACCCTCTCAAAAGCTTTCAATTCAAATTCTAGAAATCTTCAAAAGCTAGAGTTTCAAGTCAACCCCATGGATTCCTTTCAAAGTTGTTCTAAAATATTTATTTACATTTTTTATGGATTATATTACTGATTTAAGATGATTTTAAATTCAAATATAAAGAATCCATGAGTTTTCCCCCAACCCTAGCTATGGCTTTTCTCTACACAAAGAAAGTGGTTAGAAGTTGATTCGATTGATTATATTAGAGTTGTTTATGATGTAATTACATGATATAAGCATAATTACACATGTATTCTTGATTAACCTATGAATCTAAGATGAAATTGACATGATCTAGGTTTATATCATAAAGAGGCAAATTGAGGGGTTAGATGTGATCTTCTTGTTTAATTGCCTTAGATTAGATCACCTAGACATGAATTGATCATAATGAATCTTGTATACCTAGAATAACTTGATTATGATCATATTGGTTATATTGTTGGTTTATGATGTTCATCTACCTAAAGTACCAAATCTAAGAGGATAGACTTGATCTTGACTCTTGGCTTTGAAGGACAATCTATGAAGGTATGTTTTGATGAAGTTATATTATATGAGTTGTTGACCCACTTGTAGTGGAGGATTTTACTTATCATATATCTCTTGTATGAATGTATTGATCCACTTATGGTGGAGGTGCTTACTTATCAATATGAATTGTAGTGTTGGGATAAGGTCCCTTTTCCCTACAACCTTAGATATGACTAAGTATGATACGTTATGAATACGAATGATATATTATGATCATTGTGGTGTTATGTATGTTGAATTGTATGTGGTGCTATTGTAGAAGGACCCTACCCACATATCCCTTTAATATGAATATATGATTCTCTACATGCCCTGAATGATCTACTTGAATGTTGAATGGTTCCATGTCTATTGTATTAATGTTAGATGTGGGATTTACATGGTCTAAGATCCTTAGATGCAATATATGTGAATTGTGCATGAGTTGTGCTATGATGTACATGTTGTGACCCCTTTTAGAAGGGAAGTGTCTATGATAATAATGTCGTTGTTGTTGTGCCATTGTGAGATAATTATGCACACACACATACACTCTATGCATAAACATGAATATGATGTGTCTATGGTGTCAATTGAAAGGCTAATTCTCATATACACCTTTACTCACTATGATTCATGAAATGTACATGACATGAAGATATGACTATGTACAATATGATATGATTATGTACGATATGCTATGATTACACATAATAAGTTAACATTATGGTAGTAATGTTGTGTTGTATGAAAGGTTATTCTCATGAAGACACTATGAATATAATGTGAAAGGTTTACTCACATGTTAATGATTCTAAGGGTGAAATGACATTCTCACCCTAATGAATCTTGAGCTATTATGATGAATGTTGGTTTGAGTGCCTAGTGCATTCTTGTATAAACCTAACTTAAGAAAAGACTTAATATGACTCATAAAGGGAATTATGATGTAGCCCACATGGTCTATGTCGGTTAAGGCTAATATTCCCGATATGAAATGAATACAAGCTATGATAAAAATATGGACTCTAATTATGACTTCTTAAGAGGTACTACTTAGTATGGGTGGTAGTATGAGATGCTATCTATACATTGCACAAGTGGACTTTAAGAGGGGTTATAGTTAGGTTCCCTTCTATTATGAAGACTTATGAATTATTTATGTGTGATATGAATGAATGCTAAGGTTGACTTTACTTATTACAAGTTATGATTATGAATGTCTCCTTACTTATGTATGTTGGCTATGAATGAATCTAAAGTAAGATATGTATGTTGTTGGTGATCTAAATGTGTTACTTGGCATGTGGTAGGGTTATGGGACCTTACCTTTGCATTGCACTAGTATGACTTTGGGTTGCTTATATGTTAGTATGAACTTTTGTCAAGTATGATCATGGTGGCCTAAAGGTGATACTTAGTGTAGATAGGACTATGGACACTATCTATGACATGCATAAGTGGAGCTTAGGGCTACTTATATAGTTGTTCTATTATGATGTTATGGTCTTGATATGTGACTATGCTTGTGTATTATGTCTTGTAATAGATGGTATGTGCATTATGACTATGTTTGGAGACTATGCCTATGGTAATGTTGTTATCCTTGTGCTTTGATGAACTATGTGTGAGTTGTTTATGACTTATGTTCCCCAACTCTTTTAAGAATGATGTTCAAGAGTGCATAGCATGGTTCCAACTAAAATATCCCCTTTCTACCATGATTTAAATATTTTTATGCATAGCTACCATACTTAGTACATTCTTGTGCTAACCCATATTTCTATGTTTTCTACAAATGTAGGGGGTTGGCTTAAGGAGATGGTACCCTTGGTTCAAACTTGGAATAGGTGATTTTCCAAGCTAGTTGATGAGTCCTCAAGTTCGGGGACGAACACCTTATGTAGTAGTTTTCTTAGTAGTTTCTTTTAGTAGTTTTATTATATAACTATTGTTAGGGTTGTATTTTTATATGTCTAAGTATTCGATTGTACTAGATGGCCAATGAGACAGTGTTTAGACTCCTTTCTATTTTATAAAAGTGACTTCGATTATTGAAGAAAAAGTTTTAATTTTCCGTATTTTATGCAATGATGTATGCTAAGGGCTTATATGAGACCCCTTCAAGGTCAAGTACGTCGTGTTACATCTAGGGGCTAGCCCGGGTCGTGACAAACTTGGTATCAGAGCATAAGTTTTTAGGATAATTTAGGTTCATGTCTCATAGGCCACATTGAGTAGAGTCTTGTTCATAATGGTGAAGCGCGCCACACTTATGAGTGAGAGGCTATAAGATGCTTAGGATTCCACTTCTTCATTACTCTTGACTCATGCTGTAAAGCCTATCTCTATAAGATCTCTCTCTTATCCCTTGTCCGGTGTTTTTCTAGATGTGACTACTTGAGAGGGTAAATTCTTCTATGATTGAGGGAGAAAAGGTTAGAGGTGATGGCAAAGATGGTAACATGACTTGGTAAGACTTGATATGGTGAATATGCATGAAGTCCTTTGGCATAGATGGATTGCTTTTAGGGTTTTGTGTGATGATTGATAGAAAGTCATGATGAGTTGTTGGAGTATGCTGAAGGAATTTCATGATATAGATGGTTTGGAAATACTTAGGATGTGTGAGGTGAGTAGATTCCTCTTAAAAGGGGTAGAAGTTTCATTCACCTTGGTTTAGAATCATTATGGATGATGAGTATGAAGGCTTGAGTCATGACTTGCTCTGACCTTAGAATTAAAGAAAGTGATGTTTACGAGAGCTTATGTAAGTTTGTCTCCTATGTTAGGGATAATGTGCCTAGATAATAAGGTTTTCTTGGATTCTTACCTTATGAGATAGAGTGAGTTTGAGAAACTTGGATTCATAGTGGTAGACTCATGTGAGACCTGGAGTGATATCCTAATAAAGGCCTTAGAAAGGGATACCACTAGGGTTGACTTGGAAGACTTTTTGGATGGAGGTACCGGTATTTTGGTAATTCCATAGGAGAGTAAGTGCTATGTGGTGTTCCGGTATTACCTTATCTAGTATGATGCCTTATGAGGTTATGAGGCTTAGAGTCCTCTGCATGAATTAATAGAACCTTTTTCGGATTTTACCCCGGTTAGTGGTTTGAAATTAGTAAAGAGGGTTTATGGAAGATGTCCCTTTACCTTGTTCCCTATAAATACTCTTGTTGACTTGGTGGAACTTGGCATGTTAGACCTTGATGTGACTCTTAGTATGGATGGGTTGCATACATGGTGTGTCTTTATGGTTGATAGGGGCCGAATGATTAGGAGAATATGGGACTCTTGAATGCGTATTAGTTATCATCTTTTGAGTAAGATGGCAATATAGTACAAATGTTTTTTTTTAAAGATCTAGTACTTGGTATGTCATGGGAGGGTGGTATTGCTAGATTTTGAGGACCATAGACTTTTGCAATGATGGCAAAAATGTGAGTTTGGTTATGTCTTTAGGAGTGCTTGAAAGAAGTTTTCTTGAGGGTTGTAGTGAGGGCTTCCTCCTAAGGAGGGGATGGTGTGCTTTGAAAGCATGACTAGTTGAAATCCCAACATCCTCATCTCTTTTTTCCATTCATATTCTAGCGTGAGACAAAAAGTTCCTAGTTGGGCTTATCCCAACATCCTCATCTCAAAGCATCTTTAAAACATTCACATCAATTTCATGAGAAAATGCATGATTTCATAAGTTCATGTTTCATAGTTCCACAACTCACATTATATCATTATAACTTAGAAAAACATGGGGTTAGGCATGGATTCATGGGATTCAACTTAAAAGCATGAAATTAACTCAATTTATGTAGAAGATATCATAATTAAATTAAATAAATCAACATAGAAAGGAACCTATGACATGGACGGAAAACCCCTAACTCAATTGGGGATTTCTAACTTCATAATTGGAGAATTTGGGAACTCCATGGAGGAAAGGGCTCCATGCATGAAACTATCATACCTCAATGGAAAAAGGTTAACTTCAAAACATGGAATTGGAGAGTTGACTTGCAAACCCTAACTTTATTCTTCAACTTCTAGAGAGAGATATATTTGAGAGGAAGACTTGTTCTTCTTTTAAGAACTTGAGAAAATTATTTCATTCGGGGAAATTTGGGGGTAAAAGTAGTTATATAGGACTTTAGATGAAGGGTTAAACGACATATATTTATGCAAGAATAATTAGGGAATGATCCAAAAGCTGCTAAGATAATTATTGCTGACACCATCGACAGTGGGGACCTACGGTTCGTGGTTCCCCCAATGGACCGTCCTAGTTGGCAGTCGATAGGTTCAGAGACCATGATATTTGGACCTTGATTGACTGGACCCACCAACAAAGTGTGTTCCGAACAATGGGCAGTAATTATCAACTTTTGACCATAGAATTTTTTCTATGTATGGGACACATCTACGAGACGTATTTATGGTTCGTGCATTGAATGACGAATCGTCCTGGTGAATCATTGAAAAAGTACTGAAACTTGACATTTTGAAAAGCTTGACTGGCCAATCCATGGATCAGACCTATGATCCATGTGTTAGATGACGAACCGTTGGTGGCTTCGTCGGACTGGCACTATATTTCTGAAAAAGCTAACATTTCTACCTATTTGAATCCGAAGTGTTACATTATCTCCCCCTTGGGATCATTCGTCCTCGAATGAGATTTAAGGCATTGTAAGAAATGTAGAAACTCAATCTAACATCCCATCAGGAATGAAATCATATAAATGTACATACACGAGGAGGAAACATCAACTCCAAGCTAAAGCATGTTGAAAACATCATATCATGAAATCTATATGCAACTCATACTCAAATGCACATAAACATGTACAAATCAATCATGTAAGTACATTTTTTTAAAAACTTAAGCTTTTCATGGCTCATGCATATGATGAAATCATGGGAATATCTTAGACACATGACACCCAATGAGTAACTTTGAGGAGCTAAATACCTAAAGCTTGAGTAGGGATAGAGGGAAAGAGATGAGTATAATAGGACATCATATCGGCCTCGGCCTCCCAAATAGCACCTTGAACTAACTGATTCCTCCAAAAAACTTTCACGAAAGAAACTTCTTTATTTCTCAACCAGAACCTCCTCATACGATAGATTCTCCTTAACTCCCAAACATTCTAAGGGAACTATAGATGTCGGATCTCCAACATATTTCTTCAATAAGGATACATGTTAAAATGGGTGCACCAATGCCAACTCATTAATAAATTCAATTTTAGAAGCAACCTTCCAATTCGCAACAAAATCTAATATGTGCCCACATAATAGGGGCTAAGCTTCCCTTTCTTTCCAAACCTCATTACACCCTTCATGGGTGAAATATTCAATTAGACCCAATCATTTACCTTAAACTCAAGATCTCTTCTCCTCACATCGGCATAGGACTTTTGTTGACTTTGAGCCATTTTCAACCCTTCTGTAATAAGTCGAACTTTCTCCATAGCCTCATGTTCCAACTTTGGCTTATCAAGGCGAATTCACCCACTTAAAACCAGCCTATAGGAGATCTGCACATCCTTCCATATATAGCTTTAAATGGAGCCATACCAATTCTTGAATGATAGCTATTGTTGTATGCAAATTCAATCAAAGGCAAGTGATAACACGAGTACCATGACCCTTTTGGGAAGATTTCCAAAAGTGCGATGTGAATTAGGTACCACGATCGGAGATAATGGATAAGGGCACTCAATTCAACCTCAACATTTCCTTCAAATACAACTTAGCATAGTCTTCCACTGAATAAGAAACCTTGATGGGAATGAAATGAGCCGATTTCATCATCCTATCTACAATGACCCAAATCGAATCATATTACCACTAGGTGCGAGACAACCCAACAATGAAGTCCACGTTCAAATCTTCCCATTTTTAAGTAGGAATGCTAATATCTTGACATAAACCTCCTGGCTTTTGATGCTCAACTTTCACTTGTTGACAATTAGGACACTTAGCCACAAATTTTGCAATATCGTTCTTTATCCAATTCCACCAATAGACCTCACGCAAATCTAGGTACATCTTGGTGTCTCTCGAGTGAATGGAATATCAAGAACTATGGGCTTCTGAGAAGATCTGTTCTCTCAACTCATATACATTAGGACACACAAACAAACATGATATCGAAACACACCATCTCCCCCTTGGGAGAAAGCCTCAACGGACTTTTTAAGCATCGCTCCCTTTAATTGAACCAAAATCAGATCAAGACTTTGCTTGGCCTTCACATCAGCTACAAAAGATGATTTTAAACCATTGTTAACCATAACACCACCCTTGGTAGAGTCAACTAATTGAACACCCAAACGGGACAATCTATGAACAACTCTAACCAACTCCTTTCTATCATTATCAATATGAGCAACACTACCCATCGATAAATGATTAAGGGCATCCACCACTACATTCGCCTTACCGGGGTGATAGAGAACACTTATGTCATAATCCTTCAACAATTCAACCCATCTCTTTTGGCGAAGATTTAATTCCTTTTGATTAAACAGATATTATAAACTTTTGTGGTCGATAAAAATATCTACATGAACACCATACAAGTAATGCCTCTAAATTTTTATGGTTAAAACAATTGCCGCTAGTTGGAGGTCATGGGTAGGATAATTCTTCTCATGTATCTTAAGTAGCCTTGGAGCATAGACAATAACCTTTTCATTTTTGCATAAGGACATATCCTAGCCTAATTCTTGAGGCATCAATATAAACCACAATTACATTTGTCCCTTCTAGTAATGTTAACACCGGAGCGCAAGTAAGTCTATCTTTAAATTCTTGAAAACTATTTTCAGATGCTTCGGACCATATGAAGTTAACCTTCTTTTGGGGTCAATGGAGAAGCAATCGAAGAGAACCTTCAACAAACCTTCTATAGTAATAGGCTTAACCTAAGAAAATCCTAATATCCAAAGCTGATAGAGGTCTTGGCCAACTCCTAACTGCATCCATCTTCATAGGATCTACCTCAATGCCCTTGCCTGAAACAACATGCCCAAGAAAAAAACATGGACCTTAGCCAAAACTTACATTTTGCTAAACATTGCAAAGAGTCGTTGGTCCTTGAGTCCTTGAGGACTTGCAACAAAATCCTCAAATGATCTGTATGCTCATCTCCAATCCCCGAATAGACCAATACATCATTAATGAGCACAATCACAAACATGTCTAGGTATTGTCTAAACACCCTATTCATCAAATCCATAAAGTTCATAAATCTATCTTTCGATTGTCATCTTCCTTCACCCTCAGTTTGTGATAACCCAACTAGAGGTCAATCTTAGAGAAATAACTTGCTCCCTAAAGTTGGAGAAACAAATCATCCATCCTTGAAAGAGGATACTTATTCTTAATAGTAACCTTGTTTAATTGTCGGTATTCAATGCACACACGCAGCAGACCATCGTTCTTTCAAACAAATAAAACTGGAGCACCCCATGGAGAGATACTTGGTCGGATGAAACCCTTATCCAACAAATCTTTCAATTGATCTTGTAACTCATTTAGGTTTGCCGGAGCCAATCAGTAAGGAGGAATAGATATAGGTTGCATATTTTGGAGAAGGTAAATACCAAAGTCTATATTCCATTCAGGAGGAATTCCTGGGAATACTTTTGAAAACTCGATTGCAATGGGGACCGACTCAAGAGTAGGGGTCTCAAAATCTATATCCCTTACCCTAACTAGATGGTAAATGCAACCCTTAGAAATCATCCTTCTAGCTTTAAGATAAGAAACAAACTGACCCATAGGCATATACTTTCCCCCTTTCCACTCTAAGTTGGGTTCATTTGGAATCTGAAACTTTACTACACGGGTTCTTCAATCAACAAAAATATAACAAGAGTGCAGTCAATCCATGCCAAGGATAACATCAAAATCTAACATATCAACCTCTACATGGTCAATGTGAATGACTCTATGGGACAAGGAGACGGGACACTTTTTATAGACCTTCTTAGCCACAAAGAAACACCAACAAGAATAGAGACATAAAAATGATCTAATAGTATGTTTGGAAGAATATCAAACTTTATAGCGACATATGGTGTCACAAGTAAAGCATAAACATCAAGTTGAAAGACTTTCAACATACTGGTAACTACATCATTTTCCCTCTTGATCATGACGAGTCTAAAGTCCATAGAACTAGTTTTTCTTCTGACCCCCACTAGCACCACATGAAGGGTTAGGTTGATCCCTTCAACGACTATCTCCATCATTCTTAGCAACTGAAGGACAATCTCTTATCTTGTGGTCCATCTTAACACAACCAAAACAAGCATTTGAACCCGCTAGACACCTACCCTCATGCTTCTTGCCACACTTGGCACAAGTAGGCAATGAAGATCTACCACCATCCCCTCCTTGAGGCTTAGGGTTAGACACCTTATCTTTATTGAATATAAAAGGATCATTGGAGGAACCTTGACCATAAAACCATTGTTGGAACTTAGAACGACCATGTCTAACAGACCTTGAATGTGAGAAATTACCATCACCGATTTTGGCCATTTTTGCCTCCCTAGACTTTTCGTTAAGTTTATCCTCTTCAATTTTTTGAGCATGAACCATGAGATGAGAAATATCCATGTCCTTGATAAGCATAGGAATACAACATTCCTTAATCACCATTTTAGACACACCTGATACGAACTTGCTCATCTTTTCCATAGGATCGACAACCATAGTAGGAGCATAACGAGATAACTGTATGAGCTTCAAAGCATATTCTTTCACACTCATACTTCCTTGACGAAGGTTAATAAATTCATGCACATTTTTCACCCTCATCTCAAGGGGAAAGAACCTATCAAAGAAAGAAGCTTTGAACTTTTCCCAATCCAGAAGACCCGCATCTTCCGTTCTCCCCTCTTTCTATTGGTTGAACCATATTTGAGCAACACCCTTAAGTTGATAAGTGTTCCATTCTGCTTATTCCATCCACGTCACTCCCATGAGCATAAATATCTTGTAAACCTCATCAATGAACTTTGGAGGGTATTCCTCAACCTTAAAACCATGAAACTTTGGAGGAATCATCCTAGTGAAATCCCTCACTCTAGTTCCCGTCGTACCCACATTTGGGTTCACAGAGATTGCAATCTCCTTATTGGCTTAGCTGTCATGGCTTGAGTCAACACTTGAAAAGCAGCCCTAAACTCCACATTAGTCACTTGCTTAACCAAAGGGTCGACTGGAGCTTGAGGAGCCTCTTGATTCGCATTCTCTCCCGCATTCCTTTTAGCATATGCCCTTTGAGTGGCCATATCCTGTAGTCCATCAAATAATGATTAGGAGAGAGACATTATAGAGTCAAAATCTATCATACGACTTCAGAGTAATGAAAGAAGTGGAGTTTCCTAAACATCTTATAGCTTGTCATTCATAAATGTGGCACGCTTCACACTAATGAATAAGACTCTACTGGAAGTGGCTTATGAGATTTTCAAGGACCTTTCTAAACCTTGTGCTTTGATTACCAATTTTGTCATAACCAAAGGTAGCCCCTAGGTGTATCATGGCGTATAAGACTTTGAAGGCCCCATACAAGACACTTATCATTTAACATACAAGTTAATTAAACATAAGAGATTTTAACGACAGTTTAAACATATCAATGTTTTATAGAGAAAAGCAGAAATCTAAACATTGTTTCGAAGCCATCTAGTACATAATATTGATCGGGGTGTAGCCGGTACATCAATTTCAAAAACATAAAGTAAAGACAAAACTAAAATCGAGCTCGGTCCTCGAGTGATGAGGACTCACAAATCTTCAATCTTCTATATGAGATATCTAGCCATAGAAGTGAGAATTTGTAAGGTCGGACCCTACATTTTTGAGAAATGTAGGCAAGAGTATGCGTTAATATAAATATGTACCAAGTATGATATCCATGCATACAATATTTGAAAACATACTAAACGAGAGCTATATTTCATTGTATGCAATGACGACCAAGCTAAAATGTGAGATAAGAGGTTAAAACATGAATTATAAAACATGGTCAGTGCAATTTGACATCATTTTAAAACACATGTAAGATACTTGCAAATGTGGGAAGTAGCCTTAACCGATATATAAGACCATATGAGCTATTAACATGGAATAAGGTGTCTCCCACACCGAAAAGGGTTGTCCCACTTTCTAAGGTAAGGACCATTAACTTTTAGCTTATGTGGATCCACTAGCTAATCTCTATCTAAACAACCTATGTTGGCACATAGTTAGGGGACATGGGTAATAGCCACTTGTCCACTCGGTACTAAGATTAAATTCAGTGGGATAGTTCTTAATCATATTCAACTTATCTTTTAAAGAAACATGGGTAATAGGCTCTTATCTTTGCATCATGTGACATGGGTAAACACCTCTTGTCTTTAAATAGAGAGCATGGGTAATCACCGCTTGCCTCCATATTAGAATAGCTCCTTAACATTGGTACATTTTAGGTGAGAAAGCCTTTCAACCTTAAGAACCCTTTTTCTCTAAGATTATCCTTTTACAATCATGCTTTCATCTGTATGTGAGAAATCCTTTCAACAACACAACAATAACATCATTGATACTTCACTTTCAAAGAATCCTTAAAACATTTGCATCAATTTCAAGAGAACATGCATGATTTCATAAGTTCATCTTTCATAGTTCCACAACCCACATTAAATCATCATAACTTGGAAAAAAATTGGGTTAGGCATGGGTTCATGGGATTAAACTTAAAAACATGAAACTAACTCAAATCATGCATAAGAGATCATAATTCAATCAAATAAATCAGCATAGAAAGGAATCCATAACATGGAAGAAAAACCCTAACTCAATTGGGGATTTCTAACTTCATAATTGGAGAATTTGGGAACTACATAGAGGAAATGGCTCCATGGATAAAAACTATCATACCTTAATGCCAAAATCTTAACTTCAATGGTGGAATTGGAGACTTGACTTGCAAACCTTATCTTTCTTCTTTAACTTCTAGAGAGAGAAATATTTTAGGGGAAGACTTGTTCTTCTTTTAAGAACTTGTCGACACCATCAACAGTGGGGATCAACAGTCCATGGTTCCACCAACGGACCATCCTGTTCGGCTGTCGATAAGTTTAGAGACCTTGATCTTTGGACCTCGACTAAGGTACCCATCCACAGACCATGCTCCCAACAACGGACCATGGGTCTCAACTTTTGACCCTAGAAGTTCTCTATGGCTGGTACTCATTTATGGTTCATGCATTGAATGATGGACCGTCCAGGTGAACTATTGAAAAAGTACTAAAACTTGACATTTTGAAAAACTTCACTTGCTAATCCACGGACTAGACCTATGGTCCGTGTGTCAGACGATGGACCGTTGGTGGCTCAGTTGGATTGGTACTAGATTTCCTAAAAAGTAAGCATTTCTACAATTTTGAATCAAAGGTGTTACACTCTTTCAAAGGACTTTGTGCTTCGGATCAACAAATATCCAAATCAACATGGTGATGGTAATTGATGTTTGCGTAATCAGGACACAACTTCCAATTCAAGTGTTTACGATCATACAATAGTAATATAACCCAACTGAATGGGTTGGGGTCCTTTCCTAAGGGAGCGGTTTCTGAGAATTCAGAGTTAAGCGGGACTATGCTAGAGTTAACCATAGCTAAAAACGTTATCAAGTAAGAACATGATAAATTAAGGATTTGACATGAATGTCAGTTATCAAGGGGGGTTTGCATCCAATTAATGAACAAAAACAGTGAAAACAAAAAGATGCGAATAGAGGAGATGAGATTCTTTGGATGTGATAGGAATACAGGATAAACTACACAATTGGGTGAATGCTATTGATAATCAATTTGCTCAACATTTGTAACTAGGCTAGACTTTAGTGAGGGTAAATTCTCTCTCAAGCAACTTACCCCGAATCAACTCGGTTTCTTTTGAACATCGAGTTGCCGCTTTTAAGCACAACATCCGTCTCAGCTCATTCACTCTCTCGAGCTGAATGTGTGGAAAACGGCCTAGGATTCACTCTCTCGAGCTGAACCCATGATGACCCAATAACCACCAGCAATTGATTTAGTAGTCTTAGTTTTAAAACCTCTCTCGAGCAAGCCAAAAACACTAAGATGAAATTGTATTTGCTACTAAAATCCTATTAAGTTCAAACACTACTAAACGAAATCAGATTGAAACAACAAATAAACTAACAATAAGCAATACCCAACAGGAAGTTTAACCTATATTCACAAAATCATACCCCAAGAATTGGGGTTTTAGCTAGACATAGAGAAAAGGAAGAAAATGATACCAAATCGAAGTAACATCAACTGGGTAAGATTTATATTCACTTTAAACAAGTCTAAGATGAAGAATCTTCAATACCCACTTCCAATTTCTTGGAATTAGAGTTCTTCAAATCTTCAAAAGCTAAGCAAAATATTCTCTAATTGAAAACTTAGAAAATAAAATTGTTGTATCTGAAATTGCATACTAATATAAAAATTCAAACTACTTTTTATAGTTGTCAAAAAATGTGCTGCGAAGGATCACTCGGCGCAGTTAGTCGGGATCATCGATGCCCTTGGCGATCTGCCCTTTGGTCTGCTTCATCACCTTTCAGCTCTTACCTTCAGCATCTTCATGTTCTGGATGATTGGGCGATTTAGTACTTATTCACAAAACTGTTCGGCGATGCGCTGACAGCTCCTTTTCATCGCCAACTTGATCTTTTACTTCAGGGCTCAGCACACTGGAACTTTAGGCGAGGTTAAAGTTATTCGGTGAACCACCGAATGCATTAGGAAACCCTTAGGCCTTTTTTTCTTTGTCTTTTCAGCGGTCTTGTTCCTTTTTCTGACGTAGTGTCCATGTTTTGCCTCAAACTCCAAATACTTGAAACTTAAGTATTTACGTCAGTTATTGAGACAAAATATGCATTTGAGGACACTAATTCTATTAAAATTAAGCCCTAAATGAGTCCAAATTATGGACTCATCAACACCCCCAACATAAACTTTTGCTTGTCCTCAAGTAAAACTCAAGTTCGGCAGTTCAAAAAGGATGTCTCGAACAGTGCTACACAAGACTCAATCATGAATGCACACACAAGACTCAATTTACTCATGCGAAGATCAAATGTGCACTCAAAGTTTCAAGTTGTGACACACCATTATCAAAGAATCTTAAGCTCACTAGACTTGCTTCAAATGCAAGTTCAAGCTCAACAAAGGAAATCAAATGCCCTCACACAAAATAATGATTCCATATTCACACTCAATAGTTCAACAATTTAAAGTTCCAGAATCAAATGCAATGCTTACACTCACAAAGAAGAAAACAATGCATGCTTTCACCCATAGGTTTGCCCATATTTTCCAATAGACAATTGTTTCAGCCCACTCAAGATAAAAATGGTCTTTTCAAGGCTTGTAATAGGGTTGAGTGCAAAGGTATGGTCATTTAGGCTAAGTGACTTTCATCCTCATGAAATGTGGTGCTCACAACACTTCCCTTCTTCTTCTTTGATCATTTGCTTTAGTGCTTATAATTCATTCCATTATTCACTTTCCATGGATTGTTCGGAAACCCCATTTCTTTTGTACTTAATTCCATAATTTTTTTCATTCTTTTTCTTTTTACTTCTTTTCTTTTTATATGGAGGGGTTCTATTTTTCTCAAAACCATGGGTTAAAGGAGACTTTTCTTGCACTTTTTGACTTGCCTTTTCTTTTCACCACACCCCCGACTTAGGCTTTTGGCCTAAGTTGGCTATTCAATAAACCACAAATCACGAGGATTATGGGTAGTGTATTTAAGATAGGTTATGTTTTCATCAAGTTTCTTCCAAAGAAAGGTAAAGCTCAAAGGGTGTTCAAAAGAGGCTCAAACACTCACAAGGTAGGCCACAAAAGAGGTATATGTCAAATTGGCTCACATTCTTCGAAGTTGCCTTAGATCATATCAAGTGATAGCCTTACTTAGTCGATTGGACCAATGGGGAAAATTTTAGGTGTTATCATGCATGGTTCACAGTAAGCTCATCACACAAGGCATCGACACCAATGTCAAACAAGACTCCACACTTTGGCTAGTGTGCAACTATCATCACAAGAGACTCGATTTGATAATTGGCTAGTCACAACGAGATGCAAAGAGTTCACATATTGTCTATGAAACTTCATTTGGCCTCATCGTAGCCACACATTCATGTTTGTTCGATTATGAGCACTATTCAAGTTATCGGTATTGATCAAAATCGATACTCAAATTTGCAAGAGAACAGCCACATTCAACACAAAATGGGTGGCAACAATTTGCAAAAAGATTTCGGATGGGTCAAAAATCATTTTCTATTTAAAATCAAGGAGCCACAAGCTCAAACAACCATAAAAAGTAGTGTCAACACAATTTAAGCTAAAACCCCAATATATAAAGAAAATAAAATGCACAAAGGTGGGCCTCACCCCACCACAAACAAAAACCAGTTGTCCTCAAATGCAAATAAAAATATCCAAAAGTCAAAATAAAGTAAGAGAAAGAGGGAGGTAAAGAGGGGATCCTGTCTATGCAGTCACTCCATCTGTCTGTGCATCAGTGCCCAGTGTAGTGCTTGAGATCTAGGCATCAGTGCCGGGAGTATCAATCTGGACTTGGGCTTCAGTGCCCAGAGTCACGTCATAAGCAACAACTCTACTAGAGACAGCCATGGAGGTCTCTGCCAGTGATGTCTGCACAACCATCCCTGTAAGATCTAGAAAGTCTCTGAATATGTTCTCCTCTTGTACCCCAATCTGCTCCTTGTTGGTTTCAGCATCCGACTCCTCAACTGCAAGCTCATCTCGGTGTCCATCACCTGGAGGAATCCTTGAGGTCTCAGGAGCATCCATGTCATCTGCAGCCTACATCAATGAAGTGAAGTCTGTAGACTTCAAATCTGTTACCTCAACTTGTAAAGCCGAAATCTCTGAGGCCTTTCTCTGTCTGCTCTCACAAGCTCTGACTCTCGTAGCAAGATCATCAACAGAAACCCGAAGGGGGTTAGTGCAACCGAAATAACACTCTCAATTATTTCTAGGATGGATCTCTCCAATTGAGTCGCCTTCACATAAGCTGAATAGGCCAGATTCCCCATTTTCAGGATCATCACCTGAGTAATCTTGACTAGCTGGGATGAGGTGGAGGTGCCAGAACCTGTGAAAAAGTGGGAGGGGTAGAAGTATCTGAAGGCTCGAAGGCCGGAGTAGGCGAAGATGCCTCTACAGGTAACGAATCAACGGAGTTGCTTTCCTCCCGTCAACCTCATCTCGTGTGTACTTGTCCTCAATACCCCGGATATCAGTGGAGGAAGAAGGAGTGACCTCAATATCTCTCGCAGCATTCTGGGGTAATCCAGCATGCCCGCACAGATTAGGGATCAGGATTGGGAATGGCAGAGAATTTCGACTTTGCTTGGCTCTCATGGCCATCTCTTATGAAATAAGAAGTCCAAGGTCGATGTGCCTCCTGGATATGATGGACCCTAGGAATGCCACCTTAGGATGATGGAGGAAAAACTCATTCTAGGATAGCATAATACTGCTACTGATAAAGACAAACCAGAACCGGGCATCAATATTCAAATCCCTCTTCTCAATAGGGGCGCTCGCCTCGATCCACCTCGGGCTGGTATCATAAATCAAAGGTGCCAGCCACCCCTTCAGATCATCCAAGGATTGAGTAACAAGCAATCCATCATACGGGTGTGTAGAGTGTAGATCTCTACCTAGTACAACATTAATGTACTCACTGCTGCACTCGACCTCCTTGCCTCGGACCATGACCGCCTTAACCGGTCTGAACTCATTGGCCTTCTTCTTGCTCTGGGGAACCAGATCACCATAAGTTATGTAAAACTCACAAACCTAAGAGGGAATATAGGGGCCTTGGGGCCTAGTGAACTGCTCGAACATATGGAATTCGAGGGTCTCCCTCACATCTGAATACTTCCCCTACAAGCTTTCTGTAGAAAGCATCTTTTCCTTGAGGATGGTTCATAAACCATCACCTTTTAATCTGTTTAGAAGCTTAGGAGGAGGAATAATAGAAAGCACAGGGGTCACAAGAGGTGCCTGAGCTGGCACTGATTCTGTTGCAGGAGGGGTGGCAACTGAGGGAGCTCTGGTGGACGTGGGTTAAGATCTAGCTCGGATCTCATCTCTTCGGGAAATTAAAGGCTACTCATCTTTAGGCTCAGACAAATTAGCCCGGGTTTCAACAACCACTCTCTCAGCTGAGTTTTCTTTCTTTTGTCAATTTCTCCCGGTGGGAGTTCTTGCCTTCTCTTCTTTGGAGGATTTGCTCCCTTTTCATTTATGGTATTTCCCCGTGCCTTTTTCTGGGGTGGCTTATCTAGATTTGTTCTCACCATGTCTGCAAAACATCGAAGAAAAGTTAGTAAATATCCATATCAAAGCACAGAAAATTTACTGCAGACATACTCGCCGATCAAGTCGGAGAATCGCTGAATACTTTGGCGGGCTAGATTGGGCTTGCCGAAGGGATTGGCTCAAAATTTTTAGCAAGTCAACAATGGGAAGGTCCTTTCGGCGAATCACTGAAAGCTATCGGTGAGCAAAGGATAGTTTGCCAAAATTTACAATGCAACAAAGTTTGAGGGGTGCAGACAAAGGGCGTATAAGAAGCCTTTCGGTGAGTCACCGAGTGCTTTTGGCAACATCAGGCTGCTCACCAAAATTTATAAAATCATTCATCAAATGAACCATGATATTAAGGGTGAGATGGGGACATTAGGCGAACCGCCGAGTGGTTCAGCGAGCTCGACCTAGCTCGCCAAACGGCTCAACGTGCTTATTTTCAACCCAACTTCTCAAATTCAACCCCGCAACCCCCGAAAAAAAATCAAAGCATGCACTAGTACAATTAATCTTAGACACATAACACCCATTACCCCGGAATACTCAAACTTCTCCCGGTTTTAACAAATTTGGCCATTTGATGACTTTTGCCCTTAAAAATGGTGTAACCCACTCCATCGTTGTGCAATTTACACCATTTAGCACAAATACAGGCTACTCAAACTTCACCCAACAAATCTAACCAACATGCAAGCATTCCCCACAAAATTTAACTCAATTTAAGGCATAAAAATACGGTCATTCAACGATTAAATCAATACGGGCAAGATTATCAAATTAAAAATGGCATTTAAGCATGCTAATCCTATTAGAGAGGACTATCATATGACAATACGATATGATTATTGCAAATGAGTACCAAAATTTTGAAAGTAAACTCGGGGTTTCGGAAACCAACCTTTTTGCCGATTAAAGTACTATGAAATTCTAGGTGGTAATGAAATCCAACTCCAAGAAAAAATCAACAACCAAAATACTTATGGAATGCAAAAGTATTTAAAATACTAATTTGGTGTGAGTTTGTGAAGTTTAAAAGCGAGGGAAAGTGAAGAGTTTGGAATTCTAAAACCTTTGGCCATAAATAACCGTCCAGTTCGCATCCATTCAGTGACATTAGTACTGCTCGCCGATCTACTCAGCGACGCACCGAGTGGTCATTTACCTCGCTGAGTTTTATAGGACCTTTAGTCAAAGTGAGGGTCCAAACAGTGGTTTACATCGGGATCGCTGACATAGTCGGCGATTCGCCAATAATTTCCTGTGCTTGCCGATTGTTACAGACTCTAATGTGAGAATTTCTTGAGTCTAACGGTGGGCTGGGTTGGCATCACTGACCTCCTCTGCGATTCACCGACTGGACTTATGTTTTCCAACCTGCACTTTTCAAACACTATCCATACTTCAACCTACAAAATCAAAGCACCATTATTTCTAAAACAAAATTAAAGCATTTAAGGGTTTTGGGTTGCCTCCCAAAAAATGCCTTAGTTAACATCGTGGCACGACGCAAGTAACCATTCAAATTTCTTTATCAAGGTTAGCCCTAGTATCACTAGGCAACCCCTCTTGGTGTTGTGAGTAGAGACAAGATAGCATTTTGCGTATTTAGGTGTCTTGTATCTGAAAGATCATGGAATGGGAGGTCATCATTTGATTCAACATTTTGACATTCTGTTTTATCTCATTTAACACTTTATCTTGTTCCTCTATTTTGTGTAGAATGAGTGAGAGGACCTCTCCATTTTGTCCACCCTCAGGTTTCTTTATTTTTTTACACTTGCGAAGGGGAAGGTACTTGCTTTTCTTGTTGGAACTTGCTACCAACTGCACTACTCTTTTGGACAGATCATCCAGTTGAATCAACAAGTTGGCCCCTTCTTGGCCTTCCTATATTTCCTTGTTTGCCTTAACCAAGCCATCAAGACGGTGGACTACTACTCCATAGGGTCATTGTGTCAAACACCCTCCAAACAATTGATCAATCACATTTCTAAGCTCAGGACTAAGACCTTTATAAAAACATTCCAGCAGCAATTTGTCTGGCAGCCTATGTTTGGGCATTGTTGTAGTGTTGCCTTAAACCTTGGCCACATATTATGGATAGCCTTGCCTTTCAATTGCTGGAACGTTAGAAGGTTATCCATAAGATTCAACAACCTCAATAGGGGGTGATCCAGTTGTGTAGCACTTTCACACTTTATACTCATTTTTCCTGTTTTAACACACAAACAAGCAAGACAAAACTAAAAATTAAGTATGTAAACTATGATTAACAAAAGTGAAATTCGACTCAATTTGAAGTTCTCAAGTAACACCACTCCCTGGTAGTGGCGTCATTTTCATGTTTGCATAATCAAGACACAACTTTCAATTCAAGTGTCTACAATCGTACAATAGTAATATAACCCAACCGAATGGGTTTGGGTCAAGTCCCAAGGGAGCAGTTTCTGATAATTAAGAGTTAAGCGCGAATATGCTATAGTTAACCATAACTAAAACATTAATGAGTAAAAAATTGATAAATTAAGGGTTTGACACGAATGTCAGTTATCAAGGGGGGATTCAATTAATGAACAAAAACAGTGAAAACAAAAAGAAATGAATATAGGAGACGGGATTCTTGGGATGTGATAGGAATATGGGATAAACTACACAATTGGGTGAATGCTATTGATAATCAATTTGCTGAACATTGATTATCCCAAATCAACTCGGTTTCTCTTGAACACTGAGTTTTCGCTCCCGAATTAACTCGATTTCTCTCAAACACCAAGTTGCCACTTTTAAGCACAGCCTCCGCCTTAGGCCATTCACTCTCTCTAGCTGAATGTGTGGGAAATGACCTAGGATTCACTCTCTCGAGCTGAACCCGTGATGACCCAATAACCATCGGCTATTTATTTAGTAGTGTTAGTTTTAAAACCTCTCTCTCTCGCAAGCTAAAAACACTAAGATGAAATCATATTTGCAACTACAATCCCATTAAGTTCAAACATAACTACTAAATGAAATCACTTTTAAACAGTAAATAGACTAACAATAAGCAATACCCAATAGGAAATTTAAGCCATATTCACAAAATCACACCCTACGAATTGGGGTTTTAGCTAGACATAGAGAAAAGAAAAAAATGATACCAAATTGAAGTAACATCAACTGGGTATGATTTATATTCACTTTAAACAAGTCTAAGATGAAGAATCTTCAACACCCACTTCCAATTTCTTGGAATTGGAGGTCTTCAATTCTTCAAAAGCTAAGCAAAATATTCTCTACTTGAAAACTTAGAAAATAAAATTGTTGTATCTGAAATTGAATACTAAGATAAAAATTCAAACTAGTATTTATAATTGTAAAAAAATGTGTTGTGAAGGATCATTTGGTGCAGTTAGTCAGGATCACCGATGCACTTGGTGATCCGCACTTTGGTTTGCTTCATCGCCTTTCAGCTCTTGCCTTCAACATCTTTACATTCTGGATCATTGGGTGATTTAGTACTGTTTCGCAGAACTATTTGGGGATGGCCGACTGCTCCTTTTCATCGCCGACTTGATCTTTTCCTTCAGGGCTCAGCACATTGGAACTTTAGGTAAGGTTGAAGCCATTCGGCAAATCGCCGAATGCATTAGGCGATCCTCAGGCATTCTTTTCTTCGTCTTTTCAGCCGTCTTGATCCATCTTGCCAAGTAGTGTCCATGTTTTGCCTCAAACTCCAAATACCTAAAACTTAAGGATTTACATCAGTTATTGTGACAAAATATGCATTTAAGGACACTAATTCTATTAAAATGAAGCCCTAAATGAGTCCAAATTACGGAATCATCAGCAATCCTATGTAATACCTCAAGGATGAGTAATACTTTTCTTTGAATTTGTTAGAAAAATGTTGCTTCTTAATTAAAAAGACAAAAGTAGCATCTACGATAGACCTTTTCCTCATTGCGACGTAGCACTCGTTGGAGTTGGTTAACTTACCTATAATCATGCTTCAACATATGCACAAGACGATGTCTTTGAAGGATGGAAAACATTGTTTGGGGTATGAATACTTGCTGACTTGGGTGTTTAGGCATTTTAGAATCCCCCTTGGTCGTGGAGTCGAAGGGATGGTAAAACAAACCATCTCCATGATCACTCTTGTTGTGTGTAAATGCTTAAAAGGTACGATTGGTTATAAGAGCAATGTGTCTAAACTACTGGTTGAACAGTCACAACTAAAGCATGAATTGGAAACTATGGCAATGACCTTGGCCAACAAGGATATAGACCGTTTGCCTGATGGTTAAGTTGAAGTAGTAGAATATGAGGGACTTGGTAGACCTAAATTGGTCGCCCTAAAAGTGGATAACAAAGTGGCAAGAACACTAAACATCGAGAAAAGCTCCTCTAACTCCATGAAGAGGTAGATTCTCGTCTATTCCCTGTCTTCAAATCCCTTATCTTGAAGCCTCCCTCATCCTAATCTCCCTTTCTAGTTTCCTAGTTATTTCTTCTATTAATAAGTGGGTATTTTCCTGGTTCTCATACGAAATGAGACATGTAATGTTTTGACTACTTTCCTTTTGTTTTTGAATGAAAAATTTGCTTGTTTCAACTATCATGCCTCGTTTCTTTGTGTACTCACTCCTATGCTTTTTGTTGACTAAATTTCTATGAATTTGCTTAAACTGCATTAATATCAACTTGGTTTACTACTTTAATCTTTTTTTATGATGTTAAAAGGGGAAAATTATTAAGGCAAAATTGGTTCAGGAGATCCTGAAAATGAATAGGGGGACCTGGTTTGCTGTTTATTGATTGGTGACATGGGAACATGATGAAAGGGGGAAGAAGTTGAAAATTGAATATGAGTTTTTCATCATCAAAAAAGGGGGAAAATATTATGTTAGAGTTGATTTGAAGTTTTGATAATTTAACGAACTGAGGACTTGATAGAGTTCTTATTTTTCTTAGCTCTTAGGGTTTGCATTTCTATGCTTGATCTTGTAAGATTTATTCCTAAGCTATAAAGGAATTAGATTAGTGTTGAAGTTCTTGTTGGTCATTCTAAAGTTTTAGCTAGAGTTAGCTATGTCAGGATCATGAAGTCTATATCAGCTAGATGTAGTTAGTGTAGTAGGTAGCAGAGTTGTTGCTTAGTCTTAGTTGGGTAACAGAGTTGTTTACAGTGGGGAGGGGGGATTAATACGTTAATTCCTACATTATTTGGAGTTTGTTATCAAAACTAGTATACATACCAGCACGTTCCGCAGATATTTTAAAATGAAGAATTTTTTTTAATTTAAAATTAACTAATAAAAATTCTTATTGAGTATTAAAGTTGTAGGTACAATTGTATATAATTTTTTAATTATATATAAATAGTTGATACTAATAAAACTTTATCCGAATATATGTGTAGTGAGTATACGTTCTTAAAAGACATCAAAAAAAATTCTAACAACTTCACATTATTGTAGTATAATGAAAATTAATAATATCATATGTGGTATGTGTTACATTGATATTTGTGCTAATTAATTAAATTTAAAATTATTAGATTAAATTTGAACCTAGTATGAAAATAATGACTCTTAACTTAAGCAAAAATATAAATATAATTTGCAAAGCATATTGCAACCTCTTTAGCACACTCCTCTTGTAACACCCCATATCCGAAATAGACCAAAAATGCAGATCTTGAGAAGTTTCAGGTGCAATGCATGGTTGCCATCCACGGACTGTAGGTCAGACCACGACCCGTGCTAGTAGTCCATGGTTCACCACTGTAACCCCTCCCCAGACCTAGCTTAGAAAATCAGCTAAGTCTTGACTCACAGACAGACCCACTGTCCGTAGGTCAGACCACAGTCAATGGTCTGTGTCCGTGGATCGAGGCCCTCTTTACCCAGCCTTTGATGCAAATGACAGCTGACAAGTACGGACCATCATTCGATCCATGGTTTGTAGGTCTGACCGTAGGTGAGGGTCAATAGCCAGTTAGAGGAAAATTGTTGATTGGGTCAACTTCAAATGGTCATAACACTTAGCATAAAAGGAATTATGTGTTCCATGATCTATGATATGATAGATAATTTAATCCTCTTTCCAACACCTTTGAGTTTGCTAAACTTTGACCTTCGAGTAAAACATTATGCTCGTTTTAGTAAAGCCTTATCGAGCAGACTTGACCTACGACCCCAATCTACATACTGTAGATTGACCTACGGCCTGTAGGTCCCGTCCGTCGATCACTCCGATAGTAGTTAAGTCAGGGGTCTTTTGGTCTTTTCCTATTTCATTGGACCCCTAAGCTATGTCATTTAGGCCTTAAATTATGAGGCTTTAGTCAATTTAAGCCTAGAAACATAAGTAGAACTTACCTAAGTCAAATCATTAATCAAAACATAGAAAATTAAAAGCATGAGAGGAGAAAAAGGTCAAGAACCCTAGTTCAAGAATGCAGCAAGGTTCCATCAGTTCCAGCACCAAAATCTAAAGATTTCTCCATGGAATTCGTCACCAGGTATGTGGAATTTTACTAGTGGGTTCCTTTCGCCCATTAGGTCCCTAGTTTTCAGTCAGTTTCTTGATTCCCTTATTATGCTAGACCTAGGGTTTCTTGGAAGTTAGAATTGTTGGGTTCTTAGCTATTAGAATGATCCAAATCCTATTAGTTTGTTAATATTCAGTTTATTGCATGAATTCCAAAACCCTAGCTACGTATTTCTTTGGTTCTTGAATTACACATGCTAGGTCAGATATTTCAGTTATTCAGTTATACATGCCTCAGTTACTAATGCATCAATATCAGTTTAATTATTGCTTTCTCAGCTTGCATGTTCAGTTTGAGCTATCCAGTAACTTACAAAAATTCAGTCATATCTGTTAATTACTTAATCCATTGGGAGTAGCATAATACCTAGTTAGACTAGGGTTCAGCGTACCCAAATAGTCACAGAACTACTAGCCACGAAGGTTGTAAGTCCCCTCTGTGTGCATGATTTTAGTGATCATGCCAGCATGCCTCTATACCTCTGGCAGGGTATATTGGGTCCTCTCGATGGGGTGTATACATTAGACTCCACATTTAGCTCATATGGTTTTATTATCGATTATTAAAAGCTCTCACACTTTAGTCAGATTCTATTACATTGACCATTTATCAATATATCCAGTATTCAGTTTCAGCATGTTATAAATTGGTCACTACATTCAGTTATCTCAGGATTCAATATCTATATCATGTTTAGATTATATCATTGCTTCTTTGCTTTGTTCAGTTATATGTTATTTCAGAGGTATTCTATCATGCATGCTCAGTACCTTTCAAGTATTGACGCATACTCTGTGCTACATCTTCTCGTGATGTATGTTCAGGTTCTCAGCATAGAGAT